>LR999963.1:129321627-130601033 GCA_905220375.1 Tachina fera
AACAAATGTGCGAGCAAGTTTCATAAAATCCAGTTAAGTAAAAATAGTATAAACGCATTGATTGATTGATTTAAAAAACGTAAACTTATGAAATAGAACTCCATTAGTTTTGACTTGGCTGCAAATAATAAGTGTGTTCGTTTACTTTTGCAGTAAAATTCAGTAAATGAGTAGTTACTGCGAAAATTTTAAAATTTACTCTCAAAAAGAGCGATAGCCAAAAAAAATATATAACCTTTGGACTATGCAACTCTTTTAATTATTGGTACTCGATACAATATTTTTATAACACGGACAATCTAAGAATAAATTCTGTAATTTATTTTATGTAATATTTGTAATTAATTTCTTTTTGAATTCCTTGTTTTGTTGTTAGCTAAATTAGTAAAAAGTTAATGACTATTTGTTAATATTACCGATTACCTTAAAAGAAAGTGAAGTAATAGATACTGAGATACTGTACAGTTTTACAACTCTGAGTAATTAAAGTAAATTGCAAAAAAAAGTGTAAAAGTCTGAAGTTGCGTGTCAGCTGACAAAAACCGTGCCATATGCAATGCAGGTTACCAGTTATAAAATATGTGGTCGTAGTACTGCTGACGTAGAAATCCACAGAAAACTGATTTTTCTGAAACGTTCAGCCTGCCCGTTTGTCGCAGGATGGTAGGGTGCGCCTAATTTGTGGACGATTCCATTTTTTTTAAATTCTCCAAATTCCTTTGATTTGAACTGCGTTCCATGGTCGCTTACCAGAATATTTGGTATTCCGAAAGTGCTAAAAATATTTTTACAAACGTTTATTGTTGTTTTTGTTGTTATATCACCCCCGTGGGCACTGTTGCCAACTTTTTTCCAAGAAATATCGCTAAAGTAGACAAGAAAATTAGCTAAATTTTAAAATGACTTGAAAATTTAGCGATAAATAGCTAAAAAATACATTTATTTTTAGGTTGTTTCAAAATTTTACGGTAACTTGTTAACTTCTTTCGTACTTCACAAATTTTCCTAAAAATTTTATAAAATACCAAATAAAAGTATTGCAATACGTTAATAAAAGGCTTATTTTATTAAAAAAGATATACATATTATAGGCCTGCACAGATATACCTATTTGCACCAGTTTTGTTTGTGTCGGTTCTGGTATCTACAGAAACATATGTAATTCACCATTTCTGTTACTTCGGGACTTCCCTAGTTAAAAATCTTTTCAAATTATAGAGTAAAAGTGGTGCTGACAAACCTGCTGGTTTTTGTATTGTGAGTTCCCGTTTTGAAGTACTACATTTTTAAGTCTAATAAAATATGGAAACATCAAAGCTCTATTCAAAGGAATAATAATATAAACGTATTTACTCATGTATAAAATCACTTATCAAGACGGCGTTACATTAGCTCATCCTTGAACCTGCACAATTGTGGAGATAATCAATCATCTTTTTTGTATAGTTTGCTTCATATACATAATATTCGGATTGACCAACTTCAATAGCATTCGAACACCCACAAGCAGATAAACAATATTGTGCGGTTAATAATAGGACAAATATTTGTGCTTTATTTTAATTCGAGAAGCTTTAAAAAACTAGAAATACAATTTATAAAAATTCAATATAAATGAAATAAATGTGTTGTTTAACCATGCTTACTTTGGTCTTCCTTTCTTGCCGTTTAATTCGAAAATGAGAAGCAAGCGTACAATAAAACAAATTATTAGAGCAAGCGTTATTGCCATATCGCAACAATAAGTAAATAAAATAATAATGTTACCAGAAAACCAAAATAGTCAGGGCTACAATAAAGTCAATAAATTCATTTGTGGCGAATTTGCAACATTCTCCACCCCGGTATCACGGTCAGAGACCGGGCATACCAAATACCATCCAAATTCGCTATTCTTTACGGTGGACATCCAACACGGCAAGTTTAGCAGCAGGTCGATGATATACCCCATGAGTTCGTATTCAGGCTGTATACCATGTCCAGGTGAACAGCTCGTATTGTAAGGCATGTAAAAACTGCGCCGTATCGTTTCTCGCTTCGTCTGCCTACGGTGACAGTGAAAGGGCCAAAAAAATCAACTCCAGCATACGAAAATGGCCTGGTGAATGCGGATACTCGTGCTAACGGGAGGGGGCCCATTTCGGGACAACTAGGTTCTACTTTCCTATTTCTACAAACTTGGCAGCGATGACGAATGGTACGAAATAATGCACGTAAACCTGGTATGTAGTATTTTTTGAATAATTCGTTTATTACTGTCTCGTGGTGGATATGTTTATATTTCCGATGGTAATAGTCGACAATTAAACTGGTAATGTAATGATTTCTCGGCAGTATTACGGGGTTCTTTGTTTCATCTGGTATAACAGTAGCGTTCTCCAATCGACTGCGTAAACGTAAAATCATTTCTCTGTCAAGGAAGGGTGATAGTTTTCTTATGCTGCTTGTCTTGGCCAAATTACTTGCATTGTTCATTGTAAGTAGTTTAATCTCACTCGAGTAGGCATGGGATTGAACTAGCCGTATTAAAAAACGTTTGCTCCAAAGTAACTGCTCGCTAGTCAGGTTGACGTTGTCACTGGGGACCATATGAAATATTTTTTGCTCTATAAAGCGTTTAACAAATGCCATACTTCTGAGAAGGCGCTCCCACTTTGAAAATCTGTAATAGTTAATAATGCTGAAGTGTTGCTGTAATTGCACTGCCACATATCTAATCTTCTTTTGGGAGGTAAGGTTTTCATTATTCAACCTTGCCGGCCATTGTTCAGGTGAGTGGCGCAAAAATGATGGACCGATGAACCATGGCTTATTTGGCTCGAATCCCGGCTTCCTCGCCCATTTTGTTGCCAAGTCCGCAATGTTTTCCTTGGAAGGAATGTATCTCCATTCCATTCCATCTGTTATTTCCTGTATTTCGGCAACTCTAAACATCACGAACTGCTTAAAACTCCTTGGGTCCGATTTCAACCATTGCAAGACCGTTCTAGAGTCAGCCCAAAAGTGAGTGGACTCAATTTTCAGATCGTGGTTATCTATAATAGTCCTAGCCAGTCGTGCACCTAATACCGCAGCCATTAGTTCCATGCGAGGAATCGAAATAGGACGTAGAGGTGCCACTTTGGTTTTCGAACATACTAAGGCTGTATGCGTTTTTTTATTCGTCTCTATACGAAAGTATGCAACTGCTGCGTAAGCATTTTCGCTGGCGTCGACGAACATGTGTAGTTGGATATTGCTGTACTGGTCTGAGTCGCTTTTAAAATAACATCTGGAAACTTCCATTTTTTCTACCTCTTTTAAAACGGACAACTACCTATACCATTCTTCTGAAAAACTTTCGGAAATTGTTTCATCCCATTCTGTTCCACTACGCCACACATTTTGCAGAAGGATCTTCATTTGCACCGTGTAGAACGATAATAACCCAATAGGGTCAAATATTGACATCAATAATCTTAGCAACTGTCTTTTAGTAGGGAGCTTATTTCCGGATAATATTTCGCCACTAGCTTTGGTAAATTTCAAGTCGTAGGTGAAAACGTCGTCATTTGTTCGCCACCACATTCCGAGTACCTTTTCTGGATCAATTACATTTTTAACTTTCCTTCCCGCTTGGCAAAATGAATTGTGTACTTTTCCTTTACCTATGGCCGCTAGAACTTCTTTGCTGTTAGACATCCAATTTCTGATGTAGAAATTACCTTGCTCGTGGATCTGTCGTACTTGCTGTGCCAGTGTAATAGCTTCGTCAATAGTGTCGACACTATCCAGCAAATCATCTACGTAGTGTCTTTTTATAATTGACTTTACTGCTCACCAGTTCTCGTGGTACCTTCATAGCGAACAGTCGATTAGCGGAATTTTTTCTTACATACCAAACTAACAAAAAAATATTCGTAGTACATATTATTCGTAATACATAGGTACATAGTGACTTTAATAAATAAGCTTTATTGCTTTGATAATATTTTTTACATAGTGGAAATAACAAATACAAAAAAAGCAAACAAAAAAATATAAACAGTGACATTGAGGAATACTCTATACGAGTAACTCAGAAACAGACAAACAATCATAAATTACAAAAGCAAAAAAAACCGTAAGCAAAAAAACACAAAAAGTGCCCTTGAGGAATACTCTGTATGAGTGCCTCAAATACAAAAAAATATGAAGTGAGTTCTAACGGCAGAAATGCCTATTTTACTGTGAGTTCTGAAGCTCTTAATGAAAATAATAGAAATAATAAATCTAATGAAAGTGTTTTTTTAACGGCAAAACCAATTTTTCGTCAGCGATCAACTTCGCTTTGTCCAATGCCAAATAGTAGTGATTCATTAACATTACAATTGCCTAGTACTTCTTCATATAAGTCAGTAATATCATCCCCTTCAGGCTCGTATTCGTCACTTAATAAAGTTATCACTACAGATAACAGTATTTCAAAACCCAAGGTGCAAGTCGGTATGGACAGATATATAACCGTGGTAAAGCGTGGGCGAAGCCCAAATTCTTCAAAAATTTCATCCGCTCCAAAAATGTCTAGGGATAACAGCGCATCCTCAATTAATCGCCAAAACCGTTTTAAAATTTTGCAAGATGAAAACGACAAACCCGAGGCATCGTCGAATAAAACATTCAAGCCGCCACCAATCTACTTAAGGGAGAAAAATTCAAATGCCCTTATTAAAAAATTAATTTCGGTCGTTGGTGAAAATAAATTCCACATTGTCCCAATAAAACGTGGCAACATCGATGAAACGAAAATTCAAATTTATGATGAAAAGGATTTCCGCAAAATGGTTTCTGAATTTGAAACAAATAAAACAAGCTTCTACACATACCAGCTTAAGAGCGCTAAAGGCCTGCAAATCGTACTGAAGGGCATAGATTCTTATGTTGTCCCTGAAGAAATAAAAGATGCACTTGTCCTCCAGGGATTTAAGGTAAAGAATGTATCAAACATATTTAACAAAGAAAAAGTACCCCAACCCCTATTTCGTGTTGAACTGGAGCCAAATGATATACAGTTGAAAAAAAACGAGACTCATCCTATTTATAGCCTTAAATACCTCTTATACAGAAAAATCACATTTGAAGAGCCACATAAGCGTGCAGGTCCCGTGCAGTGTCATAATTGCCAAGAATATGGCCATACAAAAGCTTACTGCAATTTACCTACAGTGTGTGTTATCTGCGGTGAATTGCACGGTACTGCAAGTTGTACCAAACCAAAAGATCAAGCGGAAAAAAAATGCAGTAATTGTGGAGGTAATCACACCGCTAACTACAGAGGATGTCCTGTGTACTCTTTCGTCAAGCAGGCTATGGTGCAAAAACCTAAATTAGCTCCAGCTCATCCATTAAACGCGTACTCCGCCACTTTTGCTCCAGTGAGCCAACCAGTTACTTCACGTGTATCGTATGCCGATGCTGCTAAGGCTAGTTCTATTCCCACACCAAATGTTTCACCGCCAAATAATTCAACGAATGCAAATTCAAGCTTTAACTTTAGTCGCCTTGAAGCTACTATTGAGAATCTGGTGCTAACTATAAACAACTTTACAACAAATATGACTACCATGATGCAAGAAATGTTGAGAATGCAGAATACTCTGCTTCAAGCATTAATTAACAAGCCATGAACACGTTAAAAATATGTTTCTGGAACGCAAACGGCATTCGCCAACATAAAAATGAACTTGAGCACTTCCTTACGGAAAAAACTATTGATATAATGTTGGTCTCTGAGACTCATTTGACTTCTAGAAGCCTCTTTAAAATGAATGGCTACACTTTATATGACACAAAGGACCCTAGAGGGAGAGCATGCGGTGGATCAGCAATTCTAATAAAGTCAAGACTCAAGCACTATATTCTTGACAACATTTGTGAAGAACATCTACAAGCAACAAATATCTGCATTGAAAATTTTTGTACAAATTTCGTGATATCTTCAATTTACTCTCCTCCCAGATTTTCAATCACTGAGGACCAATACGAGAAGTTCTACAAATCTCTTGGACCTTGTTTCGTTGCAGCTGGCGACTACAATGCTAAGCATACGTTCTGGGGTTCGCATCTAATTACGCCTAGAGGTAGGGCGTTGTTCAACACAATTTCAAAAATGGGTTTGGATGTTATTTCAAGTGGGGAGCCTACTTACTGGCCTACTGACGTGAGAAAAATTCCGGATGTTATAGATTTCGGCGTCATAAGAAGTATTTCTAGGGAATTAATTCACGTTGAAGCTTCCCTAGATCTGTCGTCTGATCACTCTCCCACGATCGTTACAATCTGTAGCCCACTGAGAAGCGCTTTACCTCACCCATATGTCAAGATGATAAATCGTGTTAATTGGCTGGGATTCAAAAAATATCTTAGTAGTCATTGCACAGAAAATATTACGCTAAGATCACCCAATGATATTGAATCGAACATTGCAAATCTTAACGAGAATATTAAACAAGCTTCTGAACATGCCACTACCTCTCATCCGCATACTGTGTACAATAAAATTTATTCTACAGACGTTGAACATCTCGTACGTGAAAAAAGGAGAGCTAGAAGGGAATGGCAACAGCACAGATCACCTCAACACAAAATCAGATTTAAAGAGTGCACTAAAAGACTCCAAGAGTTGCTTGCATCTGAAAAAACTGCATCTTTTAAAAATTATCTGGAAGGGCTTGATGTCACACCAGCATCTAATTACTCTTTGTGGCGCGCTGCTAAAAAGCTTAAAACACCCGTTGAGTTTAAGCCACCTCTGCGCACATCTACCGGAGGTTGGGCAAGAAGCGATACTGAAAAAGGTAACATATTTGCTGAGCATTTAAAATCTGTATTTACACCAAATACATGTACCGGTGTTGCTGATTTGCCGAGTGTAGTTGCTCTACCCCCTCGACCCTTAAAATTTACGATGTGTGATGTACAAAAACTAATTGCCGAGCTCAACCCGAAAAAAGCTCCCGGTATGGATGGAATTAGTAACCAGATGCTGATTAAGTTACCTCGTACTGCAATTAGAATCCTGTTATTCATTTTTAATGCCATTTTACGACTGGAGTATTATCCAGACTGCTGGAAGCTTGCCAAGGTTAAAATGATTCCAAAGCCAGGTAAAGATCTTACCAAGGCTGAGTCATATAGGCCAATAAGTTTACTGTCAACAATGTCAAAGCTTTTTGAAAAGCTCCTCATGGCAAAATTGTCTTCAATTTTAACTGATAATGGGTGCATCCCGGACCATCAATTTGGTTTTAGAAGCCATCATAGCACCATTGAGCAAACGCATAGATTTGTTCAATTTATCAGAAAAACATTTGAGGAAAAGAAATATTGTTCTGCCCTGTTTATTGACGTTTCTCAGGCATTTGATAAAGTGTGGCATGAAGGCCTGATTTTGAAATTGAAGACATACTTACCAATAAACATTCTAAATCTTTTGGAAAGTTACATTCTCGCACGAAAATTTACAGTGGTGGAAGGACACTTTATGAGTATGCCTGAAACTATCTCATCCGGTGTGCCACAGGGGAGTATACTGGGGCCATTTTTATATTTGATTTATACTTGTGATATGCCTGTGAGCAGTAGTATCCACACTTCTACATTTGCCGACGATACCGCCTGCCTTAGTATGCACGAAAACCCTGATGAGGCATCCCGAAAACTCCAGGAACACATTAGCCAGATGGAACTATGGTTAAACTTATGGAGAATTAAGGTAAATGAACAAAAGTGTGTCCATATAACATTTACTTTACGAAGAGATACTTGTTCCCCCATTCGGATTAATAATCAAGTTGTTCCTCAACATTCACATGTGAAATATCTTGGTATACACCTCGATCGACGGCTTACATGGAAACATCACATTGACTATAAGTTAACTCAAATAAAACTAAAATTAACTCAGGTACATTGGCTGATTGGCAGAAATTCAACACTCAGCCTAGACTGCAAACTTTTAATATACAAGTCGCTTTTAAAGCCAATATGGTGTTACGGTATCCAGTTATGGGGAACTGCTTCTGCCTCCAATGTAGAGAGAATTCAACGAAGACAAAACAAAATTTTAAGGTTAATAACATCTGCTCCATGGTACATTAAGAATTCAAATATACATCGTGATTTAAATATGCCACTAGTGATTGAAGAAATTGCAAAATACACAGGCAAATATCTAACGAAACTCGAGTCACATCCTAATCCGCTTGCTCGTAATATTTTGAACTTTACTGGACACATCCGCTTAAAAAAGAGAGATACAAGGGCTCTAATACTAAACACTCCGAATGAAGTTGCTTGAAATTTTTTATTTTTTTTTTGCTTATCACTACTTATGTATTATTTACAACTATCACTTAGTTAGGTCTGGCATTGGTCGGGCCTATTAATTATATGTTAGATTTAAGATTTGAATACTTATTGTTAGTTCATATATGAAGATACAATAAATAAAAAAACATGCATAAAAAAAAAAAAAAAAAAAAACTTTACTGCTCTTGGTGACATCTCAGCAAAACTTTCAGCGTTACAATTTTTTACACACTGTGCCAACGACGGGGAACAACTGGCTCCAAAGGACATTACTTGGAGCACGTAAACATCTGGGTCAGCTACATTATTTGACCGCCAAAGGAACCTTTGTGACTGTGTATCTTGCGTATCCACCGCAACACGGTGAAACATTTCTGATATGTCTCCACTTATTCCAATTTTACCTATTCGAAAGTTAAAAAGTACGTTTATCAAAGGGGTGACTAAGTCCGGGCCTTTATTGAGGTACCCATTTAATGACACTCCGCGGTATTCAGCAGCGGCGTCCCAGACGCGTCGCATCTTTTCAGGCTTGTTTGGATTGTTAACAACAAAAATGGGTAAGTACCATTTCCTCGGGTGCGGCAAGTTTATTTCACTTTTTTCCAGCTTACGAATGTAGCCCTTTTTTAGCATGTCCAAAATTTTATCGTTGACGCGTAACTTTAAGCCCGGGTTGCTTTCTAACTTGCGTTCAAAGCACATTAATCTTTTCAGAGCCATGTCGTAATTATCTGGCATCATTAAATTCTCATATTTCCATAAAAGTCTTACCGTAAATCGGTTTCCAGTCCGTTTTACATATTGCCGAATGTTCATGTCGTTGCTATCCGAAGACACTTTAATTTTGACGCCATCATTTTCAAGCTTCATGTTACTTTTCATTAGTTTATCCAGAGCTGCATCGTCATCCCGTACGTAGCTACAGCATTCGCAAATATGTAATTGCAGACTTGCATTCGTGTATGCCTTACAATCTACTTCTGGACATACAGTGCCATAGACCGTCCAACCTAATCTCGTCTTCAATGCGGCGGGTTCGTGCGCTTGACCCTCTTTAGCCTTCAAAGGCATGGCTACTCTTCTATTATTCAGTCCTATGATAATTCTAGGAGTAATATTTGTATAAGATTCTACAGGCAAACCACGTAAATGTTTGTATTTATTTGTCAATTCTGAGAAAATCAACGACTGCTTTGGTAAGTCAAGTTTGCTTATAGATTGCACGTCTTTTAAGATAAATTTTGTCTGATCTTTTCCGGTTGGAGAAACCTCTAAATCTATACGCTCAGAATTATTTTCAACGCGCACACTACCATCTGTCCATTTAATACACAACTCGGTACGCAAGCCTTTTAGACCAAGCTTCGCCATAACAGATTTCTCTATCAGTGTGGGACCGGAACCCTCGTCCAGAAATGCGTACTCTTTCACGCTCTTATTATTGGCGTGTATTGTCATTGGTACTACTCTATATAAAACATTTGAGGTCACCAAATTGTGCACTGAAACAACAGATGCTTCGTCGTTGCTAATATTGCCCACATATGGTTTATGGAGTAGGGGATGATGTTTTGCTTTACACTCATTCGTGCCACATTCTTTCCTTTCACGGCAAACTTTCTGGCTATGTACTTTCAAGCACGATCGGCACAAGTTTTTTTCATTTACGACACGCCACTTTTTCTGATAATCTAATTTTCTAAAGCCTTCACACTGGGCTATAAAATGGCCCATTTCACCACAGCCATAACATTTATAATCGTTGGAAAATTTCTTTTTGTTGCCTTTATCATAATTGTTACGCTCATCGTGTATGTTCACCCTTTGGGCTTTACGTTTTTCACTATCGTGCATACATATCGTAGAGATATTTACCACACTACTAGCAGCCTCCGCTAAATTGAATAGCCAATCGCTAAGTAAGATTCACAGCGTTCAATCGTCTTGAGTGCATTGCCCAATCGAGTTTCATTTGCGCTGGAAGTCTCTCAACAAGTTCGTTGATAAGCATAGGGTTGCACAAATGTGCAGTCAGATTTGCTGCTTCCATTGTTGCAACAATATTTTTTACGTCGAGCGAAAAGTGTACAAGCGTTTCTAACTTTGCTGGATTAACATTTGGCCCAGCGCGTAATTTTACTAACAAGTTCTGAATAATATGCTCCGGCTTTCCGAAAAGCATTCGTAATGTTGAAATTACCTGCGGTACTAACGCCGGTAATGTTAATTTACTGCCTACGTACTCCAGTGCCTTACCTTTTAATGCACGTTGCAAACGTAACAAATTTTCCTCATTGCTAATTCCACACGTATTCGTTGAATTCTCATAGCTACTTATAAACAGTGGCCATTCTTCACTCTTGCCACTAAATATAGGGAGTTCTGGTATCATTTGTCGCGTATAAAATGTAGGCTGTCTAGTGAAACTCTCAGGCTGACAGTCAATACCACGTCTATTTGACATGCCACTACAGTTTGGTTGAATCCTCTGATGGTCAAAGTTTGCTGAAGCTGCGCTGTCTATTTCACGTGTATCACATACTTGCTGGCCTTCAAATGCGTTTTTATTTTGTGTTGACATAATTGCATACTTTCTCTCGATGAACAACATACTTAATTTATGTTCTTCTTCCAAACGCTGTAGTTGCATGTCCATATCGTGAGAACCTTTCGTCAATGCCGCAGTGCCATTTTCACACGCACCCACTCCTTCCTGCACGTCCACACCAGAAGCCATCGGCGACATTTCATCCTCACCCAATACCATATTTTCCGCACCTTGAACCCCACTTAAGCCTGCCATCGAAAGATTACATTTTCTACATACCCAGTCTTTGTCCGCAATACTCCCGTCAACACCGACACACACAAAATGGAACCACATATCGCAAGTATCGCATTGGACCATTTCCTGGTTGTCAGCCAGTGTACACATCGAACAGCTTTTCCGATCGTCAGCATCCATTGGTGCTTTACCTCTTGGTCTTACCATTTTCGTAGTCAACGATCAAGAAATTCGCAAACACTCGGCTTCTATTAACTTCAAAAAACAGCAATACAAATTTTTTAAAGAAATATTCGGATTGACCAACTTCAATAGCATTCGAACACCCACAAGCAGATAAACAATATTGTGCGGTTAATAATAGGACAAATATTTGTGCTTTATTTTAATTCGAGAAGCTTTAAAAAACTAGAAATACAATTTATAAAAATTCAATATAAATGAAATAAATGTGTTGTTTAACCATGCTTACTTTGGTCTTCCTTTCTTGCCGTTTAATTCGAAAATGAGAAGCAAGCGTACAATAAAACAAATTATTAGAGCAAGCGTTATTGCCATATCGCAACAATAAGTAAATAAAATAATAATGTTACCAGAAACCCAAAATAGTCAGGGCTACAATAAAGTCAATAAATTCATTTGTGGCGAATTTGCAACACATACGTTCACCCCTTCTAAGCCAGCTCACATTTTAAAGCGAATTATGATCGACAAAAAATCGCTAGAATTTCCGCTAATAGCTAAATCATAATTTTTCCCGCAAAATGCACTTAAAAATCGCTAGATTTGACGAGACGTCGTTATCGTCTTGCAATAATGAAAAACGATTTTGGCGATTCGTGGATGATGCGCTGTTATCCCTAGACATCTTTCGAACAGATGAAATTTTAGAAGAATTCGGGCTTCGCCCACGCCTCACCACGGTTATATATCTGTCCATTCCGACTTGTACCTTTGGTTTTGAGCTACTGTTATCTGAAGTGATAACTTGGTTAGGTGATGAACAGCCCGAAGCGAATGATTTCAATGGGTTAAGCGACGAAGTACTAGGCAACTGTAATGTTAAAGAATCACTAGTAGGCATTGGACAAAGCGAAGTTGATCGCTGTCGAAAAAGTGGATTTGTTGTTAGAAATAGTCTATCATCAAATTTTTTATTTTTATTAAGAGCTTTCGAACTCACAGTAATAGCCTGTTTGTAGAACACAACTCGTCAATAAAAAACGCTAACATGTTAGCATTATTTATTTTTTGGGGTTTTAGAACACGAGTGTTGACTATCTTGATCAAAAAACATAACAGATGTCAGTTTATTTGCGTTTGTAGAACACGATTTGACTCACAATAAACGTCAAGATGGGCGAATAAAATATTCTACTCGTGTTTACAAAAATAGTGCACCAAATACACAAAACACTAAAAAATAGAATAAGAATATAAGAAAAAATCACAAGTGCAATCTCCAACAGTAAAGAGGTAAGTAAACTTTCATGTAAAGATGTTCTTGTTTTGATTGCTTAAATTTTTAGTATCAAAATGACAACACGGCTGCAGTCTAGCCAATTGGTGGCATGGAGCAGTTTCTAGACTTGGACCCGGGCACTCCAAAGCTTGGAGGCTGTCATGCAGTACACATGGGTCACGGTGGCAAAAGAGAACTGGAAGCGAGTGCAAGAAGGTATTTATTCTTAAATAGTTTATTTCATATATATGTACATATGTATGTATGTATGCATGTATGATTGTACATATGTACATGCCTACAGCCTTGAATTCACTTTATTTCAGGTGTGCAATAAACTGGTGGTGGACCTTGCTGCGTTAGCAGCTTGACAGGGCTTAACCAGTGAAGAGAAACATACGAATGTTTATTGAATACTAAATGTTTGTTTTTTATAATAATTGTTTTTTATAACAAGGATAATATATGCATGTACGCAGACTATTTACAGAAAAATATACTGTCCTCTATCGTATAAATTTTGTGTCTAGTTTTGTTGAGATATATTCAATGGATCACGAGCTGTAGGATAGTTTCAAAATATAGAACAAAGTTTATAACAAAGTGGTGTGAAATTATGTACAGGGAAAACGTGCTGTTTATTCTACACGGAAATGGTTATAAAATTTTTTCGGAAAAACACCGCATTTGAAAGCTTTTTGGCCAAAAATGTTAATAGCTTTTTTTCATAAAAAAGTACAATTCGCATGGCCAGTTTACATGCTATCAGCGCACTTTTAACGCACATGTAACTTTTTATGGCCAGTCTACCAGAAACTGTCGGTGGAGTTATAGACTAACAATAATATTCTGTGGGTGGAGTCAATAAAACAAAAACTTTCGGCATCCCATACATCTTTTGGGTGGTCTAATGCATGTAAAAATATATTAACATATACATATACATATACATATGTATGTACTATATATATATTTAAAATTATACTACATACTAAAATTTCATTAACGTCCTTTTAAAATCGCTAGTTCAGAGCATAAATTCTTAATTGATTCTCAATTTCAGATCTTACAAATGCGACAGCTCCTGTGGCACATACTTAGGGGGCTCCATCTAAATATAAAGCCTTGCTCCAAGGACATTCGTCTAAGGCAGTAAGCACACATGGGCTATGGACTTAGAGAGATAAGTAGGTACATTCGCCACCTCTTTGCTTAAGCTAAACTGGCAAAAAATTATTCATGGTCCCAAGGGCAAATATAATGGTGATTTACATACATCGCCAATAGATCTTCTATGGTAAATGTAGGAAGTTTCAAAATCTTTAATATTGTTACCAAAAGTTTTAATGATCTTGAGCTTTCAATGGATAGATTGCAGTATGACTTCTTCGTACTTCATTGGGCATTCGGCTGAAGGTCTTCCAGAAGTTCAGCGTGTTTTAGGGCTTACAAAAAAAAATTATAAAATTTTCACACATAATTTGTTTTTATTTATGTACATGTCAGCTGTGTTTCATTTGTATGCACAAGAGTAGGGTTACCGTTTTTTCAGCTGAAAACACAATTTTGTATGAAAAAATAAAAACTAAAACTATTTTTGAACATGTTGGCAACAGTACGATTTAGTACATATGTGACATAAGGGCGAGTTAACGTAAGCTGCACGACAAAGTCGAGTCGCGTTATACAAACGCTTTTCATTACGTAGTCGTCTATGAAATGGCTCGTCGTGAGTCGCCCTTGTCGCGTTCTACAAACAGGCTATAAGTCTATCATCAGGTTTTTTATTTTTATTATCATTATGAGCATCAGAACTCACAGTAAAATAGGCATTTCTGCCGTTATAACTCACTTCACATTTATTTGTTTTTGAGGTTTTCATATAGAGTATTCCTCAAGGGCACTTTTGTTTGTTTGTTTGTTTGTTATTTTTGATTACGGTTTTTTTTGTTTTTGTTATTCATGATTATGTAAAAAAATATTAAAAAAGCAATTAAAGCTTATTTATCAAAGTTAATGATATGTATTACGAATATTTTCTCTTTTATGATATTTTTTTTGTTTAGTATGTATGAATGTAAGAAAAAACTCCGCTATGACGTTAGTTCACTATGAAGGCACAGCTTTTTGTTGAAATTAAAAATTCCATACATTTTGCACACTAGTGTACATATACACACATATTTAATAATAAACAATTATCAGAAATTAGATGGAAATAAGATGCGGAGTGATATTGCTATGTTTATAGCTTCAACTAGTGATTCGAATGCAATGCATCCTCTAAAGAAGGAAATTCAATCATATTTTGCATCACAAGACGAATAATGTGATGCATTTATATGGTGGAGGAAAAATGAAAAGGTAACTAAATAAAACTTCTTTCTCCACTTGATACATTAATCTTATCTTTAAATAAAAATATTTTTACTTTTTCACAGGAATACCCAAACATAGGAAAACTTGCATCAACAATTTTGAGCATCCCGTCAACGAGCGCATCATCAGAAGAGGCCGTTTCAAGTGCTGGTACACTTGTCAATGCTAAAAGGTCAAATTTAAATGCTTTGACGGTAAAACGTGTCCTTTTTGTACATGACAACTATGATTTATTTCATAAGCTATCTGAATAACTACCAAAGGCCACAATTTAATGTATATTAATGTTTGTAATAATTTACCGCCACAATTTTTGTAACTGGTTCTCATGACAGTTCATTTGCAGACCTTAATTATTACAATTAGTTCACTGCGTTTTTCGCAGGGATTTTCTACTTATTGTTTATATTACCGTAATTCTCATTTGAGAGTTTTTATATAAACTTCGAAGCAGACAACTTTTCAAAAATATAATTGAATGTTTACTGATGAGCTGGCATAAGTACCAGCGATGTCAAAGAAATTGTATAAAACTAAAAAATAAAACTCATGTATCTTGTATATGAAAAAAGTTAAAATTGTATTGTTTTTTAATTGTCAAAACTTTGCTTAATTTTGAATGATGTTTGAATAACATTATAGGTAGAAACTAAAATTTTTAAGTTCTTATGCCATTATTTTGTCACTACTTATTATATATTGCATATAAGTTGTATAATATTGAAGAAAAAAAATGATTTCTATATTGTTGACTTCTAAATGACGAGTAATTATTTATAGTTAAACATTAATGTAACTAGTGACATTTGGCAAAACAATGCTTAAATACCGTTAGCAGTTTACTCGTTGAAATGGTTTCAACAAGGTTGAAAGAAAACAAAGACTTTGTACTTAAACATTGCCGGCCACCAGAGTAGCAAGCTGAGCAAAAAATTTCGGCGGCGGCTGAAAGACAAATATTTTCGGCGGCGGCGGCTGAACGGCTTAACGCCGATTTGTTTAAGAATTTCAAAAAAAGTTTTATTCCAGTCTGTTTTTAGAAAAATACGTGAATTATTGAATCACCACGTTGTAACATTATTTATTTTGCAATAGTTTGAATATTGCAGTAATTGATGTCCTAAGAAATAGCTTCGTAAATTATTTGTTAAACCATAGAAACATATTCTAGACTATCAGGGCAATTATGAATAATGTTTCGCGAGAAATTTTTAATTTTTCAAATTAGAAATTTTTTCACTATTACTTGCTATTAGTTGCAATTTTTCCCCGAGAAAAATTTCTCACGGAATTTTATTCATGATTGCCTTCTACATAAATTTGATTTAAGCTTTCCGATTAAATTAAAAATTAATTACTTTATTGGAACACTGCTACGGATCAACAAACAAAAAGCTTTGAACAATTAATTATCAAAAAGTCCCCTGACTGCTTAAACAAAAAAGTATATGTAAACGTGCATGTATTTAAGAAGGGACTCCAAGTAAGTAAGTGTTGTTGCAGCTACGTTATCGTTCTTATAAACATTTTCTTTTTATGTGTAAGCAAAAACAACTATCTTTCCGGCACGAAATTAGTAAAAGTATAAAAAATAAAAGACAAAATATCGGCGGCTTAGTACGCCGCCGATAAGCCGCGTGTTTCGGAGGTCCCGCTCACTCTGTCACTGCGCATTCTTTAAACCTTCTTTCGTGGTGGCATTTTTTAGCTTAATTTCATTTTACGCTTTGTAACCTCATTCGCTTGGCGATTTTTGCAAATAAATGGTAAAAATTAATATTTTTAAATGAAAATGCTTCAAATAAGATATGCAATCATTTTAAAACATTTTTTAATTGCTTTTTTAATAGTAATAAACTATTTGCCATTTTGTTTTTTGATTCAACACAACAAATTCTTTCATTTAATTTTGTAAAATTGTGTACTTCGTTTACTTGTTCAAATGTATTTTCAGTTTATGCTTTGTGATCTCATTTGCTGTGTGATTTTTGTAAACAAAAGGTAAAATTTAAAATTGTTCAATGAAAATGCTTAAAGTTAAATCAGTAATCATTTGTAAACAAATTTAAATCACTTTTTAATACCAATAATCTATTTCACATTCTATTTTTTTAATTCGATGCAACAAATTCTTTAATTTAATTTTGTAAATGTTCGGATATAACCAGGGACCGTAACGGTTATAATTTTTATTTTAAAAGTTACTTTTTAATCGTTATTTCTTGATTTTTATTTATTCCTCACAAAATAACAGTTATTTCATGATTTTTATTTATTCCTCACAAAATAAGAGTTATAGCCTGTTAGTAGAACACGACTCGTCAATAAAAAGCGCTAACATGTTAGCATTATTTATTTTTTTGGGGTTTTAGAAAACGAATGTTGACGATTTTCATTAAAAAACGTAACAAATGTTAGTTTATTTGGGTTTGTACGACACGATTTGACTCACAATAAACGTCAAGGTGGGCGAATAAAAAATTCTAGTCGTGTTCAAAATAACAAAACAAAATATTTAATAGCCCATTCAGGCTGACACGAAATGAAGTAATTTCAAGCTCAAATTACGAACGAAATGAAAGGTGTTTATGCAGGCACTGAATGACATTTGACAATTGACATATTATTCACTGCGGCAGACATTAAAGTAGTTTTTCAGTTTAATAAATTCTTTGTTACACTTATACACATTTGTCATTCAAAAATTTTCATAAATTTAATAATTTTGAATGTTTTTTTATTTAATATTGAATGTCAAAATTTTTATTTCTTTTAATTGTTGTTTCTCATAGTTGTAAATTTACTCATGTTTGAAAATAAAAGTAGTTTTAGTACAACAACAGAGTTGTATTTTGTAATTTCTTGTTAATTTCATCGAAATTAAGTAAAATAGTTTAATTTGGAAAATGTCAAAATATATGGGAAATTAATTAATTTCAACTTGTTTTCGACCGAAATCACGAAACTGCTTAATTTCGAGTCAGCCTGAATGGGCTATAAAAGGGGGTTGTTTTTTAATTTAATGAATAAAAATATAAAAAATGGAATTTCAAACAAAAAAAAAGGTAAGTAAACTTTCAAGTTAAGATTGTGCTTGTTTTGATTGCTCAAATTTTTAGCATCAAAATGACAAGGAAATTGATGGCATGTATGAAGCAATTTTTACACCTGGACACGTGATATATTCGGTGTTATAAGCTACAAACTGTATACCTGTGTGTCTGTATGAGTCCATATACCGACTTAACCCCTGAATATATTTTGATTTAGATTTTTCTGCTTAAAAAGTGACTTAATCGAAGTTTTCTTAGTTATCCTTAAAGAAAATCGGCCCAGCCGTTGAGAAGATATCACATCATTTCTTTTTTCGTTTGAAATCTGACTTGATTTGATATCTTCTAGTCTATACTTGAAGAAAATGTGTCCAGGCTTTTGGAAGTTATCAAATATTTTCTAGATACATACTTACCTTTATACAAATACTTTAATAAAGATAATTAAAAAAATTACACAATTTGTTTACTTTAACTGTTTATTTTGGAATTAACGCTATAGTATATCTGCCATCATTCCTACTATATTACTCAAGGCCTTGATATTACTCGTATTCTTATTAAAATTATAAATTTGTGGGAAAATATTTTCCAAATTGTACAGAGCAAAATGGTCAAAAGGTGTTTCCAGTCGTCATCCGGCTAGTCACCGCCGGCTCCTTTAAAACCTTTATTTTCCGTTTGTGTCTTAATTGAACGAAATGCCACACGGAAAAAGGCACGACTCCTTTTGAGTTAATCACCCTTATTCCAGTTGTCGTTATCGACGTCACTTTAACACAATACCAAAAAATTGGGACTTGTTTCCTCGCTTTCGAGAACAATTTTGCGCAACTGGCAATCTATTTCCGTTCCCTAAGGTCTAGAAAAAAGCATAAACCTGCCAACAGGAGCCAGTTGTTTTTGACAACTGATATACGAGGACCAATTTTTTGGTGTTGTGTTAAAGTGACATCGATGGCGACAACTGGAATAAGGGTGAATATATGGATAATAATGTGCAATACCAATTTAAGTAGAGTTTCGTAAAGTTCTTGAACGTATCGCACGGAGGTCCTATATGTTAATTAAATATGGAGTAGCTTCCTGAAGAAAATAAACTTCGCTTCCTAATGTGGATTTCTGATAGACCATATTTGTATGCCCCAAACCTAAAGGAATATAAATTTTTTTGAATGTAATCATCGTATAATAACATACATACATGTCTACTAAGTACGTATGTATAAACATATTTACATCCATATTTACTATATATGCATTACTTACTCATAATGTTAAATAAAAACTCCATATTATTTTTGATTTTGTTGCAATATTTTCTTTTTGAAGAGAAATAAATATTATTATTTATTTTTCTTTTGTTTATGCACGAGAATAGGGTTGCCGTTTTTTTAAAACACAATTTTGTATGCAAACATTTAAACTAAAACTATTTTTGAACATATTGGCAACAGTACGATTTAGTACATATTTGACACAAGGGCGAATTAACGTAAGCTGCACGACAAAGTCGAGTCGCGTTATACAAACGCTTTTCATTACGTAGTCGTCCATAAAATGGCTCGTCGTGAGTCGCCCTTATCGTGTCCTACAAACAGGCTATTACTTTGTGACTTTTATTTATTCCTCACAAAATAAGAGTTACCTTTTGATTTTTATTTTTTACTTAATTTTTAAAATTTAGAAAGTGTAATTTTTGCGTTAAAATTAATATTACCCGTTTTAAAATTGAATTTTCGCCAGAGTCTGTAAAGAAGATGATTATATGTTAAATTAAATTTACTTTTTTAGGGTTCCGTACACCAAAGGTGAAAAAAGGGATTTAAAATTAAAGGTTGCTCCAAAACGAGCGACGAAAAATTTTATGTACATATGTATATTGACAGTTGGAATTTGTAAAATTAGTGTATTTTTATATAGACTACAACAATTAACACTAAAATTTTAATTTAAGGGTGGTCCATCAGTTAATGCAATTTTGACTATGTAATTTTGATTATGTAATTTTGACAATTTGCTATATCTTGGAAACCGTAAGAGGTAAACTCTTGAAATTTTCAAAAATGGTAAAGCTAAAAAATCCGAAAATTTAAAAATCGTTAAACCGAAAAAAATCGCCAAAACCTGAAAAAAAATCGCCTGAAACCTGAAAACAGATCTGATAATTTGTGCATATGACAACCGTGTAAACTGGCAATTTTTCAACTGACGATTTTGTCAGATGAATTTATTGTCATACAACCGTCTAGCAATAAATTGTAAGATTTTCTTACAACCGTGTGAACTGACAAGGAATATTGTACTGGCACTTTTCGATTGCACATTGTCATTGTCAGCACATTGCCAGATCTGACAATATTGTAAGATCTGACAATCGTCTATACATAGCTTTACACTTAAATGAGTTATGTTTAGTACATCTGCCAAGCATTCAATGCCCTACAATTTACAAATATTTTCCTTAAATACTAAAATAATTAGTCACTTATTTCTATAAATGTAGTTACCTACATTTAACATGATAAATCTTATTTCCTTGTTTCTTAAACAAGATTGATCATGTTTTGTTTCTTATCTCTAAGGGTGTTTATAATTTTATATTTCTAAAATCTTAACAAAGGAATATTTATGCTTGAAAAATATGTTTTGTTTTATCATTAGTGTTTTTCTTTGTTATTTGTGTTTATACATACATACATATGTAGGTAGTTTTTTGTATATTAAATTGAAAGATATTTATCTTAGTACGAACGTCCTTGAGACCGACCTTAACTCCCCCTCCCCCTAGGTTAAGCAAGATCGTCGCGGTCTTTCCTAATACTTTGTAATTCTATTTCGTATGCTCTATTGAAATTGTCAATTGCTGATACGAGTCTGCATTCAATTATGCATGACATTATTTTTAGTATAAGAAAAATTATTAATAATAAATTTATGAAAGCAAATATAGTATAGAAAATGACCTGATGGGATGTCCTTCAAATGGGACAATAAAATTTTTTATTGAGTCAATATTATTAAACGCATTGTCGTTGTCCGATGTGAGTATGTTCATGATTTCAAAGTCTTCTTCATGGTTCTTGTGTATTGCCTGTTTTATTTCATTGTGGAGATTCTTTTATATCTTGTTGTCTATCTGTGAACGTAACTAGTGTTATTCCTGTGGTGGTAATGTTGTTTACCTTATGGTTTCCATCGAGCAATATGAGACCTTCGTCCATTTCGAGTAGTGCACTGTTATATTCCTGTATGACATTGCATTTGCTTTTCTTGTTGTCCAGTAGTGGGAGTATACATGTATCTGTTTCTTGATTTGTTTGGCAAATATTTCTGGCCAGAAAATTCTTACATTGTTTTACCCGTATGTATTTTGTATCACATTGTATCACATGTGATCTCTTTAGTTTAATTTAATTTTTTTTATATGTGGTGACTTTGTTACCTGTTATTTTAACTTCCCGATATGGGAAGTTATTGTTTTTTTTGTTAAGTTTTGAATTGAAATGTTTATCTACATATGTATGGTATGGCTTTTTCGGTCGTAAAAATATAAAAATAAACAGAAGTACGTTCATATGAATGTGTTTTATTATTGTTTCATTTTATTCGTTTCTTACAATATATTTTTGAAATAATCTTTTATTAAAGCGCGCCGCACAAAGTTGTTGTTTTCCTGACTGGTTTGCCTATTATTAGGGACAGATGTAACAAAATCAACAGCTTGTTGCAAATGTTCAGGCAAACTGGGAGATTCAGTTTCATTATTTATACAACAAATGTTGTGAAGCACTGATGTGGCCACAATAATACCTTGGACTTTTTTAATATTTAAACGAATTCCTAAAGAAAGTATAGGGAATTGTCTTTTCCAGACACCGTAGCTACGTTCAACACAGGACCTAGTTCTTATCTGCGACTCATTGTACAAAGTTTCTTCGGCTGTGTTAGGATTTAGCAATGGGGTCATTATGTATTTCTTATTAGGATATCCACTATCTCCGACTAATAATGAACTGCTAAATTCACCACTCTCCAATTTTGAGTAAATTTTAGAATTTCTAAGGATATTTGAATCATGTGCTGAACCTGGCCAACGCGCAACAATATTTGTAATTTTTAAGTTAGCGTCGCAAGTAGTTTGGACATTTAAGGACAGAAATCCCTTCCTATTTCGATAAATTTCAGCACTGTTACCTCCTGGAGAAATAATTTTTACGTGGGTGCAGTCAATAGCAGCAATAACTTTGGGAAATTTTGCAATTCGGAAAAAATCTTTTTTTGCGTTAAAAATTTCTTCATCCGATTGTGGAAATTTTATGAAATGGTCTTTCAACAGCGCTATATTATGAGTTACACGTGCAACGACTGTTGAGACCGTAGATTCTGAAACTCCATTCACATCTCCTATGGTCATTAACATGCCCCCAGTTGCATATACTCGCAAAGTTATTAATAACATTTGTTCTTCTGATATAGCGTTGTTCCTAAATAATGAATAATTATTTACTTTAATACATATTTATGTATGTAATTACTATTGTTACTTACCAATTTGTAGAATTCTTTATGTGTGGGCCAATTAGTTCTAAAACATTGTACGCTGAATGTTTGGACAACCGGAATCTATTAATGAACTCGGTGTCATTATACAAATTGAAGTGATTTGGTCGCGTTCTTATAGTTCTTGGTTTTCTCGTAATTGTTTTATTGAGGTTTTTATATATTTCGGAATCACTATAATCTTCCTCTCCGCTAGAATAATCCATTTTATATTTGGTTTTCTTAAAATTCTGTTTTCTTTTATTCTGTTTTTATTTGTTCAACAGCTGTTTATGTTAAACATGTGTATGTTGACAGTTGTAGTTTAAGATTAAACCACTAGAATTGGCCGCTTAAACTAGTAAGTAAAACCATATAATCTACTACCCAAAAATCACAAATGAAGATTAAGGCTAATTTAATCTCTAGTCTTGAACTCAAAAAGTCGCCCTAAGAGTTCTTTTTCATTAGTACTATAATTTTCCTTTGTTTTGCTTAGAGTGGGTGATGGAAAGAATATTGGTTTTTTGTCCTGACTAAGGACTGATCCAAGTGCTATGTTGGATGCGTTCGGTGTTATTTCGAAATATTTAGAATAATCAGGTTGAAAGAGTTCTACCTGTTCTTTTAAATTTGTTTTTATATTTCAAAAGCTTTTATTGCCTGTTCGTCAAGTTTTACTGGGGTATTTTTGCTTTGGTTCTTTCCTATTTGTCCGTTGTCTCTTAAATGTACTGTCAAAGGTTTGGCTATGCCAGCGTATCCTTTGATGAATTTTCTATAGTATCCAGTCATTCCTAAAAAAACTCTTAATTCCTTCATTGTCTTAGATATTGGGTAATTATTTATTGCTTCTACTTTTTTGGATTTGTGGTAATTTTATTATATTTAATTATATGACCTAAGTATTCTACCTCCGTTTGGAAAAATTTAGATTTTTCTGCAGAAATCCTTAATTTAACGCATCAAATATTATTCTAATATGCTTCATATGATCTTCAAGTGTAGAGGAATATATAAGTACGTCATCGATATATACATACATATGCAAATTTCCCTATATATTCCCTTAGGATGTCGACTACACATCTCTGAAAAAAATTTTTTTAAATACATTTATTTATTTATTGTATCTTCAATTATGAACTAACAATAAGTATTCAAATCTTAAATCTAAAATTTAAGTATTAGGCCCGACCACTGTCGGACATAAACTTAGTGATAGTTATAAATAATACATAAGTAGTGATAATCAAAAAGAAGACAAAAAATATTTTCAAGCAATCCCATCTGGAGTGTTGAGTATAAGAGCCCTTGTGTCCTTCTTTTTCAAGCGGATGTGACCAGTAAAATTCAAAATGTTACGAGCAAGCGGATTAGGATGTGACTCGAGTTTTGTTAAATATTTGCCTGCGTATTTTGCTATTTCTTCAATCACTAGTGGCATATTCAAATCACGATGTATATTTGAGTTTTTGATGTACCGTGGAGCCGATGTTATCAAACGTAAAATTTTGTTTTGCCTTCGTTGGATTCTCTCGCCGTTAGAAGCTGAAGCAGTGCCCCATAACTGAATTCCGTAGCACCATATTGGCTTCAAAAGCGACTTCTATAACAAAAGGTTGCAGTCTAGGCTGAGTGTTGAATTTCTACCAATCAGGCAATATATCTGAGTTAGTTTAAGTTGATTATTGAGTTCTTGTTTCAACTTTGTTATTTGTTGTTGAGCTTCTCATTTATTTAAATGAAAGTTTATAACATAATGACTCTAGTTGTTCTAAGAAACTTTGGGTAAAGGTTCCCTGATGATCTGCATTAGCAACAGTGAAATGCGCATAGGATCCAGCTAAACCCCTCAATAATCAATTTCAATGTATTTTATTAAAAAAATATTTTACTGAATAAGTAAAATATAATTTTGGGATTATTAGTGCGTTTACAAAACTTCAAACTTAAATTGTAAAAATTCCCATAAAAACACTAATTATTAATTTGACGGCACCCGGTCAAAAAAAAAAAAAAAATACTTGTGTGGCAACACTCTATCTTGAATAGCTGTTGTTGTTATTTACATTTATTTTCTTTTTACATACTCTTTATATCTACAATTTGATGCTGAAAAAAAGTCAGCTATTGTAGTAATGGTAAAGTAAGAAAATAAAAAACATGTTGATTATTGAGTTCTTGTTTCAACTTTGTTATTTGTTGTTGAGCTTCTCATTTATTTAAATGAAAGTTTATAACATAATGACTCTAGTTGTTCTAAGAAACTTTGGGTAAAGGTTCCCTGATGATCTGCATTAGCAACAGTGAAATGCGCATAGGATCCAGCTAAACCCCTCAATAATCAATTTCAATGTATTTTATTAAAAAAATATTTTACTGAATAAGTAAAATATAATTTTGGGATTATTAGTGCGTTTACAAAACTTCAAACTTAAATTGTAAAAATTCCCATAAAAACACTAATTATTAATTTGACGGCACCCGGTCAAAAAAAAAATACTTGTGTGGCAACACTCTATCTTGAATAGCTGTTGTTGTTATTTACATTTATTTTCTTTTTACATACTCTTTATATCTACAATTTGATGCTGAAAAAAAGTCAGCTATTGTAGTAATGGTAAAGTAAGAAAATAAAAAACATGTTGATTATTGAGTTCTTGTTTCAACTTTGTTATTTGTTGTTGAGCTTCTCATTTATTTAAATGAAAGTTTATAACATAATGACTCTAGTTGTTCTAAGAAACTTTGGGTAAAGGTTCCCTGATGATCTGCATTAGCAACAGTGAAATGCGCATAGGATCCAGCTAAACCCCTCAATAATCAATTTCAATGTATTTTATTAAAAAAATATTTTACTGAATAAGTAAAATATAATTTTGGGATTATTAGTGCGTTTACAAAACTTCAAACTTAAATTGTAAAAATTCCCATAAAAACACTAATTATTAATTTGACGGCACCCGGTCAAAAAAAAAAAAAAATACTTGTGTGGCAACACTCTATCTTGAATAGCTGTTGTTGTTATTTACATTTATTTTCTTTTTACATACTCTTTATATCTACAATTTGATGCTGAAAAAAGTCAGCTATTGTAGTAATGGTAAAGTAAGAAAATAAAAAACATGTTGATTATTGAGTTCTTGTTTCAACTTTGTTATTTGTTGTTGAGCTTCTCATTTATTTAAATGAAAGTTTATAACATAATGACTCTAGTTGTTCTAAGAAACTTTGGGTAAAGGTTCCCTGATGATCTGCATTAGCAACAGTGAAATGCGCATAGGATCCAGCTAAACCCCTCAATAATCAATTTCAATGTATTTTATTAAAAAAATATTTTACTGAATAAGTAAAATATAATTTTGGGATTATTAGTGCGTTTACAAAACTTCAAACTTAAATTGTAAAAATTCCCATAAAAACACTAGTTTAAGTTTCATTTGTATTAGCTTTGAGTCAATATGGTGTTTCCATGTAAGTCGTCGATCAAGGTGTATACCAAGGTATTTTACATGTGAATCCTGAGGAACAACTTGATTGTTGATTCGAATTGGGGAACAAGTATCTCTTCGCAGGGTGAATGTTACCTGAACACACTTTTGCTCGTTTACCTTAATTCTCCATAATTGTAACCATAGTTCCAGTTGTGTAATATGTTCTTGTAGATATCGGGAAGCCTCATGAGGATTTTCGTGCATACTTAAGCAGGCTGTATCATCGGCAAACGTAGATGTATGGATATTACTGCTCAAAGGCATATCTCAAGTATAAATCAAATACAAAACTGGCCCCAGTATGCTCCCCTGTGGCACACCGGATGATATAGATTCGGGCACACTCATGAATTCGCCTACAACCGTGAACTTCCGGGTAGTAATGTAGCTTTCTAATAAATTCACCAAATTTATTGGTAGATATGATTTTAATTTTAAAATTAGGCCTTCATGCCACACTTTATCAAATGCCTGCGAAACGTCAATAAACAGTGCAGAACAGTACTTCTTTTCTTCAAATGTTCTTCTTATACATTGAACCAATCTATGCGTTTGTTCAATGGGCTATGCTGACTTCTAAAACCAAACTGATGGTCTGGGATGCGTTTTTAAACCAAATGGCATACGAATAAATTCATATTTTCCGCCATTTACACAAAATGCTGTTTTCTCTCTATCTTTTTCGGCTATTTTTATTTGATGGAATCCAAGTTCCAAATCTAATGTGGTAAAATATCTAGCTTTTCCTAGGTTTTGTATTGTCATATTGTCATCTGGAATTATATATCTGTCCGTAATCGTATTTGCATTTAGTTTCTGGTAGTCAATGACCATTATTTTCTTTTGCTTCCCTAATTCGTCCAAACCCTTTTTTGGGACTGTCCATATTGCAGAGTTGTATGTACTGTTACTCTTTTGAATTATTCCTTAATGTAATAGTTTCTTAATTTCCTTGTTAACGAATTCATTATCTCCTATCGGGTACGGGTAATTGTTTGGTCCATATTGGTTCCTCATTTATGGTCCTAATTGTGGCTTCAATAGTTGTTGTGAAGGGTAATATTCCTATGCCATTATTTTCCTTCACTATCTATCTCTTGCCTATACTTTTCTTCTCCTACAATATAATTTAATTCGGATTGATTATCACTGCTCATGGTGGTTAAGGTCATGACCCTTAAATTAATTTCGGCATTAAGTATTTTTAACCCTTCTAATCCCAATATAATGTCAAATGATTCTATGTTTTCTAATTCAAAAAATGTTTTTTTTTTCATTAGTTTTATAATTTTTTTGGTATCTATCATGGAAAAACCATGTAAACCATGTGTCTTAATCTTAACTGGTTTAATTTTAATTTTATCTGATGAATCGCACTTAGCATCTATGTGGTTATGGGTTGCACCTGTGTCTATTAAAATATCGTATTTTTTATGAGATAAGCTGCTAGTTAAAGTGAAGTAGGGCAACCCGTTTCTTAGTTTAAATTAGGTGTATTTTTTTACTTTTGCAGTAAAATGCAGTAAATGAGTAGTTACTGCAAAAATTTTAAAAATTACTCTCAAAAAGAGCTGCTACTGAAAAAAGTACGCGAACGGAAAAATAGTAAAAATTAGTAAGATTGTAGAAACAGCTGATTCCAACTCCACATAGTGTTGAAAAATATATAAACCCTTGACTATTCAACTCTTTTTTTCTTATTGGTACTCGTGGCAATATTTTTATAACACGAACAATCTAAGAAAAAATTTTGTAACTTATTTCATATAATATTTGTAATTAATTTCCTTTTTATCCTCTTGTTTTGTTGTTGGTTAAATTAATAAAAATTACATGACTATTTGTTAATATTACTGATTACCTGAAAAGCAAGTGTAATACTAAGTAACCAGATACTTTACAGTTTTACAACTCTGAGTAATTAGAATAATTTGCAAAATAAAAGGATTAGTAAAATAAACAGTAAAATATGTATATTAACATTTACTATTGTTATGCTTTGCAAATTAATTATTTTTTAATGACTTTAACAATTTTTATTTAACGTTTTCTCAAAATTTTCACTTTTCAATTGCTTAATTTTCATTTGTTTACATTTTGAATCATATGTTTTTATCTTACTAAACTTTACTACGACAAATTTCTGCAGTAAAAATTTGCAAAACATTCAGTCTATAACTGTCACTTTACTCTCTCAATTTGTGTTCTCATTTACTGCATTTTGGGTATACGAACGCAATATAGTAAAATGCAGTAAAGTTCAGTAAAAATTTGTAAAAACTTTTGAGTATGCGAGCGCAATTATTGTCTAATCTTAAGCTATTTACCGTTTGTTGTTCCAGTTTCCATACATGCTGCTGTTGTCATCTTCCTGTTGTTGTGATGTTTGGTTGATCCCTATTATGCTCTCTTTTCCATGGCGGATTATTTGAAGATGGCCGATGTTGAGTGGTGTATTGCGTGTTGATTCTTCTTTGTCCTTCTATGGCTTGTCTAGAGTCTGTTTCCATTGGTACAGGTCTTGCTTGTTGGAGTCTTTGTGGTGTTGTTTGAATTCTTTGATATTCATAATTAGGACGTCTGTGATGTTGTAAGTTTTGGTTACGGGAATTATATTGTGAATTTTGGTAATTGAAATTAGAATGATGTAAGTTCTGATGTTGTGGATAGTGATGTTGTGCGTGAACTTGATGGTTAAAGCTATAGTTATTACGACTTCGATTGTTTCATTGCGTATGCGTGTTCTAAGTCTTTAAGTGTTTTGGCATACAGGGTTGACCTTTTAAATGTGTTTGTACATCCTGTTGTGAATACACGCACTGCTTCTTTGTTTGCATTCCTTAGCATTGGATCAATTGTATTTGGTTGTTCCCCAGACATTGAAATTTTAGATGTTATTAGATTTAATGCCTGGTTTATTCTATCGTGATATTCAGATAGAGATGGCTTGCCTTCTGTAATTTGCCTCATTTCTTCCTGGAGTAAATAAAGGGGTCTCATATTGGCATACGTGTAGTGTGTTGTTATTTATAAGTATATCAGATGATTGACCTCTAATTTTGGATTTCACTATGGACAAAGCCTCTGAGTAACGGCTATGACCTTCAAAGTGTTTGATGTCTTTCATTAGTCTGAAGGCATCTTCTCTCCATGCTCTGTATTCGGTTTGTTGACCGGTAAATACTGGAAGAGCTTTAAAAACTTCCAGCAATACGTCTGCAGGGGTTTGGTAATTTGTAATGACGTCTTCCAGTTTATCTAGTTGAGTTGTTTGGTATGGAGAATTCGTTTCTAAGGTTGCTATTTTTTCCATCATAGCTTTGTAGGAGTTTTCCATTTCATGGAGTCTCGCGGTGAAGGTTGCTAGATAGACTCATTCTTTGTAGTCATTTCTTCGGTATTGTAGTCTCGGTATTGTAGATGCTCCATTTTTTGTTTCTTCATTTGCTTTATCCTTTTATAACGAATAAAGTTTTGTTTCACACCATGTATTTATTATTCACTGCTGCGACAGTATTTATTTCTGTGGTTCGCTTGAGAAGTATGAATTTTATTATTCTTTATTATATATATTATTTTGGAATCTTCTGATGAATTTTTAATTTAAGATTTTTATTTTTTCTTTTTACAAAGTATTATATTTTTTCTTCTATGAAGAATTTTTGCTGAAGAAGAACACATTTGCTGCTACAAAGGATTCCTTCGGTCCGCTCGCTGAAGAGTAAATCAAAAATCTCTCGTGGCAGGATCGCCAATTAATGTTTTCATATAAGTATTAAATAAAAAAATATATTTTTTTCGACACGTACGCGACTCATATTTATTTAATATCTTACACTTAAATGAGTTATGTTAAGTACATCTGCTTAACCTTCACTGCCCTACAATTTACAAATATTTTCCTTAAATACTAAAATAATTAGTAACTTATTTCTATAAATGTAGTTACCTACATTTAACATGATAAATCTTATTTCCTTGTTTCTTAAACAAGATTGATCATGTTTTGTTTCTTATCTCTAAGGGTGTTTATAATTCTATATTTCTAAAATCTTAACAAAGGAATATTTATGCTTAAAAAATATGTTGTGCTTTATCATTAGCGGTTTTCTTTGTTATTTGTGTTTATACATACAAGTAAATAAAATTCTTTATTATTTAAATTTTTTAAAAAATTTTTATATTTATTTAGAGGAGAAGACTATGTCTTCTTTATCCTTTTATTATTTCTAATTATTTAATTTGCCGGAAGACTATGTCTTCTTATTCGGACTTCTTATTATTGACTAATACTATTATTATTATTATTTAAACTTAATATAATTTGCCGGAAGACTATGGCTTCTTATTCGGACTTCTTATTATTGACTAATACTATTATTGTTATTATTTAAACTTAATATTAAATTTTATATAAACTTAAGAATTGTCGAACAGCAATCATCACCTTGAAATGCAACGTGAGCTGTTCCAATTGTATTCAGTGCAAATAGGTCGTTAGCACTTTAAATAAATGTTGTAACAAAAAATAATTATTAATTGCAATTAAATGGAAATGTGTCAGCAATTGAATTGCGACAGAGGAGATTGAACTTTATTAAAGTAAGTAAAATAATTATGTCTCAGCAATTGAACTTTTATTAAAAATAAATATGTTAATTATTAACTCCTCCCTTCTTAATTTGGTTGTCCCCAATCATTCAGAAAAATGGGATATTGTTCAATCTAGGAGGTTTGACTGGAGCTTCAAGCCCTTTTGAAGGTCGCGAATAGTTTGTAAACTGAGTACATTCGGGGTTAACTTGCTACTAGTGAGTGGGTTTTGGTGTTCCCAAATTACTACTTTTCGGGTGCGTTTAAAGAAAAAACCCAGACACGCGATTAATATGATTATTAGGCTAAGTGTCGTTGATATTGACCAACCTCCGATTTCTAGGTTTTTTTGGATAGTTGAGATTGTCTCAGTGTTTTTGATTTGAAGTTCGTTTAGAGCTTCGAGCGATAAGAGATTGATATGGTCAATTTCGAAAGAAGTTGGCTGTAGTAGAGGAGAAGCCTCCATATTACTGAAAGTTGTATTGTTAGCTTTTATGGTACTGTTGTGAAATTTAATGAGAAAGGTTACAGATAAAGATCGATATGTTTCATCTATGTAAATGGATCCATTGTAACCATTTAGTAAGATCATGCCAGATTCAATTTCCTCAATTGGTGAAATGTGATGATTATTGCTCGTTACACATGAAGAGTTTCTATTACTAATAATATTAGGGATACAAGTATTATCTGTTATGTCAATTATTTGATTTTCTTTACAAATCATAATATCGTTATATTCTTCACATTTTCTTTAATATCATAAATTGTTTTTTAATTTTTTAAAATTTCTAGGAATTCAAGTTTGATTACATATGTTTTCTTTTTTACTGGTCTTAAAATTACATTTTCATACATTTCCTTTTTTGTCAATGGTACTTTAACCATGTAAAATATTTCATTATAATTATTTTTGTTATACAAAACTGACACTTTGGCAAATTGAAGTGCCTCCTCTGGGTTTACAAAAGGAATGTTTTCTTCTTCGATTTTTTTCATAGCTACTTCTATTTCTTTTTTATTTAGTATTAATGGGTTTACAATTCCAGTTTTTGCCCATTCTATTCCATTTTCAATATTTACTAACTCTTCCTTGACCAATCTTATTCTATTTTGTAAATTAATAACTATTTCATTTTCTAAGTAAACATTCTTTCTTACAAAATTTGACATTCTATTAATAATTTCGGTTAAGTTGTTTATTCTTTTATTGAAAGCTTCATTAACATAAAATTGTTTATTGTTATTTTTTTTTAATTCGTAAACGTTATTAGTTAATATTTCAAAGTCATCATGATCCGGAGACCCTGCGACGTATTTCCAAATTGCTCTTTTATTTCTTGTTAGGGGTGTTAGATTCTCTAGGATGTTGTTAATTTGGGTGAGTTCATGATTGAGGATAGGGTATAGGTTATGGTTATTTGGGATGTTTTGTTGGATAAAGGTGTGGGTGTTGGCTATGGATGTTGCGTATTGTTCCAGATCTATTGGATGAATGATAGTGAAGGTTCCCTGCTGAATTTTTGCTGTACCCTTATTTATGGTGACAACGTAGGAGGACGTGTAATCCATGATTTGGATTTCCGTCAGGGCGTAGGATAAGAATAATCTGGAAAAAATAGGTTATTGCCTTTTAATGTTACTTTTATAAACAGTTCTGCCTGACATTGTTAATACAGTTGTATTTCGGTCTTCTTTGACTATTTCTTTTTTATATTTTGGGGTTAATTTTGAACCCAACCTCTTGTTGATCCTAACGAAAATGTTCTCTCCTGGTAAATAAGTTTTGGGTGCTTGTCTATTTTTGTTATGGTAGTCCAGGTCCTGTTTTTGTTTTTCAGTCAAGCGATTTATTCTTTCTTGTCTTTCCAAAATAATTTTTCCTGGGTCACTATTAAAGGTTTTATTCAAAAATATGTCAATCGGTCTTTTGCCAGTGGTAGAATGGATTGATTTATTGTATTCGTATAATGTTTTGGTGAGTAAGTCATGGAATGAATTGTGAAGTTTGTCTGACTTAAGACATCTCATCATCTCGGAAAGAGTAGAGTGAAGTCTCTCTACTTGGCCGTTGACGGTACTAGCGTAAGGGGGTGTAGTGTAGGTTTGTATGCCAAATTGGTCTTTAAGAAGGAAGTTTATCGTTACGGAATTTAGTGATTTTTCATTATCTAAGACTATAAACTCTGGGATGCCAAATGCTAAAATTATTTCTTTCAATGGTTCTTTAATGTCTTCGACTGCCTTTGATTTCAGAATTTTTCCTAAGGCGTATTTGGAAAATTTATCTATTGCTGTGAGTACTAGGTTTCCTTCAGTTGAATAGATGTCAATGTGAATAATCTCTTCAGGATTTTTTGGAATTGGTGTAGGCTGAAATTGCGGTTTGTTGGGTCGACGATCATATTTTTGTTCTTTACAGGTTTGACAATTTTTTACTATCCTTTTGGATTTTTCCATCATTTTGGGGAAGTAGTACTTTTGTGTTACCTGATTTTTGTTTTCGTTGGCATTTCTATGAGCTCTTCAGTGTTCATTAATCAATATTTCTTCTTGCTCTGTTTCACTTACGATATCTTTGACTTATGACTGAGTAAATCTTACCTTGAAGTTTTTAAAGTGTTCGGGATAGAATTCTTGAATTACCCCCATAATTGCTTCGGTAGTAAATAAACCGTTGATTACGCTGGGGTTAAGATATTTTTTAAAAATTGATATTAAGGTGTCTTTAGTGTAAAAAGGTTTTTTAATAATGTGCCTATGGTAAGTTGGGAATGGAATTTCGAATTTGTAGTTGTCTGCGTTACTAACTAAGATATGGAGTTGGTTCTTAAAGACGTTAATTGGACATTCTATTGCGGGGATCATATTATCTGAGGAACTTTCATCGCTATGTTGCGTTGCTGTCATCGAATTTATCTGTGGTGGTCTAGATAGTGAATCTGCAACTACGTTTGTTCTGCCTGGCTGATACTTGAGTTCGTAATTATACTCCTCTAAAATGGACTTCCATCTTTTCATCTTGCTGTTTGTATTCTTGCTACTGAGGGCATACGTCAAAGGTTGGTGGTCCGTATAAATGTTTACTTTCCTAGAACCGTACATGTAATTTCTCAACGAATTGAGGGCCTATATTATCGCTAGCATTTCTTTTTCATTGGTAGCGTAATTTTCTTCAGTTTTGCTGAGCGCTTAGTTGAAAGAAAGGTAATGGGTTTCCTGTTTTACGAAAGTACTGCGCCTATCGCATAATCAGAGGCATCTGTTGTCAGATCGAAGCCTTTTTCAAAATCAGGGTGAGATAACATGACATCGCCGGAGATGAGTGAATTTTTTAATTTCTGGAATGCGTCCAAAGCATTTTGATCTAAAGTAATATTTAAATTTTTGGACGCGTTTTTCGAAATGCGTCCTTCCTCCCTCTTAAAAGGGATGTCAGGGGCTTGGCAAGCTTCGCATAATCCTTGATGAATAACCTGACATGCCTAGAAAACTTCTCAGGTCTTTTATGGTTTTCGGTGGTGGTATTTTGGCTATTGCTTCTATTTTATTTTGGTTGGCTTTAATTCCTGCGGCTCCTACGATAAATCCCAGAAATTCAACTTCTGTTTTGAGAAATTCACACTTGTCTAGTTGAAGTTTGAAATTTGCCGATTCTAGTGTTTTGAATATTTTTCCGAGGTTTTCGAAGTGTTCTTTCTCAGTTTTTGAAAAGATGACAATATCGTCTATGTAGACGTAACATATTTTCACAATGTGGTCTCTCAAGACATCGTCCAAAGTACGTTGGAATATTGCGGGAGCATTTTTTAATCCGAATGGGAGTCGTACAAACTCAAATTTCCCGTTGTTAACTGAAAAGGCGGTTTTCTCTACGTCACATTCCTTTAAAGGAATCTGATGGAAACCACTCTTTAAGTCAATAACTGTAAAGTACTTGTTTTTACCCAGATTTACTAGAACTTCATTAATTTCTGGAATGGGATACCTATCGGCCACAGTTACTGCGTTCAGTTTTCTGTAATCGATGACCATTCTATATTTTTTTTCCGGATGCATCCATTTTTTTCGGAACGATCCAAACGGGTGCATTATACGGAGATCTGGAGGGTCTGATAATTCCGTCATTTAAGAGAACATTAATCTGTTTTTCTACTTCACTTTTCAATGCCATTGGATAGGGGTATGATTTAGAATAAATTGGTGAATCTGAATGTGTTCGGATTTCTCCTTGAACTCGAGAAGTGAATGTAAGTTTCTTGTTGGGATCCGTGAATAGGTTGGGATGCTCGTTTATAGTTTGATCTAACTGAAATTTTTAAGTTTCGTTTATATGATTTGTTCTGAATTCCATTTTATTAACTGATTGGGAAGTGTGTTGATGAATTTTTACTCTAGTTGTATTGTTTATTAACAAATATTATTTCTTAATATGGATAGTTGCATTTAGTTCTTTTAAACTATCATGACCAAGGATGCCATGAAACGATTTCAAAGAAGGTAGGAAGAAGAATTTTATATGGTGGTCGGGTAAATTGAATAAAGTTGCGAATGTGTGGTGCGTAATTTTAATGTCTCCAGACACTGAGTTTGCAAAAATTATGTTTTCGTTTTTGATACGATTGCTAACGAGGCATGGTTGAATGTAGTTTTTGTTAGATCCAGTGTCTATAAGAATTTTTAGAATCTTACCATTCTTCGCTTTGCACTCAAAATACGGGAGCGAAGAATTTGTTAACCTAAAGAAGGGATATCTGTGAAATTTTGAGTGGGTATTTCATCTTGTTGATCTTGATCATAGGATTCGGCGTACTCGTCAATTCCTTGGTCTTGGATTAATTGCTCGTATTCAGTTTCATTATAATTTCCAACTTGTTTGTCCTGGTAATTCGGTACCGTGGAAAGATCTTGTCTACTTTCTATATGAAAATTATGTTGTTGTTTATGTGGTGGTGGAACGTAGCTTAGGGATGGAGGTCTTTTGTTATTAAATTGGGGTTGATTAAAAGGACGTGATCTGTTTTGATAATTTAAGTTTCTTGTTTGAATTGATTCGTCAACTTCCATAGGTTGACGCTTTTGAGGTTTCGGTGCAACTGGTCTTTGCGGTTGTAAATTTTGTTGAAAAGGCTGGTGCGATTGAAAACGCGGAAGTTAATGTTGGGGATAGTTTGACGATTTTGGAATGCATTTTGTTGCATATTATTCATTGGTCTATTGTATTGGTTAAAATTTTAAAATGTCAATTCTGGATAAAAGGGTTGTCTATGAATTGTATTTGCATTCCGTATTGGAAGGGGTGGTGGTTGACGTTGTCTATGATTTTGTTGTTTATTCGCGTATTCTGTTCTGTAGTTTTGATTCTCTAGCTTTAAGCAGAGATGTAATGCCTGCGGGAGATCCGCAGGTTCACGGATGCCAAGGAGTCTTGGTAGATCTCCTTTTAGGCGTAACAAAAGTATCTAAGGCTTTGTCCCTATAGGTTTGCGTTTCGCAAGGACTCTTGGCCCATTTCCATGCAACCAATTTTATTTAGTATAAGGGACAAATGCGTGTAAACTTCTTGATAAAATGTTTGGATGGTATTTCTTCCTTGAATTAAAGAAGTCATTTGATACTCAAGCGTCCCTAAATCTCGTTTGTCTGCGTAATGCATGGATAGGCATTTTACAATGGAACTCCAATTTAATGGAGTATTGTAGGGTTCTAAGGCAATGTCAGCGTTGCCTGTTATTTTGTTTCGGATGACGCTTAAAATACCGTAATATTTAGGTGTGCCTTTGCTAGAATCATAAATTTGCAACACTCTGTCCACGCTTTTCTTCCATGAGTTAAATTCCATGGGATTACCCGAGAAATCTCTAAGACTTCTTACTATGTCGGGTATTTTATCTAATTCACTTAAGTCATTTCTATATCTGTCTTCAATGGTTTGGTCTATCCCGTGGTTAAGGTCATTATTTGGATTCATCAGAGATTGAACTATGTTTCTGCATTGTTGCGCGCAAATAGCGGCTATTCTGTTTTCTACTTCTTCGTTGAGTTGCGCTGCTGGATTTGGGATGGGAATAGGAATAAGATTTGTAGTGTTAAGAATGGGAGGTCTTACTAGGTTATTCTGTTTAGCCATGATTTTTCGCAAATTTTGGGAACAATTTTAGATTAAAAAAATTCTATTTTATGATTTATAAAAATGGTTACTTTTGATATTCACAGTAAATAAAAGATTTCTTATTTTGTTTTATTATCTCTTCTTCTTTTTTTTATAAGAGTGGTTTTTGTCACTTATGAAATAACTTAAATATATTCTGAAATATAATGACTTACAGTATAAGATGAATTCGACACATTGTGTTGACTGACTGATGTTATTCTGTTGATCTTGTTGCAGCCATCGATGTCGGCCAGATATTTGAATGGTTGTCTTCTACGGTGCAGCTTTCAATGGCAAGGACAAAGCTGTTGTTGAATATTATGTTTTTAGGTCTTTTCTAAAGTCTTTTAATTAATATAGTTTTTCTTTTTATAATATAATTTTTAATTTGTTTACTGTTCCTTTTATTTGTTCACTGTTTATTTGTTGTGTCTATTTTCTTATTTTAAATTGTAAACTTATTAAACTATACCGTCCCGATCACGCGAATTTTGTCCTTTTCTTACTTCTACTAATGATTCACTTATGACACTTTGTACGGACGGTCGCCTGCGAACGGACACTTACAGGCTTAATTAATATTATTTTAGGATTCTTTTAGTACACTATTTTTGTACCGGATGCTGCTCGGGCGCCAGTAAATAAAATTCTTTATTATTTAAATTTTTTAAAAAAATTTTATTTTTATTTAGAGGAGAAGACTATGTCTTCTTTATCTTTTTTTTCTTATTATTTAATTTGCCGGAAGACTATGTCTTCTTATTCGGACTTCTTATTATTGACTAATACTATTATCATTATTATTTAAACTTAATATTAAACTTTTTATAAACTTAAGAATTGTCGAACAGCAATCATCACCTTGAAATGCAACGTGAGCTGTTCCAATTGCATTTTGTGCAAATAGGTCGTTAGCACTTTGAATAAATGTTGTAACAAAAAATAATTATTAATTTTATTTAAATGGAAATGTGTCAGCAATTGAATTGCGACAGAGGAGATTGAACTTTATTAAAGTAAGTAAAATATTAATTTTATTTAAATGGAAATGTGTCAGCAATTGAATTGCGACAGAGGAGATTGAACTTTATTAAAGTAAGTAAAATATTAGTTGCAATTAAATGGAAATGTGTCAGCAACTGAACTTTTATTAAAAATAAATATGTTAATTATTAACTTATATACTTTACAAATAATGAATGAGGGTGCAATTTCTGTAAAAAAAATCATACAGGTAGTCACCGGAAAACCCCAAATAATTAAAACAGTCCACTATCCTTTTTTCCTTTTAATTGTTCACGCACATTTATTAGCCTTTATTGCTTCGCTGTAATAACAATCAAATAACCTTTTGTTTATTCCTTTTTTTAATTAGATTTGAAATTTTTTTGCATTATTGATTTTTTATGAATTTAAAAAATTAAATTTTTAGGCAAAAAATACTTTTTTCCCTTCATACATTAATTTTTAACTTCGAAAGTGTTGCACACATAGGAAAACGGTATATGAACAGATTAGAGGAATTCTAAATTTCTAAATTTGTTTCAGCTAAATCGGACTAGTGGCTCTTGAGTTATGTCAAACAAAAGAGCCTAAAACGTGAAAAATTCCCCTATACGATAGTTATTAACTTCAAATCGATATTAAAAATATTTTAGCAGTTAAAAAGACAAAACGAATGATGCACAAGTTCTTGATTTTGGGCCTACTTTCACGTGAAATTGTCAGAATTGAGCCCCAAAATCATATGTTGTACTGTGTAATTGTTCTTTAATTGTTCACAGTCGAGAAAGAAGTGATCGATATTCCAAAATTACTTTAATACAATGTCAAGTGTAACATTTTATATAATAAAAGCAATAACAAAATACATAAGTACATAGGTTGCACACGGCACGCACTAAAGTTAGTATTACGCTAATGAAACGTTAATAATGAGAGCAATACATATGTAAGTACATATGCAGGTTGCACTCGGCACACTCTAAAGCAGGCAAGGGCGTTTTTTGGCACAATTGTGGTGAGAGCATTCACACGTATTCCTACCCTCTTTACTCCATTCGTCGATGAGACAGCGACGTATGCACATCAGGCGGATGCTTACATCTTTTTTTATATTTTTTTCAAGAATATTTGTCCAGCAAACATACGTGTATCATATCAAATTGATAATATGCGAAAAATATTTTATTATAAATAACCCATTTGGTAACATACAATGCCTTTTACCAAGATTTAAGGAAAAAAGGGAATGTGTCATTAACAGCCAATATGATGCTTTTCATAGCGATATTCATACGTTAAATGGTAAAGAATACCTTAAATAAAAATAAAAACAAATGTATGGGAAAAATTAAGAAATTGTTGCTATCAGTGGACCATACCAAAATAAAGTTTGAAAAATTTGTTTACAATTGACTGTTTGCTGATAAAATCTTTTATTTTCAATTAATATTTTAACTGTATGGCTTTGTGTTTGGTGGGTAGTTCTCAACCTCAACAAATTGACCAATAAATTCACAGCGCCCACCGCTGCTCTAAAGGTAGTCAGCGTGACCGTTTGACCGACTAAAGTAGAAAATTGCCACTCTTTCGACTGCCTTGCCACTTTTTTTATCTGCCTTGCCACTTTTTGTCTCCCTTTTTGTAGAGTCAATTATATAAAAATACATTAAAAATAAAAAATTTAGTGTAGTTTTCTCGTTTTATAATATTCTCGTTTTATAATAATTTATCATCGGTCACCCTGAAGGTAGTATTGTGTTAATGAAACGTTAGTGATGAGAGAAAATATGAGTTTCTCATTGGAATGATAATATAATTATTAGTGATCATGTTTAATAAAGTGCAATGAGGATAAATAATATGAGTACATACGTTGATAAATACGTTAATGTTAATAATGAAGTTGAAGATCATTACCAATGAAGTAATTAAGTATAATTATAACATTTATAATGATAAAAACGCACTACTGATAATATTAGGTAGAATAAGTATGATTATTAAACTTTGGTGTATTTGAGTAGGCAAACGGTTGAAGAAATTTATATTTTCTGCAAGAAAAGGCAAGAGAAAGATATAAGAAAAGAAAATGGTTAAGACAGGAGATAAATGCCGTTTCAATATATCGTTAACTTAATACGAAAAGGCCCCAACTCATAATTTTTCGAAATCGATATTTTTAAATATTTTTATAGACCATTACTAGATACATCTTTATATTAATAAAACTAATATAACACTAAATTTGTAAAGTGCTTTTAATAAAAATTGCGTTTAAAAAAAATTTTGTATCAATATTGCATCTTTTTTTATTTAGTTTTTTCCTCCTCCTGTAAACTCTGAAAAACATGAGTTAGGGCCTTTTCGTATTAAGTTAAAGATATGTAGGTAATGACTCTCGAATTTTTATGAATTTAAGTATCAACGGATGAGACATTTTAGGTTTATTAGACAGTGGCGCTACCATCAGCTGTTTAGGAACAGGCTCTCCAGAGTTTGTTCGTAAGACCAACCTAACCATTCACGATTGTACGCTACAAATTAGAACTGCTGACGGCAGTCCACACCATAGACTAACAATTATTTAATTATTAATATTAATATGTATAGTTGGCCGAGTTAAAAGTAATATCACTTTTAATGGCATCACGGAAGAAGTCACGTTTTATTTAGTCCCGTCGTTGAATAAAGCATTGTTTCTTGGAGTTGATTTCATGGAAAATATTAAGTTGTTGGCTAGTATATGTAGCATTACTACGAATGGAGTAGAGCTGTGCCCTGATAGTGAAGCAAGAAGAGATCGAATTAGTAATCACCAGGGAAACCAGAAATATGCTCAAAAAAAGTGTTTTATGCGCATTCAATATGCGCTAAAAACTTCGAAATATGCACTTAAAACTCAAAAAATATGCTCTTAAGAATAACACAAATTGGATTATTTGGAAATGAAATCTAATTTTAATTCAGCAATTCAATAAAATTTACATATAAAACAAGACAAAAATAAAATAAACAGAAGAAGGAAACAATAAAAAAATTAATTAAGAACAAAAATGTAACTTTTACTTCAAAAGCGATCACGATATCAGATTTAAAACTTTGGAACTGTATTTTGAAGAATAAGATAAGCTTTTTATTTATAATTGTTATTGCAATAAACAAAAACCATTCACTTAGCTCTTGAAATAAAAATCGCCGCCGGTCACATCTAAATAAACTTTTATACATTGAAAATGTTCTTTTCGTCGCAATTACCAAACAAAGTTTTTATTGAAATTAGCGTCCAGTGAGGATGTTAAAACACATGTTACTCTTGTGTACGCTGAAATTTGGTATTTACAAATCAGTAGTATTTGTTCCAGCATTAAAATTTAGCAGAAAAAAATTGGATATGACGATTTAAAATTTTTTAATTTTCTTGCTTCGTTTTTCTTTCAGAAGACTGTTTACAAGTAAGTGAAAAATTTTAAATCGTTAATTTTAAATTTTTCTTCTAAATTTGGGTGTTAGAACACACACTAATAATTATTATATTTTAAATCTCAACTTGAACAAGACGTGTAGCACGTGTTTTAACATCAGAACTCACAAGAAAATGAGTGAAATCGATTCGGAGGCCAGAACATATGTACATAATGGCCTTTTTTAAAGTCTAACTTTAAAATAGTAGCAAAATATTGCTTCCGCATACTACTGTTTCTTTCACTACAAAATAAAATTTTGATGGAAAAAGTAGAAATTTTTAGCAAAAAATTTTTTTAAATCCTAAATAAAATTTTTTAAGGGGTACTAAAATATGCCCTAAAAACGCCAAATATGCTTTATGCCAGATGCCAGAATTCATAAAAAGTTCTGAAATGGATAAATATCTTAATTTCGCATTGATATATCGGACAAAAAAAACATGCAATTGCATATTTGTGGTTTTCCTGTTTATAACTATCACTGAGTTTATGTCCGACACTGGTCGTGCCAAATAATTGTATTTTAGATTTAAGATTTAAATACTTATTGTTAGTTGATATTTGAAGATACAATAAATAATTACAAGCATTAAAAAATATATATATGTATATAGAACCACAAACATAATAAAAAATCCTAACATTAACTATACAGATAATTATTTAAAGATGAAGTAGGTATCTTTTTCTATTTTTCTTAATCCTAAAACTATTTAAAATTGAAGAACAGTGAAAAGCAGCAGTAATTAAACTTACAGTTTTACTTCATAATATTTAAAATTTTTTTCAAACAAAATGGTTTATCTACTCATTTTATTATTTACATCGAAAATGTTCTGAAACAAAATGCTTTATCTACCGCAAAAATGGGAATAACGGATTTTATTTTATAGTTTATATTTAAGGGAATTAGTAGAAGCTTATCAATCATATTGTAGAAGATCGCTTCGTAAAATACTCACTAGTTAGGGAATTAAACAGTTTTTTACTTCTTCTGAACAATCAGGGGTTTGCAGATAAACCATTTTGGATAAACAAAACCCTAGGTGACAAAAAACGTCATTTATAAACAAAGTAAACAGTGCAGCACCAATAACCGAGCCTTATGGAACGCCAGATTTTACTCCCATAGGGAAAAAATTGTTTTCTTCGCTCAACTAAGACCAAATTAGACGACAAGCAGACAATTAAGTTTGTTAACCAACAAGGGTGATTATTTTGATCGATTGCCTTAGTTAAATCAATGGACACTAACACGCCTTCTCTACCTCTGTTATATTTTTTCCTAATAGATTCCGCGAATTCCGTCAAAAGAAGGCCCGTATTACGGCCTCCACGAAATCCAAACTGACACTAAAATTTAAGAAAACCTCCTTCATCACATTGACAGAAAGTAGAGTACAACTTTTTGGAATTGGTGTAATGCGTAAATGCGTTCAACACACTTAGCATCAGATTCACTACACACAGTGCTAATTTATTTCGTATCTGTTGTATTGAGTTTATGTATTTTAAATAATACCTATTGATAACTAGAAGCAGGTAGTTTAGTATAAATGTACTATATTATTACTATTTTGCTAAAACTATAATTTTGTATACTCTTTTTTATTTTTTTCTTACACTGTTCTTCCATACACTGAAGAATATTACACTACACATCTTTTGTGTAGTTTAAAATTAAAACAAAAATAAATAAAAATAGAACCCAAAGTAGAATTACACACAGATTATACATTTAATTACATGGCCTACACATGTGAGTAGAAATTACACACTCTCTAACTACACCCAGATTGGCAACACTGAATAACTATAATCATGCAGGAATGCCGCGTCTGCAATTGTAGTTTAGTTACCCTGTAAGTGATATTTTTATAAACAAAAGACAGTTGTTTCTGACAATTTTTTATTTTTTGTATTGTACTGTTGTATTTTTGTTGTAGTCGTGCATGTACCTAGTATAATTGTATAATGAAAAAACCACAATACAACTGATAAAAAGCAGTTGTCTCATGATGAAAAAAGTTGTTATCCATAATAAAAATTTTACAACTACAACTAAACTATCCATTTAGTTGTAATTCATAATAGAGACCTAAAATTCTAGTAGTAGTCACATAGTCTACAATTTTTCTTCTATTCGTCAGTATAAAAGAGAGAGAGAGAAAACAGATTTGGTGTATTTCTGATGGATTTTTTTAACAAATTGTCAATATAAGTATATTTGTATGTACTGAAAGTATAGAAATTTACAAGTAAATGTCTGGTTGGTATGTCTCCATGTTCCCATAAGCACTTTGTAGTCACTACCTAGTCAATTGTTTTAGTGTTTCTAGTAGATTTGCAATGACAAGCACATGCTAAATGTCTATATCACAAAGTCAAAGCATATTTATATAAAGCATATGCAGGTCCACAGAAAAAATTTTAACCAAAATGCTTCTAATTAAATCAGTTAATGATGTTTCAAATAATTTTATAATTGTGCCAATTAAATTTTGTTGATTGAAAACAAAAAAGTTTAATGTTTGTATGGATGTTAGCAAATATGCAAACATATAGACGAATATTAAACTTTTTACGCATTATTAAAAATTCAACCAATTTTTTGATTGTTTTAATTAACTTTGTTTAATGAAAAAACTATTTTTCGTGCTTGTTCATGTTTTCATGGAAGAGTGTAAGCCTGTTATTCTAGAAGTATCAAGTTCAAAGCATGACAGCACTGTAAGTTAAAAAATATAATAACAACATATACCTACATATGTACAATAATTGAATAAAAAATAAATAATAATCAAATTGTAGTTGTAAAAGTATGTAAAGAAAATAAATATCAATAACCACAGCAGCTATTGAAGAATGGAGTGTTGGCAAACAAGTATTTTTGACCTGGTGCCGTCAAGTTAATACTTAGTTTTTTTTTTGTTGGCAATTGTTAGAATTTAAGTTTAACATTTATTAACGCACTAGTAATTCCAAATTAATAATTTTCACATTCTGTTTTTTAATTCAACACAACAAATTCCTTGATTTAATTTTGTACATATGATCACTTGTTTAAATATATTGGGGGCTATTCTGAAAAACGCGTCGAAGAAGTGAAACTTTACATTCAAACAAAAACAAATTTAAAAAAATTGTTTTTGTTTGCCATGCATTTTATAAATAAAATAAACGTGAGAATTTCAACGCGTTTCTCTTTCTTTCAAAAACGGTTAATTTTGTATGAGAAACAAAAACAAATTTTTTACATTTACACAGTTTTGTTTTTGTTTTCCATGTAAGTTTCACCAAGTCGACGCGTATTTCAGAATAGACACCATTGTCATTTTACATTTTGTGTTCTCATTCGATATGTGCTTTTTGGAAGTAAATAGTCAAAATTAATATTTTTAATGAAAATTCTTAAAAGGAGGTCTGTAATTATTTGGAAACTAATATTAATCACTTTTTTAATACTAATATCCTTTTTGCTCAAAACTAAAAAAGCTTTCATTTAATTTTATATGTTTTGATCATATTGTCAACAACTTAACAACAAATATACTACAGTTATCCCTTTCTCGCTGAACCATACCTAATTTTCATCACGCATTTTCTTAACCTCTGTATGTATACCTTGTGACTCAAACTTACGAACGAAAAAAATGTGTTAGAAGTTAAAAAATTTTGGTTTTTACAAAAAAAAATTTAATTGGTTTTGATTTATTGTAAGGAGTTTATATCTGGCATTTAGTGTGTGCCAGTGCACAAAAAAACGTATCCACTAATTATTAATGAAAAACTGATTCAGACATGTATTTCTTTATTTAAACTGTTTCCAATCATGTTGGGTCCTATAAAATTGTCTATTAGTTACATATGTATGAAACGGTTTAAGTTAATAAATACGTGTCTGAATCACATTTTTCATTAGTAATTAGTGGTTACGCTTTTTTGCGCATGCGTGGCGCTTTATGAAAATGTTTGTTGATATTTGAAAAAAGTTCTTAGATAAAATATGTACATATAAAAGTTAAAAAAACACATAAAACTTGTAAAAAGGTTCTGTCATAAAAATCAGATAGTTTATTATGCCATCAATTGCGAGCACGAAGGTAAAATTTAATTATAGATGATAAGGACTATGAGTATGCTTTTATATTTCACTTTCTTATTAAATATGTTATAATACCACACCTCTAAAAATCTCTTAAATACTCTTCCGTATATTAAAATAATTGCAATTATGTATGAATTTAATGAGGCAATTCTATTTTAAATAGGACAACTCTTTTCTTTTAGCATTCGGAGAAGGCAGAATTTTCGTGCAATGATTCGGTATAATATTATTACTATTACCGTAGACTTTAACTAGATTATCAAAATTTTCAAAATCGCCATCTACATTCGAGAATAGCTTCTCAAAAAAATACACAAAGTCCTTAGCGAATGCCATAATTAGGGATTCTTTTGTTACATTTGTCTCGTCACTCATTATTTTATGTACTCTTTCAGACAAAGGAATACGACTATATTTTATATGGGGTATGTATTTTACTAAGGGGTAGACTTTATTCGTATCTCCTTTTGTGAGAATTTCCTTTACTTTCGAATTCGGAACCGCTTCATTTTCGCAATTGCGACGGCCACTACTACCAAATGAACTGCGACAACCCAAATTCAGTGAACTTCCATCGAATGAACCATCCGAACGACTACCACCGGGATGGTCGCACGTGTTCTTCCGTCGATATCCATTACTTGCTGCACCACCACCCCTCTCATCAGATTTTTGACAGTCTTCTTCAATGCAATCTATAAAGTTATCAACACATGATGGCTGGTAGATGACAGCAGATGCATGGCCAGATCTTCCAGAACTGAGGGGAGTACCATGTTCCCAGGAATTCGTTTTTGGGTCATAAACTTCAACTATTGAAAGAAAGTTCGTACCATCAAATCCACCAATGGCATATAGTTTTCCATCTAGAGAAGTTAACGATAACGCGCTACGTGCTATTGTAATGGGCGACACATGCTCCCAGACCTGGTACTCTGTGTCGAAGCGTTCTACAGAAGACAATTGTCGTGTTCCATCAAATCCACCAACCACATAGATGTACTGATTAATTGCAGCCACACCAGCTCCGCTCCGGCCACAAGCCATGGGTGGAACAAAACTCCATGCATTGTCTTCAGGATGGTAGCGCTCAACAGATACTAGCCGCTCGCTACCATCAAAGCCTCCTACTGCATAAAGAAGACGATTTACCACAACTACACCTACTCCAAGTCGCTTAGCATGCATCGGTTGAACACGAAACCAGCGATCAAGTTCTGGATCATAGCTAAGAAGAGAATTTAAATTTAATATAGTAAATTATATGAAATACTATTTATGATTTGATAAGGCTAAATCTCGCATCGCTTTGATAGCCAAATTACATGTGATAATTGTGAATGAACATATAAGATCAAAGTTAATTGTAAAAAGTCTGACAAACACGCAGTTGAACGGAACAACTAGCTGTTTTCGAAGGTCACTAATACTTCATCAGAGTTGTAGAAACCCAGTAAAAAATATATGGATTAATCCCTAATCGAGCAACAAAGGAGTAATGACTTGTTCATCCATTTGGAGTAATAAGCGAGCTATCGAAACTTTTTTGTTTGTTTTGTTTTTTATGCCTCGCTTATTACTCCAAATGGATCAATGAGGGATGTATCAGTTGGTTTTTGGTTTTTTTTTTTCTTTGACATTACTGTTAATTGTTGACATTTTCGTTTTGTTTTTCTATTTAGTCAGTTTAGTTTTAAAAACTGAAAGACGTGTTATTAAAAAAGCGAAAAGGTACGGGTATAGTAACAAATTGTTAAAAATATGTCAAAATTTAGTTTCTAAGCATCATTTAAGACGACTAGTTGAAAATGAAATTGAAAAAATAACCAAATTTGTATGTTATATGAATATTTACTCCCTTTATGCTCTTTTAGGAGACAAAAACGATTACTCCCTTTATGCTCTTTTAGGAGACAAAAGCAATTACTCCCGCTGTCGTCATTTTCAACATCAAAGGGAGTACTCCATAAGGAGCTTAAAAGGAGTACTCGTTTCTGCGGACATGCTGTGTTAAAAATCCAATGAGATCCGGAGTTTTATGGTGTAATCCATTACTCGCAAAGGAGCGCTCCAAGATTACTCTTTGGATGATCCTATTTTTTACTGGGAAGTGACTTATGAAAAAAGCTAGAATCATTTGTGGCGCAGGAACTGCGAGAAAGGGACAACTGTAGTATACTTATTATTAAGATGTTAACAAAATAATCAGAACAAACAAGAGAAAATCTGTATTTTGTGAAACGAATACGTGTACACACATACATACATACAAACAAATTTACAAAATTAAATTGAAGAATTTGTTGAATTTAATTAAATAAATACAATGTGAAATAGATTATTGGTATTAAAAAGTGATTAAAATTTTTTTGCAAATTATTACTGATTTAACTTTAAGCATTTTTATTGAACAATTTTAATTTTTCCCTTTTATTTACAAAAATCACACAGCAAATGAGACCACAAAGCATAAATTGAAAATACATTTGAACAAGTCAACGAAGTACACAATTTTACAAAAATAAATGAAAGAATTCGTTGTGTTGAATCAAAAAACAAAATGCGAAATAGCTTATTACTATTTAAAAGACTATTAAAAATTCTTTTAAAATGATTGCATATCTCATTTGAAGCATTTTCATTAAAGAATGTGAATTTTTACCATTTATTTACAAAAATCGCCAAGCGAATGAGGTTACAAAGCATAAAATGAAATTAAGCTAAAAAATGCCACCACGAAAGAAGGTTTAAAGAATACACAGTGACAGAGTGAGCGGGATCTTCGAAAACACAAATTATCTTCCATCTCGTGACATCTCTGTACCACTGTGTGAGGTGTCAGTTGATACGAAGCTTAGCCTGATCAAATCATAAAGATAGCAATAAATGAACTTCGAACAATAATAACACTGTGATAAAAAAGTTGAGAATAACGTTATTCAGGGGTTCTCATGTGTCAATTCTGTTTTGTTGAAGTCCATAGAGAATGAAAATACCTTTAATTTTTTAGGTCACTTCGTAAAGTGATTTTATAACGGTAAATGTTGCGAACAACGGGGTTTTTAGAATTTTAAATTGAGAGAGTCATACCTACTTTGTTTCTCAACGGATTTCTATTAATTATTCTACTGTTTGATACTATCATTCAAACAAGACATACTTTTTGTAAATCGGTCAATAAAAGGCTGTTACAGTGGTTGAAGTGTGAAAAATTAAAAAAAAAATTTTTTCTCATAACCAACTTAGAGCCTGAGGAAAAATTTTTTTAAATGTATTTTTTCACACTTCAACTATAACTTAGCCTTTTATTGACCGATTTACAAAAAGTATGTCTTGTTTGAAAGATAGTATCAAACAGAAGAATAATTAATACGTTGAGAAACAAAGTAAGTATGACTCTCCCCATTTATAAATGGACCAACTTACAAGAAATATGTCTTGTTTGAAAGATAATATCTCCCTTAAACAGAAAAATAATTAATAGAAATCCATTGGGAAACAAATAAGGTATGACTCTCAATTTGAAATTCTAAAAAACAGTTTTTCTCCATATTTACCGTTATAAAATCACTTTCCGAAGTGACCTAAAAAAAGCAAGGGTATTTTCGTTCTCTATGGATTCCAAGAAAACAGAATTGGTACATGAGAGCCCCTGAATAATTTTGGTGTTGCACAGTGTAATTAAAATTAACTAAAAATAAATGAAATATTATTGAACTTTTTAGCATTATTTTGTACACAACTTACTATTCAACCGTGTTATGATATTCTGAACTAGCTGATCCTCCTACTGCATACATGAGTTCATCCATTACAGCTACCCCAACGCGATGTCGCGGAACCGTCATCGGTGCACACGGTCTCCACTGCTCAGTTAACGCATTGTAGCGATCAACCCAGTCTGAATCATAAGACGACCCAATTGAATTATTTCTTCCACCGACGGCATAAAATATTCCTTTTAAAAAAGCAGCTCCCAGCCCCGACCGTGGAATCCTTAAACTTCGTAATGTTGTCCACGTTTTATCGTCAACATTATATGCCTCTAAAATATCTAGAGATTGACGGAAAAATCCTCCAGCAACGAATATCATGCGTGTTGTATTTGGTTTACGTTCTTTCACAACTGGACACTTGTGTAATGTCAAGTCCTTAAAGATTTTTGCCAAATACTCTCGGCAGGCAGGTACTTTTCTTAAAACATCACAGTTTTTCATTTGTTCTCGTAGAAACGTGGGTGTTAGAAACTGGCAACGTACTGAAAAAATAATGGGTTCCATTTTCGGATAACGATTCTCCTCATCAAATTTCACCCACTTAAGGACGGCATTATATACTTCTCGTTCCCCTTGAACATTAAGTTCATCACGGCGAATCAAAGCAATTAATTGATATGCTGATAATTGCAAAAATTCTTCTTCTTGACATACCTAAAAAAATTATTAGATAATTATGTAAGTAGATACATACGAGTACATATAAAGGTCTGCTGCTGTAAAGCAGATGCTAGACAGATCAATATTTTTCTCCAATAAATGTACATTAGTGACCATTATTTATTTATTTTTTATTTCTTCTACTCTCACCCCTCAAATCAGCTCAGTTTTGTAAACAAAATACAAAAAAAATTCATACCGATAAGTTGCGTTTTATTGGTTGCATCCGCCCCTCAAAGTTTTTCTTCAAGCCTATTTTTCAATGTAATTTTTTGCATATGACTATCTATTTAAAAAATCATTTTACAGGAATGTGATATATGGCAGTATTTTAGCTCTTCTAGTCTCAAATAAAATTAGTATTTCAATCAATTAAATCTAAAAATGTCTCATTTGAAATTAGTATTTTAGGAAATAATGAAGAAAATAACCAACAAAATACCAAAAACAATATATACGAAAATTGCATTTATACCTATGGAAATTATTTTACGAAGCGTTTACAATAACAATACATATGTATGTATATCAAGTATAGTCATAAGAAAACTAAAAAAAAAACAAATTACATTGAATATATGGGCTTGAGGGCTAATTTTGAGGGCCGGACGCACCCCCTAAAAGACAAATTATGGCTATGAAATTTACAAAAAAATTGTCTATACAACTAATGGCCAATCTAACGCACACATGTACACACATAGTGCTTGTGTGCGTTTGGTATGAAAATCAAAAAGTATGTTCATATTCTGCAATATTTCTCCCAGTATATATGTATGTATGTATGTATATACAATAACTTTCCCTATAGGAACTCAAACTCATTTGTAAGTACCTTCAAACTGGTTTTTTAATAACCACAACTGGTTAATTAAGTGACTTTTTTCCTTGTCGCCGACTCACTATTTTAACATAGGCATGTCATAGGCAGTAGTCAATTGGCCATCTCTGCATGACTTTTAAATTGACTACTAACTACTTATTTTTCAACCACTCTGAAGTCACTTAATATCTATTATAGTTAAATAAATATTTATGTTAATCTTCATACACATTTGTATATCATATACATACATACATATACTATATATGTATAATGAATATATGTATATTGATATATAGAAATAATTAGTATTTTTATATTTAAAACAAAAATACATACATTCATACGAAAGTTTTTCCTGCTCATAGAAAATATTATACATATTAAGTATTGAAATTTTAATTTTTTTTCAACGCAAACATTTGGCATTTGATTTCATGGCATGCTTCTTTTGATTTTTTTTATTTTCTTTTCATTTACTTATTTTGCTTTTATTTATTTCTTACGTGTGCTTCTATTCAATATGTTTGGTTGATATCTGCATGAGATTTAAACCAATTTGTAGTCACTTGCAAAATAATTAATTTATAGCTAGTGTTTTTTGTCAATCGACTATTTTATTTACTACAGGGTTGTTACTTTGTGAGAAACACAGAGCTGCTTATAATGTATTGGTGTACGTGTATATGAGTGGTAAGGGGCTGTCCATATACATATTACGTAACGCTCCAGGGAGTTCAAGTTTTGTTACGATTTTTTATGAAGGGGGGCGGGAGGGGGTTATGGAAAATGTTACGTAATAGAAAAAATTTCTAATTTCGTACAAAAATACGTGTTTTTCTCATTTCTTTATTTAATTGATCATACGTGTTACCTAAATATATTATGTATGTATTATTGATGTAACGAATGTTAAATTTTGATATTCGCGAATACTAGTATTAAGTGTGACCTTTATAGACATAAAATTGGTGTTCTATTAACGCCTGCAAAATGAAATATGAAAAAATTATTATAAAAAAAACTTCATTCTCCTGTTGGTGTACTTTAAAGTTAATAAAAACTACCCAAACTTTTAAGTATTGTTATTAAATAGCATTTTAAACTGTTAAAAAAGCACAAATTTCTATGAAAAATTTTATGAAAATTTATATTTTTCTTCATGATATTTTGTGTATATCAAGGTCCAATGTAAAAGTACACATCATCCTAGGTGTGGCCATTGTGTTATTTGCTATTTTATGTGTATCAAGGTCCAATGTAAAAGTTATGTATATATGTGTGTGTGGGTTGTGTTGGCATTGAATATGTTTCTAACTATATTTTTATATCACATATCTTGTTGTTGTCTCTTTTTACTACAAATGAGTGTGTTTTTATGCATTGGTCAGTTCTATTGTTATGAATAGAACTGTGTATAAATTATCTAGCAACATGTGTGAGGCAGTTCTGTCTATTTTTATTACACTTTAATATATATGTGTATAGGGATGTACATAAAAACTTTCTTCTTACATCATTTAAACCACGCCCACAATTTAGAGCATAAATAGATCATTAGAAATTAATATAACTCATTCTTGTTTTGAAAATTTCATCAAAACATACCATTAAAAAATTATTAAATAAACCTGGAAAATGGAGATTTTTAGTCGCAATTTTTTCTTTAAACGTCATGTGATAATGCAACATCAAGGTTCATCAATGATGTGTAACGTATGTAATATACGTTTCTCGGATCGTGAAGAATTTCTTAAACACAATCATTTAATTGACCATCCGAAAAAAGTGGAAAAAACTAGTGTTTATTGTAAAGATTGTGGAGATTATATTCCTAAAACGGCTTATCATTATCATGTAAGAACAAATAGACATAAAATTAGTTGTGCTAAGATATTAGACAATGGTTTAAGGTGTATTAACTCAGTATACCAGGGCGGCATTGCAGCATATATGATCGAAAATATCAATAAAGACAACTTAATACCTGAAACTTTTTTGGGTGAAATTAAAGCCCAAGTGGTTGAATTGTTGAGGAATATGCTTAAAAAACATTGCTTCATAAAATTTAATTGTGAAATATTTTGTGAATATGTGTTGCTAAAAGAAGAACAAGAAAAAGAACATGTAATATCAACGTAAAGTCACACCAAACTAAAATGACTATACTTATCAGAGCCTCAACAACAGATGATATTCACCACAGTTACAGTGACCAGTGCAATATTATTTTGAAAAAGATGAGCGAACTTCAAGAGCGTGATAACGCATGGGCTTTAATAGAAATATCACACCTCGAAATTAATATTAATGAATACAAATCTACTAAAGGTAAAAAAAAGAAAGTTCAATAAAGAGAAAGTTTGCGGGCATCAACGTGCAAAATAAGGATGAGTATTGTTTCAAGTGGACCATAATATCGGCTCTATACCAAATCGCTCATGGACAGCATCCAACGAGATGTTCATCATATAATATTATTAACATACAAGATGAAACTATAGTGCTGGAAAATAACATCCTTTTAAATTTCAAAGAACTTAATTTTCCCTTGTCCGTAAATAAAATAAAGGTTTTTGAGTTGAATAATCTTAATATAAGCATAAATGTGTTTGGTTTAGAAGGGGAAAACATAGTGGTTCCATACTACTTTACTGCAGAGGAAAAAGTCAATCACATAAATTTATTGCTCCTAGAAGATGTAGAAAGATTTCACTATGTGTGGATCAAAAATATCTCAAGGTATGTTATTGATATTTATTTGTATATGTTATGTATTAAAAGCTTATTCTATTTCTTTCATTTTAATCTGTAATTAATTAAAAGGCATTTAACAAAACACAAGTGTTAAGTTTGATATTAAATTCTAGGTACATAAACCAAGAATTTGTTTGGTATCACAAGGTACTTGGGACCATGTAATAAAAAAGGTGCAGTAAAAAAAGTCAATTTGTCTACTACTCTATGTCTTTATTTTTCTTCTATATTTATACAAATATTATAGCTAATTAAACTTATACGCTAAATAATAAGGTCACTTATTAATGCAAGGTGTAAAAAATAACTAAAAATGCTGAATTTGTAAAGTCGCTGACCATTGCAGACATTGAACTTATGTTCTTTATTGTGGTCATTGACTGTTGTTAAAATAAACAAAAAAACTTATTGGTAATATATGTATATTTATACATGTGTAGATGTGTATGCATGGGTGTAAGTTATGCTGTGACTGCAATATGATTCTTCGGTCACTGACCATTAATGCATTGCACTTATTGTTTATGTTTTTTTTATAAACAAATAATTGCAAATGCATTTCCATACATACACATGTGTTTGGATGTTTATGAATTTAATTTTAATGAGTTGAATAATTATGATGAACTTAATTTAAGGGTCGCCAACAATGTGTGATGTACAAAAACTATTTGCCGAACTCAACCCAAAAAAGCTCCCGGTATTGATGGATGATTAGTAACCAGATGCTGATTAAGTTACCGTGTACTGCAATTAAAATCCTGTTATTAATTTTTAATGTCATTTTATGACTGGAGTATTTTCAACACTGCTGTAAGCTTGTAAATGTTAAAATGATTCCAAAGCTAGGTAAAGATCTTACCAAGGCTGAGTCATATAGGCTAATAAGTTTACTGTCAACTATGTCAAAACTCTTCGAAAAACTGCTCATGACAAAATTGTCTTCAATTTTAACTGATAATGGGTGCATCCCGGACCGTCAATTTGATTTTAGAAGCCAGCATAGCACCATTGAGCAAACGCATAGATTGGTTCAATTTATAAGAAAAACATTTGAGGAAAAGAAGTATTGTTCTGCCCTGTTTATTGATGTTTCTCAAGCATTTGATAAAGTGTGGCATGAAGGCCTGATTTTGAAATTGAAGACATACTTACCAATTAACATTCTAAATCTTTTGGAAAGTTACATTTTTGCACGAAAATTTACAGTTGTGGAAGGACACTTTATGAGTATGCCTGAAACTATCTCATCCGGTGTGTCACAGGGGAATATACTGGGGCCATTTTTATATATGATTTATACTTGTGATATGCTTGTGAGCAGTAGTATCGACACACATTTATCGACGATACAGCCTGCCTTAGTATGCACGAAAACCCTGATGAGGCATCCCGCAAACTCCAGGAACACATTAGCCAGATGGAACTATGGTTAAACTTATGGAGAATTATGGTAAATGAACAAAAGTGTGTTCAAGTAACGTTTATCTTACGTAGAGATACTTGTTCCCCCATTCTGATTAATAATAAAGTTGTTCCTCAACATTCATGTGAAATATCTTGGTATACAACTTGATCGACGGCTTAAATAGAAACATCACATTGACTCTAAGTTAACTCAAATGAAACTAAAATTAACTCAGGTACATTGGCTGATTGGCACAAATTTAACACTCAGTCTAGACTGCAAACTTTTAATATACAATCCGCTTTTAAATCCAATATGGTGCTACGGAATTCAGCTATGGGGCACTGCTTCAGCTTCAAATGTTGAGAAAATCCAACGAAGGCAAAACAAAATTTTACGTTTGATAACATCGGCTACATGGTTCATCAAAACTTCAAATATACATCGTGGTTTAAATATGCCACTAGTGACTGAAGATATTGCAAAATACTCGAGTCACATCCTAATCCGCTTGCTCGTAATATTTTGACCTTTACTGGACACATCCGCTTAAAAAAGAGAAAGACATGGGCTCTAATACTAAATACTAAACACAATACTAAAAAAACATGCATTAAAAAATTTATCGAAATTCAAAAATACAAAATTTTAGTTATAACTATTCGATTATTATTTTGTTTTTATATTTATTAAGCTTCAGATCTTGGTATTTTATGAAAATAATTAATTAATTTTATTTTTTATTTTGAAGAGATTTGAACGATTATTTGATTATAATTATTATTTAGTTGAACCTTAAACTTTAATAATTCTATTATACTAATTTTCTTACAGTGCAAGGGGTTTGTTAGGCAGTCAAAATTCATTTTGCATCTGGTGCCTTGGAACTATATACTATACCATATACTACTACTATACCATATACTACTACTATACCATATACTACTACTATACCATATACTACTACTATACCATATACTAGTACTCATAAGAACTAGTAGTTTTATACAACAACTTTAACCCTTTTCGCACTAGTTCTTGCTGTTCTAGTAACAATACTAGTAGCTTTTAGACAATTGACACCTAATCTCCTGCAGGGAATTAACAAATTATTATAATTATATATATATATATAACATTTAAGAAATTTATTATTCGATATATTGTCATAATTATATTTTAATTTGAAATTTATTCGCTGGTGGTTCAGCTTGGTCCATATGCATTTCATTGTTGCTGTAACAATGGATACATGGATTGTCCTTCACATCACCGTAGAGTTTTCTGTTGCCAGGGAAACCAGCTCGTGAACCAGCCTCAAACTGGGCAAGCTCGTTCGACCCAAACGCAGACCCAGTGGTAGACAATATACCCCTAATTAAATCTCAACAAACCATACAAATTTTAGTTAACAATGATAGAAAAGACGTAAATTTAGTAGAGCAGAAGGTAAGGCCAATTAAGCTCTTACATTTAAGAGTTAAAGAGTATAGAGAAGCAAGAACTAGAATTTTTGGAGAATTACCCAACAGAATGAAAAAGGCTAGAAAAATGTACAAGCGTAGAAAAAGGATAAGGAGCGAAATTATGGCGGCAACTTCTCACGAGGGAAAAGATCAGCGAATGTATGCCAACATATCAATTAATGGATATGAAGTATTTGGACTATTATACAGTGGAGCTACGATCACTTGCTTAGGCAAGGGCTGTATGCAACTAGTAGAAAAAGCAGGGATTAAGGTCCATGACTATTTTGGTTTTATAAAGACGGCAGATGGCAGTCCTCATAGGATAACGGGAAGGGTAAAGGCTCCTATAAGTCTGAATAACATATCGGAGGAAATTACTTTTTATCTGGTATCTACGCTGACCCGTTCGTTATTTTTAGGAATCGATTTTATGCGCGGGTTTGGTTTAATCGCTAGTGTTAACAGCCTAGCAACAAATGGCGTCAGCAAAACGCAGAAGATGAACCAAATATGCATAGTTTGACACCGTATCAGCGTGAGCGACTTGAAAAAGTAGTAGCCACTTTTCCTTGTTATTCTTAAAGAGGCCTTGGTAAAACCCAACTCGAAGTTCATTCAATCGACACTCGGGATGCGGCTCCGGTGAAGGACAAGCGCTATCCGGTCTCACCGGCTGTGCAGAAGTTGATGTACGCCGAGCTGGATAGGATGCTTCACCTTGGGGTCATTGAGCCCAGTGAGAGTCCTTGGAGTCATCCGGTTACCCTGGTTCGTAAGGGCGAGAATAACCGCTTGTGCCTGGACGCTCGTAAGCTCAATGCACTCACGGTCAAGGACGCCTACCCTCTGCCGCATATCGACGGTCTGCTTAGCGGGTTAGGAGATACGTTCTTTATATCTAGCGTGGATTTACAGGACGCGTTCTGGCAAATACTATTAGATGCACCCAGTAGAGAAAAAACTGCACTCACGGTTCCCGGGAGGCCACTTTAACATTTTGCGGTAATGCCTTTTGGGTTGTGTAATGCAGCCCAAAGGTTGTGCCGTTTAATGGATAAGATGATCTGTTATCATAAACCGTTTCATCTGTTATGATAAACCGTTTGAGAAGTATAATCATGGGTAGGTTTGCGTATAACATATTTGGTACTCATTTCATTATTAGTAGTTGGTTTAACAGAATCGCAGGAGGTAATTTATGCTAAAAGAATAAAGTCTATAATTTTTAGCCGATTTTCATAATATTTACATTATTTTATTCTTAACATATTTGACTTTACAGACAATGACCAAAAGTTCAATATTTTGCAGCTTAAACATTTCTTATGAGCTCATAAAAAAATTTTCTTTAATTTTTATAAAAAAAAATAATTTTTCAATTTTATTTTACGAATAAGAGGATTTGAAGCAAATTTTGTAAGTTACACGACGTTATATTGTTGGTCGATGTCAGATATAATGGTGAATTATACTGACATGCCTCGTAAAAATATTAGGTAGGCTCATATAAAAATTGTGACGTGATAGAAAAAAACCAATGATGTAGATATATGAAAAAATTAAATGAATTTTTGAAGGGCAAGGAAAAATTTGTATTTCGTGGCGTTGTGTAATTAAAAATAATTAAATTTTTGTACAATTATATATGTAAATGTCTACAATAAAATATATATAACTAAATTGTAATTCTCATTTCATCACGTTTGTCTCGATTTTTCTCAATGAAAATGTGGTCACTTAAGTCAAGGCGCATTTATTAGGTGCCAGTACTGGACCAGGTGACTAATGTTATTATACCAAGCCAAATGACAAATTTTGATTGTTTTGCTATAAGTCTAAAAACATGCTTTTATTTGGGTTATCTTCGAACAACTAACGAATATTCAGTTTTTTATAATGTTTGATACTTCCTATAAGAAAGATACGCACGGACCATGATACGACTACAACAAAATTCCAACACCAAAAAACACATGCATTTTGTTGGTATAATGAAACGAATAAACGAAAATATAATTATTTTCTTTTTAAAAAACAATTACAGGGTAACTAAAGTACAATTGCAGACGCGGCATAAAGGAATGATTCTAGTCAATCAGTGTTGCCAATATGTGAGTAATTACACAGAGTGTGAAATTATTCACATGTGTTGGCTATTTAATTAGATTCATGTATAATCTGTGTGTAATTCTACTTTATTTTCTATTTTTATTTATTTTTGTTTTCATTTTAACCTACAAAAAAGATGTGTAGTGTAATTTTCTTCAATGTGTAATTGGAAAATAAATCCATGTTTAGTTTCATTGGCAACACTGTAATCATTTTATACACAACACATACATTAAAATTTTTTTAGTTTGTAAACAAAGTTTGACAACCACTTGTATTGTATACATTAAGATGATGGGCTTGTTCTTGTACATACATACCTGTTATAATTGTATCATAGCTCTGACGATGAATTTCTGTCTTAAGAAGTAGGATGGCAAAATATACCCATGGTAAAATTAAAACAGGTATACAGTACAAATAGTTTTCAAACTTTGTTTAGAAGCTACAAAAATGTAGTGTTGTAAATAAAATTATTACAGTGTTACTAAGCAAATTACACATGGCCGTGTCTCCAATTACACATTGAAAAAAAAATTACACTACACATATTTTGGGTAGGTTAAAATGCAAACAAACCTAAATAAAAATAGAACACAAAGTAGAATTATACACAGATTATACATGAATCTCTTTACATAGTCTACACGTGAGAGTAATTGCACACTGTGTAATTACACACATATTGGCAGCACTGAATGGCTATAATCATTCATGAATGCCGCGTCTGCAATTGTACTTTAGTTACCCTGTAAGTGTTATTTTTTAAAAACAAAAGACATCTATCTCTGACAATTATTCGTTTGCTTATAATAATAAAATTCATGTGTTTTTTAGTGTTGTAATATTGTTGTAGTCGTGCATGTACCTAGTATAATTTTACCATGATTTATGCCAACAAAGTACATGTGGTTATTGCTGTTGTAATATTTTTTGTAGTAATGAGGGTACGTGATTGAGTTTCCTTGGTGAATGTCTTGCGCAGCGTTTAACACATGCTTAAAAAGGTTAAATTTAATTGCAATTACATTTTATTAGTCTTACCTGTGTAAAGTGCCGTTCAATGAAATGATTTGCCTTCTTCAGCAGTTCTGTGCATCCATGTTGCTCTGCAAAGTTAGCGATTCCAATCGCATTTGTAGGATCCAGTTGCCGTTCCAGGAAGGCACAGCAGGCATCAATTACATTTGGCACTTGGAACATAGTTGCGGCTGGTAGCAATTGACAAACAGTCACCTCAGTTACTCGTATATGGCCCGTATACATGAAATATATAATGCGACCCATTGCTGTAGGACAGACCTACATACATATATACAAAATATACATACATATACAATACATATATAAAAATGTTTTATTTTAAATTAAATATATACGTTAGCGTTTAGGCTTGTGTCCACTGTTGCTAGAAAATGTTACCAAAAATCTGCAAAAATTGGCTTAAATATTTGAAAAATAATTTAAAAAAATCGGCAAAAAAGTTCGTCATGTATGAATTTTTTAGTTTTCTTTTCGGATTAACATAAATTATCTTGCTATACAAAAATTTATGCCGATATTACAAATTGTTTTATAAAAATAAACCTTAACAAAATGATAACGACAATTATATGCACAAGTTTTCTACATGAAACTTAAAAAAGTGTTCGTGTACATAAAATCTGTGCAAAAAATCATACCTACATGTCGCACACTAAATCATAAACAGTCACAACCATTGCTACCATATGTGAAGATTTATCTTATTTTTGAAGTTTTTCGAGATATAAAAAAGACTAAAAGATTTCTTTACCAATAATAAGATTTTTGAAAATATGAAAAATAGTACTCTTAACATATTAGTTGAAGTTCCTTTTGACTAAACTACTTCCACATTTTCTTCTTTGATTCATAAAAATTATGAAAAGAAGTAACGCATAGAACACTATTTATTTCCTTTGATTTAATTTCAACAATGGTTTCCTCAAGTACAAATTCTGCTAAAACACTCGTGTTTTAAAAGAAATAATTCGCTTAAATCAGTGTACGAAAATAAACTGTACATTATTGAATGTAATATACAAGGGGTTATATATGTATAACATTTTTCTACTTTGTGTATGTTTACATATACACTACACGATTACAATCACAATCAGTTTTCAACTCAAGTAATATGCTTTCTAAAGCACTCTGCTTGACAGCCTCAAGCATTGAAATTAAAATTGTTGTGTTCAACTATATGTAAATACACTTTATTTTAGTGTTTTTTGTCAAAGTGTTAGTGCTTCATAAACAAACCCTGTAAAGATATGTATATCCATTCATGCATGTATGTATGAATGTATTACCGGAAAAAAAGTCAGCCAAAAAGTCAGTAGTAATGGTAAAGTAAGAAAATAAAAAACATGTTGATTATTGAGTTCTTGTTTCAACTTTGTTGTTTGTTGTTGAGCTTCTCATTTGTTTAAATGAAAGTTTATAACATAATAGCTCTAGTTGTTCTAAGAAGCTTTGGGTAAAGGTTCCCTGATGATCTGCATTAGCAACAGTGAAACACGCATAGGATCCAGCTAAACCCCTCAATAATCAATTTCAATGTATTTTAATAAAAAATATTTTACTGAATAAGTAAAATAATAATTTTGGGATTATTAGTGCGTTTACAAATTTTAAACTTAAATTGTAAAAATTCCCATAAAAACACTAATTGTTAATTTGACTGCACCCGGTCAAAAAATACTTGTGTGGCAACACTCTATTCTTGAATAGCTGTTGTTGTTATTTACATTTATTTTCTTTTTACATACTCTTTATATCTACAATTTGAAGCTGAAAAAAAGTCAGCCAATGTAGTAATGGTAAAGTAAGAAAATAAAAAACATGTTGATTATTGAGTTCTTGTTTCAACTTTGTTATTTCTTGTTGAGCTTCTCATTTGTTTAAATGAAAGTTTATAACATAATAACTCTTGTTGTTCTAAGAAGCTTTGGGTAAACACAGTGAAATGCGCATAGGATCCAGCTAAACCCCTCAATAATCAATTTCAATGTATTTTAATAAAAAAATATTTTACTGAATAAATAAAATAATAATTTTGGGATTATTAGTGCGTTAACAAATTTTAAACTTAAATTGTAAAAATTCCCATAAAAACACTAATTAAAAATATATTTATTTTCTACATACATAGATAAATCAGATGAACCGATTTAATTGACAGATATACAATATCCTTATTTACACTATAAGCTCCTAAAAAGAATATAACTTAAAACAAGTTTTGTTATTTAGTATTTCAAATGGTGTATGTACCTTAATATATTTTTAGCCATATGTGCATCTCAGAGCGGTTCAATTATATAATATATGTGGCAATAAGGAAAAAGTGCTTAAGTCATATTTTACTATTTTGCGGGAGAGCTCTTACTTTTAAGCGTTCAAGCCGATTTTCAGAAGAGTATTTATTTTGCAGTTAAGTTGTTAAATTATCTGTTAACCTTTATTTTTTAAGTAAACATCGTTCTATACACTATAAGTAATGCATTTAAGTTCAAATATACCAAAGTATGTATAACCTAAATTAAGCTATTATTCCAAATAAGATTCGAAGTTTAAAAAATTTAAGTCGCAGGTCATAGTGCTTTAACTCCCTGAAAAATAACACAAATTAACTCAGATTTTGACCAGGAGTACTTTCGAATATGCAGATTACGGAGGTACTATCAGCTCAAAATTAGCTTACCTGGACTTAAGCACTTTTTCCTTTTTGCCACAGATATATATGTATAATAAAATATAATATTAATTGGATCGAAACTTGTATTATGGAATTATCTGTGGAAAATTTATGAATTTAATGAAATAAAAAAGTGCAAAAAATGCTAAATAATTTAAACAAAGTGCTAAACTAGCACTTAGCATTATTTTCAAAATCTTTAGTGCTAAAAGAAGAAAAAAAGTGCTAAATCTAGCACTAAAAGTGCTAAAATGGCAAGCCTGAACACGCATTAAAGCATCACTGTTGCCGAGTTCTGCGATGTTATCTATAATGGAACAAACCAATTTTTTTTTTAATTATAAGATGTTTATGTAATTTTTGCTTCAACATTATTGTATGCTCGAATTATTCACTTTTGATAATCACGTTGGTTTTAGGAGCTATATTACTTACTCTTAACTAATAGTGCTCCATCCAACAATTATTTTTTATAACTTTTTAAATTATTGGCAACGGAAAGTACGACAACTAAACAAATCAAAAACAAAAGTTACACATTAGGCTCCTTATGGTGCAACAGACGAGTTATGTTCTGTTCCATGCAAACAAGAAGTTTTTTTCTAGACAATGTAAAGAAAGAGTTTTGGAACTCCCTCCAATTTTTAATATAATTTTCAGTAATAATTGAGCAATTTGCTTGTTTTTTACTTCAGACACAAAAGCTGTACGGTGTAATTTGTCAGAAGTCACTGCTATCGTGATTTATTTATATACATACAAGTAATGTGCATATTTATATACATATGTATGTATATAGGAATAGAGCGCCGCAAATAAAATTACAAAAAAATTTTATAATTTTTTTGAACGGGCTAAAGTTCGTATAGCTTTTTTAAGCCAAATTACATGTGATAATTATTAATGAACAAATAACATCAAAGTTAGTTGTAAATATTCTGACAACACATAGTGGAACGGAACAGCCAGCCGTTTTTTTGCGTAATATTTAAAATTTGGATTAGTTTGAAGTTTCATCCCTTTAAAATGATTTAGGATTCCGGCAACACTGAATAGAATACAAGATTAAACCAACCCAAGAACATTGCAGACGGACGGCGCCATGCACTCTTTATACTTATCTTTTAATAATTTTAAGCCAGGATTGCCAACTTTTACACATGTAATGTAAAACCGTTCTTCTTGTATTAAGTTTGGCAATAGAGTGTGGATAAAAATTTATACCATTTTCTAACTTTTGCAAGTGCACATGTACGAAGGAAACAAAAAATATTGTTTTTGTTGTATATACCGTTCATGGATCCTAGCCGTAATTACGTAATTCAATTTTATGGATTTGCAAATTATAACCAGTGGATTCTTAACGAATTATTTATACTACATTTTATGGTTTTTAAGTAAAGATCCACTTTTTGACACGGAAAATGTCAAATTCCACTCATACAAACTCATACAAATGCGTATTTTGAACAATTTGAAGTTACAAATCAAAAAATATTATGGCTTTTTAAGTATTTTTTTTTGAAATTAAAATTCATCTTTATTTGGAAGTCTTATAAATTACGAGTAATAAGGAACAATGTCATGATATTTTACTTAAAAGTATTGCATTATTAAGCCTAATAATATAAAAAATAGCACTGACTGCAGTGGAATTCATACGAAAAGCTGTCACAAATAAATATTAAAATTCAGTGGAATATGCTATGTAATTTGGTGAAAATTTAATAAAAAGTGAAAAGGACATTTTGGCTTGTTTTGTTGGCTAATGGCTCAGTTAGCCGACTGTAATGTAAAGTAACTGCAACAGTAGTAAACAGCTGATAGAAATTGTTATGTGAAAAGTAATGAAAATGATTATAGAGATGTAATGTGACGTAACCTACTTTGCATATACAAATATTGTTAATTAACTCGTTTGTTAATTAGATGCTTGTTTTAATCTCAGCACATAAACTGGATTAAAGTGTTAAGGTTTATTCAACAACAAACATTACTTGAACCGAGTTGTTTGAAGAAATGATTTGATGTAGACTCTTTAATGTTCAATAACAAAAAGGTTCTCTTTATTTAAATTTTTCTTCATTTTATACAGAAATATAGATTACTATTAATTTAATATAAAATGTTATTTACTGTTAATTTTACATACTTAGCATTTATGGTATTAAGTATCATATTTTAAGTTCATTGGCTGTGTGACCACGAACATGAGGCGAACAAAATACTTAGCATGCAATTTAATGTCTAAAAGGTGATCGTACTACAACAAACAAACAAATTAACAAAAAATGCATAATAGACAAGAGTGACTTACAAACAGACTATATAATTGTAATAAAATACTTAAGAGTGCAACGAAACTAAAAATGCATAATAAGCAAGAGTTAATCAGAATTATAAAGACAAAAGAATAAAACCAAAATAATAAATTTATAAATAAAAAACTATGGTAATTATAAACATGCTACCCCCGTTGAGCGCAGCTCAAAATCGGTGTTGAATCGCGGTTTGTTGAAGATGCTGGACTGACATTTCTTATCTTCTTGAGTTGAAGTGCTGGGTAAACATCTTTTGGTCTAAATATGGACTGTGAAATCTGGTGTGGTTTGCAAGTTACGAGGAGCTGGAGTTGGTGTGACGTTGGTATTCCTTTTAATGATAAGATAAACACTGATGACACCAGTAATGAATAAGGTGGAGTAGCCGATCGTTATGTGGTGGTAGTTTTGGGCTTCAATTTGGTTTGGAAGCTGGAAAATATTTTGTTCCGCTAATGAGGTTTGTAGTTCTGTTAAGTTTTGTATTTGTGAGATGTACTCGCTTTCATGTATTTCATGTAGAAGGGGTATGACAAGTTTTGTATGTGCTTCATCCGAGATCTCCCAACTCTTGGTGTATGATGTTTTTATTGAGCTAGATATTTTCTGCCGCGCTTGTATGGATGTGGCATTGTATTGGAGTACTCATTCTGGTTCTAAACCAAGTAAGCCTGATCCTGTGAGAGTTAAATGCGTGATCTCTTTTCTGCATACAATAATTGCATGAGATGAAGACGGTGTTGCATAGATCCATTTGTTCTGAAGTCGTAGTGGAATCCAAGCAGAATTTGCTGTTAACTGCTGTAATGTACAGTCAGATTTTGTTTTGTTTATAAATAAATTGAATTCGCAAGCACATGGTGCTGCACCTGGCCTGTATTGAATCTGACCCTTTGAACATATATATATTTCTTCTTTGAGGCTAATGCATACGTCGAGTTCTGAGTTACTTATGATGAAATATGTGGCTTGAACCTTATTGATTGCCAAGAGCGGAGAACATGGTTTTATTGATACCAGCGTGTTGTTAGTCCACCTTGGGATTGGTATGAGATTGAAGAGATCGAACGGTTCACTCTCAATCAGTGGTAAAGTAACACTAAAAATTGCTGTGGTCTTTGCGAGTCCTCCTGTGACCTTCATGAGTTTGTATAATTGTAATAAATCTTCTCCTTTTGCAGGTAACTGAAGTGATTCGGGCAGATGAAGTGATATTTTGTCTATTTCATGTTGCAGTTGTATCGGAGTAAGTAATGACGGGCTTATAATGCCATGATGTGTATTTGTTAGGATATCAACAATTAAGGATTGAGTTTGGTCTAAAGTGGCTGCCATGATTGTGAGTTGTATGCATAATGACGAAAAAATACGATAGGTTCTGTCTTCTTCACCGTAGCTATTTATCCTATTGTATATTTGTGCTATTTGGGCATCCATTTTATCAAACTTTTTCTTTACCGCTTCTTGATCCAATTTAATTATGTTAATGGTAGAATCTATAATTGATGTTTGATTCTTTAATAGATTGAGTAAGTGGGCTTCAAGAGGGTATCGTGCTATATTAATTTTTGCGATTTTTTCCAGGCATTTAGTTGCTAAATACGGTGCAGCTCGAGTGCCATAGGTTATTGTGTTCAATTGGTAATGCTTGATTGCTGCAGTTGGACTCTCTCCAAATGATGGTTTTCCTGTCTTCCGGATGTATAAGCATTTGTCGATACATTTTTTCCACGTCTGTGGTAAACACAAAGCGTGGTATTCGAAAACGTAGTATAATGGAAAAGAGTTCGCTTTGAACGGTTGGCCCAGTGTACATTAAGTCATTTAATGATACACCAGTAGAAGTCTTCGCAGAGGCACCAAAGACTACTCTTAATTTAGTTGTCGAACTTTCAGGCTTGAGTATGCAGTGGTGAGGAATGAAGTAGTTAGGTTTATCTATGGAATTGGTGTATATTTCGGTCATATGTCCTAACGACTTATACTCTTCCATGAATCGTATGTATTGCATTTTAATTTCTGGTGTCTTTGCAAGTCGACGCTCTAAATCAAGAAACCTGTTGAATGCTATTCCCTGAGACTCCCCTAGTTCCTCGGGATTACTGCAAAATGGCAGTCTCACAACAAATCTTCCATTCTGATCGACTGTATAAGTATTTGCGAAATGATTTTCACAAAGCCTTTCTGAAGTAGAAAGTGTTTTATCTGCTGCTTCCACCTTTTCTAACTCCCATAGTTGCGTATTGTTTCTTCCAGCTTGATTTCCTCCTCAGTACACATTCCACAGGTTGTCGATGATAGCTGAATTTCACCAACCCTTCCTGAAATAACCCATCCCAATACCGTATTTTGCAAAGTCGGCAGCTCCTTGCCCAATTTTATTTGTCCGATTGAAAATAACTGATTATAAAACTCTGCACCTAGAAGCACATCTATTTTATCAGGACGATTGAATTCCGGGTCTGCAAGTTTGATGTTTTTGGGAATTGGCCAATTGTCAATGTTAATTGTTTGTGACGGTTGTGAAGATATTATCTGAGGAAGAACAGCTGCTTCGAGTTGCGTCGTGAAGTTGTTTAGTCTAGAATGTAACGTGATATTGACTCTGTGCCGAACCTTAGTGTTGCTGGCTCCGATTCCATTTATATAGATAGAAGCTGGTTTTGTTGAAAGTCCTAAGCGCTTAACTAGTCGCTCACTGACGAAATTAAGTTGAGATCCGGAGTCAAGAATTGCTCGGCATTGTATTTCTTTTCCGTTTGCCTTGACGATGATTAATGCTGTGCTAAGAAGCACGTAATTGCTTGAACTTGAATTTTTAGCTGTGGTTAATGTGGCAGCTTCTTGTGCATTAAGAGTTAAGCTTCCTTTAGATGTCTGGTTCTTTGAAGCCGTGTTGCTTCTGGTTTGTTCTGAGGTTTCTAGGCGAAGAAGTGTGTTGTGTTTTTCGTTACACTTCATGCAGCTTCTAGAAATGCAATTCTTTACGTTATGGCCTATTTTTAAGCAATTGAAACAATATTTTTTCTTTTGAACGAATTGAAGCCGAGCTACCGGTGATGATTGAAGGAAAATCTTGCAAGCAAATAAGGGGTGTTTACCGTTTCTGCACATGACACAAGAATCGTCTTGAGTTACCACTGAAGTGCAAACCTTCGAAATTGGGTGTTTCTTTTTGACCCCCATTGCTTCAATGGACTGGAAGTGTTTTTCCAAAAACATCAAAAATTCTTTAAATTTAATTCTTTTGTTGGAACTTCTCGTGGTTGTAATAGAAACTGTTCAAAGCGCAATCGTGTCTTTCGATCTAGCCTTTTTAGTAATAAGTGCAGCAGAAGCGGGTCCCAACATGATGTATCAATTTGAAGGTTCTGTAGTGCTAAAAGGCACTCTTGAGTCTTGTCATGAAGCTCTTTAAAGTTGTCACTTATTCTATCATCTGCATCTTCGACCAATTCATGAACTAATCTGCTGACTAGTAATCTCTTGTTGTTGTAGCGGTCTATGACCATCGTCCATGCGGCTTCAAAATTTTCTTCTGTTGCAGCAAAATGTTTTATCAAGTTTGCTGCCTCTCCTACTAAGTGTGTTTTTAAGTACCAAATTTTTTGGACTCTTGTCATTGGTTGATTGACAACCAGTGATAAAAATAGATCATAAAATTCCTGCCATTTCATCTGGTTTCCATCAAATTTGGGTATAGTAATTTTCGGAATAGGTACTGTCAATGTGTCTGGATGCCCAATGTTTTGCCCATGATTACTCTGAACTGTGTTGTCTCTAAGTCTTCTGGAGGCTGCTCGGACCTGCCCTTCAAGCTGGATAAACCTCTCCATATTGTATACATTCTGATTTCCTTCATCACATATTTCTGAGATTTTGTAGTGCAGCTCCTCCTGGTGGCGGCTGTCGCATCTTCATAACTAACGTCATCTGTTAATAGTCGATTGACCGATGCCATCATGGCTGCCTGTCTTCGCATAAGTTTTACCAGCTCACCAACTGGTGCCGTGGCTTTCTTAGCGAGTTCTACCTGTATTTGATCATCTGTATTCGTGGCTTCAGGCATAGGTAGTTTCAGCATTGATACTTCAAACTCCCTCCTGTATTGCTGCACGATATTTGGGATTGATGTGTAATAATCCTTTTGGAAGTAGTCATGGTCGAGTTGAATCTTCTCCAGCTCGCGAATTTGGCTGTCATTGACTTCAAAGGCTGTCCATTCCTCGTCCAGTCTTCTTAATCGCTCTTGGAAGTAGCTTGTTGATGTCTTCCTCGATGCTGCATCCTTTTTATAGTTGCGGATGATGGTTTCGATCCGCTGACCAATCTGCTGCTGAGAAGTAACCAGTTCCGTAAATGAGCTCATGTTGAATTATTTTTTCTTGATGAAAAGATGATATTAACCAATCAATAAACTGACGATCACGTCGGGGTCACCAAAATGTTAATTAACTCGTTTGTTAATTAGATGCTTGTTTTAATCTCAGCACATAAACTGGATTAAAGTGTTAAAGTGTTAAGGTTTATTCAACAACAAACAGTACTTGAACCGAGTTGTTTGAAGAAATGATTTGATGTAGACTCTTTAATGTTCAATAACAAAAAGGCTTTCTTTATTTAAATTTTTCTTCATTTTATACAGAAATATTGATTACTATTAATTTAATATAAAATGTTATTTACTGTTAATTTTACATACTTAGCATTTATGGTATTATGTATCATATTTTAAGTTCATTGGCTGTGTGACCACGAACATGAGGCGAACAAAATACTTAGCATGCAATTTAATGTCTAAAAGGTGATCGTACTACAACAAACAAACAAATTAACAAAAAATGCATAATAGACAAGAGTGACTTACAAACAGACTATATAATTGTAATAAAATACTTAAGAGTGCAACGAAACTAAAAATGCATAATAAGCAAGAGTTAATCAGAATTATAAAGACAAAAGAATAAAACCAAAATAATAAATTTATAAATAAAAAACTATGTTAATTATAAACAAATATCGATCAGCTGTTTTTTACGTTATATTATACATTATATTACAGTCGGCTAACTGAGCCTTAAACAATGCTTTTTTAACTTATTTGAAAAACTAAAAGTTATAAATGTATCTTACACAAATACATACAATTGTATTTATATCCAGGCTGCCCAGAGAAGCGCCAGAGTGCCGAACATCAATCGGCTTTTTATAAAAATGAATACACATAAGCTTATAAATTATTCTCTGTTCTCTCTCTGTGGGCAGCTCTGATTTATGCCCAGGCTGTTCAAACTGGCATCAGAGTGCCGGTCATCAATCGGCTTCTTATACAAATGAATACACCAACGTGAATACATTACTTTCGGTTCCTCTCAGTGGCCAGCTTTGGTTTATACATGCATATATTTAAATATATGTACATTATGAATCACGAAAAAAAAGTATTACTCCTCCCAAATTAAATATCGACCTTTTAAATGAGAATTCCCAAAAAATTCAGGGGCTAGATAGGACCGTTCATGAGCGGTACCGGATTTTTGTTTATGTTTTTTTTTTGCATATTTTCGAATTTTCTCCCAAGACAAGTAATTAAAAATAATACATTTTCGGGAACTACCCAGTGAAAAAAATGGAAGTCATTCTAGCGGAAGTACATTTTCATTGCTTCCAAAAAATCGATATTTTTAATTTGCCGAGAGTGAGCAAAAAACCATGTAGAAGCTTATTTAGGTCATACAAAACCTTGTAACTCCTCCATAGTGTTAGAAAATACTCACCAGAATTTAAAAAAAGTTTATTTTTTTAAAGAAATTTATGAATTATTTTTAGTCTAAAATTTAAAAGTTATTTGCTTAAATTTACATGAAAACACTGTTTCGGGCTTAAATTCGTATAAAAAGAAACGACCTGTTAAAAAAGGCAACTATTTACCCATTTTCCTAGATGAAAATATTATCATAGAAAACAAAAAAGGGAATTTTTCTTAATATCGCTTCCAATTCAGTGACCAGGCATCGAAAAAGAGAACTTCTTGCAATGACAACCCTATGTAAAAATCATTAGATCGGATCGAAATTTGCACTACTTCCGCATCGTAAACTCTACATTTTCATGACTTTTTTGGAGTCTCTTTTTTTTACTGGGTAACAACAAAAATAAGTTGGGAATGACACAATCAATGTAATATACAAAGAAATAAAATAATAATAAGTAGCACGGACTATAAAAATGCAAAAAAAAAACGTAGTTTTTCGAGAATAACACATTGCTGAGGGTAAGAATAGTATAGTTGAATGCACAATTGGACGTGGTTTGAAAAATCTTATTCCATTATTAGGTTTAATATTGCAATACTTCTGAGTAAAATGTCATATTATTGTGCCTTAATAACTTATAAGACTTTCAAATGAAGATGAATTTTAATAAAATTGCAACTTCAAATTGCTCAAAATACGCATTTGTATTGTATTTGTTAGTGAAATTTGACATTTTCCATTGCCAAAATTGGTCACAAATACTTTTCTTTACTTTCTGACAATAATATGTAGTAGAAACTGAAACTAGTTAAGAATCCACTGGTTATAATTTTTAAATCCATAAAGTTTAATTAACTAATTACCGATAAAATCATAGAAAGTATGAATACAAAAGAATATGAAAATTAGGATTAATTTTTGTCTTCCCTTTTTACCGAACTTATCAAGAAAAATATGGGATAAAATTACTATCGTTAAGGTTGGCAGTCCTATAGTTAAAAAAAAATAGGTAACAATGATGTGTGAAGTGGGCAGTTGCAAGCAAAATAACAGCAAAAAAATGTTTCTTCTTTTATTGTTTTTCAAAAAAGGAGATAATTTGTTTTCAAAAATTACAACATGCAGAAAGAAATTCATAATGATTAAGTGAAAACTAATATTATTTTTTTGACATTTTAAGTTCTAGTTCAAAAGTCGAAATTGATAATATTGAGATGTTGATAATATATATGGCTGGCGCATACATATTTGAAGTAATACAGTGTTTAATATCGTTTGTGGTTATCCAGACGATATGCGACACTCAAAATATTTCATACTTAAAAATACGAAAAAAAATTTCGTAATACAATTTTTCTGCAATAAGCGAAAATTTTGTACATTTTACGAAAATGTTAGCGCGTGCAAGGAAACAGATTTTGTAATTTTACGAGTTTCAAATATTAATTTTTACAATTATTTTCAGATATGAGTATATTACGATATTTTTCGTTTATTTTATTGAAATTTCCTAAAATAAACATATTTGTTTGCTGTAATTTAGTTTATGGTACAAAGTTATTCCTTAATCTACACATGTTTCTTGAATTATTCGGAAACAATTTTCATATGTATAAATAAAAACTGCTGTTTTGTTTTATTTTTTAGTTTTTCCCTCATTTCTTTTCCTGTCATTATGAAGTTTTATGTTAAAAATTTTTGTAATAAAAATTAGTTTTTGATTTAATCGACAGTTTGATTTGCGAGTTTCAGTTACATACATATGTACAGTATGTATGCATGTAGTGTATGGAAAATACAGAGGCTGTAATAATTCCCCTAAAATTATATTTTCTCATAATTATTACAACCTTCAATTCCAAGATTTATAGATTTTTCTACAAGCTTATTATTTAAATGTAAGAAAAAATATTATGTTTGCAGATTTTTATATATTAACCATTTTATCTAAAATTTTGTATATGACAAGAAATTGTTTTTCATGATTCACGAATTTCTTTTATAATTTAAACATAATTTTTGTAAATTTATGAAAAAAATACTTGTAAATGTACAAAATTTTGTTATTCACAGATAAACAAATACCGTTTGTGTTATCAAAGAAAGTCTTCGTAACGTAAACATAACGAATATTTTCGTAAAACAAACCACATTTTTCATTTACATTAACATTTATAAAAATTTTTGCTTGCAAAATTTAGAGAGAAATATTATAATATGTTCCACTGTGATGGTTACTAAATTTTTTGAGGTTGTGCATACATACATATATACATATGTGCATCATTCTTGATCAATGCTAGCCAGTAATACCAGATTTATTTTTAACCTTCTCGCTAAATTAGTTGTCGAGTATCGCCAATATAATAAAGTATTATATAGTATATGAAAATATACATACTTTTTATTTAACAAATATTGTTAAATTTTAAATAAAAAAAGTTTTTACATTAACAGAAGTTAATGATAATATACAAACTATATTTACTTAAGAATATTTTTAAGTACACGTGCCAATTATTGAATCAAATTATTGTATTAGTCATTATTTTCAGTAATTTAAGTGCTTAATTGTATAATGGTATACGTCTTTTTATGCTTCATTATCCAAAATGCTAGTTCCAATTCATAAAACGAACTTTTTCTCACTATGTTTCATAAAAATTAAACTTTAAATTTAGAAAACAACTCTCTCTTGCATGAATTATTTTATGTTTATTTGCCATATTTGTAACATTAATCCATATTATTACATACATACATATATATATGCTAAAAATATCGCCAAGGAATTGAAATATTGCCAAGTTAATAGACAAAAGCCACTTAAAAATTTTCAAAATTTAAAAACCTGTTTCTAAATATTTTTCCACTATAGTAAAAAACAAAGTGTGTTTTAAGTTAAACCGACTTTAACTGGGTGCCTCAACAAATATTGGAAATTTTCCATATGATCGAAAACAAAATATAAGAAAGTGGCATCTCTCTCTCTTTCATCTCTCTCATCTGGCTCTGTGTTATGAAAAATGGTTAAATTTACTAACAAGATAAAATAAAACAACCGAACATAAAAATAACTTAACGAATAATTAATATAGAAAATCTTTAAAAGGCATTTGTATTATTTTATACAATAAACTATTCAATAATTGGATTATAAATTGTGTATAGGAACAAAAGAAGCCAAGAGAGAGAAAATCATACATACATACAAATTTGTACATAGATAATATACATATGTATGTACATACATACATATTTTCTGTTTTATTTTAATGTGTTTTGTCTTGAACCAACGAGCCATAGTCGATGCTAATCTAGTTAAAAACAGCTTCAGCATGTTTTAACTTTAGAATCGATTTTTTCCTCCAAAGTGCAGTTTTTCTCGTCTATGGTAGGTCGAAAGTTCATATCTAAAAAAAGTGCATTCTAAAACCAAAGAAGTAGACTTTTTTGATGATTATGGTTATGGCCCAATATTTATTTATTTATTTATTTATTAAACATATTAATGCAAAGTAAATTTGCATAATATGGTGTTGCACAAATATGGGCGGAGTAACGTAGACCATATGCCCAAGATGGTATTAACAGTATTTTAAGAGGTTTTGTGACTGACTGTACACGACATATGCCTTCACATAGGAAGTAGGCAACGTGGTTGTTAAAGAAATTCCACAAAAAACCGCAAGATTATACGGTTATCCGTGGCAGATCAGTCAACCAGTGCGAGCGAGACGAAAAACTCTTGAAGGCCAAACAACACACAAGCCTGACCGCACTTAAGAAATAATTACGATGACGCGAGAGATGTTCCCCGACCCAGAGCTGCTTAACGACTTATGGCTCAATATGTTTTACTTTTATTAAAGCCAATCTTATATTTCAAAAAGAGAATCATATATTAAAGAGCATATGCTAAAAAAACACCAAAAAGAAGCAACATACCAAACATGTGTATTTAAATATGTATAACTGTCTAAACTGTGTTAATTTTTTTAATATATACATATGTACATACATACATACATACATACATATGTAGATATTTGTTTCATTGCGTTTATATACACTTATGCACATATCGATACCATAATTTCAATAAATTGTGCATCGATTTTTAAATTTTATGTGTTTCAGTTATATATTTTTAACTTTCTTCAAGTTGAAAATAACAAAGACTTAACCGGTAGAATTCTAACGTAGTATACATTTATTTACAATTTCATAAAATGAATTTGAAAAACTATCGTGATGTTTAATTTTTTTTTTTACTAAATTGATTAAATTATGTTGAATTTTTTATTTAAAAAATTTTTCTTCTACTAATTAAATAGAGGTATGTATGCCTATTTAATATAAAGTGTGTTCACATTTTAAAGGGAATGCCACAGTAAATTCTACATGAGCATAAATTCATACATGAGCATGTACCAATATATCATATGGAAATCTTTCAATAAATAGCCTTTCAACATTTTTATAATTTGACCATAACATAGTTTTTATTTTAAGCTAGAAAGCTATATGTAAGACATTGCTGTTTACTTGAAAATCTTCATCGTTTGGTATTTCATTGTTCTCACAACACAAATTTTATCGTTTCAGAATATTGTGGTACATGTTTTAAACTTAATGAAATTCATACAAGCTAAATTATTTTCTACTTCTGCATATAAATGTGGATGTGACAGAACTTGTATGCCAATTTTTGCTAGTTTCTAAAACAGGTTTATATCAACTGAATCTCTGTAAGGTTTTATTTCTTCCTAAAACTCTAAAATGAACTCAGTGTTTCTCAACTGCATTAAGTGAATAATTTTCCATATTGATTTTTGATAATGAAAATTTCGTTATTCGACTCTATTTGGAATGCTGATGACATTATAATTGTCTCTTGTCAGACAAAACGCTTTTTACTTTAATTAAATTAAATATTAAAGTTAGAGTTTGATATAGCGCGTATTCATTGAATAATTCTTCTAACAATACAAATAAAAACATGCACAATTTTAATTTTTATACATATGAAAGGCATGCTCAAAACAAAATAGATTTGAAATTTTGAGTTTAGAGCACTGTTATTGTCTTTTGAAAACTTTCATAAGCACCATCATACCAGTGATGTACTTTTTCATAGATCGCACGACTGTGTAGGATAGTGTATCACGACCTTTAAGCAAAAAAAAAATTAAAAACTATTTTAAAAAGCACTGAGCACTACAATTATCTTCATATTTCTTCGCTTTCAAAATTTCAAAAGCTGACAACATTGCAAAGCGGGTATAATGAGTGATGCTCACAGCCTAGCACATATATGTACTAACAAACAATAAGATACTGTATGTGTGGACACAATAGTTCTTCATACATTTTACACTCAAAATATGCTGTTAATAAAGGGTGTGTTCGTAAATGCATCACTGCATTGCATTTTAAATAAAAGTTTGCCAATAGTACAAGACATGTATAAAGACACATTATGACGTTAGGGGAATTTCCAGCACATTGGTTGCATTTCATTCAGTAAGCAGTACCGCTACAAGGTGTAAAAGTTTGATAGTATTTTGGTGTCAAAATCCAAATGTAGCACACATTTTTATAGGCAGCACTTGTGTGTAGATACATGTGAAGATCAGCTCAAACAAAAAAGTCGTTAAATAATACTTTCTCAACTATGTTTTATTATTAGTTTGGCATAACTACGTGGTATGTAGCATATGCAGCTTCATTGTGACGTCAATAATACGCCCAAGCTACATGCGCACGTGGTTTTTTATTTGCCGATTACAACAGGCTTTATTTTTCATGCGAGCCGAATGATTTTTAAGTTATTTTAATTTCGAACTTCAGTAAAAAATATTTTTTATACCCTTTACCAAAAAATGGTAAAGGGTGTATATAGGTTTGTCATTCCGTTTGTAATTTCTACAATATTAATAAGAGACACATAAAGTATATATATTCTGGATCCTTATGCATAGGGAAGACGAACAAGCGATGTCCGTCTGTCTGTACGTGTACGGTTTTCCCAAGCTTCCAGAACAGCTAGAGACTTCGTTCTTGAACTGGTGTGTCAGAAATTTTCCGAAAAATTTTGGTATTGAAAATCAGCAAAATCGGTCAGACGGTTTCAGAGTTGGAAGACTTCATACTTCGGTATAAATAAAATTGGTATTTATAATTAAAAATAAATTTTAAAAATTTAACAAGTTAAAAAAACGTTTCCAGGGTTGGAAAGCTTTAACTTTTTTCCTAATAATTAAACATATTTCATGTTTTAGGAAGAAGGCTATTTTCTCAGGAACGGTAAAAGCTACGGGTATGAAATTTGGACAGTGTATGTAGAACTTTGGTCGCTACAACAACAAATATATAAAAGCTAAAAACTAAAGGGTGTTCCAAAATGAGTAACGAAAACTTTTAATATCCCATATAATATCCATACAATTGTATGTATGTGTGTACATATGTATATTGACACTTGAAATTTGCAAAATTAGTGTATTTTTATATAGGCTACAACAATTAACACTAAAATTTAAAAAATTTAAATTAAAGGGTGGTCCATCAGTTAATGAAATTTTGACTATGTAATTTTGACAAATTGCTATATCTTGGAAACTGTAAGAGTTAAACTCTTGAAATTTTCAAAAACGGTCAAACTAAAAAATCCGAAAATTATAAAATCGCCAAAAATTTAAAAAAATCGCCAAAACGAAAAAAATCGCCAAAATGAAAAAAAACGCTAAAATTAAAAAAAAAATCCAAAAACCGAAAAAAGTCGCCAAAACAAAAAAAATGCTTATGTGAACAAAAATCGCCAAATATTAAAAAAAATCGCCTAAATGAAAAAAATCGCCAAAATCAAAAAAAAATCGCCAAAACGAAAATAAATCGCCAAAATTAAGAAAAACGCCATAAACCGAAATTAAATCGCCAAATCAAAAAAAAAATTGCCTATATGAAATAAAATCGCCAAAAAATAAAAAAATCGCTTAAATGAAAAAAATCGCGAAAATGAAAAAAACGCTAAAATTAAAAAAACGCCAAAAACCGAAAAAAATCGCCCAAAACCGAAAATAGTCGCCAAAACAAAAAAAAAATGCTTATGTGAACAAAAATCGCCAAATATTAAAAAAAATCGCTTATATGAAAAAAATCGGCAAAATCCAAAAAATCGCCAAAACGAAAAAAAATCGCCAAAAAGAAAATAAATCGCCAAAATTAAAAAATAAAACGCCAAAAACCGGAAAAAGTCGCCAAAACAAAAAAAAATTGCCTATATGAAAAAAAATCGCCAAAAAATAAAAAAATCGCCTAAATGAAAAAAATCGCCAAAATGAAAATAAATCGCCAAAACGAAAATAAATCACCAAAACGAAAATAAATCGCCAAAATTAAAAAATAAAACGCCAAAACCGGAAAAAGTCGCCAAAACAAAAAAAATTGCCTATATGAAAAAAAATCGCCAAAAAATAAAAAAATCGCCTAAATGAAAAAAATAGCCAAAATGAAAAAAAATCGCCAAAACGAAAATAAATCGCCAAAACGAAAATATATCGCCAAAATTAAAAAATAAAACGCCAAAAACCGAAAAAAATCGCCAAAAACCGAAAAAAGTCGCCAAAACAAAAAAAATGCTTATGTGAGCAAAAATCGCCAAATATTAAAAAAAATCGCCTATATGAAAAAAAATCGCCAAAATCAAAAAAAAATCGCCAAAACGAAAATAAATCGCCAAAATTAAAAAAACGCCAAAAACCGAAAAAAATCGCCATAACGAGAAAAAAGTGTCAAAACAAAAAAAAATCACACATGACAAAAATACGCAAAAATCGCCAAAACAAAATATATGCTTATATGAACAAATATCGTCAAAAATTAAAAAAATCGCCTAAATGAAAAAAAACGCCAAAATCAAAAAAAATCGCTAAAACGAAAATAAATCGCCAAAATTAAAAAATAAAACGCCAAAAGCCGGCAAAAGTCGCCAAAACAAAAAAAAATTGCCTATATGAAAAAAAATCGCCAAGAACTAAAAAAATCGCTTAAATGAAAAAAAATCGGCAAAATCAAAAAATCTGCCAAAACGAAAAAAACCGCCCAAATTAAAAAACGCCAAAAACCGAAAAAAGCACCACAAGGAAAAAAAACTGTCAAAACTAAAAAATTGCCAAAAAGAAATAAAAACGCCAAAAAACGAAAAAATCACCAAAACAAAAAACAAATTGCCTATATGAAAAAAAATCACCTAAATGAAAAAAATCGTCAAAATCAAAAAAATCGCCAGAACGAAAAAAAAAACGCCATAAACCGAAAAAAATCGCCAAAACCAAAAAAAATTGCCTATATGAAAAAAAAATCGCCCAAAAATTAAAAAGCACCAAATTAAACATAATGCCTAAAACCTAAAAATTGCACTAGAAAAAAAGTATGAATTTTTTCACAAAATGAATATGTACCTACATATCTCTGTGCTTATGTATGTATCTCTATACTACATAAACGCACTTTGGTAAAGGGTATATAAGATTCGGCACAGCCGAATATAACACTCTTACTTGTTTATATACATACATGTACAAGCGTTAACTTATTACATACATTCATATGTAGGTAAAAGAATATATAAAAATATATGTATTTGTTTTGTTGTTATTAGTATTAACTGTATTCAAATCACATGTATTGGATTATAAATACGTATGTATTTTAAATCACAGTAAAAAAATTTAAGTGGAACTACATTTTCTTTGCTTCCAAAAAATCGATATTATTAATTTGCCGAGAGTGAGAAATAAACTATGTAGAAGCCTATTTTAGTCATACAAAACCTTGTAACTCCTCCATAGTGTTAGAAAATACTCACCAGAATTTAAAAAAAATTATTTTTTTAAAGAAATTTATGAATTAATTTTAGTCTAAAATTTAAAAGTTATTTGCTTAAATTTACATGAAATCACTGTTTCGGGCTTAAATTCATATAAAAAGAAACAAATAGTTAAAATAGGTAACTATTTACCATTTTTCTAGGTAAAAATATTATCATAGAACACAAAAAAAGGAATTTTTCTTAATATCGCTTCCAATTCAGTGACCAGGCATCGAAAAAGAGAATTTCTTGCAATGACAACCCAATGTAAAACTCATTAGAACGGATCGAAATTTTCACTACTTCCACATCGCAAACTCTACATTTTCATGACTTTTTTGGAGTGTCTTTTTTTTTGCTGGGATGTTATTTAATAAAAATACTACATATTGAAATTTGGTTATATTTTTTCTCATTTGGTAACTTTTAAAGCGAATTTTGGTTGTAAAAATTTTTTGGTTGTGGCAGCACTGGCATTTACTAAATAAACGATTAAGTAAAAATTGTACGAGAAAAATTTTCTGATGAAATTGTTTTACTAAATACTTATTCTAAATAATTTATTATATTGAATGCACATAAAATCATTAATATATTGTGGTTTGCTTATTAAACAATAAACACAAAGACTTCACATACAAATACATTGGTAAAAATTTACCTACCTGTAAAATTTACTTTAATTTTAGTTAACAGAAACTTCTTGTACATTCAGTTATTGTAAAACTTTTTTGAGCGTACCCACATGCATTTAATATACATTAATAGTAATGTCTTTAACATTACAAAACCAAGTGTTGATCATCATCATTATGAGTAGGTTAACATAACTATTCTCGTTGGGCAGAAGTTAACTAAAATTATAAGTACATACTTAGAATTTTAATGTAATCCGTATACCTACATTATTAGCGCTTGTGTGTGTGAGGTTGTACTTTACAGAACATTAAAGTACATTAAATAATGTTTATTTTCGACACTGATGAAAACTATCCAAAAATTTAACGGTCGTTAAATAACATTTGAAAATAATACAAAATTGTTATAATAAATTAAATAAATCGTAGTCAAACTGGTTACATGGTTCTCAATTTCTCATCTTTATCCATTTACATTTTTAAATATTCTTAATATATGTACATACATATGTGTAAACAAGAGAGAATAAATCAACTAAAACGTTTAAAATCTTTAATATTTATTAAGATGTGTATTCTTCAAGGGTTGAAATAATACTGATTTATATCCAATACAAATAAAATGAACAGAGGCTAAATAATAAGAATTCATGAAAAGAACAAAAGTTAAATAAATATAAAAGAATGCATAGACTTTACAGTTAGGCTTATAGCTCGGCCATCCTGTCTATTAAGCGTCCTCGCTGTCACACATGGAATATTCATCATCATCGTCGGGTGGAAGCGAGCACCAGGGCTTTAGGCCATCAGAAGCATATACTGAGCAGTAGTGGCGTTGTTTTCTGTTTGAGCCTGGAATGTCTTCGATAAGATACCGGTCGTTGTCAAGAGTTTTCGAAATCAAAAATGGACCTTTAAAACGTGGTTCTAACTTCCTGGAAGCACCAGTACTTGGGGCCTCATTACCGACGAGGACTAAATCTCCTACTTGATACTGCCTTGGTTTCGAATGGTTTTGATCAAATCTCTGCTTGGCTTTTTGTCGACTGATTTCAATATTTTTATTAGCGGATATGCGTAATTCATATAATTGGCCTAGTCGCTCTTCCTGCGGCACTGAATCTGAATCATCTTGCAGTATTAACACCAGTTTATTAACCACGATGTCGCGCGGCTGGAACCCATAGAGAAGTTCATGAGGGGAACAACCAGTTTTCGAGTTTTTCAAACAATTAATCGACCATTGAATAGTGCGAATTTTGGCATCCCATTGACGGTCGTTCTCTGTAGACGGCAACAACATTGACAAAATGGTACGGTTCATTCGTTCGACTTGGCCATTCGCTCTCGGGGTACGAACGGCGTTGAGAATGTACGTTATCGAATGGTCGTCGCAAAATTTACGAAAGTCCTTGGAGGTAAAGGCTGTCCCGCGATCTGTTATGATTCGTTCCGGTGTGCCAAAAAATTCAATTACCTCATTTAGCACTTTTAATACATATTTAGTTGCGGTGCTCGGTACTGCTCTTATAATAGTATACTTTGTGAACGAATCTACTATTACCAAAACGTGTTAATTTCGCTTACTTGATTTAGTAAAAGGTCCCAAATGGTCAAGATGTAATGTTTTAAACGGTATTGGCTCGACGCTGCTGAAATGATATTGACCCTCTTTAGCTCCTCCTTGCTGCTTGTTAAATGCACACTGTAGACATGACTTTACAAATGATTTTACAAAATTTCTCATGCGTGGAAACCACATTAATTGCAATATTTTCTCAATTGTTCGATCCACACTTAAATGTCCGTTACCTTCATGAGCGTCTAAAGTAATTTTATATCGCAGTGACTTTGGGACCACCCACAGTTTCTTCTCATCGCATATCTTGTACAAAAGACCACGATTTAACACGAAACATTTTTGAACTTCCTTCTCCTTATCACATACCCTTTTTACCAAATCCTGAAGTTGTTTATCTTGCAGCTGCATACTAAACAGACAGTCAGACATGTCAATATCCGCCTTGTCGATTCGCTATGTAGCTGGTTCCATTAAACTGGGTTCTTCATTAGGCAATCGGCTCAGTGCATCCACATGTGCCATTTGTTGTTCCGAACGATGTTCGATGTCAATGTCAAAATCTTGAATGCGCAACCACCATCGCGCTATTCGTGGAATCAGCTCTTTTTTGCTCATAGCCGTTTTAACTGCAACACAATCGGTAACCACCTTCAATGGCTTTCCGTATACATAATATCTGAACCGCTCCAAGCCTTCAACTACGGCTAATGTCTCTAGTTCGTAACTGTGCATATGTTTCTCAGTTGAGCTTGTCGAGCGACTATAAAACGCTATCGGCTTCCACATTCCACTAACATTCTGCATCAGAACTGCTGCTAATCCAATAGAACTAGCGTCCGTGTGTAGTTGATGTTGAGATTCAACATCATACGCCGCTAATACTGTTTCCGAGACCAACGCGTCTTTCAGCCTTTCAAACGCTTTCTGTTGCATTTCGCCCCACCGAAAAACTTCATTTTTTTGTAGTAACCGGCGAAGTGGTTCAGAGATGACTGCATATGCGGGTATGAACTTTCTGAAGTACCCGCTTAACCCAAGAAATCGACGTACTTCCATTATATTTTCTGGGCGATTAAAATTTACGATCGCATCAGTTTTTGCTTTGCCTGGTCGAATTCCGTCTTCACTCAACTGGTGACCTAAAAACGATATCGTGCGCTGAAAGAAATTGCACTTTGTGGGGTTCAACGTCAAGTTGAAGTCTCGAAGAATATCGAAAATACGTTTCAGCTTCTCCACCATTTCGAACTCGTTTCTCGCTCGAACAAGAATGTCGTCCATGTAGTGAATCGTGTCACGCGGTTGAGTTCTGTCTTTAAGTTTTGCCATTAAACGCTGAAAAGCTATTGGGGCATTTTTGAGGCCAAAAGGCATTCTTTTAAACTCGAATATACCCTCTGTAGTAACGAAAGCAGTATATTTTTGGCTACGAGGCTCCACAGGAATTTGATAGTACCCGCTGATCAAATCAAGGGAAGAAAATAATTTGTACTGAGTCGCCTCTTGTAACCTCTCTTCGACGTTTGGCATCGGATAGATTTGTTTCTTCATGTGGCTATTAAGCCTTCTATAATCTACGCAAAACCTTTCATCACCATTTTTTTTTTAACTAAAATAATAGGACTCGCGTATTCCGACTCTGATGGAACTATTATACCATTCTGCAGTAGTTCCCGTACCATTTCGTTAACAATGCCTTTCTTCGGTTCGGGTATGCGATAAGGTGCTTGCGCAATTGGTTTTTCAGTATCGAGTTCAATTTTTAGTTCGACCAAGTTTGTCTTACCAATTTGACTTAAATCTCGAGCAAAAATATCTTGGTAGTCACTTACCAACGTGAAAAGAACAGCCTTCGTTGGTCCGGTCACATCCCCACACTGCATAACAATTTCGCCTTGCTCATCATTCTGTAGTGCATTTTTTTGAAACTTAAATTGACCATTTATCACCAAACCTGTTACCTTTTTGTTCGCGAAAATGTTTTGCCCTATTAACACATCTTCTTCCAACAAATCGTCATCAGTTACATAGAAATATGTACACAACTTTATATTGTCAACTTCAACTTCCGCTTTAAAGCAAGATTTTAGTGTTCGGACACCACCACAGATTCCTTTTATCATCATTGAGCACGGTTCTAAATCGCACGGTAGATTTTTCACGACAGATTTACGGACCATATTGCATTGGCTTCTCGTATCTATAAATGCAGATAACTGCACACCGTTCACATATATTTTGCGCGTGAATAAATTATCATACATTTCAGCACTGCGAACAGACGGAATAGACTTTCCGCAGTTTTGCTGTTCTCCTTGACGGTGCACTTTCTGGCAATTAATGCAGCACGGTCGACGTTACGGTTGCGGGCAATTATGCGAATAATGACCAATTTCTGAGCAATTGTAACACTTAATGTCTCTCTTCTCAGTAGTATCGTACTTCTCCATTTTGACTTTCACTGTACCTGTGTCGCCTTTTGAAACGCATGCGTAATTTCCATTTTTTCCAGATGGCGTATTGCGTAGAAACTCGGAGAATGTCTCGCGCATTTCACGTAACGACGAAAAACGCATCGCGGCAGTGGCGAATTGGAGTTCACGATTTTTTAAACCATCACGGGTATATTTAATTATCGCTTGATCACTTAAATTATATTTTCTCCCGAGAGAAGAAATTCTAAAACAGTAGTCGATTACGCTTTCGTTAGATTCTCTTTGCGTATTTGCCAATTTCTTATGAACTTCTGCTTCATCTAATCTTATACCAAACTCTTCCACTAATTTTACTGCTAACTGTCTCCAATTAGAGTGCACTTCCTCGGACGCGTTCAACCAAAGTTTCGCCGACCCTTTCACCTTACTGTACACTGCCAATATCAAAGCTTTTTCATCAAAACGATACGCAGACATTGCTGCGTTTACTCTATTCACGAATTGTTCAGCACTCAATGACGCCTCATCTGTACGATCGAATTCAGGTATCGTTTCGGATATTTCTTTAACGGAATAGTGTTTTACATTACCGCCAACACTCTCACTATCAGGTATTTGAGCTGTTTCCACATTCGGTGGACCGCTTTGCCTAGCTGCACTTTGCATTACCGTTGACATTAACTGCTGTATCATGTCTCTTAATTCATTTATTTGAGTTTGCACATTTGGTTCGGGAGTTTCCATTTCAATTTCGTCAAGTCCAATTTTTTCAGTAAGGCGTAAAATTAACTCACTTTTATTACCCGTTGTTGATAGATTATGTTCGCGCAATAACAATTTCAATTGTTCCACTCTTAATTCTGAGACTTTTACTAACATTTTCTTACCAGTGTTTTCCGATCGTCTTTGCTTCGCTTTCAGTACGCGATGTCTTCTTTTTTTTCTATAACATTTAAATACAACTATATGTATGTATTCTCTTTTTCTAAATTCAAATACAGGGTGGCCCAGAAAGACCGAAGTGGTGTGAATTCCTTATAACTTTTTTATTATAATTTTTTTTTCTTTTCTTTTCAGTATTTTGTAAAGAAGACTTGGATAATTTATAATGGAGCAATACACAATTGAACAACGTGCCCAAATTGTTGAAATTTACTTTTCAAATCAACGGTCCATTGTGTGAAAGAATAATTTCTCGTAACAGCAATTTTAATTGGCCTCCGCGTTCCCCGGATTTAACCGCTCCAGACTGTTTTCTTTAGGGCTATTTAAAAGGAAAAGTTTATGTTAATAAGCCTAGGACTATTGAGGAGTTAAAAACCAATATTCGAGAAGAAATTAACAACATACCACCGGAAGTTTTGCGAAAGGTCATGGAAAATGTTGGAAAGAGCACATTTGTGCGAAGCAGAATATGGCCACCACTTGCGGGATATCATTTTTAATAACTAATCCAAAAATATTCCCCATAAATTTAATGTATTTTAAAAAAAAAATTAAAAAAATATCTCTTAAATAAAAAGTTATAAGCAATTCACACCACTTCGGTCTTTCTGGGCCACCCTGTATTTGTCCTCACTCTCTTGTGTTTCTTTTTATTTATTTTTTTTTTGCTTATTTCTGTTTGAGTGTGTTTGTTTGTTTAATTCTGCTTTTGTTGTTTTTATTCCCGGAATCTATGGTTTTTATACGTTGCTATGCTCTTATACACAGCGTAACGTTCATACACGTTTGACTTAAAAAAAAAAACAAAATTCTATTTTTTTATATTATGTCCCGATTTGCACAAACACATCAACATTACGTTCGCTTCTTTGTACGCTGAATCAAACGTTTATATTTTGCTACAATACACATGCGCACACTTGCGTAAGTTTCGATCTCACTTCTGATTTGTAAACACGAGAGAATAAATCAACTAAAACGTTTAAAATCTTTAATATTTATTGAGATGTGTATTCTTCAAGGGTTGAAATAATACTGATTTATATCCAATAAAAATAAAATGAACAGAGGCTAAATAATAAGAATTCATGCAAAGAACAAAAGTTAAATAAATATAAAAGAATGCATAGACTTTAAAGTTAGGCTTATATATGTATGTATATAAAACTTCTTTCAATATCAAACTGCAACATACATATGTATATTAACATTAAATCCACCAAATACATACAAGGAAATGGAATTTGCTGAAGTTTACGAAAACATATCTTGAAATTCTCTTCGAAAAAAGTGTCCTTTCAAAAAATTCCGTATATGTGCAAAACAACATCCAATATTGGTCAACTCGAGGCTACAATGTTTAAGTCTGAGAGATGTGTTAATGGAAACTTGCATACATACACTCAAAATATTATGTAGGTAAATTCAAATGAAAAATCATTTGGAATAAGTAAAATCTCACTTAAAACCCCTTTCGCTTACATTTCATATGAATCAAACAATTTTTTCAGTTATTTTTGAATGCTAATTCTTTAACATAAAACAGTAGTAAAAACAAATGTTTTTTCATTTATTTTAAACTACAAAAAGCGACTTACATATCATTTAAAACAAGTGTTTTTTAAATTTTTTTAACAGCCTGAAAACAACCAGACCTGGGCAAAATGCATTACTTTTGCATTAGCATTAAATTAAAAAAAACCAATGCAAATGCAAATTTATTGAATTAACACTAAATCGTATGCTTTTAATGCATTATTTTTTCCATTGAATTAAAATCCCCTCAAAGTAATGCGTTAATATTGCATTGGCATTAAATTCGATATTTTTAATGCACTATTTTTTGCATTGAATTAAAATCTCGTCAAGGCAATGCATTAATATTGCATTGGCACTAAATCACACGTAAAAAATGCACTAATTTTGCGTTAGCACTAATGAAGTAATGCAATATGATTCCATTGTCACTAAAACATATTGTGCGCACAAAATTAAATAAAGGGTGAACAAAACAAATGAAGATTAAAGAATACAGTAAAGTTCACATTGAGGCCACCTTCATATGAAAAAGATTCATTGAACATACATATCGCACTTACGGCCCTTTTCAGAATGTACAATTAAAAGCGAAGAGGGACTTTAACGAGAAGTTTTGTATGAAGAACTGTCAGTTAAAGTTCATGTTAACTCTTAACCATACGTTGTGGAAAGGAAGGTCAATCAACAAGGAAGTATTTAGTCAAAATTTTAAAATCTTCAGTAGAGACGAAAAACCGTTTGTGGTTACATTTTAGGAAAATTTAAAAATCCAAATACATCATGGTGAGCAAATTCCATTTGAAAATATATGTACATTGTTTTTATTTTAAAACCTTGCAATTATTATATAAGAATATCTATGTTTTGAAAAGAGTCGCACATCAGAAAAAATTTAAGCAATTTCAACATAAAAACACTTACATTTCGTATTAAAATCATACAGTAAAAAAAATTTTATCAACAAAAGAGTGATCAAAATACGTTGAATTTTTTTCAGTAGATAGCTATTGGTGTTGTTAGTTGGTTTCCTGCAAAAAGTGAGATATCAAAAATTTCGACTTAATACCCTCTTGTTGATTTAGTGAGATGTGTATGTTCAATGAATATTTTTCATTTGAAGGAGGCCTCAATGTGAACTTTACTGTATTTTTTAATTTTTATTTGCTTTGTTCATCCTTTGTTTAATTTTATTACGTACAATAGGTTTTAGCAACAATGCAATCATATTGCATTACTTCATTAGTGGTAATGCAAAATCAGTGCAATTTTTACTTGTGATTTAGTGCCAATGCAATATTAATGCATTACCTTGAAGTGATTTTAATTCAATGCAAAAACTAGTGCATTAAAAATATGAAATTTAATGCTAATGTAATATTATTGCATTACTTTGAGGATATTTTATTCAATGCAAAAAATAGTGCATTAAAAATATCAAATTTAATGCCAATGCAATATTAATGCATTACTTTGAGGGGATTTTAATTCAATGGAAGAAATAATGCATTAAAAGCATACAATTTAGTGTTAATTCAATAAATTTGCATTTGCATTGATTTGGTTTAATGTAGGAAAATGCTCAATGCATTACCTTATTTAATGCAAATTTCCCAGGTCTGAAAACAACTCGCAAAAACAGTAAAAACGACTGTGTTTTTCAATTGCTTTAGCTTACATAATTTTACTGGCCAAAACTGTAAGAACTACTGTTTTTTAACTTATTGTGACTGACAAAAAATAACCTAACGAATCAATTGAAACCATTGTCTCCTTCATTAATTTTTACTACAATATATTTTATCCCCAAAAATACAAGGCTTTTTAAAAGATGTCTTTTATAAATAAATTTTATTGCATAATTACATAATTATATGCGCAAATTTTTAACTTTACAACTAAACCTCATATTGTTGCTCGAACTCCGTCACATAATAGTTTTCTCAATGAACTGAATTCTTCTTCCAAAATCTCGTATATACTTACTGATGGAAATATTTTAGCCGGTTAAATGTAATTTTTTCTGTAAGAAGAATAATGCATTGAAATATTAAAAACTTGCACTTCATACATACATAGATATGATTTCAGAAATTGATAGCAATATTGGAAGGCGGCAATATACATACATAAATATTATTTAAAATTGTTTTCAGCGCTAGAAGCGCCGAAAGTTCGCATAACTTCATATTTTTAAAGTAAGATAAACTTTTAGACTACTTTTTAATTTTTCATATGAGGGGCTTAACTAAAAGCAAAAGGGTACAAGTGAAAAAAAGAAAATTCTGAGTAATTAAGCTTGAAATAAATTTTTCCTGTTAAATTATTGCTAGAAGTGAAATTTTCGGTGAATAGGGTTCAGTTAATTTGTCATACAGGTTTGAATTCGTATAGAGTGATAAATATTAGTATTAAATGTTAATTAAATGTTAATCTAGCATAATTTTTTTTCAGTTTTGACACTTGCAACTATATTACAGTTTGTAAAACGCTGATTTAATGAAATAAAATTCAACTTTTATTAAACTGCTACTGCTACTAAACACTGAATGGAGATAAGTTTGCCATGATCTCCAAAATTTGGTGAAGATTTACTACGATTATGTTAAGCACTCGCCATATAGATATGTACATATAGTTGAACGATTTTGTTAGCTCAAAATCACACAAAACAAATTTAAACAATTTTAAGAGCTTTTAAAACTGTTTACCTCAAATGTAATTATAAAAGGCTTCATTAGTCTTTACTTTCTGTTGCTGTTCTGTGCCGTTCTTTTCCGTATAAAATATTTTGCAATTACTTTTTCTGTGAAAAAAAATCAGCTGGCAACCTATAGAATTGATTACACTTGTACACAAAGTATCACAACACACTATTACATACACACTTTTGACTGTCACTTAACGTTGAATTCTATTTTCTACAGATCTGTCCGCAACAGAACGGAACGAAAAAGGAAAATCTAACCACACATACAGATTTTCCACTAAACAGAAACAATACAGCTGATTCAGAACAGAACAGCACGTACAAAATAATTGTGCCTTAAATGCTGCCCACCGAAAGAAATTTACATATGTGCGTGTGGTTTTATTTGTATAAGCCGATTGATGTTCAACTCTCTGGTGCTACTCTCACCAGCCGTGATCTAGATGTTGTCAAGTAGACACACATTATAGTTCTTTATGCATACATACATACATATGTATATGTATGTATATTTAGCAGCTATAAACTCATGCGTATTATATAAACATATCGCTCTTTCACTGAAACAAGTTCAAAACTCAAGAAAGTGAACTTTTAAGTTAATAATGCAGAATATATATCGTTCTTCATGTTGTGTAAGTCCCGGTTCACACGTTTCAACTTTTGTTGCGCAACTTTGAATTCAGCTGTAAGAAAGACAGAGACGGAAATAAAAATATCTCTTTTTTCTAACAACTGAATTACGAGTGGAGCAACAAAAGTTGAATCGTGTGAACCGGGGCTAATTTCATACAAATGTCTTGTTTACTCTAATCTAAAAAGCAAAATAAAACTTTCTTTTTCCATTAAGTTGTGTAAATTGAAACATTAAACTCGTTTTCTGACATACTAGTTTTTTTGAGTTATAACGTTATTTGGGTAAATGAGCGATATAAACAACAGCAAAATAAACGCAGAGATTTTATATTGCAACTGGGAGACGTTTTGGGTATAAAATATCGGCAATGATCTGAAAACCATTTCCTTTTGAAATCGCAAAATTTCAAAAACGGAAAATTATTCGAAATTAAGTTGAGATAAAATATCTCAAGCATATGAAATCTTAAAACCCAAATAAAAAGCTGCAATAAGTGTGCTTTCTAGTTGGTGTTTTTCTGAAGTTCGTCGATTTCAAAACGAAATGCTTTTTAGAACTTGGCCGTATATAAATTATAAAAAAACAATACCTGCAAAAATCCCGGAACACATACCTGAAAGATCAGAAAGCCAGTCTTCTTGAACAATATAAAATAACGTTCTGCCCTTTTTTATGTTAGATACTTGCGTCGTTTGAAACTCCTGAGCACCTGCAATTTTTTAAGTTGTCATTGTTTATAATTTAGTGTGCGATATGTATTTATGTACATACATATATACTATGTAACAATTTTACTACTTACCAATTTCATTTTTGTGATATTTGGCAATAATGAACATTTGCGAAATTATTTAAATTGTTCGCATACAAATTTTTTTTTTTTTGGTTTGATTTTTTTTAAAATATTTTCGAAGTTTTTATGATAAAAACCTCAATAAAAATTAAATGAAAATACTTTTAGAACGAGTGCATTGTTCCAGTTTTACTGAATACATGTGTATTGTATATAGCTGATTATATTAACTGTACAGAAAAACATTACTATATTGTAGTTGTTTATTAAGCAACATACACAAAAATGTTAAATATAAATAGCTTGTTAAAATAACTGAATTTTTCCTTAAGTTTAACGTCACGGAAAATTTCTAAAATAACAACATTCAGTTAATGTAAAACTTTTTTGAGTGTATACATATTTTCATAAGGATATTATTTAAATATTTTATACAGCCGAACAAGAAAAAATAACAAACAGCAGTGTCTAGGAACTAGATTGTGTGCCCCTCTAATTTTAAGGTATTTTTAAGGAATATTTTTTTAAATGAGCAAATATTACCTTTTGAAAATGTAATGTTGCAGAAAGGACAAAAATTAAGAAAATAAATATTACATATCTTTCGTGTAATGGACTTCATTTTGGGTCACTTGATCTCCCAAACTACCCCAACAAATGTGAATGTTTAAAGCCCTCCCGCTAAGTGCAGTGGTTAAAAAATGTTGTCTTTTAGATAATGAAATATTTTTCACCACGGCAACCTTTATTGTGCAAGATATAATTTTTTTTAGTTTCACGCACATTGTAGATTTATTTGAAGATGGCCAAACGGAGTATCTTCAAGATCTTTGAAATAAACGACGACTTGACTTATAGACATCTTGGTGTTTCAAATACTGATCAGTCATCAATGCGGAATACTATAGCAGATTATTTGTGGAAAAACGAATAGCAAATATATAGAAATAAATTTCTTTTTTTTAATTATTACAAACTAATATTTTTTTGCCATTCATTTAAATTTCGTTTTGGATTTATGGATTCTTTTATACTTATATTTTTTGAAACGAATACGAGTACATATCTAGAATTGGCCGAATATTTGGGAATTCGAATACGCATCACTAATTCATACATATGTACATTTTAGAAATAAGCTCTCCATAAAACCATAATTTTTGGGGTATGAGGACACTAGGGAAGAAATTTAAAAAATATTTTTGCCAATATTTGGAGTGCATTCATGAGTAACCTTCTTTAATTTTTGTCTATGCACTGTGCTAATCTAACAACTGACTTTAATACAATGAATTAAATTTAATTTTTTTAAATAAAAACTTTTTACGTTTTTCCCCGGAGAAGTGGGGTGTCATAGTTTTTTTACGATCTGTCACTGGTGGGGAGGGGGAGGTTCAAAATCGAAGAAAACAGCGTTACGTAATATATGGACACAGCCCCTCACGCAAAAAAATATTTTACTTGAGCTTTAAAGTTCATAGTAGTTGCCAAGCACTTTAAGGTTAACATTGCTTTGTTAAGAAATTGTATGCAAAACAAAACTTTAATATCGCTGTAAGACTTTGCCGCGATCGGACGTGTTTTGAGAGCTCTGCAGTTAATTTTTTTGGAATAAATTATTTTAATCTACATAGCATTTTGCTTTTGCATAGTGATTGACTTCACCTTTGTTTAATATTTTTCTTTCTATAAATGATCGGCGGTCTTAATATTAATAACAATGTAAATAAACAAATTTTAAAAATTTCAAAACCTTATAAATACTTAGCTCATACATAGTACATATATATATAAAATAAAAATAGAGCATAAAACAAAAACATCATATAATCCAACAACATATCATAAAATCCAACAACACTAAACTTGTACTCTTTAAAATACCAAAAACAACATAAACAAAAGTAAACTGTTTCCAAATAAAAGAGTAAACCAAAATACAAAACAGCACCTACAAAACAGCATAAGCGTTTTAAATTTAAACAATACATTACCCTAAACTGTCAGTACTAACATAAACACAATTTATTAATTTTTTTTCCGTAAATTAAAACTTTATAATAACAACAAACATGAGATCTCGTAGAAATAAAAGAAATGTGAACAATGCAGAATTAGTATTAACCCAGATATGCCGACCGTACTACATGTAGTACACCAGTTATGTTCAGGATTCTGCGTTTACTCTTCTTTAAATTTTCTAATCTATTTGTTGTTGTGCTTCGGAATATAACGGTCAACAAAGCTTTCGTTGATAAGTTTTATCTAGGGTTATTGCTTATGTGTATTTTTTTGGATCAGATAATTCAGTTTTGTGATATTGGCAAAAGTGTGAAGATGTCACCTAATCGGTGAGCAAAAGTTTTATATGCCTATATTGTTTTTTCTTCGTTTATATGTTTTTTTAATTATTACAGTTATAAAAACGAATACGAAACAAAATTATACGTGAAAAACAAAATTATATGTGATTTTAGTTGATGTATTTGCTGACGTACTACATGTAGTACGTTCGGCATTATTGATGAAAAAAAAGTTATTTTTTCCATATTTTTAACGTTAAATGCCTTAGAGGAAAGTAATGGAGAGTTTTTGCAAAATTATTGAGACATTTCAATTGTGCTCACTCAGGATGTGAACAACTACGTCACAGATGAAGATTCTGGAGAAGAACGTGAAGTGAATTTCGAAAATTGACCACCCTTATTATTATATGCTGAGGCGAAGCTTTCATAGATTGGTAGATTTAAGTTCATAATAAGAAATTTGCACTTTGTGGATAAAATCAGTCTGGATAAAGCAGACCAGTTTGCAAAAGTTATACCACTTTTACAGAACAAGAGTTTCCAAAGTAGTGCTCCGAAAACCATGCAGCATTCAGTGGACGAGCAGTGGTTCCATACTGTGATAGTCACGGATATAGGCAATATATCCAAGGAAAGCCTATAAGATATGGCTATACATTTTGGGTTGGAGTGATTTATCAAGGCTACATTATTTGGTTCGAGCCGTACCAGAGTGCAGGGACTTTCACAAATAGTACGTACAATATAATGGTTCTTAGTCCAAGAGTAGTCTTAACGTATTGCTACATACATATTATCACAAAGACGTATTATCACAAAGACATATTATCACAAAGACATATTATCACAGACATATTATCGCAAACACCCGTCAAATCGATGGGAAATGTAAACCGCTATGTTGTAATCATTGCCATAATGAGACTATTAGCTGCATTAAATGTGATGTGCCGCTCCATGTAAAGTGTAATGTGGTGCTCCACACCACTAAATATTTTTTTTATTAATTTGTGTTTTTACAAACGTTACTGAATAAAAAAGACTTGAATTATATCACAAGAAAATACTGGTTTTTACTTCCATATGTGCCGAGCGTACTACATGTAGTACGGACTCAAAATCCAAGTTAAAAATATTTTTTTAAAATTATTTCTTCAGTTTTGTAATTTAATATGTCTGAATAAATCTATTTTGGAAAACTACGAAGAAACTTGCACAAGTATGCCCGTCGGCATATCTGGGTTAAATGATGTCTCAACTAACAACACCACTGAAATAACTGATCTCTTATTTTCAAGTTCTAATGATCCTACTATTCGTTCTCGTATGTGGAACTGTTTGGATAATAAATTTACAAAGCAAAATGAATCTATGCAAGAGCAATCAGAAAAAAAATTCAGTGAAGTGCGACTTTGACCCGCGCACGAAGGGTTCCGTACGGGCACGAGATATGTAATTCAATACGAACAATATAAACTATAGTTTTGGCATTTTTTTCGTTTTTGAGTTTTTTCGGTTTTAAACGTTTTTTTAGTTTGGGGGTTTTTTGAATTTATTGGCGCTTTCTGAGTTTTGGCACTTTTTTTCACGTTTTGGCGATTTTTTTTTTTGGTTTTCTGAAGTTTTTTTAATTTTGGCGATTTTTATTATTTAGGCGTTTTTTTTTATTTTGGCGATTTTTTTATTATGGCGACTTTTTTTTAATTTTGGCGATTTTTTTTAGTTTTGGCACTTTTTTTTCGTTTTGAGGATTTTTTTCGGTTTTTGGCGTTTATTTTAAATTTTGGCGATTTTTTCGTTTTGGCGATTTTTTTAATTTTGGCGATTTTTTTTTTACATAAACAATTATTTTGGTTTTGGCGCATTTTTCGCGTTTTTTCGATTTTTTCGGTTTTTGGCGTTTTTTTCATATTGGCGATTTTTTCATTTAAACGATTTTTTCGAATTTGGCGATTTATTTTAGTGCTAGAATTTTTTTTTTAATTTTGTCGATTTTTTTCGATTTGGCGATTTTTTTTAAATTTTTGGCGATTTTTTTCAGGTTTTGGCAATTTTTTTCGGTTTGCCGATTTTATAATTTTCGGATTTTGTAGTTTTACCGTTTTTGAAAACTTCAAGAGTTTACCTCTTACGGTTTCCAAGATATAGCAATTTGTCAAAATTACATAGTCAAAATTGCATTAACTGATGGACCACCCTTTAATTTAAATTTTTTAATATTTTAATGTTTATTGTTGTAGTCTATATAAAAATACACTAATTTTACAAATTTCAAGTGCCAATATACATATGTATGTACATACAACTGTATGTATATTACATGAGATTTTAACATTTTTCGTCGCTCGTTTTGGAGCACCCTTTAATTTCTAATTCTCATGTATTTTTTGTTGTAGTGGCTAAGGTTCTACATACTCTGTCCAAATTTCAGGTCCGTAGCTTTTACGGTTCCTGAGAGAATACCATGTGACGGACAGACGGACAGCGTAGCGAAAACAATAGGGTTCCTTTTTGCACCTTTGGTGTACGGAACCCTAAAAATCAGAACAATGATTTAAATCAATAAGAGTTGCCTTATGGCTGAAATCGAAAAGAAGTTCAGCGATTTACGAAAGGAGATGGTAAATGATTTAAAAAAAGAAATTCTACAAAAAATTTTCATTTAATTTAATTCTAAATCTATATTTTCAGGTAAAAACATTTTTAAATAGTATAACGCCTACATATGTACGTACTCATATGTCTTTACAAACTTCACTTACATCATGGCAATCCATTTTTTGAATATCCTTTTAGAAACGACGAACACAACCTACCGCATTTACTTCCAAACAGATGTGCATGTTTTCATTGTTTCGCTTTTTAAAACAAAACATTCGAATATTTTCATAATAAGTTTTGAGTAAATGTGTGAGAATGTGAGTTTCGTTTGTCATTCTCGCAAAAAAAAGCGATGTTATATTGAATTCGATCTCTCATGTTTCATTACTCTAATGTCTCCATTCTCTCATGTTTTCATTCTCTCATGTTCCTATTCTCTAACAGCATTCTTCTACTCTCACGCCCCCAAATCGGTTCAGTTTTATGTAAAAAAAAAAATACAAAAAAATTTCATATCGATAAGTTGTGTTTTAGGGGGTGCGTCCGGCCCTCAAAGTTGGCCCTGAAGCCCATATATTCAAATTAATTTTTTTTTTATTTTTTTTTAGATTTATTTTGACTGTATATACTGTGTATGGATGATATATATATATAAGCTTATTGTACATGCTTAAAATAAAAAATGTCCATATAAATATAATATTGTTACATAAAATTAGTGGTATTTTGTTGGTAATTTTCCTCATTATTTTCTAAAATATTACTTTAAGCAAAAAACTTTCTTTGAGACTAATCTTGTTGACTTGAAGAGCTAAAATATTGCCATATATCATATTCTTGTAAAATTCTTTTTTAATATAGGTATAGTCATATACAAAAAACATTACATTGAAAAATGAGCTTGAAGGCAAACTTTGAGGGCCAGACGCAACCAATAAAACGCAACTTATGGGTATGAAATTTTTTTGTATTTTGTTTACAAAACTGAACTGATTTGGGGGGTGAGAGTAGAAGAAATCAAAAAACAAAGTCTCCATACAATTAACGACCACTCTAATGTACATACATACATACATATGTATGTACATGCGTACATATTTACGTACATGCATACATTGTACGTACATGCATACATGCCCCTATGTGAATTCGCATTGAAATGCTTTGCGAAAAAAATTGGAAAACTTACATTCCATAAAGCAATATTATGTAAAAAATGGTCACTTGTGTAAGGAAAATAGAATGAATATGACATTTTCGCACACAATGAACTTGGAGTTAGAACCTTAGCATGTTAAACCAGCGATATATTTTTTATGAAGCAAAGAATTTGTTCTGTGCAATTGATTTTCATACAAACAAAGAAGTATTTTCCGTCAGCTGTTTTTTATTTAACAAGTCAACAGTTTTTTCTTCCATTTAATTTTATAATAAAATTAAATAAAGAACCAAAAACATTTTGATTTATGTGATAATGATTATACAATCTATTAAACAATTTAAAAAACTTACTTATGTATTTGTTTTTGTATTAATACATATGTATGTATGCATATGTATATACACTGAAAGGAAACTCTTCATCCAGACAATGAAATTCTTCATTGTATTAATGAAAATTTTCATTAATATAATGCAGAACATTTAATGAAACCCTTTCATTCTCTGAATGAATGATTTTCCTTTCAGTGTACATTTTTCCTCGTCTGATTTAGTTCGAAAATTGTTATTTTTGTTATATAATCCTTTTTTATTAATAAAATCTCAATATAATGAATAATTTATGTATTTTTATTTATTGGAATTAATAAATTTATAAAAATTGTTTTTAATCCGCACACCGACTAATCACAAGTTAACCATTTATTAACCGATTAAACAAAAACCTGGATTAATTAATCGAGTGAATAACCGTTTAAAACAAAAACCAGATTATTTTTCCCTATTAAATACATATGTACATGTATAAATGCTGTGGAAGTATTTTGTATTTAAAATACGTACAAAAAATTAAAGTATTTTGTATTTTAAATATATAGCATGAAAGTATTTTGTATTTTAAATACATGACCAGCAAGTATTTTGTATTTTAAATACCGCAAGCCATGTATTTTGCCCAACTCTGCATACGTACTACCTATACTCATTTCTACAATAACAAAATACAAAACAATAACATATCACTTTTCAACCAAAATGCATCCATTTCTAATACACATTCATTTCTACATACATACATATGTATATATGTATGTTTGTATGTACATGCATCGTACATATATGTATATAATCATATATGCCCATATACCCTCATTTTTCGGATCCGAACCATATATGGGATATCATATATGCTCTATACATATTTTTTTAGCTGGGTAGGTAATAATGATCTGCACGAGTATGATTGAAACACTGTTCAACCCATTCTCAAATTTTCAAACAGTCTTCCTATTCTCATTTGTAAAAGCGAAACGAGCAACGGAACTGAAAAAATGTGTGTTGCTGTTAGAGAATGGAAACATGAGAGAATGGAAACATGAGAGAATGGAGACATTAAAGTTTTGAAACATGAGAATTCATTCTATAAATTAAGAATTAATACTTAAACTTGAGAACGTCAACTCACTGAACAAATTTCAAGATTGAAATTTTAAAATTTCTACAACCCAGCTACAAAAATATGTATGGAGCATATATGATATCCCATATATGGTTCGGATCCGAAAAATGAGGGTATATGGGCATATATGATTATATATATTCATACATTTTCATACATGTATGTGCAAAAATTCATATTCATACACTCTTGATTCACAAAAGGCACTGCTGTGCAATAAATTAAATTATTAAAATTAAATTCTTTTAGACTTGAGAGAGAGGTTGTATTTAATGAAACATTTGTTTCGACAAATAATTCAAAACGAATAAAAGTCATTTCATTCATCAAAAGGTGAATCAATTATTTAAAACACAAATAAATCATATTCGTACATCCCAGGTAAAATAATTATATGTATATGGTCCATATATTTTTAATATATGAATGTATATAACTATATATGAATATGTATGAACTGTATTGAAAACTATTGTTAGAGGGATTATTTTTTCGTTTATAATTAATTGCATTAGTTTTTAATCTGATTCCTTAAGCTAAATGTTATGTACGAATATGATTTATGTGTTTTTTAAATAATTGATTCATCTTTTTATAAATGAAATGACTTTTATTTCGTTTTGAATTATTTGTCCAAACAAATGTTTCATTAAATACAACTCTCTCAAGTCTAAAAAAAATTCATTTTAGTAATTTAATTTATTGCACAGCAGTGCGCTTTTGTGAATCAAGAGTGTATGAATATGAACTTTGCTTACTGTGGAGGGAATTTACACATACAATGTATAAAAATGTATGAATATATGTATATAATCATATATGCCCATATACCCTAATTTTTCGGATCCGAACCATATATGGCATATCATATATGCTCCATACATATTTTTTTAGCTGGGATAACATTTAGCTTAAGAAATCAGATTAAAAACTAATGCAATTAATTATAAAAGAAAAAATAATCCTTCTAACAATAGTATTCAATACAGTAATATGAACTTTGTTTCTTATCTAGAGAATTTTGTTATTATAAAATTAATGACTGGATTATCCTTTTGATTATTTGATATATTAAATGGTTCCACAATGTATAAAATCATACAAGAATGGTTTTTTTGTAACAAAAGTTTTTCTTTTTCAAACGTTGAGGGTATGTGAGATATCATGTATGCATACATTCTTATATGGCTCCATATATAAAATCTTATATTTATATATGGATCCACATATGAAAAGCTTCATAATTAAATTTTCATATATGAGCTCATATGTTATAATACATTTCATATATTAGTCCATATATTAGTTCATATATAATAGTTTTGCCATGTATAATCCCATATATTTCCATACATGAATTCATACATATTCATATATAGAGTTATATACATTCATATATTAAAAATATATGGACCATACATAATTTTTTTAGCTGGGTAATCTAAATTTAAAATTTTTGATCTTAAAATTAGATCGTTAATTTTCTATTAGTGTTACGAATTGTGTTAAGTCAATCTTTTGATTAGCAACTTTTTCTAGGTCGAAGTATATGTATGTATTTCTACTTTTTTAATTTATTTTTTATTTAATTTTGTATACACATCTGATGAATTTATATCATAATGAATGAACAAGTTCATATAAAAACAGTATATTTTATAACCCTTTTTATACCAAGTTGTTTTTCATTCATCATGATATAAATTCATCACGTGCAGACACTCAATTATAATTATACATATGTAATTTTGCAGCTATCTGCCAACCGAATGAAAAATATTTGCACCAATCGCAATGAAATTTTTGAGATATTACGAAGTTTTTTTTTATTAAAATAGGAAGAATATAGTAAAACAAAATAATAATTTTAATAGATGCTTAATTTGGACTTTAATGATCGATTTACCTTATAATAACACCGTGATACACAAAAACATTCAGGGATTCTAATGTACCAATTCTATTTTGTTGGAGTCCATGGATGACAAAAATACTGTTGTTTTTTTAGGTTACTTTATATAGTGATTGTATAACGGTAAATGTCGTGAAAAATGGGGTTTCCTAGATTTTCAGTTTTAAACAGTTGTAACTTCTTTGTTTCCTAACACACAAAAGAGTAATATGAAGGATTTTGTAATATTTATTAAAATATTTGTAGTATCAATTAAAAAATTAATTAAATTGTCACCTATAAACAATTTGATAACAATTAAGTTTTTCCAGTCAAATTAATTAATACAATTAAAAATTAAATTAATATAATTAAATTCTTAATTGAAAATATTAATTGGTGAACACTTTTTTCTGTGAATGGATTTCTTTTAACTTTTCGTTGGTTAAAAGAATCTAATCAACCAAGATATATTTTTTGTAAATGGACTAACAAATGGCTAAGTTACAGTCGTTGAAGTGTACAAAAAAACGAATCAAAAAAGTATTCTTTTGTTTTTCTCAGGCTATAAGCTGCTTATGAGTTACCAATCACTATAGATATTTATGATTGCATAAAAAGAAAACTAAATTAGCTTTCCAAAATGGGTAATAACGGTAAAATCGGATAAAAAATAAAAGACCTATGCAAATTTTTGGGTTTTAACTTTTTGGTTATAATCTTCACTGTCAGTACTCCGCTTAAAAGACCAGCAGTAGTTAGAAAGCATATTGTAAGTATTTCATGGTGAAATCATTTACCTTTTTCATCTTTCATCTGTCCTAAATATGCTGGAAATCTATCCAAGTCAGTATGCAGATAGTGAAGTTTTATTGACACTTTGCAAAAACAGAAGATAAACATATATACAAGATTAAAATAACTTTTTATATTACTTTTTGTTGAACCGTCAATAAACAATCGCCATTCTTGTGGGACATAATTATATCTAATTTGTTCAAAAAAATTTTTTTATGCAATCATAAATATCTATAGTGTTTGGTAACTCATAAGCAACTTATAGCCTGAGGAAAACAAAAGAATACTTTTTTGATGGGTTTTTTGTACACTTCAACGACTGTAACTTAGCCATTTGTTAGTCGATTTACAAAAAATATATCTTGGTTGAAAGATAATATTTGATTCTTTTAACCAATGAAAAGTTAAAAGAAATCCATTGGGAAACAAAGAAGTAACAACTGTTTAAAACTGTAAATCTAAGAAACCCCGTTTTTCACTACATTTACCGTTATAAAATCACTAAATGAAGTGACCTAAAAAAACAACGGTATTTTTGTCATCCATGGACTCCAACAAAATATAATTGGTACATTAGAAACCCTGATTATTTTTTGTGTACCACAGTGTTATTATAAGGTTAATCGATAATTAAAATACAAATTATGCATCTATTAAAATTATTATTTTGCTTTACTATATTCTTCCAATTTTAATAAAAAAAAACTTCGTAATATCTCAAAAATTTCATTACGATTGGTACAAATATTTTTCATTCGGTTGGCAGATAGCTGCAGTTTGCTTATCTTGTCACCTCGTATTGTTACAAAAAATATAGAAATACTAAAAATTACATATGTATGTATAATTATAATTGAGTGTCCGTACGTGATGAATTTATATCATGATGAATGAACAACTTCATATAAAAAGGGGTATAAAATATACTGTTTTTATATGAACTTGTTATACTTTGTCCTAGAAAAAGTTGCTTATCAAAAGATTGACTTAAAACAATTCGTAACACTAACAGAAAATCTAATTTTAAGATCAAAAATCTTGAATTTAGATTGTAAAAATTTTAAAATTTCAATCTTGAAATTTGTTCGATGAGATTGACGTTCTCAAATTTAAGTATTAATTCTTAAGATCAAAAATCTTGAATTTAGATTGTAAAAATTTTAAAATTTCAATCTTGAAATTTGTTCGATGAGATTGACGTTCTCAAATTTAAGTATTAATTCTTAATTTATAGAATGAATTCTTAAAATCACAAACTTTATCTTAATTTTAAGATTATATTCTTAAAATTGTAAGAATATGATCTTAATTTAAGATTTTTATTAAGAACTAAATCTTGAATTCGAACTTAAAATTAGATTTTATTCAAGATTAAAATCACACTAACTACCGCATTTACTTCCAAACAGAGGTGCATGTTTCCTTTGTTTCGCTTTTTTAAACAAAACATTCGAATGTTTCCATAATAATTTGGAATGATGAGAGTAAATGTGTGTTTCGTTTGTCATTCTCGCAAAGCCATGCAAGTTTCGTTTGTTGCGCTTTTTTTGAACGAAAGAAACGACCACTAAATTAATGTACTCAGCGTGACCGTTTGTGCTACTAAAGTATCAATTTGCCACTTTTTTACCTTCTTGACACTTTTAGTGCCACTTTTTTAAAATGAGCTAAATCTGCTACTTTTTATTATACTTTGACCCTTTTTAGAAATTCCATCACTTTATTTATTTTTTCGCAGCAATCTGCTTTTATAAGCATAATTTCTTATGACAGATTATTTTTTTTATATCAACTTATAAGAACGCTGAACTGTTTGCAACAAAGTTTGAGTTGATTAAAAAAGATAATCAACTGTCTCTGATTTTGTTAATAAATTTTCAAACCCAATAAAATTTTTAATGAATATTCCTCTGACTGAATTAGATATGTGAATAAAAATCAACTTCAAGATGCACGGATTGTAAGATTATATGAATACATTAGACCGAGTCACTGAAAAAAAGTTTTTGTAACCCCTCTCAAATCAAAGATCGGACTTTTTAGGGGTTCTAGCGATGACCGTTCATAAGTTGAACCGTCTGTAAAAAGGCTTATTTTTTTAATTTTTTGCATATTTTCGTAAAGTATATCATTTGAAACATTTTTTCAAGCTGCTTCCAATGGTGTAAAGAACTTTACCATCAGCAATGCGTTATTTCAAACATACAACAATTGTTTAAGCATTTCCATATCAGGGGCCTAATTCCTGCACTCGTGATCGGAATTGCATTCGAATAGAAATTAATTTCGATGGTAAGAAATTTTCCGATGATGTCACTCGCTACCAAGCGAATCGAGTTTTTGTTTTAGTGTTGGAAAAAGCAAATATATTTATATATAAATTCATTTCACAACACTGAATAAATTGTAAGCAAAAGCATATTTTTGTATATGTGTATGTGTGCAAAAACATATGTATGTACGTAAATACAAACGTATATGCAGAAAAAAGAAACGAATATACATAAATGTTATTTTTATTTTAATTTAATTAATAACTTAATAATAATAAATTAGTGTAAAGCTAGAGAATAGAGCACTAGCCACATTTTCAATTCTCTTATTGGTTGACTAGAAGCAGTTAATTTGCTATTGAAATGCTCCCAGAGTTGATTGATTTTTTTATTTTCCCAGACAACTCTTAAGGTGCGTTTAGACTATGCTAATATTTGTCAAAACACAACAAATAATTGTTTGGGCTAATAGTATGGTTTGTGACAAATGTTTGGGCATGGGTTTAGATTGCACTAATATTTGTTTGAATTTTATTTGCGCAAATAACAGAAAATTTTGTGTCAGCCATGTTTGGTACAAATATTTGTGTACCCCTTTACACTATACTAATAATTTTATTAATCCATCTGTCAAACAGTATCAAATTGTGTTTCTGAAGCAATGTGAAAAGTTAAAATGTTTAGTGACTACTTGTATTAACAAAAATTCTATTATATTTTAAGGATTATTAGATTTGAGTCGTTTTTAATTTACATACATATGTTGCTAGTTCTTGAGCGAACTTTTGCGAAAACTATTAACAGAAATAAGTTAACAATGACTAAAATCAAATAATACTTAAAATATAATATAATTTAATAGAAATAATCAGTACTTTCGTAAAAAAAAGTTCGCGTATATCTGCTATTTTTACTGTGAAGTAAATCCAAATCTAATTCCGTTTTCCATAATTTAACCATAATTCAAACTACAAAAACTTTTAGCATTGAGTCAAAATAAGGTTGAGTTATAAGAAAACAAAATATAATAATAATAATTGTACCGAAACCAAAACAAAACGAAGTTTTTGACATTCGTTAGCTATAAGCCACATAAAGCAAAAAATTATCAGCTTAAGTAGCACTGCCACCTGGTTATATACACCTTGGTAGTTTCTGGTTATAGGGCAAAGCACTTTATGTCAAAGTATAATAAATGGCAGCTTTATAATGTTAATAATGATAAATTTTTAAACTTTATTGTTAACAAATGAAGCCAGTGTATATTTTCGTTAAATCGGCATTTGCAACAAATAAATATGAGTGTTGTTGTTTTATATTTGTCATCCCATGTCAAATAAATATATTTCGTTATTTCTTATTCATGAATTGTTATTTAGTTTTTTATCTATAAATTTATAATGGTTTCGTTGTTTCTAAAATTTCACTTGTAAATAAAATTTAATCCATAGTAAAATGAATGAAATTAACTCGAAATCGTGTTTATACTTTAAATTTTTGTTCCTAAAATAATTGACCCTTTTATGATAAAAATCCCCTTTTTATTGCCACTTTTATTTCTTAAATCCCCTTTTTGTGCCACTTTTTGAAATTTCTCAACGGTCACACTGAATGTACTATTCTATTCGAACTCTCATATTTCATTACTCTCATGTCTCCGTTCTCTCATGTTTCCATGTGTTATTCGTTTCGTTTCGATTGCTTGCCTCCCAGCGAATAGAGTAAATATTCGTTTCGTTCGTTAGATGTATTCTCAATTAGAGTTCTGTTTTCGCTTCATTCTCAATAGACAGAAAATCAAAACATTCATGCAGCTGTTTATTAGGTAACACCTATGATTCAATTAGATAAATAAATGAGAAAAACATACGTATTTTTGTACGAAATTAGTATTTTTTTCTGTTACGTAACATTTTCAAAGACCCCCCTTCATAACAAATCGAAACAAAACTTGAACCCCCTCCCCCCTAGAGCGTTACGTAATATATGGACAGCCAGTAAGCATAGGGACCATAACTCACAGGAGCAAATCAAAGTCAATCAAATACCGATCCCTATATACAACACAAATACTCAGATTCCTTGTCACTACGCTGAAGTCAGACTGGGACCATCTTTGCGCCAACACTGAAATTCTAGTGATAGTTTGTCGTTTGGTTTCTAGTTTGCTGCAGACTTAATGTATTTTGAATATAGTATGCCGTAAACCAGAAACCAACCGACGAATTGTAGTATAAGTGACAAGTCAAAAGCGAGTCAGTACATTTTCACCATCGATATTTCCTACAGGGGTATAATATTTGTCTACCACTACAACAAAAGTAGCGGACACCAGCAAACCCTGATCCTCGGATCAGTTTTGATGATTGAAATCTGATTTATCACTTGGCTGTTGGAAAAAGGATTCATTTATGATTCCTCAATATGATCAAATAATGATTTCTTGAAAATAGAGGAACAAAATGCAAAGAAACAGTAAAAAGGTGATTTAATGATTAAATACTACCAGAAAATGGTTCAAAAATGAATCAGCAAATCGAATCATAAATAATTCTGTGGTATGATTCATCTGTATGGTACCATTTTCTTACAACGGGAGTATCATTTAAGTATGATCGAAAAATGAGGTCATATGCGGTTATTTTTCCCCCAGTAATTTTGCAAAAAAAATTAGCATAAAGTTAAAGTTAGTGCTAAAAATAGTGATTTAACAGTTAAAACAAATAATAATTAAATGTTGTGAACATTTTTATTAAATAAATTCTTGCAATTTTCAGAACAGAGATTAAAAAACGAGATAAGTAATGATATTGATATTTTTTTTTTTTTACATAATTGTAACACAAAAAAATAAAGTTTATTTCTTTAATTTAATTAAATTCGCAGACAATGTCGCTTTTCATTGTGACTAAATATGCCAACTTTTTACACTTTACTGCCTGTAATAAATTAAATAAAAATCGCATTTCAGTACAAAAAAAACAAAACAAATTGTGTAGTTCATTAATTTAAAATTTTTCTGTATTTAATACTAACATTATTTTCAGAATTAATCACTTTTTGAAGGTAAACAAATAAAAATTGAAAACGCTTCGTCACTAAAAAAAACCTTGTTACGATCGAAATGCAGAATACATAGAATCCATTTTTATCTTGGCAAGTTTCCAGTTATGTGGAAAATACTGCATTCGTGAAATGGCATTAAAAATAAAAAGCAGGATTCTTATTACAATATGAGTAAAGTTCATCAGCATATTGTTACTAATTCCATCAATACCTGGAGCTTTCTTCGGATTAAGTTCAGCAATTAGTTTTTGAACATCATGCGTCTTAACTTTATGGCTCGAGGGGGTAGAGCAACTACACTCAGCAAATCAACAGTACCAACACATGTGTTTGGGGTAAATACGTTTTTTAAATGATCCGCAAATATGTTACCTTTTTCAGTATCGCTTCTTGCCCAACCTCCGGTAGATGTGCGCATAGGTGGTTTAAACTCAACGGAGGTTTTAAGCTTTCTTGCAGCGCTCCACAAAAATTAATTAGACATTTTTGTTACTTCCAGACCTTCATGATAACTTTTAATAGATGCAGTTTTTTCGGATGCAAGCAACTCTTGGAGTCGTTTAGTATACTCTTTAAGTCTGATTTTATGTTGGGGTAATCTGAGCTATTGCCATTTCCTTCTAGATCTTCTTTTTCTACACACGGGATGTTCAATATCCCTAGAATACATTTAATTAAACCCAGTCTGCGAATTGGAGGTAGTATAATGTTCAGCAGCCTGTTTAATATTGTCATTAAGGTTGGCAATGTTAGTTTCAATATCACTGGGTATTCTTAGCACAATGTTTTCCGTGCAATGAGTACAAAAGCCTACAGTACATGGCATGTAAAAAAAAATGCGCATGTGAATATGACGTCACGAAAATTTTCAGCATGTTGGTTGCATTTTTCTAATTATTTTGTAGTTGCTACATGTCGTTATATATTGCGAGTATTTTTGTTCCAAAATCTAAATATAACAAATTTAGAAGAGTCGGACACATTTCCAGAGACAGCACATGAGTAGTGATGTAAATTTCTCAATTTGCATGTGCTAGTACACGGTATGTAGCCAATGTAGCTTCATGGTGAAGTCAAAATTACGTCAGAGCACCATGTGCATGTGTATTTTTACATGCCGTGTACTGTAGGTTTAGATATTTTTTTGTATCGCAGCCTATTGACATGACTTAACATCTTCACATATGAGTGAGGTAAAGCTATAGATAAGATGAGGTGAGCTACAGATTGTAACGATCGTGGGAGAGTGATCGGACGAGAGATCTAGGGAATTATTTCTCTAGAAATATTTTTCATGGCGCCAAAATCTATAACATCCGGAATTTTATGTATGTCAGTAGCCCAGTAAGTGGACTCCCCACTCGAAATGACGACCAAGCCCATTTTTGAAATTGTGTTTAATAACGCTCGACCTCTGGGTGTAATAAGACGCCAACCCTAAAAAGTATGTTTTGCATTATAGCCGCCAGCTGCTACGAAACAAGGGCCAAGAGATTTGTAGAAATCCTCGTATTGATCCTCAGTAATTGCGAATCTGGGAGGGGAGTAAATTGATGATATCACAAAATTTGTGCAAAAATTTTCAACACAAATATTCGTTGCTTGTAGATGTTCTTCACAAATGTTGTCAAGAATATATTATTAGTTGCTGATTCACCGCAAGCTCTTGGGTCCTTTGCATCATATAAGGTTAATGCCTTGAATATACTTCTTGAAGTCAAATGAGTCTCAGAAACGAACATTATATTAATATTTTTTTCAAGTTCATTTTTATGTTGGCGAATGCCGTTTGCATTTCAGAAACATATTTTTAACGTGTTCATGGTTTGTTAACTAATGCTTGAAGCAGAGTATTCTGCATTCTCAGTAATTCTTGCACCATGCTAGTCATATTTGGTGTAAAATTGTTTATAGTTTGCACCAAATTGTCAATAGTAGCTCCAAGGCGACTAAAGTTCAAGCTTGAGTTTTCTTTCGTTGAATTATTTGGAGCTAGAACATTTTGTGTGGGAATAGAACTAGTCTAGCATACGATACACGTGAAGTGACTGGTTGGCTCATTTGAGCAAAAGTGGCGGAGTAAGCGTTTGCTGTTTGTGCTGGAGCTAATTTAGGGTTTTGTCCCATAGTCTGTTTAATATATAATATATATAATATACAGGACATCTTACGTAGTTAGCAGTGTGATTATCTACACAATTACTAAATTGTTTCTGCTAAATCTTTAAGTTTAGTACAAACAGCAATACCGTGCAATTCACCGCAGATAACACAAACTGAAGGTAAATTGCAGTAAGTTTTTGTGTGGCCATATTCTTGACAATTATGGCACTGTACAGGTCCAGAACGCTTGCGTGGTTGTTCAGCTGTTATTTTTCGGTATAGGAGATATTTTAAATTATAAATTGGATGAGTCTCATTTTTTTAATTGAAAATATTGTTTTGCTCAAGTTTGACGCGAAATGGAGGTCGAGGAATTTTCTCCCTATATATTATTTTACATACATTTTTTACCTTAAATCCCTGGAGGACTAGTGCATCTTTTATTTCCTCGGGAACTACATAATAATCTATGCGATATGGAGGCCTTTAGCAGTCTTAAGCTGATATGTGTAGATGTTTTTTTTACTTTTTTCAAATTCAGTAATCATTTTGCGAAAATCTTTTTCTTCATAAATTTGAATTTTGGTTTCATCAATGTTACCACGTTTTATTGGAACAATGTGAAATTTATTCTCACCAATGACCAAGATTAATTTTTTAATAGGAGCGTTTAAAATTTTTTTCTCTCAAATAGATTGGTGGCGGCTTGGATGTTTTGTTGGTGGATACAACGGGTTTGTTGTTGCAATATTTGAAAACGGTTTTGACGGTTAGTAGAGAATGTGCTGTTATCCCTAGATATTTTTGTTCTTAACTTCAGTGAAAACTTGGTTAATTGATGATCACGAGCCCGAAGCGAATGATATCACTGAGTTAAATGTAGAAGCACTAGGCAACGGTAATACTAGCGAATCACTAGTTGCCATTGGACAAAACGAAGTTGATCGCTGACAAAAAAGTGGCTTTGCCGTTAAAAAAAGTCTATTATCAGGTTTTTTATTTATTTTGTTTTCATTAAGAGCTTCAGAACTCACAGTAATATAGGAATTTCTGTCATTAGAACTCACTTCACAGTTATTTGTTTTTGAGGTACTCATATAAAGCATTCCTCAAGGGTACTTTGTGTTTTTTTGTTTGGGTTTTATTTGTTTTTGTTGTTTATGACTATGAAAAAATATTAGCAAAGTAAATAAAGCTTATTTATCAATGACAATATGTATTCCGAATATTTTTTCGTATACTTTTTTTTGTTTAGTATGTAATAAAAACTCCGCTAACACATCTGTTCACTATGAATTTACAACGAGAACTGAACTCATACTTAGCATTTAACATTTATGACGTTGATTTCGACTCTCCTTAACTGAAATTAGAAATCAAATTGAGGTGATTTATAAGTGTGAGTGCGGTATGAATATGAATGTCGACGTCGCTTTCATATTTACTGCAACCTATACTTATACATCGATTGTACGCGACGATTTCTACGCATTTATATTTAAAATTTCATGAGTCAGTATGAATAGCGAAAAAACGATTCATTACAGATAACTGAAACATAAGTACAGATAAGTTGTGTAAATTTGTAAACGGTAAAAATAATAATGTGAAACATTTGTAAATTTTTAATTGAACTTTTAGTGATTTTTAATTTAAATAATTTTAAAAATTTAATTTAAATAATTTCGTGCTAACCTAAATAGAAAAATGAAAAAAATACTAATGCTACTTATAAATGTGTTTACCAAAGGTAAATCAATTGTATACACAACAATCGTTTCTCATATTCCGTTTCATTGAAAATTTAAGTTAAATAGCTGATGTTAACAAGAATCTCTACCCAAGTAGATAGATTAGGGTACTGATGAAGTGCGTGGCTGCACAGAAAAGTATCGGTATTTCCCCCAGCTTAAAGTCTAAGTTTAATTTTTCTTCTCTTCTTTAGATACTCACATCAATTAATAAAAATATTTCATTCAATAAGAATTGAAATTACTGAACTTAAGCCTGACTAAAAATTATTTCTGACTAAAAATAATAATAATTGATAACTACATATTTTAATCCAACAATGATTCTTTCGGTATAACAGAATTTATGTTTTTCTGGTTTAGTCTGAGTATTTTATATGCATTACTATTATAAAAAGATATATTTTTAGATTTCAAAAAGTCTTTGGGATGTATTAAAATGGCAAAGTTTCTGATTGCAGTCTATTTCTCATTTGATTTTTGGTAAAATTTCGAACTGAAAACATTCTTTCCTCACTTGATGACAAATACAGGTATCTGTAATCAGTTTAAATTTTTTGGGTGTATTTTGTTTCGTTTGCAAACATTTGTGTAACAAAAATAAGAACATTATTCGTGTCTCCACTTACAAACATGGTGCAAACTTTGGAAGCCATTTCAAATAATAGTCCTTGAAGTAATGCTTAATTTTAAAATATGACATAAAATAAATGTAAGAAGAATTTATTTTATTTTCGAATTATATAACTGTATGCTGGGAAGCTGAGTTTTTAGTTATTAATAGTTCAACTTCCGTGTGAAAATTATGAGAATTTATTTATTTAAATATGATCATTAATGTATTTTTTGTTAAAAAATGTCGACACAAATAACGAATTCTAAAGAAAGCCACTTTAAAATTAAGTGTACTCTTAAATGTTCAGATTGCGATTCGACATAAATATCAATTATTATTTTAATTTGGTCTCCGAGTGGAGTGGTGCTATACCGCTCCACCCTTCCTAACCTATATCATCCATCAAACTATTTCATATAGATTAAATTTTATCATTACATATCACTGTTCAAGGACTTTATCTTCAACAGTTTGGTGAGACAACCAACGTTTTGTTCGGTACTCTCGTGCCACTTTGGCCAGCTATGCTCTATGCAAACATTGATCGGACAGAGTTACTTTTCCCCATTAGTACTGAGTTTGTAATACTTAAAGTCGTAAAAGTGCATACATATCGTTACCTTAATATAGAAAACCCAAAACTCATTAATTTTTTGAAATCCAGATTTTTTGCATCTTTCGATACATTAGATGTTCTTATATCCATAAAAATCTCGATTTCAAATATATAATGAGTTAGGGCCTTCCTATATTAATGTAACGATATGTATGTATAAAAAATATTCGAATAATTTTTTATTCTACAATTATCTTCGTTCGAACAAAAATGAACAAGAGCCATTAGAATAATTCGTGTTCGAATCACAGCTCTAAAATATAGTTACTTCATTTAACGAGAGAGTGAAATGTCAACCATACATATTTAATTCCTAATTAGTATTGTTCAAGTTCGAGAGGTAACTAGGATTTAGAAAAATATTTGGAAGTAACTGAACTTATTCTAATTGGTAATCTATTTTTACTAACCCCTTGCAACTGAACACGAGACATTTCGGTTTCTTTTAGACCTCCCGTGAACATTGCTTTAAAATACGGCGAAGCTGCTGACAAAACAACTTTGTGAGCAGGGAAAAGCTCTTTTTTAACCTCCAGAACAACATCGGTAAGCATATTGTGAGACCGCATCATAAACATCATTTTCAGTGCTTCTTTTGCATAGTTTGACATGCAAAATGTCATGTCTTCGTCTTTGGCATTTATATCATCATGTTCATCGATTGTTGATGAGCCGTATGAGCAGGCACTTCGGTAGTGAGACATGGGTGGGAAACTTCTGTCAGATGTAACATCCATTTCAGTATCTGTGAAAATAAAAATTAAAAAATTAAATAACTGTAGAACACTTATGGCCGTATCCAAAAAAATATTTGAGCTTGAAGTGTAAGTTAGAACAAAATTTCCAAACAAATTTTGACAAAAGAACACTCAAACAATTTTTTTTATTTTGGCCCTAAAAGGTTAACATACAGTTGATAAAAAATTTTATTCATAAAGAATAATTAACAGTTTCATAACTATTGTGTGTTTTATTTTCAACAACAACAATATGAATGCAGTCGTATATTGAAATAAAAGTATGTATGTATGAATAACATTTTACTTTTTTTAATTAAAGTAATATTTCATCAAGAAAGATTTTTAAATTAATAATTTTTAAATTGTTTTATAAAATTAAATAATTTTTTATTAGATAATGAAGAAAAGTAATATTAGATCAGTTGGGTAAAGTACCGAATTTTTTGTCTTCTTACTTGGACACAGAGTGGTTGTTAACATCAGCTACAACATATCAAGAATTTTTAATGCAATGCAACACATATTAGAAATAGTTTTATTGCACATACTTACAATTATTGATTTACCGATGGCATATGCCATTTAAGCCCCGTGCAGACTATTATACAAGTATTAATACTTTTGTGGAAAATGCAGCTCTAACATGTTAAGTTGTTATTGTTTTTTTGACATTTTTGAAACAAATATAAGACCAGGGATGCATTTTCGTCAAAAGTATTAATACTTGTATTATAGTCTGAGTGGCCCTTTAGAAGTATAACTGATCATTTTTCTTTTCCCGGCTTCATTTATATTCAGTCAGAAAACATACAGAAGTGTTAAGAGAAGGAAGATAAGGGTATTTTTCTGTTTGACTTGTTTTCCCTCAAATTTTGTCGTTATTTTTATACTTCTTTCTAGTGCAATAAATTTTTATTAGCTGTGTTAATTGGTAAGTTGTAATACAGTAAAGTATCAAATACACTATACTTTTCTCTTTTTTCCACGAATTAAAAAAAAACCTGTTTGGAGCTTTTTTACCTGGCACTTTCTTTACTTCTGTGTATTCTTTTATTCAGTGCCATGTTTCTGTAAAATTAGATTAGATATCATAACTCGTAACAAAGTGTCCACACCTAATGAATTTAAATCATGCTGAATGTCATCAAATCTCACGGCCTGATATATTCGTCTTGATATCAAATGTCGATTCATGAGTTACTGTGCGTTTAACGTTAATTTATTAAAAAAAATTTCGTTTAAAAAAGGCGGCACAATTATTTTTGAGGAAAAAATTAAACAACACGCAAATTAGATATTTTTGGCAGGTACTTTTCAAATATTCGTATGATTCATCATGATATAAAATCATCAACTTCTACCCGCTTTGTGTTGATATTAATTAAAAAATTACAGTTGCTCTGCCGGCGTTATATTCAAAGTTATGATATAAACTCGCCATGTGTGGACATTATGTAATATAACGCCGGCAGAGCACCTGTAATTTTTTCATTAATATGAACACAAGGCGTAGACTTTGATGATTTTATATCATAAATAAAAAATATAAAAAACTTGCCAAAAAATATCTAATTTGCGTGCTGTTTAATCAATACAAAAAAAAACTAATTTTCCATTTCAAACACAAAATTCTCTGAATCAAATGCTAATTTTTTCAATTTAGGTCCTACAAAGAAATTTGTAAATTCAAATGCAAAATTTTGTAATAATTTGTTCGGAAAAAACCCCGATTTTTTCAATCAACAGATTCTCTGATTCAACAACATTTTTTAATGAAAATAAAAAGTAAATAAAATAAATAAGTATGCAATTTCTATACTGGAACAGAAATGTTCTCTTAACAATTTTGTTACACGTATTACTTTATATTAATTGTATCAATTAGAATTCTTCATTCCATATTGTTTTTTGTTTTGATTAAAATAAAATTGGATGAAACTATTTACTGAAATAGTAAAAAATATTTACTGAATCAAAATTTTATTTCAAACAAACTTTATTTGAAAATTTTTTGGGAATAATTTTTTCTGTGCGTGGTATCAATTTGGCACAATGAATCTGTCATACGTTAAACTTCGCCTTTTTCAACTGAAAGCTAAGTTAAAGTAGATGGTCAGTCAACGCAAAGTACAAAAATTGTTAAACTTTTAAATTTTTACGTACGTTGAGTAGTTTGACCGATACACGTTGTGTTTTTTGGTATGTTATGATTTAGGATTTTGTGTTTTGATGCAGCAAAAATAAAATTAAACAAAAGAAATAAACGAAAAAAATAAAAAAAGTTGATAATTAAAATGGACAATCAACCTATAGAAGTTGTTCAAATGCTTCCGCCAATAAAGTACTCATTGTGCCAACCTTCTCCATCGTTACGTTAATTTAAGTTGAAAATATCGAAGTTTAACGTAAGACGGATTTATTGTGCCCCGGCCTTAAGGAATGTAAAAACTTTTCCGAGTCGAAAAATTGGTGTCATCCTGTGAAACAAAGGGTAAGTAAGAAAAAAATATTTAAAATTTAAATTTTTTTTCCAAACAAATATTTTAAATTTATATTTTTTGCAAAAAAAATTTAAAATTGATATTTCAGTTGTAACATAGATCTGGGTGGGAGAACACTTTTGTCGTTATTTTTTAATTCGACCAGGCATTTTTTGTCTTACTTTCGAGAATTTTGCCATATAAAAGTAACTACGCAAACTAATTTTTATTTATTTTTATTAAATAAACTTATCAAGGCAAATTCATACAAGGTAACTCACGTCAAATTTGTGAATTCGCTTTTATATATTTATATACTTGGGATGTCAGAAACAGCTGTTGTGTTTTAGAAAAAAAAAGTATTTTTGAACGTTTTTTTATAAAAATTAATAAACAGATAGATATAAGTAAATTAAAATAAAGTATATTGTGTCCCCAAAAACCATAGTGTTACTGCTCCGGAATTGCATTAAGTTGGTATGGGTAGTAAAAATACGTTCAAGAAGCCTGAGGAATATCCTTTGATACTTTTTGTTATACCTTTTAATAGGGGTATAAGTGGGTGCAAATCGCTAAGCAGATGGTTTGTAAACCCCTCTATACAATGGTTGTGGTTTTATGTACACCAGGTAGAGAAATTGATAATAATTTAACGCGTAGAACGTTTATCTACAAATGCCATATATAATGGAATCATTAAAGTGTGGCATATCCAGGAGTAAGATAACGAAGGCAAAAATTATCTGATTATATGTATGTGTACATAACTAAATGTATTATGCATTTTCAGTGTTTTAGGTTGCATAATGTATGACCATACCATCATACCATATAGTTCCTGAAAATAGTACGTAATAAGTGCTTTTTTAATCAAATTCCTTTATGTGCAACACAGAAATATTTTAGTGCAACTTAAAATCTTTTTTTTCGTAATTTTTGTTAGATAAATATCAAGCAAGCTTTATTTTTACAAATAAAAAATTCAAGTGATGAACCAAATAATAAATTGTTGTTTAAGTACGAATCAGGGCTGCCGTTTTAGGTTATTTCTAACCAAAAGTGGTTATTTTTTCTTTAATGTGGAGATGTGAATATTTTTCTCATTTTGGTTATTTTTTTTTGCCAAAATAATGATACACATGTACATATTTTTTATGTTATACTTTTTAAGCTTTTATGTTCTTCAATTTTTAGTATTGCTACCAAGGCAACTGAAAATAAAACAGCTGTGACTAAAATCGCTAGTGCAGCCATCTCTTATGAATTCGCCTTGATTGCTACTCACTTATTTACAATACTTTTCTTTTACAACACTGTCAACAACTTTTAATTTAAAAATGGTCGCAACTCTGTACTACTGAGCACTATGTGGTCCATAGGAGGTGAACACGTTTGTCCGCCCGTATCGCCCTTAAAAAAATTGGTCACATCTTGGAAAATCTTAACTAGTTGGACAAATTAAAATTTTTCGAAAATCTCCTGAAAACTCGAACTTCTAGTAATTCTGAGTATGCACGTTTTTAGAGTACTATGTGGTCCATAATAGGTGACCAATTTTGTCCGTCTGCATTTCCTCCTTTCCAAGAAAAGAGCGTAACCCTCAGAAGATTCCAAGTTAAAAACTTGACGATATTTGATTCAAATTCATGTTTTTCAGAAATAGATTCATGGACTTTAATAAAGGAACACCTTATCTATAAATTTGCATTAATTTTTCCCGTCCCTATTTTGTGTTCTATGATAATATTTTTATCTAGGAAAAATGGTAAATAGTATTTGTATACGAATTTAAGCCCGAATCAGTGATTTCATGTAATTTCAAGTTCTTGCAATGACAACCCCATGTAAAAATCATTAGAACGAATCGAAATTTTCACTACTTCCAGATCGCAAACTCTACTTTTTCATGACTTTTTGGAGTGTCTTTTTTTTGCTGGGATGTTATTTAATAAAAATACTACATATTGAAATTTGGTAATATATTTTCTCATTTGGTAACTTTTAAGGCGAATTTTGGTTGTAAAAATTTTTTGGTTGTGGCAGCACTGGTGCGAATGTCTAGCTTCTACCTTTACGCGAAAACGATGCACAAAAGCAGAACATTAATTTTTGCAGGAGTTCTTAACAATTCGTTTTAAGCTTATTACACACAAAAGCATTATAATTATTATTTTTATTTTCTTACGCGCATTCAGCGCAGTCAAAATACACAAATTATATAATTAATAACACAATTAATAAATAGTTTCGTCTTTTTCACAATTTTATCGTTTGAATTCAAATTTAAAAACAACATGCGTTGACAATGTATGTATGTAAATAATTTTTGACATCCAAAGTATAAAAACATACAAGAAGCAAAATATAGTCACTGAGCCGTCAAGATCGCCTTGAAACTTATTTTATACTTCAGTACGAAAAAATTGGTATTTTAAATTAAAAAAATATTAAAAAAAGACGTTTCCAGGGTTGGGAAGCTTTAACTTTTTTTGTTATATAAAAGTAACTTACTAAAACTAATTTTGCCTTTTTCTCTATAATGTTAACATATCTTATATTCATAAAAGAAATATGTTGGTGTAAGAAATCGGAAAAATGCAAAAGAATGGTTCCAGGGTTGGGAAACTAACACTTTTTGTGATAATAAAAATTAGAAGCGCTAATTAATGTTTTCTTTTTCTTTATAAATTAGATATATTTTATGTTATTGAAAGAAAAGTTTGGTATAGAAAATTAGAAAAATAAAAACTAACTTTTTTTATACTAAATTAACTAAATAAAACAAATTTTGTTCCTATATCCTTTTTTCTTGGTCCACTAAGTATATCGTCGGCTTAGAGTGTAAACCTGCTAACTCACTTCCAGAAAATTTTATAGGAGAGCCAAAATACTTTAAACGGTTTATATACAAAGCTTAAGAAAACAGCCTAATATTTTAAGTTTCTCCTATATATAGAGGTCCCTTTCTCTTTCGAACGGCATTAAAATGTAATATGTGGATTAAGCAGGTTTACATTCTAAGCCGACGATATTTTATAAATTTTTTGAAGAACTAGCTTGGCTTCAGGAGTCAGAAAATTGAAAAAGGATGCTTCCAGGGTTACAAACTTAATTTTTTTTTATAAAATATAAAACTAATTAATTATTTGGTAATTAGTCCTAATTAACACTATGCAAGTCTTGATGCTAAGCTGATTAGTTTGATAGGAGAGGGAGACGTGGGGAATAGAAACGGTTCTGTTCCCCTCGTCTCTCTTTCGCACAAACTAATCAGCTTAGTAATAAGACTTGCATAGTGTAAATTATGACTTAAAAATATTCTATATTTTAGAAATAATTTAGTATTAAAAACCAAAAAAACTAAAATTATCGTTCCAAGGTTGGAAATTGAAAAAAAAATCTTCTAAAATAAAACGCAAATTATTGTTTTTCAATTAAACATTTCATGTTTTAGTAAAATTTTTACTCAAGATTTTTTTATATACGGTAAATTTGTATATGGATATCTTAAGTATAAAAGAAGGTTTTTGCCATAATGTTTATTATGCTCTTGTAGTGAAACTAATTTACTTTAAATTTATGTTCTTGATAAGTATATTTAAAATTATATACATTTTCGTTTTTATAATTGTCATTTTAAATATTTTCATTCAATTGTTAAACTTTGTAGAAAAAACGTTTATAATATAAACAAATTTAGTTGCGTTTTATAAAAAATTTTTAATAAATAAAAAGACCCCAAAGTGATTCCCAAACATCATCGGATAAAAGGTAACAATTGTAATTTTACTAACACACTTTTCGCCGCAAACGGCACTTCAATTAAAACTTTTGGCACACTCATATTACAATTATCACTTGGACTAAGAAGAACATTTTCATGGTTATTCGTAGTTGCTGATGTCACTAAATGCATTATTGTTTCAGATTTTTTAAATCACCTTTATTTTTTAATGCATGTTTAACAAACAAACCTTCCCTTGGTATTTCTACTATTTTAAAAGATAAATCATTATATGAGAAGCACTTAAAGGAATTTCCTGAAGTTCACAATGTTTCCATGTCATTCCGAAACACAATCCAAAACATTTTTCATAGTATTGAAACGGTTGGTTATCCTGTTTATGCAAGGACAAGACTGTTAGATAGTAAAAGGCTTAACATTGCTAAAATGGAATTTCAATTCATGTTAGACAACAACATTATACGTCCATCTAAGAGAACATGGTCTCGAAAAAACGGTCATTGGAGACCTTGCGGTGGCTACAGATTTTTAAATAAAATAACAGTTCCTGATAGGTACCCTATTCCATTCATCACAAATTATACTACTGCACTTCATGGGTGTAAGTTTTTCACAAAACTCGATTTGGTGCTTGCATATCATTAAATATTTATGCACCCTGATGATATTTGTAAAACAGCCATAACAACACCTTTTGGTCTTTACGAATGCTGTCCGGACTTGGGATGGATGATATACTTCGAGGATTATATACTTCGAGGGCTAGATTTTGTATTTGTGTACATTGAAGATGTTTTAATTGCTTCAAAAACTGAAAAGTATTATCACGTTTTCAAGACTACGTTATAGTTATTAACTCTGCCAAATGTGAATTTGGTTCTAATGAAATCGATTTTCTGGGATGCCATATAAATGAATTTGGAAGTACACCAGTATCTTCAAAAGTCCAAGCAATTTTAGACTACAAAAAACCACGAACTATCATGTAATTAAGACGATTTATTTGCATGATTGACTTCTGTCGACAATTTATTCCAAATGCTGCAAAGTTTCAAACTCCGTTAAACAACTATATGAAAGGTGCTAAAAAGGACAAACGCCTAGTTACTTTGACGAATGAAGCTGAAAAAGCGTTTATCAAATGTAAAGAAGACATATCCAATGCTACTCTTCTTGCACATCCTGTTAAAGATGCTGAACTTTAAAAGTATACGCATCCGATTTCGCAATTGGTGCGGTAATTAAAAAAAAGTTGGCATAAAATGGCAAGCTCTAGCTTTTTATTCAAAGAATTTAAGTCCGAAGAGAATATTGTCGCAGAATAAATGAAATTTATGCTATTGATTATGTTAAACTTGCATTTGCTAAGAATTGTGATGAAGAACTGCAAAAACTTCTATCCTCAGTATGTGGTCTTAAATTACAACAAACAATAATTCCTGGTTCTAATGTTACAATATACTGTGATACATCGCAAAATAAAGCTAGGTCATATCTTCCAAAAGCTTTTAGAAGATCAGCATTTGATTTATTACATAATCTCTCTCATCCTGGTAGCAGAGCTACAAGAAAACTTATTGGATATCATTTTGTTTGGCCAGGTATGAATAAAGACTGCAATAAATGGTCAAAGTTTTGTCAAATGTGCCAAAAATGTAAAATTACAAGGCACACTAGCTCTCCATTGGAACAATAAAAAATAAGTTCAAATCGTTTTCGAAGTTCATATCGATATCGTTGGTCCTCTACCACCTTCAGAAGGATAAACATACATTTTCACAATAATAGATCGATTTTTAAGATGGCCTGAAGCTATACCACTGCAAGATATTACTTCAGAATCAATACGTAATATGTCGGTAGGATGGTTGGAAGGTGATAACAAAATAACGATATTGTTTTAATTGTCTTGCAAATTCCCATATGCGGGACAAGTGTGCAAGTCAAGAGAGGTGCATGGAGTGTTCAGCCAAACATCACACAATCCTTCATCATTTCAAAGGCACTCGTAGCACGACGACCCTCGCAACAACTCGAGAGGAGAAATTAACAAAGGAAAAAGGAATGAAAAACAACTAAAAATCTGGTAAAACAAGTCAGAATTCAAAGTCAAAGAATTCAAACAACAATTAGAACAACTACTGCAACAATTACATGTTCAACCTTACCCACAACATTTTCAACAACAACGCGGCTACACCAAAGATGCTGCAACTATAGTTATAAATATTCAAAGTGGGCGTATTTCTTAAGTTTTAAATTTTTTTAAATTTTCAAAAACATGTTTGTATTTTATTTTGCCAATATTGAATTTTCGCAAATTATATTTTATAATATATATTTTATACTCAATCTTATTTTATTTTTATCTTATTTGCTATTTTTTTCATGCCTTAGCCTCCACTGTTGCACTCGTGCAAGGGGTGCGGAATGTTTATGTATGAAATACCTGATGTTAATCTTCAGCTAAAGCTTGCTTTTTTGACATTTTCATGTTTTATTTAACTACTATTTTTCTTGGCGCCTAAGGCGTTTTTTTTTTGTTATTGGTGTTAAGTTTTTCTATATACTTAAATAGTACTCTTATATAAACCAACGAATCGAACGTAAGTTTCTCAGATAAATTATAACGTTTATATAACACGAAGTAATCATATTTCTTTATTTACATATTTTTTTCATGGAAATATTTCACGTAATCACATTGCTTCTTGTCATTCTTATGATTCAACACTACTTATAGTTTCTTTTGCATTTACAGGACAAAAACCAAAATCGTCAAACATATTCAAAACATCAGTATCAGTTTTATACATTTTTCTAGGTCTGTGTATGAGTATGCCTGAAACTGTCCCATCCGGTGTGCCACAGGGGAGTATACTGGGGCCATTTGTATATTTGATTTATACTTGTGATATGCCTGTGAGCAGTAGTATCCACACTTCTACGTTTGCCGACGATACAGCCTGCCTTAGTATGCACGAAAACCCTGATGAGGCATCCCGCAAACTCCAGGAACACATTAGCCAGATGGAACTATGGTTAAACTTATGGAGAATTCAGGTAAATGAACAAAAGTGTGTTCAAGTAACATTTACCTTACGAAGAGATACTTATTCCCCCATTCGGATTAATAATCAAGTTGTTCCTCAACATTCACATGTGAAATATCTTGGTATACACCTCGATCGACAGCTTACATGGAAACATCACATTGACTATAAGTTAACTCAAATGAAACTAAAATTAACTCAGGTACATTGGCTGATTGGCAGAAATTCAACACTCAGCCTAGACTGCAAACTTTTAATATACAAGTCGCTTTTAAAGCCAATATGGTGTTACTATATCCAGTTATTGGGCACTGCTTTAGTTTCCAATGTAGAGAGAATTCAACGAAGACGAAACAAAATTTTAAGGTTAATAACATCTGCTTCATGGTACATCAAGAATTCAAATATACATCGTGATTTAAATATGCCACTAGTGACTGAAGATATTGCAAAATACGAAGGCAAATATCTAACAAAACTCGAGTCACATCCTAATCCGCTTGCTCGTAATATTTTGAACTTTACTGGACACATCCACTTAAAAAAGAGAGATACAAGGGCTCTAATACTAAACACTCCGGATGAATCTGCTTGAAAATCCCTTTTTTTGCTTATCACTACTTATGTATTATTAATAACTATCACTAAGTTATGTCCGACATTGGTCGGGCCTACTAATTATATTTTAGATTTAAGATTTGAATACTTATTGTTAGTTCATATATGAAGATACAATAAATAAAAAATATGCATTAAAAAAAATTGCGAGTTGTTTAATGTCAAACGTGAAAAGTCATATACCAAAGTATAATATTTAAATTTGTGGAATTCATTTTCATTGAAATGTGTACGTACGTATGTGAACAAATATACGTATGCATTAGAGCTTATAAGTAAATAATATAAGTACATATAAAATTTAAATGTTGTAATTAATCAAAGATTTCTTAATAATTTCACTGAAACTATTCTTATCTACTTTCTTTTGATTGCAAGTTTTAGATTGTTAGAAAAATAAGACACCTTTTAAAACGAAACTGCGCCTAGGTTTTAAAAATTATTACTATTTAAATTATTATTGTTCGAAAGGTTTGTTAAACAACGGTACTAGGGGCTTATGGTCTGTTTCGACAGTGACATTTCTACCATATAAGTATTGGTGAAAACATGTGCAGCCATATAATATGGCAAATATCTCCTTTTCGATTTGAGCGTAATTAGCTTGACTGTTTGTTAATGATGACGAAGCATATGCTATGGGATTTTTTTCATGCATTATCCCTCCTACTGCAAATTTCGAAGCGTCGACGGACAACGTTATAGCCTTAGTATTGTCCTAATAAGTTAAAACTGCTGAGTTTGTGATGATTGTGTTTATATTATAAAATTCCCTTTGCTGTTCTTCGTTCCAGCACCAAATGGAGTTGAGTTGTATTTCAAAAGATATCTAAGGTGTTTGTTCTTTGCCGGAAAATTATCAATACATGATCCTAGGTAATTAATCATACCCAAGAACCGTTGTAAATCCTGTTTACTTTTTGGTATTGGCATAGATAGATTTGATTCTATTCTTTTTTCGTCCGGTTTTACACCATGCTCATTAAAAATATGACCGATAAACCTGATCTCAGTTTTAAAAATTTCTGATTTAGACCTATTAAATTTTATGCCCACTGATTTGCCACGTTCCAACACTTGACTCAAAATTTTTTTATGTGTTTCAGCAGTAGGTGCATGAACTAAGAAATCTTCCATATAAATTACCAGCCCTGGAATAGCTCCAAAGAGCTTCGCTATTTCTTAATGAAAGATTTCTGGAGCAGAGCATATACCGATAGGTAAACGCAAAAACCGATACCCAAACCGACTTTTCATCAAGCTGTATCATCCAAAACCCACACTTTGCATCTAATAAGCTAAAATATTTAGAACTACTAATTTTTGATTTATACTCATCTATAGTTGGAAAATCGAATCTAGGGCTCACTATTGCCTTATTAAGATTTCTTAGGATCAAGACAAAGTCTTAACTTTCCATTAGGTTTTGTTACTAAACCTAAGGAGCTTACCCAATCAGTAGGTTTCCTCACTTCTGTAATGACATTTAATTTTTCCAGTCTTTCTATTTCGTTTTTTAAAGATTGCTGAATTATTATGGGTTGATTATGTTCTTTTAATTGCAAGTGACATTTTCCTAATAAATGTTACCACATGTTAGATGCTAGTTCTAGACCTATAATTTTGATACAATTCATATTCATAATATACAAAGAAGTGCTATATACATTATTTTTGTAGATAATTTCAACAAATATTTTACCTTTAATAGGTAGTTTCTCGCCACTAAATGTAACTACCTTATCTTTCATCTTAATACCTAGCGTTTTAAAGGTGCTTACGGCCATCAGGTTGGTTTGGGCTCCAGTATCTACTTGGCAATTGACATATTTGTTTTTTATTTGAACATCTATGGTCCATACCTTGGAATTCTTGTCATCCTTGACTGAACCCACAAAGAGACATTCCTCTTCATCAGAAATTTCATCTTCACATAGATTATTTACATTATTTACATCCAGCGAGGAGTCGTTAAGAACCCTGCTGGACACTCATTTTCCGGGTAACTCAGTGTCTGAGATTCAGACATCTGATCCTTACCCCATACCTGCGGAAAATATATCTGACATTGTCAATATGCAGACATTAAATTGGGCTCTGAGAAGTTTCAAGCCCTACAAGTCACCAGGACCTGACGGTATCATACCGGCTGAGATATGGAAAGTATCGAATCTCGTAGCCCCAAGGCTACTGAGAATTTACACCAGTTGTCTAAGACTGGGTTATGTTCCTGAAAAGTGGAGGGAAGCGAGAGTGGTCTTTATACCGAAGGCTGGTAAAAGCTCTCACACCACACCGAAGAACTTCAGACCTATAAGTCTATCATCCTTTCTTCTGAAAGCATTAGAAAGGATGGTTGATCATTATATCCGCAAAACCATAAATAGTAAACTACTTTCCCCGCATCAACATGCATATCAAACGGGAAAGTCAACAGAATCGGCTCTACATGAGCTGGTTGGCACGATAGAGAAATCTCTTTCTGTAGGTGAATATATCTTTGTAGCCTTCGTGGATATTGAGGGGGATTTTAATAATATATCTCCAGATGCGATAATTGAGGCATTGTCGAATCTGGGGGTTGGCGCGGGATTGTGTAAGTGGGTTCAAAATCTACTAACTCACCGTAGGATAACTGCGGCTCTAGGAGCTTCTAGCAGACCCGCTTTGTAAATAGGGGTACACCACAGGAAGGAGTTCTTTCGCCACTATTGTGGAATTTAGCTCTGAATCCTGTGATGCTATCTCTAGAATCGCGGGGGTGCAGAATCGTGGCCTATGCTGATGATGTGGCAATAGCTGTAAGAAGAAAATTCCTCACAACATTAAGGGACATCCTACAGGATGGTCTTTCATATTTAACAAAATGGGCGGAGAAACGTGGGCTCGCCGTTAATCCTAATAAAACAATAAAACGGAACTAGTCCTTTTCTCCAGGAAGTATAAGATACCTGATTTCCGACCTATAGCACTTAATAATACGGAGATAAAAGTGTCCAAAACTGCAAAATATCTTGGTGTTATTCTTGATTCAAAGCTGAGTTTCAAGGCGAATATTCTAGAGAGAGTGAAAAAAGCAACAATTTCACTATATCTATGCAAAAAAATCCATTGGGAAGAATTGGGGTCTTACCCCAACAATTGTTCATTGGATCTATACTGCAATAGTACGTCCAATTCTCATGTATGGCATCATCGTGTGGTGGCCATCCCTGGAGAAAAAGACGTATCTATACACCTTACACAAGGTGCAAAGACTTGCATCCTTGTATGTAACCAGTGCTATTCGCACCACTCCTACGGATGCCCTGGGGATGCTTCTTCATCTACTACCATTAGATCTAGTAGGGAAGGAGATAGCAACGTCCTCGGCAATCCGTCTTAGATGTGTTTCTCTGTGGAACGCATATGGAACCGGCCACTGCAGAATACTCGATGGTGAAGTTAGGGGATGGAGGATTGACCAAACCTCCCCTGCTCTACTACACGAACGTCTTTATAAAACCTGGATACCATCTACAGAAATGTGGATGAATGGAACTCCAGGTAGAAGAAAAAGTGTTGATTTTTATACGGACGGCTCCAAAACACATGAGGGTGTGGGCTATGGGGTCTTTTTGAGGGCTTTAGGTCGTATTCGACCTTCGTATTGCAAGGCGACTTCCGGATCACTGCAGTGTCTTTCAGGCAGAGATCCTTGCTATAAGAGAAGTTGCGAACTGGTTAAAAGTGAATGTCACTTCAACGACTTTAATTAACATTTACACAGATAGTCGAGCAGCTATTATGGCCCTCGAATCCTCGCTTCTAAGAACAACAACAGCCCTCGACTGCCGATCATCTCTAAATGAGATGGCAGAGCAGTTTGATATTAGGATCATCTGGATCCCGGGGCATAGAGGCTTACAGGGGAACTCTAGGGCTGACGAGCTTGCTAGAATTGGGACAACCTTACAGGTTCTACCGGATTTGGAATGTGTAGGTCTACCCCTACTCTCTTGCAAACTCAGACTTAGGCGCAAGACAGAGGATAAAAAAATAGAAGGTGGGTCACAAGAAATGATTGCGTGATCACAAGGCAGTTATGGACTCACCTAAATAGAGAAGGTACGGATTACCTAATTTCAAAGAATAGGAAACAAATCTCGATTCTAGTGTCCGTGTTAACCGGACACTGTCTCATAGGTAGGCATGCACAAAGGCTAAGGGTTGAACACAACGACTTTCGCCGTAGCTGCCAAGATATTGATGAAGAGGAAAGCATAGAACATTTTCTTTGTCACTGTGCTGGACTTGCAGGAAAGAGAATGGTCACAATGGGCGCTCTTGAATTCAGGGAACTTTCTGACGTTGCTGGTGTTAAACTTCAACGTATTAGCAGCTTTATACTGAGCTCTGGATGGTTCGACGGTGGGGACTCCGCATAAGCAGAGTCTCCGTGGTATCACAGTGGACCAAAACGGTCTAAGTGAGTCCGGGTTTCTGACTGCCACCCCTACCTAACCTAACCTAGATTATTTACATACACGTAGTTCCTCTTTATTCTGTTTTTTTCCACAAGAGTTGCAGACAACACCTTCAGCTGGACATTTAAATCTGTGGTTTTGGCCACACTTTCTGCAATCTGCAATTTGTTTTTGTGGTTGACGCTGTCGACTAGGTGTGTGTTGACTGTGTTGTTGGTGTTACGGAGTGTAATCATTGTTCTTAAACTGTTTTACAGCTGCGACAATTTGTTCATCTGAACCTCCATTTTGTATTGTTGCTAAGTTCTCTTTTGCCATTTCAACGCTCTTAGCTATATTCAATGCTTTTTTCCATTTAGTGTCTCATTCACTTAATAGTCTTTCTTTGACGTTTTTGTATTTGTCTGAGAGTCAGCATCAGGGCTGCCGTTTTTGGTTATTTCTAACCAAAAGTGGTTATTTTTTCTTCAATGTGGAGATGTGAATATTTTTCTCATTTTGGTTATTTTTTTGCCAAAATAATGATACACATGTACATATTTTTAATGTTATACTTTTTAAGCTTTTATATTCTTGAATCTTTAGTATTGCTACCAAGGCAACTGAAAATAAAACAGATGTGACGAAAATTTCTAGTGCAGCCACCTGTTATGAATTCGCCTTGATTGCTACTCACTTGTTTACAATACTTTTCTTTTACAACACTGTCAACAACTTTTAATTTAACTAAATGGTCGTATCGCCTCCTTCCTAAAAATTGGTCACATATTGGAAAATCTTAATTTTTTATATACATTCATGTACAAGCGTTAACTTATTACATACATACATATGTAGGTAAGAGAATTATATTTGTTTTGTTGTTATTATTATTAACTGTATTCAAATCACATGCGTTACATTATCAATATGTGTGCATTTTAAATCCCATTAAAAAATATTTAAGTCATTCTACATTTTCATTGCTTCCAAAAAAACGACATTATTAATTTGCCGAGAGTGAGCAAAAAACCATGTAGAAGATTATTTTAGTCATACAAAACCATACAAACTCCTCCATAGTTTTAGAAAATACTCACCAGAATTAAAAAAAAATTATTACTTTAAAGAAATTTATAAACTAATTTTAGTCTAAAATTTAAAAGTTATTTGCTTAAATTTACATGAAATAACTGTATCGGGGTTAAATTCGTATAAAAAGAAACGAATTGTTAAAATAGGTAACTATTTACCATTTTTCCTAGATAAAAATATTATCATAGAACACAAAAAAGGAAATTTTTCTTAATATCGCTTTCAATTCAGTGACTAGGCATCGAAAAAGAGAACTTCTTGCAATGACAACCCTATGTAAAATTCATTAGAACGGATTGAAATTTTCACTACTTCCAGGTCGCAGACTTTACATTTTCATGACTTTTTTGGAGTGTTTTTTTTGCGGCGATGTTATTTAATAAAAATACTACATATTGAAATTTGGTTATATTTTTTCTCATTTGGTAACTTTTAAAGCGAATTTTAGTTGTAAAAGTTTTTTGGTTGGGGCAGCACTGGTCAGCATATAAATATATGTATCTTTGAGAAGACTTTCTGTAAAAGTACCGAATTGACATGTATTGCTTAAATTTTCCAACGTGGTGGCATATTGAATTATTGTTTCTTCCAGTTTTTGTTTTCTTGAAAACAAATGGGTGCTTTTCCATAGCCAAATTTATTTTTGGTACGAAATAGGAATTAAACTTTGCAACCAAATCATCGTATTTCACCTCATCAACGCTAAGGTTGAATGAGTTAAAAATCTGCAACGCCCCGGGACCCATGTGATGAAGCAATATCGCGACTTTTATTTTGTCCGGCTCTGCATCCGGATTGGTCGCTAGCAAATAAATCTGGAACTGCTTGTTCCAGTTTTTCCACTCGTCAGCAACATTAAAAGTTTTATATTAAAGCCCGCAATTGTGCTGTTTACTGTGCCTGCCGACGTTGCCGTCATTGTTCCTTCCAAAAACTGCTAATTTTTTTACTCCATTTTGTTTTTAGTGTTAATTTATTTTTTAAGTTTTTTTCACGTTTAAATATTTAGAATTTCTTTTAAAATTTTTATATATTAACGTATTTTCTGTTTAAAAAAATGTTTCTTTTAATTTAATTTACACCACATCTGACACCATGTTATACAAAAGACTTGTATTTCTTTTGCATCTGTGTGTATAATAATTTTCTCTATTTATTACAGGTTATAAAGTAGCGAATCAGCGATGCCAACTCTACCACTTTTGTGGTAGATCTACCACTTTTGTTGTATCTCACTCAACCCTACCACTTTTCGAGAAAAATCTAACTTGTAAATACTATATTAGGAATTTTTTAGTTTACTTTATTCAAAACCTTAAAAATAAATATATTTGAATTTTTAAAATAATTTTTTTTTGCTATACTTAATAAATTTTTGGATAGATTTAAGATATAATAGCCAGTACTAATTTAAGTTTGTTAACTTGAAAATCCTCTCCCATATACGCCAAAAGAAGAAGAGAATATTTATGATTTGAACGGGCTAAAGTTCGTATCGCTTTTTAAGCCAAATTACATGTGATAATTATTAATGAACAAATAAATAACATCAAAGTTAGTTGCAAATATTCTGACAACACATAGTTGAACGGAACAGCCAGCCGTTTTCGAAGGCCACTAAACCTTCATCATCAGCGTTCTTCTGTGTTGGTCCACTGTGTATGGTGTCAGTTGATGTAGATTTCTGCCTTATATACGAAACTTTCTTGGTTTCTGCGATTTGAATTTGAAATTGTTTTTAATTTTTGAATTGTGCATAGTTTTCTTTTCTTTGAAAAGTTTAGTTTAAGCAGATTCAAGCAGTTCGCTTCAGTATACACATGCGATTTGCAATCGCAATTTTGGCGACTTCAAATCGCAAAAACCAACTTTATTCGATATGCTTTTTTCAGAACACCCAATTAGCGTTTTCGATTTGAAAACGCCAGCAAAACGCAGCGATTTTAGAACATTCTGAAATGCGTTTTGCGATTTTTAAACTGTAAGCGATTTGAAACCCTGCGTTTTCTAGAAAATTGGGGGTAATTATTTGCAGGTTTATTACGCGTGTAGACTCCCAGTAAAACCAGAGTTCAGCGCCCCACAACTCGGGAAATATGCGTCGCCGCCAACTTTTTATATTGATGTTTTTTCATATTTTTTAATTTTTTATCGCGTGGACTTCTTATTCTATGGAGCTGCTTCACTAAACTGCATTTAAGCCCTAAACACAGAGGATATACAGAGATGTCACGAGACGGAAGATAATTTGTGTTTTCGGAGGTCTCGTTCTCGCAGTCACTGCGCATTCTTTAACCTTCTTTCGTGGTTGCACTTTTTAGCTTAATTTCATTTTACGCTTTGTAACCTCATTCGCTTGGCGATTTTTGCAAATAAAAGGTAAAAATTTATATTTTTAAATGAAAATGCTTCAAATAAGATATGCAATCATTTTAAAACATTTTTTAATTGCTTTTTTAATAGTAATAAGCTATTTGGCATTTTGTTTTTTGATTCAACACAACAAATTCTTTCATTTAATTTTGTAAAATTGTGTACTTCGTTTACTTGTTCAAATGTATTTTCAGTTTATGCTTTGTGATCTCATTTGGTGTGTGATTTTTGTAAACAAAAGGTAAAAATTAAAATTGTTCAATGAAAATGCTTAAAGTTAAATCAGTAATCATTTGTAAACAAATTTAAATCACTTTATAATACCATTAATCTATTTCACATTCTATTTTTGTTAATTCAATTCAACAAATTCTTTAATTTAATTTTGTAAATGTGATGTATGTATGTACGTATGTATACGTGTTCGTTTCACAAAGTACATATTTTCTCTTGTTTGTTTTGATTATTTTGTTAAAATCTTAATAACAAATATACTACAGTTGTCCCTTTCTCGCAGTGACTGCACCACAAATGATTTTAGCTTTTTGCATACGTCAGTTCAAGGCACATTTAATACAGGTACATGCATTAGGCAAAACTCTCTGGCAACTCTCTGCTTCTCACATAGCTTTACATGGTAATTGTCAAAAAATTGTATGCATCAAACAAGACACAATTGTATTTGTCAAATGAATTCCTCGTTATAAATTTGTAAACAAAAAATCAGCGGATGAGCAATATGCCTGATACGTGTACCTGTTTGATATGCCTTGCGTCAGTTACTACAACTCTGGTCTACTTTGTGCCCTAAATTCGTATGTAGTTTTTTTAAGTGTACATCAGAGACCTGCGCCGAGCGGTTTTGTAGGCAGCTGGCTCACAAAAAGTCATCATCAGCGGCTGCTGAAAACCAACTGAAACTTCAGTAGTGCGATTCACTAACTTTTTTTTAGCGAAACTCGCATCGTTAAAATAATAATAACGAAAATTTATCGCATTTGCTATTCAGTTACATTTTTAACGATATTCGCTGTAGGTTGATGTCAGCTGTGTCGTTATTTAAGCGACAATTAATGTGCTGTTTATAAACAAATATCAACAGAAAATATCGGCTGCGTCCTATCATTAAAAATAAGTTTCAGAATCACACAATCGTTATTTTAATCGACAAAATATATAGACAAAAATTACGATTGTCAGATCGTTAAAAGTTACGGAATCACACTACAGGAAAAACACTTATATAAATTTATATTCAAATATAACAGGAAACAATCAATAGAAATAAAATAATATAACAGGAAAAAGCAAAAATAAATTCAGTTCATAGCTTCAAATACTAAATGAGTGAATTAAATATATTTACACATATTTTGCATTATAATGGAGAAATCTAGTACGTTCGAAGCTAAAATGTAAAATTAAATAGATAAAAATAGTGAAGTAGCAATGATTTGTTTAGCGGTAGTATAATAAACAGACAGAAATGATGTTATGTTTGTTTGTTATCCACCTGAGAAAATTATGATGCCCATACACGAAGGAACATGTTAAGAAACACTAGTTTTCACCAAGGTGATTGACACCAGGTGATTTCGACTCAGCATATAGCAAGGCATATCAAATTATATTAAATGTGCCTTGGCATATAGTGAACTGCTACTAATCTATATTCTGTCAAATCAAAGCAAAACGTTCGGACATTTTTTGATTGCATATTTTACACTATTTACATATTTTACCATTTCCGTTTTTAATAGAGAGGATACAATATATAAACATCACTTTGTGTTATCTAATATTCAACCACCAAACAAATATATGAGATTTCACTATTTCTATGGTTGAAATGTTTCTATGTTATTTTCATAGTTATCCGTTTTTTAGCTTTATCTTTGTAACAATCAAATTTTTTATCCGACAGTTCTGCAAATTTCTTATATTAATTAATGAAATTTCTCCAGTTTTCATTATTTTCAATTTTCACCATTTTCGTAATAATTTTGCATTTTGAGTTTTTTGCTTAAGGGACAAAAAGGAAATTCGAATTGCAACAAGAAACATTGCTGGAAAATATTCCAACTATTCATTGATATACATATATCTTTACCTTAATATTGAAAACTTAACAAACTATTTTTAAGAAATCGAAAATTTTGAATTTTTCAATATATTATATATTTCACGTGATTACAGGTTAGCCGCACAGTATTATTAATACATTATGGCGGCAAACCAATGAAAATCAATTGGAAAAATATATGAGTTAGGGCTTTTCTATATTAAGGTAACAATATGTACTTGGTGGAAAATTTACAAATTGAATAAATTCAAATCTATAAATTATTTCCAAGATACATATCAAAATAGTTTTTCAGACGAAAACAGATATATTAATCGGCGGCTAATGTCAAGCCGCTAGGCCGGGGAAAAACGGCGGCGGCTGGTTAAAACCACTCGGCGGCTCCGCTCAGCCGGCTCTTAGCCGATCTACGCAGATCTCTGATACTCATAAACGCATAAATTTATTAATAGAGCTTACTAATTTGGCCAATTCCAATACTTTAGAAGTTTGTAGTATACTTTGGACACCTGTGCAAGTTTCCCCTTCGTTGGTATCAATATATCGGCTCTAATAATATCAGTTTAACATATGTTTTTTTATGGATTACGAAGTTAGCAAAATAGGATAATTTTAATATTTTTTTACTGTTGTATTTGCAGCAGGAAATAGAGAAGCACGCCGAGCGATTTTTTTCGGCGGCGGTTAAGGGGTTAAATTTTTCGGCGGCAGCGGCTTAGCCGCTCACGCCGTGCCTTCATCGGCTCGCCAAAAGTATTGCTTTTACATCATCTGGTACATTATTTGTTATTGGTGTACGCATTTGACAAAATGTTTCCGTTTTTATGGAAACGTATGGATACATATGTTTTAACTTTAAAATTAGGTAGATCAGAAATGGAAGGTAACATCAAAAACAATATTATATACATATGTAAATTTGTTTTAATAATATAACGTAATAATAAAGTTTTCGTTCATTTAATTATTATTCTTCGAACTTAATTTGTTTCTTTCAGGGACCGAAAATAATTGTTTTTTTTATTTGAAATGAAAAGGTTACTGTAAAATGTTTTTTATTTGGTTTGGGTCATTTTTAAACATCGTAAGAGATATTTCATTTTTGTTATTGTAACCAATTTAAGTGGAAAATATTTTTTGGTTACGAATAAGTATAGCAACCAAAAAAATTTTTTGGTTACCAATAACTTATCGAAAGAATTTAAATTTTTTGGTTGCTGCTACCTAAAATACGGCCTTTTAGATATAAAAGATGCATTTGTGGTATGCCGGACAAGAAATTTAAATATCTTGCAAAGTTGGACAGTTTTATAAGAAATAATTATCAATTTCATACATATAATAATTGAGGTATTTAAACTAATTATTTTGCTTTTTACTTTTCTTTTCCACAAAATGTCCAATTATTACTACGTTTATGCGCGCACTATTTGCAAATAAAAGTATTTGCATACAAATTAAATCACTGTTTATACGGCATTTTAAATGTATAAGAACTCGGTAGCATTTCCATTTAAATGTTACTTATGTTTGCAAAAAAAATTTGTAAATGTATAAAATAAAAAATAATAATTTGTTTTTTTGGTAATTTTCTTCTATCAATGTTCTTAGTGCATTATTTTTATTAATTTATATTTTTTTATTAGCAAAAATTTATAAATGTGGCAACCTCAACGTGAATAGTGTTTTGAATTGGTAAGTCGCAATAAAAACGATATTATGGCAACAATTTGCAGTTTTATTTGCAAATAATGCTAGGAACACAACTGGCACGAGCGACGAATTTCGTCCACGTCTACGAAATCGTCAACAAGCATTCGCTGCAAAGTTCGTCGTGTGAAGCACAGAGGATATACAGAGATGTCACGAGACGGAAGACAATTTGTGTTTTCGGAGGTCCCGCTCACTCTGTCACTGCACATTCTTTAAAGCTTCTTTCGTGGTAGCATTTTTTAGCATAATTTCATTTTACGCTTTGTAACCTCATTCGCTTGGCGATTTTTGTAAATAAATGGTAAAAATTCACATTCTTTAATGAAAATGCTTCAAATGAGATATGCAATCATTTTAAAACAGTTTTTAATAGCTTTTTTAATAGTAATAAGCTATTTGGCATTTTGTTTTTTGATTCAACACAACAAATTCTTTTATTTAATTTTGTAAAATTGTGTACTAGATTTACTTGTTCAAATGTGTTTTCAGTTTATGCTTTGTGATCTTATTTGCTTTTGTGTTTTTTGTCAACAAAAGGTAAAAATTGTTCAATTAAAATGCTTAAAGTTAAATCAGTAATCATTCGCAAACAAATTTTAATCACTATTTTATACCAATAATCTATTTCACATTCTATTTTTTTAATTCAATTCAACAAATTCTATAATTTAATTTTGTAAATGTGTATGTATGTATGTATGTTCGTTTCACAAAATACAGATTTTCTCTTGTTTGTTTTGATTATTTTATTAACAACTTAATAACAAATATACTACAGTTGTCCCTTTCTCGCAGTGACTGCACCACAAATGATTTTAAGCTGAAGGTCCATACCATCCGTTCTATGCATATGCGTTGTATGCGTTTCTGTACGTTCTCTTCGATTATAAGTTCAAGTTACATGCAATACGTTTTATGCGCCAAATATTTTTAGTTGTGATCAGCTGTAGTGTAAATATTTTTAAAAATAAAAACAGTTCTTGCAAAAATGGAAAGTGAAATTGTGATTTTAAATGAATTCACTCAATTCATTGAGTTTATCTATATAATATTTTGTAGAGGAGTAGGCTTTTATTATACAAAATTTCGTGATTTTTCACAGCTTCAATTAGCTTCTCCTCCATTGCACTTGCTTAAATAATAATAAACACAACAGAGATGACACTCAGTACACAAAAGCAATCGATAACTAGAATGCAAATTTTGTTTTTGAAATATTTATGTTAAAAACTGATTTTAATATATTTTATTCTTGAAAATAGTTATAATCTTTATTACAAAATATTTTTCATTTATTATAAACTTTTTTATAACAAAAAAACTTAAAATTTAAATCCACCACACTAACGTTTTTATCGATATCATTGAAAATATAATATAATTTGCCATCTTTCGCTTTCAAAAACAGCTGACGTTTTTTCATGGTGCATGAGACGGATACAAAAGTAGAAAGTAGATCTACTTTATCCGTCCTATGCGTCTATACGTTCTTTGCGTTTTGTTCTGTAACTTGCCACATAAAATTACTTTGATTCTACTTTTTTGACACATGCATAAAACGCAACTACGCATTGAACGGATGGTATGGACCTTCGGCTTTAGCTTTTTTCATACGTCAGTTTTCACAACTCTGGTCTACTTTATGGTGTGAAGCACAATAACGACGAATTTACTCACCGAATTCCTTTCTCATATTTGATAAATGCTAGAAACACAATTGGCACGAACGACGAATTTAGTCCACGTCGACGAATTCGTTGATAAGCTTTCGCTGCGTAAATTCGTCGTCTAAAGCACAATAACGACGAATTAACTCACCGAATTCATCTCTCATATTTGAAAAAGTTGGTTGTTGTATATACAAAATCAGAGAGAGAAGGAGAGAATTTTCTGTCAATTTTGTTTTTTCATCGTTCGTCGGCGTACAATATAGAAATAAATCTATCTCAGAGTTCGTCACGCACGAAGAATTTCGTCGTACGGGGGTGTTGTGTTCATTTTCATATGCACAAATGTGTTTTATTTAATATGACGAAAGTTCGCATCGAAAAATTCGTCGTTCGTCCCAGTTGTGTTCCATGCATAAGCCGTGCGTATAAACGTATTATATGTTTAAATACGTGCGATTTTCTTTAGCAAATTTTCCCTGATTTCTTGGAATTTCTAATATGTTTAGGTCTTTCTAAGTAATTTTAGGGCTTGTTTGCAAGTTTGCAATTTATCGTGAATTTTTTTTAATATCGCATTAAAAGTAATTGGTCTTCATTAATTTTTTGCAGTTTTAACTATTCTTATTAATTATCAGACTTTGATATCCTTTTGATTGTACAAAGTTTTTGCGAATTTTCGAAATTTTTGCGAATTTTTACAAGTTTTTTTCATTACTCTTAATTTTAGCGCTTAAAAATAAATTTTAAAGTTTTTTCTAATTAAAATATTATTCCCGACTTTTCGCAATTTTTTGCACTGCAAACAAGCTCTAAAATTACTTAGAAAGACCTAAAGATAGTAGAAATTCCAAAAAATCTGAAAAAATTGCCATTATAAAAATTCGCAACAAATTGCTAACATCAACCAGATAGATGGATTAAAAATCGGTAAAACTGTAAAAGGCACGACTTAGCTTAAAAACACTTTTATAGCCCAGTTCAGACTATAATACAAGTATTAATACTTTCATCGCACTTTACGAAACAAAAATCTAAATACATTCGTTGCGACTACCAAAAAATCTAACGTAAAATCACATATTGTGTTCAGACCATCACCACAGAGGATATAGAGAGATGTCACGAGACGGAAGATAATTTGTGTTTTCGGAGGTCCCGCTCACTTTGTCACTGCGCATTCTTTAAACCTTCTTTCGTGGTGGCATTTTTTAGCATAATTTCATTTTACACTTTGTAACCTCATTCGCTTGGCGATTTTTGCAAATAAATGGTAAACATTTTTATTTTTTAATAAAAATTCTTCAACTAAGATGTGCGATCATTTTAAAACATTTTTTAATTGTTTTTTAATAGTAATAAGCTATTTGGCATTTTGTTTTTTGATTCAACACAACAAATTCTTTCATTTAATTTTGTAAAATTGTGTACTTCGTTTACTTGTTCAAATGTATTTTCAGTTTATGCTTTGTGATCTCATTTGCTGAGTAATTTTTGTAAACAAAAGGTAAAAATTAAAATTGTTCAATGAAAATGCTTAAAGTTAAATCAGTAATCATTTGTAAAAATATTTAAATCACTTTTCAATACCAATAATCTATTTCACATTCTATTTTTTTAATTCAATTTAACAAATTCTTTAATTTAATTTTGTAAATGTGTATGTATGTATGTATGTTCGTTTCACAAAATACAGATTTTCTCTTGTTTGTTTTGATTATTTTGTTAACATCTTAATAACAAATATACTACAGTTATCTCTTCCTCGCAGTTCCTGCACCACAAATGATATTAGCTTTTTTCATATGTCAGTTTTTACAACTCTGGTCTACTTTGTGATTAGCACAAAAAATTTTTTACTTCATCAGAAAATTCCAATATATCCTTCTTGAACTGTGTACGGTTTGAATTTATAAATGGATCTGAAGACGCTAGTAACATATGCATGATATCTTCATTTGTTGATATGTGATCAGCTTTTCTGGAGTGGCTTAGGCGATAACTTCTATAATATTTATTTCGAACTTCCATAGCTTCCGCCGACAACATGCCAAGTGGTAGTATTGCTGCTGACACAATTTTACTTCCATGAATTAGAACTTTGTATACAGTAATAGGCATATAGTACCAGCTGTACAGTTGTATATATTGTTCTGCAGTGTCCAAACAATAAACATAAAATTTTCCTGCATCTATTTCGGAATTACTGTTTATAACCATTAAAATTTTACTAAATCGATGAATTAAATTTTCATCAACACCAAGAACATCTGCCGTTATGGAGGGATTTGCAAAAAAACGTGTAGAAGTAATGCCATCATTCGTTGAGTCTATTCCTTGTTTAACACTGTCTACATGTATGCCTAGAACCATTTCAATTTTTTTTGTATTTCCGCTTTTGCATTTTCTCTTTCATGTTTTGTATCTTTGCTCACTCTCCACTTTGAAAAATTTTGTTGTATGCTATATTTATATGCATTCCATAAATTTTATCCTCGCATGTAATGGGGAAATTTCAAATTAAAGCCCTTCTTCCAAAACTGGTTTTTTCTTCAGTACTTCTAAATTGTTCATTTTGCTAGGCTTAGCTTGACATATAAAACAGGCAGCCATTCCTGATGTTTTTGTGATTGTATTCGCAACCTTTCCATCAATCATTGTTAAAACTGGAGTATGCAAAACTTCAAAACTTTTGTCAATATATTAACAACGGTTTTCTTAAATCTGAAATTTCATTTTGCACCCTTTCCACTTTAGAAATAGCATTTGCCGTTTCTTTCACAAATTGAAATTTTATTGGCCTACAAAAAGTTGTTGATGATGGCCTAATATTTCGCCATTAATCATTTGTGGCATCTATACAATTCAAATTGAGAGGAACAATACTTTATTTTTTGATGGTATTCGCTATGTCCTGAAGATCCATTACAACCCCATTTAGAAATTAGTCGTAGTTGATTTGGAAGAACCTCTATCTCAGCTTTCGTTTTGGACTTCAATATTCTGGATACAGTATGATCGAATAAATCTTACATACTGACTTTCATCCTGTGTTTCCAAATTTTTAGGATAACATTCCTTTTAACAGCAAGAACTTTATGATATTAATATTCGATACTGATGTTTTGATACACAAGCATCAATAATGAGGCTTAGTGCTTTTTCTGGACTAAAAATTTTTGATAATTGTTCATCCTTATTAACTTTTTGCAGCTGATGAAATAAGTTCTGCTGAATTACTATTACATAACCGTTTTACTTTACTCCTTTTAGCACGAGATTTACAAAGTTCAAAAGCCTTAGAAGGGCGACCACGTTTGAATTCATGAGAACACATTGGTTGTTCATATTCTGGAAGATCTTCACCAAAAGAATATATATTTTCCAACAAACTTAATTTTTTTTTCAAGAAATCTATCTTTTATACGTCTTTCACTGGCCGACTTTGTTTTCAATCTTGGTAAAAATTGTTTACGAAAAATTTGTTTACATTTATCTACGTTATTAACTGATAAGTTCATATTATTTGTTGAAATAATATCTCAAACTTCATCAATGTCCTTATCACAATCAATAATAAGCTAACTGAAGATTGTCCATATTTAAAGATTTTTTTTGCTATTTTTCACTTCAAAAACAATAAATTAATTAACTTTAATCAGTTAATAACAACCAATAATCACAGCTGATAAGAAATTCAAAATAATAAAGTAATATGCTGTAATTACAAAAACAATGCAACTAATAATAACAGCTGATAAGAAACTGAAAACAATAAAGTTACATACTGTAATCAGAAAAACAATGCAAGTATTAATCACAGCTGACTAAAATATTTAACTTTCAACAACAACAAAAACAATACTATAAATAATGGTTAAAAGTTATTGCTATGTGTTCAAATATGAATATAAAAAATAGGTTACAGATGATATGTAGAAGCATGTACCTACATACAATGGTATTTTTGTTATGTAAACTTGTTTGTGCTAAAATTTGTTCTACCTGTAGGCTTATCTTAGTTCTTATGTCTGTGGCTGGACGTCTGGCTTATCTTAGTTTTAATGCTTGTGCCCAAACGCCTGGCTTATCGTAGTTTTTAGTTTGTAATTATTAGCTTTAGTTTTAAGAATAAAGAGCAGATTTAGTAGTTCATAATTCTTATCTTAAGCTCAATGTTACAATATACTTAAAAATATAGATTTCAAAATTGTATAAAAGAGCAAAATTTCATAATAATAAATCAGTACCAAAAAGTGTTCGATAATGTAATCATTTACACTTTGGACCTTCGAACCATAACAAAAAATATTCTGAGTTTTCCCCATCAGTGGTAAGAAACACAGTTTAAAAAACAAGAGTAAAGTAAGCGTATCCGAGGCTGAAACATCGGAAAAGTGAAGTAAGCGTATCCGAGGCTGAAACATCGGAAAATTGAAGGAAATAATATCCAAAACCTTAAAAACAACAACTGAAGAATAAATATGTCCAAAGATTCCAAACATAAAATGCTTGAACAACAAAAAGAGCTCGGCGAAGAGGCCTTAAATCTTCGAGAAAATATTGTCGAAGGCAGAGTTCGATCAACTCAGATCACTGACACCACAAAACGATTAAAAAAGATAGAAACTGAATTTGTTGCAAACAACAGAAGTAAATGCAGTTGGAATTGATGACGGCCAATATTTTAAGAAAAACTATTTTGAAAGTATTATTGAAGTACTAAGAGAAACGCTTTCGATCCTACAAAAATAATCAGGTGAGTAGCAAATTGAAATAGCATCAACAACTCACAAAACAACAAAAGAAATTCCCAAATATGAGAGGCAAAGTAATAGCAATCATATATTGCTACGAAAAAAATTAGGAAGAAAAATGAATATGATACAAGAGCTTTTAAACGAAGCACATGAGGAAATCAGTGACAATAGAAGAGCTGAGTTAGCAATAACACAAGAAGAACTGATAGAAAATTTCAGAGAAATTAAGATAGAATTCAATATTCTTAGCAATGTAAATGAGAACTGTGAAACAGAAGAAGAATAATTTGAAACTATTACTCGTCACTACAAGATTACTTTAAAACAGGTGGTAGTTGTTCTGGATACACCAGAAGAAATAAAATCAATCGTTAACTCAATAAAACTAGAGGACATCAAAATACCAGTATTTTTTGGAAACGTAACAAAATGGCCATCGTTCCATGATCTTTTTAAAAATCTAGTGCATAATCAGCAACATTTTTCCAATGCAGAAGAAATGTACCGCTTAAAGAGTTGCGTTAGAGGGGAAGCTGGGAGATTTATCCAACATTTAAAAGTGACAGACGCCAATTATGAAGCAGCATTAAATATATAAAGCTCAACAGTTTACACAAAGTTCTCGTCGTGCTCTGCATAACCGCATTGTGTATACAGTCAACTCTACTTTTCAAATTGCGCTCTTTTCTTCTTTACCTTTTAAACAAATTTTTATTTGCACATAAGAGAGTACCTTAAATAATAAATTAAGGCTTTATCTTTAACTTCAATTAAAAATGGCATCCTCTTCGGGAGGAAATTATTTTAAAATTTTGGATCCTGATCCATCACCAAAACGAAAAAAGAATAATAATACTTATAACACTAATAACACTTTTGATTTCCCAAACTTGATTCAAAAGCAAAATGCAGCAAACACGAAAAACTTAAAATGTCCAAAATACATTGTTATCAAGAGCAAAATAACAGACAAACCGCTCCAAAATTTCAATATTTTTTTACTTTCCAAAGCCCTTGAAGGTATATCTAGTGAACCTTCACAAGAAATTAATTTTTTAAGAGACGGTAATTTACTCATACTTACAAAAAACGAAAGCCAAGCAAACAAATTTCTCAAAGCAAGTATATTGAATGGCATTGAAAGCTTTCTGCACTTTACACTAAACATAATTAAAGGAGTAGTATTTGCACCTTCATTAAAAGAACTTTCCGAACAAGAGATTACAGAAGGTCTCAAAGACCAGGGAGTAGTCGACTGTAAAAAAATCACGAAGTACCATGAAGACAAAATAACAAACACTCCATTACACATTTTACATTTTAACCAGTATAGTCTACCAAAAGAAATAAAAATTGGTTTCCTCATCTGCAAAGTAGAACCTTTTATTCCAAACCCCATACAGTGTAAAAATTGTTTTAAATTGGGCCACACAAAAAAATATTGCAATGGAAGTGAAACTTGTGAAATTTGTTCTTTAACAACCCATGCTCCAAATATAGAATGTGTTAATTGCAAACATGCTCACCGATCCAACAATAAAAAATGTCCCGTAATACAACAACGACAAGAAATATTAAAGTATAAAACATTGAACAATTGTACGTACAAAGAATCAGAAACTAAAGTAGCACCAGTTGAATCTTTTGAAATTCCTATTGAAGATCTACGAAAAGTAATTGAAGATAAAAAGAGAAAAATCAACAAAGAGCAAAACAACAACCAGAATACCTCAATTTTAACCAACTCTACAAAAAATTCAGAAACAGTTTTAACAGAAAGTCAAAAAATCAATACAACAAATTTAACATCTACAACAAACTTTATTAAGCCAACAACAATCGAAACATCAAATACAGTAACTACAACTATAGAATAATAATAAAATACTTACAAGTAAAATACTCGCAAAAAACAAAACAAGCAATACACAACAAAACGATGTACCCAGTACAAGTAAATCAGCAAACATATCAAAAACAAACAACAAAGAACCAAATAAACACAAAATAAATTCAAATATTCCCGCTAAAATCACATCTAGACGTTTCACAATAGATGGAGAAGAAGAAATGGAGACTTAAAACTTGTTGGGGCTGCGATTCGCGGGGGTACGGCCCGGCTTATGGCCCGAAACAAGCAAGAACTTCAAAAAATGGAAGAACACCTTAATACTGAATATACAGAAAATTAAAACCTACAATCAAATCATGGCCAAAACATTTAACGTAATTCAATGGAATATAAAAGTACTTTTCAATAATTCCACTGACTTCCAACTAATTTTGAAGGAACAAAACCCTCACTTTATTTCTTTACAAGAGACCCACAATTTCACTCCAATCCCACCTACACACTTTCGCTCTTATTTTGAAAACAGCCCTGCAAACACGTCTTGCAAAAGCGGCATCGGTATATTTATTCGTGACCACTAAAGTTTTAACAGGTAGTAACAATAAAGACAATGCTGTAATTACCAAGGCCATAAGAACCGCAAATCTCTACATACCCCAAACATCATCTACACAAAAACGGACAGTTCCCTGCTGGAATAATACCCTTTCAACTCTTCGAGAGGAGAAAATGAAAAAATGGCAAATTTTCAAAAAACACCCTCATTATTCAAATTTAATTCTATTCAAAAAAGCCAATGCAAAGTTCAGATTTGAATGTAAAAAAGCTAAAGCAGAAGGTTTTAGCACATTCACTGAAACTATAACAAGGGATTCGCCATTATTCTTCTATGGAAAAAAGTTAATATGTTTTCCAGTCGTAACAAGACAACACCAGTAACAGCAGTACGTACTGATAACGGGCTCCTCACAGAACCTAAAAAAATAGCAAACTATTTCGGAATAAAATGGTCAGAAAATTCAATGGATTGTAACTACACGCAAAATTTTATTGCAGCCAAACGAACATCATTATCTTCCTCAAATATCCAAGTCGGCAACGCCTTCACTGAAAAAATAGAAGGACAACTGATAATGTGCGAGTTCGTTATAGCCACAAAAAAGGTTAAAGGGAACAACACCCGGCTTAGATAGAATATGTTATGACATGATAAAATATCTAACAAACCATAGTAAAGAAACTCTCCTCAAATTATACAACAATGTTTTCGACACTGCAATTATTCCCCACTCTTGGAAAACAGCAATAATTTCTGCCACACCAAAACCCAACAAGGATTTAACACTCTTCACCGCATACCGCCCCATTTCATTACTATCATGCTTAACCAAACTTATGGAAAGGATGATTGCAAATCGATTAGCATGGCTAATTGAAACAAAAAAGTTAATTGCTTGCAACCAAACGGCATATAGATCCGAAAGCAGCTGCACAGATGCTTTACTGCACATAGACCACTACGTCACAAAAGCCCTCTCATCCAGAAATCATACATCAATTTTGGGTATCGATTTCGGAAAAGTATTTGGCCGTATAGGAGTTCACATTATATTAAATACTTTAAAGAACTGGGGTGTTGGACCCAAAATTTTTAACTACGTTAAATCTTTTTTAACTGGCCGAACAATAAAAGTAAGAATAAACAATGAAACGTCAGACATTTATCCACTAGATAATGGAATACCGCAAGGCTCTCCTTTATCCGTCGTTCTGTTCCAAATAGCTTTCAATCAAATTAGTAACATAATAAAAGAACACAAATTTATTGACCATTGCCTATACGCTGATGACCTTTAAATATTGGCCAAAAACAACGACATTGAAAAAATTAACAACATGTTGCAAGAAGTGTTTATTGATATCCAAAACTGGTCCAAAACATCGGGGGCTAAAATTTCATCAGAAAAATCGTCCATCCTTCACATACGCAGGAAACGTAAGTGTAACCCAACTAATCTTAATATAAATAACTCTACTATACCCTGCGTAAGCGAACTAAAAATTCTTGGAGTTATTTTTGAAAAAAACTACCTGTGGAAAAAACATATTTTAAATTTAAAAAAAGCACTTACCCACAGAGCTAACTTGATTAGGTACTTAGCTACTCGAAGTTTTGCACATATCGACACCATCAAATATCTCGTAAAAACACTAGTATTAAGCAAAATTGACTACGCTCTCTTTCTTTACGGTAGCTCTGCCAAAACCAATCTTAAACCAATAAACACAATATATCATCAAACTCTTAGAGCCTGCACATACGCATACAAGACAACACCGATAAAAATACTCTTAATAGAATCCTGCTTTCCAATTCACTGAGAACATAAACCGACTACTACCCAAACTATTAACACATAATAATTCAGTTATATATTCTGACACTAAAGAAATTTTAAAATCAAAAAGAAAGTTGAGAATTCAATCAGCCATACACAGATGTATCAGCTACAACATCGTAAACTTCAAGCAAAAACTAACCGAGTTCAACTTAAAAACCCCAGTGTGGACATACGATCCAAATTCGTGCGATGCCAGTCTTTCGTATTATAAAAAGCAAATCACATCAACCACTATGTATAAAAAACTATTTCATCAAATAACAACAACTTTTAAAAACCCCGAATGGCAGTATTTATTCACAGATGCCTCCAAAGATAATTATTATGTAGCATATGCAGTAGTGGATCAGAACGGCAACACTTTAATATTAAAAATATTAACTAAATATACATCTATCTTCACAGCAGAAGCAGCAGGTATTCTTCAAGCAATAAGCCTTGCTTGTAAATCCAAAAACAAAACAGTTATTTTTTCAGACAGCTTATCTGTAATATCGGCTATAAACAATCTAAGAAACAGCGATTGGCAGTCAGTTAACAAAATTCGAGATTTATTAATTCACTACAAAGACAAGATAAAGGTGGTTTGGATACCAGGACACGTAGGCATACAAGGTAACATTTATGCAGATGCAGCAGCAAAACATGCATGTATAGCACCGCTAATTGATGATCCCTTGACCGAAAAACTTGATATACTGAAATTCATCTTAGAAGAACTACAAAACAAAACAATTGCAGAGGAAAAAAACTACATTCATCCCCATTACTCCCAAATCAACCCCAACGTAATAGCACCCAAATATGCAACAAACATCACAAAGAACGAAATTAAAACTTTCTCTCTTTTACGTATGGGACATACCATTATCACACATCGACATCTAACAAACAACAGTTTCAATGACAAATTTACATACTGCGGAGCTAAAATCTCAGTTGAACACCTGTTGGCATCCTGTCCCAATCTAAGAAGACTGCAAACAAAATATTTATCCAACAACGGCCTCAACTTACTCACAGTACCCAGCCTCAACAATATAACAATAATTTCAAACTATATTTCTCAACTAAAGATACAAATTTAAATGTAAATACTATAATAGCTGATAGCCAGAGTAGCTAGTGCTATTCAAAATATTATATTAGTCTTATATATATATAAGTTTAATATCATGTAAATAATAAAAAATAATAAATAAATAAATAAAGCTCAAGATATGAAAACGGGGGACTGCTTTTCACAACACAAGTGGATAAGATTTTGGATGGTAAATACTGAGTCAGCCTTCAGTGTAAGACAATTACTGTATACAACAAACGAATGTGTGCAAGCATTAAAAGGCTTTAATATAAAACTTGATGATGCAAAACCTTTTCTAACAAGAATAATAGTCCGAAAATTAGACAAAGATGGGTTGCCCCTATAAGAACAAAGCATAAACAATACTAAGGAAATTCAGATTTTAGATTTTTTTTAATACATGTATTTATTTATTGTATCTTCAAATATGAACTAACAATAAGTATTCAAATCTTAAATCTAAAATATAATTATTAGGACCGACCACTGTCGGACATAAACTTGTTAATAGTTATAAATAATACATAAGTAGTAATAATCCAAAAAAGAAAAAAAAATTATAAGAAAGTATTTTCAAGAAATCCCATCTGGAGTGTTGAGTAATAGAGCCCTTGTGTCCCTCTTTTTTAAGCGGATGTGTCCAGTAAAGTTCAAAATATTACGAGTAAGCGGATTAGGATGTGACTCGAGTTTTGTTAAATATTTGCCTGCGTATTTTGCAATTTCTTCAATCACTAGTGGCATATTTAAATCACGATGGATATTAGAATTTTTGATGTACCATGGAGCCGATGTTATTAACCGTAAAATTTTGTTTTGCCTTCGTTGGATTCTCTCTACATTGGAAGCTGAAGCAGTGCCCCATAACTGGATACCGTAACACTATATTGGCTTCAAAAGCGACTTGTATATTAAAAGTTTACAGTCCAGGCCAAGGCGAATTCATATAAGGTGACCTTATCGCTACAACAATACAACAATACTAAAAACAACATGCAAATCGTCTGGCTTTAAAAATCCCCATCTGTCAAAAACAGTTGACTAATATACCAATACATACATACATATTTATAAAACACATACACTTTTCACTTTAAATGTAAACAAACATTAGATAAAAGAAGAGATTTTGACAATCCAGGTGCAAAGCAGTTCAATTAGGCTTCAAACACCTGATAATCATCTGTACTGTTAAGGTCACCTGTTATTGATTCGCCTTGAGTCCAGGCTAAGTGTTGAATTTCTGCCAATCAACCAGTGTATTTGAAATAACTTAAGTTTCATCTGAGTTAGCTTAAAGTCAATATGATGTTTCCATGTAAGCCTTCGATCAAGGTGTATACCAAGGTATTTCACTTGTGAATGTTGAGGAATATTTTGATTATTGATTCAAATTGGGGAACAAGTATCTATTCTTAGGGTAAACGTTATATGGACACACTTTTGTTCATTTACCTTAATTCTCCATAAGTTCAACCACATTTCCAATTGTGTAATATGTTTTTGTAGATATCGGGAAGCCTCGTGAGGGTTTTCATCCATACTAAGGCAGACTTATCATCGGCAAACGTAGATGTATGGATATTGCTGCTCAAAGGCATATCACAAGTATAAATCAAAAACAAAACTGGCCCCAGTATGGTCCCCTGTGGCACACCGGATGATATAGATTGGGGCAGACTCATGAATTCTCCTTCCACAATCGTATACTTTCGGGTAGTTATGTAGCTTTCTAATAAATTCAGAAAATTTAAATAAGGCCTTCATGCCACACTTTATCAAAGGCCTGAGAAACGTCAATAAACAGGGCAGAACAATACATTTTTTCTTCAAAAGTTCTTCTTATAAATTGCATCAATCTATCAGTTAAAATTGGGGACAATTTTGTCATGAGCAGCTTTTCGAAGAGTTTTGACATAGTTGACAGCAAACTTATTGGCCTATATGACTCAGCTTTAGTAAGATCTTTGCCCGGCTTTGGAATCATTTTGATTTTTGCAAGCTCCAGTCGTGATATGGCATTAGAAATAAACAGCAAGATTCTTATTGCAATATGCGGCAAGTTCATCAGCATCTTGTTACTAATTCCATCCATACCTGGAGCTTTCTTTAGCTTGAGTTCAGCAATTACTTTATGTACATCACGCATCTTAAACTTTAAGGCTCGAGGGGTAGAGCAACTACACTCCGCAAATCAGCAACACCAGTTCATGTATTTGGGGTAAATACGGATTTTAAATGCTCAGCAAATATTTTAAATTTTTGCGTATCGCTTCTTGCCCATCCTCCGGTAGATGTGCGCAGAGGTGGCTTAAACTCAACGGGTGTTTTAAGCTTTCTAGCAGGGCGCCACAAAGAGTAATTAGATGCTGGTGTGACATCAAGACCTTCCAAATAATTTTTAAGAGATGCAGTTTTTTCAGATGCAAGCAACTCTTGAAGTCGTTTAGAACATTCTTTAAGTCTGAGTTTATGTTGGGGTGATCTGTGCTGTTGCCATTCCCTTCTAGCTCTTTTTATTTCGCATACGAGATGTTCAATATCCCTGGAATAAATTTTATTAAACCCAGACTGCGGATGGGAGGTAGTGGCATGTTCAGCAGCCTGTTTAATAATTTCGTTAAGATTGGCAATGTTAGTTTCAATGTCATTGGGTGTTCTTAACGCAATATTTTCCGTGCAATGACTACTAAGATATTTTTTGAATCCCAGCCAATTAACACGATTGGTCATCTTTATATATGGGTGAGGTAAGTCACTTCGTAGTGGGTTACAAATTGTAACGATAGTGGGGGAGTGATCGGAGGAGAGATCTAGAGAAGTTTCAACACTAATTAAATCCCTAGAAATATTTTTCATTACGCCAAAATCAATAACATCCGGAATTTTTCGTACGTCAGTAGGCCAGTAAGTGGGCTCCCCACTCGAAGTAACATCTAAGCCCATTTTTGAAATTGCATTAAACAAAGCTCGACCTCTAGGTGTTACAAGGCGCGACCCCCAGTACGTATGCTTTGCATTGTAGTCTCCATCTGGCACGAAATAAGATCCAAGCGATTTGTAGAACTTCTCATACTGATCTTCGGTAACTGAAAATCTGGGAGGTGAGTAAATTGATGTTATCACGAAATTAGAACAAAATTTTCTACAAAAATATTCGTAGCTTGCATATATTCTTCACTAACGTTGTCAAGAATATAGTGCTTGAGTCTTGACTTAATTAGAATTGCAGATCCACCGCATGCTCTCCCTCTACGGTCCTTTGTATCATGCATAGTGTAGCCATTTATTTTGAAAAAGCTCAAAGTCAAATGTGTCTCAGAGACCAACATTATGTCAATATTTTTTTCCGTAAGGAAGTGCTCAAGATTATTTTTATGTTGGCGAATGCCGTTTGCGTTCCAGAAACATATTTTTAACGTATTCATGGCTTGTTAATTAATGCTTGAAGCAGAGTATTCTGCATTCTCGTATAAAAACTTGTTTTATTTTTTTCGAATTCAGTCACTATTTTGCGGAAATCTTTTTCTTCGTATATTTGAATTTTAGTTTCGTCAATGTTACCACGCTTTATTGGAATAACGAGACATGCGTTTTCACCAATGGTCGAGACTAATTTTTTAATTAGGGCGTTAGAATTTTTCTCTCAAATATATAGGTGGTGGCTTAAAAGACTTTTGCGATGATGCAGCGGGCTTGTCGTCGGTGACTTGCAATAATGAAAAACGATTTTGACGATTGGTAGATGATGCGCTATTATCCCTAGACATCTTTGGAGCGGATGAAATTTTTGAAGAATTTGGGCTTCGCCCACGCTTTACCACGGTTATATATCTGTCCATACCGACTTACACCTTGGGTTTTGAAATACTGTTATCTGTAGTGATAACTTTGTTAAGTGACGAATACGAGCCTGAAGGGGATGATATTACTGACTTATATGAAGAAGTTCTAGGCAATTGTAATGTTAATGAATCACTACTATTTGGCATTGGACAAAGCGAAGTTGATCGCTGACAAAAAATTGGCTTTGCTGTTAAAAAACACTTTCATTAGATTTACTATTTCTTATTTTTGTATTAAGAGCTTCAGAACTCACAGTAAAGTAGGCATTTCTGCCGTTAGAACTCACTTCATAATTTTTTGTATTTACGGCACTCATATAGAGTATTCCTCAAGGGCACTTTTTGTGTTTTTGGCTTACGGTTTTTTTGTTTTTTTAATTTATGATTGTTTGTCTGTTGTTGAGGTACTCGTATAGAGTATTCCTCAATGTCACTGTTTATGTTTTTTTTGTATTTGTTATTTCCACTATGTAAAAAATATTATCAAAGCAATAAAGCTTATTTATTAAAGTCGGTATGTACCTATTACGAATAATATGTAGTACGAATATTTTTTTTTATAATTTTTTGTTTGTTTGGTATGTAAGAAAAAATTCCGCTAATCGACTGTTTGCTATGAAGGTACCACGAGAACTTATTTTAGAAGATGTATTTCTATTCATAGAGCAGCAATATCAAGCCTTAGAAGCATATAAAGGCAAGAAACACAACAGCAATTTTAAAACTACTCAGAATGAATCAAACTTATTCCATATATCACAAAAAATTGTGATTTTTGTAAAATAGCAGGTCATGAGCAGGTGAACCGCAGAAAGTTTAAAGCAGCAACAATAATTGAAAGAAAAAATTTTATAAGAATGAATAAACTATACTACCGGCGTATAAATCATAAGTTAGATAAAAAGTGTTCAAACAATAAAGAAAACTGTAAAAAATGTGGTAAATAGCATCATACGCTTCTTCATGTCGAAGAATTTAAGAAAGAAACAAAAAATACAGAGAAGAAAATAAGTATGATGACCGAACAAGAGAAGAAAGCAGAAGTGCTGCTATCAACATCTCAAGTAAGAGTGAAAGCATTAGATGGCAGTTTTATAACATTAAGGGCGTTAATAAATTAATGGTTGAAGCATTGGTCCTCAACAAATTAACGACAGCAATTCCGGATAGATCGTTATTACAATAACGATGACTGAAAGAATCACATAATAGCAGATTCAAATTTAAACAAATCAGACAGAATAGACATGGTGTTGGGCGGTAATGTTTACTCAATTATTTTGGAAGAAGGAATCCATAAAAATTATAAAACTCTAGCTCAGTCTACAAAACTAGGCTGGATATTATCAGGGGTATTAAAATCATCTCAGCATAAAAACAAATTTAGAGAAATTCTGGTCAATTAAGGTCAAGGATCTGAACGAAGCTGATAAATGCATTCAACACTACCGAAGAAACACCACTAGAGAAGCAAATAGTAAATTGGTAGCCAAACTTCCATTTCAAGAAGAAAATCAGCTTGGAAATGCTCGAAAACAAGCTATGGCTAGATTCCGAAGTTTAGAGAACAAGCTAAGAAGAAATCCAGAACTACGAAAGGAATATGTTCAATTTACGCAGGAATATATTAAACTGGACCATATGAAAGAAAAAATTACCAAAAGAGAAGGTAAATATTATTTGCCACATCAAGCTGTTATTAGGCAAAATAGCTTAACAATGAAAGTCAGAGTGGTCTTCGACGGTTCAGCAAAAACGGCTAACGGGCGCAGATTGAATGATATTCTCTTGGTTGGTCCTAGACTTCAGAAGAATCTCTTTGATATTAAACTAAAGTGGAGATTCTGGAAATAATAGCAGATATAGAAAAAATTTATAGACAGATGAAAATAGCAAAATAACATCAAGATTACCAAATAATTTTAAGGCGTGAAAATAGAAGTAACCCTATACAGGAATTTCAGTTAACAACCGTTACATATGGTACTGCTTGTGGTCCGTTTTTGACAACAATGGGCCTACAATACATAGCCGAAAGATGTGAAAATGCAAAAATTAGCGAAATAATCAAAACAGATTGATTGATTATTGATGGATGACCTTCTGACAGGACCAAACACATTTAAAGAATGCAAGTTTAACAAACTGGAGATTGCAGAAGAGTTAAAAATATATAGATTTCATTTGCGCAAATGGTTGTCGAATTGTAAAGATATAATAGATCAAAAAAACCGATTTTAAAGAAAATGAAGTAATACAACTGGAAGAAGAAAATACAATAAAACTTTAGGCCTACAGTGGAATCCCAGCAAAGATGAACTTTTATTTAAAATGTATATGTAAAGAAAATCACGACACAAGTAAGCAGACTGGGTTTAACAGAATTTATTCTACAGATATTGAATGTCTCGTAGGTGAAAAAAGAAGAGGTAGAAAAGAATGGCAACAGCACAGATCACCCGAAAATAATATTAGATTTAAAGAGTGCACTCAACGACTCCAAGAAATGCTTGCATATGAAAAAACTGCATCTCTTAAGAACTATCTGGAAAGTCTCGATGTCACACCAGCATCTAATTACTCTTTGTGGCGCACTGCGAAAAACCTTAAAACACCGGAGGATGGGCAAGAAGCGATACAGAAAAATGTAAAATATTTCCTGAGCATTTAAAATCCGTATTTACAACAAATACATATACTGGTGTTGCTGATTTGCCGAGTGTAGTTGCTCTACCCCCTCGACCCTTAAAAGTTACGATGCGTGATATACAAAAACTAATTGCCGAACTCAACCCGATAAAAGCTCCCGGTATGGATGGAATTAGTAACCAGATGCTGATGAACTTGCCGCATATTGCAATAAGAATCCTGCTGTATATTTTCAATGCCATATTACGATTGGAGTATCATCCACAACACTGCAAGCTTGCCAAGGTCAAAATGATTCCAAAGCCGGGCAAAGATCTTACCAAAGCTGAGTCATGTAGGCCAATAAGTTTGCTGCCAACTATGTCAAAACTCTTCGAAAAGCTTCTAATCAAAAAATAGTCCCCTATTCTTACAGATAATATGTGCATACTGGACCATCAATTTGGTTTAAGAAGTCAGCATAGCACCATTGAACAAACGCATAGATTGGTTTAATTTATATGAAAAACATTTGAAGAAAAGAAGTATTGTTCTGCCTTGTTTATTGATGTTTTTCAGGCTTTTGATAAAGTTTGGCATGATGGCCTAATTTTAAAATTGAAGACATATCTAACAAATAACATTCTAAAACTTTTAGAAAGTTATATTTTATGCCGGAAGTTCTCTGTTATGGAAGGAGAATTTATGAGTACGCCCGAAGCTATTTTATCCGGTGTACCACAAGGGAGTATACTGGGGCCAGTATTATATTTGATTTATACTTGTGATATGCCTGTGAGCAGTAATATACACACTTCTACATTTGCAAATGATACAGCCTGCCTTAGTATGCACGAAAACCAGTAGTTAGATACTACCGGTTCTATGATAATTAAAATTGTCAAATTTGGATAATTAAAGTCAAAAATTTTGTAATTTATGGGAAAATTTTAAAATAAGGTCAAAGGTGTGAAGTGACGAGGGTACTCGATGGTTTGTAGATGTATGTGTATTAGATGTTTTGTTTTGTTGTATGAGCATAAGTAAGAGATAAGAATTGTTAGATGTCGGTCGGTTGATGTACATACTCGTAGTTTATTATGTTGGCGCGCAAAGTTGTATGTATGTTTTAGATTTTTGTTTTAACTTCGCAAAGGTGTGAAGTGACGAGGGTACTCCATGGTTTGTAGATGTCGGTCGGTTGATGTACATACTCGTAGTTTATTATGTTGGCGCAAGTTAAGGTTTTCACACCTTTCTTGAGTAAGAAAAATAAAATAAAAATATCTTTTTTTGAACGACAAGCGTTCGTCTTTATTCGGTATATTTTCTTAAAACTACTCATCTACAAAATGTTTCTTAAGGACTATTTATACTACTTGTACTTATCATATTCTTATCTTTAAGAGTGTTTATTTATGTATTAGTAACCCTTCGGTTAGTAATGATTCTTTGTTACAAAAATGTGTTTTTTTTATAATTAGGTATTTTTCTTAAAGTAGATATTGTTATCAGTTAGCACATGTGTTTTGGTATTATTATTCCTAATTGCTTACTTACTGTTTACAAAATTAGATATTTTTCTTAAAGTATATATTGTTATCAGTTAGCACATGTGTTTGGGTATTATTATTCCTAATTGCTTACTTACTGTGTTACCAACGTATTGGCCAGCGAGGTTTCCGACTTGCTCATTTATTTTTCTCGGAGAGTCATATCCCAGAAGGTCCCAGCCCTCTCACTGGTTACACTGGACATAAAGAGGTTACGATTACAAACAAACAATTTTTCTACTATACTCTAACGACGTACAAATCAAAATATCTTCTCCACTTCTTTCCCTTTTCAGGCAGATGTTATGGCCTACTTTGCCCTCCCAACCATGTCACCGGTTTGTCCTCTAGAGTTTATTTTCAGTGACCCCAAAACTAAATCGACTTACTTCTCCAACTTTACATTACCTTCATGCCATTAAACCCTTAAAATTATAGCCAAAACATTATATTTTCTTTTCTCACACGTTATAAATCATATATATTTTTTTATTTTAAGAATAATAAAACCTATACAAACTTTTTCTTACACTATTTTTATTTTTAATTTCTTTGTTTCCTTTTCTTTAATTTTTGTATTTTGCTAAATAATTTATATAATTTTAAAATTCTATAATCTAATTTTCAGAACATATATACATACAATTATTTAATTTTTCTCTTAATTCTATTTTCCTCGAGTATTCACCTTATTTCTTCCTAAACTTTATTTTATAATATTTTTCAAATTCTTATCATTACTATATTAAATCAAACACCTTTTTTTCAATATTCCTTTTACCTTCACTCATATAGACTTAAGGCCTAATTTCTCCCTATGTAAAAGCGGCGAACATATCTTACCTAACCTAAAGGAGCTCCCTGAGGCTAGTAATGTCTCCTAACTTTTTTTTTTGTTATAGGGTTATAAAAGTTTAGTGCCTTAATTCCTTTTTATTAATGAAGATAAGATGTTGGGCTTTTATTTATCTTTCCTACTTCCGGCAAAAACTATTTTCTTTTGTTTATTAACTGCCCGCTAAGGGTATGTAACTCAAACCTTGCGAAGAAATAAAGTCCACACTCAAAAAAAAACTAACACTACTTCTAGGAGCGATGCACTATGGCACCTTTTTAATTATTTTCAGTGCACGATTATATTATTTTTAAACAATAAATAAAAAATATAAATACAACAGGTAAATTAAAACTATTTTGGTAAAAAAAATTTTTTGAATTAAATACACATATGTGTGATTTTCATTTAATCAATTTAAATTCTTTTTTTTTATATTGGTAGCAAAATTTTTCTTTTTTGCTTTACCACACAAAAGATTTTTCTCCTTAGAATTTTCTCCTTTTTTTTGTACTTTAAGTAAAAGGTTTACCTGGCTATTATTTTGAAATACGGGGTTTGGAAAACCTGGAGTGCTTACGCCTTTAAAATTCTACTCGACACGCTCCTCTTATATACATTATTTTCTTTCCGGTTCTCGTCTATCCGCCTTCTCTTTCCCAGTTCTTGATTTGTTCCTTGTATGGAGTTTCAACAATCTGAATCCTTCAAACAACAAGGATTTGTTGACACACCTTCACAACTATAAAGTATAGCAAATTAAACACTTTTCTTTTATTCTATTTCTATTTCTATATATACTAACATTTCTATTTTTTGTCTTTGGACTTCACTCTTGAAAATAAATTAAACGGGTAAAACTTTAGCTGTGTGTATGTACGAAAAAAAATTTTTTCTTGGTATGCGTTCACTTTGAAATTTTCGTTATGACTAAACTCTAATGAATTTCCTCTATACTAATATGCCATTCCTTTTTTCCAATTTGTCTTATATTCTTTTCCAAAATTTTCCAGACCTTTCCCAAGCTTTTCCATTTATTCCGTTTTTTTCCTATGCTTCTAGAAGTTTCGATTTTCCCTCCAAATCTCCATCTTTTATTTCTATTTAAATTTCTTAGTTTTATTTTCTTTTTCTTGTGACTAATGTATTTATAACATTTCCACCATTTTTGTTTCTCTAGAAAACCTGTTTTTCCTAGCTCCTAAAGTTTATCCTTATCCAGTTGTCCTATCTCAAATTTCCCTTTACCAGAATCTCATAAAAATAGAAAGTAAAATTTTGCTTCATTATTTTTGTTCGTCACAAAAAACTTTTTTTTTCTAACACAACGTCTTTGGTAGTGTATTTTCTTCAATGAAATTAACATCCCTGGGTTTTAATATGTAGGCCTGACCTACACCAGCAATTACACTACGCCGTATTACACTAACAAATGTGAACAGAATCCACATTAAAAAAAAATAATAATTTGACAGCCGCAAGAAGAAGAATTATTTAACTATTACATATGAAAATTTGTGACACAAATTTCAATTTATAAAGGAAAATATATTTTGAATGTTGGTTGGAGAACCAAATAAAAACTCATTTTTTTGGAGACAATATATAAGGAGAGGAATTTGGAAGTTCCAGCTTCATAAGCGTCGGTATATGTCGTTTGGAATCTTCTCTGAGGAGGCTCCTTAACCTTAGAAATTTTTTGATGGCGGTATAAACTTTGTGTTCGGGCAAGTAAATTTACCATCCCTTGTAAGAACAATGGGTACGGAGGAACCTCAAATGAACACATAAACAAACAAACAAATTTTAATCTATTTCATCATTACTCAGCAAGTCACAAGCAAAAGGTATACGCCGGCGAAACAGAGGTGACCAAAGGTGGCAAAGACATTCATTTGCATTTCTCCTGCAACAAAACTCCGGGTTCTACAGCGGTCGATGAAGAAAATGGTGTGCGGAATTGATTGGTATTATTGATTCCAGATGTCTAACGTGGGGAACTCCCACACCCTAAAACAAGTCTCATTTTCTAGCAAGTTAGCCGGGCCACTGTGCTTTTAACATATTTTCCCGTACCCCCCCCCCCCCCCCCCCCCATTAAGTATGTTGGTGTTTTATCGGAAAGTGTTTTCAACGTCGGGAACCTCTACCACCCCCATCTTAAGATATAAGTCCATACTTATGTATGTACATATATACGCACATTATTTGTGCATTTCTTGAAAATTGTTTTTTTTTCGTCTTCTAGTCTATGTACTATGAAAAATTATATTTTTTTGTCATTAGTTTCTTCAATTTCGCGTATTTTTATTTTTTTATTTTCTAATTTTCTTCTTTCAGATCTTTGCTTCACATGGATATGCCTCTACTCTCTTCATCTTTTTCCTACTATTCTAGGGGCTTGGCTATCTCTCGGCTCTTTACTCAAACAAAAGAATCTAGAAATTTAAAGATTACTCTATTCCGACGTGTCCATATTTCTGGTATATTTAACGCTGTTTTACGGGAAGTATCCTGTCATACATCCATAGTATAAGTTTTTACTTTGTGTATCCCTTTTTCAGATTTTCCTACTAATGAATCAGGTACTAATTATCTTTAAACTGTCTCCAGTTTATGATTATTGTACCTTAAAATATAAAAAAACGGGACATCACGAACAGAAATATCACAGATGAATCACAGGTTGGCTTCTCGTCATAATAATAACGCTAAAAAAAGAGGTATGTCAATCCTAGTCCTAAGTCATTTCCTTACTTGTATATCAGGTACTTGAAGTATGTTTATCACAGATAAAAAAAAACTTGCTAAATCTAATAAAGGTGGGACAACACAACATGCATTTCAATGTATAATTACATGAAATAAAATAATCTGTCTTATGTCCTACTATTGCACTCAAGTTTCGAGTAAAACATTCTTGAATTAAATTTTGATTAGCAATTCATATTTTAATATCTTTCATGTGATAAATACCAATTGTCTTCCCATCTAATGTCTAGAGTTCGTACATATTGTTACCCACAGGTCGAACCACTCTGCACTTAAGAAATTTTTGACAAAACTTTGCGTTTAGGTTCTTTGCAAAGTTGCTCTGTACCATATTTCGGCGGTAAACTTCTTGGCCTGGAACAAATTTTACTCTTCGAGCTCTTTTGTTGTATCTGGCGGCACTCTTCTCAAAAGCTTTGTTCATGTTGTCTTTTATTTGTTCTCTGATGAATTCCATTCGCTCATTCGGTTTTTCTACGATACGGTGATCTGTAATGGATTGAAGTTGCCGGCTTAATTTGTAATCTGCCCCACTAGAGTACATATGGAAACCGAATAATGCAAAGAAAGGGGTGAAGCCTATAGCACTGTGAAAGGAATTTCTCAAAGCACATGCAATCTCTGATCCCAATCCCGGTGATCATCTTTCAGATAGGCTCTTATTGCAGATAATATGCTCTGATTAACCCTTTCTGAAGCATTACTACTAACAGATTTTGGAAAGATTTTGATATAAATTGCACGCCATTATCCGTATGGATTTTTTCAGGGACGCCAAATTTGTGAAATACTTCATGAATCAGGAATTCTATTACATTTCCGGCAGTAGCCTCTTTCATTGCTTTGATAATGGTGTATTTTGTAAAGTGGCCTAGCACGATGAAAACGTAACAATTTCCCCTTTTTGATCTTGGGTATTTGCCTAAGAAGTCTAGATATAATTTTTGAAACGGTCGATCTGTGATGACTTGGTTTCCTATTTCCGGTTTAAGATTTTGATTTGTTGGCTTAATTTCCTTGCACACTTGACATTTTTTTATGTACTCTTTCACTTGAATGGACAATTTTGGCCAATAAAAAAATCTTCTAAGTCGTTCTAGAGTTTTTACAACTCCTCCATGACCAGATTTTCCACGGACACTCTGTTTCATTGCCGCGATTGTAATCCATTCTTCTATACACTATCCCATCTTCAACTTTTAAATCTGGTAAACTGTCTTTGTTTGACTTAATCAAGTCTAAATATTTCTCACTCTGAAATTCTATGGTTTCGAAATCAAATATATCTTCTAATTTTAATTCTTCAGCACTCATTTCCTCTTTTTCTATTCTTGAAAGCATATCCGCTACTACGTTATCAGAACCTTTAAGGTGTTCAATGTCAAAATTGAAAGATTGTAATAGGAGTGACCATCGTGCCAGCCTCCCAGTCAAGTCCTTTAGGGGCATTAGCCACTTAAGACTAGCGTGATCCGTGACAATGGTAAAAGGCATTATCTCAATATAGGGGCGAAAATTTTTTACTGCCATTACAGCCGCCAAACATTCTTTTTTCGTCACCGTATAATTTCTCTGACATTTATTTAATTTCTGGCTATAAAATGCTATCGGGTGTTCCTCTTTTTATCATTCAGCTGATATAAGACTGCCCCAATCCCGTAATCACACGCATCGCACTGTATCCAAAATCTTTTACTAAAATCTGCATGTCTTAATACTGGCGCTGAGGTCAAGGCTTTTTTCAGATTTTCAAATGCATGGATGGCTTCGGGAGTCATTTCAAATCTTTTAGCTTTCTTAAGTGTGTCGGTTAACGAAGCTGATATGGATGCAAAATCCTTAATAAATCGGCTGTACCAGCCTGCCGTTCCAAGAAAACTTCGTACTTCCCGGGGTGATTTTGGTACTCTGATTTCTTTTATTGCCCGCACTTTTTCTAGGTCTGTTTTAAGACTTCCTCCGCCTATAATAAATCCGAGATACTTAAGTTGCTGAAAACAGAATTTAGATTTCTGGAGTTCTATTGTCAAGTTCGCTTTCTTTAAACATAACGCCACTTCTTCCAATATCTTTAAATGTTTCTCAAAGCTATCAGAGATCACGAGTAAATCATCCAAATATATGAAAACGTTTTCTTTGAGTTTCTGAGGAATTACTTTGTCCATAAGTCTACATAACCGTTGAGCAGCATTGCAAAGACCGAATGGCATAACTCGAAATTGGTAGAGTGGTCGACCTGCTACGGTAAACGCAGTGTACGGTTTGCACTATTCCTCTAGCTCTATTTGCCAGAATGCAAATTTTAAATCGACGCTACTTATATAATAAGTCTCATCGATTCGACTTAAAATGCCATCAATATTTTGAAGAGGATAGGCATCTTTAATAGTAATTTTGTTTAGCTTTCTAGCATCAAGGCAAAATCTATTTTTATCTGACTTTCTAACAATCGTTGTCCTGTTCGACCATGGGCCTTCGCTCTCTTCAATGACTTTCAACGCTAGCATTGTATCTATCTCTTTATATACGATTTCTTGTACTGCTGGAGATAGCGGGTAGTGGCGATCTTTAAAAGGCACAGCACCTTCTACCAGTTTTATTGAATGCTTCTCCAAAGGAGTGCAACCTAACCCATATTTTTCAAAAGTTGGAAACAGCTCTATTACTTATTGTATCATTTTATGTTGTTTTGAGTCTAATATATGAGAACTGGATCTATGGTCCTCTACCTTGAAATCGTCTTGTAATTTTTCAAGATTTAACTCTTCCATCCTAAAGATTTCAGGTGCCAGATTGAACACTGTCCAGAAATCTACTCCAAGGTAGGCCTCTTGATTCAAATCTGGGCACAGGTAAAATATTATTTTCTTTGTTTTATTATTGTAAGTAATATCTAACTCAAATTTACCCAATAATCTGTGCTTTTTTCCTGCTGCTGTCGAAACTTCCGAAAATATTGGTTTGAAATTAACGCCTAATTCATCTATCAGTTCTCTGCAACCTTTACCCAATAAACTGACGGATGCGCTTGTATCCAATAAACCCTTTATCTCTATTTCTCCTATCCTAATAATGGCATAAGCACGTGGATCACCTATCATCTCTACTGCCTTTATAGTTTCTACTATCACCTTTTTGAATTCTATTTGAAATTGGTTTTCCAATACTAATGGATTCATTAAAAATCTTTTCTCTGACTTTCTGATAGTTTAACTCGCGTTCAGTGAGGGAATATGTATGTCGCATTTGGGGAATAAATTTATTAAAATTTTTAGCATTTTTTACAAGATTTATTTTTCTTTTAGATTTTACCTCTGCATTGTCTGCGGGGGATGCATAAGGCGACGGTTCCCCGCTGATCCGTCGCTTCTGCAAAAATTTCTGGACTTACAATTTTCGCAATTGGGAGCCTTTATGTCTGGCATTCCACATCCATAACAAAACAATTTTCCCTCTTCTGACGGACAATTATGAAATATATGGTCATTTTGATGACAATTCCAACATACTAGCGGTCTCCTGGCGAATTGATTTGTTGCCATACCAACTTCAATTTCAGCTTCCTCATCAACTGTCTCGGCTGTGTTCATGCACTCATCGAATGATGTTTCATAAATTTCGTTTACATGCCTAGCATAACGATTTCCTGGAGCAGATGACGACATAGCTCGCGAATCCTTTCGACAGAATATTTTCTCGACCTGTATGCATTCTTGTCTAAGTTCCTCCACTGAGCTGACACTAATCGGGTAAACTCTACCTCTGATTTCCTCTCTTAAATTCTTTTTTATCATCTTTACCATCTCATTTTCAGCTATGAAAATATTCAACCTAGACCGCTTTTGAATCATAGTGAAGAAAAAAGCGTCAATGTCTTCTCCTGGCTTTTGCTTCCTCTCTACCAAATCACTCATCAATTCAAAACTTGATCTGGTGGACCTGTACTGTTTTAACAAGGCATCTTTTAAAGTACTCCACTCAGTAACCAAATTTGTTTGTACAAATAGCCAGTACCACTTTTCTGGTACTCCTTTCACTAGCAGATGGAAATTATCCATTACCTCTTCCCATGAAACTCCGTATCGTCTCCTCAAACGTTCCACCCAGAAAACAAAATCCTCTACAGCCAGTTTATTGTTATTTCCATCGAATTCCACCCCCTCATTTATCTATCCTCAGCTTAGGGCCAGTCCTGGACGCATTCGTGATTTCATTATTTTCTACTACATCTCTGGAAGAATGTAACGATGTCGTGGGTGAGGGGTACATGTTACTGCCGTTTCTCCTCAAAGTCGGTACTATTTCGTCTAAGATTATTTTATTATCCTGCTGGGTATTTTGCACAACAAGGCATAGCTTACTTAAAGAAGCGGTTATATCCACTATTTGCCTTCTAAGATCATTTATTTGACTCTCATTTCTCGTCTCTGGAACTCCTGCTTGTTTATCCACAGGTGGTGGTAATCCAGTTGCTCCCTGTTCTCGTACATCGATATTCACAGCCGAACTAGTTGATGGGTTCGTCGTAATAATCGTCTGAGATTTATCGTAGAACTGAGGGTCGGTGAAGCCTGTAGCTTGTGCCATATTGATTTCCCTGCTTGTGCTCGATTTTCTACCAGGGGTGTTAGACTTATATGTCTTACCAAATGCCAGAGGTGTAGATCTACTAAAATCAAGACAGACTTCTCTATCTCTTTTTCTAAACTGAGAAACTTGATTTTTTCTTTCTTTCTTTATAGCCCCTGTACTCTGCGGTATTTGGGACATAACCTCCGAGATTTAATAGTTATTTTCCCTATCAATTTTATTACAATTAGCGCCACAAAATCAGAAAAGCAACCAAAAAATTGGAAAAGCCAAAATACAAAAAAATAAATAAATAACTAAAAATTAAAAAAAAAGGATTTTTGGTAAATAACCACAAAAACCTGAATAAAACTTAATTTAAATGTTGCTAAATAACTAACACGTAAAATATAATAATTAACAAATATTTCTGTTTATTCTATGTATATGCGTTTTTTTTTCTCTTTTAGGTTTGGCATGAAGATAATGAGCGGTTGTCGATTAGCTCAATAAGGAAAAGAAATAAAAATAACATCTTGATTCGCACGTAAAACAAATTAATTCAAACAATTTTAAAATGACTATTATAGGATGTTTTTAATACGGACATAATTATGAATTCTCGCCAATTATGTGTTATCAAGAATCCTATCGTAGAATCTCGGTACATCGGACCCTGAAGCAAATACGCAAAATTTACGCCCAGGCGGTTACCGACGGATTCAATCGTAATAAATTTTAAGCTGAAACTATACAAAAAAAAAATCAAACGAAGAAAGGCGTTAACAATACAATTAGATAATTTGAATAACAATTTACTAAGCTATTGTTACCTATCTCAATGAACTGATGGAAGTCCACGCTTCTCCTGTAGTTAAAACTTTCACCCTTTGGTACTACCTTTCTAAGACTCCTTAAAATGGGCTACTCAAAAGACTACACTTTAAACTACCTGATTGGCTATTCGTTCTTGGGCTATTAATATTACAAAACTAGTAGGCTATGATTACATGTCTAGCTGACTACATGTTCTTAGTATTCAGTTTGGCGCTATTTAGTGCCAAACTACTTTCGTTGGGCGCCATTTATGTTACCAACGTATTGGCCAGCGAGATTTTCGACTTGCTTATTTATTTTTCTCGGAGAGTCATATCCCAGAAGGTCCCAGCCCTCTCACTGGTTACACTGGACATAGAGAGGTTACGATTACAAACAAACAATTTTTCTACTATACTCTAACGACGTACAAATCAAAATACCTTCTCCACTTCTTTCCCTTTTCAGGCAGATGTTACGCCCTACTTTGCCCTCCCAACCATGTCACCGGTTTGTCCTCTAGAGTTTATTTTCAGTGACCCCAAAACTAAATCGACTTACTTCTCCAACTTTACATTACCTTCATGCCATTAAACCCTTAAAATTATAGCCAAAACATTATATTTTCTTTTCTCACACGTTATAAATCATATATATTTTTTTATTTTAAGAATAATAAAACCTATACAAACTTTTTCTTACACTATTTTTATTTGTAATTTCTTTGTTTCCGTTTCTTTAATTTTTGTATTTTGCTAAATAATTTATATAATTTTAAAATTCTATAATCTAATTTTCAGAACATATATACATACAATTATTTAATTTTTCTCTTAATTCTATTTTCCTCGAGTATTCACCTTATTTCTTCCTAAACTTTATTTTATAATATTTTTCAAATTCTTATCATTACTATATTAAATCAAACACCTTTTTTTCAATACTCCTTTTACCTTCACTCATATAGACTTAAGGCCTAATTTCTCCCTAGGTAAAAGCGGCGAACATATCTTACCTAACCTAAAGGAGCTCCCTGAGGCTAGTAATGTCTCCTAACTTTTTTTTGTTATAGGGTTATAAAAGTTTAGTGCCTTAATTCCTTTTTATTAATGAAGATAAGATGTTGGGCTTTTATTTATCTTTCCTACTTCCGGCAAAAACTATTTTCTTTTATTTATTAACTGCCCTCTAAGGGTATGTAACTCAAACCTTGCGAAGAAATAAAGTCCACACTCAAAAAAAAACTAACACTACTTCTAGGCGCGATGCACTATGGCACCTTTTTAATTATTTTCAGTGCACGATTATATTATTTTTAAACAATGAATAAAAAATATAAATACAACAGATAAATTAAAACTATTTTGGTAAAAAAAATTTTTGGAATTAAATACACATATGTGTGATTTTCATTTAATCAATTTAAATTTAAATTTACCACACAAAAGATTTTTCTCCTTAGAATTTTCTCCTTTTTTTTTGTACTTTAAGTAAAAGGTTTACCTGGCTATTATTTTGAAATACGGGGTTTGGAAAACCTGGAGTGCTTACGCCTTTAAAATTCTACTCGACACGCTCCTCTTATATACATTATTTTCTTTCCGGTTCTCGTCTATCCGCCTTCTCTTTCCCAGTTCTTGATTTGTTCCTTGTATGGAGTTTCAACAATCTGAATCCTTCAAACAACAAGGATTTGTTGACACACCTTCACAACTATAAAGTATAGCAAATTAAACACTTTTCTTTTATTCTATTTCTATATATACTAACATCTCTATTTTTTGTCTTTGGACTTCACTCTTGAAAATAAATTAAACGGGTAAAACTTCAGCTGTGTGTATGTACGAAAAAATTTTTTTTCTTGGTATGCGTTCACTTTGAAATTTTCGTTATGACTAAACTCTAATGAATTTCCTCTATACTAATATGCCATTCCTTTTTTCCAATTTGTCTTAAATTCTTTTCCAAAATTTTCCAGACCTTTCCCAAGCTTTTCCATTTATTCCGTTTTTTTCCTATGCTTCTAGAAGTTTCGATTTTCCCTCCAAATCTCCATCTTTTATTTCTATTTAAATTTCTTAGTTTTATTTTCTTTTTCTTGTCACTAATGTATTTATAACATTTCCACCATTTTTGTTTCTCTAGAAAACCTGTTTTTCCTAGCTCCTAAAGTTTATCCTTATCCAGTTGTCCTATCTCAAATTTCCCTTTACCAGAATCTCATAAAAATAGAAAGTAAAATTTTGCTTCATTATTTTTGTTCGTCACAAAAAACTTTTTTTTCTAACACAACGGCTTTGGTAGTGCATTTTCTTCAATGAAATTAACATCCCTGGGTTTTAATATGTAGGCCTGACCTACACCAGCAATTACACTACGCCGTATTACACTAACAAATGTGAACAGAATCCACATTAAAAAATAATAATTTGACAGCCGCAAGAAGAAGAATTATTTAACTATTACATATGAAAATTTGTGACACAAATTTCAATTTATAAAGGAAAATATATTTTGAATGTTGGTTGGAGAACCAAATAAAAACTCATTTTTTTGGAGACAATATATAAGGAGAGGAATTTGGAAGTTCCAGCTTCATAAGCGTCGGTATATGTCGTTTGGAATCTTCTCTGAGGAGGCTCCTTAACCTTAGAAATTTTTTGATGGCGGTATAAACTTTGTGTTCGGGCAAGTAAATTTCCCATCCCTTGTAAGAACAATGGGTACGGAGTAACCTCAAATGAACACATAAACAAACAAATTTTAATCTATTTCATCATTACTCAGCAAGTCGCAAGCAAAAGGTATACGCCGGCGAAACAGAGGTGACCAAAGGTGGCAAAGACATTCATTTGCATTTCTCCCGCAACAACTGTCTACCAAGCATATGGTTTTTGTACATCATGGGTTTTTCCGTCAATTATATTATCATTATGACTCAATGCTGGACTTTGTACGTCTGTCTATGTCTTGTAATTACGTTTGTAAATATAATATAATTTAATTTTTGTATATAAGATACGACATCTTAACTCTCCTTCTTCTTAAACAAGAGCGTTCCGCTCTTTCCTAGCTTTTTCTAAAACTGATTTATAATAGACGTTGTAAGCTTCTGTTTGTTTGGTTTGTCTATAAGCAATAATGTATTTAAATGTTTTCAGTCCTAATATAATTATACCTATTGTGGTTGCTATTATAAGCAAAGAGTAAGAAACTGTTCTGAAGGGATGTTCTTCAAATGGTATAAGAAATCTCTGTAATGAGTCTATGTTAGTGAATGCATTTTCCTTGTCTGATTGTACTATTTTCTCTATTTCAAAATTTTCGTTGTGTTTGGTATGTATAGCCTCAATTAATCTATCATGAAGTTTTCTATATGTTGTTCCATCAATGTTAACTAGGTCTGTGAAAGAAACTAGAAATGTACCTGTCATTGATTTATTTTCAACCGTATGATTTTCATCAATTAATATGTGTCCTTCATCTATTTCTAACAAGTTTTCATTATATTCCTGAATTACTGAACATTTGGTGCTCCTATTCTCAAGTAGTGGTATTGTACAATTGTTTTGAGTTTTGTTGATCTGACATATACTTTTTCCTAAATAATTTTTCCAATATTTTGTTCTGACGTAGTTAATGCCGCACTGTGCTATACTTTTATCTGTGATTACCGTCCCGTGTTTAAAGCTTAAAAAATTTGCAATGCTTTGTTACAATTGGGTATTAATAAATGGCAATAATTAACTCATTAGATCTTGCTATGTGAATTGTAGAATACTCTAGTACATTTATTATTGGTATTGATGCCCGTTCTTTATTTATAATTTCCTTGACATCGTTCAAGTCGATTGCTTCTGAAAGATACTGATTATTTTTTGCGGCGTTTATAGTTCTTACCAAGAGTAGTAATTGATCATGAATTTTTAAATAATAAGATGGTTCTCAACTTTCCTTGCACCAAGTGATTCAATAAGTTTTTCGAAGCGTGAGTTCATTTGGTGTTGTATTTTATTGTTGTTAATAAGTTGATTTATTTTCTATTCAATCGCAATTAAGTCATAATGGTCTGGGACACCTGTGATGAACTTGAGTGCTGATCCCAAAAAGTTTATTGAGCGCTTGAATATTCTAAAGAACGTCGCTTTTTTCTTGTTTTCCGATTTTTTTAAACTCTTCAGTTATTCCATGTTCATTCAACTGGTCTGCTAATGTTTCAATCTTCCTCAACCAGATTAGTTCTTCCGTTGTAAATGTATCTTGTTTTTTTAAAAATTGATTCGTATGGGGTAAGTATTTTTGTGAGATTCGTAATATGGAATAAAAACGTTGTTTCTTCGAATAGATATACGTCGTCAGTTTGCGTCAGAACTAACTTCTGATCCTTCACATCTCTTACTTGAACTTTTGATATTGCTTCTTGGACGGCGAATATTACCACCACGAGTAACGTCTGGTAATTCATTTTCTTTTTTAATCGTATAATTCTTAATGTTTTTCTTGTATACAATAACTCCCCTCCATGATCTGTATTCAAACTGGTTACCCTTGAATTCAGGCAGTGCTTTGAGTATATCCAAGTTTATTTCACCAGGTGAGTTATACATCATACCGATGGGATGCAGAGGTTGTATTGCGACTGGAGCCAGAGGATTTGTTAGCAGTTGACTCACTTTATTTTCGAGTTGCTGGTTCTTTGAGACCAAGTTTTCTATGGTCAATTGCATTAGTGCAATTTGTTGTGTTAGTGCTTCCATACTGTTTAGTTGATTAGTCGTTGGTTCCTTTTCCAATTTTATTCTGTTGTTATCGAAATTAGCTTGCCTTCTCTTCGACATAAGTATTTTAGTCTTCTCTATTTTTTCTAGAGCACGAATTTTCTTTATCGTGGTCAGAGTTCACAAGTTAGACCTTCCTTTGCCTAAGTTGTGCTTCACTAGAGTCTGGGTTACTTTCCAATAGTCAGTGTTTGTTATTTTGTGGTCCTTATTAGGGATAGCTTTCCCAGATTTGCTCTTCGGAGAATAACAATATGTAAGTCTCCTGACAGGATCGCCAGTTAAGGTTTTCACACCTTTCTTGAGGTATATATCTTTTTTTGAACGACAAGCGTTCGTCTTTATTCGGTATATTTTTTTAAACTACTCATCTACAAAATGTTTCTTAAGGACTATTTATACTACTTGTACTTATCATATTCTTATCTTTAAGAGTGTTTATTTATGTATTAGTAACCCTTCGGTTAGTAATGATTCTTTGTTACAAAAATGTGTTTTTTTTATAATTAGGTATTTTTCTTAAAGTAGATATTGTTATCAGTTAGCACATGTGTTTTGGTATTATTATTCCTAATTGCTTACTTACTGTCTACCAAGCATATGGTTTTTGTACATAATTTTTCCATCAATTATATTATCATTATGATTCAATGCTGGACTTTGTACGTCTGTCTATGTCTTGTAATTACGTTTGTAAATATAATATAATTTTGTTGTTGTATATAAGATACGACATCATAACTCGCGCAAACTTGTATGCATGTTTAAGATTTTTCTTTTAATTTTGAACTGAGTTGTAATTTTGTTTGTTTTGTTGTGGGAGCATAAGTGTGAGATAAGGATAGTTTGATGTACATACATTCGTAGTTTATTTTCATTGGCACGCATGCTTTGTACGTATGTTTTTGTTTTAATTTTGAATTTAAGTTTGATTTTTTTTGTTTGTCAAGTGGTTGCAGCATTTTTTTTTCTTTTTGAGCAATATGCCTGATACGTGTACCTGTTTGATATGTCTTGGAGTGAACAGACAAATTTTGTCCGACGTCGTTGCCAGAAAGAGCATTGTCAGTCCATTGGAAGACTAGCAGCTCAAAACAAATTGCCAGACATCTTACAATCGTGTGAACATTTTGTAAAATTATTGCCAGATATTTGTCAGATATTTTAATATTGTCAGATGTGCAAAGTTTATGCATCTGACAATGGCGTCATTGTAAGAGAATTATTTCTATGGGCAACACTGCCCACGCTTTTCTTAAAGAAAAAATGTATAGTAAAATATATGCACACAAAATCATTGCAATTGCTTCTTTATGGTCCATAATAATTTATACTTTCACTTTTTAAATTTAACACAAATAAAAACGATTGATATTTAACAATTTCTAACAAATGAGTCTGGCAGCGCATAACATCGGATCTGACAATTTTTGCATATAACAACTGTGTGAACTGACAATAAATTGTAAGATTTTCTTACAACCGTGTGAACTGACAAGAAATATTGTACTGGCAATTTTCGATTGCCAGTACATTGCCAGCACATTGACAGATCTAACAATATTGTAAGACCTGACAATCGTCTGCACATAGCTTAATACATTGACAGATCTGACAATCGTCTGTACATAGCTTAAGGCTCGACGCCATTTTTTTTATTTAAATTTTTCTTTATATATTTTAATTTTCTATAAGATACCAAATTTTTATTAATTTTGGAGTTATGTCACTACACTTTATTTAAGCCGTTAAAACATATGAATCCATATGTATGTACACATAAAAACCTGAAAAATTTTGACAAATGCGTACAACAATGACAAAATTGATACATTTTCTTCGGCGCAGTATCTCTTTTGTCGAGCCGATGAAAACATGGCGTGAGCGGCTAAGCCGCCGACCGGCATATAGCTTTTCTTATACTTTCGGCTTGAACCGATTGATCGGAAGGTGTCAAGGCACATTTAATACAGGTACATGCATTAGGCAAAACTCTCTGGCAACTCTCTGCTTCTCACATAGCTTTACATGGTAATTGTCAAAAAATTGTATGCATCAAACAAGACACAATTGTATTTGTCAAATGAATTCTTCGTTATAAATTTGTAAACAAAAAATCAGCGGATGAGCAATATGCCTGATACGTGTACCTGTTTGATATGCCTTGGAAGGTGTGTTAAGCTATGTACAGACGACTGTCAGATCTTACAATATTGTCAGATCTGTCAATGTGCTGGCAATCGAAAATTACTAGTACAATATTCCTTGTCAGCTCACACGGTTGTAAGAAAATCTTACAATTTATTGCCAGACGGTTGTATGGCAATTAATTCATCTGACAAAATTGTGAGCCGAAAAATTGTGAGTTCACACAGTTGTCATATGCAGAAATTTTCAGATCTGTTGTTATGCGTTGCAAAACTCAAAGCTTTTGTTAGAAATTGTTAAATATCAACCGTTTGTGTTTGTTATAAAAGTAAAAAGTGAACGTATAAATTATTATGGACCATAAAGAAGCAATTGCAATGATTTTGTGATTTTTTATTATAAATGTTTTATTTAATATCAAGCGTGTGCAGTGTTGCCCATAGAAACAACTCTCTTACATTGACGCTATTGTCAGATGCATAAACTTTGCACATCTGACAATATTAAAATGACTGACAAATATCTGGCAAAAATTTTACAATATGTTTACATGATTGTAAGATGTCTGACAATTTGTTGCCAGCTGCTAGTATTTCAATGGACTGACAATGGTTTTTCTGGCAACGACGTCTGACAAAACTTGTCAGTTCACACGGTTGTAAGAAATTTTGCGCACATTTTACTGGCAATATTGTAAGATCTGACAACCGTCTGTACATAGCTTTACTGGTTTCTGGCTGTGGGGGAGAAGGGTTTTGGCTGCTTTTCCAGTTTTCATTTATTTCACAGTTGTGTTGATTTAAGAAATTATGCAAAATGCAACAGCACATAATAATTCTACTATTGAACTTTTGGTGATTATCTAAACCCCTTGCAATCCGTCTGAATCTTGCCTTTAGATTACCGAAAGCATTTTCAACTACACGCTCGGCCTTGGACAAATTATAATTAAATGTCTGCTGTTCTAAGGAAGCTGAAGTTGAAAATGAATAGGGTTTCATAAGCATCGGTGAAAATTTAAAAGCAGAGTCTCCAATAATAACTTGTGTGCCGCATATTTTCTTCGTATTTTCTTTTAGGACATTAGATGAATCTATCATATAGCTTAATTTAGATTTTCGGTAGATTAAAGAATCATTGCATCGTCCAGGGCAACCTATATTGACGTAAAGAAATCTGTAACTAGATCAGAAAATATTTATTACATATCATTGTGAATACAGAAAGGCCCTAACTAGTTACATTTTTAAAATAGGATATGACCATAGTAGCTAGTACTTCAATCCCTCTTATATTGTTATTATATTTATCTATAATATCAATATTAATAAATAAATAAATTTTTTAAATTAGTTTTTGTATATTTTGATAGAAGATCTAATGAGTGTGTGCTCATATCTAAATGTTCGAGTTAATTTTACCGGAAGTCAACCAACGCGAATAAAACAACGGATACATACTATACCATGTATACATATGTATATATGTATATCTATATACGCATGTACATTCAGTAATTGCAAATTTCTACAAGCTGCTCGGACTCGAAATTTTTGCACATAAAGGAAGTACTCGAAATATGTATTTCTTCAACATCATCGTCTGCTAGCATAATTTCTACTAACTCTGCATATTGTAGCATTAATTGTTTCTGGTCCTCAACACGAGAAGCAATTAAATCAATTTCTACTGAATTTTTAAATTTCATTTAATTTTAAGTTGCTCAAACTTGTGAAAATAGTATTATAATAAAGACAGATGAAAGATGTAAGATGTTGTAATGTGAACAGGTTTTTTTATCTTTCATCATATTTCTCAAAGATGTGAGTGAGTGTGAAAAGGCTATTAAGTGTAGCCACACTTGCGGTTTTTTATAAATTTTTTATTATTGCTTGAAAGCAAATCCCTGCGCCGAGTATTTTTGTCGGCGGTGGCTGGCTCATGAAAAATCATCGGCAGCGGCTGAAAATTGCTGTCAGCCGGCTGAAATAACTTCAGGTATAAGGCCCCTTTCACATTAGGCAACTTTACTTGCGCAAGTCTTGTGTTTGTGGGTGTGAGAGGAAAGGTCGGTTGAAGGGGAACGAATTGCCGAGATTTGAGTACAGACTTGCTTGAACTCGGCAATTCTGCCACAACTTGGCAATTCTGCCACAAAACGTCAACAAATTAAGAAAACTCGAGCATAAGAAAATTAAACTTGCTCAATAAATGAACTGAATGGCCCCTTTCACATTAGGCAACTTTACTTGCGCAAGTCTTGTGTTTGTGGGTGTGAGAGGAAAGGTCGGTTGAAGGGGAAAGAATTGCCGAGATTTGAGTACAGACTTGCTTGAACTTGGCAATTCTGCCACAACTTGGCAATTCTGCCACAAAACGTCAACAAATTAAGAAAACTCGAGCATAAGAAAATTAAACTTGCTCAACAAATGAACTGAATGTGAACATAGAAGCAAGTTCAAAAGAAAATAAATAAAAATGAAAATTATACTTGCGCAAGTAAAGTTGCCTAATGTGAAAGGGGCCAATGTGAACATAGAAGCAAGTTCAAAAGAAAATAAATAAAAATGAAAATTATACTTGCGCAAGTAAAGTTGCCTAATGTGAAAGGGGCCTTACTTTGATACACTAATACCATATTCACACGGACAGCAATTGTCGAGGTTCGCTCCCTCATTCACCGTTTGCGGTCGAATGTTGATTGAATCAACATGCATCTCCTCTACAAATATTTGAGAACGAACCATCTTGGTTCATTTTGAACCTTGTTGCGAACCACGCAAAAATTGCTATCATCCCTAGTCTTGATAACAAATTATAGCTAATTTATCAGAACTAGTTATCAAAATAAAATGAGTACACACATAAACATACACATGCACGCATGAGTAAATAACAACCAAACCAAAAAAAAGGACGCGTGTATGAATTAAACATAGAACACATTTTATTAATTATTTTTTCTTAAATTGTTTATACACAGTAAAAAAAGCAAAAACCACAACATATAAAACTCGTGCCAACTATTCAAGCATGTATATGGATGTATGTATATAAGTACTTACATACCTCAGAGGATCTACAGAAATGTCACGAGACGGACGATAATTTGTGTTTTCGGAGGTCTCGCTCTCTCTGTCACTGCGAATTCTTTAAATCTTCTTTCGTGATGACATTTTTTAGCTCAATTTCATTTTACGCTTTGTTAAATGTTTTGTTTGTTAAATGGTAAAAATTTATATTTTTAAATGAAAATGCTTTAAATGAGATATGCAATCATCTTATAAATAAATGTGCCTTGAGCACACATATATATACCTGGGTGGTGAAAATGTTGTCAGTACTGAAAATATATATTATTGTTACTTGGTTTCTTTACTCTCAAAAAGTACGGACTTTTCCAGCTCTGATATGCGGCCGTTGACATTTCCATTCCGCAGACATTTTATATATACGTGTGTGCGTGCGAATGTGCAGTTGCCAGACTATGTTTACAACATTTTTATGATAAAATGGCTATTAACACTGGGTCAAGGCACATTTACTACATATGATACGCCTTGCACTGGGTCTTCACATAGCTATTCATTCCTGCAAACAAGCAATAATGTCGGCAGAATAATTTAATTTTTTTTGCTTCTTGCTTGAGGCGGAGAACACATATGGCAATTTTTTCCACAAATCTTTCACATTCCTAGGGCAGGTATTGACTAAAATATACATCTCCAATGCACAATTTATGTTTAGTTTTTCTTTTATTGTTTTCGGTTGATTTCTTTTAATATTTTGCTCGAATCTACTGTTTTGCAGAAACTAATGAAAAATACAACAAAAGTGACAGCAGATTGCTAGGAAATAATTGCTCGAGCAATCAGCACAGCAATCAATGCGCAATGGATTGACACTTATGGTAGAATTACTGAAATGGTATCGTGCTGTTGCGTGTCAGCTGACAAAATCCGTAACATTTAAAAAATAAATTGATGCTTATTGAAAATGTTGTGGCATCGTTTGCTAAGTAAAAATCTACAGATAATAGATTTTTACGTACCAAACGTCAACTTCTGTCTTACATGCATACACATACACGTATAAAGCAAAGTAGCAGCTGCAACTTTTGCTAGCAGCCTCACGTTTTTACTAACTAACATCCAGACTCAAACGATATGACAACTTCAAAAGTAAGATGATACGATTTAACTACCGAAGCCATTATGTCAACACGCAGGAAATTTCATGGACGTAATCAAATTTGACAATTGGCGCAATCGATATTGCTACGTGAAGACCGAGTGTAGCACACAAAATACAATTATTCTGCTGACTTTATCGCTTGTTTTCAGCAATGAAATTGCTACGTGAAGACCCAGTGTAAAAACTTAATGTAAATTTGTACTGAATAATTAAATGGAAAATATATACAATTGAACGATATCGTAACTTTAAGTTATATGTATCCGTAGTTAAATATGTAAAATCAAATTCAAATTCTTTGATTTGTGTACGAAGTCTGGCAATATTTATGTCTGTAAGAAAAAGCAAAATGGTTGTTCTTTATTCTGAAGGAGGAGGAGAAATGTAATAGGATTTAATTGAAAATACACAGTCCAGTCCACCCGTTATTGATATAAATTTTAAGATAATTAATTTGTGTTTACAACCGTTCGTATTTTTAAATATTACTTTTAAGAGGTAAACATCACTAGAGATTTTAAACAGCTTTGCAAAGCGGCGATAAAATTCGATTTTCATTTTGCAGCAAAAGTTCGCTGAATTCTACAGCAAATGTCATCAGGCGTGTCAGATCAGGTAATTGCCATTGAATTTCTGTATTTAGTGGTGCCACAGAGGCCATCATTTTTCAAGTCAAAATTCTATTGTGATTAATGAAAAATTTTAATAATTTTATGTGCTCTTGATTTATTTTAGATGAAAGTACCAGGAAATACAGGTAATGCGAATACATGTAGACATATTCCATTTGTCGACGTAATTATAGCTTTTTTGTGTGATTGAACTAAGTATGTTGTATATTCTTATAATTTGAAAAATACAATTTGACCTGTGCAAAAGATTCCAAGAGGAATAATACACGCATGATACATACAAATGAATAATATATTTTATTGAACACATTTTGTCTTTGCAGAATAAAATTGAGTTTATCATTATCAAGTTTTTGTTTGTATTCTCTTACTATCATTTTACTCTGTTTTATATTTATATCATTTAGCAAAAAATGTTGAGGAGCGTAATATACCATGGAGTCAGCAAGTGGATGAAGCTGCTTCTTATGAAAATCTAGCTTCGCCGGCTAATGAAGAAAACTGTGGTAAGATATCGGATTCATGCACTTATTTCTTTTCCAAAAGTTTCTTTACCTAGACATCATTTCTTTATTTATAGCTGCGAATCAAAGCTCCTCCTCTATGCAGTTTCAGTATCCCCCTTTTAACGTAAAAGAGAATCAAAGCAACGCCGCACCATGGGGCAATTATAAATCTCGTAAATCAACAATACATTCACCAACATCTAATTATGGTAAGAAAGTTCAATAACATCTATACATACATATGTACATAGACCGACTCGCTGAAAAAAGTTTTTGTTACCCCTCTCAGATTAAAGTTCGATCGTTGTAATGAGTACTACCAAAATATTTAAGGGGTCTAGTGATGACCGTTCTTGACCTGGACCGTATTTAGAAAAAGGTCTATTTTTTATTTATTTTTATTAATTTTTTCGTAGTTTTTTTTAACAACGTATTAAAAAATTTACGTCATCGGTTTTCAAGCCGCTTCCAATGGTGCATTAAACAGTACCATCAGCAATGCGTTATTCCATAAAAGCTAAGATTTTCAAGTATTTTCATAGCAGTTGCTACCTATATTACAATAAATTTATTGTTTTTTAAAGATCTTTTGATTTGAGTCATTGTTAATATATTTATGTTAAAAGTTTTCGCAAAAGTTCACGCGAGATCAGAAATAAATTAACAATGACTCAAATTTAATAATTAAAAAAAACGAATTTATTTTAAAATAAGTAGCACCTGCTATGGAAATGCCTAAAAAATCGTAGTCTTTATGGAATAACGCATTGACTTTTTTGAATATGTTGTCTCAGGAGAAAATACGAAAATATACAAATTCAAAAAATAGACCATAGACACGGTACAGCTCACGAACGGTCAGCGCTAGATCCCTCAAATGTTTTGTAAGTCCTCATTAAAACGACTGAACTTTGATTTGAGAGGGGGTAACAAAGTCGCGTTTTTCATCTCCATACAAGGTGAGTCGCTTTAATATACACTTGTGGCAAAAACTAAAGTAACTGAACTGGTATTATCACAATTCCTAAGCAGTATTGTAAATAAAAATATTTAAGTAGGTTTAGCAGTTCCTATTACAAACGTTTAGCTTTGAATTAACCTTTTACCACAAAATTTTTTGTAAACAACTAAAGCAACTCACATTAAATTCTTAAAATGGATGGATGGATGGATGGATCTTATGGCATGATAACAATCCAAAGCATACTTCGCAACGTGCTAATCGTGGATTCATGTTTTAAACCCTTTAGAAAGCATGTTGGATATGGTCGACAGAAATATAAAACGGGACCAATGGTCGAAGAAACGAAATTTTTTTGCTCGAAAGAAAAGAAGCACGGGAAAGCATTTATAAGAGCGAAATTGGTAAGTTAATCACCTCAATGCCCAGAGGATGCGCTGCTGTTTTCAAAAATAAAAGATATTCCATTGCCATTAACTACTAAAAGACTTAAAAATTTTAAGAAGTAAATGATATTTGCTTTAGTTTTTGCCATGCATATATGCATAATTTTTATTTTCGTGTAATTTTTTTCTAAGTAAACAAAATTTTTACAAAAATTTGGTGATAGAAGGTCAATACAAGGCTAAAAGTTTGTAATAGAAACTACTAAATCAACTTAAATATTTTTATTTACAATACTGCTATGGAATTGTTATAATACCAGCTCAATCCCTACAAACATTTGGAAGATATCTTACCCAAAAGATAAAATTACAATATTTTATTTTTATCATTTAGAAGAAAATCATCAAAGCAATACTTTTTTAATATTAAAATATTTTCATTCTAGTGAAACTTTTTGAATGAAATGAACAGTTCAAAATGTATTGACTATTTATTTTTTTCCTTTAACAAGGCATTTTGTGCTATTAAAATGTTGCATTTTTTCAGATTGGCGTTTTATCACATGCGCAATAAATTTATAATATCAATATGTTTTTAACTAGAAGATAAAAAAATATTTAATTTAAAATAAAAACAATCAGAAAATGTTCAAAACATTATATCAGGAAATTTCTTTTTATACTAAACGTATGATGACTCCCGCGATGATAAATTGAATTTATTTGACCATAAAAAATTGCTTTAAATTTAAATTAATGGTAGTTTTATGTATACATTAATATATACATATATATATGTATATATACATATATATACATATATATATATACATATATACATATATATATATATATACATATATATATATGTATATATATATATATATATATATATATATATATATATATATATATATATATATATATATATATATATATATATATATGTATATATTTCTTCCTTCAGATAATTTTGCAAAGTTGTAAAATTCTTCTTTAAGAGATAATCTATCTAGGGATGTAACGAATACAGATATCGATATCGGCGATATTTCACTGCCGATACGGCGATACTTCTTACATATTTTAGAGCTGTTTTGAACAAAGAATTCAATTATCAAAGATATTTTTTGCATAAAAACTAAGATAAATAACATTAAAAGCAGAACATAAAGTCTAAAAGAAAAAATTAAACGTTTCTTTTGTTTTGCTTTGCACCGTAGTGGTGAAATCTTCTCTCAATGCTAAATCATGTATGTATTTAAAAAAATTTGTTTTTTGTTAATTTCAGAATGAATTCAAATATCAATTTTAAATATTAATAATCTCTTACACTATAATTTTGTATAATAAAAAATTTTGTTAATTTTAACTTGAGTTCAGTTTCAATATGCGTATCGGAATCGGTATCGGCAATATTTCTTTTTGAGTATCGGTATCGGATCGGAAAAGGGCGTATCGTTACATAGTTATGTATATCGTTATAAATAAGTTATCTTCCTAGAGATAATCTGGCAATATCATAAAAAATTCTATTACAGTTAAATCCCGATAACTCGTAATAGCAAGGCAACAGCCATTTCGTACGAATTATAGGGGCTTTCGATTTAACGGTGTTAAAATAAAATAAATAGGAATTAACGGGGGTTTTCAATTTATTTACTAAAACGATAAAAAACATTTTTCTCTATTGGACAAACTGCCCTGAAAAATGTACTCAGTCGATTTTGACTTTGTCACCAGTAATACTCTACAATTATAACCCATACAATACTTTGTGCTATAGACATTTAGCATGTGCTTGTCATTGAAAATCTACTAGTAACACTAAAACAATTGACTAGGGAGTGCCTACGTGGTTCCTTATGGCAATATGGAGACATACCAACCAGACATTTACTGGTACATTTCTATACCTTACGTACATACAAATTTATCTATATTGACAAGTTGTTGCAAAATCCACAAGAAATACACCACATCTGTTTTCTCTCTTTTATACTGACGAACAGAAGAGAAATTGTAGACAATGTAACTACTACTAGAACTTTAGTTTTTTTTATCCATGTTTTTTATTTATTGTATCTTCATATATGAACTAACAATAAGTATTCAAATCTTAAATCTAAAATATAATTAGTAGGCCCGACCAATGTCGGACATAACTTAGTGATAGTTGTAAATAATACATAAGTAGTGATAAGCAAAAAAAAAGTATTTTCAAGCAACTTCATTCGGAGTGTTTAGTATTAGAGCCGTTGTATCTCTCTTTTTTAAGCGTATGTGTCCCGTAAAGTTCAAAATATTACGAGCAAGCGGATTAGGATGTGACTCGAGTATTTTGCGAGTATTTTGCGTATTTTGCAATTTCTTCAGTCACTAGTGGCATATTTAAATCACGATGTATATTTGAATTCTTAATGTACCATGGAGCACATGTTATTAACCTTAAAATTTTGTTTTGTCTTCGTTGAATGCTCTCTACATTGGAAGCAGAAGCAGTGCCCCATAACTGGATACCGTAACACCATATTGGCTTTAGAAGCGACTTGTATATTAAAAGTTTGCAGTCTAGGCTGAGTGTTGAATTTCTGCCAATCAGCCAATGTACCTGAGTTAATTTTACTTTCATTCAAGTTAACTTATAGTCAATGTGATGTTTCCATGTAAGCCGTCGATCGAGGTGTATACCAAGATATTTCACATGTGAATGTTGAGGAACAACTTGATTATTAATCCGAATGGGGGAATAAGTATCTCTTCGTAAGTTAAATGTTACTTGAACACACTTTTGTTCATTTGCCTTAATTCTCCATAAGTTTAACCATAGTTCCATCTGGCTAATGTGTTCCTGGAGTTTTCGGGATGCCTCATCAGGGTTTTCGTGCATACTAAGGCAGGCGGTATCGTCGGCAAATGTAGAAGTGTGGATACTACTGCTCACAGGCATATCACAAGTATAAATCAAATATAAAAATGGCCCCAGTATACATACATGCCACACTTTATCAAATGCCTGAGAAACATCAATAAACACGGCAGAACATATTCCCCTGTGGCACACCGGATGAGATAGTTTCAGGCATACTCATAAAGTGTCCTTCCACAACTGTAAATTTTCGTGCAAGAATGTAACTTTCCAAAAGATTTAGAATGTTTATTGGTAGATATGATTTTAATTTTAAAATCAGGCCTTCATGCCACACTTTATCAAATGCCTGAGAAACATCAATAAATAGGGCAGAACAATACTTCTTTTCCTCAAATGTTTTTCTGATAAATTGAACCAATCTATGCGTTTGCTCAATGGTGCTATGCGGGCTTCTAAAACCAAATTGATAGTCCGGGATGCACCCATGATCAGTTAAAATTTAAGACAATTTTGTCATGAGTAGCTTTTCAAAAAGCTTTGACATTGTTGACAGTAAACTTATTGGCCTATATGACTTAGCCTTGGTAAGATCTTTAACTGGCTGTGGAATCATTTTAACCTTGGCAAACTTCCAGCAGACTGGATAATACTCCAGTCTTAAAATGGCATTAAAAATTAATAACAGGGTTCTAATTGCAGTACGAGTTAACTTAATCAGCATCTGGTTACTAATTCCATCCATACCGGGAGCTTTTTTCGGGTTGAGTTCGGCAATTAGTTTTTGTACATCACACATCGTAAATTTTACTGGTCGAGGGGGTAGAGCAACTACACGGCAAATCAGCAACACCGGAAAGATGTATTTGGTGTAAATACGGATTTTAAATGCTCAGCAAATATGTTACCTTTTCAGTATCGCTTCTTGCCCAACCTCAGGTAGATGTGCACAGAGGTGGCTTAAACTCAACGGGTGTTTTAAGCTTTTTAGCAGCGCGCCACAAAGAGTAATTAGATGCTGGTGTGACATCAAGACCTTCCAAATAATTTTTAAGAGATGCAGTTTTTTCAGATGCAAGCAACTCTTGAAGTCGTTTAGTGCACTCCTTAAATCTGATTTTGTGTTGAGGTGATCTGTGCTGTTGCCATTCCCTTCTAGCTCTTTTTTTCACGTACGAGATGTTCAACGGCTTTAGAATACATTTTATTGAACCCAGTATGCGTATGGGAAGTAGTGTCATGTTCAGAAGCTTGTTTAATATTCTCGTTAAGATTGGCAATGTTAGATTCAATATCATTGGGTGTTCTTAGAGTAATATTTTCCGTGCAATGACTACTAAGATATTTTTTGAATCCCAGCCAATTAACACGATTTATCATCTTTAGATATGGGTGAGGTAAAGCGCTTGTCAGTGGGCTACATATTGTAACGATCGTGGGAGAGTGATCAGACGACAGATCTCGGGAAGCTTCCACGTGAATTAATTCCCTAGAAATACTTTTTATGACGCCTAAATCTATAACATCCGGAATTTTTCGTACGTCAGTAGGCCAGTAAGTAGGCTCCCCACTTGAAATAACATCCAAACCCATTTTTGAAATTGTGTTGAACAACGCCCTACCTCTAGGCGTAATAAGACGCGAACCCCAGAACGTATGCTTAGCATTGTAGTCGCCAGCTGCTACGAAACAAGGTCCAAGAGATTTGTAGAACTTCTCGTATTGGTCCTCAGTGATTGAAAATCTGGGAGGGGAGTAAATTGAAGATATCACGAAATTTGTACAAAAATTTTCAATGCAGATATTTGTTGCTTGTAGATGTTCTTCACAAATGTTGTCAAGAATATAGTGCTTGAGTCTTGACTTTATTAGAATTGCTGATCCACCGCATGCTCTCCCTCTAGGGTCCTTTGTATCATATAAAGTGTAGCCATTCATTTTAAAGAGGCTTCTAGAAGTCAAATGAGTCTCAGAGACCAACATTATATGAATATTTTTTTTTTCGTAAGGAAGTGCTCAAGTTAATTTTTATGTTGGCAAATGCCGTTTTCGTTCCAGAAACATATTTTTAACGTGTTCATGGCTTGTTAATTAATGCTTGAAGCAGAGTATTCTGCATTCTCAGCATTTCTTGCATTATGGTAGTCATATTTGTTGTAAAGTTGTTTATAGTTAGCACCAGATTCTCAATAGTAGCTTCAAGGCGACTAAAGTTAAATCTTGGATTTTGCATTCGTTGAATTATTTGGCGGTGAAACATTTGGTGTGGGAATAGAACTAGCCTTAGCAGCATCGGCATACGATACACGTGAAGTAACTGTTTGGCTCACTGGAGCAAAAGTGGCGGAGTACGCGTTTAATGGTTGAGCTGGAGCTAATTTAGGTTTTTGCACCATAGCCTGCTTGACAAAAGAGTACACAGGACATCCTCTGTAGTTAGCGGTGTGATTACCTCCACAATTACTGCATTTTTTTCCCGCTTGATCTTTTGGTTTGGTACAACTTGCAGTACCGTGCAATTCACCGCAGATAACACACACTGTAGGTAAATTGCAGTAAGCTTTTGTATGGCCATATTCTTGGCAATTATGACACTGCACGGGACCTGCACGCTTATATGGCTCTTCAACTGTGATTTTTCTGTATAAAAGGTATTTAAGGCTATAAATAGGATGAGTCTCGTTTTTTTAACTGTATATCATTCGGCTCCAGTTCAACACGAAATGGGGGTTGGGGTACTTTTTCTCTGTTCATTATGTTAGATACATTCTTTAACTTAAATCCCTGGAGGACAAGTGCATCTTTTATTTCTTCAGGAACAACATAAGAATATATGTTCTTCAATACGATCTGCAGGCCTTTAGCGCTCTTAAGCTTGTATGTGTAGAAGCTTGTTTTATTTGTTTCAAATTCTGAAACCATTTCGCGGAAATCCTTTTCGTCATAAATTTGAATTTTCGTTTCATCGATGTTGCCACGTTTTATTGGGACAATGTGGAATTTATTTTCACCAATGACCGAAATTCATTTTTTAATAAGGGCATTTGAATTTTTCTCTCTCCAGTAGATTGGTGGCGGCTTGGATGTTTTATTCGAGGATACATCGGGTTTGTCGTTCTCATCTTGCAAAATTTTAAAACGGTTTTGGCGATTAGTTGAGGATGCGCTGTTATCCCTAGACATCTTTGGAGCGGATGAAATTTTTGAAGAATTAGGGCTTCGCCCACGCTTTACCACGGTTATATATCTGTCCATACCGACTTGCACCTTGGGTTTTGAAATACTGTTATCTGTAGTGATAACTTTGTTAAGTGACAAATACGAGCCTGAAGGGGATGATATTACTGACTTATGTATATGAAGAAGTACTAGGCAATTGTAATGTTAATGAATCACTACTATTTGGCATTGGACAAAGCGAAGTTGATCGCTGACGAAAAATTGGTTTTGCCGTTAAAAAAACACTTTCATTAGATTTATAATTTCTATTGTTTTCATTAAGAGCTTCAGAACTCACAGTAAAATAGGCATTTCTGCCGATAGAACTCACTTCATAATTTTTTGTATTTGAGGCACTCATATAGAGTATTCCTCAAGGGCACTTTTTGTGTTTATTGTTTACGGTTTTTTTGTTTTTGTACTTTATGATTGTTTGTCTGTTGAGGTACTCGTATAGAGTATTCCTCAATGTCACTGTTTATGTTTTTTTTGTTTGACCTTTTTTGTATTTGTTATTTCCACTATGTAAAAAATATTAAAAAAGCAATAAAGCTTATTTATTAAAGTCAGTATGTACCTATTACGAATAATATGTACTACGAATATTTTTTGTATAATTTTTTGTTTGTTTGGTATGTAAGAAAAAATTCCGCTAATCGACTGTTCGCTATGAAGGTACCACGAGAACTGAACTAGAACTTTAGTGTTGACATAAAGACATTTCGCCCAGTCTGACTGCAATGTGATTTTAAGAAAATAAACACAAACAAGTAAAACAAAAAACCCACGCAAAAAAATAGCGTTGCACAAAAAATCATTCTTTATCATCATTACGATTTATAAGAGGTAAAGAAGACTTTACGCAGGGTGACCGATGACAATTTTCAAAAAGTGGCACCAAAAGGGGATTTATCAAAAATAAAGGGACAAAATTAAAAAAAAAAACGAGAAAACTACACTTATATTTTATTTTTAATGTATTTTTGTCAAAGCTCGCAAAATATGCACAACCAAATTTCTATGTGCGGTATTCTCACTCAAAAGACCTAAAAAAATGAGACTTAATCACTCAGTATCTGAACAGCAACCCTCTTTCGTTTCAATAGTGTTCTCGCTCCCGGGTTATAGATTGAGCGTAACACACGAATCGGTCTTACTGACAGCATGATACGAACAGAATCGTTCCTTGCTCAGCTACTGATGGTCAGTAAGTGAGCAAAACAAGTAAAGTGTTCCCAAAAAAGGTCTTTATTTTTGGTTTTGCGTTTGCTTTATGTTGTTGCCTTAGATATTTCGTCAGAGGCAAAGCATTAAAGAGGAAGGGAGAAGATAATAATAAAGAACAATAAAACTATCTTTAAATCAAACTATTCGTCAACGACGTGTAAATGTAAAAAGGCAAATATGTGTACAACAAAAACAAAATTAATCTTCATGTATTTTTTTCAATAATGTTTATAAAATAAAATAATAAAAACAATAAATCGCAACACACATACATGCTCAAAAGACCGTTTGTCAAGAATTTACAAACTAAAGGGTCTTGAGTGAACACATGAGCCGAACGATCGAAAAAACGGTCGTTGGTTGAGCGAAGAGCAAGCCAAAGTAGAACGAATTTTGAGGGTTTTTTTCGCGACATACACTGTCGCATCGTGTCAGTGGACGAGTGTTTTTTTTCTTACAACAAGCACGAGAAATACCAATTATTGCGAGCTCTGGGGGCAAATCACGGCATCCGATACGACTCGTAATTTACAAATATTTCCATTTAAACATTGAAATATTTTTAAATTACTAGCCGTATCGGATGCCGTAATTTTTGCCCCCTAATTTTTATATAATTCACTCTAAAAAAATGGAGATAAAAAGTGGCAAGGCAATCGAAAAAGTGGCAATTTGCCACTTTAGTCGATCAACCGGTCACGCTGGAATAGTTATAGACTACTCGCATACAATTTGTAAGTAACTAAGAAGAACGGTCATAATCGTTTAAAAACGATCATTTATCGTACAGCATTGAATGCTTCTGTTAAGACCATGATGTAAATGGTCTGTTTCACGTAGATTGGACAATGTAGTCCAACATTATTTGCAGGGTAGCTGCTCTAAACATATAAAATAGTTCATTTTGCCATTAGAGTCCTGTTTATTTATTTTTTTTTTTCAAACTCTCAACACTTCTAGTTTTTTAGGTTAATGTTTTAGAATATTTCTTGCGTTACTATCTGAACTCATGCTGACTGTGCTCAGCGTGGAATATTCTGCAAAAAGTTTATATCTGAATTTCTTAGTTTTTGCTTTTATACTTTAAAACACTCTTGCTAGAAGAAAATATTTCAGAGTGTAGGTATAAAATAATGAATTCATCTCTTATTAAATCTAATCATTAATTAAATCGTTGGCAAAAGTAGTATTAGCTTTTATTAAATTATTAAACAAAAACTTAATATTAACTTAAACTTAATCAGTTAGAGTAGCAGAGTCTTCATTAAACTCTTATAGCCACGTCGAAAGATTTTAAAGTTTTATTTAAGTAAGAATCACTGAATATACTTCTTTGTTTGTATGAAAAATTATTTCTGAACACATACCCTTTGTATATGAGAAGAAACAAATAATTAAACACACAAAAAATACGTCATAATAATTAATCGGTTTAACCGTTAATCGAAAAAAGCTAATTTTAATTTAACCGATCAGTTAACCGATTAACGGTTAACCGAACAAATATCCTAACATACATACATGAGGGTTGTTATGGCGCAATTTGTAAAAAGAGGACCAAAGGGTCAAAAAGCCCTGACATTTGCTTAAAAACGTAGGACCTAAAAATAAAACGAAATTAATTTTTTCCAATAAATATTACAACCAATTAAATCTTAAAAAAACTTATAGTTTTGTTGTTTATGCATATCAAAACAGGCATCCGATACGACTCGTAATTTAAAAAGAGTTCAACAGTGTTTATATGGAAATATTTTTAAATTACAAATCGTATCGAATGTCGTGATTTGCCCCCATCAACTGAGAACCCAAAATTATTTTAAGTTCAACTTATTACACATCAAACATCTCCAACGGGTAGGGCTACCGACTTTAAATAATCGTTTATTGTTTTTTTAAAATGTCATTTGTTTATAAAATAAAGATTTTGTATTCTCCCCCAGCAAAAAAAAGTAGAAAAAGCACCACAACTACTAATACGAAGCACTTAAACTCTGAGCAAAAAGTAGGAAATTTTACATTAGTGTGTCATTGAAGTGGTTGTTTTTGCCAACCTGTGACCGCATAAGATTTACTTTTTATTTGCTATAAAAACTCCAAAATCACACCTTAGATTTTTTATTGGTGAAGAAAATCCAATATACTTAACATTTAGGATGTGGTTATTAACCACTTTTCCAAAGCACTTAAATCAATGTTTTAGGAAGTGGTGCTTATTCATTTGTTTTTTAGCCCACTTGGAAAGCCATTTAATTCCTAAAAGTATTCTACTAATTAAAATAATTGTCTCACAAGAAATAAGAAGGGAAAGGTATTCTATTTTCTGTTCGTTTTCGAAGTTGAAAAATGTGTACTTTTAATCATTTAAATAGATCAGTAAATTTTATTAGGTTTGGAAGTAATTAAGAAGTGCTTTCTAAAGAAGTACTCATTTTATTTTTTGCTGGGCCCCTAAAGCTAAATATGTAGTATATTATTTTAGAACTTTTTGCTCAACTGCATCGATACTATAAATACATAGGCGGTATTCGATGCAAACGGTAATGCAAAATATCGTAGCTTTTCCTTGGGGAGTGTGTGTGTATTTGTTGTTGGATTTTAAAGAAAAGCTGCAATATTTTGCATTTACACTTACGCACTTACGATTTTGCATTAAACATCGAATAACGCCATAATAATTCTACATCTTCAAATAACATACCACAACCCTCACAGGCAGTGTTTTATAGAATAAGTTGGAATCCAATACCAATTACATATTTCCCTTTTTGGTTTGGTTTTTAAAGGAGTAAGGGCGGGCTTACATCTGTGTGCCAAATACCACACAAGCGTAAAAAAAGCATAACCAACTAATTACTAATGAAAAACTATTTGATTCAGACATGTATTTATTAAGTTAAACAGTTTCATACATAATTAATAAACAATTTTATAGAATCCACAATGATTGCAAACTGTTTCAATCAATAAATACATATATGTCTGAATCAAACAGTTTTTCATTGGTAATTAGTTGGTTACGTTTTTTTGGGCAAATGACACACAAGATATGCCAGATGTAAAGTCAGCCTAATTAAATACGCAGAGCAGCACCGCTCTTTTGGCTCTTTTACGTAAAGAGCAGAGCGGATGTGTTATTGCTCCTATCCATTATGTTAGCGCTGCTCATTAAAAGAGTAGCGCAAGAAAAGGAGCACCATTATTAGCTCTTTTCTTGCTCCGCTCCTTTTGTTTACACAATGCGTAAAAGAGCCAAATATAGCAAAAAATGCTTGGTACAAAATACAAACGATTCTGCTGCGTTGTAATGATTATTATGATAAAATAATAAAATGTAAATGGCTGAAATTTTGTAAAAACCTTAATAATTTTTAGTTTGAACCGATGTAGTAATAATGCAGTTTATTAAGGTTTTTAAATTAATCGACTAATTTCGAGTTCTCTGTTAAAATATAGAGCAATTTAAACTTGTATTATTTTTGCATGTTTTTATTAAAAAAAAAACAAAAATCAAAACAAGATAATTACATACCTGTGTATTAGTGATTTAAGAATGTCAATTTTTGACATTCGCGAGTACGAATACGAATATTTGGCACGATATTCGCGAATACGAATATTATGTGTGGAATTTACAGACATTAAATTGTAGTTCTATTTACGCCTGCAAAATTATATACATATGAATGAAAGTTTATGAAAATGTTTATGTTTCATACTCCTGTTGGCGTAATTTAAAGTTAATAAAAACTATCCAAAATTTTAATAATCGTCATTAAATAATATTTTAAAATAATAAAAAAAAAACAAATTTCTTTAAAAAATATACCGGATTCCTACACAGTATACAAATTTAAATTTTTTGCCGAGAAGTACCTTTATGCCAAACAATCTAGAGTGAAATTGTAGTAAAACTGTTTAAGGGCGACTTTTTGGGTTCGAGATTAAGATTAGTTTACTTCTCTAATTAGCTAATCCGAAAATTAACTTAATCTCGCATAATTGAGTTTGATGTTTTTGAGTGGTAGTTTAAACTTCTTGTTATGTGTAGTGTTACCATACTGAGGAACAAAATTTTCTGTGCAAAAGTCATACATGTTATCAACACTTTTTGATTTTTTGTGGGAAGAAGAAGAAACTGTCATATTTTATTATTTACAAGTAAAATATTGCGCATGTTAAAGGAAATATATATATATATATATAATATAAAATAATATATATATATATTTATTTAAGTGTTTTTAAATTATTTTAGCATATAATTTTTACCAAAAGTTATATGTTTTACAAGTGCTTGTTGTCAATACTAAAGTAAGATTAAACCACCACGATTGGCTGCTTAAACTAGCAAGTAAGCCCATATAATCGACTACGCAAAAATTTAAAATGAAGATTAAGGTTAATTTAATCTCTAATCTTGAACTCAAAAAGTCGCCCTAAATGGTTCCCATATCCTCATTTCTTTTTCCACATTTTGAATATTTTTAATACTCCATAACTTATTTCCATATGAAACTGGAACATAATAAATGTTAATAATAATGGTAATAAACCTACCAATTTAACAAATACATAGAAAGAATTGGTCTTGCCGAGTTTATGAATATATGTCTTCCTAATCTCATGGAGAAAAAGTTGTCCTTTCAAAAAATATATTCATACATGGATTATAAAATATCAAATTATGAGTTCTAAAGTTGTTGTTGGCCCACCTTAGGTTTTGACAGATGTATTATTATTTCCATGATACAATAATATATATAGGTACAAACACATTTGAAGTTTAAAATTAATTTTGACTTATCCAAATTATTGAATACATACATATAATGGTAACTTATTTAGGAATGCTTTTTGAAATGTGTAATTTGAGTTTAGAAATTGTAGTTTAACACATATTTTGTTTTAATGTTGATTGTTTTAATTGGACATAAGGATAACGAAATCTGTGTGTAATAATACCTACAAACGCAAGTGTTTGATTTATTATTTAATTCAATAAAAAGCCTCACGGATCCAACATCGTTCTTAAAAACATCGATGTAAAGAATCACCGTAAATAGAAGCGATATATCGATGTTTTCTTTTGTTGTCATTATGTCATATGTCATATGTCTTGCAATGGATAATAATGTCTTGCAATGGATAATAAATTTACAAGCTTTTTAACGAAATGAAATGTTCAAAAATTTGTTAACGCACTAATAATCCCAAAATTATTATTTTACTTATTGAGTAAAATATTTTTTATTAAAAATACATTGAAATTGATTATTGAGGGGTTTAGCTGGATCCTATTCGCATTTCACTGTTGATAATGCAGATCATGAGGGAACCTTTACCCAAAGTTTCTTAGAACAACTAGAGTTATTATGTTATAAACTTTCATTTAAACAAATGAAATGAAATATTGAAAAATACGTTGTATTATAAATACAATCGATTTTTGTCATTCAGCCAGTGCCGACGAACGCGAACAGTAAAAGCGATTTTTCTCCAGTTTTTTTAAAGTGAATAACGAAAACATAAAATATATAAATATGGAAAATAACAAGTGCCCAAAATTGGATAATTTTTGTTAGGTTTGTGGTCAAATCGTCCTAAAAAAAACAAAAACTATCGACAAAATTTGTGTACTGAGGAACTCAAGAAAGCGTATTGTGATTATTTTGATGAAGCAGATTTAAATGGTTCAAATTTTACGCCGATCAGAGTGTGCAAAAGTTGTTATAATACCCTTGTAAATTGGATTCATGGAGGAGGTGCAACGTTGTCTTTTATGAAGCCAGTAATTTGGGTGGAAGACACAACTGGACATGATGAATCCAGGTGCTACGCATGCATAAACTTTCGTCCTGGATTAAACGGACAACAATTGAAAACAAAAGTATACACTGCTGCATTTAATGCCAGTTAACCGCCCTGCTGATGTCGATGCACCTAAACCTCCGAGTCTGGATACAGTGTCCCTGCAATCCGAAACCGTTTTCACCAATCCGACCAACGTGAATGATGCGGATTGGACACCCGATATTGAAAATAACACAGGACAGCCGCTAACACAAATAGAAATGGATTACATTGTGGCCAAGCTCGGAATATCACAACAAAACTCCGAATGGTTGACATTATTTTTGAAGAGAAGAAAACTTACACAGCAAAATTTCAGCGCAACATCATACTGACAACCCCAAGTTGATTTCCAGAAATTTTATTCCGGTGAAGCAAATACGTTCACGTATTCCCATGATATCCCAGGTTTAGTGAAAAAATTGGGAATGGATTATATCGCTGGCGACTGGCGTTTATTCATCGATGGTTCAGTTTCCAGTTTGAAGGCTGTGCTGTTACACAAAACAAACAAAAAACCGTCCATTCCATTGGTATTCAGCACAAACAAGGAGGAAACGTATAAATATTTGCCCAACATTTTGAAGGAAATCAATGAACACAAATGGAAGATTTTTTGCGATCTGAAGGTGGTCAACATACTACAAGGCATTTATAGAAAAGGGCGGCTATCCAAAATACTTCTGCTTCCTTTGTAATTGGAAATCACGATACACAGGGAATCAATATCAACGTAAAGATTGGGAAGCAAGAACTCCCGAGCTCAACGAACAATTATAATAACGCAATGAACCTATGATAAAGGACCTGGATGATATTTGTTGCCACCGCTCCACATAAAATTAGGAATAGGAAATTAGTTGCAGTGGTTGTCAAGTATATTGGGGACGCCTATGACTGTTTAAAATCCATCTTTCCAAAACTCAGTGAAGCTAAAATTAGAAACGGTACGTATCGTTGTCTGCATTTAAATATTGTCATATCTAAATTTGTTGACTTCTATATATTCGCATTACCAATAATTTTTTCGCTTTTTTATATTTAAAACAGGTATTCTCAATGGACCAGATATAAGGAAATTAATGAAAAGTGAATCTTTCACAAATGTGCTTTCGAACCATACTAACCACCTACATGCATGGAACGCACTGAAAGATGTCATCGAAGGCGTTTTGGGAAAGAACCGAGTACAGCGAGATGACATACAGATGACATACATACGAGTGGAAAAGTTGCTGTATTATTTTGAAAAAATCAATGCATCCATGACATTAAAACTACATTTCCTGCATTTCCACTGTGATACCTTTTTGGCACAATTACCTCAGTAATCCGACGAACATGGAGAGAGGTTCCACCAGGTGACCATGCCAATTGAAGGGCGATTCAAGGGCAAAACATTAGATGCGATGTTGGCGGAGGTTTGTTGGTGGAGTTCTAAAATTATGCAGTATGAAGATGAAAGCACCGAAAAAGAAGATGACACTGAAATTGGTGGACCCATGGGAAAAAACGAGCCCTTGAATATTATAGATTCCTCGGATGACGACGCAAACTCAGACCACGAATATCAACAACCTACGAAGAAAAGCAGATCATCAGAACCACAAGCGTCAACTTCAACGAGAATGGATATTGACAATAATTATAATTATAATTGAAAATGTTTTAAATTTTGTTTTTATGCATAGATTCCATAAATTCCATATTTTCTGTGTAAGAATAGCTGCAATACAAATTGGAATTTTTATTTTAAGTTTTGTGTATATTCATTCATGACATTACTCACAGGTGGCTTTATGCGAAAGTAATTAGATTTGACACTTTTTTGCATTTTTGATTTTTTATGAATTTAAAAAAAAATAAATTTTTAGGCAAAAAATACTTTTTTCCCTTCATACATTAATTTTTAACTTCCAAAGTGTTGCACACATAGGAAAACGGTATAAGAACAGATTAGAGGAATTGTAATTCTTAATTTGTTTCATTTTCTAAATTTGTTTCAGCTAAATCGGACTAGTTGTTCTCGAGTTATGTCAAACAAAAGAGCCTAAAACGTGAAAAATTCCCCTATACGATAGTTACTAACTTCAAATCGATATTAAAAATATTTTAGCAGGTAAGAAGACAAAATGAATGATGCACACGTTCTTTATTTTGGGCCTACTTTCAAGTGAATTTGTCAGAATTGAGTCCCGAATCAATGACTTCAAAAATGTTGTACTATGTAATTAAAAAAGAAATGCAAGCAACATGCTGAAAATTCTCGTGACGTCATATTCACATGCGCATGTGGATTTTTACATGTCGTGTACTGTAGGCTTAAAGTTTTTGAATTATTACCATTATATATCAGCTTTTTATTTACAGTTCCTTTAAGATATCTTAATAATTTTTTCAAAGCTTGCCAATGTTCATGTAATGGCTACTGCTGCCAAGCGACTCTATATGGTTTTTCAATGGAATGTTGCGCTTTAGGTTTATACATAATTTCAGACCTTTATTTATAGGTGTATTCACTACAAAACTTTAGTGATATTTGCTTCTTGTGATATAATTATATTTTCACCTTCTTTTTCAAATTTTATTCCCAAGAAATGTTTTAGTATTCAATAATCAGATAATTCAAACTTTTTCGATAGATGATCTTTCATACGTTCAATCAGTTTTGCACTACTACTTGCAATTAACAAATCATCCACATATATAATTACAAATAGCTTATCAGAATGTTCAAATTTCCTATACAAGCAATAATCATGCTTCGATCTGGTAAATCCAAAAGCTATAACGTATTGATTAAAAGTATAGTTCCAACACTTTGGAGCTTGTTTTAATACATTAAGGAATTTTTGAAGATGACAAACCATACCATTTTTTGTTTCGACCCCATCTGCCTCTTCCATGTAAATTTGATCTCGAAGTCTTCCATTTAAAAATGCAGTTTTAACATCAACTTGAAATAGACTTACGGCCTGGCCTACGATATCGACAAGAAATTATCTGTCGCTTTGTTATATTGAAAACAAAAACATTTTCTTATTTTGTTATTGTTTTCGATATAACTAAGCGACATAATTTCTTGTCGACATCGTGGACCAGGCCGGTAATTTTTCCTTAACATCTATAGATAGTATCACGCGAACAGTAGTCAATTTAGCCGCAGGTTTCTTTCTTTATAGTCGATTCCTTTTCGTTGGAGGAAACCTTTCATTACTAATCGGGTTTTATAGCGCATTAAAATACAATTTTCACCACTTTTGATTTAAATCCATCTTGATTTTATTAATTTGGTGTTTTCTGGGCGTTTGACAATTTTCCAAACATGGTTTGATTCCATTGACTGCAATTCGTCTTTGATATCTTTATACCATTCAGATGCATCATGACGAGTAGCAATATCAGAGAATTTACAAGAAACATCCAAAACTAAATCCAATAAATTTACCTGGAGGTTTACGCTCTCTTTGGCTTTTCCGGGTGAAATATTCTTCGCTACTTTCAATTGCTATAGCGTCCTCACAATTGTCATTATTGGCATCGCTGATTTCGTTACCACAATCATGGCGTACATCTTCTTCAATATATCTTTTTCAGATATACATATTTTCATGTAGATCAATAGGACTATCACCATCATTAAGAATAACGGGCACATTATGATCTATCATCCCCTTACATTTTACTTATTATTACAGACGTTTTGTTTGTTTCTCCATCTGCATAAGGAAATTTCGTTTCATCAAACTTTACATCTCTCGTAGTTACTATCTTCTTGACCTTTGTGTCCCATAACTTGTAACCATTGGGAACCGATTATAACAAATTTTTTGCTCTTAGCATCGAGTTTTTAGCGTTTTTGTTTCGGTACCCAACCATAAGCCTTACAACCAAATATTTTAAGAGAACTTACATTTATATGGCTTATGCTCGAATCACATCTCTGCAGGAGTGACATATTGCAGTAATGATTTTGTTGGACTTCCGTTTAGTAGATAAACGCCAGTTAAAGCCACTTCATTCCACATATATTTAGGCATACTTGATTGAAATAACATTGTGTTTATCTTCTCCACTAGCGTTCTATTCAATAGCTCCGCTACACCATTTTGTTGTGGAGAATAAGCTATGGATTCTGCAACTTGTATTCCGTTTTGTTTGTACCAATGCTTTTGTTCTTTTGATCCGTATTCCCGACCTTGATCTATGTGAGTTTTGAAATTAAATTCCAAATTTGATGTTCCAAATTTAGCTGTAACCATCGGCTCGTATTCAATGAAATTGTTAAACATGTCAGATTTCTTTTTAATTATATATGGGCATTTCCTCCAAACGGTCAACCAGTATGGAAAAATAAAATGATAACGCTTTATTGTTTATAATTATATATTATAATAACATAATAACTCTAGTTGTTCTAAGAAATTTTTGGGTAAAGGTTTCCTGTTGATCTGCATTAGCAACAGTGAAACCCCTCAATAATCAATTTAAACGTATTTTTAATAAAAAAAAAACATTTTACTAAATAAGTAATATAATAATGTGGGATTATTAGTGCGTTAATAAATGTTAAACTTAAATTGTAACAATTCCCATAAAAACACTAGTTATTATGTTTTTTGTTAAGGAAATTTGAAGATATTTATGGGAAAATACATGGTTCGCGACGCGTACCGGTACTTAAACCAATTAAACAAAAATCTACATTAATACATACACTTACGGCCTAGGGTAAATTTTATAACAATTTCCCCTTTATATTGGAGCGTCCTTAAGAAGTTGAGTTAGGCGGTCGGTATGGTATGTTTAAAAAAGATGTTGGGCGGAGAAAATTAATGGGTGCTGGACAGTTATATGATTTTTTGTAAATTTTGAGCACGAAGAGGCGACCTTTGCTCCCATCTGACCGCCTCCATTTTTTGGCTCAAATATTTTTTTCCGAACCTCATTTAATGAGGGGTCCTTGCAAATCGAAATTTCATTACAAAGTATTCTCATATAACACTATGCTATGCATAGCTAATGTACATATATATATAGACTCGTATTGAAGACCTGCACAATACCTCTTACAAGAACTTTTAAGGCGAGGGATTTTTCAAATGTTTTATTACAGCGAAATGTTATAAAACAAACGCTAAACAACACTGTTGGCAATACATGATGATGATATGAGTAGCTAAGGCAGATATATCCAGCAAGTTGAAAAACATTGCCAATGGCAATCGCAATGTTTTGCGTTTGGAAGAATATGCTGACCAGGGCTGTACATGAATCATTCTTTTTTGATTTTAATTCGTTACGAATTAGCAAATTTTGAATTAATTATTTTTACACAAAAAATGAATTGAATTAAATTTGAGTCAATTCAAATGAATTTGGTAAAATTGAATTGCAATTCGTTTTCAATTCAAATGAATTTGTCGAAATGAATTGCAATTCATTTTTCAAATTCATTTAAATTGAATTGATTTTGAATTCATTGAAAATGAATGAAATCAAAAATGAGTTGCAATCACTCCAATTCAAGAGCAGATCTATTGGAATAAAAAATGGAAATTTCTGCTACCAAAATCACAATTTAATTTAGTACAAAAATCCTCACAAACACATAAATGTGAAAAAGGGCCAACTTCCTATCCAAAATTTCGGTTATTAAAAGTAGTGAGATATAAATAAAAATGATGTCAAGTAAGCAGGTTGCCTAGATTTAATATGAAACACTGACGACTCTATTTTAATAAAATGCATGGCAGATAAGACAGATATGTATTGCGCAAAAAAGAACTTGATCACAATTTATAACTCACTACTTTTAATCGCCGAAATTTTGGATAGTAACTAGGCCCTTTTTCACATTTATGTTTTTTTGAGGATCTGACTACTTCTTGAAACATTTTATATAATAACTAATTATAATAAATAATATATAATATCTAAATATATTCACATATTAAAGTCTGCTTAGCCTAAGTACATAAATCAAAAGGATATGCCCAATGTGCGTACAAAGTTTGAATTGGGCAGCTGGTGCTTTAACTTTTGGATTTTCCGATTGAGTAACTCAATTTTGTCTAAAAAATGTCAGCGCTCGACAGTATAATCTTACGTTAAATTTTTATGGGCTTATCCTTGACCATTTTTCTATCTGCTAGTACTTTTGGTTCATGTAAAGTTTTGTAGGAAAAAGCTAATGAGAAATACATAAGTAATAGACTTAAACTGCTAAACCGAAGTACATGAAAGAAAAAATAAGATTTAACTAGCAAAAAAAAAAACATGACAAATGATGTGTTGAATCATGGGTTCAAGTGATGATGCATTGGTTCGATTTATGTGAAACATGCATGATTTTTACATTACATTGTCGTTGGAGATCATGATTTTGTGTGAGAATTTAAATACTTTGATGTTCATTCAAATGAATGAATTTAAACTCATGCAAGTTCCCTGATTCGATGATGTTTTTTTTCACGTAAATACAAAACAAACTAATAAATAAAAATTTTGCAGCAGGATACGAACCGAGCTCTTCTCACTCTCAAGGCACACTCTCTACCACTGAGCTACTGTACTCTTGCAATGTGATGATTCAATTCCGTTTTTGCATGCCTTTTTCGCTGGGTATTTATTTCAATATAACGGGTGTTTTTTATTGAGGTATAGAACTTTAAGCTGGCATCACTTTTTTAACTGGCGGCCATTTTTACAGCTGTCAAGTGATTAATATTTAGTTTGGTTTGCCATTTCATCATGAACAGGTTGACAAAAGAACAACGCTTGCAAATCGTGCAAATTTATTTCGAAAATAATGGTTCAGTTCGCGAAGTTTACCACAAAATTTTGTTCAGTGATGAGGCTCATTTTTGGTTGAATGGCTACGTCAACAAGCAAAATTGCCGCATTTGGAGTGAAGAGAATCCATATGAGACCCTTGAGACGCCATTACATCCACAAAAACTGACTGTTTGGTGTGCTCTATGGGCTGGTGGAGTCATTGGGCCATACTTCTTCCGAAATAATGCTGGAGAGTCAGGTACCGTTAATGGAGACCGGTATAGAGCCATGGTAACCGACTATTTTGTTCCCGAATTGGATGGCATGAATGTGGATGAGTTGTGGTTCCAACATGCCACATGTGGCGCTACATGCCACACAGCGCACGTCACAATCGATTTATTGAAGGAAACATTCGATGAGCGCATAATTTCGCGGAATGGACCTGTCAATTGGCCACCAAGATCGTGTGATTTGACACCATTGGATTATTTTCTTTGGGGATATGTGAAGTCGCTCGTCTACGCTAACAAACCAGAAACGTTAGGGGACTTGGAAGCCAACATTCGTGGCGTTATTTCCAACATACGGCCCCATATGCTCGAAAAAGTGGTTGAAAATTGGACCTGTAGAATTGGCTTTATTCGAGCCAGCCGCGGCGGCCACATGCCCGAAATCATATTTAAACATTAATGGTATAAAATTATCCTTCCAATAAAGCCAAATTGATGGACATTAAAACGATTTTCTTGTGTTTTATTTCAATTCGAAGTTCTATACCTCTAAAAACACCCTGTATTTATAATGCGTAAATGTTCAGTTTCTGAAGTTAGTCCAGTTTAAATTTCATATGACTGGAAATGGTTGTGAAACGCTCTTACATTACTTTGACAACACCCCAGCAAAAAATTTTCAAGATTTTGTAATGGGTAGTACTCTTTTAATGGCTTACAAAGTATCGAGTGGTACATATTTATCTAATTTTTTATATGTATAATAATGACTGTCCTGTAATGAATAAAATAACAACTTATTTATACCATTACGCGAAAGTACTTATTGTAGTACTTTCCAGCTTATAACAAAATATGTATATCTACAGAAAAATTTATCGTGAAAATAAGCTTCGAAGACCAGAAAACAAATCCTCATTAACTTTTGAATAATCTTGAACAAAAAGTAATTTAAATTTTTTTTGCATATTTTTATGCAAAAAATAACCTATTATATTTTGAATACTTTTAGGTAATCAGTAATCTATTAACTTTTGGATGTTTGTAGGCGAAAAGTATAGGGTACCGCATACTTTTTGAACTTTTCAAACAAAAATAATGGGTTATTCAGTCAAATTGTAAGTACTTACGACTGGGGAGTACGTACACTTTTTTGCATTCTAGTAGGCTGGGTTCATATATATCGTGCATGAAATCAAAACAAAAAATTTCTGTGACGTGGAAAGTACTTAATTTATTAAAAATGCAACTACTCTTTAATCCTGTTTCATGGAAGTTATTTTTTTTTAGCAAATCATCCCTGTATTTTTTCTCAGTCCTTAAGTGATCAATATTTTCAAAATCATCGCACTGCATTTCTGGCTTCGTTCTTGTACAGGAGCGACAATATTTCATAGAATTGAAAGATTGTACAAACCCCAAAATGCTATTCACAGCCAAGTTATCGCCTACAATTAATCCAAGAGTAAACCTAACCTTAAATTTTTTTTGTTCTCTGCTACGACCTCCAGCCCTTCCTCAAGCAATTTCAATTTTTCCACTAAATGATAAAGACCTCTGGAATTCCCACACGTTTTTAAATTTTCTGATGATATGAATGCTGCATGAAACGTACAATCTAGTTTAGAAAGTAAATGTTGAGGCATAGTCGGAAAACTTAAATAACACCCACAAATGGAATATGTGTGACTACCAAGGGGATTATTTATTTGGAAATCGTCACAGTAAAGGATGTACGGTATAGACTGTATTCTTTGGTTTTTTTAGTTTGAATATTTCCCCGCTAGCGAAGTTGTGTGTGTTTGTGTTTTCTAAGGTAAGATGTAAAAGTTTTGGTATTACAAAAATTGATTTTATCATACAATTTAAAGGCATATCTGCCAATTTAGGCCCTAAAGCATGATTTCCGTTAGAAACTATTTCAGAAATTGTACTACATATTATATACGACTTTGGATTTCTAATATTTACTTACTTTCGGATAATATTTACTATCAGTAAACGGTACTCTGATTTAATTTCTTGGAGAGGATTTTTACAAAAAACTAACACACTCTAAATCTTGCATTAAATCTTTGTGAGTTTCATTGTTTTTTAAAAAACTTTCTACTGCCAAAGATATAGAGGGCAATAAAATCGAAATTATTCTTTGAATTACTAGGACTTATTTTCTAGGAATAAAATTTTGATGGTGCAAATTTAAGGACAATTGCAATGCTTGCTTTTTCAAAATAGTAATAGTTTGCAAAGTTGTATTGTGGTCATTTGAAACTGAATTGGAATTGTTATTATGAGTAGAGCACACTTGTGCTCTTCAGTTTTATCAGGTAGTGAATGGGAGAATGTACTACTTGGTAAAGCGTTACAATTATTAGTGTTTTCATTAATTGGATGATGTTTTCCAAATGTATTCGGAAGTACGTAAAATTAGTAAAAGTTTGGTTACATGATTTTGTTTACATTTCAGTTTTAAAAGCTTTGTGCATGTGGCGGACATTCCCCATGACAAAAGACTGTCAAAAGAAACTCTAAAAAGTCTGGCATCTCTGATAGACAAAGCCTAAATAAAAAAACGTTAAAAAAAGAGACTCATACAGACACATCATTAGAGACACATTTTTTCATTCTAAAAACTTCGCGTCTTAATTTTGTAAATTTTGTATATAGTAGTTTTAAGCTCGCTAAATAAAAATTATACTTTTATACTAACTAAGAGTAAGCGTTTCTATTCAACGAGCAACTTAACTACCTACATGCATTTAAAGTGGTTATCTTGGAAATGACGAATTAGAAGACGCGCCTAAAAATTTTTGTGAGCATTCAAAGCATATATACATTTTGAAATTTAATTAATTGGCGATGAAATTAAGAAGGCAAGTAATATATGCGGATTTAATGTAAAATGAAGTATTAATTTAAAAAAAAAATGTTTTATAAAAAGCCATGGCAATTGGCAAGCATCAGGATATTTCAAATTAAACACTTGGAAAATTATGAAATACACGTCTAAACTTTCGAGATGTGAATCAAATTTATATAAAGTTTTATCAAAATAAACATAGAAACCTTTGATGTCGATATCTGACAAACCTTCTACCAAAAGAAAGGGTTGCACAGTCATTTTAGCCTAGTAGTATTTCGTGAGTATTTCATCGATTTTCCTTTGGTAATTATTAATTGATGTCAGTCTTACAGCAAAACTTTCCTCTGCATCCACTAATGTTGTCTTTTTGTTGAGTTTTCCTGAGTTGTTCCTTAACTGCGTTAAGGAGTATAGTTAATATGTAATCCTGCGCATCTAAAGAGAAAAAAATTACGATAAATAAATACACACGTAGTCGTATATCGATTGATCATCTAAATAAATATTGTTAAGTCTTACCTTTATTATCAGTTAGCTTAGCGCTAGAAAATTGCTGTCTACAAAAATCATTCCGAATGTGGTTTTCATAATACAGAAGGAGTTTACTTTTAAACTTCTCCCATTTTGAATACAATAGTTGTCCTTTTGATGGATACAATATATTAAAATATATTTTGATCTAAAATATATGTAAATAAAAATTATAGGTATATAGGTAAAATAAAAGGCTACTGAACAAGTATTTACCAATTCTGGTTCTCTGGAATCTGAAAATTTAGGCCAGGAATTAAAAAAGTCAAAGCTGCCCATATCGTTTAAATCCTGTTGACGCATCTTGAAAGTTAATTTCCACATGTCACAAACTTCACTCCAATCAGAGCTATCCCTACTCAAATATGTTTTAAGTGCCACAAGTGTGGATTTGTCAGTTTCAGGTATGAGCTCATTGGTAAAACGTAATGTTTCAGTAGAAGAAACTCTATCGTGGTTAGTGTTTTCAGATTCTGGAATACTGTGTTTGTGTTTTTTAGATCTTCTATTTTTGTATTTAACGTAAAGCTTACCGCTTGGATTTTTGGGTCCATGTCTGCTTATAAAATAGTACTCCTTTTGGAAAGGAAAGAAATAATTTTCGATATATTTAGTGCATTAAATTCATGGCTTTTCGTTTGGGAAAATTTGCACAGTTTCATTAATTAACACCGAAAAGCAAGATTGGAAACCGAAACAAATAACGGTATCGGTATTGATACCGGTACAACTATTTTTTAAATTTCGGTATCGGTATTTTTTTTTATTTCGGTATCGGTATTACCGGTACATACCGTTACCGAGTTTATAATACCGGTATACCGATATTACTCCTAAATTTATTAGTTCAGATACTGGACATAGCAAAAAATCTTTTTTTTTATTAAATTACTTCGAAAAGGAATTATTTTTACATTGACATTAAAAACATTTAAACTTATATGTTTCTATATACGTTGTTATACTTTTATTAAAAAATAATTTATTAAAAAGTAAAATAAGCAAACTGCAGTTGAAACCTTGCATATATAAAGTATAACTTTTGGTTAATTTACCAAAATGATAAAAATAAATACATACATTACATTGTATGTATATTATATATGAAATACATGTAGAATTGTATATTCGTATTCGAATTCTCAAATATTCGGCCGTTTTTAGATATTTGTATTCGTACTCGCCAAATTCAGACGAAACGAATATTTAAACATTTCAATTCAAACAATAAACGATATTCTTGTACACAACTTAAAAACAAACAAAACGACTTTCTTGTACAATTAATATTAAAAAAGTTAAAGAAAGTAATTTTCTTGACCTCAAGAGAGCGGTATTTACCTGCAGATATAAAAAAATTTTCTCCATCGTCCTTATCAACGCATTAACCATATATTTGAATTAGACCACCTTAAGACAAGATATGTTTTTTAAATATTTCCAAAAATGAGACAGTTTTTAAATTTTAGTTGAACTATAGTGAATTTTAATCAGAAATAATTTCTAAATCGGGCTTAAGTTCAGTAATTTCAATTCTTATTGAACGAATTATTTTTTTTTTAAATTAATGTGAGTTTCTAAAGAGAAGAAAAAAATATTTCCAAAAATCTAATCTGCGCCCGGCGAAAAGTAAGAAGAATATTGCAAAAATACTGAAAGGTCCCATTTTTAGGACTTTGTTTTTTTTTGGGTATTGCCGAGAACTCAAAAGCAAATTCTATTTGTTATTACTTTCTGTGTATTGATTGCATAATTTTCTACCTAGGAGAGACTTCATCCGAAAATGTTGATTGGCAAAATACTTTTGTAATACCGAAATAATTAACATACTTTTTTCTTCAGCAAACATCATATTCTAGACAGCGCACATATGTGCCCTTAATTATGAAATTGGTCTAAGTCATATATTTCTCTGGTCTAGATATTTAGTAGATTACATTTGAACAAATTATAAAGTATTTTTATATTATGCAGCATTTTAATTTAGAGTTGTACTAGTCTCGATTTATATAAAGTTATTTATTTTTTATATATTTATTGAAGTTTTTCAAAGATTTATTTGATATTTCGAAGCAAAAATTCACACGACTTAGACCAGAGCTATTCAACCTTTTTGGTTCGCGTACTACAAAACTCACAACCAACAATTCGCGTAACACCAAAAAATTTTATGTGTATAAACAAGTATGGGCTCAATAAATAACCAAACAATTTTAAAATATTTAATCCATTTCATTTATTAATAACAAAAAACAACAAAATTAAAAAGAAATTTTATATCTGGATCAATGTTTGTTAACTTTAACAAATATAAGATTTGGCTCCAAATTCAATGTTGTTCGGTATTTATTTTTGATTGCCACCATTGATGAAAATCCTGTTTCACATAAATATGTGGAGGCGAAGATTTGGCGTACCACCTGGGAAAGTTTCGCGTACCCCAAGTGGTACGCGTGCCACAGGTTGAATAGCCCTGACTTAGACCCATTTCATAATTAAGGGCACATATATAGTAAATCCATTAAAGAAAAAAATCTTTGTGTATATACTACATATTAAAAAGCACTCTTCCAAAAGTTTAAATCTCCACATTAGTTTGTGTGTCTGGAACAGCCAATATACTAACTTTCCCGATTTCATATACATAACTGTGGGTTAACATGGCTTTGCTCTTCTCACAAATTTAAAACATTTACTTATATGTCTAGGGATATGTTTTTTGTTCCTAAGGGCTTTAAGCAGCTCATGAAGTTTGGTAGTATTTCGCACTAGTGATGATTATTATATGATTTAAATTTACGGTTGATTAAAAAAACAGGGCTGCATAAGAATGTGTAAAGGAGAACAAAAACGTGCTTATAAAAGAAAGTTGATTGAAATAAATTTTTGAATTTTATTTTTGCTGGGAATCGGTATACCGGTATGTACCGGTATAGACGTAAACGGTATTCTGGATACCGGTATTTTCTAACCGAAATGCATTTTGGTATCGGTATCGATACCGGTATCTAATTTAAGCGGTATTTGAATCGGTATCGGTATTTTTACGATACCGTTTGCCAACCACTGTAAAAAATTTGCTTTTGTCCACTGTTCTGCTAATGGAGGAGTCAAATGTTGTTAGATTTAGAAAATGAAACTTATTATGAATAAGAGACAAAATTTGTAACATTAAAAAATGGGGTTATTTATTTCGATTTTACAAATAAATATTTTCGGCTAAAGTCTTTCTTAGGTAAAAAATGATGCAATACACAGAAAGTAATAACAAATACAATTTGCTTTTGAGTTCCCGGCAATTAAAAAAAATACAAAATCCTAAAACTGGGACTTTTCAGTATGTTTGCATTATTCTTCTTATTTTTCGCAGGATGCAGATAAGATTTTTGGAAATATGAGAAATTTTTAGATTTAATTGACCTGTAGTGAATTTTAATCAGAAATAATTTCTTATTCGGGCTTAAGTTCAGTAATTTCAATTCTTATTGAATGAAATATTATTATTAATTAATGTGAGTTTTTAAAGAAGAGAAGAAAAATTAAACTAGACTTTATAGCTGGGGGAAATACCGATACTTTTCTGTGCAGCCACGCACTTCATCAGCACCCTAGTCTATCTACTTGGTTAGAGATTCCTATTAACATCAGCTATTTAACTTTTCGAAGTAATTTAGGGAAAAAAAAGATTTTTTGCTTTGTCCATTGTGTGAACTAATAAATTTAGCAGTAATATCGGTATACCGGTATTATAAGCTCGGTAACGGTATGTACCGGTAATACCGATACCGAAATAAAAAAAATACCGTTACCGATACCGATATCGAAATTTAAAAAAAAGTTGTACCGGTACCAATACCGATACCGTTATTTGTTTCGGTTTCCAACCTTGATTTAAATCTTTATTCATCAACTTTCCACGCATTGACACATTTGAAGACGAAGAGTTTAAGGATGTGTTTCTTGGACTTTGCGTAGTTTTCAGCCAATTCAGCCACTTTTGATGGCATTGAAATAGTTTCGTCATCTATTCCAAACTATTCAAAAAATATTAAAAATTAAATGAAACTAAAAATTTTTTTTGGTTAAATTTTAATTAAAATTAGAATGTTCACCTACTTTATCTTCCAAGCAAATAATTTTTTGCGAAACTCCATGCGCAGCCCTAACGGGGGAATAGCTTCCTACATGTCCTCTTTTTGCATGAGCTGTAAGCTTCTATAAGTCACTTAAATATATCGCAAAGGTGAAAAACGCATAGCATACACATAAATACTTATGCATGTTGCACAAACTACTTACCTTTTAAATACTCTAAAAAAGATTCCATATTGAATTCTTTCAACAGTTTCCTCAAATCTTCGTCGTCCTGGTTCTGGGCAGGATGCTGAGATTGTTCTTTTTCAATGTTAAAAAGCGCAAAATCATTAGAATTTTCTAATGGCACACCGCAGATATCTTTTTGGAAAGTTTGTAATGCGAAGCATTCTCCGCTTTCCTCCGGAACATGTACAGTCATTCAATTACCTTCGGAACTTTCGTCAATATTAACTATTTCACAGTTTTCCATTGCAAACAATTAATTTTTTTTAATACTTTTCACTATGGATGAGGTGCACACGTTAACAATAATAGCGAAACTAAAAGAAATTACCACATTCGGAAAAATTTGAGTACGTCAGACTGGTTTTAAGAATTATACGTTTTAAAAAAAGAATAACACTTGATATAACCTAAAAACAAGAATTTCACTCCTAATTTAAGATTTTTTTTCTAGTTTTAAGATTTTCATTTTGTTTTAAGATTGCCGTTCTTATTTTGAGTTTTTTTTAAGACCGTGAAGACTTATGGCGATTTCTTTTCGGAAGAAAATATGTTACACTATATACATATGTGTAACATGTTAAAATGTTACCTAGAATCACTCAAAGTGCTACATATTCTGTTACTACAATCGAACAAAATATGCTGCTTTTATTTACAACGGTTACATTTATCATTAATATACTTCATTAGCGATTTTTAAGGCTAGTTGAGAGGTTTTCCGCACACTATTATGATTTTGAAGCACACATTGGCATCACTAATTAGGTTTAAAAAAACCAAAACAGTCACAATATTTAACTAAATATTTATTTATATAATAATTATATAATATAAATAATATAATATAATATAATATAATATAATATAATAATATATAATATAATATAATATAATATAATATACTATAATATAATATAATATAATATAATATAATATAATATATATAATATAATATAATATAATATAATATAATATAATATAATATAATATAATATAATATAATATAATATATATAATATAATAAAATATAATATAATAATATAATATAATATAATATAATATAATATATATATAATATAATATAATATAATATAATATAATATAATATAATATAATATAATATAATATAATATAATAATAATATAATATAATATAATATAATATAATAATAATATAATATAATATAATATAATATAATATAATATAATATAATATAATATAATTAATATAATATAATATAATATATATAATATAATATAATTAATATAATATAATATAATATAATATAATATAATATAATATAATATAATATATATATATAATATAATATAATCTAATATAATATAATATAATATAATATAATATATATAATATAATATAATATAATATAATAATATAATATAATATAATATAATATAATATAATATAATATAATATAATATAATATAATATAATATAATATAATATAATATAATATAATATAATATAATATAATATAATATAATATAATATAATATAATATAATGTAATGTAATGTAATATAATATAATATAATATAATATATATATATAATTTTTGTAATAATAATTTTTATGTAATTTTAGTTATTATTTTTCGAACTTAATTTGTTTCTATATTTATAATATGAACGGGCTAAAGTTCGTATCGCTTTTTAAGCCAAATTACATGTGATAATTATTAGTGAACAAATAACATCAAAGTTAGTTGTAAATATTCTAACAAGACATAGTTGAACGGAACAGCCAGCCGTTTTCGAAGGCCACTAAACCTTCATCATCAGCGTTCTTCTGTGTTGGTCCACTGTGTTCATATTCATATTATAAATAATTTTTATGTTTTGTATTTAAGAAAGATTCTCTCGAAATTATAAGCATGACATGCAAAATAAAACCTTCATTACCATAGTTGGAAATAATAGCAGTATGTACACCTTCAATAAAGTGGGGGTAAAATATGTAACATACTTACATGTTTTTCATGCAACATATTCGGAAAAGAAATTGAAAATTTTTCCCACAGTTGTATTTTTTGTACAAACGAACACAGAAATGTAAAACATGTAACATATATGCAACATATATGTCAGAAAGGAAATCGCTATTAATTTTTTGAAAATTGTACAATTCTAAAATCAAGTACGACACAGCTTAATTTTAGCCCGCAGCTTTTCCCTGAGTGTAGGTCTTTTGAAAATAAAAAAACATATGTATTTGTTATCTTAAAATCGAATTTGAAGATTACTTTATAATTTCTAGGTAAGAATTTTTAAAATTTCCTTAATTTTATAATTTTTTAATTAGCTTATTTGTATCGAAAACATCTTAACCACTTGTTTTTTCATTTAAAAGAAAAAAATTAGGAATTTCTGCGTTGTAATTTGATGTACATATACATAGTTGATTTTAGAAGTACTTGTAAATTTTTTTGGATTGGTAATGCCGTAAAAAGTTTTTCAACTTTGCAAAATTTACTCTGATAATCTTGCACTTACTCAGACCCGGACAATTTCGCATCATTTGTGAAAAATAATTTTCATTGTGGTTGTTATAGTTTTTAAAAATTTTGGTTGTCCGCAACAGTGCAACTTTAGACGTTAATACCTTTGATGTAGTGAATCGTAATCAATAAAAAAATCAATTTAGACTTTTTTTATGATACGTTATTTTGCATTTTAGGTGACGATATGTACATAAGTACAGTGTATTAAAGAAAGCGAAAACGAGCTGCATATTCTAAACTGTGGATGTACAAAACATATTGTAAAAATATGAATGTAGCATTTTTTAAGTCCCCTACATAATCTGGGCGCAAATTACGGCACTTACGTTAACGAACGAAATTACGAAATATTTCCATACAAACTCTATTGAAATATTTCGTAATTTCTTTCGATAACGAGTGCCATAATTTGCACCTTGGTGTTCGCCAACAGTGGTTAAGAGTCTGCAAAATCATTTAGAAAAGTATGTTACAATCAACATGAAGCGAATTATGTAGGTTAAACAAAATACAATATCAATCAATACTTGTTGAACTTAATGAAAATTCCTTGTCAACTAATCAAAATCAGCAAATAATATGGTTTATCAATGCCAAATTTAGATGAAAATATAGTTAAAATACTTCTTTAAGCAGACAATTTAAAATGATCAGACAATTTATTACATAACCCTTTGACCAACTTCACAGATATATTGTTATGTATATCACTTTATATATTTGCAAATTTTTGTTAAAATAATTACACTCTTTTGTAAAAAATTTCTAGTTGAAGACATATTTTTTACTATATGGAACATATTTTTTATTTCTATCCAAACACAAACCTTAAAAATACTTGTGCCCCTATCACGGTTCTTAACTAAATTCAATTTACGGCCCTTTCCACAATGTGCAATTAAAAGCTAACAGGTACTTTAACGAGAAGTTTTGTATGAAGAACTGTCAGTTAAAGTTCACGTTAACTCTTAATCATACATTATGAAAAGGTAGGTGAGTCGTCTAAGGGCTAATAAATCAGTCAAAGTTTAAACTATGGTCTAGTTAAACTAAATTCAAATTTATACATATGTAGTTTAAACTCAACAGGAGTAAATCAGTGAACAATAAATATCCTATGTGTAGTTTAAAAAATAATATTGTGGCAGAACTAGAATAAATGTCAAAAAACAGCTGTTTTGCAGCAGGCTATCAATTCTTTGCACAACCAAAAAGGCAAAAATTGGAAAAAAATTTAATTAAAGCTAGCTTAATTTTACTGAGAAAGGAATTATATTTACGCTTGGCGAAGTAGAACAGTATAAAAGAATAATAGAGTTTAAGACCTGAAGAAAAAGTAGAGGTTTCGAAAAAAGTTGAGTGCTCCTTTAATGCAAAGCATAGGGTAGTTTAAACGCCCAATTTTATGCGTTTACAGATGGTTTAAATATTCACCCTTATTCTGCGTTTCGATAACGTTCCGCATTCACTTACGAACGGACCGAAAAATGGTATTCTAAAAAAAACTTATTCGGAAGAAAAAGAAGAAGAGTAGAGTATGTTTAAACTAGCTTCTTTGCCATGAAACGTGTGAAATAGGAACAGAAAAATATAAATTTTGCTAAAAAAATTTGCAAAAATGTAATTTTAGTGCAAAAAAAGTGATACAATTATATCAAATAATAATTAAATATTTTGAAAATTTTTATTAAATAAATAAATAAAGAGCTATTTGTGGCCAAACGTATCTATTGTGAAGAATCCTGTCGCGACGGAGATACTATATTAATTTTTTACACATAATTGTAACACAAAACTAAATTTTATTTATTTAAATTTAATTACATCCGCAGACAATATAATTTTTCGTTGCCATTAAATATGTATGTCAACTTTTTATACTGTTCTACCTGTAATAAATTAAATAAAAATCGCAATTTAGTACAGAAAAACAAATCAAATTCTGTAGTTCATTAATTAAACCTTCTTTTGCATTTAACACTTACATTATTTTTTGACTGAGTAGCTCTTCCTTGTAGTGTTTCACTACATTGAGTATCAGGTCTCAATATTATTAAACTTAAAGTTATTTAATATTCTGTTGAATTTTAATTTTTATTTTATTTTTTATAGTGTTATCTATTTCATTCGATACCAGATATCTTTTTGTTTAATTATTTTTTTTTTCATATATACATATATTAATATTGTTGCAAATTATTTATTAATATTATTATAGTTTTTATTTTTATACATACACATTACACTTTAAATGATCATTGATGTATAACTTTATACGTACCTTTGCACAATGTATGGTTAAAAGATAACAGGGTCTTTAACGGCAAGTTTTGTATGAAGAACTGTCGGTTAAAGTTCACGTTAACTCTTAACCATACATTGTGAAAAGGTACGATAGTAGTATAACTGAAACCGATTATGACCATGAGGCTAGGGTTTTCTATCTTGGATGAATAAATAAAAATAAAAAAATAAAAAATGAATTAATCATTTTTTGAAGCTAAATAAAAAAAATTTAAAAAGCTCCGCCTCTAAAATAACAACTTACAAAAACGTAGTTACGATCCAAATGCAGAATACATAAGATCGAAAAAGAAATCGAAGAGCTGAACGCAGAATACCAAACTTGCCAAATCGAGAAAATTTCGATTCGAATTGAAACGCCGAATAGGGGTTTGCTAGTTATAGGTTTGCTAGTTTAAACACATTTTAAACCAAAAATGGAGATTAACTTGCACTGATTTATTAGCCTTAATAGCATAGTCGTCAAAATCGCCTAAACTATTAACCGGAAACGTCAAAAATTCATCAAAAACAATACAAGCAGTTTTATCAAACGATAACATAGCAAAACAAATAAATTCGTAGTTTTTGTATAAAATAAGCTAAACTCTTATCAAAAAAAGCATCAATTATTTAAAAACCAAAATAATTACATGCCTTACTTTGGTTTTGTTTAAGTTAACTCGACTAAATACTCTTTCTACATTTGCTGAAGTTCAGTATTTTCAATTCTTATTGAATGTAATATATAGGTGCACGGAAGTGCGCCAGGCCAAATTCTGGCCAATGCATATAGTCTGTATATTTACACGAAGCCATTCGACCTGTTTTTACCCCCCTCATAACTTTGTTCCCTGCACTCGTAAAATTCTAAAATTTAAACCATAATTAGAATAAATTCATGTAACTTTGAAGAAGTTTAAAAGGAATCCTGAGATATGAAAGTACAAAAAGTGCACATTTTAAGACATACTCACTGATCTACTGACTCACTGACTCACTCATCAATATTATGAAGCACTTCCGCTATAGCTAGAGAGATAAAATTTGATACACAAGTAGACCTAGGTGAGCAATTAACTAGAAAATTCTGAAAAGCAATTAACTGAAAAATTAAACTGCACTAGTGAGCTGAAATTTTATACACAGGTAGGTAGGTCTAGGTAAGAAATTAACTAGAAAAATTTGAAAACTTAAAAATTTTTTCCAGGCGGGCGGGGCTGCGCCCATGAAGTTCAAAATTAAAGAAGCAAATCTAAAGCGTTTAATGAAAGCGAATTTATTGAAAATCGGCATACATGTTGCCATAATGCAAGGCTATATAATTTATATTCGATATGAATCGTATTTTATTTTTCTATACGTATTTCTGTATACGTTTCTTAGCCTACTATGCTTATTTTTCTTTTGTGATTTTCAAAAATATTATTATTTGTGAATTCTCAAATAGTTATTGAAAGTCTTTGCATAAGATAAGAGGTTTGTGACTATTCAAAATTTGTGATTGAAGTCTACTGATGATTTGTTACAGCAACAATGAAATGCATATAGACCAAGCTGAACCACCAGCAAATAAATTTCAAATTAAAATACAATTATGACAATATGTCGAATAATAAATTTCTTAAATAATAATAATTATAGTGATGTATAAATGATGTCTAGTGCACCCAAATTTGATACTTTATCTAGTTTTAGAAACTTTTCGATACTTTTTACTGAATGAAGATGTACTTTTTTGTACTTTCGGTTTTACTAATATAACATAACAAGTTATGCTGTTTTAATATGTTGACTTGTAGGCAAGCGACATAATTTTTTTCTTGTCATGCGTGGTTAGCTTATGCATATCTTTCGAATAATTAATATGCGCAGGCTTGCTTATATTCGTACATCTCTGTCTGTATGAGTATGTAAATATAATTACGTACATATGTACAATGTACATATGTATATTAAAAAAATTTCGTTGAACTATAGTGAATTTTAATCAGGAACAATTTCTTAATCGGAAAAACAAAATGAATAGTGATACTTAAATGTATTTACCAAAGGTAAATCATTAATTGCATACACAATAATCTTTCCTCATATCCTATTTCATTAAAAATTCACGTTAAATAGCTGATGTTAACATGATGTTCACAATCTCTGCCCAAGTAGACAAACATAACTGCTGATGAAGTGCGTGGCTGCACTTCATTTAATTTTTCTTCTTTTGTTTAGAAAATCACATTCAAATCTATTGCGTATGTCACGTCGAATAATCGTCTACGAGATAATAGATAAAAGGAAATGTGTTCAAGGTTTGTTTAATCTACGACAAAATTCTCGTAGACGAATATTCGACGTGACATACGCAATACAAGTGATTAATTAATAAAAATAATTCATTTCATAATAATTGAAAATACTGAACTTAAGCCCTATTAAAATATTATCCCTGATTTAAAAAAAAGTTACTATTAAAACTTTTATATACTATGTACTTCAATAAATTGTTTTAGTTAAAATTATGTAATGATATTTTTAATAGACGCGATAAAAGACTGATTGTATTTAAGTATTTATTTAGAGCAGGTATATATTAAATTGTTTCCGTTTTTAGTAATTTAATAAGTTTTTTTTTTTTGCATGTTTTTTTATTTATTGTATCTTCATATATGAACTAACAATAAGTATTCAAATCTTAAATCTAACATATAATTAATAGGCCCGACCAATGTCAGACATAACTAAGTGATAGTTGTAAATAATACATAAGTAGTGATAAGCAAAAAAAAGTATTTTCAAGCAATTTCATTCGGAATGTTTAGTATTAGAGCCCTTGTATCTCTCTTTTTTAAACGGATGTGTCCAGTAAAGTTCAAAATATTACGAGCAAGCGGATTAGGACGTGACTCGAGTTTTGTTAGATATTTGACTGCGTATTTTGCAATTTCTTCAGTCACTAGTGGCATATTTAAATCACGATGTATATTTGAATTCTTAATGTACCATGGAGCAGATGTTATTAACCTTAAAATTTTGTTTTGTCTTCGTTAAATTCTCTCTACATTCGAAGCAGAAGCAGTGCCCCATAACTGGATACCATAACACCATATTGGCTTTAAAAGCGACTTGTATATTAAAAGTTTGCAGTCTAGGCTTAGTGTTGAATTTCTGCCAATCAGCCAATGTACCTGAGTTAATTTTAGTTTCATTTGAGTTAACTTATAGTCAATGTGATGTTTCCATGTAAGCCGTCGATCGAGGTGTATACCAAGATATTTCACATGTGAATGTTGAGGAACAACTTGATTATTAATCCGAATGGGGGAACAAGTATCTCTTCGTAAGGTAAATGTTATATGGACACACTTTTGTTCATTTACCTTAATTCTCCATAAGTTTAACCATAGTTCCATCTGGCTAATGTGTTCCTGGAGTTTTCGGGATGCCTCATCAGGGTTTTCGTGCATACTAAGGCAGGCGGTATCGTCGGCAAATGTAGAAGTGTGAATACTACTGCTCACAGGCATATCACAAGTATAAATCAAATATAAAAATGGCCCCAGTATACTCCCCTGTGGCACACCGGATGAGATAGTTTCAGGCATACTCATAAAGTGTCCTTCCACAACTGTAAATTTTCGTGCAACAATGTAACTTTCCAAAAGATTTAGAATGTTTATTGGTAAGTATGTCTTCATTTTCAAAATCAGGCCTTCATGCCACACTTTATCAAATGCCTGAGAAACATCAATAAACACGGCAGAACAATACTTCTTTTCCTCAAATGTTTTTCTGATGAATTGAACCAATCTATGCGTTTGCTCAATGGTGTTATGCTGGCTTCTAAAACCAAATTGATGGTCCGGGATGCACCCATTATCAGTTAAAATTGAAGACAATTTTGTCATGAGTAGCTTTTCAAAAAGCTTTGACATTGTTGACAGTAAACTTATTGGCCAATATGACTCAGCCTTGGAAAGATCTTTACCTGGCTTTGGAATCATTTTAACCTTGGCAAGCTTCCAGCAGTCTGGATAATACTCCAGTCGTAAAATGGCATTAAAAATAAATAACAGGATTCTAATTGCAGTACGAGGTAACTTAATCAGCATCTGGTTACTAATTCCATCCATACCGGGAGCTTTTTTCGGGTTGAGTTCGGCAATTATTTTTTGTACATCACACATCGTAAATTTTACTGGTCGAGGGGGTAGAGCAACTACACTCGGCAAATCAGCAACACCGCACAGTGGCTGAAAATCGTTTTTCATTGGCCAAAAGTCTAATTTTTTTTGTCACCGATTTTTAAAATTTTTACGCCTTTTTGTAGCTAATATATCCAGATTAAGGTAGCCAAAAACTTAGGTTAAACTATTGATAATTGTGGGCGTGGCATGCTGTCAAACTCAACCGTTTTTTTAATTTCAGAAAAAGGTGTTTTTCTTTTGTTTTTTATCAAAAATAAATGGTTACTACTCGCAAGCTATCATCGATAACGGCCTGCGGTCTTTTTTATAATGTTGGTAGGACTATAGTCTTTAGTTGTTGTAAGTGGTCACAGCTCTAGCGTTTAATATTACGGGCGTTATGAAATATTTATGAAACTACTATATTTTTCTCAAATTTAAATTTTAGTGGAATAGAACTTCTAGGGAACAAAAGGGAACAAGAAACGTATACCACCAGGAGAAAGGTGAAAGTGTCCTCTTTAACGCTATATATACTTTTGCACAAGTGACGACCCGTGGGTAGAACACTTTTTTCATTTTAATGAAATTACTCTAAAAAAAATTCAAATTAATTTAAACAGCCCTATAAGTACTCGTATACAATAGTGTCTTAAATTTTCACTTTTTTGCCTAAAAGTTTGTTTTTTTTTTACTTTAGACTACGTAAAACGAAAAAAATTAAATATAATACCTGCGAAAGGGTTTAATGGCTTTGTTTTGATCAGCAAAAAATAAGTCATAAAATTATCACAATAGGTTCTACAGTAAACATATGATCTCTTTCTGAATTTACCTGTTATCAAATGTTAGGGTCAACCAAAGTCATAAACATTTTTATAATAATAATGGCGACATTAAACCACTAAAGATAAAAAACAACCCCATATTGGCGAGATACTAATCAGTTTTACCTGATATTAAGGTCTGAATAACATGTGCAGTTTTGTTCAATTTAAGCACTACCTGCTATGAAATTGAAGATCAATGTGTGAATAACATGTATCTAAAAATGTATAAAACTACGGATTCCATAAGGGATTACTCAGTAATAAGTTAATCCTTTAATTGTACGGATAAAATATAACAAATAAAAATATTCAGATAAATATGGAGAGCTTCAGTTATAAAGAACTGGCCGAAGAGTATTTTAGAAACAAAAACCAGGAAGATGTTCTTAGTTACGTTAAAATAAAATTAAACTTAAATTCGTGTAGCACCGAAATGCAAGAGCAATTATCTAATTTCGTCAAAGCACTAAAAAACGCTACAAAGAAGTTAGCTACAGTAAACAAAACTTTTATATAAAAAGTGCAAACTGGTTAGAAGGCCAACTTACTGTCGCTGCAGAAACAGCAAAGCAAGATAAGGCTGGAAGACCACGCAAATCATTAATGGGCAACTGCTGTGATAGATCTAAGAGGCGGAAACTTAAAGATTTTAACGATGCAATTGGTGTTACAAATATAAAAGAATCTTTCCTACATCAATTACGATCACAGAACCAATTATCAAAAGTGGATATCATTGAAAAAGTTGTTAAAGCTAGTCCAGTGAGAACAAAACGAATTCTTAAAAGTATACCAACTCCGAGTGATGCAATACAGTACACAAATGAGGAGGCATTAGCATTATTTCTGGATTTGAAATTAACAAAACAGCAATATATTAAGCTCAGACTGCGTGCGATTGAAAAAGGGTCAAATATGTATCCAGCATATCATTACATAACCGCTGCTAAAATAGACTGTTTGCCATCAAAGGACACTATTACAATCACACCAATTTCGGCAGAGGTACAACTACAATCTCTACTTGATCACACAGCCGAACGCTTGCTACAATCAATAACAGGAAATGAGTTAAAGAAATATGGAAACACAAAGTTAATTCTTTTTTGTAAATGGGGATGTGATGGTTCCTCGGGACAAAAACAATACAAACAAGCTGTATGTGAAAATATTTCGGACTCAGATATGTTCATGGTATCATTTGTACCATTGCGATTGAAAAAGATTTTGGAAGATTCAGAGCCTTCGACTAGTAGAACGCAAACAATGGATATTTGGAAAAATGAGACACCATCTTCTACGAAATACTGCAGGCCAATTAAATTTGAATTCAAAAAAGAAACTCATGATGCCATTAACAAAGAAGTTAGTGATATCAAGGCCCAAATTGCAACACTACAGCCATTACAATTACAGTTAGATGGGCAGCAAACTGAAGTAAGCTACCAATTAGTGCTGACAATGATAGATGGAAAAGTAGGTCAGGCTTTGACTAACACGAAGGCTGCATCCAGCTGCATTATATGCCAAGCAACATCAACCCAATTAAACCAAGTCCCGACAAAATCATTAGATAATACCGATGCATATGAATTTGGATTATCACCACTACATGCAAGAATACGACTTATGGAACACATACTAAAAATCAGTTATGATTTGGATTTCGGGTCTTCAGGATCAATAAGAAACAACGAAACCAACAAAGAGTTAAGAAGTTCAAAAAAGAAACATGTTCTTGATGAATATCGCAAATTAGGATTGATTATAGATCAGCCAAAACAAGGGTCAGGCAATACAAATGATGGCAATACCGCAAGAAGATTCTTTTCAGATCCAGAAACAGCATCTGAAATAACAGGAGTGGATTTAAACCTTATTTTCAGGTTTAAAATAATCCTAGAAGTACTTGCGTGCAATGAAGAAATTGACTCTAGAAAATTTGGAGATTATGCTAAGGAAACTGCAAAAATATATACAACCAACTACCCATGGAGAAATATGTCTGCAACAGTTCATAAAATCCTTTATCATGGAGAAGATATCATTAAATATCATTTGGTGCCACTTGGAGATCTATCAGAGGAGGCTCAGGAAAAAAGAAACAAGGATTACAGATTTTATAGAGAGCACAATACTAGAAAAATTTCACGAAATTCAACAAATGAAGATCTATTTAATATATTATTGGCAACGTCAGATCCGTTCATCTCCAGTATTCGAAATCAATGGAAAGTGGAACATCGGGATTTAGATGAAGAAGCCAAAAAACTACTAAAGAACAGAAATAGCACAGAACAAAATATGGAATATTTACAATCAATATTTGAGTCAAATGAATAATAATCATAATTGCCTTTCATTGTTATTTAAGGTACGAAAAGCATACTATTAGTAAAAAATAATAATAAACAGAACCTACCATTGTTACAAATGCTATTAAAATTTATTGCAGTTTTTATTTTTAATATGTTTTTTAAAATGATCAAATTTGACAGCAAAAAATAATTTTCTGTAGTAATAGCAATATTTTTAGATAATATTATTAAAGTTTTTTTTTAAGTGTAACTATTCTTTGAGTGTAAACAAAATTGCAAATTAGACAGCAACAAATTTTTAATTTTTCTGTAATAATAGCAAAATCGTTGATTTTACTATTTTTTTTTTAGTGTAAAATTTTTTTGAGTGTAACATTAAATAAATTCCATTATTACAAAACATATTTATAATTATTACTAATTTCCATATATTTAATTTTTTAATAAATAAAAAAATAATAAACCCATATTTCACTCTAAAAGTTAGAAAAATTCAAAAGTTCAACTTTGAGCTAGAATTCCTTAAAAAGTCCTCAATCAATTTTAATGTAATTAAAACTGAGTCAAACTGAACTAAATATCTATCCACTAAAATAAAAATTACTTCAATATTTTGATCAGTTCAAAAGTTACAGAATTTTGGCCAATGAAAAACGATTTTCAGCCACTGTGCACCGGTACATGTATTTGGTGTAAATACGGATTTTAAATGCTCAGCAAATATGTTACTTTTTCAGTATCGCTTCTTGCCCAACCTCCGGTAGATGTGCGCAGAGGTGGCTTAAACTCAACGGGTGTTTTAAACTTTTTAGCAGCGCGCCACAAAGAGTAATTAGATGCTGGTGTGACATCAAGACCTTCCAAATAATTTTTAAGAGATGCAGTTTTTTAAGATGCAAGCAACTCTTGAAGTCGTTTAGTGCACTCTTTAAATCTGATTTTGTGTTGAGGTGATCTGCGCTGTTGCCATTCCCTTCTAGCTCTTCTTTTTTCACGTAGGAGATGTAGTGGCATGTTCAGAAGCTTGTTTAGTATTCTCGTTAAGATTTGCAATGTTCGATTCAATATCATTGGGTGTTCTTAGCGTAATATTTTCCGTGCAATGACTACTAAGATATTTTTTGAATCCCAGCCAATTCACACGATTTATCATCTTGACATATGGGTGAGGTAAAGCGTTTCTCAGTGGACTACAGATTGTAACGATCGTGGGAGAGTGATCAGACGACAGATCTAGGGAAGCTTCAACGTGAATTAATTCCCTAGAAATACTTTTTATGACGCCGAAATCTATAACATCCGGAATTTTTCGTACGTCAGTAGGCCAGTAAGTAGGCTCCCCAATTGAAATAACATCCAAACCCATTTTCGAAATTGTGTTGAACAACACCCTACCTCTAGGCGTAATTAGACGCGAACCCCAGAACGTATGCTTAGCATTGTAGTCGCCAGCTGCTACGAAACAAGGTCCAAGAGATTTGTAGAACTTCTCGTATTGGTCCTCAGTGATTGAAAATCTGGGAGGGGAGTAAATTGAAGATATCACGAAATTTGTACAAAAATTTTCAATGCAGATATTTGTTGCTTGTAGATGTTCTTCACAAATGTTGTCAAGAATATAGTGCTTGAGTCTTGACTTTATTAGAATTGCTGATCCACCGCATGCTCTCCCTCTAGGGTCCTTTGTATCATACAGTGTAGCCATTTATTTTGAAAAAGCTTCTCGAAGTCAAATGTGTCTCAGAGACCAACATTATATCAATATTTTTTTCCGTAAGGAAGTGCTCAAGTTCATTTTTATGTTGGCGAATGCCGTTTGCGTTCCAGAAACATATTTTTAACGTGTTCATGGTTTGTTAATTAATGCTTGAAGCAGAGTATTCTGCATTCTCAGCATTTCTTGCATCATGGTAGTCATATTTGTTGTAAAATTATTTATAGTTTGCACCAAATTGTCAATAGTAGCTTCAAGGCGGCTAAAATTAAAGCTTGAATTTGCATTCGTTGAATTATTTGGCGGTGAAACATTTGGTGTGGGAATAGAACTAGCCTTAGCAGCATCAGCATACGATACACGTGAAGTAACTGGTTGGCTCATTGGAGCAAAAGTGGCGGAGTACGCGTTTAATGGTTGAGCTGGAGCTAATTTAGGTTTTTGCACCATAGCCTGCTTGACGAAAGAGTACACAGGACATCCTCTGTAGTTAGCGGCGTGATTTCCTCCACAATTACTGCGTTTTTTTCCGCTTGATCTTTTGGTTTGGTACAACTAGCAGTACCGTGCAATTCACCGCAGATAACACACACTGTAGGTAAATTGCAGTAAGCTTTTGTATGGCCATATTCTTGGCAATTATGACACTGCACGGGACCTGCACGCTTATGTGGCTCTTCAACTGTGATTTTTCTGTATAAAAGGTATTTAAGGCTATAAATAGGATGAGTCTCGTTTTTTTCAACTGTATATCATTTGGCTCCAGTTCAACACGAAATAGGGGTTGGGGTACTTTTTCTTTGTTAAATATGTTTGATACATTCTTTACCTTAAATCCCTGGAGGACGAGTGCATCTTTTATTTCTTCAGGGACAACATAAGAATCTATGCCTTTCAATACGATCTGCAGGCCTTTAGCGCTCTTAAGCTGGTATGTGTAGAAGCTTGTTTTTGTTTGTTTTTGTTTCAAATTCAGAAACCATTTTGCGGAAATCCTTTTCATCATAAATTTTAATTTTCGTTTCATCGATGTTGCCACGTTTTATTGGGACAATGTGGAATTTATTTTCACCAATGACCGAAATTAATTTTTTAATAAGGGCATTTGAATTTTTCTCTCTCAAGTAGATTGGTGGCGGCTTTGATGTTTTATTTGAGGATACATCGGGTTTGTCGTTCTCATCTTGCAAAATTTTAAAACGGTTTTGGCGATTAGTTGAGGATGCGCTGTTATCTCTATACATCTTTGGAGCGGATGAAATTTTTGAAGAATTCGGGCTTCGCCCACGCTTTACCACGGTTACATATCTGTCCATACCGACTTGCACCTTGGGTTTTGAAATACTGTTATCTGTAGTGATAACTTTGTTAAGTGACGAATACGGGCCTGAAGGGGATGATATTAATGACTTATATGAGGAAGTACTAGGCAATTGTAATGTTAATGAATCACTACTATTTGGCATTGGACAAAGCGAAGTTGATCTCTGACGAAAAATTGGCTTTGCCGTTAAAAAAACACTTTCATTCGATTTATTATTTTTATTTTTTTCATTAAGAGCTTCAGAACTCACAGTAAAATAGGCGTTTCTGCCGTTAGAACTCACTTCATAATTTTTTGTATTTGAGGCACTCATATAGAGTATTCCTCAAGGGTACTTTTTGTGTTTTTTTGCTTACGGTTTTTTTGTTTTTGTACTTTATGATTGTTTGTCTGTTTTTGAGGTACTCGTATAGAGTATTCCTCAATGTCACTGTTTATGTTATTTTGTTTGAGTATTTTTGTATTTGTTATTTCCACAATGTAAAAAATATTATCAAAGCAATAAAGCTTATTTATTAAAGACGGTATGTACCTATTACGAATAATATGTACTACGAATATTTTTTGTATAATTTTTTGTTTGTTTGGTATGCAAAAAAAAATTCCGCTAATCGACTGTTTGCTATGAAGGTACCACGAGAACTCAATTTAATAAGTGAACCTAATGCTTTTGTAGGAGAGTTAAAGTTACACGTATAAGACAGCTAAGCGAATAAGGAAAGATGTGATGCCATTTTCAAAACATGCCAACTTGAAAAGTTGGTTCAAAAAAAGCAATTTTTCAAATTGCTTGGATAGAAATGTATATCCCAAGCTATGTACATTTTATTTATATATGTATCTTTAGTTTGCTCCTGCTTATCGGTTCTTTTTCTAAATTGGCATCATCTATATAATTAATAGGCAAACATGTTTTTTGTAATCCCTTTTACGCTGGTACTACTGCACCGATTTTAAATAGATTTATATGGTTTTAAAAGGTTTTCAGTACAGATGTGCAGAATCTATATTTTATTGAAATCGGTTTAGTATTTTGGGAGCTATAAGCGTTTAAAGTTGCTACTACTCCATACACACATATTACACACGCACTTACTATCTTGCAAGTAAACAAGAAACAAAACATGAGATTGGGCGTGTGTTTGTAGTACATATTTCTCTTGATCTAAAATTGTTTTCTCTTATTTGTTATTGTATGAAAGCCATAATCAGTGTTGCCAGAATTTCTAAGGATAAAATCTGCAAAATTTAAAAATTTTATTTTTAAAATCTTCAAAAAATTTTCAAAGCTATTTTTATATATGATTAAAAAAAATTGCATAAATATGGACGTAAATGTGTAATATAAATATAAAAATTTATAAAATTTAAACGGGATAAAATGTATTTTGTTTAAATTTTTTAGAAATTTTTTTTTAAATAATTTTCAATCATATTTTTTTATGAATAGAAACCTTTAATGTTCGAAGAATGTGTATTTCGTTTCTGCTTAAGAAACTCATCAGCAGACTTCAATCAAAAAATTTTTGAAATATTATTAAGAATTACGTACACAAACATAAAAGGTAATATTCACAAAAATTATTTTGGGTTACAAAACGTTTAACAAACAAATTTCCATAAAAAATAGTTTTGGTTTACAAAACAAAAACAGCAGAAAATGCTTAAAAGCTTCAAGCAAAAATCTTTACAAGATAACATCTTCGATTTTGCGACATTCGTGGAAGTGTACTGATAAGTTAGACGGTTTTTTCACACGCAAAGTATACTTTGCAAAGTCTTGAGCTTATTAAAGAAAAAAGAATATAGAATAAGATCTCTTTTCTCTTCTCTCCTACAAACTTTAGACTTTGCAAAGTAAACTTTTCTGTGGAAAACCCATCTTTATTTAGGAGAAACGAAATGCATAAAACCAACAAAAAAATAAAAATTCTTCATACTTATGTGCAAACAATATAAAATAAATGAGAATAGAAATATATATAAAAAATTATACAAAAAGTGATTTAATTTGTGACATAAATATCCAAAGGACTTCGAAGGTTTGTTTTATTCACGTTCATTTGACTCAAAATTCTTTCGACATTTGCAAATGAAACTAACTTAACTTAGGGCTGCAAAATCATAATCAGAATAAGCTCGTTTTATATCAGATATTCTATTCCAGAAGCTTGCCAAAGTTACTTCTTCTTTTTCTTTAATGATGTCTTCTAAGTTGAAAAATGTTAACTCTCTAAACTGTGAGTCTTTCACACATAAAAGAAACAAAAAGTAGTAACAGTAATAGCAAAATGTAAAAAAATTCACTATAATTGGAGTTGAAAAATCTGCGTTTTTAGGACAAAAATCTTCAAATCTGGATTTCGTCTTTTTGGAGGGTAAAAATCTGCAAAATCCAGATAAATCTGCATTTCTGGCAATCGTCGCCATAATACTTAAAGGAAGAGAGTTCAATATTATTAAATTAGCTTAGTTAATGGGATTTCGTTTGTGTTTTTAATTTCATGTATTATTTAATTATGCATATTTATGTGTATAAGTATGTGGGTGGCTGTGTTTTAATGCATTTTGTACGACGTTTAGATAAATTTTCTTTGAATATTAATAAAATTATTTACATTTAGATTTTAGAATACGGACGATTGTGTCGTCCGTTGGTATATCTAGTTAGAAAATAAATTATCTAACGGACTGAAAGTTGTAACTTGTCATACCGTTTTATCTTCCTTAAGTTTGTAGCAAAGTGATTTGGAAGATTTTATTCGAAATGATGAACCTATTCAAAAGTACAGATATACAGTTTAAAAAAATAGGCATTTAATAACTATTTCTCAAAAACGCAATTTACAAAAAATTTACAGAAGTATCTTTTGCAGGTTTCTTGAGAATTCAATATTCAGATACTTATCAAAAGTTAAGTTGGCTTTTTTGTAAATAAGTGCCAATGCCAAGAAAGCATTAAAAATATGTATGTATTTTCAGAAGATTCAAGTAATTTATTATTATAGGCGCAGAGCATATGAATTATTTTCTTATTTTGTGGCTTTTCTTTATCATAAAAATAGTATATTTTAGTCTTTAAATATGCAAAACTTGATTTTTATTCTTGATGTTTTCAAAAATAAGAAGATTTGTTTTAATTTTTGTTGTATTTAAAGTTGCCCATTTTTTTTATTAAATTCCCACCTTTTTTTTAAATCCTCTTTTTGTGCCACTTTTTGATTTTTTACAACGGTATCGCTGCATATAATAGCTTAACACAGCGATGACAATTTAGTGCCTTTAGCACTAGACTTAGTGCTTTTTAAGTCATAACAGTGCGCATTTTTTTCAAGTTGGTGCTTTTTTAAAAAAAGCATTTGGTGCTTTCTTAACTTTCATTTTAGTGCTTTTAGTGCGTTTTGAAATTAGACTAAATATTAATTCATGATAGTCTAGTAGCTTCATAAAAAACGCAAATTAAAATTTTTTACTTTTTTTAAACTCTAAATTTAAACACATACTCAATGAAAATCTTCATCACATGTCTTTGTAAATGTAAATAAACTTTACTCTTAGTTTTACTGTTACATTTTAAAATGAACAGGATTCTAAAAATAAAAAGTACGTTTACTTTTATGGAACATGCTGTTCATTATGGAACAACGTTTTTGTGAAAAATGGAATTAAGTGCTAAAAAACACTTATGTAAATAATTGACAGTTTTTATTTTTACTTCGATCAGTAGAATTTTAGTATTTTTTGTTCACAAGTTTTGGCGAACTTATTGAAACATTTGCATTAACTATGAAATAATTATGCTATTTTCAACAGATTTTAGCATGAAAGTTGTTTGAATATGCATTCAGTGCATAAATGCATTCAATTTAAATTTATTTCCGAAATACCAAAATTATAAATATAAACATAGTGGCAACGTTGTATAATGAAATTTGTTATTGCTTAAGCCTCGTTCAGACTATTATACAAGTATTAATACTTTTGTGGAAAATGCAGCTCTGACATGTTGTTGTTATTGTTTTTTTGAAATTTTTGAAACAAATATAAGACCAGGGACGCATTTTCGTCAAAAGTATTAATACTTGTATTATAGTCTGAGTGGGCCTTTAATAAAAGTTTTATAACATACAAAAATCAAAGCATAATCTAGTATTTTTAAGCATTCAGTACTTTTTAATCACACATTTCTTAAGCCAAAGCTGGAAAAACTAGCATTTGATACTCTGTAGAAAGTACTAGCTTTATCTGAATTTTCTATTCACCTCAAAACTAACTAAAACTTAAAAATATCCAGCATAAGCTTTTTTTTACCATTTTATTCACACAGCCCATTGGAAAGTTATGTATATTCTATTCCGAAAGTTCATTGTTGTGGAAGGAAACTTCATGAGTGTGCCCGAATTTATCTCTGCCCGTGTGCCACAGGGGAGTATACTGGGCACAGTTTTGTATTTGGTATAAACTTGTGATATGCCTGTTATTACTAATATCCATACATCTGCATTTGACGATGATACAGCCTTCTTTAGCATGCACGAAAACCCTCACGAGACATCCCGATATCTTCAGGAACATATTACCCAGCTTGAGCGATGGTTAAAGTTATGGCCAATTAAAGTAAATGAACAGAATTGTGGTCAGGTAACATTTACTCTACGAAAAGATACTTGTTTCCCCATTAGAATCAATAATCAAGTTGTTCCTCAACATTCAGATGGGACTTAATTTTGCATGCAAAAACATTCTGCCAGATAGATTTTGCGTGTTTTTAACAATAAGAACAGAGTACTACTTTTGCGAATTTATTTCGCAAATATTTCATAACAAATACTTTTATATGTAGACAGAAAAAACGAATTTTCCTTTTCAAACACAAATATTCTCTGAATCAAATATTAATTTTTTTTCAATTTAGGTTCTACAAAGAAATTTGTAATTTCAAATACAAAATTTTGTAATAATTTGTTTGAAAAACCCCCGACTTTTTCAATCAACAAATTGTCTGATTCAATAAAATTTTTTTTAATGAAAATAAAAAGCAAATGAAGTCGGTTAATAAAACAAATAACTATTCTGTACAGTATGCATTTTCTATATTGGAACAGAAATCTTATCTTAACAATTTTGTTACAAATGTTACTTTATACTAATTGTATGAACTAGAATTTTTCACTGCTTTGTGTAAAACTAAATATGTTTGGGATGAGTCGAACCTGCAATCTCTTGGCTAATAAATTTACGTACTTAACACTTAGCTAAAGAGCAAAAAATTATTTCTTTTGTTTCATCTAATCTAAAAATAACTTTGTTGATTAAAAAAACAAGCCTCTTGTCCGAATTCACACGTATACAACACCAGCAATAAAAAAAATACAAAAACAACATAGGCACATGACCACGTTGAGTCAATCAACAAGCAAGGAAAACACCAACACAAACAAATTAAATTAAATGATATTATAAAATGCGTGGAATTGATAAATACAATATTCAAGTTAAGACAAATATTATTGAAAAAAAAAAATCAATAAGATGGTTTTGTTGAATTCTTGTCTATTTTTTCTGTGTAGTTTGACAACATTTCGCACAAAATTGTGAACAGAGTACCAGGCTTTATTCAGAAATTTTCCTACGGAGAAAATTAAGGAGTATGAATTGCAAACGGTCACCTTCGGTGTCAATTGTTCGCATTATTTGGTTATTTGTAATTTGCTACATGTGGCTGACGATTGTGAAACGGAGTATTCCCTAACCTCAAGTATTCTACCTAAAGGTATGTACGTTGACGACGTATTAACAGGGACTCATGATGTCACTACTGCATTAGTTGCTCGTGACCAACTTAGAGGAGCTTTGTAATCAGCAGGATTTCAACTTCGAAAATGGACTTCGAGTAAAATCGCAATTTTGACATTCGAAAAAAGGTCCTGTTACACAACTACTGCTATCGATGCTTGTCGCATGACCATCGTTTGTAAGAGTCATGGCCAATGTAAAACTGTAGAGGCAAGCATAATTCTATGCTACATTCAGATAATCATGCCTCCTTAAAAAAGAAGCAAACACAAAATGCCAAACAAGTTACAATGCCCTTAGCCTCAAGTTTACTAATTCGGCACATGATAACTTTTTCGACGACAGTTAGTGTCTATTTGAAGGTGGATACTAAGTCAATCCCTGTGAGAGTTATTGTAGACCTCTGTTGTAGTATGAGGTATATGTATATGTGAAAGATTAATAAAAATGTTCAAACTGCCTGCGCCTTCTATGAATACGAATATTATATGCAATATGAAATATTAAAAAATTGTTATGAAAATGGACTTCACACTCTTGTTGGCGTACTTTAAAGGTCATAAAAAGTACCCAAAACTTTAAAGATCGTCATTGAATAATATTTTAAAATTATACAAAGCACAAATTTCTATAAAAAATTAATGTTTTTGTACAAACTAAAATTTTTAGTCATTTATTTAAATTTCGTTTAGGATTTATGCATTTATTTATTTAATTTCTATGGAAAAATATTCGTATTCGCCTGAATTTGACGAATACGAATACATTCGTATTCGCATCCGCCTGAATTTGGCGAATACGAATATATTCGTATTCGCCTGAAAATGGCCGAATATTCGACAATTCGAATACGAATACGAATATTCGTGCATCACTAATTGAAACCACGAATATATTGAAAATCACACTGAAATAAATGTAATTTTGCTTATAAGTTAATAATTTTTTTTTGTTATATGAAAATTTTTATCAAAAACGAAATTTTTTTCCCCTTTGCTTTTGTTTGTTTACATTTACTGGATTTTACTGAAAAAAAAACTGACAATAAAGTGTGATTGCAAACGCAATCCCGTAAAATCCAGTAAACTTTTGAGATCTCGGACGCAGTTCATATTAATCATAAAGTACTTGCGATTAAATGTGGCCTCATGTGCTCGATTTACTTAATAAAAATCGAATAATATAATAATAATAATTTATCTCTTGAAAAATTTATTGGTAACAAATAGAGTTTTAATATTACTTTAATATATTTTAGACAACAATAAGAAATATAATAAGCCTACATACAACTCGAAGAGAGACGATTACCAACCCAGCGCATGGGGCACTAATTCCCGTAGATCAGACAATTCTTCTGGAAATTATAATAGGGTACTAGATTTTAATTAGTTTCAGCTAAGGAAGTACAAGAAATTAATGACATGTTTATAATATAGGGGAGACATGAGGAAAGTGGTCGATATGATAACTATAATTCTGAGAAATTGGACAATAGACCTAGCTCAAATAATATGCCGGATGAAAAGAAAACGAGTTCAGCACCATCAGCTGCAGCGCCCAAAAAAACCACTTGGGCTTCAATTGCGTCACAGCCTGCTAAGCTTACATCAAGGGTGAGTGTGATTATATTTAATTCGTATTTGGTACGGTTTTTGGATGTATATTTCCAATACTGACATATTTGTTTTAGACTACACTTACAACTTCCAGCCACAAAAAGAAAGGTCCTGGCATGCCACCACCTCCAATGGTGCCAGGAAAACATAACTTGGACGTAAACACTTGGGATTTGCCCAATAACAATCCGCCTCCTGTGCCGTCGCCTCCTCCTCTTCCTATTGACTTAGCATCGAATGAAATAAACTCGGATTTTTCACCAGGAATAGGTTCTGACTTTGATTTGGGAGGTCGGCCTGATAATAATAGCAGTCACAGTAAAGGGCAAGATGTTCTTCGTGATGAAAACAACAAACATAATTATAATAGTAATTTTGGTCGTGTACCAAATGGTCCTTCGCGCAAAAATTGGTCGACCCAACAATCTTTCCATCAAGGCGGCTGGCAGCAAAGTGGTGGATCCTCGTCTGGTCCAATCCGTCGAGGTGGTGATGGTCTCTCAAGTGGGGGGGAGAGTGCAATCAGCGGCGGTGGAGGTAGTGGTAGTAACGCCTCCGGCGCCGGTCGCTATGGGGACCGTAGGAATAATTACGTATCTTCCAAACATGAACACGATAGTGGATCTTTAGACTATCGTGATGAAAGTAGCAGTGCCAGGAGTGTTGAAGTGAACGACAGAGCTGCCGCAGAATCACCCCAGGCGGTATTAGAAGAACTTCGTGATAAAAATAACTACAATCCGGCTGAAATCGACCTAGATCGAGCTACGTCCGCCAGGTAATAAAAATATTTAATATACATATACACATCTGTGCGAGTGATTATTATTTATTAGGAGTAATTGTGCTGCCAAATTCTGCTACTTTTCATTTCGGTACTCAATAATACTACTTTACTAATACTATATTTTTTTTTGTTAATACATGTATTTGTTTATTGTATCTTCAAATATGAACTAACAATAAGTATTCAAATCTTAAATCTAAAACATAATTATTAGGCCCGACCACTGTCGGACATAAACTTATTAACGTGTGTAAAGATAAATTTTGAAATTTAAAACCAGTAGCATTAAAAGAGCTATGTTAACCTGATAACAGAGCCCTGTTAAACATGAACATCTTGGAATTGTGTACTACAAATGGAATCCTGGCCATATTTTTTAACAAAATCAGCTAAAAAAAATCGAAACATGCAGATTATTAAATTTTTCTTTATAAAACCAAAAAAATCATAAAAAATTTAAAAGAAACTATAATTTTTTAGCTATCAAAGTAAATAAAATTTTTTTTATGCACATTTTGGAATTCCTGGAGAACGAACATACCTGGGCGGCTAAATATTATTGGAATTTATGTCTTTTGTGCCCTCTTATGATACTCAGATGTCAAAACCCTTAACATTTGCGTTTTTCATAGAGAATTTTGATTTTTTCTAAATTTTCAAATTTCGATTTTCACTAAAGGAAGAACTTCAGGAGAACAAACATACCTGGGCGGCTAAATTTTTCTGGAATTTGTGTCTTTTACAAGTTTCCAGTTATGAGGAAAATAATGCATTCTTAAAATAGCATTAAAAATAAATAGCAGGATTCTTATTGCAATATGATGCAAGTTCATCCGCATTTTGTTACTAATGCCATCAATACCTGGTGCTCTCTTCGGGTTGAGTTCAACAATTACTTTTTGTGCTTCACGCATCTTAAACTTTAAGGGAAGAGAAACTACACTTGGTAAATCAGCAGCACCCGTACATGAATTGCGAGAGAATACAGATTTTAAATGCTCAGCAAATAAGTTACCTTTCTCACTATCGCTTCTTGTCCAGCCTCCAGTCGAAGTGCGCAGTGGTGATTTTAGATCAAGTGGTCTTTTAAGATTTGTAGTAACGCGCCATAAAGAGTAATTAGGTGATGACGTGACATCGAGACCTTCTAAATATTTTTCTAGCAATGCGGTTTTTCCGACGATATCATCTCTTTGAGTCGTTTAGTACATTCTTTAAGTCTGATTTTATTCAGGGGTGATCTGTGTTGTTGCCATTCTCTTCTAGCTCTCCTTTTTTCACATACCAGGGCTTCAATTTCCGTAGAATAAATTCTATTAAAGCCAGTCTGCAAACGGGAGGTAGTGGCATGTTCAGCAGCCTGTTTAATATTTTCGTTAATTTTGGTAATGTTGAATTCAATATCATCAGGTGATCTTAGCTCCATGTTTTCACTGCAGTGACTACTAAGATATTTTTTGAATCCTAGCCAGTTGACCCCATTAATCATTTTCACATTTTCACAATTGTAACTATTGTGGGAGAGTGATCGGAGGAGAGATGCAGCCAGGACTCCACGTGAATTAAGTCCCTGATATTTTTCATGACGCCAAAATCTATAACATCCGGAAATTTTCGTACGTCAGTAGGCCAGTAAGTAGGCTCCTCACTTGAAATGACATCTAAGCCCATTTTTGAAATAGTATTAAACAACGCTCGACCTCGACGTGTTACCAGGCGCTAACACCAGTACGTATGTTTTGCATTGTAGTCGCCAGCTGCTACGAAACAAGGTCCAAGCGATTTATAGAAATCCTCATATTGATTCTCAGTGATTAAAAATCTGGGAGGGGAGTAAATTGAATATATCACGAAATTTTTAAAAAAATTGTCGACGCAAATATTAGTTGCTTGTAGATGTTCTTCACAAATGTTGTCAAGTATATAGTGTTTGAGTCTTGACTTTATTAGAATTGCTGATCCAACGCAAGCTCTTCCTCTAGGGTCCTTTGTATCATATATAGTGTAGCGATCCATTTTAAAGAGACTTCTCGAAGTCAAATGAGTTTCAGAGACCAACATTATATGAATATTTTTTTTTTTCGTAAGGAAGTGCTCAAGTTCATTTTTATGTTGGCAAATGCCGTTTTCGTTCCAGAAACATATTTTTAACGTGTTCATGGCTTGTTAGTTAATGCTTAAAGCAGTATATTCATAGCATTCATAGCATTTCTTGCATCATGCTTGTCATATTTGTTGTAAATTTGTTGATAGTTTGCACAAGATTTTCAATAGTGGCTTCAAGGCGACTGAAATTAAAGCTTGTGTTAGCATTTGTTGAATTACTTGGTGGGGACACTTTCTGCACGGTAATAGAATTTGTCTTGGCAGCATCGGCATACGATACACGGGAAGTAACTGGTTGGCTCATTTGCGCAAAAGTGGCTGAGGAAGCGTTTGTTGTTTGAACGGGAGCAAATATAGCTTTTTGCACCATAGCCTGCTGGACGAAAGAGTACACAGGACAACCTCTGTAGTTGGCAGTGTGATTACCTCCACAATGACTGAATTTTTTTTAGCTTGATCTTTTGGTTTAGTACAACCAGCAGTATCGTTCAATTCACCGCAGATAACACTCACTGTAGGTAAATTGCAGTAAGTTTTTGTATGGCCATATTCTTAGCAATTATGACACTGCGCGGGACCTGCACGCTTATGTGGCTCTTCAAATGTGATTTTTCTGTATAAAAGGTATTTTAGGCTATAAATAAGATGAGTCTCGTTTTTTAACTGTATATCATTCGGCTCCAGCTCAACACGAAATGGGGGTTGGGGTACTTTTTCTCTGTTCATTATGTTAGATACATTCTTTAACTTAAATCCCTGGAGGACAAGTGCATCTTTTATTTCTTCAGGAACAACATAAGAATATATGCCTTCAATACGATCTGCAGGCCTTTAGCGTTCTCATATCGCAAAATTTTAAAGCGATTTTGACGATTAGTTGATGCGCTGTTATCCCTAGACATCTTTTGAGTGGATGAAATTTTTGAAGAATTCGGGCTTCGCCCACGCTTTACCACGGTTATATATCTGTCCATTCCGATTTGCACCTTGGGTTTTGTGCTACTGTTATCTGTAGTGATAACTTTGTTAAGTGATGAACACGAGCCTGAATGGGATGATATTACTGACTTATATGAAGAAGTACTAGGCAACTGTAATGTTAATGAATCCCTACTATTTGACATTGGGCAAAGTGAAGTTGATCGCTGACGAAAAATTAGCTTTGCCGTCATAAAAAGGCTTTCATTAGATTTATTATTTCTATTGTTTTCATTAAGAGCTTCAGAACTCACAGTAAAATAGACATTTCTGCCGTTAGAACTCACTTCAAAATTTTTTGTATTTGAGGTACTCATATAGAGTATTCCTCAAGGGCACTTTATTTGTGTTTTTTTATTTGCGGCATTTTCTTTTGTTTTTGTAATTTATGATTTTTTGTTTGTTTTTAAGGTACTCGTATAGAATATTCCACAATGTCACTTTGTTTATGTTTGTTTTTCGTTTCCGATTTTTTTTGTTTTTGTTATTTTCACTTTTAAAAAATATTAGCAAAGCATTAAAGCTTATTTATTAAAGTCAGTATGTACCTATTACGAATAATATGTACTACAAATATTTTTTTGTATAATTTTTTGTTTGATTGGTATGTAAGAAAATTTCCGCTAATCGACTGTTCGCTATGAAGGTACCACGAGAACTCAAAATAGTTTATTAAAAAAAACTGATAATTTCGCCAGCAGAGAAATATAATAGGCCCAACATTGATAAAGCAGTTTTTTTGCGATTCGTAAATTAAGTATTAAGTGAATTTACTTTTAACAAACCTTTTAAGGCAGAATAGCCCAACGTCCACGTCATTTTTGTCGATTGAAAACGATGTAAATGCTTACAGAAATTTACTTTAATTAGCATTTATGGCATATCTCAATCTGTATAAAACTAAATTACCTGACGTTATTAAGTGAAGTTGGTGGTACTATTGTATGTTAAATGCAATGAGGCTATTTTGGCTCTGTTTTTCATTTTTTTTGGTACAATCACAAATATTTAAAAAAAATAGCGAAATTGGTGCTGTCTTTCTTTAGGCTGGATCACATGATTTTCACAATGTACCGATTTTCGTCGGCTCACTGAAATAAATTCATATACTTTACTTTAAAAATACTTTTTAGAGTATATGATCAAACAGAATTGCGGCATAAACACATTTCCCATACAAATTGACACAAAAAAGTAACACCAAAAAGCACTCGAGGAATATATGCTCTCACGTATAAATACTTATTCCCTCAAACATGTAACCATACTTTCAATAAATTTCATATATTTTGTGAACAAAACTACAAAGGAAAATAAGCACAAAAGAAAATAAAAATTAGAGAGCATTTGAAGGTACTGCTGTAGATTTTATTATGGGCTTTGTTAATTTGACAGCGATTTTTCCTGAAGTTGCGGACTTATTAACAATGAAAAAATGTTATTAAAAATATCGTAAAATACAAATAATATAGTGTCAAACAAACTAGATATATAATATCAAAGTATATAATATTGGTGTGCACTCTTATTGTTCAACACCCCCATTAGATTGAGCACCTATAAGCATAAGTTCACAGCAATGAGAATGTTTAAAACTTGTTAACGACTTTGTAAAAATGTCTGGAACCATTTCCTCAGTATTAAGATATTCAATCAGAACTTTCTTTTCAGCAACAATGTATTTCAAAAAATGGTATTGAATGTCAATGTGTTTTGATCGAGAATGATACGTATTATTCTGAGTTAAATTGATTGCACTTTTATTGTCACATTTGATTTTTAAAGTTGATAAATAACGATCTCAACCGCAGTGGCTCTTGGTCTGCAGCTGACAACGCCACATATTCTGCTTCTGTTGTAGAAAGCGATTTGTTTGTTGCTTTTTGAATTCCAAGATATGCAACCTCCTTGAAACTTGAATATATGTATAACCGGATTTTGATTTTCTGTCATCAATGTCTCCCGCCCAATCAGCATCTGAAAACCCCTCCCTCTATACATTCTTTCGACTCTTAGGAATTCCAGCTTATAATGTGTTGTGCCCTTTAGATACCTCATAATACGTTTTACAGATTGCCAATGAGCTCTTCCAGGATTGTTATTATATCTAGCTAAGGCTTCCACTGCAAACGAAATATCAGGACGACTTACTTGTGCAGCAAACATTAAACTTCCAATTGCCTCTTGATATGGTATTGACTTCATTTCTTTATTTCATCGTCTGTTTCCGGACACATATCTTTAGATATTTTTTGGTTTACATCTAATGGTGTTGCTACAGGTTTAGAATCAAACATATTAAATCTTTCTAGAAAATTTTGTATGTAAAGTTCTTGATCCAACCATAGTTTTCCTCTTTTACGATCTCTAGTAACTTTCATACCAAGTATATAGTTTGCCTCTCCTACGTCCTTCATTTTAAAATTGTTTGATAAACTCTTTTTTATGAATGACACGTATGTCCTTTCATAATCTTTTATTTTATTGTAAATGCAAGCCCAGCTAAAAAAATTATATATGGCCCATATATTTTTAATATATGAATGTATATAACTATATATATGAATGTGTATGAATTCATGTATGGAAATATATGGGATTATACATGGCAAAACTATTATATATGAACTAATATATGGACTAATATATGAAATGTATTATAACATATGAGCTCATATATGAAAATGTAATTATGAAGCTCTTCATATGTGGATCCATATATAAATATAAGATTTTATATATGGAGCCATATAAGAATGTATGCATACATGATATCTCACATAAGATCGTTTTTGCAATCAAAAAAGCTTGGAATTCTATCACTGCTGAATTGGAAATCCATTAGAAAATACATACGGTATGCAAAGTTTATATGCGTACCCTCAACGTTTCAAAAAGAAGAACTTTTTGTTACAAAAAACCATTCCTGTATGATTTTATACATTGTGGCCCCATTTAATATATCAAATAATCAAAAGGAAAATAACAAAATTCTCTAGATAAGAAACAAAGTTCATATTACTGTATTGAAAACTATTGTGAGGCGGATTATTTTTTCTTTTATAATTAACTGCATTAGTTTTTAATCTGATTTCTTAAGCTAAATGTTATGTACGAATATGATTTATGTGTTTTTTAAATAATTGATTCACCTTTTGATGAATGAAATGACTTTTAGTTCGTTTTGAATTATTTGTCCAAGCAAATGTTTCATTAAATACCTCTCTTTCAAGTCTAAAAAAATTTAATTTTAGTAATTTAATTTATTGCACAGCAGTGCGATTTTGTGAATCAAGAGTGTATGAATATGAACTTTGCATACTGTGGAGGGAATTTACACATACATGCATGAAAATGTATGAATATATATTATCATATATGCCCATATACCCTCATTTTTCGGATCCAAACCATATATGGGATATCATATATGCTCCATACATATTTTTTTAGCTGGGAGGTTCTGTTTTTAATTGCGTTAGACGCATTTGCTTAAGAGTATTGTCTAACTTTTTATTCCAAACTCGACTTGCTTGCTTCAGGCCATATAGAGATTTTTTAAATTTGCATACCTTATTACTAGGGAAAATGTTTCTTCATAATCTAAATTTCTTCATAATTTAAATATTAAATTACATACATTCATGCATACATACATATATAATTCTAACTGTATTTTCCGCAGCAATTATGAAAGTCAAATTTGATAAAAGTACATAATTTTAAAAGATGAACAACTTTGTGATAAATGCAATAATATTGTATGAAACTAACACGCTGAATTACTATCATCAAGTAATGCTTTTGATTTAAGTTCCGATGAAATTAGCTCATCTCGAAAAAAAGCAAAAACGAAAAAAGCCATACAAAAGTCTATGGATACAGATACCAAAAAACCAATTTGCGTTTTCTGCAATCAGTTGCTCATTTGCCAAATTAATCATTCAGAATATCATGCTGAAACAGCCACAAAAAACACCGATTTTCGGAAGAAATTGGCTATTGCTGAAATGAAGCTTCCCAGCTAAAAAAATATGTATGGAGCATATATGATATCCCATATATGGTTCGGATCCGAAAAATGAGGGTATATGGGCATATATGATTATATATATTCATACATTTTCATACATGTATGTGCAAAATTCATATTCATACACTCTTGATTCACAAAAGGCACTGCTGTGCAATAAATTAAATTATTAAAATTCAATTTTTTTTAGACTTGAGAGAGAGGTTGTATTTAATGAAACATCTGTTTGGACAAATAATTCAAAACGAACTAAAAGTCATTTCATTCATCAAACGGTGAATCAATTATTTAAAAAACACATAAATCATATTCGTACATAACATTTAGCTTAAGAAATCAGATTAAAAACTAATGGAATTAATTATAAAAGAAAAAATAATCCCTCTAACAATAGTTTTCACATTACTGAACTTTGTTTCTTATTTAGAGAATTTTGTTATTTTCTGTAAAATTAATGACTGGATTATCATTTTGATTATTTGATATATTAAATGGGGCCCCAATGTATAAAATCATACAAGAATGGTTTTTTTTGTTACAAAAAGTTTTTTTTAAACGTTGATGGTACGCAAATAAACTGTGCATACCGTATGTATTTTCTAATGGATTTCCAATTCAACAGTGATAAAATTCCAAGCTTTTTTGATTGCAAAAACGATCTTATGTGAGATATCATGTATGTATACATTCTTATATGGCTCCACATATAAAATCTTATATTTATATATGGATCCACATATGAAGAGCTTCATAATTAAATTTTCATATATGAGCTCATATGTGATAATACATTTCATATATTAGTCCATATATTAGTTCATATATAATAGTTTTGCTATGTATAATCCCATATATTTCCATACATGAATTCATACATATTCATATATAGTTATATACATTCATATACTAAAAATATATGGACCATATATAATTTTTTTAGCTGGGTTGTTTTAAAAATGATAAGTTGCAACCACTCGTTTGAGTCAATTTACAAATTGGCCAAATTAATCGCAAAAAATATCCAGATTCAGCAGTTGCAAAGTCGACTGACAAGTTCCATTTTATTTCTTCACCTTTATAAAATAAAATGAAAAAAAAAACACAAAGATTAAACATAAATTAGCATTACTAAAAAATTATCAAATATACTGAAAGTAGACACTTGCCAGTCCATGCTGTCTGTTTTAAATTTATTTCAAAACGATTTGGAAGATTGGATTACAAGTGAAGAACTTATTAATAAATACAGATGTACAATTTCAAAAGAATATGCATTTTTATGAGAACAATTCTCTTTAGTCAAAGCTTTATAGGAGTAAATAATTACTAAGGCTTAGAAGATTATTCTTATATTTATAGCCTTGAAGACTATTAGTTTATTTAACTTAAAGCCTTAAAATATAAAGAAGATAATATTTTAAGTATTTGAATAAAATGATAAATACTGAACTTTTATTAGTTTTGAATCCTTGCTATTGATCTCTTTAAAAAGTTTTGTACAGAATTTATGAAAAATTATTATTTATGTAGTACAAATGATTATAAGCAAATTTGTTTAGTTTTTTTTAGGTTTTATTTTTTTTAAATCCTGAACAAGCCCGTTTTATTGTTAAATTTTTAAAACAAAATATATATACCTTTTATGCAAAATTAATTCAATAAACATTTTAAACTAAAAAAAAAAGAAATTCTAAGCTTGGTGCGTTTTTTTTTGTGTAAACGGCGCCCTTTTTTCTCCATTTTGTTGCGCTTTGAAATTACAAAGTTGACAACACTGGTGATTAAGTCTCATTTTTAGGTCTTTTGAGTGAGAAGACCGCACAGAGAAATTTGGTTGAGCATATTTTGCGAGATTTGTTACAAACAGTTTTATTATCTTATATACAAATACGGCACACAGTTTTTTGTCGTCCACTGCCAAACATATATGGTTTAAAAGGTATTTTTGTGTAGATATGCACTATACAAATGTTATTTAAAAATTATTATCATAAAATTGCTAAAAAAGCGATTTAAATTTGAATGAAAAAACAACGTTATGTTTAATTTTTGTTTTCAACAAACATGTAAACACATGTTAACACACGTGGTCTAATTTAGACCAGCGGTCGATCCTAGTTATTATAAATATAATATTCTCTAATTTTATTAAGCTTAATGGATAGTGTGAATAACAAAAGTATTTGCTTTTTTTTTTCTTAAAAATTGGTTTTAAACCCGCAAATAAATGTGTATGTATGTATATATGTGAATTTTGTGTTTAAAACAAATTTTTTTGTATACATTTCATTTTATATACATTTAAGTGTACAAATAAGCGAAATTAAAAATGAGAGCATACAATTACTTAAAAAATCTCAAAAATTTCTTTGTCAAGAAAATGTTTTTACATCCTTGTATTATATATTAAGAAAATAGGAAGATTTTAGGTCGTACAAAAATGTATTTATTTGGCCGCCATTGGCATCAAAAATAGACCTGTAAGACGACTTCTCATAAACATTTTTTCCCCCAAATATTCCGCTGACATTTCTCACTTTCCCCTCGTATTACTGTTCTTAACTCCATTTAGTTCTTGAAATACCATTTGGAAACGCTATTTTTCAATTAAACCCATACATTTTGAATAGGATATAGAATTGGATCTTGAGATGGAGTATCCACAATTTTACCGCAATTGAAAAAACTTAAACTTAAAATATTGTTTTTTAGATAAAGATTATCTAGTTAATAATCTAGGTTTAACCGAGCAACATTGCTCAGTTAAACTCAAGTTAGAACTGTCAAATGATAAATATACATCAAACAAATAAATATTACGCAATTGAAAAAAAAACAGTTTTACTGAAAAGTTTAATAAAAAATACATTCATACATAAATGAAAGGGATGATTCTTATGACGACGAAGATTTTAGTGATTATCGGCCATGTCAAAGAGCTCAATTCAGTTCGGAAACGGAATTCAATCCACCCCATTTTTGTAGGACATGGCGTCTAAAAAATAAAACTAAAATACAGGAATTTGTCAGGTGTGTCCAAACTGTATATCTTTAGGTGGATTCTATGATATGGTCGTATGGAACCTACAATAACTTTGATAGGAAAATTTCGAGAAAAATGAGGGAAATAAGAACACGTGAAAATAATTTGTATGTGTGTAATGAATTGGAATTCTTTCAGATATTTCGTTGGATTTAATATTTGATGTTCTTTCATACTTTACTTTTGGAGCGTCACTATTTTTTAAGTCCATATTATTTATTTTTAAATTCTTAAAAATCTCAGAAAACACATTAAAGTTTTTCTTAAATAAATTTAAAGAATTGTCATATCACTTTTTAAGTATTGCCCTATTTACATAAACTATTTTTAAAAATGTCACATCTAGATTGAAAACAAAGTATGGCATTTCTAGCTAAATTGACAAATGTTAATCTATAACTGAAAAACAGCATGGGCGGTTAAAAGCCGTTTAAATTTGTTTCTTGGTTAACTCAAACGTATATTAAACTAAGTTTAACTAATTAGTAAAAAACTAGCCCTAATTAGGTAATCCGAAAATTAACTTAATCTCACATATTTGAGCTTGATGTTTTTGAGTGGTAGTTTAAAGTTTTTGTTAATAGTGGCAACATTTTCTGTGCAAACGTCATAAATGTTATCAACACACTTTGATTTTTTGTGGGAAGAAGAAGAAACTCATATTTTATTATTTACAAGTAAAATATTCCGCGTGTTTAAGGAAATACATATATAATATAAAATATATGTATATATTTATTTAAGTGATTTTAAATTATTTTACCATATAATTTTTACAAAAAGTTATATGTTTCACAAGTGCTTGTTGTCAATACTAAAGTAAGATTAAACCACCACGATTGGCCGCTTAAACTAGCAAGTAAACCCATATAATCGACTACCCAAAAATTGCAAATGAAGATTAAGGTTAATTTAATCTCTAATCTTGAACTCAAAAAGTCGCCCTAAATGATTGCAATTTAAAGAAATTAACTTGTTGGAATGTCCTAATCTATTAAAAATTCACCTATAATTATATCCATCACTTTATTACTTGTTTTATTTGTTTTGCCTACTAAAAAGTACAACAATGAACATACATAAATAAACTCAATACAATACACATATTCACACATACACGTGTATATGTGTATTATAAAACAAAGAATGAAAATAAAAGTTTTGCTTTCTTTTCTGAGTTTAAAATAAGAAACAAATATTTAAAAATCAATGAATATTTTCTGATGGTGTTTGCTTGTTTAATTAAAAAAAAATGCTCAAACAGTGCTTTCCGTGCGAAATCTGCGTTCAGTTCGGCACTGAGTTTAAGCAAATGACATTTGACGAAAAGTTCAATAAGTACATTATAGTTTACCACATGCGTTTTATGTGTAACCGCACAGTTGCTTAAGTTCGCTTATTCATATTATAGTTGGGCCTTAAGCCAAATAATTGGAGATATGATCATAAAAAGATAAACAAGATATGAACATAAAAAGATAAACAATAGTTGAACATACTTAGGTAGAGTGATATTTCGTGCTAATCAGGACATAAATGAAAACCGGAGTAATTGAAGAGTTATACGTATAAATGTATTTACAGACGGTAAATCAATCTCATGAAATGGAATTCATTAAAAGTTACTGTTAAATAGTTGATGTTAACAATCACTCTCTTTTCAAGTAGATAGACAAGAATGCTCATGTAGCGCGTGGTGGAACAGACAAATGCTGCATGTCCCCAGCTAAGTCTTGTTTAAGTTTTCTTGCCTTTTTGGGAAATCACATTACTTAATAATATATTAAATTATATAATAAGAATTGAAAAATACTAAATTTGAGCTGTTTAAGAAATTAATCTTTATATGCAGTTTGATTAAAATAGTAAATATGTATCATAATACTAGTTTACAAAATTATATTTTTTTCATGTACATTTGATGAGATGTAATTTTCCTTATGTATTTTCTACCGCTGAATTCGAAAATCAATGTTAAATTTTTTGTATCGAACAGTTTTCGAGATATTGTAATAATTTAATTTTTTCGACCTTTTTTCACTTGACAGATTATATCTCGAGGTAGAATGTCCGATTGGGTCGTTCTTAGTATTCAAATTCAAGGTATTCAGATGACGAATAAATGTGTATAATCGGACAAGAATACGAACAAGATTACGAAATATTTCCATATAAACTCTATTGAAATATTTCGTAATTTCGTTCGATAACGAGCGCCGTAATTTGCCTCCAGGCGTTTTTTTTTAACGATTTGTACTTTTCTGTCGGCATTAAATCACTATAAAATACGATTTTTTTTGAAAATATGCTATATTTTCATGGATATATTTTGAACCGCTTCACCAATTAAAGAACCGATTATACACATTTATTCGTCATCTCAATACCTTTCATTTGAATACTAAGAACGACCCAATCGGACATTCTACCTCGAGATATGATTTGTCAAGTGAAAAAGGTCGACAAAATTAAAATATTACAATATATCAAAAACTGTTCCATGGTTTCTGTTCATGTACGTAAAGGTGATACTTTTACGTAAAAACTAAATTAACGAAAATCGACAGAAAATGACAAAGTTATAAACAATTGAGTGAATAAATAATAGTAATACGTAAGTCAAAATACATAAAAAATAATAATTTACCCCGTGTTTGTGTAAGACGTTTGAGTTAAAAATCTTGGCGTTTTTGTAATTGATTAAACGAAACTTATACAACTTTTCTTTTTACCCTGTTTCTACAACCCTGACGGGCGATTTGAGTATAACATTTATATGAAAAGCACTCTTATTTTTGAGTGATTTTCATACAAAAATTTTAGACGAGTCGTCTGCCTGACTTCTAGAAACTGCACATTAATCTATTATAGAAACGCCTAGCTTTCTAACTCAAACGTCTTACACAAACAGGGGGTTAAATACATTTGCCTGTAAGCAACTGAACTCATAAATTGTCGAAAAAAATCAAATATTCGGAAAATATGAGTATGGATTTATTCATTCAATTGTGAAAAAAGGTAAAAAAAAAAATTAAAATATTACAATATCTCGAAAACTGTTCCATATAAAAATTTAACCTTGATTTCCGAATTTAGCGGAAAAAATACATAAGGAAAATAACCTCTCATCAGATGTCCATTTTCGGTGTAAAGTAGTGTAATTATTAGTTATTTTTTATGTACACGTCCATACTTTTATTTTTTTATTGTATATTTTTACTTCGTATTACAATTAATTTACAGGTTTTTTGTTATCAAATCATATTCGGAAGTTGATGTGCATCGCAGTATAAAGTATGAAATCTGGTGCTCCACAGACCACGGAAATAAGAAGCTCGATGACGCTTTCAAAGAACGTAGCAAGGATGGAGGCATTATCTTGTTATTTTTTTCTGTGAATGGTTCAGGTCATTTTTGTGGCATGGCTCAAATGATGACTGCAGTGGATTACAACTCAACGTCGAGCGTTTGGTCACAAGATAAATGGAGAGGAAAGTTTAAAGTTAAGTGGATTTATGTAAAAGACGTGCCAAACAAAGAGCTTCGTCACATAACTCTTGAAAATAATGAAAATAAGCCGGTTACAAATTCTCGCGATACGCAGGAAGTTCCGCATGCCAAGGGCATAGAAGTGTTACAAATTCTCCACATATATAAACACAAAACGTCCATATTTGACGATTTTTACCACTACGAAAAGAAACAAGAAGAGGAAATGTCTTCAAAGAAACCAGTTAGTGGCTACGATGGCCCTCCTACAACAATAGGTCGAAATTTTAATGTGCGCCAAAATGAAGATCGAGATAGAGATCGTGACCGAGAGCGAGATCGAGATTTCCGCAGTGGTGGTTTGAACGTAGTAAGTGGGGGTGGAGCTCAAAAGTATTTTGGTGATAGTTCTTCATTTCGAGATCGCAATAACTCTTATCGTGGAGGTTACAATACACATAACGAACAACGGCGTTACGATAGTCACCGAAGCGGTGATCGTGGCGACTTTAGGGACATAGAAGCCGATCGAGAGAATAATGAACAATACAGTAACTCCAGCCGACACATGTCAAACTACGATTACAGTCGTGGCCGAGGAGGGGATGAAAGAGCGCTGCCAAAACACAATATCCGGGAGCGGGACTTTCCGGATGAACAGCATACTAAAAGCGATTCGTCAAGAATTCGCTCTGGACCAAGAGAAACTAAAAAAGTTAGTATAATTTAATATATATATTAACAATTATTTGAAATCTAATGTAGATTGTATGTACACTCACCTGCGTCGATTGCCCAAAAAAAGTGCCAGTGGGATGATAAATATTTTAATGACAGTTTTAAATCTAAATGCAGCCAATGTATTTGTATTTATAGTTCACATGTTCTAAAATTCACCGATTTACCAGCAGTTAATTAGAGAATTCTTTTTAATCCGATTCTTCTGAAAATGAACAAGAGTGCTGTTATAAATATTATAATTTATATCCTGAAATTTTGTTTAGAAAATTACTCTTGCGAGTCCTGTGGGTCAAAATTACACTTATTTTCCCACAAATATTTCAAAATTATTTTTCCAGAAATTTGGTAAACCCTTATCAAGTTAAGGTACGGTCAAACTTGTCAAACATTTTCCCAAAAAAGCGTAACCAACAAACACTAATAAAAGAAGTTTTGATCCAGACATATGTATAAATATATACAAAAAAATTCTGATTTGGAAGCACTAACAACTGAGGTAAGCAACGTATTGCTTACTTGATTGCAAAAACTTCGAAAAATGCTTCTGAAAAGCACTAACGTAAGCCGGGCTCTTACAAAAATTATATATTATGACTTATGTAGAGCACTTTAGCAAGGCAGCTACATTCTTGGATTTTTGGGAGCTAAATGTATTGCTTCTAGGTGACTCATCTCGAGCAAAAAAAAAACGCCTTATTCATGCTCAACAGCAAGTGATTATGTAACATTCTCTCCGTTACAAAAACGCTTCTGGGAAGCAGTAATTTTTGCTGGTTACGGGCCAGCCGTATGGAACAAATATGTTTTTTCGAGAAAATCGATAAATATTTTTTCCACTTGATTTATAAAAATACACGATAGAATGTTTTGTTTAATAATAAAAGTAATAGACACGTGTTTTTATTTGAACTTATGGGCTTGGCCCACGATGTCGACAAGAAACTTGTACCCACTTATACTTATATTGAAAACAAAAACAAACTTTCTTATTTTGTTTTCAATATATGTAAGTAAGCGATAGAAACTTTCTTGTCGACATCGCGGGTCAGGCCGCTAAAGTTTTTAAGCTTTTCACCCTCGACGTGAAGAGTTATTAGGATGTACAGAAAGGACAAAGATCTGTGTTGTCGCATATGCCAATCGTGATAACAATATTGTTCACTTCGTTGCAAGTAAGTCTCCAATGAGTGTATTTATTAAGACAAATATAAAAGGGGAAAAGAACTTTATATATCCTAATATATTCAAGATATCGGAAAACTGAAAAGAAATTTAAGAAAAGTACACATTAATCATATATATATCGATCAATAACAAATTTTTTTTAAATGTTCCATGCGGGAAACCAGTAGCCGTCCGACCTTATGGTATAAACAAAAATTGAACTGTAATAATCTATTAACTTTATTCACGTTTAAAAAGAATCGGCTATGTTCTGCATTCCCCGTGAAATTACATAGTTAAGTGCTATGGCATTGTTTTTATAAATACATATTTCCAACAATTCTATGAAAATTCCAAACGTTTTAATTTCCCGTGTAATACATAACACGCCCTAATATTTTTCTGTCATCGAACTTCAATAAATGTAATATGTAATAAGTTATAATTGCACTTGTTTTTTGTTATTTTGAAAATTTCATCAAAAACAAAAAATTTTGTGTTTCCCTTTGGTTTTGTTTGTTTATATTTAAAAACATATGGTTTTATTTTACTGGATTTTTCTGGCAAAAATGTGTCCAGTAAAAATTTGCAATTACTCAGTAAATGAACTGTCATTTTTCTCTCAATTCGCCCTCCCATTTACTGCATTTTGTGTACGCGAACGCAATCAAGTAAAAAATAGTACACATTTGTACAAAATTTTTGAGTTCTCGAACGCACTTATTATATTCGTTCGTAAACAGGGATGCCACATAAAATCAAAAAATCGTCGAAATGCCGATAAAATAAAAGAAATCGCCATTTTATACATAATGAAAAAGTCGTCAAACAAATCTGACAAATGAAAATGCATTTTTGTTTGTTTTATATGTCTATCGAGCCATATTTTCTATTTAATTGTAAGCTACGAAAATGAAAAAAGTTTTCATGAGAAGATAATTTTATAATATTCAAATGTGTTTTTCATACCTAAATAAAGTTTTGCATCCTATATTTTAAAAGTTATCAACTATTTTGGTACTTTTTCAGCAAATTGAAATACGATGAATCAAAACAATTCACATATTCCATTTCCAATACAAGCTGCTTATATAAAATAAAAATCTACACCAATTGACACCACATACACTTTGCCAAACACAAAGAACGCTGATGATGAAAGTGTAGTGGCCTTCGAAAACAGCTAGTTGGTCCTTTCTAATACGTGTTTGTCGGAATATTTAAAATTTACTTTGGTATTATTTGTTCATTATCACATGTAATTTGGCTTAAAACGCGATACGAACTATAGCCTGAACAAATAATAAATATAGAAACAAATGAAATTGGAACAATAATAATAAAAATTAACTACTTGTTGCTTTTGATGAAATCGAAAATAGGGCTCGATATTTAATAGAAAACCATCCAGCAAAAAAGCATAATAAATTATACTTACACAATTTAATATTAATTTACACACAGATCAATACATCGTGCCGTAACCACCAAAAGAGCTTAAGCGACTTTTTCGAAAGTAATTTTTTGATTAATAACGATTACTTACGTTCGGAAATAACCGATTTTCGTAAAAAAATAACGTTCGAAAATTAAGTCGCTTAAGCTTTTTTGGCTACCATATTTACATATAGATATTCAGGTCTATTCGGGAAGTCACTTTCAACACAAATGCGCGCATCTTTCACTTTTTTCTATTCTAAAATATTACGTTGGAGATGAGTGCTAGAAAACATATATTTTCTTTCACATTGGAGGTGTTCTAAAATACTTTTATACCATGATTCGACGCCAATTTTAGCGTGTTAAGTTTAAATAAATAAAAAAGAAATACGAAGTGTTTGTATGGTGTCTACCAGTGTTAATTATCATTTAATGGCATTCGGCCAGGACTTACAACAAATTAAGTTTTTTTAGGGTTTTCAAAGATGCAAAAACGTTTTAAAACAAATTAAACAACTAAATAATTTGTCTTTCACTGTTTATTGTTTCTTTTTAAGTTACTTAGCACTTATACTGTTAAGGACCAGTTTCACCACCTCTATTTAAATATCAATTCATATTTAAATGTAGATTTTCATGAATTTTTGTATGGAAAAATGACTTTTAAATATGAATTGATATTTAAATAAGTTGGTGAAATTGGCCCTAAGTCTTTCATTAGTTAATTCTTTAATTTCCTTTTTGCTTTCAACTTTTTCTGCACATAAGTCAGTTGTTTTCAATGTTGTTGATGTTTTTATAAGATATTATAAAAACTCGATTACTGCAAAAGATATTTCTTCGCACGTGTTTTAGAATATGTCGACGTCGAACTGTCGAAAGAGAACATTCGACGACAAGGAAGTGAAGCGCGTATTCTCGAATAGCCCTGAGTATTTAAAAATCATAATTTTTACGGAAGAAATCGTGAAATTGTCATTTTGATATTTTCGGCGCCAAAAATCGTCAAATCCGGCAGCCGTGTTCGTAAATTATTTTTAAAATTATGCTTAAAACTAAAAAAGAAATTATATTGATATATTTTTTTTAATTTGTATATGCTTGGCCCACACGAAAGCAAAAGGTTAATTTTTTCCACGAAAAATTTCGAATAAAACAGTATATTATAAAAGCTCATTCGATGATTTTAAACAGAATCAGTGCAAAAATTGCAAATTGGTAAATATGCGATTTTTGCAATATTTCAACTTTGATTCCAGTGGGGCACGGGTAGTCCGATTTAGCTAAAATTTGCCCCATTTACGTTTAAGAACTCAAGCTATGTACAGACGGTTTTCAGATCTTACAATATTGTCAGTAAAATGTGCTTAAAATTTTTTTAGGTCCGTGTGAACCGGCAATTTTTGTCAAACGTTGTTGCCAGAAAAAGCGTTGCCAGACCATTGCAAGACTAGCAGCTGACAACAAATTGTCATACATTGTAAAATTATTGTCAGACATTTTAGTATTGTCAGATGTGCGAAGTTTATTCATCTGACAATGGCGTCATTGTAAGTGAATTATTTTCATGGGCATCAATGCACACGCTTGATTAAAAAAATATAATAAAATATATGCACACCAAATCATTGCAATTGCTTTTTTATGGTCCATAATAATTTATATTTTCACTTTTTACATATAACACAACCGCCAACAATTAATATTTAAGAATTTGTAACAATTGCTTTGAGTCTGGTAATGCATAACAACAGATCTGACCATTTTTGCATATGGCAACCGTGTGAACTAACAGTTTTTTTGGCTGACGATTTTGTCAGATGAATTTATTGTCATACAACCGTCTGGCAACAAATTGTAAGATTGTGTTGGCAATTTTCGATTGCCAGCACATTGCCAGATCTGGCATTGCCAGATCGTCTGTACATAGCTTAAGTGTTACAATAATTCACCTGGTCTTTTACGAAAATCTAAAGTTTATTTTTGCATACATTCTAATGCCCCCATGACGGGTTTACATCTGTGTGCCAAATGCCACACAAGCGTCAAAAGCGTAACCAACTAATTACTAATGAATAACTATTTGATTCAGACATGTATTTATTAAGTTAAACAGTTTCATACATAATTAATAACAATTTTATAGAATCCAAAATGAATTCAAACTGTTTCAATCAATAAATACATATATGTCTGAATCAAACAGTTTTGCATTGGTAATTAGTTGGTAACGTTTTTTTTGGGCAAATGACACACAAGAAATGCCAGATGTAAACTCAGCCTAAGTAAATACGCAGAGCAGCACCGCTCTTTTGGCTCTTTTACGTAAAGAGCAGAGCGGATGTGTTATTGCTCCTATCCATTATGTTAGCGCTGCTCATTAAAAGAGTAGAGCAAGAAAAGGAGCACCATTATTAGCTCTTTTCTTGCTCCGCTCCTTTTGTTTACACAATGCGTAAAAGAGCCAAATATAGCAAAAAATGCGTGGTACAAAATACAAACGATTCTGCTGCGTTGTAATGATTATTATGATAAAATAATAAAATGAAATGGCTGAAATTTTGTAAAAACCTTAATAATTTTTAGTTTGAACCGATGTAGTAATAATGCAGTTTATTAAGGTTTTTAAATTATAGAAGAATCGACTAATTTCGAGTTCTCTTTTAAAATATAGAACAATTTAAACTTGTATTATTTTTGTATGTTTTTATTAAAAAAAAAACAAAAATCAAAACAAGATAATTACATACCTGTGTATTAGTGATTTAAGAATGTCAATTTTTGACATTCGCGAGTACGAATACGAATATTTGGCACGATATTCGCGAATACGAATATTATGTGTGGAATTTACAGACATTAAATTGTAGTTCTATTTACGCCTGCAAAATTATATACATATGAATGAAAGTTTATGAAAATGTTTATGTTTCATACTCCTGTTGGCGTAACTTAAAGTTAATAAAAACTATCCAAAATTTTAATAATCGTCATTAAATAATATTTTAAAATAATAAAAAAAAACAAATTTCTTTAAAAAATATACCGGATTCCTACACAGTACACAAATTTAAATTTTTTGCGGAAAAGTACCTTTATGCCAAACAATCTAGAGTGAAATTGTAGTAAAACTGTTAAGGGCGACTTTTTGGGTTCGAGATTAAGATTAGTTTACTTCTCTAATTAGCTAATCCGAAAATTAACTTAATCTCGCATAATTGAGTTTGATGTTTTTGAGTGTTAGTTTAAACTTCTTGTTGTGTGTAGTATTACCATACTGAGGAACAAAATAGTGGTAGATGTAAACTCAGCCTAATGTACATAGTTTTAATCACCCCTATAGTGAATATTTTTTATGATAAATAAAATTTCGCTCGGATTTTCTTCCATGTTCACAAAATCGTTATCGCAAATTTTATTGACTTGATCATATCGCTCCTTTATTGCAACAGAGAACTAAATCGAAAAAAAACTAGTTTTGTGGAAAAAAATTTTCAGGTTTTAATTTCCCATACAACTCAATGAAGATATTGGAACATTTCCTTTTCTCAAAAGGTGCGAGTAAAAAACTTTAATGCAGTTTTTACACAAGATTAAATATAAAATGATTTTTTCTGAATTATTAACTCAAAAAACGCAATTCTGAGATATGTCTATGATGCAATAAAGTAACGAAAAATATTCCCATTATCCGAGGTCTATCAATATAAGGTCTATGCGAGTCATCGTCTGATTGACTTTTTTCTCAATTAGTTTTCTTATGAAGATGTCAATATTTTAAAATTTTTGCGTATGGCGTATGTTTTTTGTTTTCTTATAATTCCAAGAATTTTGTATTTTCCAAATTCATTTTTATTTAATATTAATATTATTAATTTTTAAATAATTTTCGGCAGAGACTTAAGGCCAAATTTTGTAAATAGAAACGTTTTTTTTTCGTTTCGAAATTTGTATGGAAAAAAATATTTTTTTGAAACGAATTTTCGTTATTTTTCCTACAAATTTGAAACGTTTAGAAACGAAATTTTTTACAAAATCTGCCGATTAATATCAACACATTTAAAACCAACACATAATAATTAATCAATTGAGTTTGGTTTTGTATTGCCCCACGTTTTATTCTTGTTGTAGTCAGCTTTCTTCACATCTTGCTAGTTTTATTATTATATAAATATACTTATGTGACAGATTATACTTATCGTTTTTAAAAAGCTTCACTACAGCGAAATATTCTAAAACAAACGCTAAACAACTGTGTTAACAAGACAAACAACTGAAAAATATGTCTTGCCAACAGTGTTGTTTAGCGTTTGTTTGGGAATATTTCGCTTTAGTAAAGCATTTGAAAAATCTCTCATGTCTTATAAATGGTCTTGTGCAGGTCACTACTACGAACGTACGCAAAATAGAAGTCAGTTTTGGCTGACAGTAGTGAAATGTAAGAATCTGCGAAATGGAACAGAACAATGAAAAGTGATTAATTTTTTTTTAAAGTGTATTAATGTAGGTCTCTATCCAGTATTTACACAATAAAAGGTCTCTATTTGTTTTTGTTTAATTGGCTTAATTACCGGTTGCGAATGTACGGGTCGTAAACGTACGATTTTTCCACATGTTTTTTTATTATTCTCCTTACACTTTTCTCTTCTTACTCGATTGTAATATAGACATTTTGAAGAAAGAGTGCAAACAAAACATATTTTTTACATGTAAAATAGTTATATATAAAAACGTCTTAAGAAGTAGCTTAAAGCATTAAACACATTCAACACAGCACGCTACCGACTACAAAATGTCAAAGATAGAATATACATGTTTATATGTGAATGATTCTTTTGAAGACAGCAAGGCAACAGGGCGACAGGTTGTTGTCTATGCTGATTTAGTCGTTTTAGTTCAAGCAACCTAATTTCTATTTCTTTGGCTAGCATGAAAATTCAGTGTTACCAGTATAATACAAAATGTTGAATGAATGATAGCGTACAATTATTTCATATTATTTAACGGAAACAATATTTAAAAAATTGATGTAAAGTATAAATTGATTTATTTTTATAATTTTACGTCATTTAAGTACATATCGAAAGAGTGGCCGACTTCCTAAACGCAAGTTGCAATGCATAATTTAAAAAAAATGCGTGTGTAATGTTGAACATCTCTTAACCCTTCTGCATCCCTTGTATATGTGCCCTTCCTATGATTCTTGGGGTCAATATGACCCAACAAAAAAATTTAAACAACATTTCATATTAAATATAGGAAATTTTTTTGTTTTGTTATTTTTTATTTAGTATAATAATAACAAAAATTAAAAATTTTATAAACCCCCCAATATATCCAGAAAAGATATGATATCTTCTAAGCGGCTGGACCGATGTTTTTCAGACATAGCTAAGAACACTCGATTAAGTCGCCTTTCAAACAAAAAATAAAACTAAATCAAGATCGGTCCAAGCGTTTGATCTGTACGAGTATTTGTACAGGCACAGATACATAGGTCTGGGGTTAAAAAATTAAAACTTAAATAATGATGATGGTATATATTGCCTCAAACTGCACTAACCTCGAAATGGAACTAATTGTTCAGCTACAGTAACATTTTCATGTGGATTATAAACTTTGAGCTGATTACTCCAAACGTTTCTTATCGGTGCTAGTTTGTCACGAAATCTTTTTTTCTATCTTCAGAGCTGTAAAATCGTGGGCTCATTGGAATGCTCGCAAATTGCTTGAGACTCATAGTTTCTCAAAAAATAGGTCTTCCGTTGTGAGATATCTCCATGAGATTTATAAACTCCTGCCATTACTTCTAATCCAAAGTGTGCATCAAGCTCTATCATATCGACACCTTTTTGATTTGTCAGTTGAATAACAATTATTTTTATACTCGTATCTGGTGATATAAGCAAATCGAATGAAAACAATATCTGTAACCGTAGATGATGCTCTTTGGATAGGTACAGGCTTATTCAATAAAATTTGATTTTGTTTCAACGTGCTTGTTGGAAGTGGTGTCTGTATACTTTCCAAACTACACTTTTGTCCTTAGATAAATATGTAGCTGAAATTCTGTGATATATTTATTTGTACTGCACCTTCCACCTCCTATTTGATGATGAATATGATTCGACATTCATTCATTTTTTGTTGCAACTGAAGATCAGTAAAAATGCAAAGCAATTTCATTATGGTACAATTGTACATTAAAAATTTTATTTTACAATACTAGCTGTTTTTCTTTGTGCCATTATGTAAAAAAACTCAATTATGATGAATTAAAAAAAAAAATAGGTATGCACGCTGATCACTAAAATTATATTAATCAAAACTCATTGAAAGAAAATACTCAAATGACACAAAAGTTCTAGCAAACTCATAGTTTTTCCACACACAAACCGGGGAATCACCGAATTTCAATTTGAATGAACTCTTTTATTTACAAGTGTCGGCAAATCTCGCACAATTTACTATGGAATGATTGATACAAATCTTTCAAAAAAAATATGGCGACATTTTTATCGCAGTAAAAAACTTGACATAATACCACACATTACACAATATAATTATATTTTCTTAGTTATTGTTTCACCTATGAATATGATATACACATTAGCGACGATGTAGGATATAAAAAAAATCACAATAAATAAGTGAGGCCGCTTAAGAAATAAGGGAAATTATAAACAGCACTTTTTTGTGTGTGCTGTAGAACATTTTAACACTTTCATTTGTTCAATCTAGCACTTTTCCTCTTACAACTTGTGGCAACACTGGATGGTGAAATTGAGCTTTCTTTACAAAAAAAAAAGCTTTCAGCAAATTGAAATACGGTGAATCAAAAACAATTCTCATATTCTATTTGCATAAAAGTTACGCATGTAAAGAAGAAATCTACATCAACTGATAACACACACAGTGGACCAAACACAAAAGAACGCTGATGAAGGTTTAGTGGCCTTCGAAAACAGCTACTTGTTCCGTTCAACTATGTGTTATTCAGAATATTTACAACTAACTTTAATGTTATTTGTTCGTTAATAATTATCACATGTAATTTGGCATAAAAAGCGGTACAACTTTAGCCCGTTCAAATAATAAATTTATTTTTTTTAGTTAGACCTTGTTGTAATAAATGGGCAAATATTTAATCTGCAATGTAATGACTTTCGGTACAAACGTCTTTATATTTATTTTTAATTCACAACCTTCTTGTTCACTTATGGCCAATAAATCAGTGAATAGTTTGAGTTAATTTTCATAAAAAATTAAAATCTATTAAATACATTTTAATTTTTTCCAGTGGCTAATTAAAGTGCACTACAAAATTTTCAAATATTATGGAAAGCTTTCCAAAGAACAGCTGTTCAATATAAATAAGAAAGTTGATTTATCAATTTGCAGAAAAGTGAAGTAGCATTAATCACATTTTATGGTATAAAAAGAACAGCAGAATCCATTTTTCTATTTATATATATCATAATATGAAAATGTGTGGCATTTTTTATATATTGGCGAAAATTAAACTAAATTTTTGTTTAATATGACCACATGATGTCCATGTAAAAAAAGACACACACATACAAAAAACATATGGTATGTTTGTAAAACTTAACACTTAAGGTTCAATCAGACGTGCCACAACCATATAAATTAGCTGTTCGAACCAAACTTATAGGCAAAAATGTATTTGATTATAGCTGACTCGTCATAATGCCATAGCCATTACCATAGAAACCAATTGAATTTTGGTATGTTTATATAATTTAAGCTTTAAATGCACAATGTTTGCTATATAAGTTTCATTTAATTTGAGGTAAAAAACAAAATCTTGTGTTTAAATCAAGGTTGGCAAACGGTATTGTAAAAATACCGATACCGATTCAAATAGCGCTATAATTAGATACCGATACCGAAATACATTTCGGTTAGAAAATATCGGTATCAGGAATACCGTTTAGGTCTATACCGGTATGTACCGGTATACCGATTCCCAACAAAAATAAAATTTCAAAAATATATTTCAATTAACTTTCTTATATAAACACGTTTTTGCTCGCCATAACAGATTCTTCGAAAGTGCAATCATATCATAATCATCACTAGTGCGAAATATTAACAAACTTCGTGAGCTGCTTAATGCCTTTAGGAACGAAAAACTTATCTCTAGCCATATAAATGTTTTAAATTGGTGAAAAGAACAAAGCTTTTGTAAGCCACAGTTATGTATATGAAATCGCGAAAGTTAGTTATTGGCTGTTCCACATACACAAAGTAATGCGGAGCTTTAAAAGTTTGAAGAGTGCTTTTTTAATGTATGCACATTAGACTGGTCGCAAAGATTTTTTCTTTAATTGATATACGGGCGCCGTTTAAAATATGAGGTTTGTTGCCTGAAATTTAGACTATAGGTAAAACTTAGCTTGATGAAAAATTATAATCGATGCCAAGCTCATGCTTTTGATCAGATAAAAAAGATTTTTGCAAGTGGATATTTTTTCTATCCAAAGGCTAAAAAAGTCGGCTACATTTATGGATTTTCGCTTACAGTGTAGGAAGTATTCGAGAAAAAATTTAAAAAAATTTTCTTTTTGCGAACCTTTGTCCACGGTTCTGCTAATGATGAAGTCAAATGTTGTTAGATTTAGAAAATAAAACTTATTATGAATAAGGGAAAAAATTTAACATTAAACATAACATATGCCAATACATATTTTCGGCTGAAAAGTCTTTCTTAGATAGAAAATGATGCAATCAATACACAGAAAGTAATAACAAATATAATTTGCTTTTGAGTTCCCGGTAATTCCAAAAAAATACAAAAACTTTGAATTGAAATATTCGTTTCGTCTGAATTTGGCGAGTACGAATATATCTAAAAACGGCCGAATATTCGGGAATTCGAATACGAATATTCCCATTTTACTAAGTGCATAAAATTCTACATGTACTTCATGTATACATGTATGTACATACATACCAGTGATGCCAATTTAGCCATTTTCTGGCTAAATATAGCCATTTTTATCCCATTTAGCCGGAAGAAAAGTGAGTTTAGCTATTAGCTATTTTTTTACAAATTTTTATTTTAATCTAGCTATTTTTCCAAACATGAAATTTGGTTGTTTGATTTTTTATAAAAATTTTATCTCGCAACAAAGAAAACATCTATTTAATATTAAATTATTACATTTTATAAAAACACAATAGAGCAATTTGTTATTGTTTTGGCATTAATATCAATAAACTCCCGTTCAAACTTGCAATTTTTTTTTGCAGAAACTTTTTGTTTTTGTGCGAAAAAGATATAGAGAGGAATACAAAATGTATGTATGTAATTCTATTTCAATACCCTCAACCATATACAAGAACTGCTGCAAAATTGCAAATCTAAAAGAGCTTATATGAAAGGTAAAATTATTTAAAAATTAAATTAAATCCTTTTATTCAATAAATCAAGTTAGTGATTCAATCTCAGGTTTTCTAAATAAATTCCATTTTAGGATTATTTTAAGAACGGATTCGGAATTAAATAAATCGCGTTTTTAGATTAATTCAATCTCCTATATTCTTAAATCAATCTTATTTTGGGAGTATTCTAAGTACGGACTCGCGATTAAATCAACTTAGAAATTCTTGAATTAAGCCCATTTTGAAATTGATTCAATCTCAAGTTTTCTGAAATCAATCTACTTTTGGGATTATTTCGAGTACTTATTCGGGAATATATATGGTTAAAATTAAGTATTTAGCATTTGAATAATCCGTACTTGAATCAAACTTTCTGTACTTGATTTAAGTAAATCCGTACTTACCGTACTTATGACACCGCTTTGGATTGATTTAAGTACGGGTGGATCAAAATTTCTTTTGATTGTAGAGCGTGTAATGTAAGTATTGCAATTTTGCACTCAATGCGCAGTTTCTGTTTCAGTTTACAATGAAACGGAATATGAGAAACGATTGTTGTGTATACAATTGATTTACCTTTGGTAAACACATTTATAAGTATCGCTATTAATTTTCTGTTTTATCCATTTTTTTTAATTTTTCTATTTAGGTTAGCACGAAATTATATTACTATACCTAAGTATGTTTTAACTATTCTTGCTTATCTTTTACGTACATCACATTAATTATTTTTACTTATTCGATGTACCATCGGTACATGCATGTAAGTATTAGTGTAGTATGTAAAAACATACTTAGGTAGAGTAATATAATTTCATGCTAGGTGTAGAAAAATAAAATAGATTCATATCGAATATAAATTATTTGCTGGGTTTTGTATGAGTTTCAAAGCCTACCAAACTTATTTTGTCTTTGTGATTTTCAAAAATATTATTATTCTATGAATTCTCATATAGTTTTTGAAAGTCTGTGCATAAAGTAAGAGGTTTGTGACTGTTCAAAATTTGTGGTTGAAGTCTACTGATGATTTGGTTTAAGCGCCAATGAAATACGTATATAGACCAAGCTAAACCACAAGCAAATAAATTTCAAATTAAAGTATGGTTATGACAATATGTCGAATAATAAACTTCCTAAATAGAAAAATGAAAAAAAAAAATTGAAAAACAGAAAATTAATAGTGATACTTATTAATGTGTTTACAAAAGGTAAATCAATTGTATACACAACAATCGTTTCTCATATTCCGTTTCATTGTAAATTTAAGTTAAATAGCTGATGTTAATAAGAATCTCTACCCAAGTAGATAGACTAGGGTGCTGATGAAGTGCGTGGCTGCACAGAAAAGTATCGGTATTTCCCCCAGCTTAAAGTCTAAGTTTAATTTTTCTTCTCTTCTTTAGAAAGTCACATTAATTAATAAAAATATTTCATTCAATAAGAATTAAAATTACTGATCTTAAGCCTGACTAAAATTATTTCTGATTAAAAATCACTAAAGTTCAATTAAAAATCTACAAATGTCTCACTAAAAAAATTTATTTAACTTATTACTTCAATTTATTGCTTTTATTTACTTTAAAAAAGTTCCCGAATTGCTTTAAAAAATAATGTATGAAATACCATTTTGTTTTTGCATAAAGTTCATGGTTTTTGCATTCGATGGCGCTTAGCCATTTTTTAGGCATTTTTTTGTCTACATTTAGCCATTTTTGGTGAAGGAATTCTGGCATCACTGATACATACACTGTATGTATTTATTTTTATTATTTTGTTTAATTAACCAAAACTTACACTTTATGTATGCAAAGTTTCAACTGCAGTTTTCTTATTTTACTTTTTTAATTAATTATTTTTTAATAAAAATATAAAAAAGTATATAGAAACATATATGTATGTAAGTTTAAATACTTTTAAGTTAATGTAAAAATACTCCCTTTCCGAAGAAATTTAACAAAAGAAAAATTTGTTGCTATGTCGACTGCCTGAACTAATAAATTTAGCAGTTATATCGGTATACCGGTATTATAAACCCGGTAACGGTATGTACCGGTAATACCGATACCGAAATAAAAAAAATACCGATACGGAAATGTAAAAAATAGTTGTACCGGTATCAATACCGATACCGCTATTTGTTTCGGTTTCCAACCTTGGTTTAAATATGATTTAAATATAAAAAAATATAATCATTAAGTGATTTATTAGCCCTTCGACGTATAGATATAGATATTTTTATCAAACAAAAAAGTAAAATTTATTTTACCATTTTTTTTAAGGACAACGAATATCCCAACTCGGATCGCATTCGAGGCACTGACTACTGATCCGTATAAAAAGATCAGCTAAATTTTATTGATAACAGTAGAAGACAAACTAATACAAATACATATACGGAAACACATGCATTCAACATACCGATGTATTAATGTGCGTGGACACATGCTGTTAAATTCTTTGAAAGAGCCTACCCGCAGATAACTGAAGAAAGCAGTTCCAAGGATGTTTATTGTTGAATGCACAATGGATATGTGTCGTCGTTATACATTTTTTAATTATTTTCTAATCAATATAAATCACCATTTATTAAATAAAAAAGAATACGGAAAATCAATATAAAGCGTTATATGCCTGAAAAAGCTAGAAGCAGCAAGTGAAAACACCAATAGGAAACAATATAAATTAAACTGCTAAAGAATTTTATTACGAATACAATTTATAAAAAAGAAAACATAAGAATATTCGTCTGTCTAGGGATCTATTAAATGTATTTTAAATGCCGATTTTTACTCCATAACGTTGCAATTAGTAAAGCATCAAAATCAATTTGCGTTAATAAAAATGCTGAATATAAAAGTTTAAATAAATATACATAAATACAAATATGATAAACTAATTAATTATAATAATGATTACGATAAAAATTAATTTTGAAAGAAAAGCATATATAATTAATTAAAAGCGATAAAAAACTAACTATAATATTTTTACGCAATTATTTATTAGTATATAATTATTACTCTAATTTTGATCGATTGATTAACTAATATTGTAATTGAAAACATAAGAGATAAAAACAAGTAAATAATTTGATTATTGATAAAATTTTCAAAGGTTTGCTGAAGTCATTCCTTGTAGTTCACTGTAATAAATATAAAAAAAAAACATCATCAAAACATTAAAAAGTTAAAAAAATCATACTCAGTTTAATAAAAATCAACACTAAAAATTATTTGCATCATATTATTGTATGTACAAGTTTAATTATGTATAGTATATTACAAAAATGAAGTAAATTTTCATCTTATATACTTAAAATAAGATAAAAATAAAAAAAATATTTTTTTTATTTTATTAGAATAAGGACTTCAATACGTCTCTGTTCGCAAAGAGGGATAGTAAATTGTATGCATTTGTTGAGCATGATAACGATCTATCGGAAATTAATTTTTGGTGAGAAAATATTGAATAAGGAATTATAGCGTTTTTCTACAAATGAAAAAGACAAATATTTTGCACTTTCCAACAGGCAACTGGTAATAATAAATGTATAACCTAATTTTCACTACCTTGTTACGAGTATAACTTTTATTTGTGTGTTTTCTTTAATTTGGAACGAGTTGCCGTCATTCCACATCAAATTTGGTTTATAAACGTAACAGTTTCGGCTATGTGCCATCTTCCGTATTTAGTTGCGTACTAAATAGTTTTCTTGTCTTCCTTTGTACTTACATATCGCACACTAAATCATAAACAGTCACAACTCAAAATTATAAAGTGGTTTTGTTTTTTTATATACCAGTCAATTGACCAAATATCTAACGACTGCAACAATTTCTTGTGCAATACAGTCTTCTTGAAGAATATAAAATACCATTATGCTTGCTTTTTTTGTTCCATACTTGAGTCATTTGTACAGTATCAACAGATGTTTGTCATACTCAGCATCTGAAATTTTTTGGAGTTGTGACTTTATGAGTTAGATTAGTAACCCGCAAGCCATACCACAGTTGTGGACAAGAAAATCACATACGTGCTTATGCTCTTTCATTAAGTCGTCACTGAGAAAGCGGCGAATGAATTCACGCATGTACGATTTTTTTTGAGCACACCGAACGAAATTAAAGTTCAAATGTAATAAATTTGTAAAGCAAAAAAATAAAGAAAATGAAAAATTATTATGGAAGCTGAGAAATATTTCGTGATAGAAAATGCTTTTGGAAATATGCAATGCATTTTATGCTATGAAAATTTTAAAAATAATAGGGGAGATAGTTTAAAAAGACATTTTTTTAATAGTTTTACAGAGCTGTGAATAAATTTAATTTGGAATTTATACACTACGTTGTTGAATGGATTATTAGATTTTTTTACTTCTTTTTAAAGTTTTTATTAAATTGCTTATTTACAAAAAATATTCAAACAATGAATAACCACATCATGTATTTTAAATAACAAAACTTTTCTTAAAGTTTTAGTTTATTTTAATCTAATTTCTCTCACCAATACAAACATATTCAGGGCAATTAAAATTAAAATTCCGCGAGAAAAAAACATATTTGATTGTTCTGATAGCAAAGACAATTTTTTATATAAAAGAAACGTTGCTGTCTTGTGTAGTTCATGAACGAACTAGATCAAATGAACGATTCTGTACTTTGAACTAAGTGAACTAGTTTAATTGTTTTACGCTCACTAGTTCAATTTTTGAACTAGGTAGTTCAATTTTTGAACTAAGAACTAAGACACAAAATGAACTAAATGTTTTCAACGTTTTGCTTTCCTTTTTTATTGTTTGTGTGATTTGCTTCTATACTCATCCATATGTGTATGTATATTTAGTTCTTGCTGGCTACCACTACCACAAATGCAATAAACAAGAAAACACAAGTAAACACTTACACTACATGAGATTTCTAAAAAATTTCACATTAAATTTGTTTTACATATAAACCCTTAATAAAGCAAATTTATTTATTAATTAATTAAATAATTTTAGTTTTCTTAAACTTTATTAATCACAGAATCCGTGTTTTTAATGTTGGCGAAGACAACAACATACATGCATACATATGCATGTATTAAGTAAAATCATTGAAGTAAAAAGACCTAACTAGTTCATTGAACTAAAAAGAGCGATTGAACTAAATGAAAGAACTAGTTCATATATAAATAATGAACAAAAATGACCAGTCACTGAAATGAACTAAATGGCACAAGTCTAAAATATTGCGCTTCGTTAGGAATACTTAAGTGTTGGCGGAGCAGGTAAGCTCGCAAAAAGCCAGGTTACAAACAGATGTAACTGAAACATCAGAAGATCAGGCACGAATTGTTATATATCGATTTTGGCATCCTTAAGAAATTCATACAGTGACTTGAATATAGCGACATCTCCGAATTTCAGAAGAGAAAAAACATCATTGAAACGGCCAAATAAACTATATTTGGAACGATAGTGGTTGAATCTTGGGCACTTAAAGATAATGTGATCCGAAGATTCGTAGACATTACAGCTGTCGCACAGTGAGGAGTTTGAAAGACCTTTTTTTTTTGTTTAAGAAGACCTTGCCAAAGGTATGGCCTGTCATGAAACGATTTATTACTTTGACACACGCTGGTTCCAGACCATGCTTAGAATAAAAGCATGGTTTTTTTGGGACATTTGGAAACAAACTGGCAAAGAAGCAGTCTTTTGTTCTAGACAATTCTCTGTATTCTTGATTCCATTCTTCATACAACCTTTCACGAACAATGCTCACAGCCTCATCCGGCGTAAAATCAAAGTCCCATCACTAACAGCTTTTTTGGCCGCATTATCGGCACGTTCATTTATTCCAAATCCAACATGACCAGGAAGCCATACCAAGTGACGAACTTCCAATTTCGAGTTAGCAACCAAGTTGTGAATATACGCTACACAGTAGTTGAGCGGTTTAGATATATTCAGTGCCCTACATGACGACAGATTATCAGTAAATATAACAAGCCTGATAATGCCGTCAGCAATATCAATCGCCTTTTTAATGGCCCATAGTTCACCGAACATACTAGATACTCGACCAGACAGTTTAAAACGATACTCAGTGTCCATACAAACATCAATCCAAATACCATGAAGTTGTTCAACCTATAGTCGCACAATTTACTGTTAAAAAGGGCAGAAATCTGTTCTTTAGGCATGTTGTCTTTTTTGTCAGGAATTGTATTTGTTAAAATGACCATTTTAGAGCATCTGCGAAAGCTGCAATTTACATTAATCCGATCAAAAATATCCCTAAATTCACTGAGTATAACACTTGAGCTTGATTTAACCACTGGCGATGTTCTTAGAAATTCATAAAAGGAGACATTGTGAAATTTCTGTGAAATTATTTCCTTTACCGCAAGAAACTTTCCCCTCTGTTTAACTGGAAATTCACCAGAAAGTGCAGTTAATACATGAATCGGAGTGGATCTTGTCATACCCAAACATCTACGTAGCGACGAATTTTGAACCGTGACAATTTTTTGATTTACAAACGCAGGAGAGTGAGCAGTAGTCGTTCTGGAATATTCTATTTTTGATCTTGTGAAACTTTTGAAGAGGTTTATTGATACTTTTGGAAGCAAACCTCCCTTAACCGTAGTTAAGCATTTTATGAGATTACTACTTGCTCCTCGCAGCCTCCATAGCCCTCTCATAGTGGTCCCCCACCGTGGATGACATGTTAATAGTTCTGCCTAAAAAAACAATTTTTCTGGCCTGCTCAATATATCCATTATCAAGAGAAACTATAAGCGGTTTTCTGCTACCCTTGGCAATATACATTGACTTAGTCTTGTCAATATTAAAGGACAAATTTAGATCCGCACATCGAGCCCGAAAAGACGAAATTTTATCATTCATTCTGAGAACAGCATCATCAAAAACTTTGTCAAAAGTAAGTACGATAAAATCATCAGCAAACTGAAAAATCCTTGTGTAATCATCAGCCACAGTATGTAAGGAACTCGTTTAAAGATTGAACAAAATCGGAGACAGGCAGCTTCCTTGAGGAAGACCATCACATACCGTAACCTCATCGTTCCCAATCCTAAGAACTCGTCTGCCCAAGAAATCCTGAATCCATTTGACATACGGGGTCGGGAATTTCTTATCAAGTAGTATTCTCGCAAGACGGTTGTTTCTCACACAGTTTTAGGCATTATTTATGTCAAGTGACACCACAATGACTTTGAAACCAGACTTTTTTAGATATGCTATATAGTGCAATAACTCATTCAAGCAGGTAGCAGATGATTTGTGTTTCCTATATGCAAAAGAATTCGTTGGGAGACATGCAAAACAGGGATAGACTTTCCTTGATCATCATATTGATAATTTTGAGAAAAATCAAGACCAAAGATATAGATCTAAAGTTCACAAAATTAGTCAGATCCTTATTCCTTTTAGGAATTGGCACAATTTTTATGACGCGCCAAGATTCTCTTAAAATGCCATCAATAAATACATCATTCAAGGTAGTAAGAAGTGCAGATTGTGCCAGAGGGGACAAGGCCCTTACGATTTCATACGTGATCCTGTCATGGCCCCCAGCAGAAGCTCTTTTTCGGTTTTTTAGAACTAACTCAAATTCGTCAACAGCAAAAGTGAACTCACCAGCATAGCCATCGGAGGATAGCTCGCCAAATTCCGGAGAATTTTCAACTGAAACATCAGGAACTTGGTTCTTAAGATGGCAGAGATATCTAGCGTTGTTCTGCTCATTCCAGATGGATAAATCAGAGTATCTTGACCTCCCACAAATGTTTTTAACAAAGCGCCAGGCATCCTTAGTATTTGGATCTGAATTTAACAGGGATATCTGCTGATTAAAGCTATTTTTCTTTGCGGCTTTCACTGCCTCCTTCCAGTCATATTTAGCTGCTATAACACTTGCACAGTTCGCAGGGCTAGGATATTTATTGCATTTTTTCATTTCAGTAGTTAGTCTTCTAAAAATACTTTGAAGTCCCGCATGCCACCAGGCTTTGGGCGATCTTCCTGCTTTTACCTTGTACGTGGCAGCTTTTATCTCATCTGCAAATGTCTATTCAACAAGTTCAGGATTTGGGTCAAGGGTAACACAACTAAGTGATGTCAAAAGTTTCTTTTTTGCTAGGAAATCCAAGCCACGGTGATTCAAAGGAGTCTCCCCACAGTACACATCTAGCATTAAAATCTCCACACAAAAGAACATCCCCTAAGGGTTCGAGAAAGGTGGTAAGCCTACGTAACTCAGCAGTGAAATCAGGAACATTAATCGATGGTTCAAAATATGCAGAACAAATGACAAAGTTTGACGAAAGATTTAGCGTACGTATAATGACAATGTCAAAATCAGTAGTATATTCTATGCGTTTAAAACGAATGGAATTACGTAGAGCAATGGCCACCCCACCATAACCATCCGATCTAGTTGTTTTTAATAATTTTAAAATTCAAAATTTTAGGCCCTTGGCCTCTTCCAGTGTGGGAAAAAATTTCACTTAGAACTGCAATATCAAAATTTCTGTTATTCAAAAAGTATTCTATATTATAAAGGTTAGCATTAAGTGATTGACAATTATATTGAAGGATTTTCATTATATGGATTATCCATTGTAGCATCCGTTATAATTGGATGATCTAATTCTTTATAAATTTTGTCCAGTCTATCTCCAAAGTGGGAGACTGCATTTAAGCCATGCATATTGTTTTCTTTGCCGAAATAATCCTTCATGAACTTGATGAATTCAGCCATAACTTTTTCTAGCTGTGAGACTTTGTGAATATTGGGTTTATCAAGAACCCTGCCAGCCATAGGCCCCTCTCAAGAGAAGTCCTGTGCACTATATTGTTTAGAGTATAAATTTCCCTTTGTTACTGCTCTTTTTGCCGTACTGCTAAAGGACTTGGGAGTCAAAATTTGATTAACCACTTTATCCTTATTTATTGAGTTCCTAGTAGAATTTCCACTTTTGTTTGGAAGGGATCGGAAACCACCTTCATAATCTTCCAAACACAAAAATCTGTTCTGATTACTAGGATTATATGACTCCAATACTTCCTTGCGGGGAAGTTTTTTAACCGTCATTATCTTTCTGACATTGACCTTTTCCCAAACAGCACATAAATTTTTTTGTCTAACATTGTGTCCAATAGTACTACAAAGAATACACTTCATTGCACCGCACCTGGGATCACACCCACCAGGCTTGCCACAGTCCAAACATCTTTTATTAGCCCGACACCCTCTTTCGGTGTGACCTATACGACCACACAATCGCACGAAGGGATAGTAATGATCAACCTTAATAGTGGTGTAATTAATAACTATTTCATTTGGCAATTCATTGCCAACAAATCCAATCTTTACCGAATAGGTGGGTATAAACATTTCACTATCACTGTCAGATGTTTTTCTAAATCGGCTTATGGAGGAGACTTTAATGTCCGACACTATCAGCCCAATCATGAATATTCCCTCGGAATTTATTGCTCACGGAAAATTTTCTCGAGAAAACATTCCTCCAATCATAAATTAAAAAAGAGTAATACGTGGTGGTGCTTGTTTGTTGACATTTTGTTTCTCCCTTTTTTTTTAAGTGAGAGAGTAAAAAAAATGATTAAAATTCACCAAAATACGTAAAAATAAGTTTATAAATGATTTATTTGGGCATTATTTGTGTTTTTCGACATAAAAGAACTATAAACTACAAGTTTATGTGTATGAATTGTGTTTTAATTGTGTATTAACTATGTTTTTAGGTAAATTCCCTTTTGTTTTGCAAGGGAAAGATTTTTAGTGAAAAAAGCAAGTTAACAGCGTTCATAATACCTGCTTTTTCCCGGGCAGTTTCTTTAAAAAAAATTTATTTCCCTATCTGTAGTATTCATTGTTCTCGAAGCATAAGAATTTATATTTGTGTTATTAGACAAAAAATTGATATTAGTAGCTGCAACACTTGCGTTGCCAATACACGAAGTCTGTTGTATAGAAACATGATTATCGTACGAACGCACAGCATCACCAATACATTCAAACGTATCAGACTCCATATTTAAATTTTCACAATTTGAATTGAGGTTATGATCTCCTCTTAATTTGGTCGTACCATGACTAGATTCACTTGTACCCCATATAGAATCGATATCAGTGTTATTAATTTCATTATTACTCACTTTGTTTCCAGATGACAACACGGAGGGATTTACCTTTCCGTTGGCTTTTACAATGCACACACCAGACGAGTCGATAATCTCCCAGAGGCTTACCAGCAGCTTCCCTGTTCGATCTCTGTAGTTCAATCAATTCCTTCTTGAATTCCTTACGGTCTTTCACAATCGCTTTTCTGTCCTTTTTCCTTACGCCTCCACCCCCAGCCAGATATTTCAGGCTATCACCCTTCCCAGAATGAGAAGCGGCAAAACCTTCAAACTCCCGCTGAGTCGTTGTACACCACTGTGATGCCATGGCATCACCATTCCTCAAAACAACTGGACCTTTTAAAATCCTCGGTATTGTACACACAGTCAAAATACCCACAAAAAAGACAAACTATTGTTTGCCCAAAAAATCCACAGCAAAATGGCGTCACCGCAGAACAAACAAGAATGCCAAAAATGCGCTACACAACCTTTCGATCCGAAGATAAAACACGAAGTGTGACGTTAGGAATATGAAAGCTGAAAAGAGATTCTATTTACTATTCATATGTAAATTTATCTATATATATAAAAAGAAGTGTACATTTTGATTGTCACTCCATAACTCGACAACGGCTGCATAAAATAAAAAACGGCTGAATACGTTTTGTAGAACATGCATTTTAAATATTTGTTTTTGGTCGAGATGTGATTTTTCTCTGAACATTAGTAATTTTTATATCAATTGTGTGAATATCAAAAGTGTTTGGTTTGTTACACAGCATTGCTTAGATACGGGTACAAAAAATAAAAAATAACATGTTTTATAGAACATACAATCAAACCTAATACACAAAGTCATACATACACACACATTCATTTGATTGACAGCATACACATGTTAAACAGATGAACCTGTCAAAATGCACTTTTTTGCCAATCACTTTCTTCTGGTACAGCCGGTCATATATTCACTGCTTTCCAATTGGAATTTTATTGCAAGTGTTTTTTTTTTGAGTTTCATAAATAGAAAGTATTGATAGAAAAGGGCCGACGGAAGGGTCATCCACATACCAACTATTTTATTTATTTATTTATTAAACATATTCGGTTAGGTTAGGTAGGGGTGGCAATCAGAAACCCGGACTCACTTAGACCGTTTTGGTCCATTGTGATACCACGGAGACTGCTTATGCGGAGTCCCCACCGCCGAACCATCCAGAGCTCAGTATAAAGCTGCTAATGCGTTGAAGTTTAACACCAGCAACGTCAGAAAGTTCCCTGAATTCAAGAGCGCCCATTGTGGCCATTCTCTTTCCTGCAATTCCAGGACAGTGACAAAGAAAATGTTCTATGCTTTCCTCTTCATCAATATCTTGGCAGCTACGGCGAAAGTCGTTGTGTTCAACCCTTAGCCTTTGTGCATGCCTACCTATGAGACAGTGTCCGGTTAACACGGACACTAGAATCGAGATTTGTTTCCTATTCTTTGAAATTAGGTAATCCGTACCTTCTCTATTTAGGTGAGTCCATAACTGCCTTGTGATCACGCAATCATTTCTTGTGACCCACCTTCTATTTGTTTCATCCTCTGTCTTGCGCCTAAGTCTGAGTTTGCAAGAGAGTAGGGGTAGACCTACACATTCCAAATCCGGTGGAACCTGTAAGGTTGTCCCAATTCTAGCAAGATCGTCAGCCCTACAGTTCCCCTGTAAGCCTCTATGCCCCGGGATCCAGATGATCCTAATATCAAACTGCTCTGCCATCTCATTTAGAGATGATCGGCAGTCGAGGGCTGTTGTTGTTCTTAGAAGCGAGGATTCGAGGGCCATAACAGCTGCTCGACTATCGGTGTAAATGTTAATTAAAGTCGTTGAAGTGACATTCACTTTTAACCAGGGGGGTTACTCTCTATTGCGATGCGAAAGCAAATGCGATGCGAAAGGTAAATGCGATAAGGGAACAATTTGGTACTCTGTATCTCTTACGCAAACGCTTTCGCAAGTTAATTATAAAAAGAAGCAACACTGCCACCGCAAAGTAAACAATAACGAAGAAGGACAAAATAAAATGTCAAAACTTGTGAACAAAAAAATTGTAAAGAAAATTGTTGTACAGCGTGTTTTTTGTTAAAAAATAGTGTAATTATTTGTATTTGCTTCATTAATTAAAAATAAACTGCGATGGATTGTATAGCTTTATGGCTGGAAAACGAAAATGAACGTGTGGACCGAATTACTAGGAGAATATTAAGAGATAGATCCGATATACTCCCATTAAATGACCGCATGTAAGAAAAATAAATCGATTGTGGTAAATGTTTTAAAATAAAGTTTGTTTCAGCTTTGTACAAAATTTCCGACTAAACAAAGAAGCGTTTATTTATGTTTTGAACGCCATTCAGCCCGAGCTGAAAGCTCTAAGAAGATCAACAGGAATCCCAAGCATTATAAAACTGGGCGCTGCATTAAAATTGCTTGGACAAGGTGGATATCAACAGCAAATTGGGCAAGACCATCTTTTAGGTAATATCTCAGCAGTTGTTGTTTGATAGAGATATGCGCCGTGATTGAGAGAGTGCTGTGTGTCAAACATATAAATTTTAATGCATCAGCCGAAGAGGAAAAAGAGACCAAAAAAGCATTTTACCGTACATGCGGAATTCCTGGTGTGATTGGAGCAGTGGATGGCACTCACATTCAAATGGTTAGACCATCTAAAATGGAGCATTTATATTTTAATAGAAAATTAAAGCTTAGTATGAACGCTATGGTGGTGAGTTCTTTTCTTTATTAATTTTGATTTTACTCTTATCTTGATTGTAATTTTTTAGATTTGTAATCACAAAATGTTAATAACATTTGTAGATTGCCGATACGGTGGTGCGTGCCATGACTCACATGTGTGGAGTCTTTCCAGTGTAAAACAAAAGTTAAAAGACCGTTTTGGAAGAGGAGAGAAGGGGTTTTGGCTTATTGGTACTTTATTTAAAAATATACATATCTAAATATTCGAATTTTCTAATTTTTCCTTATATTTGATTTTGTAAAGGCGATTCGGGATACCCGTTAGAGCCTTGGCTATTAACACCATATAGAAACGCTACTGAGAATTCGGCCGAGGCATATTTTAATTACAAGTTCAGCAAGGGAAGGTCCATTATTGAAAGAGTTTTGGGGGTTTTAAAGGGAAGATTTCGGTGCCTGTTAGCAGCCAGAGAATTGCACTATGCGCCAGAAAAAGTTGTTCAAATAATGAACGTTTGTTGTGCGTTACACAACATTTGCGTAAATTTCAACGTTCATCTGCCACTCAACGAAGTTGCTGAAACAGAAACTTTGAATGAGATCTTATTTGCAGTTCATAACAATGAGGCCAATAATGATCAAACAAGCATTGCGAGGCAAATAAGAAATGAAATAAAAAACAATTTAAGTTCGAGATCATAAATTTATTTATTATGTGAATGTAATTAACAGAAAAACAAATAACAAAACTGAAAATTGCACTTCATTAGCAACAACTATTTATAATTACAAAATAAAATAAAAACTTTGGTAAAAATACTAATATAAAATACATATGTATATCACATTCTTAAATTAAAAGAGGCACTTCGTCGGCATATGTGGGAGATTATTTTCAAAAATAAAAATCATATTGTAGTTTGCAACTCTAAAATTCTTTTCTTTAATTCCAATTTTTCTATTTTTAGTTTTTGTTTCTGAATTTCGCATTCTTTTTTGGAAAGCCAGTTTCTTCTTCAGTTCAAAAATTTTTCTATTGTATCTTACCAAATCTTTCAAATCATTTCTTATTTCACCAAGTACTTTAGTGCTTTCTTTATGGAAGAGGTGTTGATTTTCTACTTGGGTTTTTAGAAGATTATCACGCTCATTGACGTTAGAAAGCCGTGGACGTTTGGCAGCATGAAGATTTTCGTTGAACTTGCTATTATGCTGTGGAGGTTCCAAATTTTCTTGCGAAATATCCTTTTCCACTAATGAAACATCATTAGTGTTATCGCCGCTTACACCAAAACATGACGCCATTGGTATGCCGTTAACAGCCTCTTCCATATTAAGAAGACTTACAATTTGTTCTTCTGTGGAAGAAAACGGGCAAAATTCGGAGGGACCACCACCCGTGCCAGAAACACTCAGTTTATTTTTCCGCATTTTTATTTTTGTGTGATTTTTTAAATCGGACCAAACCTATATATGTAGGTACAAGCATAATTCAAAATTATTAACTTGACATTTCATATACATAAATTAAAGCAATAAATATTACCTTTTTCCAGCCAGCTATATCTCTAACAGGAGGTCCATTAGAGTTAAGGTCATCCGACAACTTCGTCCACGAGTTATGTGCAACCTGTTTGGCATTTGCTGCTTGTAAGTGCCCCTTGGCCAATTCCTTGTGTTCCACCATGAAATCAACTAAAATTTCAAACTGTCGTTGTTTTGTGTGCAACTTTTTTGGCTTTTCCCTAAAAATATTAATATACATATATTTATTAAAAAAATAAATAATATACAATATAATTTTCAAAGTACTCACATCTTTTTGTTTATTTGCGTTTGCTATTTTACTACCGCAAGATATTTGTACGTATCAAACGATTTTGACATACACTTTCGCTTTACAGAGTGCAGTGCTGCCACATTTGCGAAAGTAACATAAACTAAATGCGAAAGTCAAATGCACACACGCATTAGAGAGTACCAATCGTTCGATTTCGTAGCATTTTTCTATCGGAGAGTAACCCCCCAGTTCGCAACTTCTCTTATAGCAAGGATATCTGCCTGAAAGACACTGCAGTGATCCGGAAGTCGCCTTGCAATACGAAGGTCGAATACGACCTAAAGCCCTCGAAAAGACCCCATAGCCCACACCCTCATGTGTTTTGGAGCCGTCCGTATAAAAATCAACACTTTTTCTTCTACCTGGAGTTCCATTCATCCACATTTCTGTAGATGGTATCCAGGTTTTATAAAGACGTTCGTGTAGTAGAGCAGGGGAGGTTTGGTCAATCCTCCATCCACTAACTTCACCATCGAGTATTCTGCAGTGGCCGGTTCCATTTCCGTTCCACAGAGAAACACATCTAAGACGGATTGCCGAGGACGTTGCCATCTCCTTCCCTACTAGATCTAATGGTAGTAGATGAAGAAGCATCCCCAGTGCATCCGTAGGAGTGGTGCGAATAGCACTGGTTACATACAAGGATGCAAGTCTTTGCACCTTGTGTAAGGTGTATAGATACGTCTTTTTCTCCAGGGATGGCCACCACACGATGATGCCATACATGAGAATTGGACGTACTATTGCAGTATAGATCCAATGAACAATTTTTGGGGTAAGACCCCAATTCTTCCCAATGGATTTTTTGCATAGATATAGTAAAATTGTTGCTTTTTTCACTCTCTCTAGAATATTCGCCTTGAAACTCAGCTTCGAATCAAGAATAACACCAAGATATTTTGCAGTGTTGGACACTTTTGTCTCCGTATTATTAAGTGTTATAGGTCGGAAATCAGGTATCTTATACTTCCTGGAGAAAAGGACTAGATCCGTTTTATTAGGATTAACGGCGAGCCTACGTTTCTCCGCCCATTTTGTTAAATATGAAAGACCATCCTGTAGGATGTCCCTTAATGTTGTGAGGAATTTTCCTCTTACAGCTATTGCCACATCATCAGCATAAGCCACGATTCTGCACCCCCGCGATTCTAGAGATAGCAGCACAGGATTCAGAGCTAAATTCCACAATAGTGGCGAAAGAACTAATCCCTGTGGTGTACCCCTATTTACAAAGCGGGTCTGCCTAGAAGCTCCTAGAGCCGCAGTTATCCTACGGTGAGTTAGTAGATTTTGAACCCACTTACACAATCCCGCGCCAACCCCCAGATTCGACAATGCCTCAATTATCGCATCTGGAGATATATTATTAAAAGCCCCCTCAATATCCACGAAAGTAGAGTTGTTATGGGGACCTGAGTCCTGTTTTGGGAATTAAAAACCGGGAAAACAGGACTCAGACCCCCATTAATACAAAAGTGATGGCAACCCTGTTCCGAATGTGGGGAATTTTGGGGATTTTTATGCCGAGATTTTATGTCTTTGTGTGGTTGTGTGTGTGTGTGGTTGTGGTTGTGTGTGTGTGGTTGTGCGTGTATGGTTGTGTGTGTGTGTGTGTGTGTGTACACTTGTGTGTACAGCTTATGTTATTATTGTAAAGAAACGTTGTGCTTACAGTTCATGGATGTATGTATATGTGTGTGTGTGTGTGTGTACACTTGTGTGTACAGCTTATGTTATTATTGTAAAGAAACGTTGTGCTTACAGTTCATGGATGTATGTATATGTGGGTGTGTGTGCATATGTGTGTGTGTGTGTGTGTTTATGTATTTAATTGTGTGTCTGCCGGTGTCGGATACTTTTGTTGTAGTGGTAGACAAATATTATACACCTGTAGGAAATATAGATTTTGAAAAATGTATTGACTCGCTTTCGACTTGTCACCAGTACTACTCTAGAATTATCACACATACAATACTTTGTGGTATAGACATCTAGCATGTGTCATTGAAACCCTACAAATAACCCTGAAACATTTAAGTAGGTATTGACTACGAAGTTCTTATGAGACATGGAGACATACCAACCAAACAGTTAGTTCCAGTAATTTGTGTACATACAAATGCATATATGTATATAGACAAGTTGTTGACAATTCCACCACAAATATACCATATTTGTTTTCTATATTTCTTTTATAATGAGGGATAGAACAAACTTATTATATCAAAATTGTCTCTAGAATTTTAGTGTTGCAACAAAGACACTTCGTCCCACTCTGACTGCAAGGTAGTGACAAGGAATCGGTGTATTTGTAGGTATGTAGTAATCGTTATTTGGTTGACTTGGGTTTGCTGTTTTGAGTTATCGTTGGTATACTTATGTAGGGTTATTGTATATATGCATTTGTATTAATGATCTCTGGGGAAATAATCTAATAGCTGCAGGTAGGGGTAACCATGACAGCTGTTTGGAATGGAGGTGGATAGGGAATCTATTTGGTAATGTATGTAAATATATGCTATTGGCATAATGTATTTGATCGTTTCTATTTTTGCTTTAAAGAATATAATTGCTTGTATGAATTACATCAATACTTTTTCGTATATATGTATGTTTTCTAGACTATTTGCGTTGCTATTCTTATGGAGATAGAAAATATTGTGTTGGCATAAGTTTTATATGTATATACAGGTGAATTTCAGATGTTAAATGTTTTGAATCCTATCAGGTTGATAGGAAGAGCTTTTGAATAGGGATAATGATATTTTTATTTCAGTATATTTTCACTTTAATGAAACAATTATAGGAAATAGCTTTTGGAGAAATACAGCAAAAAATTATAGAAGCACCTACTTTCACATCTCCCGATTTTTCTCGTACGTGTGTATTACAAACTGTGTATATGAATTTCATCATACATCGTAATACCAACAGTGAATTCTGGAAATGTGTATGTGTGTGTGAGAACGTACATGTGTGTGTGTGTGTGTGTGTATGAATTTCATCATATACCGTAATAAATTAGATTTGATGACTACTACGCGATTCGAATATAAAGTATATAAGTAGAAGAAATAATGTAGATTGTTATCAGTCTGCTCTGAAATCTCAACAAGTGACAACCTATTTTCCCAACAAAAATTTCTAAAGTGTTTAAAATCCAAAAACTATAAAAGTGCTAGAACTAACTACTGTTTGATAAACAAGCTTATAGTGTATAAAAAATAATTAAATAAATTGTTTATAGCTGAAATAAATTGTTTATAAATAAAATAAAATAATTAAATTAACTAATAAAACAAATAAATAATTAAATAAAATGAATACTACAAGTTGTGCCATCTGCAATAAAGTCTTTATGACTCAAACAAAACTAAATCAGCATATGGAAACGCACTCATATGCTAACCAATCAAAGGCTCTCCTTGGAACTAATAAGCTAAATCTTCAAAACAAATATTGTGAGGATTGTGATGACATGATCCCATCAAATGGTTATATGGCTCATGTCAGAACCACAAAACATAAAAACAGTTGTCACCAAGAACGGATTGGTGATTTTCTCACTAAAAGAGTAAGCAACTTCAATGGAAGGATCGAGACATATATCCTCCTCAACAAAAATGTGGCTATCTTGTTTCCAGAGGAGTTTCTGAAATCTACCAAGAGCTCCATAGTACAACAACTCAATGAATGTAGTAGGATACATACTACATTTAAATTTAATATGGAGCTCACATGTGATTATATGAAGATGGTGAATGATGAGATGAATGTTTCCCAACTTGTACATATTTCGAAAATGATGTTGGTGACTTTGTCTGATGACATAGAAGTCATGTACAAGAAACAGACGGAGGAGCTTAGAGCCAAAATGGAAGAATTTCAAGAGAGGGATAGGGGGTGGACTTTGACTTCAATAAATTTCCTTGAAGTTAATATAAACAAGGCGTCCATAATAAGAGGATCGAGCTTTATCCCCCTCCCAAAAAATATTGCAGCAAAACATGCATGCATAAATGTTGAGAATAATGACATTTATTGCTTTAAATGGTCTCTCATTGCTGCTTTGAATGTAAATAGTGGCCTGAGTCCTAAACAACGGAAAAACTGTAGAAATTACAATATTGCAAACATTTGTGATGAGAATATTATTATAGGGGAAATTGTATTAAATTTTGAAGGCCTAGAGTTTCCACTCCCATTGAAGCAGATAAAGCAATTCGAGAATCAAAATGATATGAGCATAAATGTATTTGGTCACAATGGAATATCGCTTATAGGACCATACTACATAACAAAAGGAGAAAAACACATTCATATTAATCTATTATTGCTCCAGTCCAATGAGAACTTCCACTATGTGCTAATCAAAGATATATCAAAGTAAGTTTCATTAGTGCATTTATGCAAAATGTGTTCCCTATTTAAAAAGCTACTTCTTATTGTTATATTAATTTACATATTATTTTATTTTCCTCTTTTCCTTAGACTCCTTCGTTCCAACATGACGTCACACAGATGTAAGATTAATATCTGTAACACCTGCCTTTATCATACACATGATGCTTATGTGTACAGTCAGCATAAAAATTTTTGTGGTAAAAAAGTCATCAGGATGCCTGAAGATGGATGTATTATTAAGTACAAAAACTACTACAAACAGCTAGATGTACCATTTGTCTATTTTAGAAAAACTCCATGATCCTGTAAGTAAAAGCACTACAAAAGTACAGAAACACCATGCGTGTGCATTCGGCTATTTTATTACTTGTAGTTTTAAGAAGGAAAATAACTCATATAGACATTATTTTGGTGAAGATTCGGCAAATGTATTTATCAAAAAAATAGTTGAAGATTGTACAGACATCTATTTAAATTATTTACTAAAAGTTAAGAAAATGTTCATGACCCCAATAGAAATAGTTCAATATAACAATGCAAAAAGTTGTCATATATGTAAGAAAATATTAAATAACGATAAAGTTAGAGATCATTGTCATCTTACGGGCAATTATCGTGGGGCGGCTCATAGCGAATGTAATTTAAATTATAAAACACCTCAGTTTATTCCGGTTATTTTCCATAATCTTTCTGCATATGATATGCACCTATTTTTCAAAGAACTTTCTACTATAAAAAATGCCACAATAAAAGTGATTCCCCAGAACACAGAACGTTATATTTCTCTTTCAATTTTTATCAGATTATATGAAAAACATGGATTCGAAATAAGATTTATAGACTCGTTTAGATTTATGGCTTCGAGTTTAGATACCTTAGCAAAAAATCTTGATAGCAATGATTTTAATACTATTCGATCATGTTTCGTTGATGAAGCTCATTTCAACCTGATTAGAAAAAAGGGTGTATTTCCGTACTCTTACATGGATTCCATGACTAAGTTTAAGGAAATTAAACTCCCTAGTAGAGAAGAGTTCTTCAATATTCTAACGAATGAAGAATGTGATGTTGTCGAGTATGAACATGCTCAGAATATATGGAGAGAGTTTAACTGTAAAACCCTCCTTGACTATACTGAACTCTACTTAAAGACAGATGTTCTTCTTCTAACTGACGTGTTTGAAAATTTTAGAAAAATTTGTAGAGGTATATACGATTTGGATCCCTGTCATTATTATACAGCACCAGGCTTATCCTGGGATGCAATGTTAAAAACCACAGAAGTTTCACTGGAACAGTTCACTGATTCCGAAATGTATATGTTTATGCAAAACGGAATTAGAGGTGGACTAGTTCAATGCTCGCAAAGATATTCGAAAGCGAATAACAAATATTTGGAAGATTTTGATGCATCAAAACCATCAGAATTTCTTGTCTACTTAGACGCAAATAACCTTTACGGTTGGGCGATGTCGGAATATCTTCCTTACGGTGAATTTGAGTGGGTATGTGATACTGATTTTGATGTTATGAAAATTTCTGATACTGCAGTGTATGGGTACATTTTGGAAGTGGATATAGATTATCCCGATTCATTGCATGATCTACATAATGATTTGCCATTTTGTCCCCAAAATAAGCCAGTGGGGGGATCCAAAATCAAAAAATTAGTTGCAGACTTACACGCAAAAACAAATTACACCATGCACTATAGAGTTTTAAAACAAGCCATTTCAAATGGCCTCATCTTAAAACAAATCCATAGAATACTCAGATTTAAGCAATCCCCTTGGCTTAAAAAATATATTGACTTAAACACATTCCATAGGACAAATGCTTAAAATAATTTTGATAAAGATTTCTTCAAACTTTTAAACAACACTGTTTATGGGAAGACAATGGAAAACATTGAAAAACGTAGGGACATTAGAATTGCTTCATCTTGGGAAACAACAAACAGGAATCATTTAGGTCTCAGAGCATTAATTGCGAAACCAAATTTTATGGAGTTGACAACATTTTCTGATGATATGTATGCGGTAGAGTTAAAAATAATGAAACCACTATATGATAAGCCCATATATGTCGGCTTAACAGTACTGGAGTTATCCAAGTGGAGAATGTATGACTTCCATTATGGCTTCATGAAGCTTAAATTTGGAGAGAACATTTCTCTCAACTATGTGGATACTGACTCCTTTATTTATTCAATTAAAACTGATGATTTTTACGATGACATCCGTAATGATATTATTTTGAATTTTCGTCAATCAATTTCGTTTGCCGCTGCTCAATAAGAAGGTTTTAGGTATGATGAAAGATGAAAACAGTGGGGATATAATGCCAGAGTTTGTTGGTTTAAGAGCAAAAATGTATTCTCTGTCGACTCTTCGCTCGGAAGCTGTTAAAAAATCTAAAGGGATCAAAAAGTCTGTAATTAAAAAGTTGTCCATTAATGATTACAAAAGTTGCTTATTTGAATCCAAAATTATCTCAGATGAAATGTTTTTGTTTAGGTCTAAAACACATCAACTATATACTCAAAAACTAAATAAAATAGCTCTCAGCTTTTCTGATGATAAAAGAAATATAATGAAAGATAAAATAAAAACGCGTGCATGGGGGCATTACATAGACCGAAATAATGAAACAATGGATGTAAAATAGAATGCTTCCTACTAAATTGCATGTAAGATGACAACAAGAATTTAATTTTGTACCAATTATACTTATTTAATTATTTATTAATTTATTTATTATTTACTTATTTGTATATTAATTTATTTATGTATTTATTTCTGTATTAATTTATTTATTGGTTATATATATATATATATATATATATATATCTTTGTTTATGAATGTATCTATTAATTTTAGTATTTTATTCACACAAAAGCATGTTAAAATTTAATGGTCTAAAACTTTTATCTTTTTTGTCTGTACCTAAATTATTTGTAAATAAGAATCAAATATTAGATTAATGATCTTTTTTTTCTCTCTCTTATTATATCATATATTTTTATATATACATAGAGTTAAATTTGTATTAGTACTAAGATTTTTAATAAAAAATTAGAAATAAAATATTGAAAAAAGAATTAAATATGTGAATGGTTTTCATTTCTTTATTGGCTTTACTTCGTTGGATCAAAAAATTTTTGCTTTTTCCATATATGCAAATTTCTGTTTTTATATTGCTTAAACATGCACAGTCTTGTTTTCAGGTTACTTAAAACATGCGCAATCATGTTTACTTTGAGAGGTTCTATACAAGAGGAATTGAATTCCACAATATTATGATATTCCATTAAATTTCATCAGATATTTTCTTATCGACATTAACTGCTTTAACACCATATCATTATTCTTTGCTAACAGAAAATAGCAGAACAGGTATCAGCTATCAGATCAGCTTTTTCAGCTATTAGATCAGCTTTTCAGGACCTGATCTGGTTTTCAGATCAGCTTTTCAGGACCTGGTCTGGTTTTCAGATCAGCTTTTCAGGCCCTGGTCTGGTTTTCAGATCAGCTTTTCAGGACCTGGTCTGGTTTTCAGATCAGCTTTTCAGGACCTGGTCTGGTTTTCAGATCAGCTTTTCAGGACCTGGTCTGGTTTTCAGATCAGCTTTTTAGGACCTGGTCTGGTTTTCAGATCAGCTTTTCAGGACCTGGTCTGGTTATCAGATCAGCTTTTTAGGACCTGGTCTGGTTATCAGATCAGTTTTTTAGGACCTGGTCTGGTTATCAGATCAGGCTATCTGATTCAGATTGAATTATCAGTTTTCAAGTAGCTAGGCATTTATATAATTTATATGAATGAAGTTTCAGGTCAGATGAATCAACTAAAGTCAATCTTTTATTAGCAGTAATTTTTTTATGAAAACATATAAAACCTTTAGAACCTTAAGAAAATATTATATTATTTTTCCCTCCAACACTCTCTACAAACTTCTTAAGACTTTTCAAAATTCATATTACATACAACATGATGCCTATAAACGTGCTTAATTTTTTTCTCATCTTGCATAAACATTATAATTACATTTGCATTGTCTCTTATTAAATGCTTACAAACATATTCATAAAAATATTAAACAGCATTTCGAATTTTGTTTCAGCAAAATTCACTAAAATTGTATTCATAATAGAAATTTTGCTTAAAAAACATCTTTTAAACCTTATATAAATCACATAATTTTAAAATTGACTGCACTCATATTTAAAATAATTTTGAGTTGACCTTGGTATAATTTTGCTTCATGTTTATTTGTATATTTAACTTTGCCTGTATGAATGTGCGTATGTATACATGTATGTATTAGGAATAATGCTACAAGTTTCGCCCAAGTAGAATGATGACTCATTCTACTTGTGCCCCCGTACAAAAATATACACGTACATATATGTATGTATATTATTCTGCTTTTCAGATGCAACATCAGCAAATATCATAATTAAAATGCTTTAAGCTTTATTATAATATCTCATTCTTTTAAAAATGAAATTAACTTCTTCGGATATTCATATTTGGCTTGATATAGATAATTTGAGTATAAATAGAAATATTCGGACTTGATTAGTAGTAGTGAATTGCCAATCCTGACGCCGATTAAAATTGTTAAATTGTGGCTGAAATTGTTAAATTGTTGGTGAAATTGTTAAATTTGGGTAATTAAAATTTGAAAATTGTTAAATTCTTGGAAATTTGTGAAATTTGATACCTGCGAGGGTGGTTCAATAAGTCCGTCCAAATATTTTTTATTTTTCCTAATGCCAACGGAAAATCCTGAAAATGATTTTTCGTAATGTGGACGGAAAAAAAGTGAAAAAAAAAATTTAGTAATGCCGACGGGAAAAACGCGAAAAAAAATATTTTTCCTAATGCCAACGGAAAATCCTGAAAATGATTTTTCGTAATGTGGACCAGGAAAAAAGTAAAAAAAATATTTAGTAATGCCGACGGCAAAAACGTGAAAAAAAATATTTTTGTAATGACGACGGGAAAAACGTGAAAAAAAATATTTTTCCTAATGCCAACGGAAAATCCTAAAAATGATTTTTCGTAATGTGGACGTAAAACGTAAACAATTTTAATCAGCGCCGAATCCCAGTTCACTACTACTAATCAAGTCCGAATATTTCTATTTATACTCAAATTATCTATATCAAGTCAAATATGAATATCCGAAGAAGTTAATTTCATTTTTAAAAGAATGAGATATTATAATAAAGCTTAAAGCATTTTAATTATGATATTTGCTGATGTTGCATCTGAAAAGCAGAATAATATACATACATATATGTACGTGTATATTTTTGTATGGGGGCACAAGTAGAATGAGTCATCATTCTACTTGGGCGAAACTTGTAGCATTATTCCTAATACATACATGTATACATACGCACATTCATACAGGCAAAGTTAAATATACAAATAAACATGAAGCAAAATTATACCAAGGTCAACTCAAAATTATTTTAAATATGAGTGCAGTCAATTTTAAAATTATGTGATTTATATAAGGTTTAAAAGATGTTTTTAAGCAAAATTTCTATTATGAATACAATTTTAGTGAATTTTGCTTAAACAAAATTCGAAATGCTGTTTAATATTTTTATGAATATGTTTGTAAGCATTTAATAAGAGACAATGCAAATGTAATTATAATGTTTATGCAAGATGAGAAAAAAATTAAGCACGTTTATAGGCATCATGTTGTATGTAATATGAATTTTGAAAAGTCTTAAGAAGTTTGTAGAGAGTGTTGGAGGGAAAAATAATATAATATTTTCTTAAGGTTCTAAAGGTTTTATATGTTTTCATAAAAAAATTACTGCTAATAAAAGATTGACTTTAGTTGATTCATCTGACCTGAAACTTCATTCATATAAATTATATAAATGCCTAGCTACTTGAAAACTGATAATTCAATCTGAATCAGATATCCTGATCTGATAACCAGACCAGGTCCTAAAAAACTGATCTGATAACCAGACCAGGTCCTAAAAAGCTGATCTGATAACCAGACCAGGTCCTGAAAAGCTGATCTGAAAACCAGACCAGGTCCTAAAAAGCTGATCTGAAAACCAGACCAGGTCCTGAAAAGCTGATCTGAAAACCAGACCAGGTCCTGAAAAGCTGATCTGAAAACCAGACCAGGGCCTGAAAAGCTGATCTGAAAACCAGACCAGGTCCTGAAAAGCTGATCTGAAAACCAGATCAGGTCCTGAAAAGCTGATCTAATAGCTGAAAAAGCTGATCTGATAGCTGATACCTGTTCTGCTATTTTCTGTTAGCAAAGAATAATGATATGGTGTTATAGCAGTTAATGTCGATAAGAAAATATCTGATGAAATTTAATGGAATTTCAAAATATTGTGGAATTCAATTCCTCTTGTATAGAACCTCTCAAAGTAAACATGATTGCGCATGTTTTAAGTAACCTGAAAACAAGACTGTGCATGTTTAAGCAATATAAAAACAGAAATTTGCATATATGGAAAAAGCAAAAATTTTTTGATCCAACGAAGTAAAGCCAATAAAGAAATGAAAACCATTCACATATTTAATTCTTTTTTCAATATTTTATTTCTAATTTTTTATTAAAAATCTTAGTACTAATACAAATTTAACTCTATGTATATATAAAAATATATGATATAATAAGAGAGAGAAAAAAAGATCATTAATCTAATATTTGATTCTTATTTACAAATAATTTAGGTACAGACAAAAAAGATAAAAGTTTTAGACCATTAAATTTTAACATGCTTTTGTGTGAATAAAATACTAAAATTAATAGATACATTCATAAACAAAGATATATATATATATATATATATATATATATATATATATATATATATATATATATAACCAATAAATAAATTAATACAGAAATAAATACATAAATAAATTAATATACAAATAAGTAAATAATAAATAAATTAATAAATAATTAAATAAGTATAATTGGTACAAAATTAAATTCTTGTTGTCATCTTACATGCAATTTAGTAGGAAGCATTCTATTTTATATCCATTGTTTCATTATTTCGGTCTATGTAATGCCCCCATGCACGCGTTTTTATTTTATCTTTCATTATATTTCTTTTATCATCAGAAAAGCTGAGAGCTATTTTATTTAGTTTTTGAGTATATAGTTGATGTGTTTTAGACCTAAACAAAAACATTTCATCTGAGATAATTTTGGATTCAAATAAGCAACTTTTGTAATCATTAATGGACAACTTTTTAATTACAGACTTTTTGATCCCTTTAGATTTTTTAACAGCTTCCGAGCGAAGAGTCGACAGAGAATACATTTTTGCTCTTAAACCAACAAACTCTGGCATTATATCCCCACTGTTTTCATCTTTCATCATACCTAAAACCTTCTTATTGAGCAGCGGCAAACGAAATTGATTGACGAAAATTCAAAATAATATCATTACGGATGTCATCGTAAAAATCATCAGTTTTAATTGAATAAATAAAGGAGTCAGTATCCATATAGTTGAGAGAAATGTTCTCTCCAAATTTAAGCTTCATGAAGCCATAATGGAAGTCATACATTCTCCGCTTGGATAACTCCAGTACTGTTAAGCCGACATATATGGGCTTATCATATAGTGGTTTCATTATATTTAACTCTACCGCATACATATCATCAGAAAATGTTGTCAACTCCATAAAATTTGGTTTCGCAATTAATGCTCTGAGACCTAAATGATTCCTGTTTGTTGTTTCCCAAGATGAAGCAATTCTAATGTCCCTACGTTTTTCAATGTTTTCCATTGTCTTCCCATAAACAGTGTTGTTTAAAAGTTTGAAGAAATCTTTATCAAAATTATTTTAAGCATTTGTCCTATGGAATGTGTTTAAGTCAATATATTTTTTAAGCCAAGGGGATTGCTTAAATCTGAGTATTCTATGGATTTGTTTTAAGATGAGGCCATTTGAAATGGCTTGTTTTAAAACTCTATAGTGCATGGTGTAATTTGTTTTTGCGTGTAAGTCTGCAACTAATTTTTTGATTTTGGATCCCCCCACTGGCTTATTTTGGGGACAAAATGGCAAATCATTATGTAGATCATGCAATGAATCGGGATAATCTATATCCACTTCCAAAATGTACCCATACACTGCAGTATCAGAAATTTTCATAACATCAAAATCAGTATCACATACCCACTCAAATTCACCGTAAGGAAGATATTCCGACATCGCCCAACCGTAAAGGTTATTTGCGTCTAAGTAGACAAGAAATTCTGATGGTTTTGATGCATCAAAATCTTCCAAATATTTGTTATTCGCTTTCGAATATCTTTGCGAGCATTGAACTAGTCCACCTCTAATTCCGTTTTGCATAAACATATACATTTCGGAATCAGTGAACTGTTCCAGTGAAACTTCTGTGGTTTTTAACATTGCATCCCAGGATAAGCCTGGTGCTGTATAATAATGACAGGGATCCAAATCGTATATACCTCTACAAATTTTTCTAAAATTTTCAAACACGTCAGTTAGAAGAAGAACATCTGTCTTTAAGTAGAGTTCAGTATAGTCAAGGAGGGTTTTACAGTTAAACTCTCTCCATATATTCTGAGCATGTTCATACTCGACAACATCACATTCTTCATTCGTTAGAATATTGAAGAACTCTTCTCTACTAGGGAGTTTAATTTCCTTAAACTTAGTCATGGAATCCATGTAAGAGTACGGAAATACACCCTTTTTTCTAATCAGGTTGAAATGAGCTTCATCAACGAAACATGATCGAATAGTATTAAAATCATTGCTATCAAGATTTTTTGCTAAGGTATCTAAACTCGAAGCCATAAATCTAAACGAGTCTATAAATCTTATTTCGAATCCATGTTTTTCATATAATCTGATAAAAATTGAAAGAGAAATATAACGTTCTGTGTTCTGGGGAATCACTTATATTGTGGCATTTTTTATAGTAGAAAGTTCTTTGAAAAATAGGTGCATATCATATGCAGAAAGATTATGGAAAATAACCGGAATAAACTGAGGTGTTTTATAATTTAAATTACATTCGCTATGAGCCGCCCCACGATAATTGCCCGTAAGATGACAATGATCTCTAACTTTATCGTTATTTAATATTTTCTTACATATATGACAACTTTTTGCATTGTTATATTGAACTATTTCTATTGGGGTCATGAACATTTTCTTAACTTTTAGTAAATAATTTAAATAGATGTCTGTACAATCTTCAACTATTTTTTTGATAAATACATTTGCCGAATCTTCACCAAAATAATGTCTATATGAGTTATTTTCCTTCTTAAAACTACAAGTAATAAAATAGCCGAATGCACACGCATGGTGTTTCTGTACTTTTGTAGTGCTTTTACTTACAGGATCATGGAGTTTTTTTAAAATAGACAAATGGTACATCTAGCTGTTTGTAGTAGTTTTTGTACTTAATAATACATCCATCTTCAGGCATCCTGATGACTTTTTTACCACAAAAATTTTTATGCTGACTGTACACATAAGCATCATGTGTATGATAAAGGCAGGTGTTACAGATATTAATCTTACATCTGTGTGACGTCATGTTGGAACGAAGGAGTCTAAGGAAAAGAGGAAAATAAAATAATATGTAAATTAATATAACAATAAGAAGTAGCTTTTTAAATAGGGAACACATTTTGCATAAATGCACTAATGAAACTTACTTTGATATATCTTTGATTAGCACATAGTGGAAGTTCTCATTAGACTGGAGCAATAATAGATTAATATGAATGTGTTTTTCTCCTTTTGTTATGTAGTATGGTCCTATAAGCGATATTCCATTGTGACCAAATACATTTATGCTCATATCATTTTGATTCTCGAATTGTTTTATCTGCTTCAATGGGAGTGGAAACTCTAGGCCTTCAAAATTTAATACAATTTCCCCTATAATAATATTCTCATCACAAATGTTTGCAATATTGTAATTTCTACAGTTTTTCCGTTGTTTAGGACTCAGGCCACTATTTACATTCAAAGCAGCAATGAGAGACCATTTAAAGCAATAAATGTCATTATTCTCAACATTTATGCATGCATGTTTTGCTGCAATATTTTTTGGGAGGGGGATAAAGCTCGATCCTCTTATTATGGACGCCTTGTTTATATTAACTTCAAGGAAATTTATTGAAGTCAAAGTCCACCCGCTATCCCTCTCTTGAAATTCTTCCATTTTGGCTCTAAGCTCCTCCGTCTGTTTCTTGTACATGACTTCTATGTCATCAGACAAAGTCACCAACATCATTTTCGAAATATGTACAAGTTGGGAAACATTCATCTCATCATTCACCATCTTCATATAATCACATGTGAGCTCCATATTAAATTTAAATGTAGTATGTATCCTACTACATTCATTGAGTTGTTGTACTATGGAGCTCTTGGTAGATTTCAGAAACTCCTCTGGAAACAAGATAGCCACATTTTTGTTGAGGAGGATATATGTCTCGATCCTTCCATTGAAGTTGCTTACTCTTTTAGTGAGAAAATCACCAATCCGTTCTTGGTGACAACTGTTTTTATGTTTTGTGGTTCTGACATGAGCCATATAACCATTTGATGGGATCATGTCATCACAATCCTCACAATATTTGTTTTGAAGATTTAGCTTATTAGTTCCAAGGAGAGCCTTTGATTGGTTAGCATATGAGTGCGTTTCCATATGCTGATTTAGTTTTGTTTGAGTCATAAAGACTTTATTGCAGATGGCACAACTTGTAGTATTCATTTTATTTAATTATTTATTTGTTTTATTAGTTAATTTAATTATTTTATTTTATTTATAAACAATTTATTTCAGCTATAAACAATTTATTTAATTATTTTTTATACACTATAAGCTTGTTTATCAAACAGTAGTTAGTTCTAGCACTTTTATAGTTTTTGGATTTTAAACACTTTAGAAATTTTTGTTGGGAAAATAGGTTGTCACTTGTTGAGATTTCAGAGCAGACTGATAACAATCTACATTATTTCTTCTACTTATATACTTTATATTCGAATCGCGTAGTAGTCATCAAATCTAATTTATTACGGTATATGATGAAATTCATACACACACACACACACACACATGTACGTTCTCACACACACATACACATTTCCAGAATTCACTGTTGGTATTACGATGTATGATGAAATTCATATACACAGTTTGTAATACACACGTACGAGAAAAATCGGGAGATGTGAAAGTAGGTGCTTCTATAATTTTTTGCTGTATTTCTCCAAAAGCTATTTCCTATAATTGTTTCATTAAAGTGAAAATATACTGAAATAAAAATATCATTATCCCTATTCAAAAGCTCTTCCTATCAACCTGATAGGATTCAAAACATTTAACATCTGAAATTCACCTGTATATACATATAAAACTTATGCCAACACAATATTTTCTATCTCCATAAGAATAGCAACGCAAATAGTCTAGAAAACATACATATATACGAAAAAGTATTGATGTAATTCATACAAGCAATTATATTCTTTAAAGCAAAAATAGAAACGATCAAATACATTATGCCAATAGCATATATTTACATACATTACCAAATAGATTCCCTATCCACCTCCATTCCAAACAGCTGTCATGGTTACCCCTACCTGCAGCTATTAGATTATTTCCCCAGAGATCATTAATACAAATGCATATATACAATAACCCTACATAAGTATACCAACGATAACTCAAAACAGCAAACCCAAGTCAACCAAATAACGATTACTACATACCTACAAATACACCGATTCCTTGTCACTACCTTGCAGTCAGAGTGGGACGAAGTGTCTTTGTTGCAACACTAAAATTCTAGAGACAATTTTGATATAATAAGTTTGTTCTATCCCTCATTATAAAAGAAATATAGAAAACAAATATGGTATATTTGTGGTGGAATTGTCAACAACTTGTCTATATACATATATGCATTTGTATGTACACAAATTACTGGAACTAACTGTTTGGTTGGTATGTCTCCATGTCTCATAAGAACTTCGTAGTCAATACCTACTTAAATGTTTCAGGGTTATTTGTAGGGTTTCAATGACACATGCTAGATGTCTATACCACAAAGTATTGTATGTGTGATAATTCTAGAGTAGTACTGGTGACAAGTCGAAAGCGAGTCAATACATTTTTCAAAATCTATATTTCCTACAGGTGTATAATATTTGTCTACCACTACAACAAAAGTATCCGACACCGGCAGACACACAATTAAATACATAAACACACACACACACACACATATGCACACACACCCACATATACATACATCCATGAACTGTAAGCACAACGTTTCTTTACAATAATAACATAAGCTGTACACACAAGTGTACACACACACACACACACACACACACATATACATACATCCATGAACTGTAAGCACAACGTTTCTTTACAATAATAACATAAGCTGTACACACAAGTGTACACACACACACACACACAACCATACACGCACAACCACACACACACAACCACACAAACACAACCACACACACACACAAACACAACCACACACACAACCACACACACACACACAACCACACAAAGACATAAAATCTCGGCATGAAATCCCCAAAATTCCCCACATTCGGAACAGGGTTGCCATCACTTTTGTATTAATGGGGGTCTGAGTCCTGTTTTCCCGGTTTTTAATTCCCAAAACAGGAATCAGGTCCCCATTACCACTCTACTCACGAAGGCTACAAAGGTATATTCACCTACAGAAAGAGATTTCTCTATCGTGCCAACCAGCTCATGTAGAGCCGATTCTGTTGACTTTCCCGTTTGATATGCATGTTGATGCGGGGAAAGTAGTTTACTATTTATGGTTTTGCGGATATAATGATCAACCATCCTTTCTAATGCTTTCAGAATAAAGGATGATAGACTTATAGGTCTGAAGTCCTTCGGTGTGGTGTGAGAGCTTTTACCAGCCTTCGGTATAAAGACCACTCTCGCTTCCCTCCACTTTTCAGGAACATAACCCAGTCTTAGACAACTGGTGTAAATTCTCAGTAGCCTTGGGGCTACGAGATTCGATACTTTCCATATCTCCGCCGGTATGATACCGTCAGGTCCTGGTAACTTGTAGGGCTTGAAACTTCTCAGAGCCCAATTTAATGTCTGCATATTGACAATGTCAGATATATTTTCCGCAGGTATAGGGTAAGGATCAGATGTCTGAATCTCAGACACTGAGTTACCCGGAAAATTAGTGTTCAGCAGGGTTCTTAACGACTCCTCGCTGGATACCCCAGGGTGCAGCGAGTAGTGGACAAAATTTTTCTCATGCGAGAGGCTTCTGAAATATTTTCACAAAACTTCTTCCATGTTGTATTTTTAGCAATTCTTATCTGCTTTTTATACTCTCCTGTTCATTTCTGGATGATTTAACCTTATTGAAGAGTTTTCTACATGTACACCTACACAATTGTAACTCTCTATTCCACCAAGGCGGTTTCTTTTTCCCCCTTGGCTTATTCAAAGGGCAAGACGACTCTCTTGCATTTTTGAAGACTGTAGTAATGTTATCAATCTCACAATCTAAATCAGAAGTTTCTAGAAGTGACGAGTCTCCAATCATTCTTAATTGTCTAGAAAAAATGGTCCTATACAGACGCCACTTTGTCTGCCTAATATTTCGGGAGATTTCTACCTCAGGTGCCCGCTCCCTAATACTAAACTCAATAAACCTATGATCAGAAAAGGAATGTTGCTGAAGTACACGCCAATTCATGATCCTATCGGCTACCGAATCAGACGAAAAGGTAACATCCAGGACTTCCTGTCTGTTCCTTGTTATAAAAGTAGGTTCTTGACCTCTATTACAAATGTTAAGGTTAGCACTAACTACAAATTCTAAAAGTTCCTCACCTCTTTCATTAGTGTCCGTACTTCCCCAGATAGTATGATGTGCGTTGGCATCACAGCACAGGATGATATGGTGACCAGCGTTTACCGTCGCATCCACAACGTTTCTCACCACTACCGACGGTAGAGGACCTTGATCGTCGTGAGCGCAGTACACCGACGCCAGCCAGTAGCATGTATCTCCGACTTCCACGCTAACCGCCGTTATGTCTCTGCCGCTGATGTTAGATAATAAAAATGTATTAAGGTGGTTCCTTCCTGTTATGTATTTTATTAAATTAATGTTTTCAGTTCGGTAGTACAAACAGGATAGATTATCATAATTCGACAAAATAAAATAATATTAAAACATATACATCAAAATCAAAGGTTACTTAAATCTAATTATATTCTAACATAGTAGAATAGTACATTTCTTTCCCTTTTTAAAAATTAGAGCAATTTATCAAAGAATATAAAATTTTTTTTAAAAATTAGGTTGTAAATGTTTTTTTTTTTTTGATTGCTTTAGGTTTTATAATTAATACGCGGCCTATTTCTTAAACGTTCTTTTAAAGGTTGAGATTTTTCCTCAGCAACAATATCTTCAACTACACAATCTTCTTCCGCATCATAAAATTCTTCCACATCGCTTTCGTCTAAGTTATTACTTTTATTAACAATTATTACTTCTTCTGCAATCTGTTTTAATTGGTTACGATGGGCCACTCTACGTCTTTTATTAACCTCTATCAAATATAAAGTTTTTGAAATTTTCTTACAAATCCAACCCCTTACCCATTTGGCATAACTATTGCTGTCCGGATTCAAATATAATATCTTTTGACCAACTTTCAAATTAAAATTGTTTGCTTCAGAGCTTTCTTCAAAATTCTGCTTTACTTTAATTTTCTTTTTTTTATAATCAGTAAGTGGTTCCGTTATAATTGATTCCGGTGCAATATAACAATACGATAATAAAGTTATTGGTTTATATGTTAGTATTAACTTACTTGGACAAACACCAGTTACTGTTGATGGAGTATTACGATATTTAAATAGAAAATTAAAAACCAAATTTTGTGTTGATAACTTTTTTGCTTTTTCCGTAACAAAATATGATTTTAAACTACGTTTAACCGTCTGTACTCCTCTTTCTGCCAAACCATTACTATTAGGATGATAGGGAGGGCTTAGCATCTGCTGAATACCGTTACATTTTAAAAACAAATTAAATTCATCGCTTCTAAACTGAGGACCATTGTCACTCACCAAAACTTTACACAAACCAAATATTGAAAATATAAGTTTTAACCTGTCAACTACTGCCATTGTGGTTGTTCTACTCAATACATGTACCTCAATCCACTTTGAAAAATCATCGACCAAAATAAAAAAATCAGTATCCTGAAACTGAAAAAGATCCACATGAACTCGTTCAAACGGATATGAAGTCGATGGCCATGTGAAATTTGGACAGTCTTTAGTCTTATTTCCCATCTTTTGACATATCGAATAATTTGCCACAAATGTTGTAATATTTGAGTCGATAGATGGCCACCAGACACAACTACGAGCCAAAAGCTTCATGCGAACAATACATATATGAGTGTCATGTAACAAAAATAAAATCTTCTCTCTTAAAATTGTTGGTATAACCAAACGGTCAGCGTAAAATAAACATTTATTTTTAACTTCTAACGAATATCTAACATTTCTGTAAGAAATTAATAACTTATCCAGTTTTGAAACATCTGGCCAACAGTTATTTTCCACATAGCTAATTATTTTCATTATATTTACATCCTTCTCCGTGACTTTTACCATTTCCTCAAAACTCATTGGTATATAATTCATATCAAAATTGAAAAAATTAATATTTGAATTTTCAACATTGGTTATACCCTCTATGGGCAACCGAGATAACGCATCTACATTCTTTTGCTTTGAACCAGGTCGGTATTTGATTTTGCAGTTATAATTTGCTAAAAACAAAATCCATCTATGAAACCGAATAGAAACAATATTGGCTAAAGCCTTTTGATCACCTAAGAGTTTCTCCAGAGGTTGATGATCAGTGTATACTGTAAAAGAGTACCCGTAAACATATTTATGAAATTTTTTTATAGCGAATACAACAGCTAAAGCCTCTCTATGGATCTGTGGATAATTTTTTTCTGCTTTACTTAAGGTTGACGATGCCATAAAACATGGTCTTTCCTGCCCATCTACTAAAATACTAAGTATAGCACCTACTCCATATGGAGATGCATCACAAGCAATTATAATGTCTTTAGATGGGTCAAAATGACATAAAAGATCATTTTCATATAATAATTTCTTGCACTTCAAAAATGAAACAGAACACTCTTCATCCCAGTCCCACTTAGTGTCCTTACGAAGTAATCTATGTAAAGGCGCCAAAACCGTGGCACTATATGGTAAAAACTTTGTATAATAGTTTAAAAGCCCTAAAAAGCTTTGCAACTGATCAACATCAATTGGTTCTGGAGCTAACATAATGGCATCCATTTTCTTTTTTGATGGACGAATGCCTTCCGGAGTTAAAACATGGCCCAAATATTCTATATTACTCTCTAAAAACCTACATTTCTCTAAATTAATACCAACATTACACTCCTGCAATCTGTCCAAAACCTTGTATAGCTTTTCCTCACAGTCCTCTTTACTAATGCCTGCTATCAAAATTTCGTCTAAATATACTGCTACACCATTCAAACCCTGGGTAATTTGGTCCATAACCTGTTGAAAAATCATGGGTGCTGTTGACACACCAAAAGGTAAGCGGCAAAACTGAAACAATCCCAAATGAGTATTCACCGTTAACAATGACCTAGATTGATCATTCACAGAAAGCTGTAAATATGCCTTACTTAAGTCCAGAATACAAAAATATTGATTGCCTCTTAAGCTAGTGAGAATTTCATCTATTAAAGGTAGAGGATAAACAACCCCTTCAATCACTGGATTTATAGTAACCTTAAAGTTACCACAAATTCTAACAGTTGAATCTTTCTTGAGAACACAAACTATTGGTGCAGCCCAACAGCTGTTTTGAACAGGTCTTATAATACCTTCATCACACATATTCTTAAGTTCGGTTTCGACCTTAGTTCTTATGCTAATAGGAACTGAATCTGGTTTGAAAAATTTTGGTTGTGAGCCTGGTAACACAGAAATATTGGCAGAAAATTGTTTAATAGGATTTGAGCTCTTTGAAAACAATGTAGGATATCTGGTTTTAACTTCATTCTGAACGTTGGACTGGCAGTTATCTTGTACAGAAAAAATTTTTATCGTAATTACCATCAGGATTCGTAAAAATATTTTTCCATGATGGATATAACGCATCTAACCAATTTCTTCCCATTAATGGATTAAATCGGAGACTTGATTTGACTACCAATAATTTTAAATTTACTCCATCAACCATTACTGATATTTCACCAACAAGTTCCAATTTACTCCCTGTTAAAACCTGCAAGGGAGGGTAGTTAACGAAATTTAGTTTACAGTTCTTAAAATAATATTTATAATCGGATAATGATATAACAGAAACCACCGCCCCCGTATCTATCTCCATCAAAATATTTTTACCACTAACTAAAACATTTTTCAATAATGGCTCGTCCTCTTGATTCATCCAATTAATTGAACCTAATTTATAGTTCAGCTCATTGATCTGACGACTTTTTTTTATTAAAGTGTGACGCATCAGCTTTCCTCTTATGATCAGCTTTGTTATAACACGCTTTTGATGAATGACCTTTTTTTCCACAGCTAAAGCAATTCCATTCTTTTGCAGGACACTTCCCAGCAGCATGCCTGGATGTACATCTTGTGCATTTTTCATACGATTTCTTTTGCTGCTGATAATTAATTTTATTTACATCGTACGACGACGATGGATGCATATCTTTTTGTTCCTTGTCTACCAACTCGAAAGAGTGTGCCAATTTGCATGATTCATCCCATGACATATTTGAAGATGAGAGTAACTTGGTTTGAAGTTGACCACTTCTTACACCACACACTAACCGATCTCGTAAGGCTTCTTGCAAAAAGGTGCCAAAGTTGCATTGCGAAGCCAACAGCTTTAAATTCAATATGAAATCACTTATATATTCACTCGGTTTTTGCGAACAATTATAAAATTTAAACCGTTCTGCAATAATACTTTTTTCAGGATGAAAATGTGGCTTGATTTTCACTACCAAGTCTTTAAATGTTTTATCTGTAGCCTTTTCAGGTAAAATTACGCTTTTTATACGCTTATAAGTTTCTGGTCCAACCAATGTTAAAAACAAAGCTACCTGATTTGCTTCTACAACTTTATTTATCTTAAAAAGTTGCTCTATACGCTCCAGATATTCCTCGAAATCATCCCCAAAGGTAAATTGTTCTATTGATCCGATAAACGCCATTTTCTCCACACAATTATTTTATATATATTTACATATATTTTTATATTCAAACTAATCGTATGTATATATACATATACCACGAAAACGTAAATAGCACGGGTTTTTTATATATATATCCTCGTCGCCAAAATATGTTATGTATTTTATTAAATTAATGTTTTCAGTTCGGTAGTACAAACAGGATAGATTATCATAATTCGACAAAATAAAATAATATTAAAACATATACATCAAAATCAAAGGTTACTTAAATCTAATTATATTCTAGCATAGTAGAATAGTACACTTGCCAAGATGCAGGTTCTATTGTTACCTTCATTCTTGATGGCTAGCATCTTAAAATCTTTGGTCCTTAGTCCGCAAACCCTGCCACCACTAACCCAGGGTTCTTGGATTAGGACTATGTCAACTTCGCATTTTGTCAAGCGAAGCTGAAGAGCCGCTGAGGCTGCTTTAGAGTGGTGGAGATTTATCTGCAGCAGGTTCAACATCCGCTACGAAATCCATCTCCACGACCGTTTTATCGGACTCGTCGTCAGTCTCAAGAAGAAGGTCACTGTCTTTGCTGTAATCAGCGTCGAACAGGCCTGAGGCGCCTCCGAGAATTTCAGAGTCGGATGTAATATAGCCATCCTTTTCCGAAGATTCTCGCAAGCTGGCCTTCTTCTCCTCCTCTTCAGATTCTTCCTCCACAGCGTTTCCACACACTGTCTTGGATTTATCCTTCAGCGTAACCTGTCCACGTCTGTCCTCCACCTCACCGAACCTCCCCATCTTCCAATTGTCAGTTGGAAGTGAGGGATTACAGTCCTTTAACAACTTTATCGCTGCTTCAGCCGTGTCTGGGAATGCCGGAATCCATGCATGCGCGCGTGGTCGGGATGGAATGTCGCTCTTGTTGACAAGATCGATTTTCGCACCTGGCTACGGCTCTCCCATCCTGCTAATAGCTGCATTGTACAGGTCCGCCGATCTTTGGTCTCCAAAGGCCATCAGCTTGACCCTGCCTTGATACCAGCCTGCATCGTGACATACGGGAGGTAAGCCTGGATTCTCCGCAAGGACCCGGTAGTACGTGGTTGCAAGCTTAGCTTCCACAGTACTCCACTTGCCCCTGGGGATGGTTCCATCCATATCTCCCCTGTCGACAACGGCCATTATGAGGTTGTCTTTCGCAACCTCACTAAACGACCTAACGCCAATATTGCTATTAGTCTTAGGCCGCTTAGGCAATAGTTTGTCGTCCGGTGAACGCAGTCTTTTACCAGACGCTTTTGACGACGTGCTTGCACCGCTACTACTGAAGGCGTGAGTGTCCATGTTTTCAAGGACACCTTTTGCCCATCCAAGGGATGATTTCTGTTCATCTGACAATTTGGATGGGTCTTGAGTGCCCAGCGTCTTTACAATACGTAGGCATAACCTTTTTTGGTTATGCCTCATTTTTGATGGTCGGACATGCTTGGTTGAACCCGGCGTGACCGAGCTCGTACTGCTGCATGCACCGACTATCTGCCCAGTGTTCTCGGCAGCCTTCGTCTGAACGAGTTTTCTCGTACCAGACGGTTGCGTGAAACCGGTCCCCTGTCCTTCCGCGCTCGAAAGCACCGTCAGTTCACCGGTCCCGGTCTTGTTTTTTGTTTATGTTTTGTTTTTGTTGGAAGTGTTTTTCAGCATTTTGGTCCCACGAGTGTGGGGGATTTGAAAGCCACCACGTCATAGCCCCCGATAACGTGGTGAGGGCGTCGTCTACTTGCTTAGGTGCCCAGGTATCAGTAAGGCTTCGTTCTAGTACAGTCCTTTGACCCTGACTGCAAAAATCCGATGGGCACGGGTCGCATCACACCCCGGTTTAGGGTTGGATAACCTTTGGTATACAGACCTTTAGAGTCAGTTGTCTTCACCCAGTACCGTGAGGACCATTGAAGGTCAGCTATGGTACTGGGTTGAAGATATAGACCACGGTCTGTAGTTAAGCCACCACACCACGACAAGGTAGTTATCCCGATGGGGTTAAACATATTAATGCAAAGTAAATTTGCATAATATGGTGTTCCACAAATATGGGCGGAGTAACGTAGACCATATTCCCAAGATGGTATTAACAATATTTTATAAGGTTTTGTGACTGACTGTACACGACCTATGCCTTCACATAGGAAGTAGGCAACGTGGTTGTTAAAGAAATTCCACAAAAAATCGCAATATTATACGGTTATCCGTGGCAGATCAGTCAACCAGTGCGAGCGAGACGAAAAACTCTCGAAGGCCAAACAACACACACAAGCCTGACCGCACTTAAGAAATAATTACGATGACGCGAGAGATGTTCCCCGACCCAGAGCTGCTTAACGACTGCGACACACATACCAACTAATTGATAATAATCTTATTGCATTAAACACATTCACCACAGCAGGCTACCGACTACAAAATGTCAAGGATAGAATACACATGTTTATATGAGAATGATTCTTTTGAAGACAGCAAGGCAACAGGGCGACAGGTTGTTATCTATGCTGATTCTGTCGTTGTACTCCAATTAAACTAATGTAAATACTATAATAGCTGATAGCCAAAGTAGCTAGTGCTATCTAAAATATTACATTAGTATTATATTTATATAAGTTTAATATCATGTAAATGAATAAATAAATAAACTAATTTCTATTTCTTTGGCTGCAATGAGAAAATTCAGTGTTGCCAGTATAATACAAAATGTTGAATGAATGATATCTTTCATATTATTTAACAGAAACAATATCCAAAAATTGAGTAATGGTTGAGCTGGAGCAAATTTAGGTTTTTGCACCTTAGCCTGCTTGACGAAAGAGTACACAGGACATCCTCTGTTGTTAGCGGTGTGATTGCCTCCACAAATACTGCATTTTTTCCCGCTTGATCTTTTGGTTTGTTACAACTTGCACGACCTGCACGCTTATGCGGCTCTTCAACTGTGATTTTTCTGTATAAAAGGTATTTTAGGCTATAAATAGGATGAGTCTGGTTTTTTTTCAACTGTATATCATTCGGCTCCAGTTCAACACCAAATAGGGGTTGGGGTACCTTTTCTCTGTTCATTATGTTAGATACATTCTTTACCTTAAATCCCTGGAGGACGAGTGCATCTTTTATTTCTTCAGGAACAACATAAGAATATATGTTCTTCAATACGATCTGCAGGCCTTTAGCGCTCTTAAGCTTGTATGTGTAGAAGTTTGTTTTATTTGTTTTAAATTCAGAAACCATTTTGCGGAAATCCTTTTCGTCATAAAGTTGAATTTTCGTTTCATCGATGTTGCCACGTTTTATTGGGACAATGTGGAATTTATTCTCACCTATGACCGAAATTAATTTTTTTTCAGAGCTTGAATAATCATATCTGAAACTAAGTTATTATATACTATTTCAAATACATCAAATGTGCATTAATATCTTTTTGAACACGGGAAATTTACTTGAATTATAGTTTTACAAATATATTTTGGCAGCCCTGCTATAAGAAGAGCAAAAGCTTTTACGCTCAAAAACGAAGCACAAACATAAGTATGCATGTATGTATGTGTGGGGATAGCTGATTTAAACTCAATTACTCTGATGTACGCTCACTCTCAATGACATTAATTTATAAGGCCCCTTTCACATTAGGCAACTTTACTTGCGCAAGTCTTGTGTTTGTGGGTGTGAGAGGAAAGGTCGGTTGAAGGGGAAAGAATTGCCGAGATTTGAGTACAGACTTGCTTGAACTTGGCAATTCTGCCACAAAACGTCAACAAATTAAGAAAACTTGAGCATAAGAAAATTAAACTTGCTCAACAAATGAACTGAATGTGTACATAGAAGCAAGTTCAAAAGAAAATAAATAAAAATTAAAATTATACTTGCGCAAGTAAAGTTTCCTAATGTGAAAGGGGCCTAAATAAGTCGAAATAAATATCAATGCGACGTTAACATTCATATTCATACCCATCGTTGTCAACTTGGTGCGTTTCGCACCATTTTGGGCACTTTTTGAAATTTTTTGTGCGAAAAATTCCTTAGTTGGTGCATGGTGCTCTTTTTTTAAATTTTGGTGCGTTTTTTAATTTTTGGTGGCACCAACGCAAGTTTAACACAACAATGAATTAAAACGGAAAGTCTTGTTATGAAAATTATCAACCTCCTGATATTAATGGTAATAATGTTGACAAAACATCACAATTTGAAACGAAACTTGTTTTATGGCACGATGATAAAAATAATGATGAAAATATTAGCTTTATTAATTTGGAATAAAGAATTTTTGATCTCTTTTTAAAAAGTTTTCAACAGAATTTACAAAATGTATGTACAAAAATAAATCATCTTGTAACCAGTAAATTTTTACTAGTAAATATTTATTTTTTCTGGAATTTTAGTCTTACTGCAGTACGCCCATGTATGGTACATGTATATGAATGTATGTATATTACAAAAGGCTGTTTGGTTTTGTTATATTTGTAATATGAAATAAACTTCTGTTAAAAAAATTTTTTAAAATATTTGAATAAAATGACAAATACTGATTTTTTATTAGTTTCGAATCCTTACTTTTAATTGTTGATCTCTTTAAAAAGTTTTGTACAGAATATATGAAAATAAAAAAATTATTATCTATGTAGTACAAATGAATATAAACAAATTTGTTAATTTTTTGTTAAAAAAATATATTATACTTTTTATGTAAAATTAATTCAATGAACATTTTAAACTAAAAAAAAGAAATTCTAAGGTTGGTGCGTTTTTTTGTGAATGGCGTTTTTTAGGGTTCCGTACACCAAAGGTGAGAAAAAGGAACCCTATTGTTTTCGCTACGCTGTCCGTCACACGGTATTTTCTCAGGAACCGTAAGAGCTACGGAACTGAAATTTGGACAGAGTATGTAGAACCTTGGCCACTACAACAACAAATACATGATAATTAGAAATTAAAGGGTGCTCCAAAACGAGAGACGAAAAATTTTAAAATCTCATGTAATATACATACAATTGTATGTACATATGTATATATATATGACACTTGAAATTTTTAAAATTAGTGTATTTTTATATAGACTACAACAATAAACATTAAAATTTAAAAAAAATTTAAATTAAAGGGTGGTCCATCAGTTAATGCAATTTTAACTATGTAAATTTGACAAATTGCTATATCTTGGAGACCGTAAGAGGTAAACTCTTGAAATTTTCAGAAACGGTAAAACTAAAAAATCCGAAAATTATAAAATCGCCAAATCGAAAAAAATCGCCAGAACCTGAAAAAAATCGCCAAAAATAAAAAAAATCGCCAAATCGAAAAAATCGACAAAATTAAAAAAAATTCTAGCACTAAAATAAATCGCCGAATTCGAAAAAATCGTTTAAATGAAAAAATCGCCAATAAGAAAAAAATGCCAAAAACCGAAAAAAATCGCCAAAACGCGAAAAATGCGCCAAAACCAAAATAATTGTTTATGTGAAAAAAAATCGCCAAAATGAAAAAAACCGCCAAAATTAAAAAAAAATCGCAAAATTTAAAAAATTCGCCAAAACGAAAAAAATCGCTATAATTTAAAATAAACGCCAAAAATCGAAAAAAATCCTCATAAAGAAAAAAAGTGTCAAAACTAAAAAAATCGCCAAAACCAAAAAAAAATCACCTACATATGTATATGAAAAAAACGCCAAAATGAACAAAAATCGCCAAAGTATAAAAATCGCCAAAATAAAACTCCAAAATAATAAAAATTGCCAAAATTAAAAAAACTTCAAAAACCAAAAAAAAATTGCCAAAACGTGAAAAAAAGTGCAAAAACTCAGAAAGCGCCAATAAATTCAAAAAACCCCCAAACTAAAAAAACGCTTAAACCGAAAAAACCCAAAAACAAAAAAATGCCAAAACTATAGCTTATATTGTTCGTATTGAATTACATATCTCGTGCCCGTACGGAACCCTTCGTGCGCGGGTCAAAGTCACACTTCACTGAATTTTTTTCTCCATTTTGTTGCGTTTTGAAATTTAAAAGTTGACAACGCTGTTCATACCACACTCACATTTACAAAGCACCTCAGTTTGTTTTCAAATTTCAGGAAAGTACTTCAACTACTCGCATTGATTTAACTATTTTAGCTAATTTATGTGAGTTTATTTAAAAGTTTAATCATTAAGCAGTTTGCAAGTAGTATACAATAGTAACAAATAGGGTTGTTTTGCAATTCCTTAAAAAAAAGCAACAATAAGCAACAGAGAAACAAACACACAACCTCGTATGCGAATTTCGCATTGTGAGTCACACTTATTTACAAATGTTGCTATGTATGAGTGCGATTCTCACTTAAAATTTTCGAATGAAAGTTTCGTAGACTACATTGCAATAAATATGAGTGCGTATTGCGTACAAGAAATTATAAAGGCTCAACTAAAATATGAATAAGCGAACTTAAGCAACTGTGCGGTTACATATAAAACGTATGTGGCAAACTATAATGTAGTTATGGAACTTTTCGTCAAATGTCATTTGCCTAATCTAAGTGCCAATCTGAACGCACATTTCTTAAACTCAAGAAAACATCATCAGACAATATTCATTGATTTTAAATATTTTTTGTTGTTTGTTATTTTAAACTCATTAAAGAAAGCAACATTTTTATTTTCATTCTTTGTTTTACAATACACATATACATACATACACATGAGTTTATTTATGTATGTTCAATGTTGTACTTTTTAGTAGGCAAAACAAATAAAACAAGTAACAAGGTGGTGGATACTATTACACGTGAATTTTTAATATACGGGCCTGTTCTGAAAATCACGGTGATTTCAAATCACGTGATTTCAAAAGTAAACTATTAATAGCTGACTGGATAGTGGGTTGTTATTGCGTTTTAAGTTTTTCCCATTTATAATAGAATATTTTCTTCCAAATTCTAAAGCGATAAATCGTGAAATTTACAAAAGCAATGATTTAGCTTTTATTAATTTTTTCAAATCACCGTGATTTGGCATGTCGTGATTTGCAGAACAGGCCCGATATTAGGACATTCCAACAAGTTAATTTGATTGAATTGCATTCATTTAAGCCCGTTCAGACTATTATACAAGTGATAATACTTTTGTGGGAAATGCAGCTCTGACATATTGAGTTGTTATTGTTCTTTTGAAAGTTTTGAAACAAATATAAGACCAGGGATGCATTTTCGTCAAAAGTATTAATACTTGTATTATAGTCTGAGTGGCCCTTTAGTAGTTATAAGAAGAAACAAAATTACTAAAAAAATTGAACAATACCTATATATGCAACTGTGGCTAAAGAATACATAAGTGCATGTAAGTACATTGTGGCCACCTAAAAGTCACATCCAGCGTGACCGTTTGTGCTACTAAAGTATCAATTTACCACTTTTTTACCTTCTTGACACCTTTCGTGCCACTTTTTGAAAATTAGCTACATCTGCTACTTTTTATTATACTTTGACCCTTTTTAGAAATTCCATCACTTGATTTATTTTTTCGCAGCATTCTGCTTGTATAAGCATAATTTCTTATGACATATTTTTTTTATCTTAACTTATACGAGAGCTCAACTGTTTGCATAAAAGTTTGAGTTGATTAGTAAATGAAATAAAATATGTTTTCTTTTCATTTCAATCAGAAATGTTAATAGGTTCGCAACATTTTTAATATAAAATTTAAATTTATAAAATGTTCTTTTATTTTTTCTTTGCATTGTTTACTTATGCACTGATGATTTCAACAAACAGCTGACCTAAATCAATATGACAAGTTGCAAGCAAAACGCCTGAGCTACAGAACATGCAGAAACTACTTTGGCGAAAACGATGAGAGTGTCAGAACATGCCTGAATGAATATTCCTCTGACTGAACTAGATATGTGAATAAAAATCAACTTTGAGATGCACGGATTGTAAGATTATATAGATACATATACATACATTAGACCGACTCACTGGAAAAAAGTTTTTGTTACCCCTCTCAAATCAGAGATCGGTCTTTTTAGGGCGTCTAGCGATGACCGTTCATGAGCTGCACCCTCTCTAAAACGCCCTATTTTTATTTTTTTTGTGCATATTTTCGTAAAGTACATCATTTGAAAGATTTTTCCAAGCCGCTTCCAATGGTGTATTAAACTTTCCCATCAGCAATGCGTTATTCCATACATACGACGATATTTTAAGCATTTCCATAGCAGATGCTACTTGTATTAACAAAAATTCTATAATTTTTTAAGGATTATTAGATTTGAGTCGTTGTTAATTAAAAACTATTAACAGAAATAAGTTAACAACGACTAAAATTAAATAAAACTTACAATACAATATAATTTAATAGAAATAATCAGGACTTTCGTAAAGAAAATGTTTGCCTTATATCTGCTATTTTTACTGTGAAGTAATCAAAATCAAATTCGGTATAAAGAAATTATTTTTACCATATTTTCCTTAATTTAACTGTAGCTCAAACTACAAAAACTTTTAAGGCTCAGTTAGCCGACTGTAGTGTAAAGTAACTGCAACAGTAGTAAACAGCTGATCGATATTGTTATATGAAAAGTAATGAAAATGGTTATAGAGATGTAATGTACCGTAATGTACTTTTCATATAAAAAACACGATCAGCTGTTTTCTACGTTGCAGTTACATTGCAACACAGTCGGCTAACTGAGCCTTTAGCATTGAGTCAAAATAAGGTTGACTTATAAAAAAAACTTACTGCCAGTTTATAGAAGGCATGTAACAAATCTCGTCTGTTTATTTATATGAAAAAAAAACAAATTTGAGTGCTTTGTTTTTGTTTCCAATATAAATAGGCATACTAAAACTAAAACAAAACGAAGTTTTTGACATTCGTCAGATATAAGCCACATAGAGCAAAAAATTATCAGCTGAAGTAATGCTGCCACCTGGTTATATACACCCTCGGTTGTGATCTTGGTTTTAGGGGAAAAGCAAATAAAGTATAATAAATGGCAGCTTTAGAATGCTTATAATTATCAATTTTTAAACGTTATTGCTAACAAACGAAACCAGAACAAATTTGGTTATGTTTTCGTTAAACCGCATTTGCACCAAATAAATATGAGTGATGTTTTTTTATTTTTGTCATCCCATGTCAAATAAATATATTCTCTTATTTCTTATTCATGAATTGTTATTTAGTTTTTTATCTATAAATTTTTTTGTTATGTGTCTAAAATATCACTTGTAAATAAAATTTAATCTATAGTAAAATGAATGAAATTAACTTAAAATCGTGTTTTTAATTTGAATTTTTTGTTCTAAAATAGTTGCTACTTTTATGAAAAAAATCTTTTTTTTTGTGCCACTTTTATTTCTTAAATCGCCTTTTTGTGCCACTTTTTGAAATTTCTCAACGGTCACACTGTTCACATCTGAATTGTTTAAGAATTTGACAGATATCTGTCAGATATATATAAGAACTGAACGATAAATCTTTATCGTTCAGTTCTTGCATTACCTTAAGCCAGCTTATTCATATTATAATTGGGCCTTAAGTCATATTTAACTCTATTCTTTTTTTCAATACTCATTTCTGTTCTCCGATGTACATATGTATGTTAGTGATGGGAAATGTGGCACAATTGTGCCATTTGTGGCACTATTGGATGTTTGCTGGCAGCGTTGTCAACTTTTAAATTTCAAAAAGCACGGAAACCAGGAAAAAAGTGCGTAATTTAACTAAAAAAGCACTAAACAAAAAAAATTATATGAATAAAGTTGTTATTCATAAATATGTATGTATGTATGTATATAAAAAATATACGAAACTGTTGATCTTTCATTCCATTCCTAAAATTTAAAATTTGAGGCATGCGATACACATTTTAATTATGTATACAGATAAGAATCAGTTTTGGTTACAAATAACCAAAAACGGCAGCTATATTCACAACACAATTTTCTGGAAAATTTTTGATGTAAAGCGAAACGCGATCAACTTCTGCGTTTAAATGTTAAATTTTAAGGGTTATATGTTACGCATTTTTTCAACCAAGCCTTGTACAATCTTAGTAGAATTTTTTGAAATGTTCCAGTTAACTTAAGCGCTTATGCTTTTTAAATTATAGGTTAGGAAATTTCTCTTTGAATTTTTGGTTTAGTGCCACCGCCTCGAAACAAAAAGCACCGAAAATGAATTTAAAAAAGCACTGAGCACTAACTACAAAATTTTCCGCGTCGAAAATTTCAAAAAGCACTAAAAACGGTGCGAAAAGCACCGAGTTGACAACGCTGTTTGCTGGCACTGTGGCTCCCTCGCTCCTTTGATGGCCCTTTTTGTTCTTTAAAATGAAAAACTTTTTTCTTGCAATAGTAAGTACTCTTCTTGTACTGCTATCGGTTTTAAGCATTGAAAATGTAGTACCTAGGATTTGAGACTGACAACTGTTCGGTTCTGATGAGGAAAAGTAAACTTTTTGCCCAGACATTCAGCCCAATCATGAACAAAAATTCCGCACGAGTTTTTTCACTTTTCCCTTTTCTCTAATCAATTTGTTTTTTCCCTTTTTTAACCAAAGACGGGAATTAAAAAACTTCCCGGGAAAAACAGGAGGTATTATGACCGCCGTTGAACTTGCTTTTTCACTAAAAATCTTTCCCTTGCAAAACAGAAAGGAGCTTACATAAAAACATAGTTAATACACAATTAAAACACAATTTATATACATAAACTGGTATTTTATAGTTCTTGTATGTAAAAAACACAAATAATGCACAAATAAATCATTTATAAACTTATTTTTTAATTTTTTTTTTCAAGTGCGTGAATTTTAATAATTTCGTTTACTCTCTCTCTCAAAAAAAAGGGGGAAACAAAATGTCAACAAACAAGCAAATAACGAGCTTCGTAATGCGGTAATGCCACGCATTACTCTTTTTTTCTTCCCAAAGTATTTATGATTGGAGGAATGTTTTCTCGAGAAAATTATTTTCCGTGAGAAATAACTTCCGAGGAAATATTCACGATTGGGCTGATTAGCTAGCCATCTATTAAATTGAATAAATAAATTTTTTGGCAACAACTCATGTCATATGGATGATTTTATAAATTTTCAGTTCATGAAATTTTTATGTGCTCCCAAACCGTTGGTTGCTTCGTCGAGCTGTTGTAAATATACCTAGTCCTTGCATAGCGGAAACTCCAAATATTCCTTTATATTTTCAAATTTTTAGTCATAATGCAGTGATAGAACTTAATTCATATTAAATAGTTTGAGGGGTGTTATAAGCAAAATGGGTTTTTATTTTTGTCTTATGTCCTTAAAATAATAAATGATATTAATGTCGAAATGCAATCTGAATGAACTTTCTTTTTTCATCTTGCATTTTTATGTTGATATTTTTTGAACAAAAAACAATTCATGTTGATAACTAATATACATAGATCGAAATTTTCACCATCTTCCAAGAGAAGAAATTTATTGCGGTGCAGGAATTGAACTATTAAAAATAGATATTGTTGAGATATTGTTTTTTTTTGTTACACAAACGTATCCAATCAAAACAAAATACGCTAAGAGACTTATATAAGTTAGAGAGAGAGAGAGAGAGAGAGAAAATCACACGTACACAAATATTTTGGTAATTTTTTTTACCAAGCCCTTAATAAACTAACTGGGGACAGTGACCGACGTTGTGGTCGTCGCTACTAGTCAAATGAATAGCATTCTGGTAGGGTAGTAGACTTGTGCCATTTAGTTCATTTCAGTGACCGGTCAGTATAGTTCATTATTTATAAATGAACTAGTTCGTTCATTTAGTTCAATCGCTCTTGTTAGTTTAATGAACTAGTTAGGTCTTTTTAGTTCAATGATTGTACATCTGCAATTCTACCTACATACATGTGTATGTAGTATGTATGTTGTGGTCTTTAACAATATCAAAAGCAGATTCTGTGATTAAAAAAGTTTACGAAAACTAAAATTAATTAATTAATTAATAAATTTGCTTGGTTTATAATATAAACTTTATATGCAAAACAAATTAAGTTTGAATTTTTTTAGAAATCTCATAAATCCAAAATATTTTGTGTGTGTTCGTGTGTTTTCTTGTTTATTATTGCATTTGTAGTAGCCAGCGAGAACAAAATGCACATACATACATATGTACATACATACATATTGATGAGTATAGAAGCAAAGCACAATAAATAGGGAAAGCAAAACGTTGAAAACATTTAGTTCAGTTTGTGTTAGTTCATTTTGTGTCTCAGTTCCTAGTTCAAAAATTGAACTAGTTCAAAAATTTAACGATTGAGCGTAAAACAATTGAACTAGTTCACTTAGTTCAAAGTACTGAATCGTTCATTTGAACTAGTTCGTTCATGAACTACACAAGACTATAAGGTAGCGTCTTCTCTCATATAAATATTCTAATCTAGCAGTTTTTTTGCTATCATATTAAAGTGAACGCAATGTACCTACATGCCAACATTTTTTGCCTGTATAAAAAAACTAACAGTGAACAGAAGACATTTTACAAATATTGTATGTAAATTTTATATAAAAGAAAAGTTTATAATGTCATCCTCAACGAAAAGGGCAAGAATATTTTATTTATTTATTTATTAAGCATATTAATGCAAAGTAAATTTGCATAATATGGTGTTGCACAAATATGGGCGGAGTAACGTAGACCATATGCCCAAGATGGTATTAACAGTATTTTAAAAGGTTTTGTGACTGACTGTACACGACCTATGCCTTCACATAGGAAGTAGGCAACGTGGTTGTTAAAGAAATTCCACAAAAAACCGCAAGATTATACGGTTATCCGTGGCAGATCAGTCAACCAGTGCGAGCGAGACGAAAAACTCTCGAAGGCCAAACAACACACACAAGCCTGACCGCACTTAAGAAATAATTACGATGACGCGAGAGATGTTCCCCGACCCAGAGCTGCTTAACGACTGAAAAAGGGCAAGAATAGATACACTCAAAATATATCATAGGTAAAATAAACGAAAAATGTCGTTCATTTTACGAAAATATTCGTTATTTTTACTGTACCAAATGCTTCGTAAATAGTAAAAATGATATTTGTTTATTTTACGAAATACTTTTTGTCTGCAAATAACAAAATTTTGTATTTTTACAAGTAATTTTTTGTTAATTTACGAAACAACGTTTATATAACAAAATAAATTCGTAAATAATAAAAAGCAATTTCGTAATATATAAACAATTTTGTGTAAAATTAGAATATACAAATCTGTAAAAAAATATATTTTACATATGGAAAATAATTTTGCAGAAGGCTGCAATAATTAGGAAAAGAAAAATATAATTTGAAGGGAATTTTTACAGCCTGTGTATTCCTCATACATCACATATACATGCATACATACATTCATAGATATTTTGCACTGAAATTTACGAATCAAACTGGGAACAGAACTGGGACGAACAACGAATTTTTCTTTACGAACTTTCGTCATAGAAAATAACACATTTTTTCATATGAAATTATTTAGATTTCTTCTTTTATCTCATTCTTTGCACAAACAATCACCCTTATTCCAGTTGTCGGCATCGACGTCACTTTAATACAATATAAAAAATTTGGAGCTTGTGTACCAGTTGTCGAAAACAACTGAGTCCTGTTGGTAGGTTTATGCTATTTTCTGGACATTAGGGAACGGAACGGATTTTTGACATTGGATGTGGCGAAAAAGGTGAAAATAAATCTGACAGCCTTGTTTGTTGGTTGCATTTCGATGATATTCTTTTCTGTGTCCTTCAGCTTACAACCTTGTGCTTTCGTTGTAACTATTTATATTCCAAAATGTAAACCGCTATCGGCTCGCTAAACTTTTCTTTCGCCATCTTCCCTGCGTACGTCTATTTTTTCATTCGTTACTTGAGCATTGGTCATCAAAATGATTTGAATAAATTTTAAATTGGAAATAAAATATTTTATTTAAAGTCATTCACAAGAGGTAATATATATGAGAAAATACTCTCCCTTATTCCAGTTGACAACTTCTACGTCATGTCAATACAATGCCAAAATATTGGGGCATATATACTCGCTCTCGAGAACAATTATATGCTATTCAAAGACTATTTATGCTCCCTAAGGTATAGAAAATAGCTTGAGACTGCCAATAGCAGTCAGTTGTTTTCCAACATGAGTAGACAGCGACAATTTTTTGGTATTGTTTTGACGTGACGTCGATGTTTGACAAATGGAATAAGGGATTGTGTTTTTTATTGTCCCGTTTTGCAAAAAAGAAGCAACAAAATATGGTAAAAATATATAAAAGGTTTGATCCCGTACTCCATATTGGGACCCCGCGGCCGAAAAACGATCAGCTGTTTGAAAAATAACCAATAACAAAGTAAAATTAAATTGTCCTAAGCACTAAAAACATTGAAAAGTTGTATCAAAAAGGATTATAAACAACTATTGAAATAAGTTTTATTAGTTTTTATGTAAAATTAAGAAACGAAACGTTCTAGATATGCCACACCATGTAAGTAAACGCATGCGTGTCTATGTACGTAAGTATATGTGTGTATATTTACTTGTGCGTTGGCTTTTGGTAAAATTTTAGATTTTCGTGCTCCCGTAATTTTGTAAATTTTTTGTATTATTGTGAGAAATTATAGCTTTTTTTTCTTTTTACCGAACTTTGCCCAAAAACTACGGGATCAAGCCTAAATTGTGTTCTAATGTAGAAAGCAGTTATGATAAAAACGTGTATTGCTGAAAAAAAGGAATCAAATAGCATATAAAAAAGCGAATGTATGGACAATAGTGTGATGGTTTTTAAAGCGAAAAAACATAAGTATGTACATATGAAAAAAGCAAAGGGAGATAAAAGCTGAGTGAATTTCCAAACATTGTGACAAAAGTTCATCACGATATTGCCTATCTCTTTTCGGAAAGTGTGAGAAAAAATATATTTTTACGTGTATGACAACTGTCTTGGAACCAAAATAAAATGTATATTACCGACAGAATTGAATAATTTCACCCCAAGAAGCGGACATACGTAGAAAATTGTCGTCGAACATTTCAAAGATCTTATTTTTGAACATAAGTAGAGGATTTGAAAAAAAAATTGTTTTTAGTTTTAGCAATTTTGTTCATTCTTGCGGTTTTTTTTTTGATGTAAACAATTTCTTAAGTATTGGCGCCTTTTTGCGTTTTGGCGATTTTTTTCCGTTTTTGGCGATTTTTTTCTTTTTGGCGATTTTTTCATTTGGGCGATTTTTTAAATTTTTTTTTTTTTAATTTTCGCGATATTTTTAAATTTTTGGCGATTTTTTTGGGCGATTTTATAATTTTGGGATTTTTTAGTTTTACCGTTTTGAAAAGTTCAAGCCTTCACCGCCTCGAAACAAAAAGCAACGAAATGAATTTAAAAAAGCACTGAGCACTAACTTCAAAATTTATCGCGTCGAAAATTTCAAAAAGCACTAAAAATGGTGCGAAAAGCACCGAGTTGACAACGCTGGCCATAACTAGAGTTGGGCATAGTTGTTCCTTTTGCGGATTGTTCCTTTTTCTTCCCAACAACAAAAAGAACTAGTTCGTTCTTTTCGTTCAGTTGTTCTTTTCGGTCAGTTGTTCAGTGAACAACAGATCAGAGATTACACATACATACATTGAATCCTCTTTAATGTTTTATTCGTTTGTTAATATTCTAAAGTATTTTAATTTCATTCTTAACGATTGAAAATGCTTAAAATGAAGTTTGATCATTTGAAAACAAATTTTAATTACTTTTTTAATACTGATTTACATTCAACACAACAAATTATTTCTTTTAATTGAGTAAAAATTTTCCTTGCTTAGACGTATTTTCATTTGTGCTTTGTAGTCTTATTTGTTGTATGCTTTTAGTAAGTAAAAGGTAAAAATTAATATTTTTGAAATTTTTAAAATGAAATCCGTTTTCAGTTTAAAACAAATTATAATCACTTTCTTAATTCTAGTATTCTTTTTCACAATCTGTTTTTTAGTTCAATACTACAAATTATTTCTATTAATTTTGTAAAACTCACTTGTATATTTCACTAAGTATACATATTCTTTTGTTTGTTTTGATTATTGTGCTAAAAATTTAATAGGCACACTACATTTGTGTATTTTAACAGTATGCAAACGAGAAACTATAATATTTTACTTGAAATCTTTTGCATGTGCATTGGTCAGGAACAGAGAATAAGATAAACAAAACAAAATAAATACCAAAAATTAACGAACGAACAAAAAACGAACAAGACCAAGAAATCACAAAGTACCAAGAGAATAAGAAAGACCAAAAGAACAAGAAAGACTAAAATAACAACAAAGACCAAAAAGGAACAACTAGTCTGAACTAGTTCAAATCGTTCACTTATGGGAATAGTTCAATTGAACTAGTTCGTTCTTTTTAAGCCCAACCATATTCGGATGCCATTTGACGGCTTGGTACCGGAAATCACCGAATTTTCAAACAAGTTGAACACCTCGAACATTTTGCACGTATTTTTTCATGTATTTTATGCCTGTATGTACACTTTTTTCCTAGGGATTTTGAATATTTTTGCTTTTGTTGTTGTCATTATAATTATATTTTTATTTTTTGTATAAACATACATAATTATTTATTAGCACCGAAATATTGGCATAATTAATTTTTTTAATTTCTTCCCAAATTTCCTCAATCCATAAAATGATGGGTGTATGTATAGTTAATTCCTTAACCGTAGTTCTGTGACAAAAAGGAAAAAGTGCTTAATAGGAGATATTCTGATTTTGAGTTAATGGCACCTCCGCTATCTGCATATTCGAAAGTACCCCTCGTCAATATCTCAATTAATTTGTGTGGTTTTTCAGGAAGTTATATCACAATGATTTCACGCAAAGAAAACATATGGTTGAGGTAACCATAATCAAACAGCAACATACTATGATTGAATTATATGGTTGTAGTTAAATCATATTATTGTCAATAGGAAAGCAAACTTTTAATAATATTATTATCTGAGTTAATAATAATATTATCAAATATGACAACACTATTGTTAGATGTGACTAAAATATAATTGAGACTCATCATACCATGTTCTTATATTATAATAATATTGTTCAATACGACAACAGTATTATTTAATATAATAATAACATCTTGTTTTTCAATCACATATTTATTGGAAGATTTTTTGTTTAAAACAGCTGTGGGTTAAGTCCGAAATAAAAATAAATTCATATTGTTGAAATTAAATGTATATATTGTTGCATGGCCACCTGGGTTATCAATATAAGGTGAAATGTACAATGGATATCAATATGAGTTCCCCTGTCCACATTCATAAAAAAGGAACCTATGGCGAGCACATAATGTAACCATAAACGGGCTGGCCAAGATCTGCATCCAGTATAAGTACATATGTGTGTATATTGAAAGCCTTCGGCGGGAACATAGTTAGTTAGAAACTGTCCGGCCGAGACTGGACTAAATTGAGAAGGTTATTTAGGCGCGGGGCGAGCCGGAATTAAACCCCAACCTTTTCTCAGGCTCAAAATGGAATCCTTACAGTTCACCTGAAAAAAAAGAAATGAAATAGTCAGATAATGTAGATAAAAAGAAAAGGAAAAACAAGGAACGATACATAAGAATTACCCAAAAATGCGTGTTAGGCCAGCATCCATCAGATTCCTGTATAATAAAACAATTGGATGAAAATAAATATTTAAATATATATTTATAATAACCTTACCTCATGTTCTTGTACGTCTGCAAACAAAATTCCTGTGTCTAAAATAGCTTTCTTTTATTTATTTTCCAGCTGTCTGTCAATTCAAAGTAAGTGTTACCGTATTCATAAAAATATAGTATCAAACATGTTCAAAAAAAAGGTAGCAAACAAGTTGTAAGCTTTTAGCCAAGAAAATGACTGTTAAGAAATAACAGTGGGGGAAATGCGATGATTGGAAACAAAAACAATGGTAGCGACCGAGAGGGGGGTGAGATATTAGTAAACTTAAAGGCTAGGGATAACAACAAATATTATAATTTTTGGAATGGCGCGTAATGAAAAGGAAGAAATATAGTGTATTAAAACAAAAGGGATAATTCTGTTTCATGTTCTGGAATATGCACTTGGTGAATCTGTGTGAAGCCATTTTATTAAAAATCAAATACAGAAAAACCACCGGCCAGCACACACCGAACCAGAGTTGAAACAGTGACAGTGAATGTTTTAATAAAAAAAAAAACGGAAACCATTTTTGTGATCAAACGGGATCTGATCTTAGTCCCTCCTAATAAGTTAGATAAAAAAAGGAACAATCAGGTACGTGCATAAAAACTAAGATTATATCAATTTTTTGGGTTAGGTTAGTAAAAGAAACCTTCTTTCCCAGAGTATAAAATAACCCGTCAATAGATTTTTCCAAAAATTCAACCTCTAAAGCAACGTGACCAAAAGATTGTCCACTCGGACTTGCAAATTAAGAAGGGAATGATGGTGCAAGTCTCTCCAGAGAAAGGGTTACACATTTCTTGAGTGGCAAATCTATGAAAGCAGAAGGTAACGGGTGCGGCCGGAAAAATCTGCAATAGTAGACAAAAGAAAAAAAAGCTAAGTAGAGAATTTCAAAATATATATCTCCATACCCTGCTAAAATAATATAACGCTGAACAAAAAAAGAATGTTCACAACATCCTTCTAAAAAAAATATATATGTATATGTAAATTGTATAGATAAACGTTTTGTAATATTTTAAAGTTTGTTTGTGTGCATTTTATATTAGGATTTATGTATATGCGGTTGTAGACTCTGTGTTTTTATTAGCAATTAAAACAATAGGTACAAAGGTGATTGTTAACATCCTTATATTTCTTTTTTTTTTTAATTTATAGGAAGGGAAGGGGGTTCACAATAGGGATTAGCGTTACCGGTTTGATATTTTTGTTTGTGTCCAAATAACTCACCAGATATTACAGTTGATTGAGCTCACTCAGGTGTAGGTTGATAATGATATTCAGAGAAAGTTGTTACATATCCCGGAAACAGAATATATTGTGAATCACATTCAATTTCTTTATAATAGCTGCGTGAAGATTGATGTTGCAGCAAATAGGTTACCTACATACTTTGTATCTATTAATTAATATTAGTGAATGCATTCTAAATCAAGGTTAGGATTAAGTCATTTTTGTGTTTTTTTTATGTAATAATTTTCATTGTAAATTTTTACGTAAAACATTGTAAATTTTTTCATACAACGGAAAGCTTTAAATTAAGTAAATTTGAAGGATCAGAAGACTTTAAGAAAGGTAATTCAGATAGAGAAAGATAATTTTTCTGATTACAGGACTCGCTTAAATTTAGTTTGTATAACTGCCCAATTTAAAAGAAAATTCACAAAAGAAAAAAAGAGAATAAAGTAACATATAAGTAGGAAAACCATAATTTAGTTTTAAGTAGATTTAAGGACAAACTTATAAATATTAAATTTAGTATGTGAAGCTTTTAAGACAAAAAGATGATGGCTTAATAATTTGATATGGATTGCTGGTGATTGGTAAGTGCGTAAGAGTAGGCGAATTAGTGGGGTCATCAGAAACATATGCAGGGTAGTAAGTTGACCATGGTTGGGATGGGCGGTTGGAGGGTTCCATCTTCCTCCCATTTCCGGACATGTTGTGTTGTGAGTGTTTGTTTTTTTTGTTTTACTTTAACTTTAATTGTTTACGTCCCGTGGGCTAAAATGAGGGAGGGATCACGCCCGAGAAGTAGCCGCGTTGAGCTAGTCGGCAAATCATTTTAGCGCCAAAAAATCGGACACATAACAATATGGCGCCCAAACGAAAGGCTTCGGCGTTATACGCCAATAAATGAAAGAAAAGCTAACGAGTGTATACTATCTAAACACTACAATAGACTAATAGGGAAGTGCAATAGATTAAAGTAGTGCGTCAATTGGTGTTTAAGGTTTGGAGTCTCCTTTTTTCTGTAGCCGTTTGTGTCTGAAGCAAGTGCAAATGTTGTACGAGAATGGTGCTGTGAATCTAGACGCTAAGAGAGCAACTGCTTCGAGTACATTGGAGAAGATTGTAGTCCATAGAAATAACATTATGTTTCAATTCTATATGTTCGGATCGTCCTCCAAATTTATTTTTCTATTTTTGGTGTGTTAGTTTCCGTTGGAAGTTACGGTATTGCGAAAAGAAATACGTAGACGATAGCCGCTTTAAAACATGTTTAAAGGCCGTAGTATCGGAAGGTATGAGTTTAGTTCGCAAAGATATTCACAGACAAGTTGATGTGTATATATCGACCTAGCAGTTTTAATATTTGCGTTTAGTGTAGAGTGACTTGCAACATGTCCACGGAACTGCTTTTGATAAAAAAAGAACCAGAATAAGTATATAACCGCGTCGCACCAAGCATCAGCAATCCTAAAATGAACAAAGAAAAGCGCATTAAACAAGTTTTTTTTAAGATTTTTGATAGACAGTTTTTGCTAGCGAACTAATTTATTTTGGTACCTCGATATCAGTTGATTTATTTTATTATATTTATTCATGTAGTTAAAGTTTAAAAATATTATATAGTTTCTAGTAAATTTTTATGGTTCTATTATTTATCTTTGTAGACTTAGATATTTTATTCAACAGATTTTTTTTATTTACTACTGATTTACTTAGTTTGATTTATTTAGTAATTGATTTATAGCCTTTTAAGTATATTATTGAAAGTATAGTTGCCTTTAATTTATACATTCCCTTAGTTAAAAAAAGGTCACTTTTTAATTTTGTCGTATAGATTTTGTGTTATATTTGTGTTTTTTTTAAATATTATTGTTATTGGCGTTTAGGTCGGATTGTTCCGTATAAAAAAATTTTTAAGAGTAAACAAATATTTTGAATCATAAAGTAAGAAAAAAACGATTATTTCCCTCTTTCGACAAATTATTATGAATATAGAGACTGTTTGATTTAAACAGAACGATCTCCCATTATTTACCCAAAAGAACAAAAATATCTAAGGAAAAAGTAAAAATGAGTCAAGGTGTAAGGAACGTGGAGCCTCAGGTATTTGACCTATCCCAAACTATAGGTGCAACTGCGCCACGTACTGGGGCTATTCCCAAACAAACTGTACCAGGAGCCAGGTCGAACTATCAGATGGGTTCTGTGCCGAACATAACAACTCCCGTTAGAGATATGGTAGTTGATGAGGCACTACAAGTGCAAAAAACACTGGAGGATAAGGTCAAAACAGCCGTACAAAGGGAAATAGCTGAGATGAAAAAGACAATGGCAGGTCTGACGAATTCTATGGCAAGCTTGACTAGAATGGTACAAAATCAGCAAGTCCGTGGCTCACAAGATTTGTCAGAAAATGTGTCCTTTAATGGTCGACCCGTAGTCGAAGCTAGAGGTAACCCGCGAAATACATCCGAAAATTCGTCTGATTGCACTGTACAGATGAATGCCGCCTCCAATGTTAACAATCCAGTTTTGAGGGAGATATTGCCAGGACTACAAACCCATAATCTCGAACAGATTCGAATTCGCATTGACAAGTTAGGCATCGTTTTTGATGGAAATTCAGGGCATATGAGTGTAGATGATTTTATATTCCGCTTAGAACATCTTCAACGACATTACCAGATTCCGTGGTTTGAGGTAATGCGGGACTTTCATTTGTTAGTTTCTGGTACGGCTAGGGAATGGCTATATCAGTGAAATTTATAATGAGCAAAGTGTATCAGAAGATGAACAGGAAATGAATATAGATGAAATCGCCGAGTCGCAAAGAAAACAGGCAGTATTGTGCTGGAACTGTAGAAGCCCCGGGCACATATTTATAGACTGTCCAGCCACAGAAAGAAATCTATTTTGTTACAGGTGCGGCAAACCTAATGTAATAACGCCAAAATGTCCAGTATGTCAGTCGGGAAACTGGAATCGGGGCTTGGGAGCGAAGGGGAAACCAGGCCAGACCGAAATATCTGCCTCTTCAAAGGATTAAAGCAAGGCAATGCTTCGGGTTCAAAAATGTCATGTATTCAGCATTTCGTACCTGGTATGAGACACTATTTACCAACGCAAGTCAGCCAAGATAACTACGATAGAGTTAGACAACGAATTTTTAGTACCGACAGTAAATCGGAAGAGGTTTCAAGGCGAATTAGGAAAGTTAGAAAAAAATTTGCAGAAAGGAAAGTGATGAAACGGAAAATGGTAGAAACAATAGATCGGGCGATTTCTGGTAAAAACGATAATCGAGTATTCGCAAGAGTTGAAATAAATGGGATAGAAATTGATGGACTGTCAGACACCGGAGCTTCGGTTAGCATACTAGGTAAAGGTTGCAGGGAAATTATTGAGAATCTAGGCCTAGAAATTTCTCCGATGTGGACCAGTGTGATAACTGCCAGTGGTCGGCATCACAGAATATTAGGCAAAGTAAATGCTTCCATATTGTACAAAGATCAGAAGAATGATATGCTTCTATATCTTTGTCCAGACCTGGAACAAGTGTTATACTTAGGGGTAGATTTCTGGAGGAAATTTGGTTTAGCACCGGAAGTAATAGGCTTAGACGAAATAGATAGCAAAAAAATGGAAGAAGATTTTGTGAACAAGGATAGTGACTACAGGATGAAACCACATAGTTTGACTCAGGAACAACAGCAACAGTTGGAGAACGTAATGAAGGCTTTTGACACATTTGAGGAGAAGGGGTTAGGTGTAACAAGGTTAGAAAAACACAGCATAAAATTAGTTGAGGGAGCGATACCCGTGAAGGACCGTTATTACCCGATATCCCCAGCAGTACAACAAATAACGTACCAGGAGATTGACAATATGTTAAAACTCGGAGTGATAGAACATAGTGAAAGTCCCTGGAGCAATCGTACAACTATAGTGAGAAAGCTCGGAAAAAATCGTTTCTGCTTAGATGCCAGGAAATTAAACAAGTTAACAGTAAAGGATGCGTATCCGCTACAAAATATAGATGGCATCTTGAGCATGATCGATGAAACCCATTTCATCAGTAGTGTTGACCTCAAGTACGCCTTCTGGCAGATTGAGTTAGACGAGGAAAGTAAGCCTTATACAGCGTTTACCGTGGCCGGGAGGCCATTGTATCAATTTAGAGTTATGCCATTTGGCCTATGTAACGCGGCCCAAAGATTATGGATAAAGTTATTCCCCAGGAGTTAAAGGATAACATTTTCACCTATTTAGACGACCTGTTGATTATATCTAGTACGTTTAAGGAACATATTGTTTTGTTAGAAAAGGTCGCGAAATGTCTACAAGACGCAGGGTTAACTATCGGATTGAAAAAATCGAAATTTTGTTTTCAGGAGCTGAAATATTTGGGTTTTATAGTAGGAGGGGGAAATTTAAAAACAGACCCTGATAAAATTCAGGCAATTAGGGAAATACGCCTGCCCAAATCTGTAAGGGACGTTAGAAGCTTTTTGGGAACTGCCGGATGGTACAGGCGCTTCATCAAAAACTTCGCTACTATATCAGCACCGCTTACGGATACGCTAAGAAAATCAAAAAAGTTTACATTAACCCCTGAGGCTATCGATGCTTTTGAAAAATTAAAAAAAGCACTAACATCTGCACCGGTATTACGGCATGCGGATTTTTCAAAACGCTTTTATGTTCAATGTGATGCATCTGACTATGGAGTGGGAGCCGTGTTGTATCAGCTAAACACAAAGAAGGAAGAGCACCCAATAGCGTTTTATTCGCAAAAATTGAATCAGTGTCAACGTAATTATACAGTGACAGAGAAAGAGTGTTTAGCTGCAGTTTTAGCCGTTCGCAAGTTTAGGCCATATATAGAAATGATGCCATTTACGATCGTGACAGACCACGCAAGTCTTAAATGGTTAATGACCTTGAAAGATTTGAGTGGAAGACTTGCTCGGTGGTCGTTACAATTGCAGGCCTTTGATTTTGAGATCGAGCATCGTAAAGGATCTGAAAATGTCGTGGCAGATATGTTATCACGTGTACCGATAGACGAGGTAGTAGAAGAGACTGTTACCGAAGATTTTCTAGACTGACAAACTCTGGAGTTTGAAAGCGAGGAGTATGTTAGCCTCGTGAACGAAATTGCCAGCAATGCCCACAAATTACCAGATTTAAAAGTCGTCGAGGGAAAAATATATAAGAAGTTTATGCGAAATCATGACGAAATAGAATCGCCCTGGAAGCTTTGGATTCCGGTAAGTTTGACACACGCCCTTATAGACAAAGCCCATGCAGCAAATACTTCTGCTCATTGTGGTATAGCTAAAACGCTCGAAAGATTGAAAAGATTTTATTATTGGCCGAAAATGACGTACCAGGTTAGAGAATTTGTAGGAAAGTGTCAGATTTGTAAGGAGACAAAGTCAGCTAATGTTAACATGATTCCCGAGATAGGTCAGGAGGTTATCACAGAAAGACCTTTTCAAAAACTGTATGTGGACTTTTTGGGAAAATATCCCAGGTCTAAAAACGGAAACTGTTACATATTCATTGTTGTGGATCATTTCTCGAAATTCGTGTTTCTAAAAGCAATGAGAGAGGCCACTACCAGAAACGTTGTAAAATTCCTGGTACAGGAAGTTTTCCAAAAGTTTGGGGTTCCGGAGATAATCCACAGTGATAATGGGTCGCAATTTGTTGCCAAAGGATTTCAAGAGATGTTAAATTCATACAAAATAAAGCACTTAAAAGCGGCAGTTTACTCGCCACAGTCAAATGCGTCAGAACGTGTAAATCAGTCTGTGCTAGCAGCGATTAGATCATTTTTAAAAGATGACCAGAGAGAGTGGGATTTATATCTCCCTGAAATTGAATGTGCCTTAAGAACGTCAGTGCATTCCGCAACAGGAGTGACGCCCTTTTTTGCCCTTTTCGGGTTGCATATGTTCTCCAGCGGAGCTGACTATAAGTTAGCAAGAAGACTTAAATCGCTAGCTGACCATGAAATAACGAGTTTAGAGAGAAAGGAAAAGTTAGATATTATACGAGAAAATATCAAGAAAAATATACACGATGCATACGAGAAAAGTGCCAAAAGATATAACAAAAGAGCAAGAAATATAATGTTTATCCCTGGTCAGGAAGTGTATCGCAGAAATATGGTAGTAAGTGACTTCGCGAAAAACATAAATGCAAAGTTTTGTCTAAAGTTTGTCAAATGTCGAGTGCTTAGACCGATCGGGAATAATATGTATGAGTTGGAGTCTTTGCAGGGTAGACCTATTGGTGTATTTCATGCTAAAGATATAAAAGTATAATGGTGCAATATTTAGGCTATGCGAACGGTGATATTAGAATTTAGGTGCAATACTAAACAGCTGTGGTATTAGAGTAAATTTAGTTAAAGTAATTTTATATATATATATATATATATATATATATATATATATGTATGTATGTATGTATATATATATATATTTTTTTTTTCCTACCGATTAACCACTGATTAAATGTAAAGTACCTGATTTGTTTAAATGTAGTTCGTATGGGCTGAGTAGGACAATATCGCGTAACATACTGCTTGGAGTGAGAGGTAACTGATAGATGCTAAATTCCCGTTTTCTTCGTACAATATTTTTTTTTTACACAACAAACCTAAGAAAACAACACTTTCAAACAAAGACAATATCCTTATGAACAAAAGACTTATCTGAGTCCAACGAAAGCTACAGCTTTTTCATAGCGCGGCTTGTGAGATCAGGGTGTGGGAGTTCCCCACGTTGGGCGGCATAAGTGGCCACACACACCGTCTTTGCCCAATGTCCATTGGCAACGGCGGAGTTTTGTTGCATGGCCACCTGGGTTATCAATATAAGGTGAAATGTACAATGGATATCAATATGAGTTCCCCTGTCCACATTCATAAAAAAGGAACCTATGGCGAGCACATAATGTAACCATAAACGGGCTGGCCAAGATCTGCATCCAGTATAAGTACATATGTGTGTATATTGAAAGCCTTCGGCGGGAACATAGTTAGTTAGAAACTGTCCGGCCGAGACTGGACTAAATTGAGAAGGTTATTTAGGCGCGGGGCGAGCCGGAATTAAACCCCAACCTTTTCTCAGGCTCAAAATGCAATCCTTACAGTTCACCTGAAAAAAAAGAAATGAAATAGTCAGATAATGTAGATAAAAAGAAAAGGAAAAACAAGGAACGATACATAAGAATTGCCCAAAAATGCGTGTTAGGCCAGCATCTATCAGATTCCTGTATAATAAAACAATTGGATGAAAATAAATATTTAAATATATATTTATAATAACCTTACCTCATGTTCTTGTACGTCTGCAAACAAAATTCCTGTGTCTAAAATAGCTTTCTTTTATTTATTTTCCAGCTGTCTGTCAATTCAAAGTAAGTGTTACCGTATTCATAAAAATATAGTATCAAACATGTTCAAAAAAAAGGTAGCAAACAAGTTGTACGCTTTTAGCCATGATACAATTACACTAGGTACATGCAGAACTACAACAAAATTGCAACACCAAAAAACACATGTATTTTGTTGGTATAAACAAACCCCAAATTGTCGGAAACAACTGTCTTTTGTTTATAAAAATAACAATTACAGGGTAACTAAAGTACTATTGCAGACGCGGCATTCCTGCATGATTATAGTTATTCAGTGTTGCCAATATGGGTGTAGTTAGACAGTGTGTAATTTCTACTCACATGTGTAGGCGATGTAATTGAATTCTTGTATAATATGTGTGTAATTCTACTTTGGGTTCTATTTTTATTTATTATTGTTTTAATTTTAACCTACACAAAAGATGTGTAGTGTAATTTTCTTCAATGTGTAATTGGAGACACAGCCATGTGTAAATTCATTGGCAACACTGTAATCATTTTGTTTACACACATACATTAACATTTTTGCAGCTTGTAAACAAAGTTTGACAACTAGGTGAAATGTATACAGTGACAGGCTGGGCTTGTGCATGTACCTAGTATAATTGTATCATGCTTTTAGCCAAGAAAATGACTGTTAAGAAATAACAGTGGGGGAAATGCGATGATTGGAAACAAAAACAATGGTAGCGACCGAGAGGGGGGTGAGATATTAGTAAACTTAAAGGCTAGGGATAACAACAAATATTATAATTTTTGGAATGGCGCGTAATGAAAAGGAAGAAATATAGTGTATTAAAACAAAAGGGATAATTCTGTTTCATGTTCTGGAATATGCACTTGGTGAATCTGTGTGAAGCCATTTTATTAAAAATCAAATACAGAAAAACCACCGGCCAGCACACACCGAACTAGAGTTGAAACAGTGACAGTGAATGTTTTAATAAAAAAAAACGGAAACCATTTTTGTGATCAAACGGGATCTGATCTTAGTCCCTCCTAATAAGTTAGATAAAAAAAGGAACAATCAGGTACGTGCATAAAAACTAAGATTATATCAATTTTTTGGGTTAGGTTAGTAAAAGAAACCTTCTTTCCCAGAGTATAAAATAACCCGTCAATAGATTTTTCCAAAAATTCAACCTCTAAAGCAACGTGACCAAAAGATTGTCCACTCGGACTTGCAAATTAAGAAGGGAATGATGGTGCAAGTCTCTCCAGAGAAAGGGTTACACATTTCTTGAGTGGCAAATCTATGAAAGCAGAAGGTAACGGGTGCGGCCGGAAAAATCTGCAATAGTAGACAAAAGAAAAAAAAGCTAAGTAGAGAATTTCAAAATATATATCTCCATACCCTGCTAAAATAATATAACGCTGAACAAAAAAAGAATGTTCACAACATCCTTCTAAAAAAAATATATATGTATATGTAAATTGTATAGATAAACGTTTTGTAATATTTTAAAGTTTGTTTGTGTGCATTTTATATTAGGATTTATGTATATGCGGTTGTAGACTCTGTGTTTTTATTAGCAATTAAAACAATAGGTACAAAGGTGATTGTTAACATCCTTATATTTCTTTTTTTTTTTAATTTATAGGAAGGGAAGGGGGTTCACAATAGGGATTAGCGTTACCGGTTTGATATTTTTGTTTGTGTCCAAATAACTCACCAGATATTACAGTTGATTGAGCTCACTCAGGTGTAGGTTGATAATGATATTCAGAGAAAGTTGTTACATATCCCGGAAACAGAATATATTGTGAATCACATTCAATTTCTTTATAATAGCTGCGTGAAGATTGATGTTGCAGCAAATAGGTTACCTACATACTTTGTATCTATTAATTAATATTAGTGAATGCATTCTAAATCAAGGTTAGGATTAAGTCATTTTTGTGTTTTTTTTATGTAATAATTTTCATTGTAAATTTTTACGTAAAACATTGTAAATTTTTTCATACAACGGAAAGCTTTAAATTAAGTAAATTTGAAGGATCAGAAGACTTTAAGAAAGGTAATTCAGATAGAGAAAGATAATTTTTCTGATTACAGGACTCGCTTAAATTTAGTTTGTATAACTGCCCAATTTAAAAGAAAATTCGCAAAAGAAAAAAAGAGAATAAAGTAACATATAAGTAGGAAAACCATAATTTAGTTTTAAGTAGATTTAAGGACAAACTTATAAATATTAAATTTAGTATGTGAAGATTTTAAGACAAAAAGATGATGGCTTAATAATTTGATATGGATTGCTGGTGATTGGTAAGTGCGTAAGAGTAGGCGAATTAGTGGGGTCATCAGAAACATATGCAGGGTAGTAAGTTGACCATGGTTGGGCTGGGCGGTTGGAGGGTTCCATCTTCCTCCCATTTCCGGACATGTTGTGTTGTGAGTGTTTGTTTTTTTTTTGTTTTAGTTTAACTTTAATTGTTTACGTCCCGTGGGCTAAAATGAGGGAGGGATCACGCCCGAGAAGTAGCCGCGTTGAGCTAGTCGGCAAATCATTTTAGCGCAAAAAAATCGGACACATAACAATATAGAAACGTATACTTACATATGTGTCTATATTCGAAATACAGACACGTCTCTATAAAGAGATAAACATATGTACGTATGTATGTATATGTTTTTATTTATCTACCCTTTTGTTTGTTTGTACTTAATTTATTTATTTAACACGATGCGTGCAAATACCGATAGCTTACAAACGAAAAACTGAACTGACATAAGGTGTTTCTGAAAAAGATGTTTTTAAAAACTTAAAATAGTATGGTTTTGGATAACATTATATTGTTATTTACATTATATTATTTTTAAATAATAACAAAAATTATGGTGCAGTCATAAATTTTTAACAAAACTATATTGTTAAACTCTAACAATATCACACTTTTTTATGAATATAACAATGTAATTATTAAATTCAAACATTACTTTGCTTACCGTAACAAAATTAATGTTTAAAATAACAATGACTTGTTTTCAACGACCACAGATTTCTTTCTGAGAACATAATATTGTTTTCACAACCATTCGACAACCATATATTTTCTTTGCGTGTTACGACTTATCTTTTTAGACTTCTAATCTTATTTGGAACAATAGCTTAATCAACGTTATACTTTGGTATATTTCAACTTAAATGTATTACTTATAGTGTGTAGAACGATGTTTGCCTAAAAAAACAAAGGTTAATAGATAGGGTGTGTTCGTAAATGCATCACTGCTCTGCATCATACGTGCAAACTTTTATATAAAATGCAATACAAGTTCGCTGATAATCTGTTTTAATAGTAATCATGTTTGTACAACATATTTGACATTTATTTATGGGTTATCTACTTCAGTGAACCAGTTTAGAACAGTTAAATTTTCATTTGCAGCGCAGTGATGCATTTACGAACATACCCATAATTTCCCAATTTATCATTTTTAAAACCAGCTTCATTTCAGCAATAGCCACTTTCTTCCGAAAATCGGTGTTTTTTGTAGCTTTTCAGCATGACATTCTAAATGATTAATTTGACAGATGAGCAACTGATTGCAAAAAACGTAAATTGGTTTTTTGGTATCTGTGTCCACTTATACCCACTTATGGAAGACTTTCGTATTGCTTTTTTCATCGGAACGTAAATCAAAAGCATTACTTGATGATAGCAATTCAGTGTGTTTCATACAATATTATTTCATTTATCACAAAGTGTTCACCTTTTAAAGTTATGTTCTTTTATCAAATTTGGCGTTAATAATTGCTGCGAAAAATACAGTTAGGATTATCTATGTGTGTATGAGTGTATGTAATTTAATATTTAAAAATCTTACGCAAATGATATTGTGCCATCATGCAAATTTCCCAAAAAAAATTATCTTCTTGTGTTCTTATATAAAGTTTGACACATAGGAAATTAAATCTTGTTGTCGAATGTGATAGAATCTGTACGAATCTGCGTACATTTATTGTAAAAATAAAAACGAAAGTGAACTTTGATGGAAAAGGGGCAAAAAATAATGCAAATGATACTAAAAGGGGATTTAAAACTAAGGTGCATAAAAAGTGCCAAGGTAGTCGAAAAAGGGGGCAAAATGCGACTTTAGTCGCGCAACGGTAACGCTGGTTATGGCTATGGCATTATGACTATGTCACGTCTAATTTAAGCTTAAGCAAGCAACCATCTTGTGCTCACCTTTAGTATCTACATCAACTTATAAATTTATAAGCGAATTAACATTTCTCGTGTTACCATTACATCATGAAATGGGTTACTCATGAAAATTACTAATATACAGAAAGTTGCATAAATTATATTGTTAAAAAGCGTGTAGATTATATTACAAAACAAGTAAGAGTGCTATATTCGGCTGTGCCGAATCTTATATACCCTTTACCAAAGTGCGTTTATGTAGTATAGAGATACATACATAAGCACAGAGATTTGTAGGTACATATTCATTTTGTGAAAAAATTCATACTTTTTTTCTAGTGCAATTTTTGGGTTATTTGCATTATGTTTAATTTGGTGCTTTTTAAATTTTGCGATTTTTTTTCATATAGGCAATTTTTTTGGTTTTGGCGATTTTTTTCGGTTTTTGGCGTTATATTAATTTTGGCGATTTTTTTCGTTCTGGCGATTTTTTTGATTTTGACGATTTTTTTCATTTAGGCGATTTTTTTATTTTTTATATATTTAATTTTTTTTTTATTTTTTTGTGGCAATTTTTTTAGTTTTGACAATTTTTCCTCGTTTTGGCGATTTTTTTCGGTTCTTGGCGTTTTTTTATTTTGGCGATTTTTTTTTTCGTTCTGGCAATTTTTTTGATTTTGACAATTTTTTTTTTCATTTAGGCGATTTTTTTATTTTTTGCCGATTTTTTTTCATATAGGCAATTTGTATTTTGTTTTGGTAGTTTTGACAATTTTTTCTCGTTTTGGCGACTTTTTTCGGTTTTTGGCGTTTTTTAATTTTGGCGATTTTTCTTCGTTTTGGCAAATTTTTTGATTTTGCCGATTTTTTTTTCATTTAAGCGATTTTTTTAATTTTTGGCGATTTATTTTTATATAGGCAATTTTTTTTGTTTTGGCGATTTTTTTCGGTTTTTGGCGTTTTATTTCTTAATTTTGGCGATTTATTTTCGTTTTGGCGATTTTTTGGATTTTGGCGATTTTTTTCGTTTTGGCGATTTTTTTAATTTTTGGCGATTTATTTTCATATAGGCAATTTTTTTTGTTTTGGCGATTTTTACCGGTTTTTGGCGTTTTATTTCTTAATTTTGGCGATTTTTTTTCATTTAGGCGATTTTTTTTTAATTTTTGACGATTTTTGTTCATATAAGCATTTATTTTGTTTTGGCGATTTTTGTCATTGTGAGAATTTTTTTTGTTTTGACACTTTTTTCTCGTTTTGGCGATTTTTTTCGGTTTTTGGCTTTTTTTTAATTTTGGCGATTTTTTTTCGTTTTGGCGATTTTTTTGATTTTGTCGATTTTTTTTCAAATAAACGATTTTTTTAAATTTTTGGCGATTTTTTTTCTTATAGGCAATTTTTTTTTTTGATTTGGAGATTTTATTTCGATTTTTTGCGTTTTTTTTAATTTTGGCGATTTATTTTCGTTTTGGCGATTTTTTTTGATTTTGGCGATTTTCTTCATTTAGGCAATTTTTTTTTTTAATTTTTGGCGATTTTTGTTCACATAAGAATTTTTTTTGTTTTGGCGATTTTTTCGGTTTTTGGATTTTTTTTAATTTTAGCGTTTTTTTTTAATTTTGGCGATTTTTTTCGTTTTGGCGATTTTTTTAAATTTTTGACGATTTTATAATTTTCGGATTTTTTTGTTTGACCGTTTTTGAAAATTTCAAGAGTTTAACTCTTACAGTTTCCAAGATATAGCAATTTGTCAAAATTACATAGTCAAAATTTCATTAACTGATGGACCACCCTTTAATTAAAATTTTTTTAATTTTAGTGTTAATTGTTGTAGCCTATATAAAAATACACTAATTTTACAAATCAAGTGTCAATATACATATGGACACACATACATACAATTGTATGGATATTACATGGGATTTTAAAAGTTTTCGTTACTCATTTTGGACCACCCTGTAATTTTTAGCTTTTATATTTTTGTTGTTGTAGCGACCAAAGTTCTACATACACTGTCCAAATTTCAGACCCGTAGCTTTTACCGTTCCTGAGAAAATAGTCTTCTTCCTAAAACAGGAAATATGTTTAATTATTAGGAAAAAAGTTAAAGTTTTCCAACCCTGGAAACGTTTTTTTAATTTGTTAAATTTTAAAAATTTTTTTTTAATTATAAATACCAATTTTATTTTATACCGAAGTATAAAATAAGTTAATTTAATAAAAAAGTAATAAAAACTTGTTTTCGGTAGTTATTTTATATGGGAAAATTGAGTTTGAGCTTTCCAGCTCTGAAACCGTCTGCTCGCTTTTGCTGATTTTCAATAGCAAAATTTTTCGGAAAATTTCTGACACACCAGTCCAAGAACGAAGTCTCTAGCTCTTCTGGGAGCTTGGGAAAACCGATTTCACGTACAGACAGACGGACAGACGGACATCGCTTGTTCGTCTTCCCTATGCATAAGGATCCAGAATATATATACCTTATGTGTCGCTTATTAATATTGTAGAAATTACAAACGGAATGACAAACCTATATATACCCTTTTACCATTTTTTGGTAAAGGGTATAAAAATGCTAAAAAAGCTAATTGAAAAATGCTGTAGAAATGTAAACTGCTAAATCAATAAAAAAATATTCTAAACTCAGCTGCAAAAATGCTAAAATGGTCACACTGGTTCTAAGTTGTATAATTTATTAATTTAAGGGCAAATAAAGCAGTCAATGATTATATGTATTTTATTTTTAAATCTGATTTAAACACAAAATTTTGTTTTTCACCACAAAATTAAATGAATCTTAAATAGCAAACAATGTGCATTTAAGCGTTGTTTAAGTTTTACAAACATACCATATGTTTTGTGCATGTGTGTGTTTTTTTAATGCATGTACATAAACATCATGAGGTCTTATTAAAAATAATTTCGTTTAATTTTCGGGAATATACAACAAATGTAACACATATTTTCATTTCATGAAATATATAAATAGAAAAATTCATTCCGATGCTCTCTTTGTATCATAAAATGTGTTGTTTGCTATTTAATTTTTCTGCAATTTGATAAATCAACTTTCTTATTTATATTAAACAGCTGTTGTTTGGAAAGATTTCCATAATATTTGGAAATATTGTAGTGCTACCATACTTTCAACGTAATTTGATATTAACTTTAATTAGCCAGTGAAAAAATTAAAGTGTATTTAAATCAATTTTAATTTTTTGTAAAAATTAACTTAAACTATGTTTAAACATTCAGTGATTTATTAGCTATAAGACTAAAAAATAACATAAAAATAATATCTTTCTCAATGAATATACAAATTTGTAAAAAGTTTAATTATATATTTAATGAAATTTTTAGTTTGTGAAATGAAGTATTGTACACTATGAAGTGTACAACAAAAATATTGCACACTTGACACAACTGTCTATTCAACTCTTGTACAATGATTGTGTGTGTTTTTTGTTTCCTTGTTATCTACTTTTGTTTCACACTCAATTACAATCCCCACTACAAACACTACTTGCCTTTGAAAAAAATACAATACTATGCACTTCCGACGGTAAGAAGATAACGATAACACAACATTTCATTGATTGAGTCGACTTTAGCGATTATTCCATGTAGCCACACACATTTCTTTACTGAAGTGTAAAAAACATCACATATATTAAATACATAAACATTTTGGTTACTTTTTTCTCATATTTTGGTTACGAAAATATTTTGGTTGTGGCAACGCTGATTGTGAACAGCGTGACCGTTTGACCGACTAAAGTGGAAAATTGCCACTTTTTCGACATCCTTGCTACTTTTGCGATTGCCTTAGTTCGTTCGTGCGACTGATCTTAGTTCGCAGTGCCGTGTAATTCGCCGCACACAACAGAAACAGTGGGTAATTTACAGCATGTTTTTGTATGGTCATATTCTTGGCAATTATAGCACTGTACGGGACCTGATCGCTTATGTGACTATTCAACCGTGATTTTCCGGTATAAGAGGTATTTTAGGCTATAATTTGGGTGTCTCGTTTTTTTCAGCTGTATATCATTCGGCTCCAATTCAACACGAAATAGATGCTGGGGGATCTTCTCCCTATTGATTATGTTAGTAGCATTTTTTACTTTAAATCCTTTTATGATGAGTGCATCTTTTACTTCTTCGAGATTAACATAAGAGTCAATGCCCTTCCATACGATCTGCATACCTTTACCACTTTTAAGCTGGTACGTATAAGAACTTGTTTTATTTTTTTTCGAATTCAGTCACTATTTTGCGGAAATCTTTTTATTCGTATATTTGAATTTTAGTTTCGTCAATGTTACCACGCTTTATTGGAACAACATGAAATGCGTTTTCACCAATTGCCGAGACTAATTTTTTAATTAGGGCGTTAGAATTTTTTCTCTCAAATATATACATAGGTGGTGGGTTAAAAGACTTTTGCGATGATGCAGCGGGCTTGTCGTCGGTGACTTGCAAGAGTTCTCGTTCTCATTCATACATTCGTTGTACATTCATAGTGAACAGTAGATTTAGCGGAGTTTTTATTTCATACCAAACAAAAAAAATTCGTACGAAAAAATATTCGGAATACATATTGTTATTGACAAATAAGCTTTATTTGCATTGCTAATATTTTTTACATAGTCATAAATAACAAAAACAAAAAAAAAACGTAAACAAAAAACAAACTAACAAAAGTGGAGTGGAGTGGAGTGGAGTGGAGGAATACTCTATATGAGTACCTCAAAAACAAATAACTGTGAAGTGAGTTCAAATGGCAGAATTGCCTATTTTACTGAGACTTGAGAGCTCTCAAGTCTCTCTCTCTTAATGAAAACAAAATAAATAAAAAATATAATGATAGACTTACTGAGAGCTCTGAAGCTCTTAATGATAATAAATTAAATAAGAAATCTGATAGTAGACTGTTTTTTAACGGCGAGGCCACTTTTTCGTCAGCGATCAACTTCGCTTTGTCCAATGCCAACTAGTGAATCGTTAACATTACCGTTGCCTAGTACTTCTACATTTAACTCAGCGATATCATCCGCCTCGGGCTCGTGGTCATCACTTAACCAAGTTTTTACTGAAGTTAAGAGCAGCCCAAAACCCAAGGTCCAAGTGGGAATGGACAGATATATTACTGTGGTAAAGCGCGGACGAAGCCCAAAGTCTTCGAAAATTTCATCTGCTCCAAAAATGTCTAGGGATAACAGCGCATCCTCTATTAACCGCCAAAATCGTCTTCAAATATTACAAGTTGACAACAACGAACCCGATGTATCTACGAACAAAACATCCAAGCCGCCTCCAATCTATTTAAGAGAAAAAAATTCAAACGCCCTTATAAAAAATTTAATTTCAGTCATTGGTGAGAATAAATTTCACATCGTTCCAATAAAACGTGGTAACATTGATGAAACCAAAATTCAAATTTATGAAGAAAAAGATTTTCGCAAACTTATTACTGAATTTGAAAAAAGTAAGAAAAGTTTCTACACATATCAGCTTAAAAATGCTAAAGGCCTGCAGATCGTATTGAAGGGCATCGATTCCTATGTTGCTCCCGAAAAAATAAAAGATGCACTCGTCCTCCAGGGATTTAAGGTAAAAAATGTATCTAACATAATAAATAGGGAGAAGATTCCTCAACCTCTATTTCGCGTCGAACTTGAGCCAAACGATATAAAATTGAAAAAAAGCGAGACTCATCCAATTTATAATTTGAAATATCTCTTATATCGAAAAATAACAGTTGAAGAACCACACAAGCGTTCTGGACCCGTACAGTGCCATAATTGTCAAGAATATGGTCACACAAAAACTTACTGCAAGTTACCTTCAGTTTGTGTTATCTGCGGTGAATTGCACGGTACTGCTGGTTGTACTAAGCCTAAAGATCTAGCAGAAAAAAAATGTAGTAATTGTGGAGGTAATCACACCGCTAACTACAGAGTATGTCCTGTCTATTCTTTCGTTAAACAGACTATGGGGCAAAAACCTAAATTACCTCCAGTACAAACAGCAAACGCTTACTCCGCCACTTTTGCTCAAATGAGCCAACCTGTCACTTCCCATGTATCGTATGCCGATGCTGCTAAGATAAGTTCTATTCCCACACAAAATATTCCATCTCAAAATAATTCAACGAATGCAAACTCAAGCTGTAATTTTAGTCGCCTTGAAGCTACTATTGAGAATCTGGTGCTGACTATAAATAATTTTACAACAAATATGACTAGCGTAATGCAAGAAATGATACGAATGCAGTCTACACTGCTTCAAGCATTAGTTAACAAGCCATGAACACGTTAAAGATATGTTTCTGGAACGCAAACGGCATTCGCCAAAATAAAAATGAACTTGAGCACTTCCTCACGGAAAAAAATATTGATAAAATATTGGTTTCTGAGACTCATTTGACTTCAAGAAGTCTATTCAAAATTAATGGCTACATTTTATATGATTCAAAGGACCCAAGAGGAAGAGCTTGCGGGGGATCAGCAATTTTGTTAAAGTCAAGACTCAAGCATTATATTCTTGACAACATTTGTGAAGAACATCAATACGAGGATTTCTACAAATCTCTCGGCCCTTGTTTCGTAGCAGCTGGCGACTATAATGCAAAATATACTTTCTGGGGTTCGCGTCTTATCACACCTAGAGGACGAGCGTTGTTCAACACAATTTCAAAAATGGGCTTGGACGTCATTTCGAGTGGCGAGCCCACTAACTGGCCTTCTGACATACATAAAATTCCGGATGTTATAGATTTTGGCGTCATGAAAAATATTTCTAGGGAATTAATTCATGTTGAAGCTTCCCTAGATCTATCGTCCGATCACTCTCCCACGATCGTTACAAGCTGTAGCCCACTGAGAAATGCTCTACCTCACCCATATGTGAAAATGGTCAGTCGTGTTAATTGGCTGCGATTCAAAAAATATCTTAGCAGTCATTGTACTGAAAACATTAAGCTAAGAACTCATGATGATGTTGAATCTAATATTGCCAATCTTCACGAAAATATTAAGCAGGCTGAATATTTCGTGTGTGAAAAAAGAAGAGCTAGAAGAGAATGGCAACAGCACAGATCACCCCAAAATAAAATTAGATTAAAAGAGTGCACTAAAAGACTCCAAGAGCTGCTTGCATATGAAAAAACTGCATCTCTTAAAAACTATCTGGAAAATGTAACACCAGCATCTAATTACTCTTTGTGGCGCGCTGCGAAAAAAATTAAAACCTCCGTTGAGTTTAAACCACCTATGCGCGCTTCTACCGGAATTTGGGCCAGGAGTGATATTGAAAAAGGTAACTTGTTTGCAAAGCATTTAAAATCCGTATTTACCCTAAACACATGTACTGGTGTTGTTGATTTCCCGAGTGTAGTTGCGCTACCCCCTTGACCCATAAAATTTAAAATGTGTGATGTACAAAATCTAATTGCTGAACTCAACTCGAAGAAAGCACCGGGTATTGATGGAATTAATAACCAGATGCTAATAATATTGCCTCGTTTTGCAATTAGAATCATGTTATTAATTTTTAATGTAATTTTACGACTAGAGTATCCCCACAGCTAAAAGCTTGCTAAAGTTAAAATGAAAATATAAAAAGCCGGGCAAAGATCTTACCAAGGCAGAATCATACAGGCCAATAAGTCTGCTATCAACAATGTCAAAACTTTTCGAAAAACTGCTCATGTCAAAATTGTCCCCAATTCTAATTGGTAGTGGGTGCATCCCAGACCATCAGTTTGGTTTTAGAAGTCAGCATAGAACCATTGTTCTGCACTGTTTATTGACGTTTCGCAGGCATTTGATAAAGTGTGGCATGAAGGCCTAATTTTAAAATTAAAATCATATCTACCAATTAATTTGGTGAATTTATTAGAAAGTTACATTACTACCCGGAAGTTCACGGTTGTGGAAGGAGAATTCATGAGTGTGCCCCAAAACTATATCATCCGCTGTGCCACAGGGGAGCATACTGGGGCCAGTTTTGTATTTAATTTATACTTGTGATATGCCTTTGAGCAGCAATATCCATACATCTACGTTTGCCGATGATACAGCCTGCCTAAGTATGCACGAAAATCCTCATGAGGCTTCCCGATATCTACAAGAACATATTACACAACTGGAACTTTGGTTAAAATTATGGAGAATTAAGGTAAACGGGAAAAAGTGTGTTCAGGTAACATTTACCCTGCGAAGAGATACTTGTTCCCCAATTCGAATCAACAATCAAGTTGTTCCTCAACATTCACATGTAAAATACCTTGGTATACACCTTGATCGACGACTTACATGGAAACACCATATTGACTCTAAGCTAATTCAAATGAAACTTAAACTAACTCAGATATATTGGCTGATTGGTAGAAACTCAACACTCAGCCTAGACTGCAAACTTTTATTATGCAAGTCGCTCTTGAAGCCAATATGGTGCTACGGAATTCAGTTATGGGGCACTGCTTCAGCTTCTAACGTCGAGAGAATCCAACGAAGGCAAAACAAAATTTTAAGTTTGATAACATCGGCTCCATGGTACATAAAAAACTCAAATATACATCGTGATTTCAATATGCCACTAGTGATTGAAGAAATAGCAAAATACGCAGGCAAATATTTAACAAAACTCGAGTCACATCCTAATCCGCTTGCTCGTAACATCTTGAATTTTACTGGCCACATTCGCTTGAAAAAGAAGGACACAAGGGCTCTTTTACTCAACACTCCAGATGGGATTGCTTGAAAATATTTTTTTTCTCTTTTTTTTGATTATCACTACTTATGTATTATTTATAACTATCACTTAGTTTATGTGCGACAGTGGTCGGGCCTAATACTTATATTTTAGATTTAAGATTTGAATACTTATTGTTAGTTCATAATTGAAGATACAATAAATAAATTAATGTATTACAAAAAAAAAATAAAAAAATATATAGGTGGTGGCTTAAAATACTTTTGCGATGATGCAGCGGGCTTGTCGTCGGGGACTTGCAATAATGAAAAACGATTTTGACAATGGGTAAATGATGCGCTATTATCCCTAGACCTCTTTGGAGCAGATGAAATTTTTGAAGAATTCGGACTTCGCCCATGCTTTACCACGGTTATGTATCTGTCCATTCCAACTTGTACCTTGGGTTTTAAGCTACTGTTATCTGTAGTGATAATTTTATTAAGTGAAGAACACGAGCCTGAAGGGGATGATATAACTGACTTATATGAAGAAGTACTAGGCAACTCTAATGTTCATGAATCACTATTTGGCATTGGACAAAGCGAAGTTGATCGCTGACGAAGAATTGGTTTTGCCGTTAAAAAAAGACTGTCATTAGATTTATTATTTCTATATTTTTCATTAAGAGCTTCAGAACTCACAGTAAAATAGGCATTTCAGCCATTAGAACTCACTTCACAATTTTTTGTATTTGAAGTACTCATATAGAGTATTCCTTTTTGTTATTTCTACTATTTAAAAATATTAGCAAAGCACATAAATCACATAAATCTTTTTTATTAAAGTCAGTATGTATCTATTACGAATAATATGTACTACGAGTATTTTTTTGTATAATATTTTGTTTGTTTAGTAAGAATGTAAGAAAAATTTCGCTAATCGGCTATTCACTATGAAGGTACAACGAGAACTGAACTCCTAATATAAAGACAAAATTCCTTATGTAAACAAAAAATAAGACAGACTTATTGAACCATCCTCGTAGGTATCAAATTTCACAAATGTCCAAAAACTTAACAATTTTCAAATTTTAATGACCCAAATTTAACAATTTTAATTGTCCCACAAGTGGGATTTCACTACTAATTGCTCGTGTGTGTGTTTATTTCCTTAAGATCGGTTTGTTAGTGAATAATAAAGAAAAATGTTTTTATTTTTTATTTTAGTAAGTAAATTGGAAAACCCCGTTAATTCGTATTTATTTTATTTTAACCCCCTTAAATCGAACACCCCTATAATCCGTAAGGAATGGCCGGTCCCTTGCGATTACGAATTATCGGGATTTGACTATATATACCACATTTTTAGCCGGGTTTTGTAAGATATAAGCCCTTTCGTTTTTATGTTTCGTTTATAAACAATAACGTTTAAAATTTGTTTTTTATAACAAATATTTTAAAGCTTTCGTTTTGACTTAAATAAAGGTTTTTCGGTATAACCAAAAAGAAACACTCAAAAAATTATTACAGTAATGGAAAAAAACAAAATGTTTTTGAAATCTAAAAAAATGTGTATGAAAACTTTGAAATAAAATTCATTTTAAGTTTTATTAATATGGGAGTTAGCAATTTTATTTAAAATTTATTATTGCACTAATTTAAAGATTTTCCATTGATTATAAGAACTAATTTATTTCTTATAGATTTGATATTATTTTGACTTAATGCTAGACTTTTTTGAAATTATTTTACAGTTAAATTATGAAAAAATAAAGCAAAAATCATATATGTATTTGAGTGGATTATTTAACAATAAAATTAGCAGAAACAAGGAACGGTACGGAAGGCGTACCGTACTTCTGAAAATTAAATTAATCCGATTGTAGAAGAAAGTCATTCAGGTTTATCCGTTTCTTTAATTTTTTGTAACTTAAAGTTGAAAATAAAAAATTAATAGTTTTTTATGAATTTAAGTCAGTTAACATTTTAACAATGTCGCTGGCTGCGACCGCAGTTTTGTAAAGGGCGAATTTAACAACAAACACTAGACCAATTTCTTTAAATTATGGTGCGTTTTTTTCTGTAGACAAATTTATAACATTACTTAAATATTATATTAATATTTTAATGAACTTACCGCAGTGCCACAAAGAAGACCAGATTTTTAAACACTGACGTATGAAAAAAGCTAAAATCATTTGTGGTGCAGTCACTGCTAGAAAGGGACAACTGTAGTAAATTTGTTATTAAGATGTTAACAAAATAATCAAAACAAACAAGAGAAAATCTGATGCGCCATTGCTTTTTTTCGAACAATTGGCTGGTCAGACACTGTTCCGGCGGGCGTTTGCGTAGTGTTTGGGCACTCTAGCAAAAAGTGTTTCACCGTTAGTGGTTCCTCGTCTTCGTGGGCTAATAGCAAGGGACCAGATGTCACAATATTATCTGCTTCAATTAATAAACTCTGAAGGGTGTGCTCACGGGGAAATGTCTCTTTCAACGTCGACTGTATACTCTTTTGACACACTGAACCATGCGCCACCTTCAGTTATTTGGACAATTAAACTGCCATTCTATTCCTTTCGATGATAGTTCATCTTGAACTTGAGCCACATTAAAGGCTGTTTCAGACTATAATACAAGTATGAATACTTTTGACGAAAATGCATCACTGGTATTATATTTGTTTCAAAAATTTCAAAAAACAATAAGAACTCAAAATGTCAGAGCTGCATTTTCCACAAAAGTATTAATACTAATAATTAAATAAATAATTAATATTAATACAACACCAACAAAATTTTTACCATTTTCGCTTCTAAGTCTTGTGGCAAACCGCGTCGATTTATAAAATTTCCTATAGCAAGAATACACGCATCTGTCGACAAATCGAATGCGACTTGAATGAATGGCTCTTATTCTAAGGCAAGTAAATAAAGCGACCCATCGCTTTTCATGACGGCGACCAATAGTTATAGTAATTGGGCCAAAATATTCCAAACCAATATAGGAAAATGTGCGTATATATGGCGTGAGCCTATTTTTTGGCAAGTAACCCATAAATGGCGGCACTAGCAATTTACGACGAAATCTGCAAATGAAACAATTAGAAATAGTCGTACGTAAAACACTTCTTAATCGAGGAATCCAAAATACTCTTCTAATTTCACATATAGTAGCTTCAAAATTTTGGTGTTTCATCTTTTCGTGTACATGGGCCACAAACAACCTGGTGATGGCATGAGACGACGGTAATATTATAGGGCGCCTTACGCTCAACAGCAACCATCTTGCTGCATCCAAACGACCATAAGCTCTAAGCAATGAATTTTCATCTATATACGGCGACAAAGTATATAATTCACTACTTTTGGGCAAACTACTCTTACTTTTAATTACTTAAATTTCTAAATTAAAACTGCTCTGCTGAGCTTGACGGCAAAATAAATTTCTGAATTTTTCAACTCGGCAGCAGTTAAACCGTTTTCTTCATTAGCATTAAATTTTTAAGTCACCGATTAATGAAACGTAAAGCCCATGCGACTGTACGTTTTAATTTCAATAAAGAGGAAAATCTATTTATTTCAATAACAGCAGGTGTGATCACTACCAATGCAAATTTAGACCGCAATTCTTCTTCACACAAATTATCAAAAATTTCTAAATTGGAGTTTGGTCATTCATCTTCATTACAATAGAGAAACTTGGGCCTTTATAATAGCGAGAATTTTCTAAAAGCTCAACTTGACTCTTCATTCTAGTCGTTTCGTCGATAATATTAATTTTAAGTTAATTTTTAATTATTATTTTTGGAACTTCATTTGTTTCTATATTTATGATTTATTTGAACGGGCTAAAGTTCGTATCGCTTTTTTAAGCTAAATTACATGTGATAATTATTAATGAACAAATATCATCAAAGTTAGTTGTAAATATTCTGACAACACATAGTTGAACGGAACAGCCAGCCGTTTTCGAAGGCCACTAAACCTTCATTAGTCGTATCCAACAAATAATGTTTGATACCTTAATGGAATGCTGCTTCGTAATGTACTCACAAATCGAGTCCCTAGAACAGCAGCCTGTAATTCAAGCCTTGGATGGCTCATGGATTTTAAGGGGGCACATCTCGATTTTTCTGCGATAAAGGATACTTCAATACGTCCATCAGCCTTTATAGACCTCCAGTATGATACGGGACCAAATGCATCTTCATTGGCGTCAACAAATACGTGCAGTTGTAGACTTTTGGGAATTCCAAATCTAAAATAATGTCGTGGTACCTTAACATTGACGACGTTTTTCAATTCTTTGCGCCAATTATTCCACATGTTATTTATTTCATTGAACAAAGTTTCATCCCATTTTATACCATGTCGCCATCAGTACCTTTCGCATCAGTAACTGTACTGTAATCATGTAGTTACTCCAAGTGGGTCAAAAACAGACATAACCACGCTTAACAGCTCGTGCTTTGTGGGACGCTTTATTCCTTCTAAGACCTCGGCATTCACATTATGGAACTTCAACTTATGTACATTCAAACCAACGGGATAACTCAACGAAACTTAGCACTGCAGTGAGATCAATGTAAAAAATCAGTGTACGAAAATAAACTGTACATTATTTAATGTAATATACAAGGGTTTAGATATGACATCTCTCTACTTTGTGTATGTTTACATATACACTACACGATTAGAATCACAATGAGTTTTCAACTCAACTAATGTGCTTTTTAAAGCACTCTGCTTGACGGCCTTTAGCATTGAAATTCAAATTGTTTTGTAGAACTATGTGTAAATACACTAAATTTTAGTGTTTTTTGTCAGAGTATTAAGCTATGTACAGACGATTGTCAGGTCTTACAATATTGTCAGATCTGTCAATGTGCTGGCAATGTACTGGCAACCGAAAATTGCCAGTACAATATTCCTTGTAAGTTCACACGATTGTAAGAAAATCTTACAATTTATTGCCAGACTGCTGTATGGCAATAAATTCATCTGAAAAAATCGTCAGTTGAAAAATTGTCAGTTCACACGGTTGTCATATGCACATTGTCAGATCTGTTGTTATGCGTTGCCAGACTCAAAGCATTTGTTAGAAATTGTTAAATATCAATCGTTTGTGTTTGTGTTAAATGTAAAAAGTGAAAGTATAAATTATTATGAACCATAAAGAAGCAATTGCAATGATTTTGTGTGCATATATTTTGCTATAAATTCTTTCTTAAAAAAAAGCGTGGGCAGTGTTGCCCATATAAATAATTCTCGTACAATGACGCCATTGTCAGATGCATAAACTTTGCACATCTGACAATATTAAAATGTCTGACAATTTCTGGTCAGCTGATAATCTTGCAATGGACTGACAATGCTTTTTCTGACAACGACGTCTGACAAAAATTGCCTGTTCACACGATTGTAAGAAATATTTAGCTCGTTTTACTGGCAAAATTGTAAGATATGACAACCGTCTGTACATAGCTTTAGTGCTTCATAAGCAAACACTGTAAAGATATGTATATGTACATGCATGCATATATGAATGGATGTTAATATAAAGATGTGAAATTAAAAAAAAAAATGCTTTCGTTGGGAGCGAAGTAAGTAGGAGAGAAAATTATTGAGAGTATAAAGCAACACGCAAGGCATATCAAACAGGTACACGTATCAGGCATATTGCTTATCCGCTGATTTTTTGTTTACAAGTTTATAACGAAGAATTTATTTGACAATTACTTTTATGCCTTGTTTGATGCATACAATTTTTTGACAATTACTATGTAAAGCCATGTGAGAAACAGAGAGTTGCCAGAGAGTTTTGCCTAATGCATGTACCTGTATTAAATGTGCCTTGGCAACACGCATTAAAACATCAGTGTTGCCGACTTCTGCGATGTTATCTATAATGGAACAAACCAATTTTTCTCTCAACTGTGTTTGAATTATAAGATATGTATGTAATTTTAATATAATTATGCTTCAACATTATTGTATGCTCGAATAATTCACTTTTGATAATCACGTTGGCTTTAGGAGCTATATTAGTTACTCTTAACCAATAGTGCTCCATCAAACAATTATTTTGTATCATTTTTTAACGATAACAACTAAACAAATCAAAAACGACGACAACTAAACAAATCAAAAACAAAAGTTACACATTAGGCTGCTTATGGTGCAAGAGACGAGTTCTGTTCTGTCCATGCAAACAAGAAGTTTTTTTTCTACACAATGCAAAGAAAGAGTTTTGGAACTCCCTCCAATTTTTAATATAATTTTCAGTTATATTTTTTTACTTCAGATACAAAAGCTGCACAGTGTTATATGTCAGAAGTCACTGCTATCGTGATTTATATATATATATATAAATTTTTGATTTATTTGAACGGGCTAAAGTTTGTATCGCTTTTTTAAGCCAAATTACATGTGATAATTATTAATGAACAAATAACATCAAAGTTAGTTGTAAATATTCTGACAACACATAGTTGAAAGGAACAGCCAGCCGTTTTTTGCGTAATATTTAAAATTTGGATTAGTTTGAAGTTTTATCCCTTTAAAATGATTTAGGATTCCGGCAACACTGAATAGAATACAAGATTAAACCAACCCAAGAACATTGCATACGGACGGCGCCATGCACTCTTTATACTTATCTGTTAATAATTTTAAGCCAGGATTGCCAACTTTTACACATGTAATGTAAAACCGTTCTTCTTGTAATAAGTATGGCAATAGAGTGTGGATACAAATTTATACCATTTTCTAACTTTTGCAAGTGCATATGTACGTAGGAAACAAAAACATATTGTTTTTGTTTTACATACCGTTCTTGGATCCTAGCCGTAATTACGTAATTCAATTTTATGGATTTGCAAATTATAACCAGTGGATTCTTAACGAGTTTCACTTTATACTACATTTTATGGTTTTTAAGTAAATAACCACTTTTTGACACGGAAAATGTCAAATTCTACTCATACAAATGCGTATTTTGAACAATTTGAAGTTACAAACAGTGCTGCCACAACCAAAAAATTTTTACAACCAAAATTCGCTTTAAAAGTTACCAAATGAGAAAAAATATAACCAAATTTCAATATGTATTATTTTTATTAAATAACATCCCAGCAAAAAAAGACACTCCAAAAAAGTCATGAAAATGTAGAGTTTGCGATCTGGAAGTAGTCAAAATTTCGATCCGTTCTAATGATTTTTACATAGGGTTGTCCTTGCAATTTCTCTTTTCTATGCCTGGTCACTGAATTGGAAGCGATACTAAGAAAAATTCCCTTTTTTGTGTTTTAATGATAATATTTTTATCTAGGAAAAATGGTAATTCGTTACCTTTTTCAACAATTCGTTTCTTTTTATACAAATTTAAATTTTTATATAAATTTAAGACTAAAATTAGTTCATAAATTTCTTTAAAAAAATAAATTTTTTTTAGTTCTGGTTAATATTTTCTAACACTATGGAGGAGTTACAAGGTTTTGTATGACTAAAATAAGCTTCTACATGGTTTTTGATCACTCTCGGCAAATTAAAAATATCGATTGTTTGAAAGCAACGAAAGTGTAGTTCCACTAGAATGACTTCCATTTTTTTAATGGGATTTAAAATGCATACATATTTATAATGTAACGCATGTTAATATATAATAATAATAATACAGTTAATAATAATGACATAACAAATATAGTTCTTTTACCTACATACATATGTATGTATTAGTGATGCAACGAATGTCAATTTTTCATATTCGCGAATACGAATACGAATATTTGAAAAGATATTCGCGAATACGAATGTTATATGCAATATGAAATATAAAAAAATTGCATGAAAAATGACATCACACTCTTATTGGCGTACTTTAAAGTTAATAAAAAGAACCCAAAAATGTTCATGATCGCCATTGAATAATATTTGAAAATGATACAAAGCACAAATTTCTACAAAAAAAAATTAATGTATTTGTACAAACTAAGATTTTTAGTCATTTATTTAAATTTCGATTAGGATCTATGCATTTATTTATTTAATTTCTTTGGAAAAATATTCGTATTCGTCTGAATTTGGCGAATACGAATACAAAAGTGGACCACATAGTACTCTAAGAACGTGCATACTCAGAATTCCTGGCAGTTCGAGTTTTGAGGAGATTTTCGAAAAACTTTAAATTTGTCCAACTAATTAATATTTTCCAAGATGTGACCAATTTTTTTAGAAAGGAGGCGATACGGGCGAGCAAACGTGGTCACCTCCTATGGACCACATAGTGCTCTGTAGTACAGAATTGCGACCATTTAGTTAAATTAAAAGTTGTTGACAGTGTTGTAAAAGAAAAGTATTGTAAACAAGTGAGTAGCAATCAAGGCGAATGCATAACAGGTGGCTGCACTAGCGATTTTAGTCACAGCTGTTTTATTTTCGGTTGCCTTGGTAGCAATACTAAAAATTTAAGAACACAAAAGCTTAAAAGTATAACACAAAAAATATGTACATGTGTATCATTTTTTTGGCAAAAAAAAATAACCAACATGAGAAAAATATTCACATCTCCCCATTAAAGAAAAAAATAACCACTTTTGGTTAGAAATAACCAAAAACGGCAGTCTGGTTACAAATCAAAAAATATTATGGGTTTTTAAGTATTTTTTTTTTCGAAATTAAAATTTATCAGAAATAATTCATAGTTAGGCTCAAGTTCAGTAATTTCAATTCTTATTGAATGAAATATTTTTTATTAATTAATGTGAGTTTCTAAAGAAGAGAAGAAAAATTAAACTTAGACTTTAAGCTGGGGGAAATACCGATACTTTTCTGTGCAGCCACGCACTTCATCAGCACCCTAGTCTATCTACTTGGGTAGAGATTCTTATTAACATCAGCTATTTAACTTAAATCTATAATGAACGGAATATGACAAACGATTGTTGTGTATACAATTGATTTACCTTTGGTAAACACATTAATTAATAAAAAATATTTCATTCAATAAGAATTGAGCCTAACTATGAATTATTTCTGATTAAAATTCACTACAGTTCAATTAAAATATCTAAAAATTTCTCACTTAATACATCATGGGCACGTGACAAAAATATGTTCACTTGGCAATCACTGTTCACTTGGCCATCACAGTTTCAGAATGCTGGAAATCCAAGTAAAAACTGTAGAATGCAACAACAAGTAACATAGACCACTACAATAATACTTACATGCATGTACCGATGGTACATCGAATAAGTAAAAATAATTAATGTGATGATCGTAAAAAGATAAGTAAGAATAGTTAAACATACTGAGGTAGAGTAAAATAATTTCGTGCTAACCTAAATAGAAAAATGAAAAATTGGAAAAAACAGAAAATTAATAGTGATACTTATAAATGTGTTTACCAAAGGTAAATCAATTGTATACACAACAATCGTTTCTCATATTCCGTTCATTATAGATTTAAGTTAAATAGCTGATGTTAATAAGAATCTCTACCCAAGTAGATAGACTAGGGTGCTGATGAAGTGCGTGGCTGCACAGAAAAGTATCGGTATTTCCCCCAGCTTAAAGTCTAAGTTTAATTTTTCTTCTCTTCTTTAGAAACTCACATTAATTAATAAAAAATATTTCATTCAATAAGAATTGAAATTACTGCACTTGAGCCTAACTATGAATTATTTCTGATTAAAATTTACTACAGTTCAATTAAAATATCTAAAAATTTCTCACTTAATACATCATGGGCACGTGACAAAAATATGTTCACTTGGCAATCACTGTTCACTTGGCCATCACAGTTTCAGAATGCTGGAAATCCAAGTAAAAACTGTAGAATGCAACAACAAGTAACATAGACCACTACAATAATACTTACATGCATGTACCGATGGTACTGTAGTGTGTGTTTATTTACTTTTGGTCACTATGTCCGCACACTTGTGTGTTTGACTGTACAAGTTATTTATCTGTTCACACACTTTTGTGTTTTACTAAATTGCTGCATGCCATCTGCATTCAGCATGTGTCACACGACACCATCGTTATTTTTGTAATCTTTTATACACACATGCACTGAATTTTTGTGTGGGAATATGCAACGTTTGCATATTCCCACCGCAATGAAATGTATTAGCTTAAGTTAGAATTAAGTTATTTTATTATAATAAGATCAGACAATAAAGAATTATCAAGAGGGACAGTTGCTTCGGCCGCTGTCCTCTTGGATTGAAACAACAAAACATAAATAATTTTTACATTATATTACATGGCGATCCTGCCAAATAAAAGAAATTATAAAAAACTATTACAAATTAAAAATCTATTACGATCTGAAAACAAATTTAAATGTTTTAATATTTCTTAACTACAAAACTAGAAAACGCCAATAAAGAACAACGTAAAGATTTATTGAACAGAAATTATAAAGTGTAATCAATTAAAAAGAAAACCAGAAATCAACAAAGAATAAAAATTAAACAAATCAGTTAATTTTGAATAAAAAACAATGTGGTAGTGGAAAGAAGTGGAATTAATTTAAGAAAACTATTAAAGAATTAATTAAACAAACTGTGAAAATAAGAAATAAAACAGCACCTTTGAAAGTTGTGCAAGTGCTCTGAGTCTATACAACGACAACAATCCACACAATTTTAGTTCACACAGGTTTTGGCAGAGAACTCGTTTTGCGTTGGGAACAGCAATTATTGCATTGCAAGCAGTTGGACAACCACTAATCCAGTTATAATTATCGTCGAGAACTTACAAAAAAAAAAACATTTAATTTAATTGATTTACAACTAATTCATTTATATTCAAAATTTCTTTTATAATAGTTAAACTAATTACAAAAATGCTTAATCTACATAAAATTTATTGTTGCTCTTAAATGTTTCAATTTCCTGTTATTAACAATTGCTTCATATGTATACATATACTTAAATATTTCATTTTTATCAGTACAATTATTTAATGCTTAAATAGCAATTGAATGTTTGGTGACAATTTTTAAGAAATTTATATATTTTGTCCTCGTGTTTTAGTTAACTGCTATGTTATTATTGATGATGTTAACGTTATGGGTATTTCCATGTAAGTAAAACATTGTTTTTATTAAAAGATAAAATTATTATTACATGTTACAGATTACAATTATTATTTTTTTATACTTGAACAATAAAATTGAAATTAGTACATTCTAATTAACTTACATGTTCTTAAAATAAAAAAAAAAAAAATAAAAAAATAAAAAATAAAATTAAAAAAAAAAAAAAGGTATATAAAAAATATATATACAAAAATTTATCTCAATTAATTTAACATTAAATACTAAAATCAGCATCACTGCGATACTTACGAGTCCCTCCAGCGATGCCTGATCCTTAATTGAAGGAAAAGAAAAGAGAAAGTTTTAAGATTAATGACGAAAGTGACTACCTAACATAAGAGTATAATTTTTCTTACTTGCAATATGAAATACGAATGTGACATTTCTGATTGGATTTCATAATCACTCGTAATCAAATTTTGTCGGTCGGAATTGTCGCAGTTAATTTTTCGATGAGTATAATTTTTTTTTTCTTCCCTTGTATCTATATGAGTATAGAAGGATCTGATTTCTTCTTTCTGAAACCACGCAACTCAAAATATAAAATATATAGTTATTTTGTTATTTAATTTTTTTTATATTAAAGTCAACCTTGGGTGGATTTATATCTACCGAACCCTTAGCCTTTTGTTTGTTTCACATTAATGGCAACAAAGTGAAACTAATCTATTCATACACTGGTAATAGATTCAGACCTTCGATAACGTGACACAGAATTTACATTGAGAGATTGTATTTGATGTTACTGAAAAATATTTCTAATGTCAACATTCCTTGAATCGTAACCCAGTCTACATTTCAATTATATATATGTTGTACCGAATATATAATATCCTTAAATAAACCAAACACGTTACTGATGTATTGACCACTTTGGTTTTTTTTTTTTTTTCTCTTTCATCAAGAAATTGGCTCCTTTGCATAGTTATTCATCATGGGTGGTCATGAATCAAAGATTGAAAACCCGAATGCCAATGTCATAAATGAGATAATGATAAAGGTTGAGTATCCCATTGTATATTTAGGCATTATAATTGCTCTCCTGGTATTGCAAATCCTTATAACCCTATATCAGTTACACAAAAGATCGTTGAAAAAGAATTATGCACGAAATGTTTCCATTGCAAGAGGTTTAGATGCTGTCTAAGCAAGATTTTATGTATATGCTTCTACATATATGTATGTACTCAGTTTTAGGATCTACAATTGAGTTCAAAAAAGAAAAGGAAAGAAAAAAGGATTTTATTAGGACGCTACCAACAGCGCCTATTATTAATTAATAAACTCACGTTATATTAAAATTTCCAATCAAAAAATTAATTCTTTATTTAAGTTATTCACAATTTAAAATTATCACAATGAACCAAGGTCCTGATTTTAAGGTGGATTCAATTTGCGTTCGAATATGATATTACCTTTTTAGCTTCTAGAAACGGCTCTTCTGAACCAATTAAAGAATATATTTTTTTTTTGTTGTGTGTTTCCTTGTACACAGAAATAAAGCCAAGGATAAACGCTTATAATCAAATAATTAAACCACAATATTATCCATCATCAATGACACAAGACTGAATCCCAGTTAAAATTTTATGGATTGGGATGAAATTGTATTAAAAGCTCGATTAATTAAGGAAGAGTTCCTTAAATCTTATAAATGCTTAAATCAAAATAGGGACACAAGAAACGAAACGGTGAATAAACACATTAAGAATCTTGTGGATCGTTTCGAACAGATACGCGTACTACTTAACGTCAATTATAATAGACTTACTCCAGCACACAAAGCCGCTGCTGAATCATTCTTCCTTGACATACGTGCAAAACTTATATCAGTGACACAAAAAAGGGGTATCCTTATAGAAATACCTACATCCCTTCATGAATCAATTAAATTTGTTTCCTTAATCAACACTGATCATAACGGAAAAATGCCACAAACAAACATTGAATTTATAGGTACGGCCTCGAAAATCCTACCGGATTTCGATGGAGGGCCAACAAACCTGCAGAGTTTTGTAGATGCCTTAGAACTACTAAACTCTATAAAAGAGACACATGAAGCTATAGCCATAAACCTCATAAAGACAAAATTAAAAGGTACAGCTAGAAACTTAATCACAAATGAAGCTACTATTGACCAAATTATTTCAAAGTTAAAATCCACTGTTAAAGGAGAATCGGTGGAAGTAATTAATGCAAAACTCCTAAACCTGAAACAGCAAGGCAAGACCGCTAATTCTTATGCCACTGAAATTAATGAATTAACAAAGAAACTGGAAACCGCTTATATATCTGACGGTTTACCTAACTCAACAGCAACAAAGTATGCTACCAATGCTGCCGTTACAGCTATTATAAAGAATGCTAGTAACGAAAGGGTAAAATTAATAATGGAGTCGGGTACGTTTTCTAATATGAACGAGGTCATGTCGAAATTTATAAGTAGTTGTACCGATGTATACGGACAACCTAACTCTATACTCACTTTTCATAATGACCGTCGTAACTCTAATAATAGGAATAACAATAGGCCACGTTACAAAAGTAGCGGACCAAATAATATCAATAGAAGCAATAACAGCAACCCCGAAAGAAACTCCAATGGGTATAGATTTTCAAACAATAATTTCCAATTTCAAAATAGAAACAATGGCAATTGGAACTATAATAATGGCTTCAGAAATAGGATCAATAATCCTCCTCACAACAACCACGGTAGTAGAGGAACAAATAATATACGATGTGTAACCGACAATGCTTCGGAAAACTAATAGTAGCCTCTAAATACTCTATACATACAATAAACCTAGGTCTATACAGTTATCTAAAAATTAGAACGTCTATGAACAATAATCCCTCAATGTTTTTGGTTGATACAGGGGCAGACATTTCAGTAATTAAACATAACCAAGTTCTACACGAACCAATAAATATAAATAAAAGAACCAATATAAATGGAATTGGACAAGGAACTGTAACTACACTGGGAAAAGTACAAAGTGATTTGAAAATTGAAGATCTCCTGATAGCGCATGAATTTCATGTTGTAATGGACGATTTTCCTATCCAAGTAGATGGAATAATAGGAATGGATTTCATTCGAAAATATCAATGTACTTTGGACTTCCAAACTGATAAAGATTTCATAATTTTAAAATCAATTGATGTTCCATATGATATAGCAATTCAACTTATGAACGCACCAAAAATTAATACTGTAACTATCCCAGCCAGATGTGAAGTGATTAGACTAGTTCAATTTGAATCGTCAGAAAACGATGTACTTATTCCACATCAAAAACTTCAGGATGGAGTATACATTGCCAACACAATTACTTCAAAATTACATCCTCTCGTAAAAATAATTAATACTACGGACAATGATGTGACTGTTAATAATGTTTTAGTTCAGGTTGAAAGTCTTAGTGATTACGAAATAGTAAAAAAAGGCTGTAACTCATCAAATAAAACAGAAAAACTTAACAAATTGTCAAAAAATTTTCCTCGCTTTGCAGAAAAAGAACTAAAAATATTATGTTCTGAGTTCATAGATGTGTTCGCACTAGAAACAGAAAAAATCTCTTCAAATAATTTTTACAAACAAAAACTAAAACTGCATGACAAACAACCTGTATATATTAAGAATTACAGAATACCACACTCTCAAAAAGAGGAAGTGAATAAACAGCTAGAAAGACTAATCAATGATGATATAGTTGAACCTTCAGTTTCTGACTACAATAGCCCTATACTTTTAGTACCTAAAAAACCTTTGCCAGGTACTGCTCAGAAAAGATGGAGATTGGTGGTTGACTACAGAGGTATCAATAAAAAATTAATAGCAGATAAGTTCCCATTGCCACGAATAGATGACATACTGGATCAATTGGGTAGGGCAAGATATTTTTCTTGTTTGGATTTAGTATCTGGATTTCATCAAATAGAGCTCGAAGAAGACTCTAGAGATGTTACGTCCTTTTCAACTGAGAAAGGATCCTATAGATTCAAGAGATTACCATATGGTCTTAAAATAGCACCGAATTCATTTCAAAGAATGATGTCCTTAGCATTCTCTGGCTTATCACCAGCTAAAGCTTTCCTTTATATGGATGACTTAGTAGTAATTGGTTGCTCAACTTCACATATGTTACGAAATTTAAAAGATGTATTTAGTCTTTGCAGACAGCATAATCTAAAGCTACACCCTGAAAAATGCTCATTTTTTCGTGGTGAAGTAACATTTTTGGGCCACAAATGCACAGATAAAGGCATTCTGCCTGATGACAGCAAATATTCCGTAATTAAAAACTACCCTACACCTAAAAATGGTGACGAGGCAAAACGCTTCGTGGCATTTTGTAACTACTACAGAAGATTCATTCCGAATTTCGCTGAGTCATCGCGCCATATCACTCGACTATCTAAGAAAAATGTACAGTTTGAATGGACCGATGAGTGTGAAAAATCATTTCAATACCTCAAAAGCCAATTATTAAGTCCAAGACTGCTACAATACCCAGACTTCAAAAAGCAATTCTGTATTACAACAGACGCTAGTAAACACGCCTGTGGAGCTGTCCTTAGCCAAGAGAAAAACGGTGTACAAATGCCTATTTCCTACGCATCTAGATCATTCACAAAAGGTGAATGTAATAAATCCACCATTGAACAGGAGTTAACTGCAATACACTGGGCAATACAACACTTCAGACCATACTTATATGGTACAAAATTTTTAATTAAAACTGATCATAGACCACTGACATATCTGTTCTCAATGAAAAACCCATCCTCAAAACTAACACGTATGAGGTTAGATCTGGAAGAGTATGACTTTGTAATAGAGTATATTAGGGGCCAAGAAAATAATGTGGCAGACGCACTGTCACGCATTGACTTTGAAGATATTAAAAATATCAACATAAATCATATACTGAAGGTAACAACAAGACTTCAGGGAAAAACAAGAAACAGTGACTCGGATGAAAGGACACGGGAAAAAGAATTGGTCAGTCTAAAAGTATACGAAACCATAAATGCCTATAAATATTTAAAAATGCCTCAGTTGCATTTCACAAAGGATACTTTAAATATCCTTGCCGGAAAGAAAAAACTTTTCGTGTATAAGCTGAATGACTTAGTTATTAATGGAAAGGTCGATTTAGATCACCTCTTTCCAAAGCTTGCAAAAATAGCTGATAACATAGGTTTTTCAACATTTAAATTATCACTAGATGATAATCAATTAAAAATCCTAGGAACAAATGTAGAAACATTTAAAGAAACAGGCAACCGCATTTTAAAGGATTATGAGCTAACCATTGTACTCATACCTAACATAACAAAAGTAACAACTAATCAAGAAAGACTAGATATAATGAAAAAGTGTCATGAAAACCCCATTAGTGGAGGACATCCAGGAATCACTCGCATGATAAAAAAATTAGGCTTTATTATTATTGGAAAGGTATGACGAGAGATATTACCCGTTATGTGAAGAATTGCAAACAATGTCATTTAAATAAAGCAACAACAAAAATAAAACAACCATTTATTGTAACACCGACCCCTATTAAACCATTCGATGTGGTCATTATTGACACCATAGGACCACTTCCAAAATCTGAATCCCAAAATGTGTACGCAGTAACCTTAATGTGTGATCTTACGAAATATTTAATTGCCATACCGGTAGAGGACAAATCAGCAAAAAGTATTGCAAAAGCAATAGTGGAAGGATTTGTATTGACATATGGTCCCATGAAAAAAATAATAACTGACATGGGTACTGAATATATGAACCAAATACTACAAGAGCTTTGTTCAATGATGGGAGTGGAGAAAGTCAACTCTACACCCTATCATCATGAAGCTCTAGGAACTGTGGAGAGATCTCACAGAACGTTTAATGAATACGTGAGGTCTTATATCGCATCTGATAAATCAGACTGGGACATATGGTTGAAATACTTCACGTATAGTTACAATACAACACCGTCAACTGCACATGATTATTGCCCTTTTGAACTTATTTATGGGAAAATCCCTCCTTTAATGGATTGCACCAGAGACAATATTATAGATCCATTGTACAATGTAGACTCATACGAAAAGGAAGTTAAATTCAGACTGCAAGTAGCTTGGCGCAGAGCCGCTATCCTCATCAATAATACTAAGTTACAAAGGCATTTAATTTCCCGAGAGAATGCAAATTCGCCAAATATTGCGATAAACGACCTTGTACTGGTTCAAAATGAAGCTGGTCACAAACTGGATCCTTTGTACAGGGGACCATATAGGGTCGTGGCCATTCATGAAAGCAACGATGTTGACTTAATGGACACAAATGATAAACCTTTTACTGTTCACAGAAACAGAATAAAGAAGATCAATTCTTGAATATCATTTTTTGTGTTTTGTTTTTTTTTCTTCTCTACTTCATTTTTCAAGGTAGGGAACCTACGACGACTTTGATTGCTTTGTGATTGTAAGCTACCCAATATAATTGCAATTTTCTCTTTATCTTAAATTTTTCAATCTCAAATAATAATACATAATAAGATTATTCCTTCTGTTAAGGATCTAAAAACAAAAAAAAAAAAAGGTTTTTAAATAATTTTTGTATTCAAATAATAATTGGAGTGATCTATCTAAGATTATTCCTTCTGTTAAATGGTGAAGGACCTAAATAAAAATATATATAAATATATATATCAATTATATAAAAATAAAAAATATATATAAATATATATATCAATTATATAAAAATAAAAAATATATATAAATATATATATCAATTATAAAAAAAAAAATTTTTAATTTTGTAATAGTGTTAGAAATCCCAAAATTTTATTGTAACTTAAGAATGATCAACTTAAATATATTGATCATTCTTTCCGAAAAAGGGAGGTGTAGTGTGTGTTTATTTACTTTTGGTCACTATGTCCGCACACTTGTGTGTTTGACTGTACAAGTTATTTATCTGTTCACACACTTTTGTGTTTTACTAAATTGCTGCATGCCATCTGCATTCAGCATGTGTCACACGACACCATCGTTATTTTTGTAATCTTTTATACACACATGCACTGAATTTTTGTGTGGGAATATGCAACGTTTGCATATTCCCACCGCAATGAAATGTATTAGCTTAAGTTAGAATTAAGTTATTTTATTATAATAAGATCAGACAATAAAGAATTATCAAGAGGGACAGTTGCTTCGGCCGCTGTCCTCTTGGATTGAAACAACAAAACATAAATAATTTTTACATTATATTACAGTACATCGAATAAGTAAAAATAATTAATGTGATGATCGTAAAAAGATAAGTAAGAATAGTTAAACATACTGAGGTAGAGTAAAATAATTTCGTGCTAACCTAAATAGAAAAATGAAAAATTGGAAAAAACAGAAAATTAATAGTGATACTTATAAATGTGTTTACCAAAGGTAAATCAATTGTATACACAACAATAGTTTCTCATATTCCGTTCATTATAGATTTAAGTTAAATAGCTGATGTTAATAAGAATATCTACCCAAGTAGATAGACTAGGGTGCTGATGAAGTGCGTGGCTGCACAGAAAAGTATCGGTATTTCCCCCAGCTTAAAGTCTAAGTTAAATTTTTCTTCTCTTCTTTAGAAACTCACATTAATTAATAAAAAATATTTCATTCAATAAGAATTGAAATTACTGAACTTGAGCCTAACTATGAATTATTTCTGATTAAAATTCACTACAGTTCAATTAAAATATCTAAAAATTTCTCAATTAAAATTTATCTTTATTTGGAAGTCTTATAAATTACGAATAATAAGGAACAATGTCATGATATTTTACTTAAAATTATTGCATTATTAAACCTAATAATATAAAAAATAGCACAGACTGCAGTGGAATTCATACGAAAAGCTGTCAAAAATATATATTAAAATTCAGTGGAATGTGTTATGTAATTTGGTGAAAGTTTAATAAAAAGTGAAAAGGACATTTTTGCTTGTTTTGTTGGGTAAGGGCTCAGTTAGCCGACTGTAATATAAAGTAACTACAACAGTAATAAACAGCTGATAGAAATTGTTATGTGAAAAGTAATGAAAATGATTATACAGATGTAATGTGACGTAACCTACTTTGCATATAAAAATATCGATCAGCTGTTCTTTACGGTCGAGTTACATTATATTACATTCGGCTAACTGAGCCTTAAACAATGCTTTTTTAACTTATTTGAAAAATTAAAGGTTATGTATGTATCTTACACAAATACATAGAATTGTATTTATATCCAGGCTGCCCAGAGAAGCGCCAGAGTGCCGAACATCAGACGGCTTTTTATAAAAATGAATACAAATACGCTTATACATTTCTCTCAGTTCTCTCTCTGTGAGCTGCTCTGATTTATACCCAGGCTGTTCAAACTGGCACCAGAGTGCCGAACACCAATCGGCTTTTTATACAAATGAATACACCAATGCGAATACATTACTTCCGGTTCCTCTCAGTGACCAGCTATGATTTATACATGCATATATTTAAATATATGTACATTATCAATCACTGAAAAAAAAGTATTACTTCTCCCAAATTAAATATCGATTTTTTAAATCAGAATTCCCAAAAAATTCAGGGGCTAGATACGACCGTTCATGACAGGTACCGTGTTTTTGTTTATGTTTTTTTTTGCACATTTTCGAATTTTCTCCCAAGACAAGTAATTAAAAATAATATATTTTCGGGAACTAACAACAGAAATAAGTTGGGAATGACACAAACAATGTAATATTTGAAGAAATAAAATAATAATAAGTAGCACAGGCTATAAAAATGCAAAAAACGTAGTTTTTCGAGAATAACATATTGCTGAGGGTACGAATAGTATAGTTGAATGCACAATTGGACATGGTTTGAAAAATCTTATTCCATTATTAGGTTTAATATTGCAATACTTCTGAGTAAAATGTCATAATATTGTGCCTTAATATCTTATAAGACTTCCAAATAAAGATGAATTTTAATAAAAAAAATCGAAAATTCATATTTCTTTACTTGTAAATTCAAATTGCTCAAAACACGCATTTGTGTTGTATTTGTGAGTGGAATTTGACATTTTCCATTGCCAAAATTGGTCACAAATACTTTTCATTACTTCGTAACCATAATATGTTGTAGAAACTGAAACTAGTTGAGAACCCACTGGTTATAATTTTTAAGTCCATAAAGTTTAATTAACTAATTACCAATAAAATCATAGAAAGTATGAATGCAAAATTATATGAAAATTACGATTAATTTTTGTCTTCTTTTTTTACCGAACTTATGAAGAAAAGTATGGGATAAAATTACTATCGTTAAGGTTGGCAGTCCTATATTAAAAAAAAAGGTAAAAAGATGTGTGCAGTGGGCAGTTGCAAGCAAAATAACAGCAAACAATTTTTCTTCCTTATATGTTTTTCGAAAAAGGAGATAATTTGTTTTCAAAAATTTCAACATGTAGAAAGAAATTTAAAATGATAAAGTGAAAACTAATATTATTTTTTTGACATTTTAAGTTCTAGTTCAAAAGTCGAAATTGATAATACTGAGATGTTTATAATATGTATGGCTGGCACATACATATAGAGGGTGTTTTTTTTAGAGGTATAGAATTTCGAATTGAAATAAAACACAAGAAAATCGTTTTAATGTCCATCAATTTGGCTTTATTGGAAGGATAATTTTATGCCATTAATGTTTAAATATGATTTCGGGCATGTGGCCGCCGCGGCTGGCTCGAATAAAGCCAATTCTACAGGTCCAATTTTCAACCACTTTTTCGAGCATATGGGGCCGTATGTTGGCAATAACGCCACGAATGTTGGCTTCCAAGTCCCCTAACGTTTTTGGTTTGTTGGCGTAGACGAGCGACTTCACATATCCCCAAAGAAAATAATCCAATGGTGTCAAATCACACGATCTTGGTGGCCAATTGACAGGTCCATTCCGCGAAATTATGCGCTCATCGAATGTTTCCTTCAATAAATCGATTGTGACGTGCGCTGTGTGGCATGTAGCGCCGTCTTGTTGGAACCACAACTCACCCACATTCATGCCATCCAATTCGGGAACAAAATAGTCGGTTATCATGGCTCTATACCGGTCTCCGGTGGCGAATCGATTCATTCGGGTCCTCTTCAACACTTTGCTCTACAGCGGCAATTGTTTCTTCGGTGCGCACTGTTCGACGTCTCTGCGGATGCGTATTATCACATAGAGTAAACGTAGTGCGAAAACGATCCATGGTTAACCGAATTAATTGCTCTGATGGACGATTATGTCGACCATAAAATGGACGGAGCTTGCGGTAAACTTCGCGAACTGAACCATTATTTTCCAAATAAATTTGCACGATTTGCAAGCGTTGTTCTTTTGTCAACCTGTTCATGATGAAATGGCAAACCAAACTAAATATTAATCACTTGACAGCTGACAAAATGGCCGCCAGTTAAAAAAGTGATGCCAACTTAAAGTTCTATACCTCAATAAAAAACACCCAATATAAGCAAACGATTTTAAGTAATACAGTGTTTAAAATCGTTTGTGGTTATCCAGAGACGATATGCTACACGCAAAATATTTCACACTTAAGAATACGAAAAAAAATTTCGTAATACAATTTTTCTGCAATAAACGAAAATTTTGTACATTTTACGAAAATGTTAGCGCGTGCAAGGAAACAGATTTTGTAATTTTACGAGTTTCGTTGTGTTATAAATATTAATTTTTACAATTATTTTCATATATGAGTATATTATCATATTTTTCGTTTATTTTATTGAAATTTCCTAAAATAAACAAATTTGTTTGCTGTAATTTAGTTTTTGGTACAAAGTTATTCCTTAATCTACACATGTTTCTTGAATTATTCGGAAACAATTTTCATATGTATAAATAAAAACTGCTGTTTTGTTTTATTTTTTAGTTTTTCCCTCATTTCTTTTCCTGTCATTATGAAGTTTTATATTAAAAATTTTTGTAATAAAAATTAGTTTTTGATTTAATCGACAGTTTGATTTGCGAGTTTCAGTGCATAGTTTAATGTACATATGTACAGTATGTATGCATGTAGTGTATGGAAAATACAGAGGCTGTAATAATTCCCCTAAAATTATATTTTCTCATAATTATTACAACCTTCCATTCCAAGATTTATAGATTTTTCTACAAACTTATTATTTAAATGTAAGAAAAAATATTATGTTTGCAGATTTTTATATATTAACTATTTTATCTAAAATTTTGTATATGACACGAAATTGTTTTTCATGATTCACGAATTTCTTTTATAATTTAAACATAATTTTTGTAAATTTACCGAAAAAAATACTTGTAAATGTACAAAATTTTGTTATTCACAGATAAACAAATACCGTTTGTGTTATCAAAGAAGGTTTTCTTAACGTAAAAATAAAGAATATTTTCGTAAAATGAACCACATTTTTCGTTTACATTAACATTTATAAATTAAGACACGAATTAAAAAAGTTTTGCTTTCTAAATTTAGAGAGAAAAATTATAATATGTTCCCCTGTGATGTTTACTAAATTTTTTGCGGTTGTGCATACATACATATATACATATGTGCATCATTCTAGCCAGTAATACCAGATTTATTTTTAGCCTCCTCGCTAAATTAGTTGTCGAGTATCGCCAATATCATAAATTATTATATAGTATATGAAAATAATATACACACTATACTTACTTAAGAATATTTTTAAGTACACGTGCCAATTATTGAATCAAATTATTTATTAGTCATTATTAACTTAAGTCCTTAATGGTATAATGGTATACGTCTTTTTATACTTCATTATCCAAAATGCTAGTTCCAATTCATAAAACGAAGTTTTTCCCACTATGTTTCATAAAAAACAAACTTTAAATTTAGAAAACAACTCTCTTTTGCATGAATTGTTTTATGTTTATTTGCCATATTTGTAACATTAATCCATATTATTACATACATATGTACATATGTATATGCTAAAAATATCGCCAAGGAATTGATATATTGCCAAGTAAATAGACAAAAGCTACTTCAAAATTTTCATCGTTAAAAACGAAGTCTGAACGTCGCCTTTGGTGACAAATCTCTACATCTGACAGCACTGGCGGTGAGCGCATTCTCAATTTTCTATAACAGGGAACAATGCTGTCAACTTTTAGATTAAAAAAGCACTGCAACCAGGAAAACACTTAAGTTAAATAAAAAGGTACTAAATTTAATATGGTTTACTTTTATTAAAGCCAATCTTATATTTCAAAAAGAGAATCATATATTAAAGAACATATGCTAAAAAAACACCAAAAAGAACGAACATACCAAACTTTCCTTTCATAAGAATATAACAGTTCCTATACGAAAACTAAATTTATTTAACATATAACTTACTAAAAATAAAGATATAAATAAATAAAGAGAACCATTTCATATTACTTTTCTATAACAATATTCAAAAAATAAGTTTAAAGTACTTTAGAGATCTACTATACATATTGTTATAGAAAAGCAATCATAGAATTATGTTTTATATTGTTTGATATATGGAAAATATTTTTTTTTCATTCTGTTGGTAACTATTCATAGTGTAACTTGTCACTTTTTTTTTAAATAAACTTTTTAATAAACCAACAAACTTATAATAGGTTATGGGCGATCTTAAAGATAGTGTTGGTATACCGCAATTTAATGGTCGCGGTTACGATGAGTGGCAATTTCGTGTAAAAATTCATTTTGAAAATTTGAATTTGGTGGAAGTTTTAACGGGCCTACCACCAACGGATGCTGCAGCGTTGTTAGAGTTTGTCGTATTGTCGCGTACCTGTAAATCCTTGTTGCCGTGTAGTGGAGTTGTGAAATGACAATGCAACCTATGTACATGTTGATTATCAGACGATTGGCCGCGCTGGCATGCTGGCGTATCACCGGCTAGGGCTCGCCGTCTTGGGGTGGTTCTTGCCAACCCATCTGGAACAACCACGACAAACGAACGACAAAATAAAAAATTCATGCCAGCTTAGTAAATTCTCAAATTAACATGTTTGAGGTGGAAAAAAGAAAAAAAATTGGTGCCCGAAGCAGGTACCAATTACCTCCCTGATTGCTCATACACACACACATGACCCAAATTCGCCTGGCCGATGTTTTACCAGGACATCAACCCTCCCCTTTTGAGATCAGATGACCTCTCCATGACATCGCACTCAGACTGCGATGCCCCTACGCTTGCGCCACCCGGAAAAACGCTTTACTTTCCCCTACTTACTTACCGCATTTCATACGTTCTCACACAGTCATCTTAATGGAGGAGCCGGTGTATTTCAATTTAAATGTACATATATAAAATGGTATTTTATTCATTAAAATTTTTCATTGAACAGCAAATAATCTTAATTAAAAAAAAATTCCTATCAAAACCTGTTTTTTTTTATATACTAAAGTGGCAAAAATAAAGGAGATCACAAACAATTTGATATAAAGAAAAATAAATATTACGTACTTAAAAGAATCAAAGTTTGTTTTTGTGAATCAACAAGAAAAAATTACATTCTTTTTTACTAACTTTCTTCCTACTGGGGTTTTCTTTTAGATACATAGACAATTTTACTTTTTTGCTTGTTTCTTAAATCAAAAATTTCAAAAATTTAAATTTTCTTTTTTCATTTAGCTATGGGTGTAGGGCCAAGTGTTACTAATATTTGCCGTCAGTCAGTGGCGTGTACTGCGTACGCTGTTGCTTTATAATGTAGGTCAAATTCCTTGGATACATATATATACATATGTATGTCTATGTACACACCTATATATATATGTCTACATATATTCGCATATATATTTATATATACACGTATATATATATATATGTATTCATATATATATTTTACCACAATTCTTATACGCGCGTTAGTAAGGTAAACACTTGTACAAAAAATAAAAAAAAACAAAACGGGCAAATACCCTATATACGAGTTCCCTACGCTGCCTAGGTTGAGCTCACCCTATCTAGCGATCAGGATTCACAATTTAGTGAAGAATTAAAATTACAAAACAATATGTCACTAAGTGTTTTCCCTATCTTGCCACCAAAAACACAAATATGAAAAAAATGAAATTTATATATATAGGTATGTAGGTTAAAAATTATATACGTACATATATACATAGAGTAATTATATTTTTAAGCCGTTCGTTCACGTCCCGTCTCGTAAGTCTAACGTCAATTGGCAAAATACCTGGGCACTGGGTTACTTAGTTGAACATTTTTCCCAAACTGCTGTCTTCGTCCTTCGGCTGGGAGTTAGTTGGAACAGTTAACCGCTGGATGTGATGCCTAGCAGACCTTTGGGACTTTCCTTTGGATTTTCCTTCGGCACATACAATCCTCTTCCATCGCCCGGCAAATCACGTAACATCAGCGACACCAATCTTCCGGAGCACCGGTGTCTTAAAACGTCGTGACCAAGAACAATCTTCTTTCTGTTTTATATGTTAGACACTCGTTTTCTTATTGTAATTAATTCAGGAAAAAGTAGTTTTTTTTTATATAATTTCTGTAGGCGCTCCAATTAATGATCTTATGTGGATACAATATGTTTCAAAGTTGCCAATAAGTAAATTTTAATTTCAACACAGAGAAACAGCAAACGAGTACTACTTTTTTTTCCACAATTATATTAACCTCAAACTGGAACAATTTCAGTTTTAAAAAGTTTTGTTTTAATTGTTTGAATATCTTCCAAGATATTTTCTTTAAAAGGGCGTATTCCTTTTTTTCCACTTTTCTTTTCTAGGTATGGCTGCCGTTTTTGCAGTTTCTTTCCTTCTTCACACGAGACGATTGCAAAGAACGAGTATGCACGATTGTAAAAAAAAAATGGGCCAAAAACGTTTTCCAACGTGAATTTATCACCAGCAGATTGCTTTCTTATTGTCTTCACCAAACTTTAAACTTTTTGTGCGGCACATTAATTATTTAATTAAATATTACTTTATTTGTTTGTCTTTTGTAATTTAAGGGAATTATTTCGTGGATTTAATTTTTGCTGCCTCTTGGCCGAAAGAAAAAAAATACGACTGTGCCGCTGCACTCACTGAACAAAACTTAACTTCTTTTTCTTCTAGCACACTCACTATGCAGCGACGCCATTTCTTTTCAATTTTCTTTTCTTCTCTCCAGCCATCTTTTTTTCTTCTAGAACGTTTCGTTCCCGCTCAATAGCCATCTTTTTTATTTCTTTCTTTGCTTACTGCTTTTCATTACAACTCTGTGTTTTCCAACGCTGTGCCCTGTGTCTACACCGGCTAAATCGATAAGATGTCAGGCTTACACACTTGCGCACGCCACAAACCCAACCATTTCCACGACCCAGCTACGGGCCTGGAAATGGGAGGGACACCGTGCACATGTAGTTGCCTCTACGGGGTTAAAACTTAATGCTGGTCGCCCGATATTAATGTATTGGCGGTCTGAATTTGGTCTGCCTATTTCCCCGGTGATTATGATTTTGAGTCTATACTATGCTAAAAGAACGTTTTGTGTAGGGTACTCTAAAAAGGTTAGGAATAAACCCACCAACTTCCAAAAGTTAAAATAAGAAGGTAAAGAAAATTATTCCTGCTCGATGTCCAACACTGCGGGTATGCAAAAACACAAGGACTAAGTCCACCAAGCATCACTGACCCTTGGCGGTAAATACCCCCTGGGTTTTTGTAAAAAAAAATAATGGAAAAGAAAAAATAAAATATATATATATAAAAGGATTTTTGCTAACTAAAGAAAAATGAACTCAAAACCATGAAACTTTCTAAAGGTGTGGTAAAATATTCAATTGAAGCACTCTAAGTATTTGTCACCCTTTTTGAAGGCTTCATTTAGTTTTGAGTACCTCTTAAAGGCCTTGTTTTATCTATTCTAATAACTTATGTATAATTCGTATAGATACTATAAATTCAAGGACACCTGAGCGATGCATAAAAAAATGATGAGGACGAACACCCGAAAAAAAAATTTTCAGTGTGCGAGTGGGTCCTCAACCCGAATAAAATTTGATAAATTAATTATATATATAAAAAATTTGAGTAAAAAGAAAAAGACTAAAGTCCTATTAATTGCTTCACAAATTGACTACGGATTAATATGGTTTTCTCAACCAGCTGACTGATATGTGTCGTGGGAATCAACAAACGAACAGAATGGTAGGTGACCTCTATAGACTACTTAGATATAATGTTAGAAAATAAGTTTGAAAATCGACTTACGTAGTATAAAAGATAATTACGGACAAGCTTAACCGACATTATGTTCTTACGACCTGATTGCTTTAAATGTTTTGACGATTGCACAGAAAATGCTGGGACTAGAACCACCAAAGATTTTAAAGCTATTGCTTCAAATCTTTGGCGTGAAATACCCCCAGTGATTTTCCTTGAAGATCTTCTATCTCATAAAGGCTGTTTCCAATCGGTTTTCTGACGCGACATTTCAAAAATTTCCGTGCAAGTTTTGCATTAAATCCGCTTTTGAAGTCGCTTTGTTGGAAATTTCGCCGGTATATTTCTTGACCAGGGATAAATTTAACATCGCGACATCTCGTGTTATACGTCGATTTGTTACGTAGGTAAGCTTTGTGTATCATTTCGCGTATCTTTTGCCTTACTAGTGACATTTTCTCTGATTTTGTTATTATATTGAGCTCGGGGTCATTTAAACTTTCTAGTCTTTTGGCTAACTTATACATACTTCCGTGCCCAATCGCGTTCATACCGAACAGTGCGTAATACGGCGTAACTCCGATAGACGTTTGTATGGACGATCTAAGGGAAAATTCAATTTCCGACAAATGTTTGTCCCATTCAGCCTGATCATCTTGTAGATATGAACGTATGGCAGACAAAATTGATTGATTCGTTCGCTCGAACGCGTTAGCTTGCGGAGAGTGAATTGCGGTACGTACGTGTTTAACACCAAAATTTTTCACGAGCTCTGCGAATTCTCTGCTAACAAATTGTTGGCCATTATCAGAGACAATAGTCTCTGGCGTTCCAAACTTATGAAACACTTCGGCTATCAAAAATTTTATTACGTTTTTTGTGTTTGCCTTTGGCAGAGCTTTTAAAAGAACAAATTTTGTTAAATGATCTAAAACGATAAAAATAAAACTGTTGCCGTTCTTTGAGCGTGGATAAGGACCGAGAAAATCTACGAAAATTCTTTGAAATGGACGCTCACTAGTAATTTCCGCTCCCATTGGTGGTCGTAGAGTTTTGTTGCTTGGTTTCGTTTCCTTGCAAATTTCACAATTTGCCACGAATTCACGAATTTGCGCGTTTTGATTTGGCCAGTGAAAATACTCTTTGACTCGTCGAAGAGTTTTTCCAACGCCTCCGTGACAAGCCAGTGTTGAATTGTGTGACTTTTCTATGATGGACGTAGTTAATTCATGAGGGACCCATAGCTTCCATGAGAAGTCTTCATTCATTACTACTCCATCATAAGGTCGTGCTCTTTTGTAAACATATCCCTCAACTACTTTTAAATCAGGCAACTGATCAGAATTTTTTTCTATAGTAGAAATTAATTCTAAATAGTCACTGGATTTAAAAGCACTTGAGTTGAGATCGACCAGCCCTTCTACATCTGCTGAGACTTCATCCATTTCGTAACGCGATAGGGTATCGGGTACTACATTTTGTTTCCCCTGCCTATGCTCTATTGTGAAATCATACGATTGGAGATGTAGGCTCCACCTAGCTAAACGACCAGTGAGATCTTTATGTGACATAAGCCACTTAAGACTACTGTGGTCGGTTATCACGGAGAAAGGCATAAGTTCTATATAGGGCCTAAACTTCTTAATCGCCAGGACTACCGCCAAGCATTCACGTTCAGTAACCGAATAATTCTTCTGCGCCGATGTCAATTTGTGTGAAAAATAGGCAATGGGATGTTCTTCGCCAGAATCGTCTTTCTGAAAAAGAACAGCTCCAGCCCCCACATCTGACGCGTCACACTGAACGTAAAAATGCCGGGAGAAGTCGGGGTGATTGAGAAGTGGGCTCGAAATCAGAGCATTCTTGAGGCGATCAAACGCAGCTTTGGCTTCATCGGAAAACTTGAATTGCTTCCCCTTCTTTAGCGTGTCAAAGATTGGAGCTGCAATGGTGGCATAGTCTGGTATAAATTTTCTATACCAGCCTGTTGCGCCCATGAAACTCCGCACCTGCTTAGCCGTTTTAGGGTAGGCAAAACGAGTAATCGTTTCCACCTTCGCCGGATCAGGTTTAAGTTTACCACCTCCTACTATATAACCCAGATATCTTAACTCTTTAAAGCAGAATTTAGATTTTGCCACATTTATGGTCAATCCTGCTTTTGTCAGACTATTAGCCACACGAGACAACAACTCCAAGTGTGTCGCAAAATCTGGAGACACCACCAGAAGGTCATCTAAGTAGACAAAAACTCTATCCCGAAGTGCTGCAGGGATCATCTTATCCATTAAACGGCATAACCTTTGAGCTGCGTTACACAGCCCAAAAGGCATGACCGTAAAATGGTAAAGTGGTCGCCCAGGCACCGTGAAAGCAGTTTTTCCCTACTAGACTGATCCAGTGGGATCTGCCAGAATGCGTCTTTCAGGTCGACACTAGAAATAAAAATCGTGTCTCCCAAGCGGCTAAGCAAACCCTCAATGTGGGGCAGAGGATAGGCATCCTTGACCGTCAGTGCATTGAGCTTTCGAGCGTCCAGACACAATCTGTTCTTTTCGCCCTTACGGACTAAAGTCACTGGATGGCTCCAAAGACTCTCGCTAAGCTCAATGACACCAACACCAAGCATCCTATCGAGCTCTGCGTACATTAGTTTTTGTACTGCCGGGGAAACAGGATAGTGTCGGTCCTTCACTGGGATTGCGTCCCGCGTGTCTATTACATGTTGTTCTAAATGTGTCTTACCCAGACCTTTTTTGCTGAAGCAGGGGAACAACGATATGACTGAATCTAATTTCTGTTGTTGTTCATCTGTCAACTTATGAGTCACAATATCTGCGTCACTTTCTGTCTCTTCGACGAGACTTATTCCATTTGTCGTGAGACTATCGAGGTTGGCAAACATTTTAAAAACCTTCATAAAATCAACCCCCAAAAATAACTCACGACTCAAAGTAGGCACTAAATAAAAAGTTATGACCTGCGTTGTCTGGCCAAACGTAACTTGCGCCCGTACGCGGCCTACAATCTTATGCGCGGTACCGTCGGCCGTTTTTATAATGTTCGCGAAGTCGTGTATTTTCAGTCCTGCTTTCTTTACAAAATCTAGACAATTGAGGCCTAAGCACGATACTGTTGCCCCACTGTCTAGAAGACCTTCTATTTCGCAACCACCTAAAGCAATTTTGGTGTAAAGACGCGAATCCGTACCTTCATACAGCGAAGCGATAGAAAGTTCTCGCCTCACTTTTCTACGTAGCTTGTACCTCTCACGCGCCTTTTTAATTCTGTTTGAGATATTGCCAAAAATTCTACGTTTTGCCTCATTATACTCGCGTATTCTGATGTGAAGAGGTTTTATTTCTCTCAATTTGACGTCGCGATTAAAATTGTTAATTACTTTATCCTTATTTTCTAAAATCCTAAACCTACCCACCACTTTTTCCGTTTGTTGATTCGAAACTGGACTTAAACTTCGGTCGAACGCGTCTCGCCAGTTCGGGACGTGTTCTGATTGCGGTTTCCCTGACATTTCGGACACTTAGGAGCCACTACGTTATCCCTACCACACCTAAAACAAAAAATACGTGTAACTGGCTCAGGGCAGTCTACAAAGCTATGGCCCACAACCTTACAATTCCAGCATGTGTAGTTACTGGTGGATCGTAGCTCATCTACTTCTGGATCAATTAGAGGAAAATTTTCGTCATCATACGTGATTTCGTTTACTCTAGGCTGGAAATTTGAACGCTGCTGGTAGAGTTGCCTCTGATTAGCAATTAAATTTTCCGCACGCCTCACCTCTCGACAAAACTCTGACAACGTTCTTAAATTCACTGAGAACATCATTTGCGCTAGAGATGGTTTTAGATTGCCCCTCATAATTTCCACCAACTGCTCCTCCTCGTAAGGATTTTCTTGCTGGTTTCGCAATTTTATGACGGCATTATAAAAATCATCGAACGCTTCGTTTGGCTGTTGACGCCGATTCAGAATCTTCATTTGTACTTGGTATTCTTTTTCAAAACACCTATATTTTGCCAGCAAAGCCTTCTCTAACTCCCCCCACGTATTAATAAGGACTATTTTCCTATGGTCCCAGTACCAATCGAGCGCGGGTCCTTCTAGTAATAAGTGAAAATTCCTGAGAATTTCATTGTCAGGACAATCATAGTCTCTCCTTAACGCTCCCACTCGAAAAATGAACTCCTGGACATTCATGGTCCTACTGGTGCCATCAAACTTTAACCCCCATTTCGCTAATTTATACCTATCTAGTGGTTCATGACTTTGTCTAGAAATCGCCTGAGGATATTCCTGGGGTTGTTGCTGGTAATACGTTGGCGCAGCCCAAGCCCCCTGTGGATGGCTTGGCTGTGCGTTACTCGCAGTTGGACGCTGCAACGAAGGTTGACGAGGCGGTGGATATTGCCCATATTGTTGCTGCATGTATACTGGCTGTGCGTTGGCTGTCAAAATATTTTGCTGTTGTCTCACTGATTGTCGAACCGCTGCCATCTGCGGTTGCTGCCGTAAATCGTGAGTCGTGTATTGTGCGTATGTTGCCTGTGTAACCGAAGGTGGATGAGCAATCGCCTGTGGTGGTGCTACCTCACCTGGTACACTTTGCCTAACTCTAGGTGGCTCTGTATATCGTGGCGCTGGATACAATGGTGGTGGTGGCATCTGATTTATGGCTGCCTGTCTAAAATCGTTTTGTTGTTGTTGAGTAAAAACCTGCCCAGTCACGACAGAAGGCCGGAAACCAACTGGTGGCTGGGTATATGGCAACTGAGGCGGTGTTGTTTGGTGCATAGACCCTACTATCGGAGCAATGCCAGACGGATGTGGTGATGCTTGATTACCCGCGGCTGCTCTTAACGCGTCTTTTAATTCACATAGCGCTTTTTCAATTTTACTATCTACTTTTTTCAACCAATCAGCTTGGCACATGCCCACTGTGGCCTCAACTACTTGCTGAATATTAATTGCATCGCAAGGAGCTTCAGCTATTGGACTGAAAGAAAAATCGGCTCGCTTTTCGGTACGAGTGTCTTGAGCCCTGGAGGCTGAAAAACTTGGTGACTCTACTATTTGTTCTGCACCCTCTGAGCTAGCTGTTAAGTCATGCGCTACTGAGGTAGCCAGAACTGGATTGTTCACCGTTGAAAAGGTAGTTACTGTACCTGTGGCTGATGACGAAGTGGCAAAAGTTACTGTCGCGGGGGTTATAGCCCCACCGGTAACACTAGCACTGGTTGTGGCCATATTACACAAGTTCCTACTCAAACTTCGGGTTAAAACCATTTACCAAAAGCCCAGGAAAAATTTATATAATTATAAAAAAAATCAATTACGAGTCTAATCTCGTTTCCAGAAACAATTCAAACCAAATACAAAAAAAATAAAAAGGAAAATATATAATAATACTTGACCTGTAATATCGAATAGTAGCAAAAAAAAAATTTTTTTTTAATAATACCAAAAAACTCTCTCTGATGTGGAGAACAAAAATTCAAACTTATATAAAAAAAATACGTTTCTCCTATGGAAAAACAGCAAAATCTAAAAAAAAAAAAAAATATATATATATATTAAACCATGTACATATGTGCGGCAGTGTTCGGGTAAAAGTAAAAGCTTCCAGACGACGTAAGTATTAATTAAATTGAGTTGTAGTGTGTGTATGTTTATTGATGTTTAGTTATTATATGTTTTCAGGAGATAATTTTGAAAACAAAAAAAAGGAACCAAAAAAAATTAAACACTATATGTATGTATGTATGTTGTTAAGACTGTCAGTAAAGGAAGTGAAGCAACTATAGAGAATATTAAACTCGTCTCTAAGGACTGACCACAACTTTACTGTAGCTAATGCTTTTCTCTGTTAAGGATAATAAAAAGGTAAGTAAAACTCAATCAAAAATTTACAAGATGTTTACTATATATTTCACCAGAAAACAAATCATTTATCAGATCTTTATCATATTCCAGCCGATGAGCAATTAAAAACCATAACAATAAGAAAAATTGAATTTTCACAAAAATCTTTAAGACTCAGTCTGCTGCAACATGATAAAAATTCTCTGAATCTGCCAAAACACCTGACCTCACCATTTGCACAATATGTCGCAACGCGACCTCAGTTCTTATGACTATAGTGCCGGGACTTACATATGTGCTAATGGCGAGAGCCATGGCATTTTGAAAGCTCAGTCCTGAATAAAGAAAAAAATTTTCAAATGGAACAGTTCTTATTTTCTTCAAAGCGTCGCGGCTGCTAGGGACTCTTATTACCTAACAGGTCATACGTAAAAAGGAAAATCGAACAATCTATAAAAAAAAAATGCATTGAAAACTAAAAAAAAAAGAAATTTTTGCATTCAGGACTTGCTTCGGGCCCCACGTTGGGCGCCATTCTATTATTGTCGTACTGTCGCGTACCTGTAAATCCTTGTCGCAGTGTAGTTGAGTTGTGAAATCACAATGCAACCCATGTACATGTTGATTATCAGACGATTGGCCGCGCTGGCATGCTGGCGTATCCCCGGCTAGGGCTCGCCGTCTTGGGGTGGTTCTTGCCAACCCATCTGGAACAACCACGACAAACGAACGACAAAATAAAAAATTCATGCCAGCTTAGTAAATTCTCAAATTAACATGTTTGAGGTGGAAAAAAGAAAAAAAATTGGTGCCCGAAGCAGGTACCAATTACCTCCCTGATTGCTCATACACACACACATGACCCAAATTCGCCTGGCCGATGTTTTACCAGGACATCAACCCTCCCCTTTTGAGATCAGATGACCTCTCCATGACATCGCACTCAGACTGCGATGCCCCTACGCTTGCGTCACCCGGAAAAACGCTTTACTTTCCCCTACTTACTTACCGCATTTCATACGTTCTCACACAGTCATCTTAATGGAGGAGCCGGTGTATTTCAATTTAAATGTACATATATAAAATGGTATTTTATTCATTAAAATTTTTCATTGAACAGCAAATAATCTTAATTAAAAAAAAATTCCTATCAAAACCTGTTTTTTTTATATACTAAAGTGGCAAAAATAAAAGAGATCACAAACAATTTGATATAAAGAAAAATAAATATTACGTACTTAAAAGAATCAAAGTTTGTTTTTGTGAATCAACAAGAAAAAATTACATTCTTTTTTACTAACTTTCTTCCTACTGGGGTTTTCTTTCAGATACATAGACAATTTTACTTTTTTGCTTGTTTCTTAAATCAAAAATTTCAAAAATTTAAATTTTCTTTTTTCATTTAGCTATGGGTGTAGGGCCAAGTGTTACTAATATTTGCCGTCAGTCAGTGGCGTGTACTGCGTACGCTGTTGCTTTATAATGTAGGTCAAATTCCTTGGATACATATATATACATATGTATGTCTATGTACACACCTATATATATATGTCTACATATATTCGCATATATATTTATATATACACGTATATATATATATATGTATTCATATATATATTTTACCACAATTCTTATACGCGCGTTAGTAAGGTAAACACTTGTACAAAAAATAAAAAAAAAATAAAACGGGCAAATACCCTATATACGAGTTCCCTACGCTGCCTAGGTTGAGCTCACCCTATCTAGCGATCAGGATTCACAATTTAGTGAAGAATTAAAATTACAAAACAATATGTCACTAAGTGTTTTCCCTATCTTGCCACCAAAAACACAAATATGAAAAAAATGAAATTTATATATATAGGTATGTAGGTTAAAAATTATATACGTACATATATACATAGAGTAATTATATTTTTAAGCCGTTCGTTCACGTCCCGTCTCGTAAGTCTAACGTCAATTGGCAAAATACCTGGGCACTGGGTTACTTAGTTGAACATTTTTCCCAAACTGCTGTCTTCGTCCTTCGGCTGGGAGTTAGTTGGAACAGTTAACCGCTGGATGTGATGCCTAGCAGACCTTTGGGACTTTCCTTTGGATTTTCCTTCGGCACATACAATCCTCTTCCATCGCCCGGCAAATCACGTAACATCAGCGACACCAATCTTCCGGAGCACCGGTGTCTTAAAACGTCGTGACCAAGAACAATCTTCTTTCTGTTTTATATGTTAGACACTCGTTTTCTTATTGTAATTAATTCAGGAAAAAGTAGTTTTTTTTAATATAATTTCTGTAGGCGCTCCAATTAATGATCTTATGTGGATACAATATGTTTCAAAGTTGCCAATAAGTAAATTTTAATTTCAACACAGAGAAACAGCAAACGAGTACTACTTTTTTTTCCACAATTATATTAACCTCAAACTGGAACAATTTCAGTTTTAAAAAGTTTTGTTTTAATTGTTTGAATATCTTCCAAGATATTTTCTTTAAAAGGACGTATTCCTTTTTTTCCACTTTTCTTTTCTAGGTATGGCTGCCGTTTTTGCAGTTTCTTTCCTTCTTCACACGAGACGATTGCAAAGAACGAGTATGCACGATTGTAAAAAAAAAATGGGCCAAAAACGTTTTCCAACGTGAATTTATCACCAGCAGATTGCTTTCTTATTGTCTTCACCAAACTTTAAACTTTTTGTGCGGCACATTAATTATTTAATTAAATATTACTTTATTTGTTTGTCTTTTGTAATTTAAGGGAATTATTTCGTGGATTTAATTTTTGCTGCCTCTTGGCCGAAAGAAAAAAAATACGACTGTGCCGCTGCACTCACTGAAGAAAACTTAACTTCTTTTTCTTCTAGCACACTCACTATGCAGCGACGCCATTTCTTTTCAATTTTCTTTTCTTCTCTCCAGCCATCTTTTTTTCTTCTAGAACGTTTCGTTCCCGCTCAATAGCCATCTTTTTTATTTCTTTCTTTGCTTACTGCTTTTCATTACAACTCTGTGTTTTCCAACGCTGTGCCCTGTGTCTACACCGGCTAAATCGATAAGATGTCAGGCTTACACACTTGCGCACGCCACAAGTTCAAGAAGAATGACAGAAGAGCAAGAGACAAACTGGTTTCATTCGTGAGTAATGACTGTTTGGGATACATTCGCGAAAAGCAAACTGCCAAAGGAATGTGGGAAAGCCTCCAGAATGTATTCGCAAAGAAGTCCCTTGTTAATCAAGTGCTAGCAAGAAAGCAAATATTGAATCTGCAAATGAACGAAGGTCAACCCGCAATGGAACATTTAATGAAATTTGAAAATTTGGTAAGGAATGTGAAGATGGCTGGTGCTAAAATAGACGAAAGTGATATCCTTACGCAGCTATTTATGATGTTGCCTGATAAATTCGATCCATTAGTTACTGCTTTGCAAAATATAGAAGAAGCCAAACTGAGTTACAATATGGTAAAGGAACGTTTGCTTCTCGAAGAAACCAAGACTTCAAATCGTGTTGAAGAAGAAGGATCTATAAAAACGGCTTTTGCAGGAAAGAAAAATTTTAAGAAAAAATTTCCAGGTCGGTGCTTTAAGTGCCAAAAAATTGGTCATACAGCTCACGAATGCCGTCAGGGTGAAGCGCGTAGTGCAAAAAGTGTTAAACAAACAGACTCTATTTGTTTTATGGCTGATACTAGTATATCAAATAGTGGTAAGTCATCAGTGAAATTTAAATTAGATTCTGGAGCAAGTGACCATTTGGTAAATGAAAAATGGTATTTTGATAAAATTAATAATTTACCAAATCCAATTGAAATTAAAGTTGCTAAAGATGACCAATCCCTAATTGCAAATCAAGTTGGCGTTATCGTTGGAAAAAGCAACAAAGATATTGATATAACACTACAAAATGTATTATTCGTTCCAGAGCTAAGAGATAATTTACTTTTCGTGAAGAAAATGACTGCAGCTGGTGTAGAAGTGAGATTCTGTAAAAACAAAGCTTTCATTTTAAAAGAAAATAAACTAATAGCAACTGGTTACTTAAAAGGCAACTTATATGAAGTTAGCTTGAGCGTTAAGCAAACTGTAGCAAGTTTCACAAACGTTGAAAAGAATCAGTTATGGCATAAGCGTTACGGCCACATCAATTAGTCTTCATTTAGAGAATTGATGAACAAGAATATGGTTTGTGGTATCAATATTAAACCAATAAAGATCGACTTCTGCGATATTTGTGTTGAAGGAAAACAATGTCGTGATTCTTTTAATAAGTCCCGCGTTAAATCTACGAGGCCACTGGAGAGAATTCATTCTGATCTTTGTGGTCCGATAGATCCTGTGGCTTGGGATGGTTCGAGATACTTTGTATCTTTTATTGATGATTTTACGCACTTCTGAACGATATATACAATTAAAAAGAAATCTGACGTGTTTAAGAATTTCATTGAATATGAGGCGATGGTTACAGCTAAATTTGGAACATCAATTTCTAAGCTTACCATAGATCAAGGTCGGGAATATGGATCAAAGGAGCAAAAGCATTGGTATAAACAGGAAGGAATTCAAGTTGAAGAATCCATAGCTTATTCTCCACAACAAAATGGTGTGGCGGAGCGATTCAATAGAACGCTAGTGGAGAAGGTAAGAACAATGTTATTTCAATCAAGTATGCCTAAATATATGTGAAATGAAGCGGCTTTAACTGGCGTTTATCTAATAAACCGAAGTCCAACAAAAGCACTACCGCAAGATGTTACTCCTGCAGAGATGTGGTTCGGACATAAGCCAAATATAAGTTCTCTTAAAATATTTGGTTGTAAAGCTTATGCTTGGGTACCGAAACAAAAACGCAAAAAACTCGATGCTTAGAGCCAAAAGTTAGTTATGATTGGTTATATTCCCAATGGTTACAAATTATGGGACACAAAGGTCAAGAAGATAGTAACTTCCAGGGATGTAAAGTTTGATGAAACGAAATTTCCTTATGCAGATTGTCAAACAAATGCAACGTCTGTGATAATAAGAAGTAAAATGCAAGAAGAGGATGAAGATCATGAAGATAGAAATGTGCCTGTTATTCTTAATTATGACGATCGTCCTATTGACCTAACGGATACTACTGAAAATATATCTGAAACAGATATATTAACTTCCGAAGAAGATGTAAGCCATGATGGTGGTAACGAAACCAGTGATGCCAATAATGACAATTGTGATGATGCTATAACAATTGAAAGTAGCGAAGAGCATTTCCCCAGAAGAAGCCAAAGAGAGCGTAAACCTCCAGGTAAATTTCTTGGATTTAGTTTTGGATATTCCATATACAGTGAAGGTTTCAATTTTGCGGATGTTCCTTGTCAATTCTCTGATATTGCTACTCGTCATGATTCATCTGAGTGGTATAAAGCTATCAAAGAGGAATTGAAGTCAATGGAATTAAACCATGTTTGCAAAATTGTCAAACGTCCAGAAAATACCAAATTACTAAAATCAAGATGGATTTTTAAAATAAAAACGGATGAAAATGGTATTCCAATGCGGTATAAAGCCCGGTTGGTAGTGAAAGGTTTCCTCCAACAAAAAGGAATCGACTATAAAGAAACGTATGCACCTGTGGCTAAATTGACTACTGTTCGCGTGATACTAGCTTTAGCTGTTAAAAAAAAATTAAGTCTATTTCATGTTGATGTTAAAACAGCATTTTTAAATGGAAAACTTCGAGAAGAGATTTATATGGAAGTGCCAGATGGGGTCGAAACAAAAAATGGTATGGTTTGTCATCTTCAAAAATTCCTTTATGGATTAAAACAAGCTCCAAAGTGGTGGAACGATACTCTTAATCAATACCTCATAGCTTTTGGATTTACCAGATCGAAACATGATTATTGCTTGTATACGAAATTTGAACATTCTGATATGCTATTTTTAATTATGTATGAAAACAACAAACTGTTTCAACATCTTCCAGTGAAGCAGAATACGTTGCTTTGAGCACAGCTGTATCAGAAGCTATTCAAGATTTGAGAGAAATTGAAAATGAGGCTATCACTATCTATGAAGATAACAATGGATGTATTTGTGTGGCAACAAATGTGCAGTGTAAAAAATCTAAACACATAGATATTAAGCATCATTTCATACGGGATTACATAGAAAAAGGAATTATTAACGTGGAACCTATCGGGACTGCGGATCAACTAGCTGATATATTTACAAAGTCCTTAGATAATAGCAGATTTATTAAACTTTGTGCTAGTTTAGGATTGCATGATTGAGAAGGTGTGTTATAGAAAAGCAATCATAGAATTATGTTTTATATTGTTTGATATATGGAAAATATTTTTTTTTTCATTCTGTTGTTAACTATTCATAGTGTAACTTGTTTCTACTTTTTTTTTTAAATAAACTTTTTAATAAACCAACAAACTTATAATACATATGTACATATGTATTTACATATATATAACTGTCTAAACTGTGTTAATTTTTTTTAATATATACATACATATATATGTAGATATTTGTTTCATTGCGTTTATATACACTTATGCACATATCGATACCATAATTTCAATAAATTGTACATCGATTTTTTAATTTTATGTGTTTCAGTTATATATTTTCAACTTTCTTCAAGTTGAAAATAACAAAGACTTATCCGGTAGAATTGTAACGTAGTAAACATTTAGTTACAATTTCATAAAATAAATTTGAAAAACTTTCGTGATGTTTAATTTTTTTTTACTAAATTTTTTAAATTATGTTGATTTTTTTATTTTAAAATTTTTTCTTCTACTAATTAAATAGAGGTATGTATGCCTATTTAATATAAAGTGTGTTCACATTTTAAATGGAATGCCACAGTAAATTCTACATGAGCATAAATTCATACATGAGCATGTACCAATATATCATATGGAAATCTTTCAATAAATAGCCTTTTCAACATTTTTAAAATTTGACCATAACATAGTTTTTAATTTAAGCTGAAAAGTTGCATGTACGTAATTGCTGTTTACTTGTAAATCTACATCGTTTGGTACTTCATTGTTCTCACAACACAAATTTTATCGTTTCAGAATATTGTGGTACATGTTTTAAACTTAATGAAATTCATGGAAGCTAAATTGTTTTCTACTTCTACATATAAATGTGGATGTTACAGAGCTTGTATGCCAATTTTTGCTAGTTTCTAAAACAGGTTTATATCAACTGAATCTCTGTAAGGTTTTACTTCTTCCTAAAACTCAAAAGTGAACTCAGTGTTTCTCAACTGCATTAAGTGAATCATTTTCCATATATTTTTGATAATGAAAATTTCGCTATTCGACTCCATTTGGAATGCTGATGCCATTATTTTCTTTAATTCTTTAATTCTCAGACAAATCACTTTTTACATTAATTAAATTAAATATTAAAGTTAGAGTTTGATATAGCGCGTATTCATTGAATCAGTCTTCTAACAATACAAATAAAAACATCTTGAAATGCACAATTTTAATTTTTAAATGACAGGCATGCTCAAAACAAAATAGATTTGAAATTTTAAGTTTAGAGCACTTAGAGCAAAAAAAAAATTAAAAACAAATTTAAAAAGCACTGAGCACTACAAGTATCTTCATATTTCTTCGCGTTCAAAATTTCAAAAGCTGACAACATTGCAAAGCGGGTATAATGAGTGATACTCACAGCCTAGCACATATACTAACAAAGAATATGATAGTGTATGGCTGGACACAACAGTTCTTGATACATTTTACACTCAAATTTGCTGTTAGTAAAGGGTGTGTTCGTAAATGCATCACTGCGCTGCAAATAAAAATTTAACTGGATTATCAGCGAACTTGTATTGCATTTTAAATAAAAGTTTGCACGTATGATTCAGAGTAGAGATGCATTTGCGAACATATTATTTTGATTTAAAAACCACTCTAAGCCTATAGTACAAGACATGTAGAAAGACACATTATAACGTTAGGGGAATTTCCGGCACATTGGTTGCATTTCATTCAGCAAGCAGTAGCGCGTAAAAGCGTAAAATTTTGATAGTATTTTGGTGTCAAAATCCAAATGTAACACACATTTTTATAGGCAGCACTTGTGTGTACATACATGTGAAGATCTGCTCAAACAAAAAAGTCGTTAAATAATAATACTTTCTCAACTATGTTTATTGTTTTGACATAACTACGTTGTATGTAGCATATGCAGCTTCATATTGATGTTAATATTACGCAAAAGCCGCATGCGCAAGAGGTTTTTTATTTGCCGATTACAACAGGCTTTATTTTTCATGCAAACCGAATGAATTTTAAGTTATTTTAATTTCAAACTTCTGTAAAAAAATTTTTTTTCTTATATTTGCAATAGTTTTTTACGAAACTCACGTACATACGCACGCGCATATGTATACATGCGCATATGTATACATGCGCATATGTACATACTTAAATAAATACATATTCCAAACCAACTTCATGTACATACATAGCTTACCACTTTAATATTTTTATATCCGCCAATAAAACCATTTTAATTTTTTAAACTATACACTTAAGTTGGAATCTAATTTTTATAATGAAAGAAAATAATTTATTTGCTTATTAGCATATCGCATGTGAGTTTAACATTCGCATGTGGTTCTAAGACAGTTTTGACGTCACCATGTAGCTATATTGACTACATTCCGTCTACTAGTAGCACATTTTAATGTAGAAACTCACATCTTTACACACGTGCTGCTTCTGGAAATGTGCACGACTCAGAAACAACTGTCATTTGTTAATAAAAATAACAATTATAGGGCAACTAAAGTACAATTGCAGACGCGGCATTCCTGCATGATTATAGATACTCAGTGTTGCCAATCTGGGTGTAGTTAGAGAGTGTGTAATTTCTACTCACATGTGTAATTAATGTGTAATTAAATTCTTGTGTAATCTGTGTGTAATTCTATTTTTATTTATTTTTGTTTTAATTTTAACCTAAACAAAAGATGTGTAATGTAATTTTCTTCAATTTGTAATTGGAGACACATCCATGTGCAAATTCATTGGCAACACTGTAATCATTTTATTCACACACACACACACACTGACATGTTTGCAGCTTGTAAACAAAGTTTGACAATTATAAGCAATGTATACAGTAACAGGCTGGGCTTATGCATGTACCTAGTATAATTGTATCATGCGAAAAACCTTGATTATTTCGCATGAAAAATTTGACATGTACTAAATGTAGCCCAAATCGCGGTTTTTTTTTATAAATTTCTTACTTTTTTGCTTGAAAGTATTCAACATTGTTAAAATTCCGTTCGAAAAAAAGCACTGCTCATGATGTTTCTCAGCTAAACTAAAATGATGCAAGACTAGTTTTGCATGGAAAGACATGACTTTACGTGTTTTTCACAACAAGAATTTATTTCGCAAATATTTCATACCAAACACTTTTATATGTAGCTTGACAGCATTTCTCACGAAATTGTGAACAGAGTACCAAGCTTTAGAGAAAAAAAATCAGTACATTTGGAGAAAAACAGTACAATACTTTTATCAATATAAAATTATATTTTATTGAAATAAAGCACTTTAATCCTTCTTAAATCAAAAGTTGACTTTAATGTATAATTTGTTTCAATACGGAATTGTATTAATAAAATAAATTTTTTACAAAACAATTACCACGTTTATACGCAAATCTTATTTGCAAATAAAACTACATATTTGTTAATACTGAACTTACCATTTATACGTAGATAGCATTCATCGTCGCTGTTTTAACTAACCGACCTAACTGAAATTTGTTTGAAAAATTAGTTAAGTCCACTACTAAACTTTATGAGTCATAATAGACCTTGTCTACAATTTTTATGAAGGTAAGCATTGCTGTTGAACCTATAAAAGTAGAACTATTTTAGACGTTTCCATAAGAATGCATGTAGAAAACAATCATAAAAGCTGCACTCCTGTAAAATTTTATAAATCTTAGATAGGTCAGTTACATAAAACAGCGACGACATTACTATCTTTGTACTATATTTCCACACGTTGTTTTCGATGTATTATATTTCTTACAAAACAAAAATAACAATACGCAACAAAGAAATGAACCTCCAAAATTAAATATTTTCTTAACTAATTTTGGGTCGCTGAACACGAATATGGCATTCATTGATTTTTCTTAAGAAGCGTTTTCAAGGCATTCGCGAATAACGTGTTTTTGCAGTTTACAAACATCTTGAGAACTGGTTATTTAAATTACGCAAATTTTACACTATTGAAAAGATATGTCTTTTATCAGCCTATATTTTTAATGTGTTGATCGGATAAAAATTCATTAAGTTACGGTCCTTTAGACTTAAAAAAGTTAGTATTTTAGAAACAAAGAAACATTTATTTTGTTAAACAAAATAAATGAATTCACAAACAAACTGTTGTAAGTTATTTTATGTTTAAAAAAAATTGCATAAACAACTTGTAACGAAGTTTCTTAGGCTGGGGTAGAACTCAGCCATGTCCAGGATTCGCCCACAAAAATTTGTTGATTTTTGGGACCGTGAGAGAAAAAAAAAACACGCGACGTCGATTCAATAACAATATTTCTTTATTATAATTTTCATATAATTAAATGGCCATCTAAGTGACAACTTCAAGACTCAGAAGGAGCGGTATGCATATGCAGAGCGCAGTCACTATACACGCAGATGCAGGCAGGGTGTGTAACACCCAGCGTGACCATATTAACTTATTTTGAGCTAAATTTAGTTTATTTATTTTAGATTTAGCTTTAAAATTTTCATTTAGCTCTTACCTTATTTTTTAGCTTTTTTAAAAACTCATTTAGCTTTTTTAGCCTATTTTTAATCTAAATAAATAAAAATATTTTAAAAATAAAAATATATTAAAAACATAAACAACTTATAAAAATTATAATTTTTTAGCATTTAAATATACATACATATAAATTTTTTTCATTGGAAAATAGTTTACAAAAGATACAAAATGTAAATTATATGAACGTTTTATAACAGAAATGGAAAATTGAAAAATAGAAGACAATGACAGAATGGTTAGAGCTACAATGAAAATAGTTAAATTCATATTAGTGGCCAAAATACTTTTTGAGTTTTTGGGGTATTAAATTATTTGACTTGAGTTGAACGTTCATTCAGCGGCGTCAATTAACTTAAAACAAAAATTAGAAATATACTTAATCCTGTATAAAACTATGTCCTCTTTCACACACGTCAGGTTTACCTGAAAAGTTTTTGTTTAATTTTCTTTTGAACCTGCATTTGCGTTCATACACACCGTCAAGTCAAGTCATCAAGTCTCATCAATTTGCGTTGTAGTAGAGTATTACGAATGACAAAACAAAACGAAAAAGCAAACTTGACTGGTACGGTCAAGTCTGTACACCCTTTTATTATCTTTTCCTCTCTATCCTAAATACTCAGGACTTGACGAGTCAAACCTGACGCGTGTGAAAGAGGACTATGTACCGATTTTCGTCGGCCCACCTCAATAAATTAATAAGCATAAGTACTCAACTAATTCCGGAATAAGTCTATATGGGTTTATTTCCATTCAGTGTGGAGTAATTATGTCATTATATTTCAATAAGTTGATAAATTATAGCAAATTTAGCTCTTTACTTATGACTTTATTTCACTGAGCTGACGAAACTCGGTGCAATGTGCCGATAGTATAATCCATGCTTTACCTTAAATAGCTTTAAGTACATATTTAGTACATGTTTTTAAATCTTTAAAAACTTTTTAAGATTATTTTGGGAAGCTTTTGTTTTGTTTTTCATTAAATCTAAAATATATTAATAATTAAATAGTTTCATTAAAAAAATTCAATATTTCATATGTATGTATGTATAATAAAACAAGTAAGAGTGCTATATTCGGCTGTGCCGATTCTTATATACCTTTACCAAAGTGCGTTTGTGTAGTACAGAGATACATACATACATAAGCACAGAGATATGTAGGTACATATTAATTTTGTGAAAAAATGCATACTTTTTTCTCTAGTGCAATTTTTAGGTTTTTGGCATTATGTTTAATTTGGTGCTTTTTAAATTTTGGTGATTTATTTTATTTTGCTGATTTTTTTAGGTTCGTCGATTTTTTTTCATATAGGCAATTTTTTTGGTTTTGGCGATTTTTTTCGGTTTTTGACGTTTTTTTTAATTTTGTCGATTTTTTTCATTTAGGCAATTTTTTTATTTTTTATATATACATATAATATTTTGTTAATTTTTTTGTGGCAATTTTTTTAGTTTTGACACTTTTTCTCTCGTTTTGGCGACTTTTTTCGGTTTTTGGTGTTTTTTTTGGCGACTTTATTCCTTCCGGCAATTTTTTTGATTTTGACAATTTATTTTCATTTAGGCGATTTTTTTAATTTTTGGCGATTTTTTTTCATATAGGCAATTTTTTTTGTTCTAGCGAATTTTTTTGTTTTGGTGTTTTTATTTCTCTTTGACAATTTTTTTAGTTTTGACCCTTTTTTCTTGTTTTGGTGATTTTTTTCGGTTTTTGGCGTTTTTTTAATTTTAACGATCTCTTTCGTTTTGGCGGATTTTTTTGATTTTGACGATTTTTTTCATTTAAGCGATTTTTTTAATTTTTGGCGATTTTTTTTCATATAGGCAATTTTTTTTTTTGTTTTGGCGATTTTTTTATGGCGTTTTTTTTATAATTTTGAAGATTTATTTTCGTTCTGGCGATTTTTTGGATTTTGACGATTTTTTTTTCATTTAGGCGATTTTTGTTCATATAAGATTTTTTTTGTTTTTGCAATTTTCGCGGATTTTTGTCATTGTGGGAATTTTTTTGTTTATACACTTTTTTCTCGTTTTGGCGATTTTTTCCTATTTTTGGCGTTTTTTTAATTTTGGCAATTTTTTTTTCGTTTTGGCAATTGATTTTGCCGATTTTTTTTTCATATAAGCGATTTTTTTTAATTTTTGGCGATTTTTTTCATATAGGCGATTTTGTTTTGTTTCGGCGATTTTTTTCGGTGTTTGGCGTTTTTTTTTATTTTGGCGATTTATTTTCGTTTTGGCGATTTTTTTTCATTTAGGCGATTTTATTTAATTTCTGGCGATTTTTGTTCATATAAGCACTTAATTTGTTTTGACGATTTTTGCGGTTTTTGGCGATTTTTTTTAGTTTTGCGATTTGTTTTTTCATTTAGGCGATTTTATTTAATTTTTGGCGATTTTTGTTCATATAAGCACTTATTTTGTTTTGGCGATTTATTTTCGTTTTGGCGATTTTTTTAGTTTTGCGATTTTTTTTTCATTTAGGCGATTTTATTTAATTTTTGGCTTTTTGTTCATATAAGCACTTATTTTGTTTTGGCGATTTTTGCGGTTTTTGGCGTTTTTTTGTCATTGTGGAAATTTATTTTTAGTTTTGACACGTTTTGGCAATTTTTTCGGTTTTTGGCGGTTTTTTTTTAATTTTAGCGTTTTTATTTCATTTTGGCGATTTTTTTCTTTTTGGCGATTTTTTTTAAATTTTTGGCGATTTTATAATTTTTGGATTTTTTAGTTTTACCGTTTTTGATAATTTCAACAGTTTAGCTCTTACGGTTTCCAAGATATAGCAATTTTTCAAAATCACATAGTCAAAATTGCATTAAGTGATGGACCACCCTTTAATTTAAATTTTTTTAATTTTAGTGTTAATTGTTGTAGCCTATATAAAAATACACTAATTTTACAAATTTCAAGTGTCAATATACATATTTACACACAAACATACAATTGTATGTATATTACGTGGGATTTTAAAAGTTTTCGTCACTCATTTGGAACACCCTTTAATTTTTATCTTTTATATATTTGTTGTTGTAGCGACCAAAGTTCTACATACACTGTCCAAATTTCAGACCCGTAGCTTTTACCATTCCTGAGAAAATAGCATTCTTCCTAAAACATGAAATATGTTTAATTATTAGAAAAAAGTTTAAGTTTTCCAACCCTGGAAACGTTTTTTTATTTTGTTAAATTTTTAATTTTTTTTAATTATAAATACCAATTTTATTCATACCGAAGTATAAAATAAGTTAATTTAATAAAAAAGTAATGAAAACTTGTTTTCGGTAGTTATTTTCTATGCGAATATTGAGTATGAGTTTTCCAGCTCTGAAACCGTCTGCCCGATTTTGCTGATTTTCAATAGCAAAATTTTTCGGAAAATTTCTGATACACCAGTCCAAGAACGAAGTCTCTAGCTGTTCTGGGAGCTTGGGAAAACCGATTTCACGTACAGACAGACGAACAGACGGACATCGCTTGTTCGTCTTCCCTATGCATAAGGATCCAGAATATATATACTTTATGTGTCGCTTATTAATATTGTAGAAATTACAAACGGAATGACAAACCTATATATACCCTTTTACCATTTTTTGGTAAATGGTATAATAAACATCAATACACGTGCTGAAAAAATCAGTACGACTGGCAACCCTAGCTATGTGTAATTTTTTCTTTACAAGTTTTATAAGTACAAATTAAATTAATATGAATGTAAATATAGCTATCAATATAAATGAATTTTATTGAATAAATATGTTGTTTTTGTAATTATTTTTTAAATAAAATTAAAAAAATTTTATAATTTAAACGAAAGAAAAAAACTGTATCAAAAAAATCAATTTGGGAATTTTTTGGGATGACAAATCAAAAATTGGGGATAAGCTTTGGAAAAAACCTGGCAACACTCATACAAAGTTATCAGCATTGTCAACTTGGGTGCTTTTTGAAAATTTTGGTGCGAAAAATTCCTTAAGCCTAGATCACACGAACCGCACAATGTACCGATTTTCGTCGGCTCACTAGAATATATACATATATATACATATATATATATATATATATATATATATATATATATATATATATATATATATATATATATATATATATATATATACATATATATATATATATATATTTATACATATATACATATATTCATATATATACATATATATATACATATATATGTATATATATTTCTTTGGTCGAGGAGGTTACATTTGAACAAATAAAAAATATTTTTTATAATGCAACAGTTGTGCTAGCCTCGATTAATATAAGTATATTTTTTTAAGATTTATTTACTATTTCGAATCAAAAATGTGTATGCTTAGACCACTTTCATAATTAAGAGCACATATACATATATATGTATATGCATATACATATGTACATACATATATGTATATAATGTATGTACATATCTACGAAGTTGTTTAGTTTTTTTAATTATGTACATATACTGCAAAGGGAAGTTTGTTTTGATTGTTATAATTTTGATATGAAATATTAAACTTGTGATAAAAAAAATTAAAAAATATGTGAATAAGATGATATACATATACCGAACTTTGTATTATTTTATTGCTTACTATTAATCGTTGATCCCTTTAAATAGTATAGTATAGAATTTATGAAATTAAAAAAATTTATTATATACTAACGGTCTAATTCATAAAAATTCCTTATTTCAGCTTTAATCTGTACATTACTTATGAAACAGATTTTGCTTTATTAAGCTCTAATAAAAATTTGTATTCATAACTGATTAATATCAGTGAATTAACTATTAAACGATTTGGCTTCTTTTGTAATTTTATGTTGGCAATATCATGTCACTTTCGCTCTCAATTTATGTTTAGTGATGCATACAACGAAGAATCGATTATCTAGGTAGTCTGTTGTAGTCGAAAAAAAAGTAAACCATTACGTATAATGTTATTAAAAAAACATTTCACTTTTTATTAATAAATAAACCAAAAAAAATTTATATGTTACAAAAAATTGTATTTAAACACATTTATATTCGGCTGAGTACAGAGGTAGGCAAAGACCTATTTTATAGCGGTCGATTATGCATCACTATTTTGTTTTAATTTTAAAATGTTATTGTACATACATACGTACATATGTAAGCATGCAGTACCATACAAACATACGTATGCTTGTACTTACATATGCCCTTATGTTTATAATTCTATTTTTCTTTTTAGCAATGAATGGATGGGATTTCTTTAAATTTCAACAATGTTTATATGTATGTATTTTTGTTTTTGTACAATTATGCATACATACATACATGTACCAGCTTACATAAATTAATACATTTGCCCAAGAACATTATTCAGGAGACATGCATAAGAATAAACAAGAAACATAAAAGTGAGAAACCACAGAAAATCTCACATAAGCGATAAAAACATCAAGAAAATATTATTTATAATTGTTTATCAAACGCTTAAATTATTATTATTATATTATCGTTTATCGTTATGTATCTATGTACATATTTTATACTCACGAATTCGGCGAATTCAATTTATTGTGAACATTGTTTTTACTATTTATGTAAATCACTTTTTTATTTCAACCACTTTTATCAAAACTCAAAAAAAAAATCCGCGCAGATTTATTAAAATATTTGTAAACAAACATTCAAGTGTCACTTTATTAAGTGGTTAAAGTAAGGTAGAGGGCACAATAAAAAAATTAAAGAAAATAAGCAATTTATAACCAGCTAATAAGCTATTATTCATTTATGAATACAATATTTTCGTATTTTGCCTGTCATCGCCTTATTACCTTGTTATAATGTATTTATGAATTAGACTGTAAGTATTTAGTACAAATGAATATAAACAAATTTGTTTAGTTTTTTAGGTTTTATTTTTGTTTACAGTGTTTTACAGTTCAGGGTACTGTAAAATCTTGTTTTATTGTTAAATTTTTAACACAAAACAATACTATAATACTTTTTATGCAAAATTAATTTAATAAACATTTTAAACTTCAGAAAGAAATTCTAAGCTTGGTGCGTTTTTGAAAATGGCGCGTTTTTTCCTCCATTTGGTGCGTTTTGAAATTTCAAAGTTGACAACGCTGAAACTTATACATATGTAGATTAGAATTCGCGTCGTATTTTGTCGACGGCTGCTGTTTAATACGAACGTTTGAAAGTCTTTAGAATCTAAAGTTTAGATAAACTCTGCTCTGCCTTAAATTTAGTGCTATTTTAAACGTGAGTACGTTAGTTACGTGCCTACATACACACATATGCAATCTGTTATTTTGCAAAGTGCTCATTAGTCATATTTTTTAACCAATACATGTATTTAAATTTTAATGTTTCAATACCAAATATAAAAAACAAAAGTGTATCGACCTAAACACAAGTGTGTCCCTAAATTACAAATAACTAGTAGATAAATTCTTTAAAATACATAAGTACATATAAGTGAAGTCATCATGGATGAAGAAAAAATGTGGAAGAATTTCTATGAAAAATTGCAAGAAGCCAAAATGAATCCTCAAACTGAGCATGAGTGCAAGTAAGTTTATTTAAGAGAGTAGGTTAGTTGTGTACAGCGTGACCGTTTGTGCTACTAAAGTACCAATTTGCCACTTTTTTACCTTCTTGAAACTTTTAGTGCCACTTTTTTAAAATGAGCTAAAACTTTTTTGACCCTTTTTAGAAATTTCATCACTTGATTTATTTTTTCGCGGCAATCTGCTTGTACTATAAGCATAATTTCTTATGACAGATTATTTTTTATCTCAACTTATACGAAAGCTGAACTGTTTTCATCAAAGTTTGAGTTGATTAAAAGAAATAATCAACTGTCTCTGAATTTGTTCGTAAATTTTCAAACCCAAAAAAATTTTTAATGAATATTCCTCTGACTGAATTAAATATGTGAATAAAAATAAACTTCGAGATGAACGGATTGTAAAATTATATACAAACATACATTAGACCGACTCACTGAAAAAAGTTTTTGTAACTCCTCTCAAATCAAAGATCGGTCTTTATAGGGGGTCTAGCGATGACCGTTCATGAGTCGCACCGTCTGTAAAAAGGCCTATTTTTGATTTTTTTTTGCATATTTTCGTAAAGTACATCATTTATAAGATTTTTCAAGCCGCTTCCAATGGTGTATTGAACTTTACCATCAGCAATGCATTATTTCAAACATAAAACGATTTTGTAACCATTTCCATAGCAGGTACTACTTTTATTAACAAAAATTCTATTATTTTTTAAGGATTATTAGATTTGAGTCGTTGTTAATTTATATACACTAGGATTGCTCGGTGGTATAAATTAGACCACTTGAACGTATGTAAATATGTGTCTACATTTGTGTACAAAACAAAAATCAAACAGAATGTTGTTTTTTCATGCAAATTTCAAACGCTTTTTTAGCACTTTTATGCCAATAATTAAAAAAAAATTATATTGTGAATATCTACAAAAAATATCTTTTAAACCATTTTTATTTCACCAATGCTCGTGATCGATAAGATACTTAAAAGTGTACGACAAAAAAATTTTGTGCCGTATTTATATATAAGATATGTTGTTAGTTCTTGAGCGAACTTTTGCGAAAACTATTAACAGAAATAAGTTAACAATGACTAAAATTAAATAATACTAAGAAATAATATTGTCAGCACTTTCGTAAAAATAAGTTCGCCCTATAGGTATATGCTACTTTTTTTTTAATTTAATTATTATTTATTTCAGCGATTTTATATTACATAATATAGTGCCTCAGCGTCTCATGGACATTATTGAGGCGAGTTGACAAGTTATAAGCTTAAAGATTTGACAATATTTATAATATATAATTGAGAGAAAAAAGAAAGAAAAAATATATAATTAAATAAATATATACATATATATATATATGTATGTATACAGTATCTATAAAATAAAGAAAGATATAACAATAGAATCCTTTACATAAGTATGTGTAAAATCCACTATATATACATACATATTTGTGTATATTAGAGTCAATACATTGTGAGTGTAATTATAGATTACGTGAGAAGCATTTCTAAATTTTGGAATAAATATTCCTTTAATTGTTTCTTAAATATTGAGATCGTTTCAACGTTTTTAATGTATAGTGGTAAATGATTAAATTCTAAGCTACCAATGTGTTCTACACGCTGCTTTGTTGTTTCTAGACGACACAATGCCACTCTCAAATTGGAATTGTTCCTCGTGGTGATGACAATTTATATAATGCAATTATATAAGCTATTTATATAAGCCATAGATTGGAAAAATTGTACGCGCGACATCTTTATACAATGGGTAGGGGTAAGTTAATTTCAGATCAAAAACAGTTTTTAAAGCTTTGTTTTGCTCTCTTTGTAAGGATTTGAGCTCAGTAGTCCTTTTCTATCCATAAATCATAGGCAAATAGTTAAGATGACTTTGTATGAGAGCTTGATAAATAACTAATAAAGTATTCTTGTTAAACTTTCTTTTAAATTTGTACAGTAAACCAGTTACAGACGAAATTTTAGACTTTAAGGTTTGAATGAAGCAAATATTGCTTTAAACATTTACGCCAAGGTATTCTAATGTTAATATTTCAAATACTTCTTTTCCATCAACGTAAATACTAAACAATTGATTTTGAATTGAACATGGCTTAAATCTTATAAGCTTTGTTTTTCTCACATTAAGTCTTAGAGTATTTAGCCTCATATACTCTGAAATAAGCGCTGCATCATACTCCATATGTGCTTTTAAGACTACTTCATGCTTATAAGGATAGAATATGCAAATATCGTCAGCACACATATACAATTTTCCAAATAGTTTAATATTTTTTATATCATTTATATACATTTTAAATAACAATGGTCCCAACACACTACCTTGTGAGACAGCATATTTTACAGGACCAGTAAAACTTTTATGGCCATTGAACTCTACATACTGTTTTCGATTCATCAAATAGCTCCGTACTAATTGCAATGTCTTTCTTCTTACACCATAATATTCAAGCTTTTTTAACATGATGTTATGATCTACAAGATCAAAGGCTTTAGATAAGTCATAAAATATTCCACCAACGCCATTAAAACCTCTATCTAATCCGGCACATATATAATTAATCACGTTTACAATAGCTTCGTCTGTACCACATCCCTTTTTGAAACCATATTGACAATCGTATAATACATTAGTATCATCTAAGGGCCAATTTTACCAACCCTATTTAAATATCAATTCATATTTAAATGTCGATTTTCATTAATTTTTGTATAGAAAAATTACTTTTAAATATGAATTGATGTTTAAATAAGTTGGTGAAATTGGCCCTAAGTATGACGACAGCTGTTTGCAAAGTTTTTTTTCGAAAATTTTATCGAGCAGAGTTAATAACGCAATTGGTCGAAAATATTCCACCAGTGTAGGATTCACTTCCTTCTGTACAGGTACAATCTTTGCTAATTTTAATTCATTGGGATATGTTGACGTGTTTATTATGTTGTTAAAAATCTTTGATAGATGTGGAGAAACAAGTCTTTTGCATTCCTGAAAAACTAGGAGAGATTTTATCATGTCCGCAGCTTTTTGAAATATCTAGTTCTGAAATTATTTGAGATATTTTTAACTCATCAGTGTATGCAAAACTAAATGAGGTCTCACATTGACACAACGTTAGTAAAGAGTTGCACGAATCACCTGGAAGGAAATCAATCTGCTCCTTTAAAATTTTAGGAATCTGCAAAAAATACTGATTGAACAAGTCACTTTGAATTTGATCATCCAAGATTAGGTTTCCCTTATAATCTTTTATATTGATTTTACTTTTAACCTTTCGACCAAGGTGCTCATTTAAAACTTTCCAGCATTTCTTAGGGTCATGCTGAATTTTATATATTTTCAGAGTAGTGATTATTTTGCTTATTCTTTTCAATCTTTCTTCGATATCGCAACAATGTTTCCTCCTAAGTTTCAGAAGTTTTTCTTTATATATATAATAAGAGCTTGTAAGTTTTTGTTTAACGAAGGAGTTAACTCATTTTTTATTAACCGCTGCTCAGTCTTTTCAAAATTTGAATTTTTAATATCATTTGATATGTGCCTAATAATCTGAGAAATATCCATAGATGGATCATCAGTCTCCTGAAGTGTTCTTAAGGAATCAGTTAGATTTTCTTTAACTGTGAAATAATCAAAATCAAATTCCGTATAAAGAAATGATTTTTGCCTTGTTTTCCATAATTTAACTGTAATTCAAACTAGAAAAACTTTTAGCATTGAGTCAAAATAAGGTTAAGTTATAAGAAGAAAAAAACTTACTGCCAGTTTATAGAAGCCATGTTCTAATTCTCATCTGCCTATAAATACGCAGACGAGAGTTTTTACGTGGAATAATTGTACCTAAACCAAAACAAAACGAAGTTTTTGATATTCCACAAAAAAGTATCAGCTGAATTAGCACTGCCACCTGGTTATATTCACCTTGATATGTTTTTCTGATTATAGGGCCAAAGCACTTTATGTCAAAGTAAAATAAATGGCAGCTTCATAATGTTAATAATGATAAATTTTTAAACGTTATTGCTAACAAATGAAACCAGAGGAAATGTGGTTGTTTTCGTTAAATCGGCATTTGCACTAAATAAATATAAGTGTTGTTTTTTTTATATTTGTCATCCAATGTCAAATAAATATATTACGTTCTTATTCAAGAATTGTTATTTAGTTTTTTATCTATAAATTTATAATGATTTCGTTGCTTCTAAAATATCACTTGTAAATAAAATTTAATCTATAGTAAAATGGATGAAATTAACTCAAAATCGTGTTTATACTTTAAATTTTTTTTTCCTAAAATAGTTGCCCCTTTTATGATAAAAAAAATCCCCTTTTTTGTGCCACTTTTATTTCTTAAATCCCCTTTTGGTGCCACTTTTTGAAATTTCTCAACGGTCACACTGGTTGTGTATCACTAATGGACAGACTTGGGCAAAATGCATTACTTCAATGGTGGGCACTGTCAATGTAGTGGTAAATTTTTTATGTGTTGAGGTTGCGAGCTACCCACCAAACACAAAGCCAAGCGTTTGAAAGATAATGGTGCATTATATATTTATACATAAAAAGACATATTTTTTATCTTGAGAGAAAACGTTGATTAAGTAAAATTATTAATTGAAAATAAATCTTTTTCTAAGTACAGTGAAATAAAAAAATTAAAAAAGATAGGACAATAATTCATCATGTTTTCTATTCAATAAAAAAAAATAAAAGAATCGTTGCTTGGTAGAGCACAAAGGTGCAAATTCACCAAATAAAAATATGCGGTTGGATGTATCAAACATAATAAGCTTTGATATTTATCGGCATGGAAGATCATTTTCAGATGGGAAACATATTAAAAATATTGACATTTCGATAGGGCAATGACAAATTTTGGATTTCAGTTCTACAGTTTCACCTTTTCATCCAAATTTACAGCTTATTAATTCCCTGCTATAGAAGCTTCAGAGCTCACTCTTAATACAATTCGAGGTGTCACACCCTCATTCACAGAATTAAAAAAAAAATGCTTCGCACCCTGATCTATAAGTGTTTACTGAAGTACGTCTGAGCCATAGTGATTGGCTATATAGATTATTTGACTTAAAGGAAGAAGCGCTGCAGATCTTAAAAACGGAAATATAGAAGAATGTGCAGTACAAATATAATGAAGTCTAAACGAATTTAATAAAAAAACTGCAATGAATGGGAAAGAATTTTTGCGATTTATATAGAATTCTTTTTAACTTTCAAACACATCATTCTTTACTCACTTTTTCTAGTTTTCCACAAACTGCTGTCACAGTGATAAATAGAAAAATTTTAAATATATTACTATATAAAAAATTTTTGTATAATTTTGTATATTGTATATGTATATTTTTGAAACCCCTTTCAATTACGGTACAAATAAATAAGTACAAGTTTGATAAGAATTCATAAAACTTCAAAGCGAATTATCAACAACAAAATCATCCACATTTATGCTTTTATCACAGTTTCGTAATAGCAAAATGTGTTTCAAATTTGACGATGATAATTTATTCCGCTGCTTTGAACAAATAAATTTCAGGTCAGAAAAAATTTGCTCACAGAGATATGTAGATGGGAAAAACGATAGACATCTTAAAGAGTTTCTTTTGAGCTCGGGATATGTCATTTCATCCACATTTTTCCAGAACTCAGAAAAAACTAATTTTTCATTTCAAACACAAAATTCTCTGAATCAAATATTATTTTTTTCAATTTAGGTCCTACAAAGAAATTTGTAAATTCAAATGCCAAATTTTGTAATAATTTGTTTGAAAAAAAAAATTGATTTCTTCAATCAACAAATTGTCTGATTCAACAAAAATTTTTAATGAAAATAAAAAGCAAATAAAACAAATAACTGTTCTGTACAGTGTGCAATTTCTATATTGGAACAGAAATCTTCTCTTAACAATTTTGTTACAAATGTTACTCTATATTAATTGTATGAACTAGAATTTTTCACTCCATACTGTTTTGTGTTTTGCTTAAAACAAAATTGAAACAACTTTTTACTGGAGGAGTAAAAAATATTTACTGAACTTAAATTTTATTTCAAACAAACGTTTGTTTGAAAATTTTTTGGGAATAATTTTTTCTGTGTAGGTGGCCTCAATGTGAACTTTACTGTATTTTTAAATTTTTTTTTTGTTCATCCTTTGTTTAATTTTATTATGTACAAAAGGTTTTAGCGACAAGGCAATCATATTGCATTACTTCATTAGTGGTAATGCAAAATCAGTGCAATTTTTACTTGTGATTTAGTGCTAATGCAATATTAATGCATTACCTTGAAGTGATTTCAATTCAATGCAAAACCTAGTGCATTAAAAATATGAAATTTAATGCTAATGTAATATTAGTGCATTACTTTGAGGATATTTTAATTCAATGCAAAAAATAGTGCATTAAAAATATCAAATTTAATGCCAATGCAATATTAATGCATTACTTTGAGGGGATTTTAATTCAATGGAAAAAATAATGCATTAAACGCATACGATTTAGTGTTAATTCAATAAATTTGCATTTCCATTGATTTGGTTTAATGTAGGAAAATGCTCAATGCATTACCTTATTTAATGCAAATTTCCCAGGTCTGCTAATGGAAAATATGGCAGAATTTGCGATTTTCGGCACTAATTGATGTTGACTGGCACTGTGGTACACTCGTTCATTTTCTAGCATTTCTTCTCCGTTGATATGAAAACTTTTATTATTGCAATAATACGTCCTCGTCTTGTACTATTCAAATTTTACGTATTGACAACTGTTCAGTTATAATGAGAGAATAGTAACGGTGTTCAATTAATATTTGGCGATTTATTAAAAGGAATAAATAAGTTTGTTTTTGCAACAGCTCTCGTCGAAAAGCAAAAGTTAAATGAGAAATAGAATTGCAATATATTTATTCAGCATGTTTAATAAAATTTAGGATTATGTTGTACAACTTCATATAACTTTTTTTTCGTAGTGGCCATGCACGAACGAAATAAGTCACTTTATTGATATTTATAAATGTTTGCGAGCAGGAATGACAGGGAGTCATTGAATACTTTGTCTGTCATTCACATTTAATTTGTATAGTCCTTTGACTCAATTTCTTTTAGAGCTTTCAAAAGTTTGCTGTTAGACAATGTGTTTTTTTATATAAATCACTCCTTTTTTCTGCCCTTTTTTACGTTCTTCTTCGTTTTCCACCAAAAAAGTTATCGACTACAGTATGCGCAGTAGTAATGTTACTACAAATTTTTTTTGTAAAATAAGTTCTGCACTAATATACACGTGGATGTATAGTTTGTGCGCAAAACACACAACTTGGTAAACCAACGTGTTGTATTAAAGTTCGCTAATTCTGTGGCTTGCGTTACATTACGTGGCGAAATTGCATTGGTCTAACCCAGTTTTACCGTACAATTTAACATTGAAAATCTCGCTGAGGAACTCGTTAACACATACATATGTACATAGTTCAATTTCGTCATTTGAGCGGAGTTCATCAGTTTTGAACTAACCATGAGTTAGGTTATTATGGATTAGGTTGTGCCAAATAAAAATCTGGGTAATTATGATTTAACTTACTATTAATTACCATTTTTTAGTCAGCTAACGTCGTAAAGGCCGTTATATACTATCATACAAATTCGTGCGATCGACGAAAACTACAACCCTCGTGTGATGAATTGTTATTGTCTTTTGAAAACTTTCATAAACACCATCATACCAGGGATGTACTTTTTCGTAGATCGCACGACTTTGTAGGATAGTGTGTCACGGCCTTTAGTAGTTAACGTGAACTTTAACTGGCAATTATTCATACAAAACTTGCAGTTAAAGTCCCTGTTAGCTTTTAATTGCACATCGTGAAAAAAAATTTTAATTATTTTTTAAGAAACAAGAACAGGTATCGCACCGTGATCACTTTGTTTGTCAGCCTTCATACTTAACAATTTTCTATCGCGCCATGTAAAATATAAACGGCACATAGTTAACAGAAACATTAATTTTATGCTGAAATGTTCTGGCTGAACTTTGACTCATTTCTGTATTAGCGTTGAGTTAGTTCAAAACTTATCGAAAAGTTAGTTGTACAAAAACAACTGACTAATATCTGCATCAGTTTTGAGTTAACTTAAAGTTAGTTCAGTAATGGTAGCCAAGCTAACATCAAAAATAACAGGGGAATCGCTAAATTGAGTATCATACCAAAACTCTGAAAAACTTATTACTGATTATTTGTGTCATCACGTATTATCTTTATTATCGCCTAATCAACATGATTTTCGTAAAGGCTGTTCAACTGTAACTAATCTCTTACAAATTCACAACTTTGGTTAATCGCCCTTTTGTCAAGAAACAACAAACTGATGTTGTTTATACAGATTTCAGTAGGGCATTTGATAAGTTTAACCATGAACTTCTCTTGAAAAAGTTGCCCTCCATGGGTTTATCGAAAAATTGCTTAAATTGGATCAGTTCATACTTAACTAACTGGAAACAAAATGCCATATTTAAAAATAGTACATCTAAATCTATTCCCTAATGTCCTACACGATATTACTCTCCACTTTCCATTAAAACGTTTAGAACCAATTATGCTAATTCTAATCACTTTAAAGATGTTGTAGAGATTTTAATAAACTTTATTCTTATGTTGATTTCTCTTTGAACTATCATTTAATCAATAGTAATATTTTAATTGCATTAAATAATTAAAAACTTTTGTAAAAATTTTATATACGTACATGTTTAAATAGTCTGTAAAAAATGAAAATTCATAGACTTAAGGCCTAATTCATAAAAAATATTTTGATTTTATAAAAGGTTTATTAATTAAATTTCCATAGAAAATTTGTTTTATTAACTTCTTATAAAGCAGAAATATTTTTTATGAATAAGGTAGTTAGTAAATAAATAGAGAAATAAATAAATAATTATTGGGAAGAATAAAGTTGTACAAAAAGCAACTTTCATCTGTATTACCTGTGAGTTAGTTCAGAAGCTAGTTGTAAATGAGTTAGCAAAAAGTCACCTGTATTGATATCCTGCAGGAGAGTAGGCAATCGTTTTCTAAAACCTAGTAGCATAATTACTAGAATTTCAAGAACTAGTGCAAAAAAGGTTAAAGTTGTGTAAAATTACTAGTGCTGATGAGTACTAATATATGAAGTAGTCCCAATGCGCCACAATGCAAAATAAATTTTGACTGTCTAACAGAGCCCTTGCACTGTATGAAAATTTTTATCATACAATTATTAAAATTTTAGGTTCTTTTAAAAATAATTATAATCAAATAATTATAATAACCCTTTCATAAAAAGTTTAAACACGCAACGAAGAAAACATTTATTTATTACCAAAAAGAACAACAGATTAATATGTTATTGTTTTCGCATTAATATGAATAAATCGCCGTTAAAAACTTGCAATTTTTGTTTCAACAACGTTTTGTTTTTGTGTGAAAAAGATATACTTAGGTAATAATACAACATGTATGTAAGTAATACCTGATTTACATGAAGCATTTCATGCAATTAGTTGCATGTAAATTTTTTATTTTTCTATAGGATTCTTGGAATAGAAACTTTTATCAAAAGAGTTGCCAAAAATGCATCAAAGATTCATTCTACGTCCTTTTTTATATAACATTCTCTTTTATATCGCTGCAATTAGTAAATAGAATAAGTTGCGTGCAACAAAATTCATGAAATTTCATGAAAAAATGCTTAATGTAAAACAGGTATACATATGTGTTTCTATTTCAATACTCTCCCACATATGCAGGAATTGCTGCAACAAAAATTGCAAATCTGAAAGAGATTGGTAACAATTGTCGGGTCTGGTTGTCGGGTCTGGTTGGTAGTTTATGATATCAATCGAACAAGGGTAATTTCTGTTTTACACGAGTGAAAATAAAATATAAATTAATTTAAATGAAAGTTTAAATAATAAAAATTAAAAATTTTAAAAACCCCCGAATATATCTAGAGAAGATGCGATATCTTCTAAATGGCTAATGACCAATTTTCTTAAAACACGGCTAAGAACCCTCTGGATCAAGTGTTCTTTCAAACAGAAAAAACTAAATCAAAATCGGTCCAGCCGTTTGGTCTGTACGTAGACACGGATAGATACACAGACACACACTACAAACTTATAACACCCCTTTTTAGTAGGGGGTTAAAAATAGAAAAAGCAAAACAAATATTTCGCAAGGAATGGATTAGTAACCCAAAAACTTAAAAAAGACTGAATAGCAAATGAATAGAATTCGTAGAATTACAATACTACTTGCAAGTTTTGCACTCAATGCGCAGTTTCTTGATTATTACTTAAATTTATTGTTTTTATTTAATCTAAAAAAGTTCCAGATTTGCTTTAAATACCTTCTTTTTTTTTTGCTTAAAGTTCATGATTTTTGCATTCGATGACGCTTAGAAATTTTTAACTAGTTTTTTGCCATTTATTAGCTATTTTTTTCTACATTTAGCCATTATTGGTGAAAGAATTCACTCGTATTCACTTACATATTTAAAAAAAAATTAAAAATGCGTTCTGATGCTCTTTGTGATTCTACGCAGTTTTAGGTTTTAACTTTCTTATTTATGACAAAAACCTGTTATTTGAAAATGCTTCCACTAGAAAATTTTGCAGTGCTGCCGTACTTTCAATGTAATGGAATAAGAAATTTAAGTGGCAATTAGCTAAATGACATATAATTGAAAATTCAATTATTGCTCGTAAGCTATTATTCTTTATGAGAAAAAATATAAGTGGCAATTCATTTCGCTAAAACTTCCTGAAAACTTGAAAAATTATTAAGATTTTGCACAGGGGGACTCCCGAATATGGAGATTACAGGGCTCATATTAAATCAAAGTCAGCTTTTCTCGACTTAAGCACTTTTCCTTTTTGCCACAGAAATACCGGCGTATAAAATATACTTAAAAACATCTTATTCCAAAATATTAATCAAAATAGTATAAATTGAACTTTAACACTTAAAACTTATTTAACGTTTACTTAAATGTGTATTTAAGTATATATCCTTGAAGTGTTAAGTACCAGCATCATTGTCGTAATATGCATTTTACGCGAAAACTCTTGCAGGCTTTTTGGTACTTCACTATCTAAATGTTGGTTCCAATTTATAAAAGAAAATTTCCCTAACTGTGTTTCATACACACCAAATGAAATTTTGTGAGCCATATTTTTTTTAAAGTCCGGAATTTCAAAAAATTTTGTTTGAGATGAAGTTACAAAATTTAAAATTTTTTACACGAAATATTTTATGTTGAAGAAGAAATTCCTCATGACATAAAAAATTTCATAGTTTTAATATTATTCTATTTCATTGAAATCGTAAAAATATAGTTAAAAATATCTCCAAGGATTTCAAATATCGCCAAGTAAATCGCCATTTTCATCGTCAAAAACAAATGAGCTAAAACAATGAGCTATAATCACAAGAAATAATCATTCCAGAATTATAGCAGCAAGTGCCAACATTTAAAAAGTAGTTTGTCACTATATAAGCAGTTTTGGCACTATTCATAAGCAGGTTCGGCACAAAATCAAGATTTCCAATTCCCATCACTGTTGTGTATTGTTTATTTACTCAGTGCTCTTAATTACTGCAGTGTAATTTTAAACATTTCTGACCAGGAAAATAAAAATAAACAATGCTCTGAACTTTTTCTAAAGTTTCGGTTTTTTTAATGAGAACACAAGTTTTTTTTATTAATTTCATTGTTGATTCTGATTAAAAATTGCATAATTACCCTGTAGTAAATAAACTAGTCGATTGACAAAAAACACTAGCTATAAATTAATTATGTTGCAAGTGACTACAAACTGGTTTAAATCTCATGCAGATATCAACCAAACATATTGAATAGAAGCACACGTAAGAAATAAATAAAAGCAAAATAAGTAAATGAAAAGAAAATAAAAAAAAATCAAAAGAACCATGCAATCAAATGCTGTTTCAAACGATGTTTGTGTTGAAAAAAAATAATAATTTAATATTTTCTATGAGCACGACTAACTTTCGTATGAATGTATGTATGTATTTTTGTTTTAAATATGAAAATACCAATTATTTCTATATATCAATATACATGTATACTTAATATATGTAGTATATACATATGTATGTATATGATATACAAATGTGTATGAAGATTTACATAAATATTTATTTAACTATAATAGATATTAATTGACTTCAGAGTGATTGAAAAATAAGTAGTTAGTAGTCAATTTAAAATTCATCCAGAGATGGCCAATTGGCTACTGCCTATGACATGCCTATGTTAAAATAGTGAGTCGGCTACAAGTAAAAAAGTCACTTAATCAACCAGTTGTGGTTATTAAAAAACCAGTTTGAAGGTACTTACAAATGAGTTTGAGTTCCTATAGGGTATGTATGACATACAACAACCACATACTCATAGACTATGTTTGTACAATGTACATATGTATGGCTGTATACTAGGGTATTCAATCAGTTAACCGTTAATCGGTTAACCGGTTAATTACTAACCGATTAACTGATCGGTTAATTTAAAATCGGCTTTTTTCGGTTAAGAATTAAACCGGTTAATTTCAGTCGATTAACCGACGTAACAAATTATATCATTTTTTTTAGTGTTACAACCTTTTTTTTCTGTGAATAATTATTTGTTTCGTCTCATTTGCAAAAGGTAAGTGTTTAGAAATTATTTTTCATACAAACAAAGAAGGTATCCTTACTTAAGTAAAACTTCAAAATCTTTGGACATGACTATAAAAAATTTAACTAGAGACTCTGGTACTCTAACTGGAGGAAATTATTAAGTTTTTATTTAATAAAAGTCAATAGTACTGTTGCCAACGATTTAATTAATGATTAGATTTAATGAGACCCAGTACATAAACGAAAGCTAAGAAATTCAGAAATGATATTTTCTGCAGAATATTTGTCGCTGAGCTCTGTCATTATGAGTCAGAAGATGACCCCCCAGAACAGAAGAAACTATCCTTAGTAAAGCAAGAATTGTTCTAACAAAATTAACCGAATTAGTTTAATAATTATTCACCCGTATTGCGTATATCACGTCAAATCTACGAGAATTTTTTCCTAGCTTTAACAAACCTTGTACACATTTCCTTTAATCTAGTACAAAGTTCTCGTAGACGAATATTCGACATTACATACTCAATACTAATAAACTCAAATTAATAAATAATTTATGCACTTTTATTTCTTGAAAACACTTGATTTATGGAAAAACTTTATTAATCGCTTAACCGGTTAATACCAAAATTAACCGATTTAGCAAAAACCTCGATTAATTAATCGAGCGATTAACCGATTAAAGCAAAACCCCGATTAAATGAATACCCTAGTGTATACACTATACAGTTGAGCCGACTAACTTAATTTTGGTGTCGAGTGTGAATATGTATTTTTGATTTCGTCATAATAAAATAAATTCTTATATCCAGTACTGTCAACTCGGTGCTTTACGCATCGTTTTTAGTGCTTTTTTTAATATCGACGCGAAAAATTTTCAAGTTAGTGCTCAGTGGTTTTTTAAATTTATTTTCGGTTTGGTTTTGGTTTAGTGCGGTGGCACTAAACCAAAAATTCATACAGAAATTTTCTCACATGTATTTTTTGAGGAAGTCTATCAAGTCTATTAACAAGCTCTGAAGTTAAATGGAGCATTTCAAAAAATACTACTACGATTGTACAAGACTTGGTTGAAGAAATACGCGCCATATTATCCTCTTTACTTTAGTTTATGTATGTCCGACAGTGGTTCGGCTGATAAATATATATGTGGCAATAAGTAATAATTGCTTAAGTTGACATAAGTGATTTTTTATTTTATTACATATTCTTGTTCTCTTCAAGATCTATCACTCAGCTAAATCCCAATTATAAAATGTCATTACATATTAATAAAACTGTACCCATTTTAACTTAAGTCTTCTTGAAAAATACTTCACAAGCCATAGCATCTTAACTCAACTTAATTTTTTTTAAGGTAGCTACATAAATATTAAAAGGTTTGAGCATTAAAACTTGTATACACCACTACAGTTCAATAGCTAACAGCCCATTCAAATTATTCCTTTATTTATTGCATTCACTTATCTTTTTTCATATACATACATACATACTCGTACATAACTTAAACAATTTTCAATTTCAATAGGTATTTGCAGATTAATCATCTGTAGTAGTTATTATGTACAACATTTGGTCATCATTGTCCGACCCATTAGTCCCATCAGTGAAGTTTTCCCACATCAATTTGCAATACGATTTATTTTAAATAGTTGTCTCCATTACAGCTTTAACTGAAATAATAACGTTGAACGCTTCGAGACTTAAATGTATAAGTATTTTACAAGCAACGGATACAAAAGCGATACAAATATCAGGTAACAACATAGGGATATGCGCGCAGGTGACTTTGTCAGTGTGGGTATACATACATACATATATACTTTCTGTGTGTATTAACTTTTATACATATTTATGTACACATGTACTAGCTAAATAAAAGTAATTAATTAAAAAAATATTTAACACCTATAAGAGGACATAAAAATATGGGTAAGTTTGAATAGCAGAAAAAACAAGTAAATTTTCACCAGAGGTGTTATCTTTATGTATAAATTTTAAGACTGATAGAATGGCAAATGTATGTATACATATTGTATACCGTTAAATAGGCAAATACGTCTTGTATTGTGATTACTTAGAAGAAAAATAAGAAACATTTGAAGTAAAGAAAATAAGATCAAGTATATTTAGGTAAAAAGAAAAAATTAAAAATTTAATTTTGTTATAAAAATTCAATTTTAAGTATTTCGAAAAGTATTGAAGGTCTGAGAATAACAGTTTTTTCGGTATGCAAAGCTAAATGTAAATTATTGAATTAAATTATTAAAATAATTCCCAATATATACATAACTATATAAAACTTTTTTTGTTGGGAAAAATTGTGTTAGAAAACTTTGAACATTTTTAGAAAATTTCCTCTATTGCCTGCATTTATGTGTAGGAATGAAGAGTTTCTTACAGGTTACTAACAACAAGTTTATTTGAAGTAAAAACCCAAAAATTAAAAAAAAACGTTTAATTTGTTTTCCACATCCAAAAATTAGATTTTTTGCAAAAAGTCTTAATTTTGGACTAATGCTGCATGTAGGGTGTACCATCTAAAATTTATTTCACAGGCTTTTTTAATACCTCTTCTCTCAGGAACAATAAAAAATTTTATAAATTACTTAATAATTTTTTAAAATATTCCACAAAAAATAAGAATACTTTTTTCATAAAATATACAAAATTTTCTCATAATTTTCAAAAATACAAATTGAAAAATAATTTCTTGCTACAATTTTTGAAATGTCAAGAAATTTTTCATAAGAATTGTAATAAAGTTTTCTTTCAAAAACAATAACACCAAATGATTTTAGCCAAGTAATGAAGAAGTTACGTATGTATATGTAGGTACTAATGATTAAAAAAAGTCAGGACCAAAAATTAAAATAAAATTTTTCAAGTCAAATAACTTGGAAAATATAAGAGATAAAATGGTGTTCTAAGCATCTTTTTATTTTGTTTCTCAATTTGATTGTCCCGCTGAAAAAATTATTAAGGTCGGTCGATATTTACAAAAGCTGCAAGCTCGTGGATTTCCACACACGAGTTTTACAACAGTGCGCCTCCAAAAAAAAATTTTCAAAAGTTCAACACTTCTTTTTTCTAAATTCAAATATAAGTACTAATTTATCAGCATTGGCTAAACATGCTAAATCAAATAAACATGAGTTTGATTTTGAAAATGCACAAATACTTAGAACAGAACAGAACAAATTTAAATTACAGGTACATGAAGTTAACCAAATTGTCAAGTATGAGAGATATACTTGTAATGAAAAAACTGATAAGAAAAATTACATAAACACTTACTGTAATTTAATTTCTAATTTCAAATAATTTTATGTAGTAGCTTATATTTAATTTGACTTATATGTAATTTTTAATTATTGAATTTTTATTGTCTTAAAATTAATAATCAAAGAAGGTAATTAGATATAAATTGTATAAAAAATAAAAAACTAATAATGTATTATTGTAGATCCTGAACATGAACCAAAAGGGTTCGAAATATATAGATTAAAAACAAATTTACATTGTTTTTTATTTTTTCAAACGGATCAAAAGAAGCAAAACAATATTGAAGAATATACTTAGTATCTTTTTTAATTAAAAAATTTTGATTGAAAATGAAAATTAAAATGCTTTATTAATACTGATTTATATTCAACGCAACAAATTATTTCTTTTAATTGAGTAAAAATGTTCCTTGTTAGACGTATTTTCATTTGGGCTTTGTACTCTTATTTGTTGTATGCTTTTAGTAAGTAAAAGGTAAAAATTAATATTTTTTGAAATTTTTAAAATGAAATCCGTAATCTGTTTAAAACAAATTATAATCACTTTTTTAATTCTAATAATCTCTTTCACAATCTGTTTTTTTATTCAATACTGCAAATTATCTTCTATATAGTTAATATGCAAAAATAGGTTTTTTGTAATCCCTTTTACGCTGGTACTACTGCACCGATTTTAAAAAGATTTATAAGGGTTTTTGCTACAGATGTGCAGAATCTATATTTTATTGAATTCGGTTTAGTATTTTGGGAGCTATAAGCGTTTAAAGTTGCTACTACCACATGCACACATATTACACACGCATTTATTAGCTTACAAGTAAACAAGCAGCGTTGTCAACTCGGTGCTTTTCACACCGTTTCTAGTGCTTTTTGAAATTTTCGACGCGAGAAATTTTGAAGTTAGTGCTCAGTGCTTTTTAAATTAATTTTTAGTGCTTTTTGTTTCGTGGCGGTGGCACTAGACGAAAAATTCAAAAATAAATTACCATATCTATTTTTTTTTTCGAGGAAGGCTATCGTTCAAAAAGCAGAACATTTGAAAAAATGCGAATAAGTTTATAAAATGCTTGCATTAACATTTTAAGCCTAATTAATGTAAAGAAGACATTAAGCAAGTAGGTACCCAAATATAGTTTAATAGCATCATTTTGTCTAGCTACTATTACAATGGAGAATGGAAAAACCCAATGTCGAGTTTTGGGCAGAAGTAAAATCTGATAAGTTTATGTAAAGTTAATGGATATAAACTCGTTTGAGGCATTATCAAAAACTGCATTTCCATCAGTCTTTTGTCACTTCAATGTTTAAGCGCGCAGAAGTAGATTTTTTACCTCTACGACTTTATTCAAGTCTAACCAACGTAACAATATATCCTTACACTTTGTTATAACTTCGGTTCATAATAAAAAAAAGGTCTGAAACGAGAAAATTGAATTGTGAATATAATTTTTTATACAATAAGGGGGAAAATGTGCTAAAATCAAGTTTTTACGGTCAAAACTCAAATCATTTTAATATTTATAGTCTATTAAATGCGAAAATTCTTGATTCAAGAATAAAATGTTGATTTTGGTTGGTTTTTTCTTAAGATCAAATTCAAGATTTTTTTCTTAATAAAAATCTTAAATTAAGATCATATTCTTAACAATTTAAGGATATAATCTTAAAATTAATATTACGTTCTTGATTTGAAGACTGCGCTATTAAAGTTTAAGACCACGTTTTTGATTTTAAGAATTCATTCTATAAATTAAGAATTTATGTTAAATTTGAGAACGTCAATCTTACTGACCAAATTTCAAGATTGAAATATTAAGATCTCTGCAATCTAAATTGAAGAATTTTGTTCCTAATATTAGATCGTTTTATTCTCTTAGACCCAAATTCACAGTCATTAAGTTAGCTAATAGCAATAGTTTAACCAATAATATTTGATTCACAGCTTTTGGTTTAACATTAGTTAAACCGCCAAACGTCATTGGTTAAGAAATAGTTTTATACAACAGCTGCTTCGTTGTAAATTTTATCAGTATTGATGTCTTGTGAACAACATAATATCCTGTGGTTAACAATTTTGGATACATTTCATACATCTGTACGTTGTAAAGCATCTTCTTTGTGTTTAGCTGTAATACATTCTTTTTTTGTTTTCTTTTATGTTTTGGTTTTCCCGAACCAATTTCGGCACTAAGTTAATATCTTTCACGATAAACTTAGATGGGCGAGCACTTATTTTTATCAATTTTTAAGAAAGAATATAATAAATGTAATCAAAAAGTATTAGTTAAACAATAGTTATCATTTTATTTTACTTATAATTAATTAGAATTAAAACGTGTATCGGATGCCTCAAATTTGAAGTTTTAGGTATAAAATGCAAGGTCAACCGATCCCTATATATCTTATATACATATTTATGTATAACAATTTATTTAATATAATAAATTAATGAAATTTAGTGCTTTTTTAATTAAATTACGCATTTTTTTCATAGTTTCAGTGCTTTTTGAAATTTAAAAGTTGACAACACTGTAAACAAGAAACAAAACATGAGATTGTGTGTGTGTTTGAAGTATTTCTCTTAATCTAAATTTTTTTTCTCTTATTGGTTACTGGAAGAGAGTTCAATAAATTCAATTATCTTAGTTAAAGGCAGCGTGACCGTTTGACCGACAAGTGGCAAATTGCCACTTTTTCGACTGCCTTGCCACTTTTTCGAGTGCTTTTGCCACTTTTTGTCTCCCTTTTTTAGGGTGAATTATATAAAAATACATTAAAAATAAAAAGTTTAGTGTAGTTTTCTCGTTTTGTTTTAATTTTGCCCCTTTTTTTTGATAAATCCCCTATTTGGTGCTACTTTTTGAAAAATGTCATCGGTCACCCTGGTTGAAGGGATTTTTGTTTTTAATTTCTTGTATTATTTAATTATGCATATGGATTAGTGACCTGCACAAGACCATTTATAAGACCTTTCAAGACGTGAGATTTTTCAAATGCTTTACTAAAGCGAAATATTCTAAAACAAATGCCAAACAACACTGTTGGCAAGACATTTTTTCAGTTGTTTTTCTTGCCAACAGTGTTGTTTAGCGTTTGTTTTAGAATATTTCGCTGTAGTAAAGCATTTGAAAAATCTCTCGTCTTGAAAGGTCTTATAAATGTGTCTTGTGCAGGTCACTAATATGTATGTAAGTATGTGGGTGGCTGTGTTTTAATGCATTTTTCTGACGTTTAAATACATTTTCTTTGAATCTTAATAAAATTATTTACATTTAGATTCTAGAATAGTTTCTAGTTTCTATTAATTTTGTAAAACTCGCTTTTATATTTCACTAAGTATACCTATATTTTCTTTTGTTTGTTTTGATTATTGTGCTCAAAATTTAATATGCAAACTAAATTTGTATGTATATTTTTAACAGTATGCAAACGAGAAACTATAACATTTAGGGATGAAACGATACGAATAAATACAAGTAAATATTCGATACTTTTTCTTAGAAACCAATTACTTTTGGTATCGATACTCTACTACAGAGTACCAAGTAGGTATCGGTAAAATTAACTCGTATCGTTCAAATATACACATTTCTTATTGGCTACAAAAAAGTTGAAAATGACGCCAGTTTAACACAATTTTATTTGTTCGTGTTAAATGTAAATTTATATCTAGAATATATACTAGGCTGAGTTAACATCTGGCATTTCTTGCGTGTCATTTGCCTAAAAAAGCGTAACCAACTAATTACTAATGAAAAACTGGTCGATTCAGACATGTATTTATTGATTTAAGCAGTTTGCAATCATGTTGGATTCCATAAAATTTTCCATTAATTATGTATGAAACTGATTAACTTAATAAGTACATGTCTGAATCAAAGAGTTTTTCGTTAGTAATTAGTTGGTTACGCTTTTTTACGCTTGTGTGGCACATGGCACACAGATGTAAAACCGGCCTTAGAGTAAGTTCGTGAAAATGGGTTCACACAAATCAAATATTTTATAAAAAAAGGCGATAAAATTGCGAGCTGCAAAAATTTTTTTGAAAAGCGTGCGATATTGCGGGAACAAAATGAATTTACATAAACATTTAAAAAGTCATCTCCACTATTTTTCCGCTTTGTTTGGCGTCTAAGTTTTTGATTTGGCGTCATGTCGTTTGCTGGCGACAAATGAATTTATTCGCGATTATGGCTATATTTTTAACAAAATTGAACTTCACAATTTTTGTAATTCAGGAAAATTAGTTTGTTGAATTAGTAATTTCATAAATAAAATCTACAAAAACTCGTATGCAAGAAATTTAAACAATTAGTTTTTTCTTATATTAATCGCTTCCGAAATCAGAAGATTTCGTCGACTAGTCGTTAAGAATTCCTTACGAATTAGGAGCATTTGGTTTGGTGAGTATTTAATTTTGTTTTCACTACTTTAAATCATGTGAAAGGCTTGACCGATACAAGTAAGTATCGATGCTTTTTATTCGATACTGAGTATATATCGATACTTCTGAATCGATGCCGTATCAAGTAAAAGTATCGATACCTTAGTGGTATCGTTTCATAATAATATTTTACTTGAAATCGTTTGCATGGGTATTGGTCAAAAACAGAGAATAAGATAAACAAAACAAAATAAAGACCAAAAATTAACGAACGAACAAAAGAGACCAAAATATCACGAAATACCAAGAGAAAAGGAAAGACCAAAAGAACAAGAAAGACTAAAAGAACAATAAAGACCAGAAAGGAAAAACTAGTCTAAACTAGTTCACATCGTTCACTTATGGGAATAGTTCAATTGAACTAGTTCGTTCTTTTTGAGCACACCCTAGTATTTATCTATAAGCATTTTGTTAATAAAATAAAAAAAATTTAAATTTAGTGCTCTTAACTTAAATTACACAATTTTTTATTGTTTTAGTGCTTTTAAAATTCAAAAGTTTACATTGCTAATTTCAGTTTTTGTAGAGATTTTTGCAATGTGCATACTTGATTCATATTTATTTATAGCTTTGTAATACACGTCTTGTTTGTATGCACGTCTGTTTGTATGAAAACATTTTTTCAATGTTCTATTTACACAGTATACTTATGCTGGCATAACATGACAAATTGACAGCAATTTTAGTGACTTGACACTAAAGACTGCGCTATAGGCATGTAAAAAACATGTGCATGTAGCTCTGACGTAATTTTGACGTCATCACGAAGCTACATTTGCTGCATGCCGTGTACTAGTAACATATGTATGTGCACATATACATTTAGATATTCACATACTTGCAGATGTGCTCCCTTAAAGCTGGAGGTCCATACCATCCGTTCTTTGCATATGCGTTGTATGCGTTTCTGTACGTTCTATCCGATTCTAAATTCAAGTTGCATGCAATACGTGTTATCCGCAGGTAGTTTTGTTGTGATCATCTGTAGTGTAAATATTTTTATCAAATAAACTCAATTTTGGGGAAAATGGAAAGTGAAAGTATTACTTTAATAGAATTTGTGGAATTAATTGATTTAATGCACATAGTATTTTGTAATAAAAATAATACATAGTATTTTTAACAGATGAAATAAGATTCTTTTCCATTGCACTTTCTGAAAAAATAATAAACACAATTGAGCTGACAGTCAGTACATATGTAAAATTAATTACTAAGTTAATGCAAATATAGTTCATGTTAAAAATTTATATTAATGTATTTAAGGCTTGCATATATGTACATATGTATGTAGTTGTAAACTTTATTACGAACAGTGCTGCCACAACCAAAAAATTTTTACAACCAAAATTCGCTTTAAAAGTTACCAAATGAGAAAAAATATAACCAAATTTCAATACCTATGTAGTATTTTTATTAAATAACATCCCAGCAAAAAAAAGACATTCCAAAAGTCATGAAAATGTAGGGTTTGCGATCTGGAAGTAGTGAAAATTTCGATCCGTTCTAACGAGTTTTACATTGGGTTGTCATTGCAAGAAGTTCTCTTTTTCGATGCCTGGTCACTGAATTGGAAGCGATATTAAGAAAAATTCCCTTTTTTGTGTTCTATGATAATATTTTTACCTAGAAAAATAATAGTTACCTATTTTAACAACTTGTTTCTTTTAATACGAATTTAAGCCCGAAACAGTGATTTCATGTAAATTTAAGCAAATAACTTTTAAATTTTAGACTAAAATTAGTTCTTAAATTTCTTTAAAAAAATAATTTTTTTTTAATTCTGGTGAATATTTTTGTATGACTAAATAAGCTTCTACGTGGTTTTTGCTCACTCTCGGCAAATTAAAAATATCCATTGTTTGAAAGCAATGAGAATGTAGTTCCACTAGAATGACTTCCATTTTTTTTACTGGGATTTAAAATGCATACATATTTATAATGTAACGCATGTTAATATATAGTAATAATGCAGTTAATAATAATAAGAAAACAAATATAGTTCTTTTACCTACATATGTATGTATTAGTGATGTAACGGATGTCAATTTTTGATATTCGCGAATACGAATATTTCAAAAGATATTCGCGAATACGAATGCCTATATTATATGCAATATGAAATATAAAAAAACTTGTATGAAAAAGGACTCTTGTTGGCGTACTTTAAAGTTAATAAAAAGAACTCAAAAATTTTCATGATCGTCATTGAATAATATTTGAAAATGTTACAAAGCACAAATTTCTATAAAAAAAATTAATGTATTTGTACAAACTAAGATTTTTATTCATGTATTTAAATTTCGTTTAGGATTTATGCATTTATTTCTTTATTTTATTTTATTTTCAGTTGCCTTGGTAGCAATACTAAAAATTGAAGAACATAAAATCTTAAAAAGTATAACATAAAAAATATGTACATGTGTATCATTACTTTGGCAAAAAAAATAACCAAAATGAGAAAAATATTTACATCTCCACATTAAAGCAAAAATAACCAAAAACGGCAGCCCTGATACGAAAGCAGTTTCTTTTACTAAAAACTGTTTTAATGCAAGAAAAGAGAAAATTCAAATTCACCACAATGGAATGGACAGATACATAACAGTGGTAAAGCGTGGGCGAAGCCCGAATTCTTCAAAAATTTCATCTGCTCCAAAGATGTCTAGGGATAATAGCGCATCATCTACCAATCGTCAAAATCGTTTTTCATTATTGCAAGTCACCGACGATAAGCCCGCTGCATCATCGCAAAAGTCTTTTAAGCCACCACCTATATATTTGAGAGAGAAAAATTCTAACGCCCTAATTAAAAAATTAGTCTCGGCCATTGGTGAAAACGCATTTCATGTTATTCCAATAAAGCGTGGTAATATTGACGAAACTAAAATTCAAATATACGAAGAAAAAAATTTCCGTAAAATAGTGACTGAATTTGAAAAAAATAAAACAAGTTTTTATACGTACCAGCTTAAAAGTGCCAAAGGTATGCAGATCGCATTGAAGGGTATTGACTCTTATGTTAATCCCGAAGAAGTAAAAGATGCACTCATGATACAAGGATTTAAGGTAAAAAATGTTACCAATATAATAAATAGGGAGAAGATCCCCCAGCCTCTATTTCGTGTTGAATTGGAGCCGAATGATATACAGCTGAAAAAAAACGAGACACACCCAATTTATAGCCTAAAATACCTCTTATACCGAAAAATCACAGTTGAAGAGCCACATAAGCGATCAGGTCCCGTACAGTGCCATAATTGCCAAGAATATGGCCACACAAAAACATACTGTAAATTACCCACTGTTTGTGTTGTGTGCGGCGAATTACACGGCACTGCTAGTTGCAATAAGCCAAAAGATCAAAGTGATAAAAAATGCAGTAATTGTGGAGGTAATCACACCGCTAACTACAGAGGTTGTCCTGTGTACTCTTTTGTCAAACAGACTATGGTGCAAAAACCCAAATTAGCTCCATCTCAATCAGCAAACGCTTACTCCGCCACTTTTGTGCAAAGGAGCCAACCAGTTACTTCCCGTGTATCGTATGCCGATGCTGCTAGAACAAATTCTATTCCCGCACAAAATGTTCCACCTCCAAATAATTCAACAAATGCAAACTCAAGCTTTAACTTTAGTCGCCTTGAAGCTACTATTGACAATTTGGTGCAAACTATAAACAACTTTACAACAAATATGACTAACATGATGCAAGAAATGCTGAGAATGCAGAATACTCTGCTTCAAGCATTAATTAACAAGCCATGAACACGTTAAAAATATGTTTCTGGAACGCAAACGGCATTCGCCAACATAAAAATGAACTTGAGCACTTCCTTACGGAAAAAAGTATTGATATAATGTTGGTCTCTGAGACACATTTGACTTCGAGAAGCTTTTTCAAAATAAATGGCTACACTATGTATGATACAAAGGACCCTAGAGGGAGAGCATGCGGTGGATCTGCAATTCTAATTAAGTCAAGACTCAAGCACTATATCCTTGACAACGTTAGTGAAGAATATATGCAAGCTACGAATATTTTTGTAGAAAATTTTTGTTCTAATTTCGTAATATCATCAATTTACTCACCTCCCAGATTTTCAGTTACCGAAGATCAGTATGAGAAGTTCTACAAATCGCTTGGATCTTGTTTCGTGGCAGCTGGAGACTACAATGCAAAGCATACGTACTGGGGATCGCGCCTTTTAACACCTAGAGGTCGAGCTTTGTTTAATACAATTTCAAAAATGGGCTTAGATGTTATTTCGAGTGGGGAGCCCACTTATTGGCCTACTGACGTACGAAAAATTCCAGATGTTATTGATTTTGGCGTAATGAAAAATATTTCTAGGGATTTAATTAGTGTTGAAACTTCTCTAGATCTCTCCTCCGATCACTCCCCCACTATCGTTACAATTTGTAACCCACTAAGAAGTGACTTACCTCACCCATATACGAAGATGACCAATCGTGTTAATTGGCTGGGATTTAAAAAATATCTTAGTAGTCATTGCACGGAAAATATTGCGTTAAGAACACCCAATGACATTGAAACTAACATTGCCAATCTTAACGAAATTATTAAACAGGCTGCTGAACATGCCACTACCTCCCATCCGCAGTCTGGGTTTAATAAAATTTATTCCAGGGATATTGAACATCTCGTATGTGAAAAAAGAAGAGCTAGAAGGGAATGGCAACAGCACAGATCACCCCAACATAAACTCAGACTTAAAGAATGTTCTAAACGACTTCAAGAGTTGCTTGCATCTGAAAAAACTGCATCTCTTAAAAATTATTTGGAAGGTCTTGATGTCACACCGACATCTAATTACTCTTTGTGGCGCGCTGCTAGAAAGCTTAAAACCCCCGTTGAGTTTAAGCCACCTGTGCGCACATCTACCGGAGATTGGGCAAGAAGCGATACGGAAAAATGCAAAATATTTGCTGAGCATTTAAAATCCGTATTTACCTCAAATACATGTACTGGTGTTGCTGATTTGCCGAATGTAGTTGCTCTACCCCCTCGAGCCTTAAAGTTTAAGATGCGTGATGTACATAAAGTAATTGCTGAACTCAAGCCAAAGAAAGCTCCAGGTATTGATGGAATTAGTAACAAGATGCTGATGAACTTGCCGCATATTGCAATAAGAATCTTGCTGTTTATTTCTAATGCCATATTACGACTGGAGTATTATCCACAACTCTGGAAGCTTGCAAAAATCAAAATGATTCCAAAGCCGGGAAAAGATCTTACTAAAGCTGAGTCATATAGGCCAATAAGTTTGCTGTCAACTATGTCAAAACTCTTCGAAAAGCTGCTCATGACAAAATTGTCCCCAACCTTAACAGATAGTGGGTGCTTCCCAGACCATCAATTTGGTTTTAGAAGTCAGCATAGCACCATTGAACAAACTCATAGATTGGTTCAATTTATAAGAAAAACATTTGTTCTGCCCTGTTTATTGACGTTTCTCAGGCATTTGATAAAGTGTGGCATGAAGGTCTAATTCTAAAATTAAAATCATATCTACCAATAAATTTAGTGAATTTATTAGAAAGTTACATCACTACCCGGAAGTTCACGGTTGTGGAAGGAGAATTCATGAGTGTGCCCGAATCTATATCATCCGGTGTGCCACAGGGGAGCATACTGGGGCCAGTTTTGTATTTGATCTATACTTGCGATATGCCTTTGAGCAGCAATATCCATACATCTACGTTTGCCGATGATACAGCCTGCCTTAGTATGCATGAAAACCCTCACGAGGCTTCCCGATATTTACAAGAACATATTACACAATTGGAAATGTGGTTGAACTTATGGAGAATTAAGGTAAATGAACAAAAGTGTGTCCATATAACATTTACCCTAAGAAGAGATACTTGTTCCCCAATTCGAATCAATAATCAAAATATTCCTCAACACTCCCAAGTGAAATACCTTGGTATACACCTTGATCGAAGGCTTACATGGAAACATCATATTGACTTTAAGCTAACTCAGATGAAAATTAAGTTATCTCAAATACACTGGTTGATTGGCAGAAATTCAACACTTAGCATGGACTGTAAACTTTTATTATACAAGTCGCTTTTAAAGCCAATATGGTGTTACGGTATCCAGTTATGGGGCACTGCTTCAGCTTCCAATGTAGAGAGAATCCAACGAAGGCAAAACAAAATTTTACGGTTAATAACATCGGCTCCATGGTATATCAAAAATTCTAATATACATAGTGATTTAAATATGCCACTAGTGACTGAAGAAATTGCAAAATAAGCAGGCAAATATTTAACAAAACTCGAGTCACATCCTAATCCGCTTGCTCGTAATATTTTGAACTTTACTGGACACATCCGCTTAAAAAAGAGGGACACAAGGGCTCTATTACTCAACACGCCAAATGGGATTTCTTGAAAATACTTTTTTTATACTTTTTTATAATTTTTTTTTTCTTTTTTTATTATCACTACTTATGTATTATTTATAACTATTAACAAGTTTATGTCCGACAGTGGTCGGTCCTAATAATTATATTTTAGATTTAAGATTTGAATACTTATTGTTAGTTCATATTTGAAGATACAATAAATAAATACATGTATTAAAAAAAAAAAAAAAAAAAAAAAAAAAATTCACCACAATAACATTTGGCTCTCAAAAATAACTCACCTTTTCTCATGATGCATGCAGTGTTGCCAAAACGGCGGTTTTCCCGCTATATATGACTGTATTTTGTTGTCATTAGCGGCAAGTCTATTTAAAAAACCACCAGCGAGAATTTTAGCGGAAGAATTTCTTAGTGGACGGATTTTCAGCGTTTTTCTGAAACTTACCTATAAAGAAAGATATTGAATCAAAATAAAGTATTTGAACGCAGCTCTGCAACACGTACCCCGGTATTTATGTTGAGTTTTTTTTTTCTATATAAACACGTACAGCGAAAAGAAACTAACGTCACTTTTTTTGCAAATAAAAAATTGACATATTGTGGTCGTGTGGTACAACGTGAAACTTTAAGGGGTTAAAAATAAAAACACATACATATGTATATACCTATACATATGAGTATAAAAGTGAACAATGCTCAGTTTTAGTGAATAAAATTTAATTCGAGATTAAATTAATTTGCAAACCCATTTAATCATTAGTTTTGTTAAAAGAATAGTAAACAAATCTTTAGACAAACGAAAAACAAACCGAAAACTGGGTGATTGGACCAGTGAGTATGAGAAAAACATAATATCAACCAAAATCTCTCAAAACATTAACCTTTTCAGAATAATTTGTTTTTGATTAGAGACGTTTTTATTGAAATTTTCCTTCGAAATTAAACTTCAAGCCAATGTGAATTGAGCCGCTGAGTTTATTTTATCAACTATATTTTTTAATTTCAGATAGTCAGAAAATCAGGAAATTTTAACAATATTTTACAAATACTTCAAGCAAAACGGCAAGTTATTATTATTATTATAAGGGTAAAATGTTGGAAAGAACCTTAAACATTAATATTATAAGATGGAATAGTCCCTTGGATTCTATTTTTTTCTGGTACGATGTTCGTGTATGGAAACTCTGCAGGAAATAAAATACTACTTAAAGAGCAGGCTGAGTTTTGCTTACAATTATTGGGGAAATATGAGATTCCAACATACATACTTACATATATCTTAAACTTTATCTTATTCTTTTTTTTTCATCAATAAACCATAAAAAATTCAGCGTTTATATTAGCGTTTATTTTTATTCAGCTGGCGGTTTTTAGCGGGTTTTCAGGTGGGAAATGCCTACAACATTTTGGCAACAATGGATGCATGCGACGCATACAAAAGTAGAAAGTAGATCTACTTTATCCGTCCTATGCGTCTATACGTTCTTTGCGTTTTGTTCTGTAACTTGCCACATACAAATACTTGGATTCTACTTTTTTGACACATGTATAAAACGCAGCTACGCATTGAACGGATGGTAGGACCTTCAGCTTCAGCCTACAGTACACGGCATGTAAAAATCCCCATGCGCATGTGGATATGATGTCACGAGTGTTTTCAGCATTTTCAGCTTTTTACATGTCGTGTACTATATCCCTTTCAGATCCATCACGAAAATATGCTCTCATTTTCACAAAAATAAAGATTTAAAATTGTTCTTTTTATAGCCGTTTAAAATTTAATTTTTTAAATTTTTTAACTACCATGAATTTTTGGAAAAAGGAACTGCCACGTTTGAGTATTTCGGCCATTTACATGTTAAATAATTATTATTTTTCGAAAAGGACCAAGCACAATTGTGTACTTTAGTCTTTTATTGATGAAATAAATTTCATATATTTAACACTCGACTAAAAAAAGGGATGTTAGGTATAAGTGTGTAGTGTGTGTCTGTGTATCTATGTGTATGTGCGTGTCGACGTACAGACCAAACGGCTGGACCGATTTTGATTTAGTTTTCTCTGTCTTAAAGGTGACTTGATCGAGAGGGTTATTATCCATGTTTTAAAAAAATCGCAGCTTCTTTAGATATATTCGGGGGTTATCAAAATTTTTAATTTTTGTTATAATAAAAAAAAATCATTGTAATTCAATTTTATTCAACTTAAAATCAAAAATAAATTAGTTTACAAAACAAAAATCAAATAATTAAATTAAACACTAACAATTGTAGCGTGTAAATTGGTATAGTAGAAAAATAAATTCTAAAAACTTGAAAAATATAATTATTTAACGAGATATGTTTTATAAACTTAAGGCTAGAATATATGAACTTTGTGATTCATTCAAAGCCGGAATTAACGTTTGGTATGATATTCCTTAAATCAGTCTTTTTATTTCGCAACACACAAACTTACTTTGCACTTTTGACATATTGCCCTTATCCTGCTTTTACAGTAAGTGCTCCGACATCTTTTGTCGGTTCCATATACAAATTGGGGCCAATGGTCAAAACGATCGTATCTGATGTCATCTGGAGCATTGTGAGGACAGAATTTTATTCCGTGAAACTCATGAGATAACTCAAAAGGTTCAGCTACTTCTGGAGGAGCTTCTTTGTACTTAGCTAGCACTTTTCCTATTTCTAATTTTAAAGTTAGGAATGTTTTTATGTTTTTCTTCAGAACACCAACTATTCTTGCATCATTTCTGTATTCAGCTGTTGTATATCGCCATGTCAAGATAATGAAAACAACTTTGACTAGCCATTTCTTAGTCTTCATGCTGATGCGGTAGTATTCCATCATTTGATCTGATGTATCCACGCCTATTTTAGAATTGTACAATCGAATTACCGCAGGTTTTGCGACAGGCAAACGTCGTTTTTAGCTTTTATCCAACGTTCTTCTTCGCCAAACGGGTCCTTTCCACATGCAGTTGAAGCAATCGTTACACACTTTGTGTCACACCACTTTACAACGCAGCAGATTTTATATCATGGCTCGTAATATAACGCCGGCAAAGCAACTGTAATTTTTTCATTAATATCAACACAAAGGGGTAGACGTTGATGATTTTATATGATGATGAATCAAACAAATACATGAAAAATAAGTGCGAAAAATAATTCATTTTCGTGTTGTTTAATTTGTTTGGTCATAAATAATTATTGTATCGCCTTTTTAAACGAAAATTGTTTAATAAATAAACTTTAAATACACAATAACACATAAAATGGCAATTTATATCAAGATGAATTCATCAGGCCGTGAGCTCTGATGATTATATCATAACGCTGCCATAATATTAATAAATCGAGTCTATACGTGATGAATTTTCATCATGATATCAATTTGACATTCATCATGATATAATTTCATCAGGTGTGGACACTATGCTATTAAAAGTTGTATTCATATTTGAAACAGGAAGTGGTTCTAAAAAAATATAAATTTATGTTCAAATACATGTAAGCACAGTTGGAATGCTTAACACTGGTAGATCATCAGCAACATTAGCAAGATTTTCTAAGAGCAAAAATAAATAGTATCTGATATCTCAGTGGCTAGCTATGGTGTATAAAAATCCAATTAGAAGTAGTGGCTACATGCCGTACAATTTTTACAGATTTTTTTCTATAATACAAATGTGACACATGTAGCCGAATCCAACACATTTTCTGAGGCAGCACATCTGTAACCATGTGAATATCTACATGTACATAAGTATGTTACTAGTACACGGCATGTAGCAAATGTGTAATTTTGAATTAATTTATTAGGCTGAGTTTACATCTGGCATTTATTGTGTGTCATTTGCCCAAAAAGCGTAACCAACTAATTACTAATGAAAAACTGTTTGATTCAGACATATATTTATTGATTTAAACAGTTTGCAATCATTTTGGATTCTATAAAATTGGCTATTAATTATGTATGAAACTGTTTAACTTAATAAATACATGTCTGATTCAAATAGTTTTTCATTAGTAATTAGTTGGTTACGCTTTTTTACGCTTGTGTGGCATTTGGCACACAGATGTAAACCCGGCCTTAGACTCCAATAGTTTTAACAATGTTATTTAAAAACGAATGAAAATAACATAGTTGGCGTAGACATAAAAATATTAAAACAAGTGACTTGTTAAATTTATCGCTCATTTCAACACTCTCCCGGAATGACAAATAGATCTTCGATGCAAAGGAAATAATATCTGTGTACAAATGAGATGATTGCAGACTTATTTACCAAAGCTGTTACTTCTGAAAAACTTAATTATTTTTAAACTAAATTTGGATTTTTCTAAAACTTTAAATATTTATATACTTTTATAATTGTAAAGGGTACATGAGAAAGAATTTGATTTTGTGAATTTGTCATTCAGGGAGAGTGTTGAAATGAGCGATAAATTTAACAATATGTTTTAATAATATGTACATATATGTATAAGTGAACCAAATAAAACTATATCAATATTTAAATGTGAATAAATAAAGAATTAAGATAAGTGATAAGTGAACTCAAAGGACGACTCCAAACTATTAAAGCTACTGAGCGTTTTAGATTACGAAGCTGTTTCAGAATATTTAAAGAGTAAGTAAAAATATGAGATATTTTTTATCGATTGTGCGTGTTGTTTTTAACAAGTTCCGTTTCACACACGGAATTTTAGTTGAGCAACTTTTTAGTACATAGGCGAAAGAGGAAAACATGAAAGTTCCCATTTTCATTATCTTCTCTTTCATCTTCCATCAGTTGCTCAACAGAAATTGAAGCCTGTGAAGCCAGTATAATAAACGCTTCTGCTCCCGGCTTTGCAAATAATAAAACAAAATGCACACTTTGTTAACATTATGAAAATGGTCGTAAAAGATTTTTATACAGAAGTATATTTTAATCTGTAGTTTTTTATATTATATAAATATACATAGATACATATTAGGTAAAAAATAGTAAAAAGAAACGAAAACTTTCTGTAACGCATGCCTCATAAGTTCTCATTGATAATTATTTTCTTTTGCTCAACTCCCTGTAAGACCGGACTCAGAAACATGTTATTGCTCTAGGTGTCCAAGAACCCCTAGCTTCTTAGTGACATAGTTTCGCTTAGAGCACTGATGGTGTTGCACTGTTAGACCGATGACGATTATAAGTGTAATCAGCTTAGAAACGTGGGCAGTATTGTACAGGCTAAGTTCCTAATATTATTTAGTAAAAAGAATTCCACAAACTGCTAAAATAACCTATATAAATTTAAAATCTAGCATTTTTTATTTCATAGAACTGAAATTTTGGACTCATTTAGCGTTCTACCATCACAATTTTCTACCAACAATGTTAGCGATACATGTAACAGAGGGAAGTAAAGGAAGTAATACCCGCTTTTGGTTTTCGTATGGAGTTTTTAAAAGCTTTTTAAAAGTGAAATAAATTGCATGTAGTGTAAAAATATCAAGGTTGGCAACCGAAACAAATAACGGTATCGGTATTGATACCGTTACAAATATTTTTTAAATTTCGGTATCGGTAACGTTATCGGTATTTTTTTCATTTCGGTATCGGTATTACCGGTACATACCGTTAACGAGTTTATAATACCGGTATACCGATATTACTGCTAAATTATTAGTTCAGACAGTGGACATAGCAAAAAAAAAAGTTTAATTAAATTACTTCGAAAAGGGAATATTTTTACATAAACATAAAAAAAATATTTAAACTTACATATATGTTTCTATATATGTTTTTATACTTTTATTAAAAAATAATTGATTAAAAAAGTAAAATAAGAAAACTGCAGTTGAAACTTTGCAGATATAAAGTATACATTTTGGTTAATTAGGCAAAATAATAAAAATAAATACATATGTAAATTGTGTGTATATTATACACGAAGTACATTTAGAATTGTATGCACTTAGTGATGTGCGAATATTTGTATTCGAATTCCCGAATATTCGGCCAAAGTCAAATCCAAAGTTCTTTTTTCTCGAATATTTCCTAAACTGTAGGCGAAACCCCACAAATGTAAAAAACTTTTTTAGCTCTTGGATAGAAAAAAAATCCACTTGCAAAAAATCATTTTTATTTGATCAAAAACATGAGCTTGGCATCGATTTTAATATTTCATTAACCCAAGGTTGCCCACTTTAGTGCTTTGTGGCTCCATCCCCTTTAAAGATATATCGTCTAAATTCCAAACTTGAGCCCTCTGACACTTCTTCAATGCTGTGTAAGATTTCATAACAATCGGTTAGCTACTTTAGAAACTTCAGAATTAGTTCCAATTTTTTTTACAAAATCCCCACTGAATATCGGGTACTTTAGGCCTCGCTAGGCATTTTTGACCGCAAACCTCATAATGTGCACAGCGCACATGCATATGGGCATTTCCTGGGGTCACGAACCTGCGTTCGTACGCTTGTGATGTACTAAAAATATAGAAAACAAAACTTTTGCAAGCATTTCTTTTGCGATTTGATAGCATTTTGGAAGCTCTATGCTTAGTGGAAAAGATGGATTTCATCGAGTTTAAGTTTTCATATTAATAGTTATAAACATGTTTTCACAAACGTACGCAAAATAGAAGTCAACTTTGGCTGACAGTAGTGAAATGTAAAAATCTGCGAAATGAACAGAATAATGAAAAGTGATTAATTTAAAAGTGTATTATATAATATTTATAAAATAAAAAATATATAAAATTTCCCAGCTTCCAGCCAAATTTCCTCAACCAAAACAGCTGAGTTATGATATTAAACCATTCCATTATATAAACATAGACTTTTTTATAATTATAAACAATAAAACACGAAGATAATCAACATTTAATGTTTCCATCCTTTTAGACCATTTGGGGGAAATGCCCATATGTAGTATATCAATTAAAGAAATATATCTTTGCGACCAGTTTAATGCGCATATGTATATTAAAAAAGCACTCATCAAAACTTTAAATCTTCGCATCAGCTTGTGTATCTGGAACAGCCAATATACTAATTTTCGCGATTTCATATAAGTACAACAAATGTGGCTCACAATGGCTTTGCTATTTTCACCAATTTAAAACATTTATATGTCTAGAGATAAATTTTTCGTTCTCAAAGACATGAAGCAGCTCACGCAGTATGTTAGTATTTCGCACTAGTGATGATTATGATATGATTGCACTTTTCAGTTGATTAAAGAAAAGATCAAACAAAAACGTGTTTATAAAAGAAAGTTAATTAAAATATATTTTTGAAATTTTATTTTTGGTGGGAATCGGTATACCGGTACATACCGGTATAGACGCAAACGGTAATCTGGATATCGGTATTTTCTAACCGAAATGGATTTCGGTATCGGTATCGATACCGGTATCTAGTTTTAGCGGTATTTGAATCGGTATCGGTATTTTCACTATACCGTTTGCCAACATTGAAAAATATGTATAATAAACATGGACAATAAAAAGTGAAATTAAAAATTAAATTAAATTTCTTTATTCAATAAATCAAGTTGCCAAACGCAAGTCATAAATTTTTCTATGGACTTCTCACATAACTCATTTTTCCAATTGCCTTTGTGTTTGAAATGTGAACCTACAATTGCTGCTTGTATATAAGGATAAAAGTCCATTATATTGTCTTTGGTTATACCGGACCCGATCAGCACACCTGTGGAAGTACAGTACAGCACCAACTTTTCCTCTTGGATATATGGAATTTTAATTAAACATTTTTATTAAAAACACGTTTGCATTAATTATTCTTTTATTTAATTTCACAGCAAATGAAAGGTATAAAAGGCAAATACCTTATAGCAACACAAGCGAAGAAAACATTAAAAAGGATTTGATAATTTTGAAATATCTGTTCTGTCGTTCACTTAACAACTGATCGAAAAGAACAACTGAATGAAAAGCACGAACTAGTTCTTTTTTGGTAGGGAACAAAAAGGAACAATCCGTAAAAAGAACAACTATGCCCAACTCTAGTTTATATGTAATATACTGAATATTTCGACCAAAGAAATATATGACTTATACAAGTTTCATAACTAAGGGCACACACATTAATTTGTAAAAAATTATAAATTTTCGAACATTAGTTTTATAAATTCTGCTTAAAACTTTTAAAAAAGAGAAAAAATTAATTATTCCAAATTAATAAAGCTAATCATTATTGTTATCATAGAGCCATAAAAAAGATTTCATTTCAAATTGTGTGTTTTGTAAACATCATTACTATTAATATGGTAATTAACACTATCAGGAAGTTGGTAAAAGTTTCACAACAAAAATTTTCCAGTTTTAACCCACTGTTGTGTTCAATTTGCGTTGGTGCCACCAAAAATTGAAAAACGCACCAAAATTTTAAAAAAAGCGCACCAACTAAGGAATTTGTCGCACAAAAAATTTCAAAAAGCACCCAAAATGGTGCGAAACGCACCAAGTTGACAACGCTGCTTACCATCAACATCTTACACACACAAACACCCAAACGTACAGTATACAAAATAACAAGCATACACTTATCAACAGTACTTCTTTTGATTGTTTGTTATAACCCTCTAGTCAACCTAGAACCATATGTCTCAATGTCAACACTCTTTTTCCAGCGAAAATTGCACTAGTTGAAATGTGTACAACTTTCCTATTATGCTCGAGTAGAGATGCGTTAGAGACAACAGTTCTAGTGTATTTCTGGTGACATTGTCAACAAACGCGTCAATAGTTTTTTTTTTCTTTTTTATTATGTTGTGCAATAATGTTAAAAAATTACATATGTATGTATGTATGTGTTTAAGTTTGTTGCCCCAACCCTTATAAAATTGAAGACGAGGGTCACTAAAATATATTAGTGAATCTTTGGTTCAAATGTCTCCATATGGTCGTAAAAGAATAGTGCTAAAGTCTACTGGTAGATTTTCAGTGATTCAATGATTTTCTATGTTATATGTCAATACGCGATTACATTGGCTGGGTTTACCTAGTCAGAAGTACTATTGACACTGTCACTAGTAAAGCACTACTATTGACATCGTGCGAGGAAATATCGATATAAGAGACTAGAGCCACTAAAATTTACTACTGAATCTTTGGTGCCAATTTCTCCATGTGGTTCCAAAAGAACTAATTACTCAGCAGTTCTACAGTCAAGTGGTACATTTTCAATGACAAGCTAATGTTAAATGTCAATAGATGATTCCATTGAATGGACTACACCTGGTCAGTAGTAGTACTGACAATGTCACTATTAAATCGCTACAATTTCACTATTTCTCATTTTCTGCAGGGAACAAGAAGTCTTGGCGACATCGCTTGTTTACAGTCATATACACGTACACCAATACATCCATCGTGCTTCGTTTATAGTACGACAGCATTTATTGTTGGCTTAGTATAATACATGCCACGAGAAAACATATAAAAAACATGACGTATTTACATTTCAAGACTGCTTACGCAGGCCTCTAATACATATCATATCTTTGAAGTGGCAAATCGTATTTATACACTCTAAGCGAGAACTCCTGCAGGGTTTTTGGTGCTTCATTATCAAAATGTTGGTTATAACTTATACAAGAAAATTTTCCCCACTGTGTTTCGTAAACACCAAATGAGATTTTGAGGTCCAAATTGAATTTCAGAAAATTTTGTTTGAGGTAAAGAGTCACAACATTTAGAATTTTTTGCAGGAAGTATTTTATTTTGTAGGAAAAATTCCTTTAAACAAATTCCATATATTTAACATTGTTCTATTTTATTGGAATCGCTAAAATATAGCCAAAAAAAATCGCCAAGTAAGTCGCCAATCGTCATTTCAAAATTTTCAACGCCAAAAACAAATTTTTGTCGCCACATTTGGCGAGATATCGCCATATCTGACAGCAGTGGGCCGAAATCGTTCATTTCTGCCACAAACATATGATCAAACCCATGCAATTGAAATGGGTTTGAACAAACATATGTATGTATGTATAGTAGGTTTGTGATACAAATGAACTAGTGAACGAGTTCGACCCAAGTCTAATAAATACGTGTCTGATTCAACCTTTTCCGTCGTTGCATAATGCCAGTTAAAAAGGCGAAGTTTAACTTATGACGGATTCTATGGTACTGGGCCTTTAAAATACACAGAAGAAAGGTTTTTAATTATAGTACAAGAACCTAGTACATAAACAGTGCTGTGAACTTTTAAATTTCAAAAAGCACTGAAACTAGGAAAAAACGCATAATTTAAGCAAAAACGCGTTAAATTTCATTATTTTATTATATTAAAAAAAATGTATGCATTAATTTGTATATAAGAAATATAGGTGACGGTTGACCTTTAAACTTCAAATGTGAGGCATTCGATTCACGGTTTATTTCTATAAGAACCAGTGAACTTTAAAATCAATTTGACGAAGCCTTTTTAAGTTATTACACTAAGGGCCAAATTACAGTCATTAGTTAATTATTATTAAAATAAAACGATAACTATTGTTTAACTAATACTTCATATTCACAATATATTGTTTAACTAAAGTACTTAATATGAGGAAAGAATGGTAACTAAGGTTTCTAACTTCGTGGACTTTTCCCATTCCCGGGAATTTCCAACTCAGGAATTTAATTAAATGACATCAATAAAAAATATAATTTTATGAAAAAAATGCAACATTTAAATAAAAAAACTTTATTCGCTTATTTCATAAACAACAATATTCAAAAAAATAAACCAAAAAATAAATTCATATGCTTGAGTTATAGCATGAATGGAAATTCCATCTAGATCTGCAAATAGATACTATATCCTATAAAGACTTTTTAGGCATAAATTCTGCCTTGTACAAACTTATTAGAATTTTTTGAAATGCTCTTCAGAACTTATGCCTTTTAAATGATAGACTTCCTCGAAAAAATATATATGGATATTTATTTTTGAATTTTCGTTTTAGTGTCACGGTGCGAAAAGCACCGAATTGACAACACTGTACATAAATATGTTCATACACACCCAGCAAAAAAATACATGACAAATCATGTGTTGAATCAAGGTTTCAAGTGATGACGCATTGGTTCGATATAGGTGAAGCATGAATGCTTTTTACATTAGCTTGTCATTGGAGATCATGTGTTTGTGCGAGAATTTAAATACTTTGATATACATCAAATTAATGAATTTAAACCCATTCAAAATGCCTGATTCGATGATGTTTTTTCTCGTAAATACAAAACAAATAAATATACAAATTTTTGTCGCAGGATACGAACCGAGCTTTTCTCACTCTCAAGGCACACTCTATACCAGTGAGCCACTGCACTCTTATTATTTGTTGGAGATAAAATATATTACCAAAATTAAAACAAATTCTTGTATCTGAGAGCGGTTCATTCATACTAAAGACTTAATGAAGATAAATAAATTTGATAAACATATACTATTAATTAGCTTACAATTTATATGAAGGAATTATCTATGGAAAATTTATAAATCTAATGAAATAAAAAGTGCAAAAAATGCCAAATAGTTTTAAGAAAGTGCTAAACTAGAACTTAGCTAGCTAGCTTAGCTTAGCTTGCTAAATCTAGCACTGAAAGTGCTAAAATGGCAATGGGTCACTTAAGAAAAAACAGAAACTAAAAATTTTAACTGATGATGAACTGATTTTAGACTTTGTTGTGCTTGCTGTAGAATATTTTAGCACTTTTATTTCTGCAATCTAGCACTTTTCTTCTTACATCTTATGGCAACACTGCTACCAGTGAGTTACTTCAGTCTTATTATTGGAGATAAAACTTGCTTTGTGAAAATATATTACCCGGTAATATCGCATGCGTTTTTAATGAGTTCAAAAACTATAGCATTATTTACGATTTGCGATGATATTCAGAATGCATTCGAACAAAAGAATTGCTCAAGAAAGCATGAAACATTATATCATTTTCACGCGTTCATTTTCATTTGAACGCGTTCATTTATTTTTTGCTGTGTTGTTGTGCCCACATTAAAATACACACACATATAAATAAATATGCACATACATACCCTACAAGCAAAGTAATACGAAAATGATAGGAAATCGTATGGCTTGGAAGAAAAATATTATTGCGGCAACAATCATATTCGTATTGCGGAAGATTCCTCCTTTGGGAGAGGTTGTGCGGCCAGGGCGATACTCCGAAGAAATACGAATGCAATACTTCTAGAAGATAAAATTGTGATATTGCTAGATAAGCATCTAATAGAATTTTTTATGATATTGCCAGATTATCTTCAGGAAGATAAATTATTTATAACGATAGGATATCTCTTAAAGTACAATGTTAGAATTTTTCTAAATTATCTGAAGGAAGAAAAAAATATACATATATGTATATATATATATATATATATATATATATGTATGTATAAATAAAACTACCATTAATTTAAATTTAAAGCATTTTTTTATGATCAACTAAATTCAATTTATCATCGCTGGAGTCATCATATGTTTAGTATAAAAAGAAATTTCCTGACATAATGTTTTGAAAATTTTCTCATTGTTATTATTTTAAATTAAATTTTTTTTTTTATTCTAGTTAAAAACATATTGATATTATAAATTTATCGCGCATGTGATAAAACGCCAGGCTGAAAAAAATGCAATATTTTAATGAAACAAAATACCTACCTTATTGAAGGAAAAAATAAATAGTCAATGCATTTTGAACTGTTCATTCAAAAAGTTTCATCGGAATGAAAATATTTTAATACATATTAAAAAAGTATTGCTTTGATGATTTTCTTCTAAATCATAAAAATAAGATATTGTATTTTTATCTTCTGGGTAAGATATCTTCCAAATGTTCGTAGGGTAAGTACGTATAAATACCCTGCAGTCAGACTGCGGCCAAAAGTCTCTATGTCAACACTAAAACTCTAATAGTAGTTACATTGTCTACAACTTCTCCTCTATTCGTCAGTATAAAAGAGAGAGAGAGAGAGAGAGAAAACAGATGTGGTGTATTTCTGGTAGAGTTTTCAACAACTTGTCAATATAAGTAAATTTTTATGTACTTGAGGTATAGAAATGTACCAGTAAATGTCTGGTTGGTATGTCTCCATGTTCCCATAAGAACTATGTAGTCACTACCTAGTCAATTGTTTTAGTGTTACTAGTAGATTTTCAATGACAAGCACAGGCTAAATGTCTATAGCATAAAGTGTTGTATGGGGAATAATTGTAGAGTACTATTACTGACTATGTCGCTAGTAAATCGCTATAATTTTATTATTCGCATTTTCTGCAGGGTATGGGACTAGGTATATAGAGACATTGAAAACAGATTGTCACTCGTACATTTTAGTAATTGTAGTCTTATTTTCGATAATTAAACTGCTTTTTTATTCACATTTGGTGTTTTATTAAAAAAATATATAAAAAAGGGTATAAAAAACATATATGTACATACATACAAAACAAACTCATTAATTAATTCGTTCATCAAGTAGGGATTTTGTCGTTTATATTGAATACTTACATACACATATGGATGATAATCAAAAATTTAAAATTAGTAAAGTCAAACACTTACATAGTACGTATGGATCTGGACGTGTACCAATTTTTGAACTAATCCCACAAAATCTTCTACAGGTTAAAAAAAATTTCCACAGTTTCATTTTCACATTTTATGTTTTTATACTCTCAAAATGGATTGTTTTCTTGATTCTCTGAATTACTTTTAAGTCCATTTATATTTTCATTTTAAATTGAATTTGTATACTAATTTTATATACATTTTAATTTTGTTTGAAGCCACTTAAATTTTTAGCATAATAATAAAACATTTAGAAGAAGCATAGTTGTGTGTATCTAAAATATTTTCTGCACATCAAAAATATTATTATTTTTTGGACGCTCCGTTGACAATGTCACCAAATTGCCGACAAAAGTGGATACTTGGGGACACTTAACGACACGCTTCCTTCAGGGTATGTACCTCTTAGATACTTACATATGTATGTATCTATGTACATAAAATGTTTACAACTTCCACTATCCACTTACATACATATGCATGTATGTATGTGTGTATGTATGTATGTATGTATGTATGTAGTTATTAAATTTGTGAGAATAGAAGAAAAAGAGTTTACAACTTCCACTATCCACTTACATGCATATGCATGTATGTATGTATGTATGTACATATGTATGTAGTTATTAAATTTATGAGAATAGAAGAAAAACAGCGTAAGGCTGAGTGTACATCTGGCATTTCTTGTGTGTCATGTACCAAAGAAAGCGTAACCACTAATTACTAATGAAAAACTGTTTGGTACAGACATTTACATGTGTATGTATGTACATATTTATTGATTTAAACTGTTTCCAATCACGTTGGATTCTAAAGCTGAAGGTCCATACCATCCGTTCAATGCGTAGTTGCGTTTTATGCATGTGTCAAAAAAGTAGAATCAAAGTAATTTTATGTGGCAAGTTACAGAACAAAACGCAAAGAACGTATAGACGCATAGGACGGATAAAGTAGATCTACTTTCTACTCTTGTATCCGTCTCATGCACCATGAAAAAACGTCAGCTGTTTTTGAAAGCGAAAGATGGCAAATTATATTATATTTTCAATGATATCGATAAAAACGTTAGTGTGGTGTATTTAAATTTTAAGTTTTTTTGTTATAAAAAAGTTTATAATAAATGAAAAATATTTTGTAATAAAGATTATAACTATTTTCAAGAATAAAATATATTAAAATCAGTTTTTAACATAAATATTTCAAAAACAAAATTTGCATTCTAGTTATCGATTGCTTTTGTGTACTGAGTGTCATCTCTGTTGTGTTTATTATTATTTAAGCAAGTGCAATGGAGGAGAAGCTAATTGAAGCTGTGAAAAATCACGAAATTTTGTATAATAAAAGCCTACTCCTCTACAAAATATTATATAGATAAACTCAATGAATTGAGTGAATTCATTTAAAATCACAATTTCACTTTCCATTTTTGCAAGAACTGTTTTTATTTTTAAAAATATTCACACTACAGCTGATCACAACAAAAATATGTGGCGCATAAAACGTATTGCATGTAACTTGAACTTATAATCGAAGAGAACGTACAGAAACGCATACAACGCATATGCATAGAACGGATGGTATGGACCTTCAGCTTAAAGAATAGTCTATTAGTTATGTGTGTATGTATCAAACTGTTTAACTTAATAAACACGTGTCTGAGCCAAACAGTTTCTTGTTAGTAATTAGTGGTTACGCTTTTTTTACGCTTATGTGGCATTTGACACACAGATGTAAACCCGTCCTAAAAGTTGTAACCAACGAAGTGTAAAGTTTAACTTATGTCAGTGGAGTCGTTGGGTTTTGGGCTTTTATTATAGTTAGTTTAATTAACAGTGGCAAAGGTAGTGTTTGTTTTAATAATAAGTTCCAAAAATGTTGTTAACAATAAAATCAATACCGAAAAATGATAATACAAAAACAAAAGCTTTTAAAAATAAATAAATAATAGATACAATATAAAATTCTTCGAAATATTCTCCTCCTTTTCCCGAAAGGAAATTGAATACCTACATACATATGTACATACATACATAAGTATGTAGTAAATACATATGTATGTACATACATAAATACATTAAAAAAAAAACTTAAATGAAATTCAAGCAGAGATTAAAGGAGTTAAGGCACGTTTGTGCTCAAAGTATTGTGATGTGTGGTCATAGAAGGTACATTTAACCTGATACTACTTCAACACCCATCTAGCATTTGGAAGATTGTTTTTAGAAAAATCACCTTGCTGAGCCTTATTAGGTCACTAATGGTGATCAAAAACTGATTACATTATCACTTACAAGATAAAAAAAGAACTCGAAAATGATTCGCGCTAATGGGTAAAAATAGTTCGATTTAAAATACAATAACAAATTGTATAGCAATCGCAAATTAATCATCCAGACGTTTAAAATCTGACTATTATTTATAGTAATAACTATATCATGTACATATGTATGTAGAAGATTGAGAAATGCTTAATCAACAACAGATCATGCAGGCAGTGATGCCAACACAGAATATTTCTTAGAGGTAGATTCCTTGTGAAAAAGAGGTAGTTTCCAACAAATCTTACTTTAAAAAGAGGTAGATCTACAACACTTATGTTTCAGGGTATTTAAATTTTTTTTTACCGAATTCAATTGATATGCTTAGTTAATTATTTTTAAAATTTTTATTATTCTCAGGGATTATTTACAGGGATGAATATTTTCATTAAATAATATCTATTGTTCCTCAGCGCTAGCGCTGATATATCGTGTAGCTTTCCCTGCAGAATATCAATCAGTAAAGATTGTTTCCACAAATACTTTTTAACAAATTAACTTTCAACATTCGAACTATGTATGTATGTTAGCAATTTTTTTTCTCTCACAAACTGGCCCATTAAATGAAATATTTGGGCTTTTGGCAGGGGGTCTACTCTGTATTTCGAAACGAAAGAAAATGCTTTCCAATTTGTATGTTATTAACATTGCATTTCGAAAGCATTTGCTTTCAATTCGAATCACAAAATAGACCCCCAGGTTTTAAATAGTGAAGTAAACACAGTTTTGCTTACATGCATTGCTAAAATATATTTAAGTTGAACTTCTAGTTTGGATTAGATAAAAAAACTAGGGTAACTATACTTTAGCATTATTATTCAGAAACTAAAAAAATGTAGATTTTTCTCGAAAAGCGGTAGAGTTGAGTGAGATACCCAAAAGAGCTAGATCTACCACAAAAGTGGTAGAGTTGGCATCGCTGCATGCAGGTGTTTAAAAAATTATAATAATTATTATTTTATGATCATATTTTACGCAGGTACATACATATATGATTCAACATTACTTGATATGTTATTTTTAAGTATAACGGGGCAATCTTGACGTATTCTTGAATAAATGCCAAAAACTTTATTTTTTCATTTATAAAAGTTAAATCGAGTATGAAATTAAATGATGAAATATAATAAGTCTGCAACTTCAGAAAAAATTGGTCTCAAATTACCAAAGCCCATAATAAAATCTACCGCGGTAACTTCAAATGCTCTCGGTTTTTTTTTATTTTCTTTTGTGCTTAATTTTCTTTGTAGTTTTGTTTACAAAATATTTGAAATTTATTAAAACTGTGGTAGCCTTGTGGAGAGAATGAGTAATTATATGTGAGAGCATAAGAAAAAACTCTGTCAAAATAAAATAGATTCTAACTATATGTCGACTGCTTTCTGTGACTTCCTTTTTGTGCCAATTTGTATGGAAAATGTGTTTGTGCCGTAATTCTGTTTGACCATTAAACGTAGGACTCAGAAAGCCGACTAAAAAATACTCGAAGAAGAGTCAAATACGACTAGAAATGCTACTGATAAATGACTCGAATTACAGTCATAAATTACAATAAAAATACTGATCAATTTCTCATAAATAACTCGTAAGCAATTAGAAATACGACTGAAAGACAATTCGAAAAAGATTAAAAAAGAAGCAAAATAAGACTAATAAATTATCAGAAAACGATTCGAAAATGACTCTAAACTATTAAAGAAAAAGACTCGTAAATGACTTATCAAGAGCAGTCGCGGGTAGTCACGTTTTTCTACCGACAAAAGGCTTTTTTATAATTAGAAAATGGGCGCATATTCTAGCCTTTTAATCTCGCAAAAGAGTCAAAAAAGACTAGAATTAGATTGAAAATTTCAAAATATGCTGGCTGGGTAAATATGAATTTATGTAGATAGTGGTATCTGCGTACGTATGTATCTACATATGTATGTAAGTACATTTGTGCATGCCGATTAGGGATGGGGAAAAAATATCGATATTTTAAAAAATAAATATATATATCGCCGATTTCGATACATCGATTCTTATTTACGAGTATCGGGCTTCGATACTTTTAAGAACTCTATAAATTTTAGTAGTTTTTTAACTGTACGATATTGGCATCACTGCTAATGATGCGAAGAAAAATTTCAAATAAGAGCCAAGGCGCATATACATATAGGGTGACCCCACTCAGCCAGGTGACTTATTTATTTGTAGGTAAATGTCAAACTCGGATACTGTGGGTATAACCCTAAAGGCAGAATTAGTTCTTAATTTCTGTTCTGTTACAAACCAGCTGACTCTTTTTTACCCGGCTGCCAAGAAGGGTTATGTTTTTCGCGCGTTTCTTGTATATATGTATTCTCACAAAAACGTAAATGTGACAAAAGGCCAAGTTCCTGTCCAAAATTTCGGCCATTAAAAGTAGTGAGATATAAATTTTGACCAAGTTCTTGTTTGCCACAATACCTAACACAGAAATATGTTATGTATTATATAAATTTGTAATCGTAAGGGTGTCAAATAATGTCTAGACTATATGCTAACTTGAAAATATTATTACCGATTTAAAGAAATGAATAAATAAAAATTTTTCTCTCCTCTTTTAGAAAACTAAAAATATTGCCAAGTTAGCAGATTATCTAGAAATTATATAACACCGTTACGATTACAAATTTATATAATACATAACATTTTTCTGTGTTAGATATTGTGGCAAACAAGAACTTGGTCAAAATTTATGTCTCACTACTTTTAATGGCCGAAATTTTGGACAGGAACTTGGCCTTTTTTCACATTTATATTTTTGTGAGGATCTGACTCCTTTTTGAAAAATGTTCTATAATAACACTTTTTAAAGTTACAATTTCTAGTATGTCTTATTTCTATTAATGATCACTGTGTCCTTTGAAAATGGCATAGTTGCATAAAATAATGGGTTAGAGCGTGATGGGTGCATGATTGTAGACCTTAAAAATGCACTATTGTGTCATTACAACGGGTCGCTAGTGTGTACGCAATCTGGGAAGAGTCATCTGGAAAGAAACATGTAAAATACAGCGTAAATTTTAGTGGACGTGATGCCGTCTATTTTCTCAATATATTTACATATTAAAGTCTGCTAAGCCAAAATACATAAATCAAAAGGATATTCCCAATGCTCATGCAAAGTTTCAATTGGGTAGATGGTGCTTTAATTTTTGGATATTCCGATTGAGTACAAAATGTCAGGTCTCTATAGTATAATATTATGTAAAATACTTATGGGCCTTTCCCCGCCGACTTTTATATCTGCTAGTGCAAAGTTTGTTATTAAAAAATTAATGAGAAATATATGAGTAGTAAATTTAACACTGCTATACCGAAGTACATGAAAGAAAAAACTACGATTTATGGGTTAAGTCACGGCTACTTTTCAAAATAGGAAACTTTTGTTTTGGATAAGTGCAATTTGTATGAAAAATTTTAATAAAATTTATCTTAATTTTGAATTTGAAGTGCTTATTTCCACCACCTGATAGCAACTTCTGGATTTTTCAGATTTTTCTTAGTGATCTTTGATCTAGATTTATTTGTCTATCAAATTTAAGCTCGCTAGTGTGAATTGGAGTTTTAACGTCGTGGCCGCCCCGTATACCAAGTAAAACTATTTTGTTTAAAGATCTTTCCAATGGCTTACGCACTACCACTTACATGTATATAAAATTTCAGCTCTCCAGCGCGAATTATAACTTTAAATTTTATCAGCATTACCTCTTCCAATATTTCTAACTCCAAATTTTGTTGTGAGCAACGTTTATAATTCGTGCTTATTTGCTTCTAAAATATGATAGGCCAAAGTATATTAAAGACAAGGCTAACAATTTATGGGAATGATCACACATACTTTTTAAGGTGATACACTCAAAAAAAAATGAACTAAAACTTTGGAAAATTTTCTAAATTTTAATAAAAAAAAGTTGTCGTATGGCGCCAAAGCTGTTTTTTACTTGAAACCAGTAAAATATTTACTAAATTTCTAGTTCATTAGTGAACTAGTTTATAGTAATTATATTTTCATATTTAAATAAAATATTTCTAAAATTAAGTAAAATTTTTGCAAAAAATTTTTTTCGTCTTTGATCTCAAATTTAGTAAATTTTCCAATTTTTTTTCGACTTTAATTCTGGTACTTACTTTTATTTTTAATTAAATTCCCTACCAAATGATATGTTATTTATTATATCTTCATATTATATTCTTAATTATAATTCACCATACATACATATAAAATTCCTTGAGAGGAGACAAGTATTGAACTAGCAAGCTTCTGATTGATAGACAAGCACTCTAACCAATTGCCTAATAAGGCAGCCTGAATAAGCATTGAAATTATTGAGTTTTAAAATTTTATTTTATTTACAAAAAAAAAATCAAGTTCAAATATTCCTCGAAAATATGAAAAATTTACTTGAATTTTTTGCTAAATGCAAATTAATAATAAATTCTATAATTCAAAGAAAAAATACTTAAAACTGGTAAATATTTTCTTAAAATTTGGTATACCTTTTTACATCTTTTAAGTAAGTCAAATTTCATGAACTAATCAGGAGTAATTTATTTCCTAAAGTTTATTTTTTGATTTAAGACGAAATTGACTAGTCCTTAATATAAAATTTCCTTAAGTTTATAACCATTTAACTTCTCTTAGTAAATATTTCCTTTAAGTCAGTAAACATTTCCTGAAATGTGAGAAATTTATTGTGTATTTTTATGAACTATTTTTGAGAATATGAACTTTTTATTTTTACTCATATTAAGTAATTTTTACTAGAATTTTGTAAAAATTTACTTAAACTTAAAAAAAATTACTTAAGCTAAGAATTTTTTTACTTGAATTTAGGAAAAAAAATTTTCTTAATAATAGTACATGTCTTTTCTTTGAGTGTAGTTTAAAGTCTTGTGCATGTGCAACGCGTATGCAAGATTTCACTAAATTGGCTTGAATTAAAAGCTGTATATTAAGTTTTTAGTTCAAAATAATATTAGCGTGACCTCGCCCATTCTGATAACATTTTTTGGGCTTTCAGTTTTTTCTACTTGGTTTCTCACCTAGACCTACTTGTATATCAAAATACATCTCTCTAGCGCAACTTTTAATTTTTACGACCGTAACCCTGCCCACTTTTTATACCCTTTACCTAAAAATGGGAAAAAGGTATATATAGGTTTGTCATTCCGTTTGCAATTTCTACAATATTAATAAGCGACACATAAGGTATATATATTCTGGATCCTTATGCATAGGGAAGACGAACAAGCGATGTCCGTCTGTCCGTCTGTCTGTACGTGAAATCGGTTTTCCCAAGCTCCCTGAACAGCTAGAGACTTCGTTCTTGGACTGGTGTGTCAGAAATTTTCCGAAAAATTTTGCTATTGAAAATCAGTAAAATCGGGTAGACGGTTTCAGAGCTGGAAAACTCAAACTCTGTTTTCCCATAGAAAATAACTACCGAAAACCAGTTTTTATTACTTTTTTATTAAATTAACTTATTTTATACTTCGGTATGAATAAAATTGGTATTTATAACTATCAAAAAAAAATTTTAAAAATTAACAAAATAAAAAAACGTTTCCAGGGTTGGAAAACTTTAACTTTTTTCCTAATAATTAAACATATTTCATGTTTTAGGAAGAAAGCTATTTTTTCAGGAACGGTATAAGCTACGGGTGTGAAATTTGGACAGTGTATGTAGAACTTTGGTCGCTACAACAACAAATATATAAACCCAGCTAAAAAAATATGTATGGAGCATATATGATATCCCATATATGGTTCGGATCCGAAAAATGAGGGTATATGGGCATATATGATTATATATATTCATACATCTTCATACACAGTATGCAAAGTTCATATTCATACACTCTTGATTCACAAAAGCGCACTGCTGTGCAATAAATTAAATTGCTAAAATGATTTTTTTTTAGACTTGAGAGAGAGGTTGTATTTAATGAAACATTTGTTTGGGCAAATAATTCAAAACGAACTAAAAGTCATTTCATTCATCAAAAGGTGAGTGAATTATTTAAAAAACACATATGTAAATCATATTCGTACATAACACTTAGCTTAAGAAATCAGATTAAAAACTAATGCAATTAATTATAAAAGAAAAAATAATCCCTCTAACAATAGTTTTCAATACAGTAATATGAACTTTGTTTCTTATCTAGAGAATTTTGTTATTTTCTATAAAATTAATGACTGGATTATCCTTTTGATTATTTGATATATTAAATGGGGCCACAATGTAACAAAAGTTTTTCTTTTTCAAACGTTGAGGGTACGCATATAAACTTTGCATACCGTATGTATTTTCTAATGGATAAAATTCCAAGTTTTTTTGATTGCAAAAACGATCTTATGTGAGATATCATGTATGCATACATTCTTATATGGCTTCATATATAAAATCTTATATTTATATATGGATCCACATATGAAGAGCTTCATAATTAAATTTTCATATATGAGCTCATAATTTATAATACATTTCATATATTAGTCCATGTATTAGTTCATATATAATAGTTTTGCCATGTATAATCCCATATATTTCCATACATGAATTCATACATATTCATATATAGTTATATACATTCACATATTAAAAATATATGAACCATATATAATTTTTTTAGCTGGATACAGAAAAATGTATGAATTTTTTCACAAATTTAATATGTACCTACATATCTCTGTGCTTATGTATGTATCTCTATACTACATAAACGCACTTTGGTAAAGGGTATATAAGATTCGGCACAGCCGAATATAGCACTAGCACTCTTACTTGTTTAAACTAAAAATTTTTTTCGGCCAGTGCTTAGTATTCGTGTCAAGTTTCGTTGCAAACGGATAATAACCACATAAATAGTATATCTAAATATGCTGAGCCGCAAGGCATTAAAATGAGGTTTAAATTGTATAGGCGTATCAACGCCCACTTTTTTATACCCTTTACCAAAAAATGGTAAAAGGGTATATATAGGTTTGTCATTCCGTTTGTAATTTCTACAATATTAATAAGCGACACATAAAGTACATATATTCTTATGCATACGATAGACGAACAAGCGATGTCTGTCTGTCCGTCTGTCTGTACGTGAAATCGGTTTTCCCAAGCTCCCAGAACAGCTAGAGACTTCGTTCTTGGACTGGTGTGTCGGAAGAAGAAGGCTAAAAGCTGCGGGTCTGAAATTTGGACAGTGTATGTAGAACTTTGGTCGCTACAACAACAAATATATAAAAGCAAAAAATTAAAGGGTGTTCCAAAATGAATGACTAAAACTTTTAACATCCCATGTAATATACATACAATTGTATGTACATATGTATATTGACACTTGAAATTTGTAAAATTAGTGTATTTTTATATAGACTACAACAATTAACACTAAAATTAAAAAAATTTATATTAAAGGGTGGTCCATCAGTTAATGCAATTTTGACTATGTAATTTTGACAGATTGGTATATCTTGGAAACTGTAAGAGTTAAACTCTTGAAATTTTCAAAAAAGGTTAAACTAAAATATCCGAAAATTATAAATTCGCCAAAAATTTAAAAAAAATCGCCAAAACGACAAAAATCGCCAAAATGAAAAAAAAACGCTAAAATTAAAAAAAAACGCCAAAAATCGAAAAAAAACGCCAAAACGAGAAAAACGTGTCAAAACTAAAAATAAATTTCCACAATGACAAAAAAACGCCAAGAACCGCAAAAACCGTTTCCACAATGACAAGAAAATGCCAAAAACCGCAAAAATCGCCAAAACAAACAAAAAATTCTTATATGAACATAAATCGCCAAAAATTAAAAAAAAATCGCCAAAACAAAAAAAAACAAATTGCCTATATGAAAAAAATCGCCAAAAATTAAAAAAATCGCTATATGAAAAAAAACCGGCAAAATCAAAAAAATCGCCAATAAAAACCTTAAAAACCGAAAAAATCGCCCAAACAAACAAAAATTGCCTATATGAAAAAAAAATCGCCAAAAAATAAAAAAATCGCCTAAATAAAAAAAATCGTCAAAATCCAAATCCAAAAAACCGCCAGAACGAAAAAAATCGCTAAAAATAAAAAAACGCAAAAAACCGAAATAAAAACGCTAAATCGAGAAAAAAGTGTCAAAACTAAAATGATTGCCGCAAAGAAATAAAAACGCCAAAAACCGAAAAAATCGCCAAAACCAAAAAAAATGCCTATATGAAAAAAAGTCGCCAAAATTTAAAATATCACCAAAATAAAATAAATCGCCATAGTTTAAAAAGCGCCAAATTAAAAATAGTGGCAAAAACCTAAAAAATCGCTAAAACGAGAAAAAAGCACCAAAACTAAAAAAAGTCGCCCATTTAAAAAAATAATGGCAAAATCCAAAAAAAATCTGTAAAACGAAAAAAAGCACCTAAACTAAGAGAAGCACCATATTAAAAAAAAGTAAAAAAACGGCAAAACTAAAAGAAGAAAACCCTATTGAAAAACGCTTAACCGAAAAAATCCCCAAAAACGAAAGAAATGCCAAAATTATATTTTATATAGGCTAAAGTTCATATAGTATTACTACGGAACCCTTCGTGCGCAAGTCAGAGTCGCACTTTACTGAATTTATTTTTAGTAAATGGAGATGGAAATAAAATGATCGCTAAATTACAGTCCCAACTATAAAGTTAAATAAAGAACATGTTCCGTTTCGTTTCCCTGAAACCGTTCTTTTGAGCTCAAGAAATTCAAAAAAATTGTTTATTAATAAACGTTTACATAATACCACTATATATACCTTTTCCAATTGGATGTTTAAATTGAGGAAATTAACAATTTTGCAAAATCAAAGATTTTTAAATAAAAAAGTTACATATGTAGTTTACTTGGTATGGAGGTACAATACTAAAACTATTTTCGAAGTTCGAAGCTTAAGCGAACATTAGATCGAATCTCGTGTCAAGTGGGATATTAAATATTGTTTTCATTTCACAGTTTTGATATAACGGCATTATTTGTTTGTTTAGCTATAAGTGCAACAAACGAGTAAATTAAATATCAAGTATCAATAATTAAAATTACTCTTAATGCACCAATAATATAAAAAAACATATTTAATCGAAAAATACCGAAATATCACTTATTAAAAATTGCACTAGAGTAAATATTAGGAATTTTTTCACAAAATTAATATCTACATACATATCTCTGTGCTTATGTACATATGTATCTCTATACTACATAAACGCACTTTGGTAAAGGGTATATAAGATTCGGAACAGCCGAATATAGCACTCTTACTTGTTAATTCTGACTTTCATGGGCGTAGCCCCACCCACCAAAATTTCCAAGTTTTCAGATTTTTTATTTGATTTCTTACCTAGACCTAGCTCTATATCGAATTTCAGCTCAATAGCAAGAATTTTAATTTTTATGGGCGTAGTCCGGTTAAAATTTTCGGGTTTTCAGATTTTTCTGGTTCATTGCTCACTTAGATCTTCTCGTGTACCAAAATTTTAGCTCTCTAGCAATAGCGGAAGTGCTTCATCAATTTGATGAGTGTGTAGTGGTCAGTGAGTATGTCTTAAAATAAGCACTTTTTGCACCTCTATATCTCCGGAACCTTTCATTGTAAAACGTTCAAACTTCGCATATAAGGTTACATGAATTTATTATATTTAATATTAAAATAGCATAATTTTACAATTGCGGGGAACAAAGAGGGTAAAAACAGCTCGAATGGCTTCCTTTAAATATACACACTGCGTGCATTGACCATAACTTGGCCTGGCGCACGGTATATGTTTGTAAATTTCTTTTTGCTTATAGAAATCTTATACAAGCCGGTAGATTTTCCGGTAGATTTTCTCTTTGGTGCTTGTTCTATTTCGGTTTAACTTGTGAAATTAAAAAAATTTAATTAATTGTAAGTGACAGCATAAATAAAATAAAAACAATTTGAAATAAACTGTGATTGTGCTTTTATAATTTTATAAATTTAACTTTCACCAGAAAAACATAAAACGATTAAAAATTCATTACTTTAGGGGAAGACTGTGACTGTTCTGCTGAGAAACAGCTGATACCACAGTTTTTAAATTTCTTATGTTTAATACATATATTTTTTTATTGTATCTTCAAATATGAACTAACAATAAGTGATCAAATCTTAAAGGTAAAATATAATTATTTAGCCCGACCCGATCTTTCTGACAATATTAAAAAGTCTGACAAATATCTGGCAATAATTTTGTCAGCTACTAGTCTTGCAATGGACTGGCAATGCTCTTTCTGGCAACAACGGTTGACAAAAATTAGCAGTTCACACGGTTCTAAAAAACTTTGAACATATTTTAATGGCAATATTGTAAGATCTGACAACTATATGTACATAGCTTTACTGCTGTTCTACTTTAAAGCATCTCCTTGGTCACCATTGGTTTAGATCAGTGATGTAAAACTTTATATAGTTGTATGTGTGAGAAAAGTTGTCTCATTCGTCTCTGAAGTACGTAAAAAAAATAAATATTTGGAACAAATACAGTTTTGTAAAGCAGTTAAAAATAAATAAAAAGAAGCCTGTGTGTTAGAAAATTCAAAAATTAGGAATAAAGTTTATTTGTTGGTGGTTAAGCATGTCTATATACGTATTTCATTGGCGCTTAAATGTCTTTTTAATACACACGCATTTTTTTCCTTAAAATTTTTGTAATATAAAACCCATTAAATTTCGCGAAAAGCATAACTGATCATAGACTATTTTTCGCATACCACTTTTTTCTTTCTCTGTATCTATAAAAAATTTAATACACCCGCCACGCATGTGTTATCATCGCTGTCTCATTGACGACTAAGAGTCTGAACACAATGTAACGATTATTTATTGCGGTGCGGTTTTCCATACGATTTTGAAGTTAAAATCCGCAGTGCGGGACGGAATAAAATTAAAATGTATTTTATTTTCTTTGCGAACTTTCTTATTCTCTCAATTTTCTCTTGCTGACGTTGCCGTAGTTTTTGAATAATTGGCTGTGTTCAAAATACTATTGCAAAAAAAGTAAGAGTGCTATATTCGGCTGCGCCGAATTTTATATACCTTTACCAAAGTGCGTTTATGTAGTATAGAGATACATACATAAGCACAGAGATATGTAGGTACATATTAATTTTGTGAAAAAATGCATACTTTTTCTCTAGTGCAATTTTTTGGTTTTGTTTAATTTGGTGCTTTTTAAATTTTGGTGATTTATTTTATTTTGCTGATTTTTTTGTTTTGGCGATTTTTTTTCCATACAGGCAATTTTTTTTGGTTTTAGCGATTTTTTCGGTTTTTGGCTTTTTTTTTTTAATTTTAGCGATTTTTTCGTTCTGGCGATTTTTTTGATTTTGACGATTTTTTTTTTCATTTAGGCGATTTTTTTATTTTTTATATATTTATTTTTTGTGGCAATTATTTTAGTTTTGACACTTTTTTCTCGTTTTGGCGTTTTTTTCGATTTTTGGCGTTTTTTTTAATTTTAACGACTTATTTTCCTTCTGGCAATTTTTTTGATTTGGACAATTTTTTTCATTTAGGCGATTTTTTTATTTTTTAGTGATTTTTTTCATATAGGCAATTATTTTTTTGTTTTGGCGATTTTTTTAATTTATGGCGTTTTTATTTCTTTTTGGCAATTTTTTTAGTTTTTACACTTTCTTCTCGTTTTGGCGATTTTTTTTTAATTTTGGCGATTTTTTTTGATTTTGACGATTTATTTTTCATTTAAGTGATTTTTTTAATTTTTGGCGATTTTTTCGTATAGGCAATATTTTTTTTTTGCGATTTTTTTCAGTTTTTGGCGATTTTATAATTTTCGGATTTTTTAGTTTGACCGTTTTTGAAAATTTTAAGAGTTTAACTCTTACAATTTCCAAGATATACCAATTTGTCAAAATACATAATCAAAATTTCATTAACTGATGGACCACCCTTTAATTTAAAGTTTTTAAATGTTAGTGTTAATTGTTGTAGCCTATATAAAAATACACTAATTTTGCAAATTTCAAGTGTCAATATACATACATATGTACACACATACACACAATTGTATGTATATTACATGGGATTTTAAAAGTTTTCGTCACTCATTTTGGAACACCCTTTAATTTTTAGCTTTTATATATTTGTTGTTGCAGCGACTAAAGTTCTACATACACTGTCCAAATTTCAGACCCGTAGCTTTTACCGTTCCTGAGAAAATAGCCTTCTTCCTAAAACATGAAATATGTTTAATTATTAGGAAAAAAAACCCTAATAATTAAACACGTTTTTTTATTTTGTTAAATTTTAATTTGTTTTTTAAAGTATAAATACCAATTTTATTCATACCGAAGTATAAAATAAGTTAATTTAATAAAAAAGTAATAAAAACTTGTTTTCGGTAGTTATTTTCTATGGGAAAATATAGTTTGAGTTTTCCAGCTCTGAAACCGTCTGCCCGATTTTGCTGATAGCAAAATTTTTACGAAAATTTCTGACACACTAGTCCAAGAACGAAGTATCTAGCTGTTCTGGGAGCTTGGGAAAACCGATTTCACGTACAGACAGACGGACATCGCTTGTTTGTCTTCCCTATGCATAAAGATCCATAATATATATACTGCATGTGTCGCTTATTAATATTGTAGAAATTACAAACGGAATGACAAACCTATATATACCCTTTTACCATTTTTAGGTAAAGGGTATAAAAAATGATTTTTAAGTTCAAACATTTTTGTCATAGATTATAAAAGTTTAAAGAACATATCAAATATATCTGCGAATGTACGAAGTCATTTTTTGTTTTTAGTTATAAAAATGTATGCACAAAAATAATTAATAAAAATTTTTAACAAACAATGCAAGTATTGCCGGCGTCGTCTTCCGTTGTATTATTTTTACTTTTCTCTCCCGCAACGAGAAATCGCACCGCACTGCAAACATTGTGTTTAGACCAGCGATCTTCAAAACAGTGTTGCCAGAATTTCTAAGGCTAAAATCTGCAAAATTTAACAATTTTTCACGAAAAAATCTTCAAAATCTGCATTTTATTTTTAAAATCTTCAAAAAATCTTCAATGCTATCTTTAAAACAACTTTTTTATATTTTACTAAAAAATGTACATAAATATGGATGTACATGTGTAATATAAATATTTTTTCATTAACCCATATTCATAAAATTTAAACTCCGCTTAAAATTTATTTTATTTAAATTTTTTAGAAAATTTTTTTTTAAATAACTCAATCACATTTTATTTTTTAATGTTGGAAGAATGTGCATTTCGTTTCTACTTAAGAAACTCATCAGCATATTTCCACCAAAAAATTTTTTAACTAAGGCAAAAAAGTTCGTATGTACATATATAGAACGACTATCAATGTGTTATTAAAAATTACGTACACAAACATAAAATGTAATATTCACAAAACTTATTTTGGGTTACAAAACATTGAACAAACTAATTTCCTTACAAAGTTAGTTATGTAAACTTTTTGTAAACCAAAACTATTTTTTATGAATATGGCAGAAAAAGCTTACAAGATAACATCTTCGATTTTGCGACATTGGTTGAAGTGTACTGATGAGTTTGACGGTTTTTCCACACGCAAAGTTTACTTTGCAAAGTCTTGAGTATGTTAAAGAAAAAAGAATATAGAATAAGATCTCTTTTCTCTCCTACAAACTTTTGACTTTGCAAAGTAAACTTTTGTGTGGGAACACCGTCTTTATTTAGGCCCCTTTCACATTAGGCAACTTTACTTGCGCAAGTATAATTTTCATTTTTATTTATTTTCTTTTGAACTTGCTTCTATGTTCACATTCAGTTCATTTGTTGAGCAAGTTTAATTTTCTTATGCTCGAGTTTTCTTAATTTTTTGACGTTTTGTTTCATTTCTGTATTCATTGTAATTGTGAAAGTGATTTGAAATTTGATGTATACAATGGAAGTTGAAGAAAAGAAGAAGAAATAAAAGACAATGTCAAAAACAAATCAATATCCTAAGCCAACAATGACAGCTGAAACAGAATTGTGGCGGAATTGCCAAGTTCAAGCAAGTCTGTACTCAAATTTCGGCAATTCTTTCCCCTTCAACCGACCTTTCCTCTCACACCCACAAACACAAGACTTGCGCAAGAAAAGTTGCCTAATGTGAAAGGGGCCTTAGGAGGAACGAAATTAATAAAACCAACAAACAAATAAAAAATCTTCATAGTTATGTGCAAATAATATATATAATAATGAATGAGTAAAGAAATTGGATATATAAAAAATTATACAAAAAAAGATTTAATTTGTTGCATAAATATCCAAAGGACTTCGAAGTTTTGTTTTATTCAAGTTCACTTGACTCAAAATTCTTTCGAAATTTGCAAATGAATGTGGTAAAGACATTACATTTTAATTTAACTTAGGGCTGCAAAATGATAATCAGAGTAAGCTCGTTTTATATCAGATCTATCTATTCCAGAAACTTGCCAAAGTTACTTCTTCTTTGTCTTTAATGATGACTTCTAAATTCAAGAATTGTAACTCTCTAAACTTTGAGTCGTTCACACATAAAAGAAACAAAAAGTAGTAACAGTTATAGGAAAAAATTTAAAAAAATTCACTATAATTGGATTTGAAAAATCTGCGTTTTTAGGCCAAAAATCTTCAAATCTGGATTTCGTTTTTTTGGAGGGTAAAAATCTGCAAAATCCAGATAAATCTGCATTTCTGGCAACTGTGCTTCAAAACCGCGCACCTGTGCGAGTGCACACACAATAATAAAGAGAGCAATAAGAGATAATTTGTATTTTTATGCAATGTGTACTCAATTGTTACTACAATCAGGGTTACCACTTTAATCTCAGAGTGCCGGTTGTGTAGTCGCATTTTACTAGACAACAATGGATTCTTTCAAGTTAGTTTAATTTCAAGATTTTCAACTTTTTAGAGCTTCAATAAGCATATCCGAAACTAAGTTATTATATATTATTTAAAATACATAAAATGTGCATTAATCTCTTTTTGAAAACAAGAAATTTACTAGAATTAGAGTTTTACAAATATATTACAAATATATCTTGGCAGCCCTGCTATAAGAAGAGCAAAAAATATTACGCTCAAAAACGAAGCACCAACACAAACATAAGTATGAATGCATATGTGTGGGGATCGCTGGTTTAGACTCTAAATGAAAGAGAATAAATATGTGTGTGATTTTATTTTACCCAATTGTGCCAAGAAACCAGTGTTGTTGTATATGACGATTTTATGATTTTTTATAACAAATTTTCCAATATGACGATTAACGGTTTTGGTTCAAATATTCGTCATATTTTGATGATTTGTTTAAATAAGTATATAAGATGTCTTTACATGGTAATACAATGTATTACGACATGTCAAAAAATGCTGTAGATTATACAAAATCTTATCATGTAAACGCAAAATGTATCGAGTAGGAGAGAATACGGATCGAAAATTTGACAAACGGTCGGTAAATGTTTTGTTTTCTAAACCATTTTAGAAACTCAAGTATTTTCATCACACCAGAAGTGTATTTCAAAGTAAACATTGGCAGCACTAATAGTATATATTTAAGGTGTTAACACTTTTGCAGAAGCAACCAAAATCAACTCAGGAATTTTCATGTTGTTTTTGTAAAAATTGTACAACTGCAACCATCAAGTAGCTGATGGTACAAGTAAAACCAAACAAACAATAAACAAACCTATATGAAAAAGAATTAATTCAGTGAAGTGCGACTTTGACCCGCACACGAAGGGTTCCGTACGGACACGAGATATTCAATACGAACTTTAGCCAATATAAACTATAGTTTTGGCATTTATTTCGTTTTTGCGTTTTTTTAGTTTGGGGGTTTCTTGAATTTATTGGCGCTTTCTGAGTTTTGGCACTTTTTTTCACGTTTTGGCGGTTTTTATTATTTTGGCGTTTTTTTATTTTTGGCGATTTTTTTATTTTGGCGACTATTTTAATTTTGGAGTTTTTTTCATATAGGTGATTTTTTTGGTTTTGCCGATTTTTTTAGTTTACATATCTTTTTCTCGTTTTGAGGATTTTTTTCGGGTTTTGGCGTTTATTTTCAATTTTGGCATTTTTTTTCGTTTTGGCGATTTTTTGTAAGTTTGGCGTTTTTTTTTCATGTAAACAATTATTTTGGTTTTGGCGTTTTTTTTCATTTTGGCGATTTTTTTTTTCATTTAGACGATTTTTTCGAATTTGGCGATTTATTTTAGTGCTAGAAATTTTTTTTTAATTTTGTCGATTTTTTTCGATTTGGCGATTTTTTTTAGGTTTTGGCGTTTTTTTTCGGTTTGGCGATTTTATAATTTTTGGATTTTTTAGTTTTACCGTTTTTGAAAATTTCCAGAGTTTACCTCTTACGGTTTCCAAAATATAGCAAGTTGTCAAAATTACATAGTAAAAATTGCATTAACTGATGGACCACCCTTTAATTTAAATTTTTTAATATTTTAATGTTAATTGTTGTAGTCTATATAAAAATACACTAATTTTACAAATTTCAAGTGTCAATATGCATATGTACATACATAATACAATTGTATGTATATTACATGGGATTTTAAAATTTTTCGTCGCTCGTTTTGGAGCAACCTTTAATTTTTAATTCTCATGTTTTTGTGGTTGTAGTGGCCTAGGTTCTACATACTCTGTTCAAATTTCAGGTCCGTAGCTCTTACGGTTCCTGAGAAAATACCGTGACTGACTGACGGACAGCGTAGCGAAAACAATAGGGTTCCTTTTTTCACCTTTGGTGTACGGAACCCTAATTATATTTTGTAGTAAAATTACATTGAAATAATAAAATGTTTTCTCCAATATTCAGTTTTATTAGTACACATTGTTTTGAGCAATTTTCCGGTTTTTATTAACTTAACAGTTCAATATATTTGCTTGCATTTTACTTGCATATATTATCAGTGTAAACATGAAAAGTACCTACAAAAGACTCTTGTTCCCTTTTTTTTTAATACGGAGAGAATTTCATAATATTTTCATTCTACAAAGTCGTAATACTTTGTATTACCGTGTAAAGACAGCTTTAGTAACATAAATGTGCCAACAAAGCCTTGCAGAAAAGAGATTTTATTTCGATAACACAATAAAAAATTTTAATTTAATTACAGCATAATTTATGTTAAATATAGACCCTGAAATGCTTACTTTTCTTAATATTAATCTTAATAACAAAACAAAAGCCCTTGAAATCATTGTGTTTTCAAAAGATTATTTGAAGTGTAACTCTTCGATATGTTACAATATTGTAGTGTTGTAAAAAGTGGCTACTTTTGAATACTCAATACTACTTGATACTTTTTCAATTCTGTACTCGATACTAATCAATACTTGGTGGTATTTTGAATTTAAAATTAAAAACACACATACATACGTATGTGCATATATGTATGTATGAGAGGTTAGATATTATTATTTATAAAAATAAATTTAAATGCAATGCATATAATATAATGCAATATGTAAAAAACAAAAATTAAATATATTTATATTAATTTATAACAAATTAAAATAAGTAACTTTGAAGATTAGTTTTTGAACGTTAATTTGTATCCAAATTGCCAGAATTTGCCGGTTCACACATTTTAACTTTTGTTGATCAACTCGCAATTCAGCTGGAAGAAAAAAAAAGATATTTGGATTTCCCACAACTCTAATGCAAAGTTGTATAAATTTGATGTATTTTAAATGAAGACTTTGGGTTCAATATTAGAAAATGCAACCCTAAAATTATTGAGTAGTTATTTTTGTGTATTGAGTACCGGGAAAAACACACAGTATTGAGTACTCAGTACTCAAATACTCAATACTTTTACAACACTACAATATTGACATTAAAAAATTTTAATCAGAAATAATTCATAGTTAGGCTCAAGTTCAGTAATTTCAATTCTTATTGAATGAAATATTTTTATTAATTAATGTGAGTTTCTAAAGAAGAGAAGAAAAATTAAACTTTGACTTTAAGCTGGGGGAAATACCGATACTTTTCTGTGCAGCCACGCACTTCATCAGCACCCTAGTCTATCTACTTGGGTAGAGATTCTTATTAACATCAGCTATTTAACTTAAATGTACAATGAAACGGAATATGAGAAACAATTGTTGTGTATACAATTGATTTACCTTTGGTAAACACATTTATAAGTATCACTATTAATTTTCTGTTTTTTCCAATTTTTCATTTTTCTATTTAGGTTAGCACGAAATTATTTTACTCTACCTCAGTATGTTTAACTATTCTTACTTATCTTTTTACGATCATCACATTAATTATTTTTACTTATTCGATGTACCATCGGTACATGCATGTAAGTATTATTGTAGTGGTCTATGTTACTTGTTGTTGCATTCTACAGTTTTTACTTGGATTTCCAGCATTCTGAAACTGTGATGGCCAAGTGAACAGTGATTGCCAAGTGAACATATTTTTGTCACGTGCCCATGATGTATTAAGTGAGAAATTTTTTAGATATTTTTTAATTGAACTGTAGTGAATTTTAATCAGAAATAATTCATAGTTAGGCTCAAGTTCAGTAATTTCAATACTTATTGAATGAAATATTTTTATTAATTAATGTGAGTTTCTAAAGAAGAGAAGAAAAATTAAACTTAGACTTTAAGCTGGGGGAAATACCGATACTTTTCTGTGCAGCCACGCACTTCATCAGCACCCTAGTCTATCAACTTGAGCCTAACTATGAATTATTTCTGATTAAAATTCACTACAGTTCAATTAAAAAATATCTAAAAAATTTCTCACATTAAAAACTTTTGTGAAAAACCACAATTCTAAAATGTATGTATGCATAGTTTTATTTTGAAACTAGTTTTATTTAGAAATTCTTTTGACAATAAAGTCGAGGAATTGTTTTTTGTTACATAAAATATATTAGTTGTTTAATAAAACGTATAATTCTTGTACGACGATTGTTCGACGATTTTTGTGGAAAAATGAGACGATTTTGACGATTTTATTCTTAAATTTTGACGATTCTTAGAAAAAATTTCCTAACAACACTGCAAGAAACTGACATCAATGTTATTTATTTATTTATTAAACATATTAATGCAAAGTAAATTTGCATAATATGGTGTTGCACAAATATGGGCGGAATAACGTAGACCATATGCCCAAGATGTTATTAACAGTATTTCAAAAGTTTTGTGAATGACTGTACACGACCTATGCCTTCAGATAGGAAGTAGCAACGTGGTTGTTAAAGAAATTTCTCAAAATACCGCAAGATTATACGGTAATCCGTGGGAGATCAGTCAACCAGTGCTAGTGAGACGATCCATGGTCACCAAAAAGAGAAAATTCTTAAAAGCAGAACAGCACTAACATATGTTTAATGGTGTTCCACTGAAAAAAATAGCTTTTGTAAATGTTTAATTGGGTATATGAAAAATATTTGTATGTGTTAATTTTATATAAATGAACGTTTGTATGTAGTGGTGCCTAAGACTGTATGCAGGAGGGTTACTCTGTATTACGAAGCGTAAGAAAATCTGAGCGAAAGTGAGTAATTGATACTCTTTAATGCGATTGTACGTTTGACTTTCGCATCTATTATTTTTCTCTTTCGCAAGTCTGGTAGCACCGCACTCTGTAATACGTTAGCACATGTCAAAAATATTTTATACACACAAATACTTGCGACAACCAAAGAGCAAACGCAAAGCAAGAAAAACATGTAAGTACATACTTAAAATTATTTATTTTTGAATATTTAATTTATTATTTTCAAGGTTGGCAAACGGTATCGTAGAAATACCGATAACGATTCAAATACCCCTAAAATTAGATACCGCTATCGATACGGATAACGAAATCCATTTCGGTTAGAAAATACCGGTATCCAGAATACCGTTTACGTCTATATCGGTGCGTACCGGTATACCGATTCCCACCAAAAACAAAATTTCAAAAATATATTTCAATTAACTTTCTTTTATAAACACGTGTTTGTTCTCCTTTACACATTCTTATGCAGCCCTGTTATTTTTAATCAACCGTAAATTGCAATCATATAATAACACAGCTTTACAAATTTTTAATTTGGAAAAATACCAAGAACGCCACATGTCTAGATAAGTTAATTGGGACCTCCTGAACACGAATATCGCTGTAATTTTTTTTTCCTAAGTACCGTTTTTTAGATAACGGTACTTTTGTGTTTTTCGGTGCATGGTCCCACTCAAACCCTTGTGGAGCCCAACCAAAAAGTCCGATCAAAATAAATGGCATATCGTTGGAAAGCTACTTGCATGTATTTTCCGTCGATATGCTGGAAATTTCTATCTGACATGAAATGGCTGAGTTATGGCACCTCAAAGTTCAAAATTTGCATATTTTTTACGTTTGTTTCAAAATTTTTCATTTTTATTTCGTTTTTTTTCTACGTTATAGTAAAGATCTGGAATGTTTTATTTTTTTACCAAATAGTTTATTTAATTACCAACATTTTAAGCGTAATTTAAAAAAAAATTGGTGAAAAATAAAGTTTTTATTAAGGATTTTGTGGAACGACAATATTTTCATTTTCATTGCTCACACACTATATTCGGCGTCCAACAGTAAAAATTTAAATTAAAATGTCGACCGACTTGAACTTTTGCGTTTTTTTTCTGTCTTACATACTTATATAAATGCAAACATAACATATACATACATATATGCACGTTTGTCAACTGCATTTCAAGAATTTTCCATAAGAAAAATTTTACAAACACTTCTTTATATCTATCCCTATTTTTTTTCATTTCATTACCTACCAACAAACACATGCACATTAAACATAAAACACCATAAAATGTGGGAAACTTTTAAAAATCCATTAGCCATAATTAGCAAATCAATAAAAAATAACTACCTACTTCTCACAAAAATAAAAAACGTACATACAACAAAAACAATATTGTTTTGTTCCCTAGGCAAGTAGGTACATCATACATAAGTAATTGCAATCCCCTTTATTTACACATGTTCTTACATGATTTGCAAATACTCGTTGTACAACATGAAAGGCACATAAAATATGCAGTACTTGCTTTTTCATGATCAGTTTGACTTTGTACATGCAAAAAATAAAATGTGTTCAATCGATCCCAACGAATTTTGTTATGTTTGTGGTGTTCTTGTGAAAAAGAAATCACAACATTTGATGCGAAAAATGAATACGAAAAATTTATCTGAAGCGTATAAGAAGTATTTCGGCTTCCGACCTGCGTCTCTCGATAAGCCGTGGACACCGAATAATGCATGTAACAACTGCCGAACAATATTAAATAAAATTGGTAAGGGTCAAGAGTGTTTCTTCACATTTGGAAAGCCAATGCAATGGAGAAACCAGATCAACCATACAACAGATTGTTATTTCTGTTTAACGGAAAAGGCTATCGGACGTAGAATTGAACCAGTTTATCCAGTTGTTAGCTCGGTGACGCTGCCAGTGCCGCACTCAGTATCGTGCCCCAAACCGCAGCTGATTGAAGCGGGTCCCACAGAAATACGAAAAAGAACAATAAAAAATGATTCATCAGATGAGTGCAGTGAACCAGAAATGCAATCAAATAAGAAACCCCATTTACTTACTCAGGCCGAGCTTAATGATTTGTGCCGAGATTTGTATTTGACGAAATCGAAATCTGAATTACTTGCATCACGATTGCAACAGTGGGGATATTGTGCTCCTGAGACACGTGTTACATATTACCGTGATCGCAGCAAAGAACTTGCACTTTTGTTCGCAAAAACGGCAAACTTTTGTTTTTGTGCCAACATATGTGGTCTTTTCTATGCTCTCCAACAAAATTATGACCCAGAGGAATGGCGTCTTTTTCTGGATGGAGGCAAGGATAGTTTGAAGGCAGTCTTGCTTCATAAAGGGAATACGAAACCATCAATTCCAATCGGATATGGAAAATACATAAAGGAAACATATGAAGCAATTAAAGAACTTCTTGATCTCATACATTATGACCAACATCAATGGAAAGTTTGCTCTGATTTTAAATTAGTTGCCATACTATCTGGATTGCAAGGGGGCAATACGAAGTATCCCTGCTTTCTATGTCTATGGGACAGCCGTGACCGTCAGAATCACTACACCCGAAAAGTTTGGCCTGAGCGAAGTGAACGTACGCACGGAGAGTACAATATCAAAAATGACCCACTCATTCCTCAGGAGAAGATAATACTTCCTCCATTACATATTAAGCTTGGGTTATTTACAAATATTGTGAAAAAGTTGCCAAAAGACGGTCTTGCCATGAATTACCTTAAACAAAAATTTCCGAGAGCCACAGCGAGCAAAATTGAAGCAGGTATATTTGATGGACCTCAAATTCGGGCTCTGTATGGTGACCAAGCATTTAATGAGTGTCCAGCTCATTTAATGAGTGTCCAGCTCATTTGGAGGCATGGGAAGCATTCCAAGACATCGTTCACAACTTTTTGGGAAATTACAGAAGTCCTGATTACGCTGAGAAGATCGATATATTACTGCAAAAATTCAATGCCATTGGTAAGCGTTGAGTGAAAGCATGTATATCCATGTTATCATTTGAAAATTTATTCTTTTTAACTTTTAGGTTCAAATATGACACCTAAATTACACTTCTTATTCAGTCATTTGGATATTTTCCCCACGAACTTGGGCTCCGAAAGTGATGAACAAGGTGAAAGATTTCACCAGGAAATGGAAGAAATCGAGAGACGTTACAAAGGCTGGTGGGATGAACAAATGATGGCGGACTATTGTTGGTTCCTCATTCGCGAAGATCCATCAAAAAAAAAAACGCAAAAGTTCAAGTCGCTCGACATTTTAATTTAAATTTTTACTGTTGGACGCCGAATATAGTGTGTGAGCAATGAAAATGAAAATATTGTCGTTCCACAAAATCCTTAATAAAAACTTTATTTTTCACCAATTTTTTTTTAAATTACGCTTAAAATGTTGGTAATTAAATAAACTATTTGGTAAAAAAATAAAACATTCCAGATCTTTACTATAACGTAGAAAAAAAACGAAATAAAAATGAAAAATTTTGAAACAAACGTAAAAAATAGGCAAATTTTGAACTTTGAGGTGCCATAACTCAGCCATTTCATGTCAGATAGAAATTTCCAGCATATCGACGGAAAATACATGCAAGTAGCTTTCCAACGATATGCCATTTATTTTGATCGGACTTTTTGGTTGGGCTCCACAAGGGTTTGAGTGGGACCATGCACCGAAAAACACAAAAGTACCGTTATCTAAAAAACGGTACTTAGGAAAAAAAAATAACAGCGATATTCGTGTTCAGGAGGTCCCAATTAACTTATCTAGACATGTGGCGTTCTTGGTATTTTTTGGCTGTAAACTAGTGTAATCATCACTATTGCGAAATACTACCAAACTTCTTGAGCTGCTTAAAGCCTTTAGGAACAAAAAACATATCATGACATACAAATAAATGTTTTAAATTTGTTAAAAGGGCAAAGCCATTTTAACCCACAGTTATGTATATGAAATCGCGATAGTTAGTATATTGGCTGTTCCAAATACACAAACTAATGTGGAGATGTAAACTTTTGAAGAGTGCTTTTTAGTATGTATTATATACACAAAGATTTGTTTCTTTAATTGATTTACTATATATGTGCACTTAATTATGAAAGTGGTCTAAGTCAGGGTTTTCAACATGTGGTGCGAAACTTTCCCAGGTGGTACGCCTAATCTTTGCCTCCACATATTTATGTGAAACAGGGTTTTCATCAATGGTGGTAATCAAAAATAAATATCGAACAACATTGAACTTGGAGAAAAATCCTATATATATGTTAAAGTTAACAAACATTGAACCAGATATACAATTTCTTTTTAATTTTGTTGTTTTTTATTATTAATAAATGAAATGGATTAAATATGTTAAAATTGTTTGGTCATTTATCGAGCCCATACTTGTTTATACACATAAGATTTGGTGGTACACGAATCGTTAGTTGTGAGTTTTGTGGTACGAGAACCAAAAAGGTTGAATCGGTCTGGTCTAAGTCATGTGCATTTTTGCTTCGAAATATCAAATAAATCTTTGAAAAACTTCAATAAATATATAAAAAATATTACATAAATTTATATAAATCGAGACTAGTACAACTCTAAATTAAAATGCTGCATAATATAAAAATACTTTTTAATTTGTTAAAATCTAATCTACTAAATATCTAGACCAAAGAAATATATGACTTAGACCAATTTCATAATTAAGGGCACATATGTGCCCTGTCTAAAATATGATGTTTGCTGTCATTAATGCGGTCTAAATTTTTTAGCTCGATCCGAAGGTACCTTCTGCTTCCTAGTGGGGCCTAAAGTACTCGATACACAGTGAGAATTTTGTAAAAAAAAAATTTATAATTCTGCAGTTTCTAAACTAGCTGTCCGATTGTTATGACATTTTTTACAGCATTTGAAGAGGTCAGGTCAAAAGTAATGAAAAATTAAAATCGATGCCAAGCTCATATTTCTGATCAGATAAAAAATATTTCTTGCAAGTGGATTTATTTTCTATCCAAGAGCTAAAACAAGTCTGCTATATTTCTGGGCTTTCGTTTACAATTAAGAAAATATTCAAGAAAATACATTAAAATTTTGGCTTTTTTACCAACCTTGGTCCACTGTTCTGCTAATGGAGAAGTCAATCTTATTAGATTTAGGAAATGCAACTCATTATGAATAAGGGACAAAATTTGTAAAATTAAAATTTTTAAAAAAAGTTGATTTCCGCCGTTTTTTGTGAAGAAAAAGTTGGTCAATTATTTCGGTATTATAAACGTATTTTGAAAATCAATATTTTCGGATGAAAAGTCTCTCCTAAGTTGTAAATGATGCAATCAATACACAGAAAGTAATAACAAATAGAATTTGCTTTTGAGTTCTCGGCAATTCACAAAAAAATAAAAAATACAAAATCCTAAGAATGGGACCTTTCAAGTATTTTTGCAATATTCTTCTTACTTTTTGCCGGGCGCAGACTAGATTTTTGGAAATATTATTTTCTTCTCTTTAGAAAGTCACATTAATTAATAAATGAATATTTCGTTCAATAAGAATTGAAATTACTGAACTTAAGCCCGATTTAGAAATTATTTCTGATTAAAATTCACTATAGTTCAACTAAAATTTAAAAAATGTCTCATTTTTGGAAATATTTAAAAACATATCTTGTCTTAAGGTGGCGTAATAAATTTTGGAATTTGATATTTAGAACAAAAGTAGGTCTAATTCAAATATATGGTTAATGCGCTGATATGGATGATGGAGAAAGGTAATGACCGCTCTCTTGAGGCGAAGAAAATTACTTTCTTTAACTTTTTTGATATTAATTGTACAAGAAATTTGTTTTGTTTGTTTTTAAGTTGGCTACAAGAATATCGTTTATTGTTCGAATTGAAATTTTTAAATATTCGTTTCGTCTGAATTTGGCGAGTACGAATACGAATATACAATTCTACATGTATTTCATATATAATATACATACAATGTAATGTATTTATTTTTATCATATTGTTAAATTAACCAAAATGTATACTTTGTATATGCAAGTTTACAACTGCAGTTTGCGTATTTTACTTATATAGAAACATATAAGTTTAAATGTTTTTATATGTTAATGTAAAAATACTCCCTTTTCGAAGTAATTTAATAAAAAAAAGATTTTTTGCTATGTCCACTATCTGAACTAATAAACTTAGCAGTAATATCGGTATACCGGTATTATAAACTCGGTAACAGTATGTACCGGTAATACCGATACCGAAATAAATAAAATATCGATACCGTTACCGATACCGAAATTTAAAAAATAGTTCTACAGGTATCAATACCGATACCGTTATTTGTTTCGGTTTCCAACATTGGTTATTTTTAGGGAGAAATCAAAGAAACTGTTGACAAAGCACTGTCAATTTGAAATTCTAGTTGAATTCATGGTGCAACATAGTGATTTAGCGAAGGGGCATTTGCAGACAGCAAATGCAAAACAAACCACAAATAACTTCTGGACAAAATAGTCCGATGACCTCAACGCTAATGAACCACCTGTTAGGGATATAGCAGGTTGGAAAAAGGTGAGGGCAATGGTGTTATTTATATATATATGCATATGCTCAATATTAAGCTAACAATGTATACATAGTTATGTACATATGTGCAAACATATTTATGTATGTACATAGGTTTGGTCCGATTTAAAGAACCACACCGAGCAAAAGATGTTTAAAAATAAATTGAGCGTTAGTGGTACGTGTGGTGGTCCATCAAAATTTTGCCCACTTTCTTCCATTGAGGAAGAAATTAGTAATCTACTTCATATGGAAGAAGCTGTAAGCGGCCTACCAATGACGTCTTGCTTTGGTACAAGCGGTTGTAACACTAGCCATGTAACGTTAGTGAGCAGTGATTGTCCGGAGGAAGTTATGAATTCGCCGCAAAATGAAAAACTTAATGAAGACTTTCTCACCGCTAACCGAAAGAGACTATCAGCCATAAATGACCGGGAGAATCTTTTTAAAACGCAGGTAGAAAATCAAGCATTATATCAAAATGATTCAGTAATAGTACTTAGGGGGATACGGAACGATATAAAAGACTTAGGGTAAATTTCACCAACTCTATTTGAATATCAATTGATATTTAAATGTCGATTTTCATTAATTTTTATATAGAAAAATGCCATTTAAATATGAATTGATATTTAAATAAGTTGGTGAAATAGGCTCTTAGCGAGGTATGCTCGGAAATCACACGAACTAAAAAAAGAAAAGCTTGCCCTTTGCAAGGAAAAATTTAAATTTAAAAAAGAGCGCATTATTCAAAATCAAAAAATCAAAAATTAAAAAAAAGAAAAATTAGAATTAAAGAGAAAAATTTTAGAATTCGAGACTGAAAAAGGAATAAGGATGTGATAACGTGCATAAATATTTATGTTTTTATGATTTTTTTTTATTATAAGATCTTTTGTTGGGCACATGAAGTTCCTTGTTTTGTTTTTTAATTTTTAACATTATTATTTACTTACACGTACATATCTTTACGATAAAAAAATATGTACTTACTTATGTAAACATTTTTTATGCCAAACAAGTGCCAATTTTAATTTTTAAGATAATATTTAATATAAAAGTAAATAAAATCGAGTTGTATGATCTGAAACTCAAATTGTTCTTAATTTCATTGCGTATTTGTGTCGCAATATGCAAATGATCATTATTCAGCTCATTGTCATGAACTGCAAACTCAATTTCGCCAGAGATGTCCTGAACCTGAATCGCCTTTGAGAAAATTCAATAAATATTTTTCTATTAAATATTTGAAATAATTTACCAATAATCCAAAAGCCCTTTTCTCCTCTTTCAAAACGTTCTTTAAGCTTTTGTTTTGCGCTACAAAGGATCCACACATGTGAATCATGACATGCGTCACCGTATCGGCTATCAACAAATCTTATGAACATTTGGTGATCACATATCTGAAAAAGTACAATCATAATTAAATTAAAGAAACAAAATATGTATACAAAAATAGTTTCGTACAACCATAGCATTCCTACTGTGTTGCAATTTTCGATTAAAGTATAAATGTTCACTTCTAACCGGTCTAACCATTTGGATATGAGTGCCATCCACTGCACGCCAGGAATGCCACATGTGTGGTAAAAGGCTCTTTTTCTGCGGACATATCAAAACTTATATGCTTTTCACACAGTATTTTTTTAATTGCCGTTAAGACTTCTATTAAGCAACGAGACATTGATTGTTGAGATAATCCTAAAAAATGGTCTTGCCCAATTTGATGTTGGTATCCGCCTTGTCCTAGTAATTTGAATGCAGCGCCTAATTTTATCATATTTGGAATCGATGTCGATCGCCTTGTAACATTCAGCTCATGTTGTATACTATTTAGAACATAAAGAAACGCGTCTTTATTAAGACGAAAATTTTTTACAAAACTAAAAAAAAACAAATTCTTTACAACATTTTCCAAAATAAATTATTTGATTCTTACATGCGGTCACTTAATGAGAGTATATCGCACCTACTTCTTAAGATTCTTCCTGTAATTCGTGCAACAGGTTCGTTTTCGTTTGCCATTCATATCGCTACGTTTTTATTTAGCACTAATTTCTTTTTTTCGCACAATTTTGTTTATAATATTTATAAATAGCTCACAAAAGCTTTAAGTTTGTTTGGCAATGTAATTTATTTTTCTTATTTTGACAGTTCATAATATGAGTGTTTGTCAGTGTTGCGAAAGAGTTACAGAGTACCAAATTATACTCTTAACGCATTTACCTTTCGCATCGAATTTGCTTGCGCATCGCAATAGAGTGTAACCCCACAGTATTTTTTTCAATTTCTAGATACATACTAGACAGTCAGTATCTAAAATATTATTTAAGCCAAATAAAAACTTATTTTGCAGCTCTATATTACACATATTTTTTTTTTCTTTTTTATAGCAATAAAAAGTGCTGTTATAAATGGATTTAAATTAAATCACGATACAATAATATAAAGGTAAAACCGTTCTCTCTTTTCGTCGCCATATTAACCTTCTGACGTTTGCCCCAATTATTTTTCACTCTCAAAATTAATGCTACCTTACTAATTTATGAAATCCGAGTATTTCATTAACTTTTTGACGTTCTTTTTTATTTAATTAAAAATAATTTAAAATACTTCATATAATTTCATATATTTATGAAAAATAAACAGCAAAAAAAGGTTATAGCAGCACCAACAACTGCAGCAAAAAAAGATACAACAGCAAGGAAATGGACTGCAAGGAAATTTCCAACTGAATCAATGCGAAACTTTGTCTATGCTCTCTGGTTTTTTGCATTACATTAGCTGCAAACTTTTATACTGACCAGAGCACAAATCCAAGCAGATATCAACAACAAAATTTTTTGCTCTTTGCAAAAAACCAACAAATTTAAGAGCTAAAATGCAAATATTCGAGTTTGTGTGTTTAACGTAGCTGCCTTACATTATTCGGAATTGTTTCAAGGGTTGTAGCGTCCTTACGGATATTATTGGACTACATGGTCCATTTTCAGGAGAAATGGGATAGTTACAACATGGTCCATGTCTAGCGAAAAAAAAGAACAGTTGTTGTACCTATCAACAAAGCATTAACACTTATTCAGCAACGTCCAAGTCATATGCACAATATGCAACCTCTTATAAAGAGCTTTCTCAACTTTCACACCGACGAGAGCAAGCTAACATTAAGCATTGATGTCGCCGAGATCCTTGCAAAGAAACACGAACAAATTTAAGAGCTTTCAAAACTGTTTACCTCAAATGCAAGTACCACAGTATGTGTGTTTGTGCTTGTTGTAACTCAGCAATAATGCTGCGAACACAATTGGGACGAACGACGAATTTCATCCACTTCGACGAATTCGTCGATAAGCATTCGCTGCGTAAAATCGTCGTGTGAAGCACAATAACGACGAATTTACTCACCGAATTCTTCTCTCATATTTGATAAAGTTGGTTGATGTGTGTTCAAAAACAGAGAGAGAGGGAGAGAATTTTGTCTCAATTTTGTTTTTTCGTCGTTCGTCGGCGTACAAAATAGAAATAAATCTATCTCAGAGTTCATCACGCACGACGAATTTGCACACGAAGTGTGTGCGAATGTGTATTATATGTATTAAACATATATGCTCATTAGGGATGCCAGTCGGGATCGATTTTTGGAAATCCCGGGATTCGGGATTTTTAAATCCCGATCCCGAAAATACTGGGATTTTCGGGATCTCTGGATTTTCGGGATTTTCGAGATTTCGGGATCTTAAATTTTTTGGTATGGTTATGGTTCACAATGTATGGTTAAAAGATAACAGGGACTTTAACGGCAAGTTTTGTATGAAGAACTGTCAGTTAAAGGTCACGTTAACTCAACCATATATTGTGAAAAGGGACGTTAATATTAGAGAATTTATACTGATAACCATAACTAAATATGAAAATTAGTTTTTGTTTTCAATATATGTATGAACATTTTTTCTATAATCTTAACAAACGAACATTTATACATATCTATAGACTTTTTGAAAAACGTAACGCACTATTCGGTAAAAATTTCTTACGCTTACGTCAACCCGACAACAAAAAGTTTGCACTCGCCTTGTATTGTATTCTGCTTCAATTGTAAGGAGCTGTCAATAGTACTTAATTGTTAGCGAAAAGTAGATAAGTGCTAATTTTTTTATTTTTTTCATAATTGCCCTCATAATATAGAATAAGAAGGAAAAAAATTTGTCAAACTTATGAATTTATTTCCCTTCCAATGCTCATATGCTTCTTTTTGTTTTTAAAATAATTCTTAGTTGTATATTGTAGCACCTTTGATGAAAATAACGTTGAAAAATAGTTAATTTATTTTGCTCTTGTTGTTAATTTATAAGAAATATGTCACGAAAAGTCATTAAATTGTTAAAACTGCACGTAAAAAATTGTATGGGACTTTTATATTTTATAAAAAAAATACCATAAAATCAACGAAAATTTTAATTTATAAATGGTTTTTATATAAAAATTGCTAAGAAATCCCGAAATTGAGATCCCGGGCTTTAATTTTACAAATCCCTGGAATTGGGATTTGGTACTCGAAAAATTTAAAGAGTATGAAAACATGGTAGAAAATAAAACGGGAATGAAAATTAAACCCTTGCGACCTGACAATGGGACAGAGTATGTAAACTCCGACGTCAAAAGTTTTTTAAAAGATGAAGGCATAAGACATGAACTAAACGTTGAATACACTCCACAGCAAAATGGGGTAGCCGAGAGAAAAAACAGAACTCTAATTGAAATGGCACGGTGTATGTTACTGCAAAGTGGACTTGCAGCTAATTTTTGGGCAGAGGCGGTTTTAACAGCAAACCACATAAGAAATAGGTGTTCATCTATTAGTCTAAAAGGTAAAATACCATATAACATGTGGAAGAATAAAAAAGCGAACGTAGAATATTTTCGAAAGTTTGGCACAGTGGCATACATCTTAAACAAAGCTCCAGGAAGAAGTAAGTTTGATCCAAAATCCATCAAATGCATTTTTATTTGGCTACGAACCAAGCTCAAAAGCTTATAGGCTTTGGAATCCAAATGCACGGAAGATTGTTAAAAGTCGAGATGTCAAATTCACAGGAGATTTTGAAAACAGTGAACAATTTGAAGAATTCATAGACGATAAAACACCGAAAGAGCAGCATCATGAATTAGAAGTGCAACTTATTGATGAATCCGAAATGAAAACTAGTCAGATTTTAAGTCCGCAAAATGAAGCAACTATAAATGAAATCATAACACCGCTAACTACGAAATGAGGAAGACCAAAAAAAAAAGAACATTTTGCAAATCTAACCGATCAGAATGACCTGAAGTCAGTTGAAGAAGCTCTAAGTAGTCCCGAGTGTGATGAATGGAAACGTGCTATGGTGCAAGAATACTTAGCTCTCAAAAAGAATAATACCTGGTCTGTAGTAGATCGGCCAAGTAGTAAGCCAGTAATCAAATCAAAATGGATTATGCGGACAAAGTACTATGCAGACGATTCAATTGAAAAACGTAAAGCTAGACTTGTTGCAAAAGGTTTTACGCAAAAAGATGGAATTAATTACAACGAAACCTTTGCACCTGTTGTTGCTCGAATGAAATGGAAATCCACCAATTGGATTTTGTAAGCGCGTATCTTAATTGTGAAATTAGTGAAGAAATTTATTTAGAAACGCCGGAAGAGTTTAACTTTAATTCTTGACAAAGAAGAAATAAAACAATACGATACTACTAAAGTACTTAAAATAAAGAAAGCATTGTACGGTCTAAAACAATCTGGCCGTCAATGGTACCGAAAACTTGATGAGAAATTACGAGGTCTCAAATTCCAGCCACTTAACGCAGACCCTTGTGTATACAAAAGTTATGACAATGACATAATTTGTATGGTTCTTATATACATATGTAGATGACTTGATGATTGCATCAAATAATAAAGAAACTCTTAACGAAATGAAGAGGAAACTTGCAAACATTTTCGAAATGAAAGATATGAGTATTTTAAAATACAGTAATGAGTCCATTAACTCAAAATGAAAAATTATCAAAAGAAATGTCCCCCAAAAACATCAGGAGAAGAGTCCGACATGAAAGAAATTCCATATCAAAACCTAATTGATTCGCTAATGTACCTCGCAGTATGTACCAGACCAGATATATCACATTACATAAGCGCACTAAGCCAGTACAACAAAAACTTTGGAAAACAACATTGGATTGCTGCTAAAAGGGTTTTAAGATATTTAAAAGGCACTGAAAGTAAAGATTTATGTAGTTTTTAAAAAGGTTGGAAAGAGTCATACTGGCTACGCTGATGCCGATTGGGGTTCTAGCATTGATGACCGAAAGTCTTATGCAGATTACGCTTTTACTTTTGGCAATGCAGTTGTAAGTTGGGAATCACGGAAACAACAAACCGTAGCGTTATCAACCACAGAAGCTGAGTATATGGAAATATCAGATGCAGCCAACGAAGCAATTCATTTAAAAACTTTCTTAAAAAGGGTTTTAAGTATAGAAACAACTATCGACATTTTAACGATGACCAGGGTGCTGATGAACTCAGTAGAAATCCAGTATTTCACAACAGAACGAAACATGTTGAAATACGTCATCATTTCATTAGAGAACTATTTGAAAAAGGCGAAATCATGATTAAATACCTATCAACAGACAAGATGCCTGCAGATGCATTAACCAAAAATTTAACAAGCTTAAAACATTTTGAATGCATGAAGCACTTACGCATGAATTAAGAAAACTTATTTAACATAAAATGTTGAAATATAACATTCAACTCAAATCCTTATGTTAACTACTTACATACTTATGTATATACTTTGTATCATACTAATTGAGTAACTTTTGTTTTGTTTGTTTTTGAAGTAATTTTTTATAAAAAAAATTTCATTCGATTTTTTAAACATGTTAGTCAACATACATAATACTTTTAAAGTAACTTTTTTTTATAAATAAACGTTTTTAAACCAATCGACAAATTCTAAAAGTACGTACTAAAGATGTGTATGTTATAAGATTATAAATTCTTTATAAAGACTGCATATATCTTTTAAACAAATATTTGACATTTATATATAATATTTTATTTATTTTATATATTTAAAATTTTTAACAAAATTATTAAGAGTTATTTCTATGCAGATGTTAAATTTCCTTTACCATTATAAAATTTCGAAAAGTGGAACATTAAGGGGATTTAAAAAAAAGGTGGCATCAAAAAGGGGTTTTAAGAAAAAAGGGCAACATTAAAAACAAGAAAAATAAAAACAAAAATCTGCATATTTTAAAAACATCAAGAATACAAATCATGTTTTGCATATTTAAATACTAAAAATATTATTTTTATGATAAAATAAAGCCACAAAATATAAAAATAATTCATATAATCTGTGCTTATAATAATAAATTACTTGAATCTCCGGAAGATACATACTATGGAATTGCACAGATAGAATTGTTTCCACCAGTTGTGCGTGTTTTTGGTTCTGGCACAAAGTAGACCAGAGTTGTAAAAACTGACGTTCCAAAAAAGCTAAAATCATTTGTGGCGCAGTCACTGCGAGAAAGGGACAACTGTAGTATATTTGTTATTAAGATGTTAACAAAATAATCAAAACAAACAGGAGAAAATCTGTATTTTGTGAAACAAACACGTGTACATACATACATACATACACATCTCCAAAATAAAATTAAAGAATTTGTTAATTGAATTATAAAAATAGAATGTGAAATAGATTAATGGTATTAAAAAGTGATTTAAATTTGTTTACAAATGATTACTGAGTTAAATTTAAACATTTTCATTGAATTGTTGAATTTCTGCCAATCAACCAATGAATTTGAGATAACTTAAGTTTCATCTGAGTTAGCTTAAAGTCAATATGATGTTTCCATGTAAGCCTTCGATCAAGGTGTATACCAAGGTATTTCACTTGGGAGTGTTGAGGAATATTTTGATTATTGATTCGAATTGGGGAACAAGTATCTCTTCTTAGGGTAAACGTTATATGGACACACTTTTGTTCATTTACCTTAATTCTCCATAAGTTCAACCACATTTCCAATTGTGTAATATGTTCTTGTAGATATCGGGCAGCATCGTGAGGGTTTTCATGCATACTTAGGCAGGCTGTATCATCGGCAAACGTAGATGTATGGATATTGCTGCTCACAGGCATATCACAAGTATAAATCAAATACAAAACTGGCCCCAGTATGCTCCCCTGTGGCACACCGGATGATATAGATTAGGGCAGACTCATGAATTCTCCTTCCACAATCGTAAACTTTCGAGTAGTTATGTAGCTTTCTAATAAATTCAGAAAATTTATTGGTAAATACGATTTTAATTTTAAAATAAGGCCTTCATGCCACACTTCATCAAAGGCCTGAGAAACGTCAATAAACAGGGCAGAACAATAAATTTTTTCTTCAAAAGTTCTTTTTATAAATAGCACCAATCTATGAGTTTGTTCGATGGTGCTATGCTGACTTCTAAAACCAAATTGATGGTCTGGGATGCACCCACTATCAGTTAAAATTGGGGACAATTTTGTCATGAGCAGCTTTTCGAAGAGTTTTGACATTGTTGATAGCAGACTTATTGGCCTGTATGACTCAGCCTTGGTAAGGTCTTTGCCCGGCTTTGGAATCATTTTGACCTTCGCAAGCTTCCAGCTTTGTGGACAATACTCCAGTCATAAAATGGCGTTAAAAATAAATAACAGGATTCTAATTGCAATATGGGGCAAGTTTATCAGCATATTGTTACTTATTCCATCAATACCTGGAGCTTTCTTCGGGTTGAGTTCAGCAATTAGTTTCTGAACATCACGCGTCTTAAATTTTATGGGTCGAGGGGGTAGCGCAACTACACTTGGTAAATCAACAACACCAGAACATGTGTTTGGGGTAAATACGGATTTTAAATGCTCAACAAATATGTTACTTTTTCATTATCGCTTCTAGCCCAACCTCCGGTAGAAGTGCGCAGAGGTGGTTTTTATTCAACGGGTGTTTTACGCTTTCTAGCAGCTCGCCACAAGGAGAAATTAGATGCAGGTGTGGCATCAAGATTTTCCAGATAATTTTTAAGACATACAGTTTTTTCATAAGCCAGCAGCTCTTGGAGTCGTCTAGTGCACTCTTTAAATCAAATTTTATTTTGGGGTGATCTGTGCTGTTGCCATTCCCTTCTAGCTGTCCTTTTTTCACGTAAAAGACATTCAATGTCTGTAGAATAAATTCTATTAAACCCAGTCTGCGGATGGGAAGTAGTGGCATGTTCAGCAGCCTGTTTAATATTTTCGTTAAGATTTTCAATGTTAGATTCAATATCACCTGGTGTTCTTAGGTTAATATTTTCCGTACAATGGCTACTGAAATTTTTGAAATTGTGTTGAACAATGTCCGACCTCTAGGTGTAATGAGACGCGAACCCCAGAACGTATGTTTTGCATTGTAGTCCCCAGCTGCTACAAAACAAGGGCCAAGAGATTTGTAGAATTCCTCGAATTGATCCTCAGTAACTGCGAATCTGGGAGGGGAGTAAATTGATGATATCACGAAATTCGTAACAAAATTTTTGACACAAATATATGTTGCTTGTAGATGTTCTTCACAAATGTTATCAAGGACATAGTGTTTGAGTCTTGACTTAATTAGAATTGCTGACCCACCGCATGCTCTCCCCCTCGGGTCCTTTGAATCATATAGAGTGTAACCATTTATTTTAAATAAGCTCCTTGAAGTCAAATGAGTCTCAGAGACCAACATGATATCAATATTTTTTTCCATGAGGAAGTGCTCAAGTTCATTTTTATGCTGGCGAATGCCGTTTGCGTTCCAGAAACATAGTTTTAACATGTTCATGGTTTGTTAACTAATGCTTGAAGCAGTGTATTCTGCATTCGCAGCATTTCTTGCATCATGGTAGTCATATTTATTGTAAAGTTGTTTATAGTTAGCACCAGATTCTCAATAGTAGCTTCAAGGCGACTAAAGTTAAAGCCTGAGTTTGCATTCGCTGAATTATTTTGCGGTGAAACATTTTGTGAGTGACTAGAACTAGCCTTAGCAGCATCGGCATACGATACACGTGAAGTAACTGGTTGACTTACTTGAGCAAAAGAGGCGGAGTACGCGGTTAATGGTTGGGGTGGAGCTAACTTAGGTTTTTGACTCATAGTCTGTTTAACAAAAGAATATACAGGGCATCCTCTATAGTTAGCGGTGTGATTACCTCCACAATTACTACATCTTTTTACTGCTTGATCATTTGGCTTACTGCAGCTAGCAGTACCATGCAATTTACCGCCGATAACACAAACTGTAGGTAAATTCCAGTAAGTTTTTGTATGGCCATATTCTTGGCAATTATGGCACTGTACAGGACCTGAACGCTTACGTGGCTCTTCAACTTTTGATTTTTCGGTGTAACAGAAACTTTACGCTATAAATTGGATGGGTTTCATTTTTTTTTCAATTGTATGTCATTCGGCTCCAGTTCAATGCGAAATAGGGGTTGGGCGACGTTTTCTCTGTTAATTATATTAGTAACATTTTTTACCTTAAATTCTTGGTCTAGAAGTGCACATTTTACTTCTTCGGGCTCAACATATGAATCTATGCCCTTTAGTACTATCTGTAGGCCTTTAGCACTCTTAAGTTGGTATGTGTAAAAGTTTGTTTTATTTTTTTCAAAATCATTTACAATTTTTCGAAAATTGTTTTCATCGTATATTTGGATTTTAGTTTCATCAATATTACCTCTTTTAATTGGAATTACGTGAAAAGTATTTTCACCAACGGTCGATAGTAGTTTTGTTAGAAGCGCGGTAGAATTTTTTTCCCTCATATATATGTAGGTGGTGGCTTAAAAGACTTCTGAGATGACGAAGCTGTCTTGTCGTTATCGTCTTGCAATAATGAAAAACGATTTTTGGTGATTCGTAGATGATGCGCTGTTATCCCTAGACATCTTTGGAACAGATGAAATTTTAGAAGAATTCGGGCTTCGCCCACGCTTTACCACGGTTATATATCTGTCCATTCCGACTTGTACCTTTGGTTTTGAACTACTGTTATCTGTAGTGATGACTTGGTTAGGTGATGAACAGTGCGAAGCGAATGATCTCAATAGATTAACTGACGAAGTACTAGGCAGCTGTAATGTTAAAGAATCACTAGTAGGCATTGGACAAAGCGAAGTTGATCGCTGTCGAAAAAGTGGATTTGTTGTTAGAAAAAGTGTATTATCAGATTTTTATTTTTATTAAGAGCTTCCGAACTCACAGTAAGTCTGTCATCAGGTTTTTATTTTTATTGTTATCATTATGAGCATCAGAACTCACAGTAAAATAGGCATTTCTGCCGTTATAACTCACTTCACATTTATTTGTTTTTGAGGTACTCATATAGAGTATTCCTCAAGGGCACTTTTGTTAGTTTGTTTATTTTTTTTTTGATTACGGTTTTTTTGTTTTTGTTATTTATGACTATGCAAAAAAAATATTAACAAAGCAATTAAAGCTTATTTATCAAAGTTAATAATATGTATTACGAATATTTTCTTTTATATGATTTTTTTTGTTTAGTATGTATGTAAAAAAAAACTCCGCTATGACGTTAGTTCAGTATGAAGGTACAACGAGAACTGATTGAACAATTTTAATTTTTACTTTTTGTTTACAAAAATCACACAGCAAATGAGATCACAAAGCATAAACTGAAAATACATTTGAACAAGTAAACGAAGTACACAATTTTACAAAAATAAATGAAAGAATTTGTTGTGTTGAATCAAAAAACAAAATGCCAAATAGCTTACTACTATTAAAAAAGCAATTAAAAAATGTTTTAAAATGATTGCATATCTTATTTGAAGCGTTTAAAAATACAAATTTTCACCATTTATTTGCAAAAATCGCCAAGCGAATGAGGTTACAAACAGGGTTGCCACTCAAAATTTTTTTTCCTACCAAATTTAATTTCAAAAACTACCAAATGGCATGTTTACTTACCAACAAATAAAATAAGCAGTTATAAAAAAAAATAAAATTTATTAAAAAAAAACAAAACAAGTTTATACATAACAATGTTAATATGTATCTTTATAAAAATAAATAACAATTCATTTGTAAAAGAAACAAAACAAAAAATAAAATAAGCAGCTATAAAAAAAAATTAGATTTATTAAAAAAAAAACAAAACAAGTTTATACATAACAATGTTAATATGTATCTTTATAAAAATAAATAACAATTCATTTGTAAAAGAAACAAAATTTTAAGTAAAAAATAAATAAGACTTCATTTGTAAAAGTAAAAATCTTAAGTGTTTATTTGGAAAAAGGTTTATTTTTTAAAGTCTCTTTTTGCTGACCATATATAGTGCGAATCAGTCTTATTTATCATTTCCTTGCACATCATAATATTATTTAAGGAACATAGTTCGAGTCTATTTCGAAGTTTGGTTTTTACTAATGCAAGTGTTGAAAATTTTCTTTCTGCAGCTGCTGAACTATGTGGTAAAGACAATAAATTGAAAACAAAATTAACTAGATCGCTAAACATATTTTCATTAAGCCCATTTTTAATTTTGCCAACCTTTTCCCAAAAAACATTAATCTCCATTTCATCATTCAAGTTGTGGTCACTAACTCTTAGTAAATTCCACTGTGATACAATTTTATCGGTATCACAATCTAATAATTTATCGAACTCTGATAACAAAGGCAGAATTGATTTGTCATTTTCAGATAAAGTTTCTGGAGGTGTTATTAATTTCAAAAATTGCAAGTCAGATCTGTCAAAGTCAAATCTTTTTTTAAGCTGATTTAAAAATTCAATGTAAAACTGCACTATATTTGTTTTAACTGCAAGTATTTCATCATTATCAAAATTATCTTTTAAAAAAACTTCTGCTTTTGCTCCGATAAATATGCTCCCAGTTTCTAAATGAGTATTGTTATTTTCATAATCGATATTCAAATTTTTGTCAATATATTTCTTTTGGACAAAGTTACTCAAAATTAAAATAAAAGTTGTTTTTATACTGCTGTATAAATATGGCAATCTGCTTCTTTCGCTTTGGAACTCTTTGTTGAGATTATTTATTATAGGCAAAATGTAAGATAAAAATAAAAAGTAAATCTTACTTGATTCATTCATTTTTTCAGCTAAATCAGTCGCGCGAATACCATTTACTTCTAACGTACATGAAATAAAATAAAGTCTTAGACTATCCCATTGTTCAACAATTCTATCAATTACTGCTTCCAATGATAACCACCTCGTATTGCTAATCCCCAAAATCTTATGGGGCTCAACGGCACAGTATTTTTGAAACTCTTGCAGCTCTGTTATTCTTTTCGGGCTATGTGAGAAGTATGAATATATATTCCTGCAAAGGGTCTCCAAACTGTTCGGAAGCTTTTTGAAAGCATAACTGGAACATAAATGCAGTGAGTGGCAGGTGCACTTCAAAAAAAATAAATTTGTCTCTGCCTGCAATAAAGTTTTAAGTCCTCCAACATTTCCTGCCATCACAGATGCTCCGTCCGTGGCCAATCCAATCATGTTGCAAAATGGGATGTTATGTTGATTAAAAAATTCTTTTATCAAATTGTATATGGATATTGCATCAGCGTTTTGAACTTCTAATAATGCTACGAATCGATCACGCACTTGACCATCATCCACATATCTAGCCACTAAAACTAAGCATTTTTTTGATGAAACATCAGTTGTCTCATCCACAATTAAAGAGAATTTTTTATTTTGTAAGGCAGCTATTACACCTTTGCGACCTTGTTGTGCTATTTTGTCCATTAATTGGGTGGAGTTTGTTCTACCACATTGTAATTGCTTAGCAATAGCGGAGTCCGGGCATCATTCTTTTAATAAATTTGGCAAACTATCCATTAGTAAAATTGGCAAATTATTAGTGACTAAGAACATCAATAAATTCATTTCTGCGTTTTTAACTTGTTGGTTAATCGAATCCTCTTGCATGTCAAAAAACTTTTCAATAGAAACTTGTTTTGTTTTTGCTTCATAATTTTGTGCATGGAGAGTAGTTTCTCCGTGATTTTTAATGTGAGTTACATGGTTGAGCATATTTTTCTCACATACTTTGCAGTAAGCTATGTCATTTCTGTTTTCTAGCCACTTATATGTTAGCAGCCATTCATTTCTAAATTTCCTTTTAGTATTATTTTTCTCATCGGTACTTCTAAAATATAAATTATACATAAATAATAAATAAATGTGCAGTTATGTATATTACCTGCACACTGAGTTATTGTTTGCATCATTTGTTTCAATAGCCTTAGATTTTTTCACAAGGAATCTTATATTATACACAAATACATACATTTTATTATTATTATTATAATTCTTCAAAACAAATCAAACCAACCTGTCCATGATGCCATCCAACGCAGAGAGTACCAGAGAGCCGACAAGATTGATGTAATATCAAAAAGATGGCCATTAAGACCGAAAAGTTGCCACTTGTTATTACTGTCGCCTCTATGATGCATACAAAAGCTGATGACTAAAAATCAAAAAGCAATCATAGATGAAAGCTGATTATTAAGAATCATGCATGGATGAAAGCTCATTAGCGTGAAAAAAAAATTAAAACTGAAATTGAAAAAAACTACCAAATTCACGACACAACCTACCAACCTACCAACTCATTTCAAAACTACCAAATTTGGTAGGAAACTACCAAAAACGGCAACTCTGGTTACAAAGCGTTAAATGAAATTAAGCTAAAAAATGCCACCACGAAAGAAGGTTTAAAGAATGTGCAGTGACAGAGTAAGCGGGACCTCCGAAAACACAAATTATCTTCCGTCTCGTGACATCTCTGTATATCCACTGTGGTTCTGGTATGAACAAATATGTTATTTAGCGTTTCTGTTACTAGTTGTTAATGTTGGTTTTTTAAGCAATTATTGTATGTATGGGCAATGAGCAAATGAGAACAACACACATGTTTGTGCTTGTTTTTCTAAAACAAAAAAGATACATAAAATTGCTTTTACCATGAGTACATTATGATGTGTACTTGGCTGATAAATGAATGAATAAAAGTAAAATTTCACATACATACATACATATATACATACATATGTATGTGAGTAAGTGATACACGAAACACATGAGCTGGAAATACAAAAACAAAATTACCCACAATACGAATGTGTGCCTTGTCTGCGCCACACAAAATTTACGAACGTGCGCACGAACATCTGCGTATCATGTATTTGTTTCAACAGTGTTTTTTTCATATATTTGTGTTACAACTACAGTTATTTCCGCTTAATTGAGTTTCTAAAAATGCACGACTTTTGACGCAATTAAACGGGAACTCAATTAAGCAGTACTCGGTTAATTGAATCGCCGACGCAATTAAAACGAAAATCGCTTAATTGAGCAAGATGTGCAATAAAGCGAAAAACCCATGTGTAGAAAGAAAATAAAACTCAATTTCTTTATTTATTAAGTTAAAATATTGTTAAGGGTTACTAAAACAAAATACAAATCAGGTACGTTCATAGTACAATGTTTAAAAGGGAGCAAAAAGCACAAAATTCAATATAAAAGGAGATCAAAACTTAAAAATGTAGGTATGGAAATATATGTTATATGTTATACAAAACTTTGTACTTATGTGCAACTAAATGTGATTAAAAAAATCTGTTATCAACAATTGAATTTTAGATTTGTTAAGGCTTTCGATAATACGTTTTTCTATATCATCAAGTTCCTTGCACTTTTTTTTAGAATTATGCCTTCCCTTTTCTGCCAACGATGAAGCCAACCATTACTCGGGTTGAAATCAACACCCATTTCCACAGCAAACATTTTACCCTTTTCAAAAATTATGTTGCGAGAAATTAAGGCTCCCGAATCACGCATTTGTATAAACCATATTGTAAGGGCTTTCTCAACATTTCAACAGGCCCCGCTCCGGTTTCTTTTTGTTGACAATCTCAATGTTTTAGATTTTTCGACAATTGAATCTTTGCTTTTTAAAATTCTATTTATTGTGGCTTTAGAATACTTATATTTTTCGCAAAGTTCACTTTTGTCATATTTTTTTGAATCATCAATTAAATTTAGTTTTTGTTTAATATTTAAAGTAATGTGGCTTCTCGAAGTCATTTTTTCAACCTCTTTACCTCTTGAAAATTTTCTACTATAAATGTAAACAATTCACTAAAACATATGACTTGAAGTTCCCTTTTACACGATGGACAGAAAAATCCCTTTTACATGATGAACAGAAACATGACTTTCATGCCGCAAAATAATGTTGTTTACGTTTGTGGAGCAAAAGCACATCAAGTATACGGAAACAATCAACCGAAACATTTGCTCTTGTTTTTCGAAATGTGGTCTTATTTTGCGAAATAATTAAGCGGGTGACGCAATTAAACGGAACTCAACTAAACGGGTATTTTTACATAGACAGTTATACTGAATGATTACGTTCCATGATGTTTAGTGCAATAAAACGGGAAAATCAATTAAGTGGGGCTCAATTAACCGAAAACAACTGTAGTATTTTTGAGCAAAAACAGATACAAACAGTTCCTCAGCAGAAATACAATAAGCAATTGTTATTTGTTTTTAATTGTATTGCAATTTGGAAAAGCACGCACACACAATAGCTCTTATACTAGTTCTGTCGCTCCCACTATAATTATATGGTACATGCAATGGTATATTTGTTTTGGATATAGGGTAAGTGTACCAGTAGTCGGCAGTTTAACTCTTTTTTCTTTTTCAAACTTGTGCCATTTTTGATGTGAAAATAATATTGCGATGATACGTATTTATTATAATTCTGTTATTAGTATTCTTTTATTTTCATTAAACTGTTTTCCAAAATATAATATATAAATGTAAGAAATTTTTATATTTTGTAAAAATCATCACTTTTGCCAGTAGTCGGCACCCGTGTTCCTAAGTTCGGCACTTGATGACCCAATAGTCGGCATGGAATTTTTATATAAGAAATCAAGGTATTTTTATTTAAAATAAAGTTATTTACATTTTCAATGTTTAATCATATACGAGATCAGTCTTTATTTCATTAACTTCTTATAAAAACTAAAAAAGATATAACAAGTAAGAGTGCTATATTCGGCTGTGCCGAATCTTATATACCCTTTACCAAAGTGCGTTTATGTAGTATAGAGATACATACATAACCACAGAGATATGTATGTAGGTACATATTAATTTTGTGAAAAAATTCATACTTTTTGTGCAATTTTCAGGTTTTAGGAATTATGTTTAATTTGGTGCTTTTTTGCGATTTTTTTTCATATAGGCAATTTTTTTGGTTTTGGCGATTTTTTCGGTTTTTGGCGTTTTTTTAATTTTGGTGATTTTTTTGTTCTGGCGATTTTTTTGATTTTGACGATTTTTTTTCATTTAGGCGACTTTCTTATTTTTTATATATTTTATTTTTTTGTGGCATTTTTTTTAGTTTTGACATTTTTTTTCTCGTTTTGGCGATTTTTTTCGGTTTTTGGCTTTTTTTTAATTTTGGCGACTTTTTTCCTCTTTTGACAATTTGTTTGATTTTGAAAATTTTTTTCATTTAGGCGATTTTTTATTTTTTGGCGATTTTTTATCATATAGGCAATTTTTGTTTTGTTTTGGCGATTTTTTCGGTTTTTGACGTTTTTTTAATTTTGGCGATATAGGCAATTTTTTTTTGTTTTGGCTATTTTTTTTAGTGTTTAGCGTTTTTTTAATTTTGGTGATTTTTTTCATATAGGCAATTTTTTTTTGTTTTGGTGATTTTTTTGTTCTGACGATTTTTTTGATTTTGACGATTTTTTTTTTCATTTAGGCGATTTTCTTATTTTTTATATATTTTTTTGTGGCAATTTTTTAGTTTTGACACTTTTTTTCTCGTTTTGGCGATTTCTTCCGGTTTTTGGCTTTTTTTTTAATTTTGGCGACTTTTTTCCTCTTTTGACAATTTGTTTGATTTTGAAAATTTTTTTCATTTAGGCGATTTTCTTATTTTTTGGCGATTTTTTTTCATATAGGCAATTTTTGTTTTGTTTTGGCGATTTTTTCGGTTTTTGACGTTTTTTTAATTTTGGCGATATAGGCAATTTTTTTTTGTTTTGGCTATTTTTTTCAGTGTTTAGGGTTTTTTTTTTAATTTGGTGATTTTTTTCATATAGGCAATTTTTTTTTGTTTTGGCGATTTTTTTCGGTTCATGGCGTTTTTTTTAATTTTGGCGATTTATTTTTGTTTTGGCGATTTTTTTGATTTTGGCGATTTTTTTTCATGTAGGCGATTTTTTTCATTTTTGGCGATTTTTTTTCATATAGGCAATTTATTCTCGTTTTGGCGATTTTTTTCGGTTTTTGACGTATTTTTTTAATTTTGGCGATTTATTTTCGTTTTGGCGATTTTTTTGATTTTGCCGATTTTTTTCATACAAGCGATTTTTTTAATTTTTGGCGATTTTTTTTGATATAGGCATTTTTTTTGTTTTGGTGATTTTTTTCGGTTTTCGGCGCTTTTTTTGATTTTGGCGATTTTTTTTCATTACGCGATTTTTTTTCATTTAGGCGATTTTTTTTTTCATTTTTGGCGATTTTTGTTTATATGTATAAGCATTTTTTTTGTTGGCGATTTTTGCGGATTTTTGTCATGGTGTGAATTTTTTTTCATTTTGACACTTTTTCTCGTTTTGGCGATTTTTTTTCGGTTTTTGGCGTTTTTTTAATTTTGGCGATTTTTTTTCGTTATGGCGATTTTTTTAATTTTGACAATTTTTTTTCTAATAAGCGATTTTTTTAATTTTTGGCAATTTTTTTCATATAGGCAATTTTTTTTTGTTTTGGCGGTTTTTAAGTGTTTGGCGTTTTTTTTAATTTTGGCGATTTATTTTCGTTTTGCCGATTTTTTTTTATTTTGGCGATTTTTTTTTTCATTTAGGCGATTTTTTTTAATTTTTGGCGATTTTTGTTCATATAACCATTTTTTGTTTGTTTTGGCAAAATTTGCGGTTTTTGGCGTTTTTTTTTAATTTTAGCGTTTTATTATTTGGGCGGTTTTTTTCGTTTTGGCGATTTTTTTTTTAAATTTTTGGCGATTTTATAATTTTTGGATTTTTTAGTTTTACCGTTTTTGATAATTTCAACAGTTTAGCTCTTACGGTTTCCAAGATATAGCAATTTGTCAAAATCACATAGTCAAAATTGCATTAACTGATGGACCACCCTTTAATTTAAATTTTTTTTAATTTTAGTGTTAATTGTTGTAGCATATATAAAAATACACTAATTTTACAAATTTCAAGTGTCAATATGCATATGTACATACATAATACAATTGTATGTATATTACATGGGATTTTAAAAGTTTTCGTCACTCATTTTGGAACACCCTTTACTTTTTAGCTTTTATATATTTGTTGTTGTAGCGACCAAAGTTCTACATACACTGTCCAAATTTCAGACCCGTAGCTTTTACCGTTCCTGAGAAAATAGCCTTCTTCCTAAAACATGAAATATGTTTAATTATTAGGAAAAAAGTTAAAGTTTTCCAACCCTGGAAACGTTTTTTTATTTTGTTAAATTTTTAATTTTTTTTTAATTATAAATACCAATTTTATTCATACCGAAGTATAAAATAAGTTAATTTAATAAAAAAGTAATGAAAACTTGTTTACGGTAGTCATTTTCTATGGGAATATTGAGTATGAGTTTTCCAGCTCTGAAACCGTCTGCTCGATTTTGCTGAATTTCAATAGCAAAATTTTTTGGAAAATTTCTGACACACCAGTCCAAGAACGAAGAACGAACGATTTCACGTACAGACAGACGGACATCGCTTGTTCGTCTTCCCTATGCATAAGGATCCAGAATATATATACTTTATGTGTCTCTTATTAATATTGTAGAAATTACAAACGGAATGACAAACCTATATATACCCTTTTACCATTTTTTGGTAAAGGGTATAAAAATATGGGCACTTATTTGGCATTAAAATATTTAAATTAATAAGTGTAAAAAAACTAAAAAATTCAATTCAATAGGTACATAGTATGTAGGTGTATAGGTACGTGAGATCTTTACATTTCGAAACCATGGGTCTAATCGTCGCTTTCAATAATAAACTGAATAATAATACGATTTTCCAGTCTGAGATCATTGTTTGATACCAAATACTATAATCTCAAACTAAAAACAACGTGATTAAAGTAGCTCGTTACCGAAAGCGATGACTAGACACCAGTTATCACTTAAAAATTCGATATAGGTTTAAATAACTTAATTTTGTTTTACATGCTTCACATACAAAATCTTTTCCGATAGCGTCTTCGTAGGATAGTTCTTTTAAAATGGTGCATTTAGATCGTTGTCCTCAGCATCTGTATGTTATGTTAATTATAGAAGTGCCTATTGGATTTTAATAATAGTAAAAATAAATACATACTTGGAATACATGCAAGACAAATTATATGTTAGTGTTACCTGTACTTGGAGAATAGCTAATGGACTTCAAGACGTTGTTTATAGTGCTACTAATTGATGAGGTAGGGGAGAGACAGTCAGTAATCGATGCAAATGGCTGGATGTTATCTGGAATTGTGACTGGGACTGGACTTGAGCTATGGAATTTGTTGGAGACAAACTGTGAACATGTTCGGATGGTAATTTTGGTTCTTTTATGTTTGTCTGCATTTCCAAAATCCCTTCTTCATTTATTACATACGTTCCCGACTGTATAGTGACATCACCTAAAATTTCAACCGTTTGATCATTTCCTGTTTGTTTCAAGTTACAGATTTCTTCAACAATAATATCAGAATTAACACCCCGTTCTCGCAATTTAGAAGCTATTTTGTTAATAATTTCGATAGCTTTATCAAAATCTGTTGCCTCAAATGTTGTAATTTCATCTCGACCACCGACCAATAACTCTGATTGATTTTGAACACATTTGGTGAAGTCGACGTTCTGAGGGTTGAAGGGATATAACCCACACTTTCTAAATCCGTTTTTAATTGTGTCTTCCATATTTATGTTAGAAAGAGCAATATTGAGGAGGGGACAGAATGTTGACTTTGATACAACTTTGTTACTATTTTCCTGTTTCATCTGCCATTCCCTTACAGTTTTCTTCCACTCTGATTTCAACGGTTTAAAAACATTCACATCTGCAGGTTGCATAATGTGTGTGGTGTTTGGAGGAAGTGCATATAATGTAATACCATTGTTCTCGCAAAATTTACTCAACTCCAACGTCATATGAGATTTATGACCATCCACAAATAACAGAATTGGGTGCTGAACATTGTGTTCATTAAGCCAACTATGAACCCCATTGACGATATACTCATAAAACGTTTCGCTCACCATCCATCCGGTTTCCGACTTACCCAAAAACCAATTCTCTGGAAGGCTATTTACGACGAACGTATGGAAATACAACCATTGGGAACACTGTCTGGCCACTTGCGGAGAAAACCAACAGCACCGTAATGGTTTCTTTCTCGTTTCCCTTTTGAATGGTATAAACATTTTTATATCCTTTTGGAGCTAATACTTTTCCTGTTTTAGGGCACATACTAAAGCTGGTCTCATCTCCATTAAAGATTCGAGAAGGATCGTCTAAAATGTCCAAAGCATTTTCTTCACTAAGAAAGTTTTTTAGTTATTTGAACTTATGAATTCTTATGAATTCTTGAGTTATCACCGCTCGCCCTTTGGAAATACCTTCCGCTTCTCTGAGACATAGGCTAGGATGCCGTTTCAAAAAGCCCAAATACCACTTCCTCCCCGGTTTACCATTCACAAATGGTGTGGTTCCTTGATGCTCTTTTACAATTGCTTGGACAGTATCAACAAGTCTTGAGGTTTCAATGGAAACCCACGTTTTGCAAGATCTCCACACCATTTTGCCAGACGTTGCTCTTCCGCATCAGTTAAAACTGTTTGTGGACCCATTTTTCTAGCATCATCAGCAATACGGCCATGTATTCTATCTTGTATAGTAGTACGCGGGACACCATATTTTTTACTTGTAGCAGAGATAGAAGTTGTGCCTTTTCTAATATCATTTAGAGCACTTTTCATCGACTCTTCGGAATATTGGTGCAGCGGTCTTTTTCCTTTGGTGGACATATTTTAAAACTGCAAAATGTCTGAAATGCACAACCTATTATTTATACCGAATCTTAAATTTCATCCTGTTTTGGGATTCCCAGTTATGTGAATGTAGGAAAACAAGTTTGCTGCCGACTTTAGAACATGTATGTCCTATACTCGGCAGGTCTTTCAATACTCAAGATGAACTATGCCGACTACTGGGTAAACTAATTTTTTACTCATTTTCATTATATGGAGTGGAAAGAGGGATGGTTGCTAAACAATGTTTTAAAAATTGAGCTTAATCTAAAAAAAACTAATTTACCAGAAGTCGTCACCCCCCTGCCGACCATTGGAAATCATAGAATTTTTTGTTCCTAATGTCGAGTAGTAGGGAACTGCCGGTTCTATGGCAATAAAAATTGTCAAATTTGGGTAATTAACGTCAAAAATTTTGTAATTTATGGGAAAATTTTAAAAAAATGTCAAAGGTGTGAAGTGACGAGGGTTAGTTCACTTCGAGGGTATGTTGGGGCGCATGCTTTGTTTGTATGTATGTTTTAGATTTTTGTTTTAACCAAAGGTGTGAAGTGACGAGGGTACTCGATGGTTTGTAGATGTCTGTCGGTTGATGTGCATACTCGCAGTTTATTATGTTGGCGCGCATGCTTTGTTTGTATGTATGTTTAAGATTTTTGTTTTAACCAAAGGTGTGAAGTGACGAGGGTACTCGATGGTTTGTAGATGTCTGTCGGTTGATGTGCATACTCGTAGTTTATTTTCGTTAGCGCGCATGCTTTCTGTGTATGTATGTATAAGATTTTTGTTTTAACCAAAGGTGTGAAGTGACGAGGGTACTCGATGGTTTGTAGATGTCTGTCGGTTGATGTGCATACTCGCAGTTTATTATGTTGGCGCGCATGCTTTGTTTGTATGTATGTATACGATTTTTGTTTTAACCAAAGGTGTGAAGTGACGAGGGTACTCGATGGTTTGTAGATGTCTGTCGGTTGATGTACATACTCGTAGTTTATTTTCGTTAGCGCGCATGCTTTCTGTGTATGTATGTATAAGATTTTTGTTTTAACCAAAGGTGTGAAGTGACGAGGGTACTCGATGGTTTGTAGATGTCTGTCGGTTGATGTGCATACTCGTAGTTTATTTTCGTTAGCGCGCATGCTTTCTGTGTATGTATGTATAAGATTTTTGTTTTAACCAAAGGTGTGAAGTGACGAGGGTACTCGATGGTTTGTAGATGTCTGTCGGTTGATGTGCATACTCGTAGTTTATTTTCGTTAGCGCGCATGCTTTCTGTGTATGTATGTATAAGATTTTTGTTTTAACCAAAGGTGTGAAGTGACGAGGGTACTCGATGGTTTTTAATCATTTTTTAAAATGTGTGCAACGTCTTTCACGTTATGTTTTTTTTATAGGGAAAGCAATACCACACAACAAGAAATAATTTCAAAAATGACAAACGTTGACACTAGTACACACTGTTGCGATGTTACAAAATATCATAGTATGTACTCGGCATTTGTTTTTTTTTTTGTAATATTCTTTTTAGCTGATGGAGCTGGAAGGGTATTTATAGAAAGAAATTATGTATTCTGGTGAGATATTAATGTTTTTGTTGTTGGTTTTATTTAGTTTTATTTATTTTTTGTTTTTTGTGTAAAGAGGCTGACATTTGTCAAACAAACCATGCACACTTATATACATACATACATTGATATTTTTGAGAACGAGATAGGTGAATGTGATGTCATTCCAAAGAACCAAATGGCATACTTCTATAATGGAAACTTCCAAAATGAAGAAGAAAAGTTTATGGTAGATGAAGAGGACGATGCTTTCTTCATACATATGTATGTTGTAACAATGTAAGAATAGAACGTAATTCGTATAAATTGAGACGTTCTCTAATCTAGCAGCAAGTACAGCATTGTATCTAGCAAGTGCATCATCATCATATAAAATCTTAAAAAATACAATACATTCTATAAATTATTAAAATGGACACATTAAGCAGCAGCCCAATTTTAATATCATTGAACGGCTCACAAATGTCGCTAGATGAGTTTGTGAGATTGTTCTCCGGCAATCGGGAAGAGATGAGCGTTGTCAGCCGGGAAGAGGTATCCGTAAGCCCTCTGTCAATAGAGTTTTCGGACGACGATTTGCCTCCTAATGTATCCATTAGAGACATTTTCGAGAACGAGGTAGATGAATATCATGAAATTCCAAACAACCAAATGGCATACTTCAAGAATGGAGATTTTCAAAAGGAAGAGTTTAGGCTGGATGAAGAGGACGATGCTTTCTTGGCAGCGTTTGATTATATGCCAAAAGATGAGGATAAAGATGACATAACCAAAATTTTCATGCAAGACGAAGAGGGGGATGCATTATTGGCGACCGTAAATTTAAGATTTTAATTTGATTAATTTTGTAAACACAAATTCAAATTTATTTACTTAAAACGTAAAAAATGTGTAAACAGATTTTTATTTTCACTTTTTTACATTTGTCTTTGTCCTTGTACAAACCATATGCATATAAACAAATGATTGAACAAAATTTTTTTATAATTTTAATCTACATATTTATTTAAAAAAATATCGTAAATATATGTTGTGACAATGTAAGAATAGAAAATTAAAATAAATTGTTTAGTTATTTTCCTGATAAAGTAAATATGCATTTCTTAAGGCACAAACTCCATAATTGTGATAGCTGCAGTAAAAATATTCCGGATATTTAAGTTGTATTTGTTTAAAGTTGATGGAGCCAAAATCCTCGATGTTGAAAACTCTAATTCGAAGTAGTTTTTCAAACCATTTCTTCTTTTCCACACCCTTAACATAGATTGAATAATGTTTTAAATTGGATTTTAAAAATTTTACAACACTCTTAAATGATATTGATCCGTCATTCCAATTCAGATGATGAAAGTTTCTCGTTAGCCAATTCGCTTCTCTTTGTTTTGCTATTGATAATCTTTTGAAGTTAAACGGTGGTTTAATAATAAAATTTATGTGCTCCTTATTGTTAAAAACAATTGCTATTTCTTTTGCAATGAAGATGTTTGAATTGGATTTAAATCCTTGCATATCGATGAAAACTTTATCCCCAATCATCTTATTTTATTATTTTTTATTTTTTTTACATTATCTTACGAACTTGACCTTTTAAGGGTATGTATTCTATTATACGGTCGTGGATGAGTATACAAAAAGCTGATGTATCGGTAGGTATATTGGAGTCTGTTTCAATTTCAATTTTTATATCAACAGGACCGTTAGAGAGGGCTTCGTTTTGATGACTGACATCTACTACCACTATCGGCACACTATTTTTAAATTCTTGAGCAGTTAGAAGTGGTTGTGATTCCCTCATGTAGTAGCTTTGTTGAAACCGCAGATACATATCATATAGGATGGCAACCCGACCATTTTTAAATTTTACATTTAGATCATCATATGGGTACGATTCAGAATTTAAATGTACTTTTAAATTGTTTAAATTACAATGAACAAACTTATTTTCTTGTTGAAAAGCAATCAACACAAAACGGGGTCGTTCTCTATTTGCAGCCAATTTAACATTCCATATATAGCTAGTTCCTGTATTTAGTTGAGGATTAATGTGACAATCCCAACTGCGAAATGCCATTGGTATAGAAGCACCACTGTTAATAATTTTAATCATATTCAATTTGCTCAGATCGGATAATTGTACATGCGGAATTCTCCATGAGATGTTTGAGATACTAATTTTTGGTTTGTCAGTCATCGTTCTTACTACGTAAGAGAACCAATTCATGTTTACCGCTGAGTATAATTTTATTATAGTCTTCAGCGAAACCTAAAAATAGTTTCAGTGGTACATAGAAATTAAAGTGTCCATTTGAAATATCCAAATCATCGAGTTTGTTCCATCCTGCATTGTACAAGCCAACACTTTCTGTTGGTGATAAGGAAACAAAATTTTTTAGGCTGCTTGTAATCGCTAAATGTCTTGTATGATCAATTTCTATGCCATTAAGTTCATATCGAATTTCGTCAAAGAGATGTGCCACAAAGTTATTTTTTAATTTTAGATTTAAAAACGAAGATATTTTGCTATTATTATCATCTACAATACTTCCCTCAACATATATGTAGCTTTCGCTGGGTAGCACATATAAGTCTTGATTTTGTATTGAAATTCGAATCTCATCATTATTGTTGAAGGATTGTAGGTATGGTGTATATGTGTGATAGTCCTTTTTAATTATACTCTCGTCTGATTGAGGTTTTTCTAGAACATCTAGTATGTAACTCATTTCTTTGTCAACTTTAAATTGAGAGACTTTAAAAATTTTTTATTTTCTTGCGTCAAATATTTTTTGTGTAATGATCTCTTTAATTGTGGTTTGGTTTGCAAGAGTGTTTTATGAGTGTATCCAATTTTATCCTTAGATTGCTTGACGTTGTATATTATCATTATTTGCTAGATCTCAAATGTATTCGTGTTGTAATTTCCTCTCCTCGAAAATTAATTAAATCACCGTTCTGATCAACTATGCGTAGAGTTAGAGAACTTATCTCTCGGCAGTTAACTGGCAAATAGATAAGATTTCGAGGAATCTCAACAATTTTATACCCTGGGGGGACATTGATCGCAAATTCATGTAATGTGTGTGCTTGTGAGTTATTCGTATATGTGTTAACCACTATACTGCATTCAACACGCAAGATATTCACGATGAAAATATTGACTGGTAGATCTGAGTAATGGTCTTGGTTAGGAGCTAGAATTTTCTTATTGAATCCAAAAAGTTTTCCAATTGTGTTATCTTTGTTAAAGTATATGGGATCCTTAGAGCTTTTAACTCTTACTTGCATTGTATTGTTATTAGCTTCTATATCAATTTTATTTTCCGGACAATACTGCTTATAGGTATGTTTAATATAATCAACTATATCATTCAATTCATAAGATCCTATTGGTATTTTAATTACATGTTCACCAATATGAAATATATTGTTATAATCATCTACATTGGGAATGCTATTATATGAATGAAAATCAGTTAGAGCACATTCATATTCACCATCCAAACGAATAGGAGGAAAGTAATTTGCAGATAACTCAGATGAGTTTGAGCTAAGAGTAAGTGTTATTGACATTATGGTTGTCTGATTACAAATAAGTGAAATTAAACACAGCACTTTGTATAAAAAAGGAAGTTTATATTTTATTTAATATATTAGATACAAATATAGACTTATATATACACACTTAACTACAATATTTCATTTTTATTGATCCAAGAATTATGTTGATTGGAAAATCCTAACCATTTAACATATGCCTTCTCTCCTTTAGTTTTAAGAACTTTTTCAACTAGATATGTATTTGGATATCTAGTTTTTGAAAGTTCTTCATCATAGAACCCACCTTTGATAGGATTACCACGATAGTCTTCTAATATGTATGTGGCTGGATATGTAATTTGAACTCTTTTAATCGTGAAAATTTCTGTGGTCCAATTTGGTGTATATCCTTTTTCAAAAACATGTTTATATTTACTTATGCGCACATGATCTCCCACATTGAATTTTGATAATTTGAATAGTTTTAAGCGGTTATATACAGTGTTTAATAATTTTTTCTCATTTTTATAGTTAACTTGAATCGGTGGCATTTTGATGGTGCGATGAATTTTCTTATTATATGTATTAATCAAGTCTTTGTAAATGTCGAGCCAGTTATAAGACCCATTAAAGCTAAACTCTTTCCACATCATTCCTTTTAATGTTCTGTTAAATCGTTCTACTATTGATGCTTTCATTCTGCTATATGTTGAGTAGTGATTAATGTTGTATTTATTCATCAATTTTCCAAAGTGTTTATTGAAAAACTCTTTACCATCGTCTGTTTGCAAGTTTTTTGGTATTCGTCCCAGTTGAAAAATATTCTGCATAGCCTGGCTTGTTTCCAATGCAGTCTTTCTTTTCAAAGGTACTGCCCAAGCAAATTTTGAAAATGTATCAATTACAGTCAGCAAAAATCGATAATCTCTATTGTCTGTAGAATAGTTCCCCATTTCAACTAAATCAGCTTGCCAAAGATCATCTATTCCTTTCATAACAACTCTTCGACGTGGAAAATGTTTTCGTGCTTGCTTATGTAGTTCATTTATTAAATTTCTTTTTGAAGTCATTATTTAACGTATTTAGAATTTGACGGGATAAGTTGAGTTCAGTGCGAGTTCATTTAAGTACTGTTGACCATCATATTTCTTATATACCCATATATTAACTCATTTATCTTTCTAATTTCTTTTTCAAAGAATAATTTCATACTTGAAATTGTTTCCCTAATTTCATTTAGTTTCTGACTTAAAATTAAATGGATTTCATCTCGTACCTCTTCAATTTGACTTTGCAGAAACAATTTATTAACAACGTCGTTTTCCTCCAAAGCTTTTGCCACATTTTTGATTCTTTTGTTTTGAACGTCAATGTTATTAGTTGTATCCATAACGAAGCCCAGCAGCTTAGGAACATTTTTCACAAAAACTCTGCCACTTGTATCATTAAGATAGTGCCCAAACTTATCGATAGACATGATTTACGTAGATAAATATTATTCTATAATTTTTGCTTCATATAATTCTTCGATAATTGAGACAATTTCGTTATTGTGATTAGTATGACCTGCAGCTTCTGATGCTAGCAATAGCCTAAGGCGATCTACTAACTCATTAGGATCATCCCAGTATATATAGTTAGCTTTGTATGGGTTTAGTTTAATCAAACCCTTACCCTTGTAAGGACTTTTTATTGCATGTAGTGATGACGAAGTTGATGAGTTTTTTTCACTTTCTTTCTTAAACAATTTACTGATAATATGCTTATATTTATATGCTCTCGTTCCTTTGATTTGTCCATCAGGTCTATAATCTCTTTTGTATGCATTTGTGCTCACTAAAATTTTCTTATATATATCTAATTCATGTTTATCATAATATTTTGGTGTTTTGTGAAACAGTAAAGAAAATAAACCTGTTGTAAAAGCCCATATGTGATTTCCAATCACTATTTTATCTTCAGTAAGTTTAATACTACTATTGCCAAACTTCCATTCATTATTAAAACCTTTATGTGGACCGTATAGAGTGTCTAATTCATTTCTGCTTTCCAAGAGTGCTAGGTCAGTACAACTCTTATTATTATCTGAATTGTCTAGAGTTTCCGATTGAGAGTAAAAATCATCGTTGTCATCATCATCATCATCAGTATCAACATTATCAACCTTGTTTGCGTTTCGATTACTAAGTGAGATATTTTTATTGCATAACGTTTCTTCAACAAGTTTCTTTGGAGTACTTGTCTCTAACTTAACTGATTGTTCGTTGAATGGAAAATTTGAATTTTTATAAACTTTCGTTTTAAGTTCATCTCTTTCTGCCTTAATACTTCTTTTATTATTTTTAGAATTGTTCACAAATTCTGTTAATGGTTCTATTATTGGTTTAAATGTATCTTTGAATTGCTCATGTGTATCTGCTTCATCAACTTTTATACTATGAAATTTTTTCTTTAAAACATTTCTTGTCTTTATTAGCTCTTTTAAAACTTTTTCATCCATTTTCAACTATTAGACACCAGATCTGGTATCAGCTATCAGATCAGGTATCAGATCAGCTATCCGATCAGGTATCACTTATCAGATCAGGTATCAGATCAGCTATCAGATCAGGTATCAGGTATCAGATCAGGTATAAGATCAGCTATCAGATCAGGTATTGGGGTATCAGATCAGGTATCAGCTATTAGATCTGGTAACAGATCAGCTTTCAGATCAGGTATGGTAAATACTTTAGGAAATAAGTAGATGTACTATGCGCAAGGCCAAATTAAGTACTAATGTTTTACTTTTATGTAGAGTAATTTATATCGTTATAAAATAGTCGAATTGCTTTCTATAGCGTCCATTGTTTAAGTCATTATCTTTGCTTATCATCAAAAATCCATATTTATCCTTCCAACACTCTCGACAAATTTCATGAAACTTTTCATAACTCATATCGCTGACAACATGATCACTATAAACGTGCTTCATGTTTGTCTCATCTTGTTTAAACATTATAATCACATTTGCATTGTCTCTTATTAAGTGCTTGGGGATTCTCGTATAAGTTTGGCACAAGTAGAATGAAGCAACATCCTTATGTCGTCCCATGCAAAAATATGCTCGTGTATTGTTTTGCTTCTCGCATGCAACATCATCAAATATCATAATTGAATTAGATTTCGCCTCGTCAGGAGGAATAACTTTTTCATTATCTGTAAATGTGTAATATCCCATCCCTTTAATTGGTGAAATTAATCGCTTTAAGTATTCATATTTTGGTTGATAAAGGGATTTTGAGTATAAATAGATGTTTTCAAACTTGAGTCCATTAGGACTTTCTAGCAAGCTAATCATAACATTAGTCTTTCCACAATTTGATGGTCCAACTATTAGAGCACGAATAGAATTTGGTAAGAGAGAGCTATGTTTTATTTTAGATCTGATTTTCGTTGAAGCATCAATATTGCGAATCAGAATATTTTTATGTTGTTTTACTAATTGCATTCTTATAACTAATTGCATTTCACAAATGTTACTTTTATTATAGAAGAAAAAATAAAATAAGATGCTTATACATTATAACAAAACGTTTAGTTATAAAAAACCAGCCGTTGGAAAAGGTTTAGTGAATAAAGTAATTAACTCTCTGCCTGTTGAATTACACCTCCCTAGATATCAGTTTTGTGGACCCGGAACAAAATTAAAAAAACGTTTAGATCGCGGTGACAACGGAATTAATTTATTAGACGCTGCATGTAAAAATCACGATATTGCTTATTCCAAAACCAATGATTTAAATAGTAGACATCAAGCTGATAAAATTCTTGAAAATAAAGCTTGGGAACGAGTTCTTGCAAAAGATAGCAGTCTTGCAGAAAAATCGTTTGCGTATATGGTTACTAACGCAATGAAAGCCAAAAGAAAACTTGGTATGGGATTGAAGAAGGTTGCAAAAAAAGTGAACAAAATGGAAAAAAGCTGTTCAGTACATCAATTAAAAATGCAACAAAAGTACTGAAGAAGGAGAAACCTCAAGACATTAACTCTGCAATTAGGATTGCACGTAAGATTATCAACAAGTCGTTAAGGGGAAAGAAATCGCAAGTTGTAATACCACGCATAATTAATGTTCCAAAGATTGGTGGCTTCTTACCTTTGGTACCTATTCTTACTGCTCTGAGTGCAATTGGTAGTCTTTCTACTGGCGGAGCAGCTATAGCAAAAGCAATAAATGCTGCTAAGAATGCCAAACAACAACTTGATGAAGCAACTAGACATAATAAAACAATGGAAGCAGTAGCAATGGGGAAAGGTTTTTACCTTAAACCATATAAGAAAGGATATGGATTGGTTTGTCAAGAAAAACAAAAACCAAATTTTTCATAAAGCTGCCCAATAAACCCCTATCTGATGTTGATTTGAGAAACTTTTCAACAAACATTCCATACTTTAGAGGAGTTTTCATGTTGGATACACTACCAAAACGATCGAGAAATCGAGAATGCGGAATCATTAATTTGGATTTATCAAGAGGTCCTGGAACCCATTGGGTAGCATATTATAAAAACAATGAACATAAGGAATATTTCGACAGTTTTGGAAATTTACAACCTCCATTAGAATTAGTTAAATATCTAGGTAAAAATATAAAATATAATTACAATCAATATCAAGATTACGATTCATTTAAATGTGGACATTTATGTCTTCAATTTCTTTACAAAATAAGTGAAAAGAATAAATAAATAACACACACACAAACAATTTTTAAATTTTGTTTTGTTTTATTAATAAAAAAAGTTTATAAGATATACTTTTTTTACATATTATTCCCACTGTGGGTATTGAGCATTTGTTAAAAAGATATTTAATTCAGCAGCAGTATCCAACTTTAAGCCACTGTCTCCTTGCTTACATATGCAATATATCCCAGATGCCAGTTCTATTATATCATCATCCGATAGCGTGTTGTACCGATTTGGTAGAAACATTATGTTGTTTTCCAGTTCAATTTGAATTGTAGTGCCATATTTACTAGTCACACGCTTAGCGTTTTTAACTGCATACTTAGTTGAGTCCTGGAGCTCTTTTATATGTATTAATTTTTTTTTATTTAATGTGTTGAATTTTGTGATCAAATCTGGAGGATTCATTATTACAATATTAATTAATTAAATTTAATTTTTATATGTATTTTTTTCTTCTTTGACAGATAGCTCAATCTGTTTTTTGTAAACTGATGTATTAAATATTTCTACCAATCTTTAAATAGGTAAAAAATAATTCTTAAAAGAAAGATCAGTATCGTAACTATCTCTTTTTCTCATATTGTAATTATTGTTGATGTAAAATATTTTTTGTTACTTATAGAATTGTAGTGAAAGAGATAGTAGTTATATTGACGTTCTTAAGCGTAACTGAAACAAAAAATGGCAAAACAAAGATCGGAGAGATAGTTATATTGATGTTCTAAAGTGTAACTGGAACAAAATATTTCAAAAAGCACTCAAAAGTGTTTGTAACATTTTAATTTTACAAGAATATTTTACTATAAATAAGAATGTAAAACTTTCAAGAGTACTAGTATAAAAATTGCATTCAAGAAAAAAGTATTCTTTAAAAAAGAAAATTAAAATAACAATTAAAAAATGAGCCAAGTACGTGAACGGTTATTTGAGTTTCTTAATTCCTTTGAGGACTTATTGCTCTATGAGCATAAAGAAACCATAAATTTTTTCGTCTCCATGCTCAATGAAAATGAGGAGTATGGAATTATAGAACAAGAGGACTCTGATAGTGGGCATTTTGCCAGCTGCCCCTGGTATAGCGAAGGATGCGAGGAAGGGCCGGACACATGTCGATGCACCATGTTCCACATAAGGAAAAAAATTATTTTTAAGATTATTGAAACTTATAAAAATTTGTCAAAAATAAATAATGAACAAATATAGAATATATATGTATGTGTATGGGTTTTATTTAGTTTTTTTTTTTTTTTTTAATATATATATATATATATATATATATATATATATATATATATATATATATATATATATATATATATATAGATTAATAGAGCGAAAAACTATTAGTTTAAATATTATATTCATTGAGGATGGATAAATGTACTTTAAAGAATATATTTCACCACAATGAAGAACGAAAACCTCAAATACATGATTTGGTTTTTGAGTTTGAATACTTGCTCAATTGGAAATTGAAGATTTCATGTGGATTTTCAACAGCTTTTGGTTTTAAGCCAATGATATGGCTGAATTATAAAAATAAGCAATACATTGGACTGGACCGGGAAGAGTGGTTACACCTCATGTGCTATAAGGACTATATTCATGATATGCTTAATCGTCGAGATTTTTTAAATTCTATAAATATAATTGATAATGAAAGTGAGAGAGATGTTGAATATAAGTTTAAATATAAAAGGGGTGTTTGTTTTTTAGTTATCGAACAAGGAAACTCTAATATAAAAATCGATTCTGACACTTGGAGATCATTAACTCAAATTCGAGTATTTTTTACATCAATTTTATGTTGGAACAACATTCTAAGAAAACAAATTCTTCATTTCTATTATGAATATTATATACCAACCTGCTCCACTTTAAACAAAACAAAACTCCAATTCAATGAAATACAAGGAATACACGAAAGGGATGTAAAGATTGAACTGACACGACTTTGTTATGAGATTGGGGAAAAAATGCAACACAAGATTCTAACAGATGTGAAAATTCATAAATTATATTTAAGAATGGATAATAAATAAATAAATAAATAAAAAATGTACACAAGAATATATGTTTTATTGTTTTTTATTGGTTATATTTTCCTTGTTTTTTTCATAAAATTTTTTAATAATTAATATTTACATTTATTTTTTAACAAAAGAATTTTTTAATAACTAATATTTACACTTATTTTAATAATAAAACTTTACAAAAATTTACATTAATTTTAACTTTCTTCTTCTTCTTGAAGTCTATCAATTTCCATTAATAGCATGTCAAGCTCATAATCAGGATTGGTTTCCTCTATTGCTGAATGGTACCATGCATATGTGCTTATACCATCACTTTTGATTTTTCTTTTATCATCTTGATAACTTAGTATTATTTTATGTAGTTGCATAGTATATAATTGATGCAAACTCGACTTAAAGGTAAGCATATTATCAAATACATTTGATTTATTAAACAGACAATCTCTATATGAACTTAGGCTATACTTATCTAAAATGGTTTTCTTGACCCCCTTCGATTTCTTTACATCATTTTGATCTTGAACACTAAATGAATACATTTTAGATCGCAACCCAACAAACTCTTTCATTATTTTTCCACAATTTTCGTCTTTCATCATACCCAGCACCTTTTTGTTTAAACGAGGAATACCATATATGTTATCTGAAGGATAATCAGATGTGTCAAATTCATCCTGTATGTCCATTTTTATGTCAGCATAGAAGTCATCAGTCCGTATTGTATATATGAATGAATCAGTATCCATATAGTTTAATGACAATTTTGATTTAAATTTGGGCTGCATGTAGCCATAATGGAAATTATACATTTTCCATTTGGAAAGTTCTAGCACACAAAATCCTAAGTAAATAGGCTTATTATAATATGTCTGGAGCCTATTCATTTGAATCGCCACCATGTCTTCTGAAAATATAGACAAACTATGGAAATTGGGCTTAGATATCCAATCTTGGGCTCCCAAATGATTGCAATTCGTTCTGTTCCAGTTTGTTACAATTCTAACATCTTTTCTCTTATCTACATTTTCCATAGTCTTACCATATACCGCATTATTGAGCAATTTGAAGAAGTTTTTCTCAAATGTATTTTTAGCGTTAGCTCTATGCTTGGTATTTAAGTCTATATATGATTTTAACCATGGAGATTGTTTAAAAGTGAGAATCCGATGTATTTTTTTTAGAATCAAACCATACTCTAAACATTGCTTAAGAATTCTGTAGTGAATAATATATGAATGTTTAGTAGAAAAGTCAGCAATTAATTTAGTTTGATTCTTTCCGTAAGGTTTTTTATTTTCCACACAAAAAGGTAGATCATTGTGCGATTCGTGTAAAATGGAGGGATATTCTAAAGTAACTTCATACACATAACCATCATTTGAATTATTGTCTATCCGATTTGGATCCAGATTTAGCTCATCACTTGATAACCATCTGAATCCTCCATATGGAAGATATTCGGACATAGCCCAACCGTAAAGGTTATTGGCATCTAGGTACATTAGAAACTCTGAAGGTTTCTCTTTATCGAAATCCTCTAGATATTTATTGTTTGCTTTTGAATACCTTTTACTACATTGTACAATCCCCCCACGTATCCCTTTTTTAAAGAAATTATACATATCTATATCAGTTAACAACTCCAATTCTATATTTGTGTACTTCAACATAGCATCCCACGACAGTCCAGGAGCAGTATAGTACTGGCTTGGATCTAGGTTATATATTCCCTTACAAACTTTTCGAAAATTTTCGAATACATCAGTTAGCAATAGAACGTCTGTTTTTAAATAAAACTCCATGTAGTCTTGTAAAGTTTTGCAATCAAATGTGTACCAAATTTTTTTTGCATGCTCATAATCTTCATGTGAACATTCTCTATTGGTAAGTGTGTTGAAAAAGTCTTCCCTCGCTGGAAGTTGACTATCATTTAATTTTTCAAAGGAATTGAGATAGTTGTAAGGGAAAACACCCTTCCTTCTAACCAGATCAAACTCTATTTTTGATGGAAATTGCTCTTTAATTGTACAGAAATCGTTATCCGTAAGATTATTGGCTAAAGTTTCTAAGCTTTCGGGCATAAAACGTAAGGTGTCTAGAAATCTAAGTTCAAGATTGAAATCGTCATTCATTTTTGTATATGTTGATAAAGATATATAACGTTCTTTATTTAGCGGAAGGACTTTTATGTTGTCAGACTTTTCTCCTAACTCTTTAACAAAAAGATGTGAGTCATAAGACGAATAATTATGAAAATAAATAGGGATAAATTTTGGTTGTTGATATTTTAAGTTGCACATATTATGAGCTGCACCTCTAAATTTGCCAGTTACATGACAATGATCCCTTACGCGATCACTACCTAAAAATTTATCACATATGTGGCAATTTACAGCATTTCGAAAACTGAATATTTCTGAAGGGGATAAAGAATCCATTTGTGTCTTTCTCATTAAATAATTAGTATATATATCTTCACAATCCTTAACTAAATAAGCAACAAATTTTTCTGCAGCGTCCCTACCAGTATATATTCTAAACTTATCTATATTATGGTTAATATATTTAATATTATAACTAAAAGCACAGGGAGTATGCTTTTTAGTTAAATTATTTTTTTTACTTACTATACATTGGATGTCCTCAAGTATGCATTCAAAATCTGCATACACAACAAAAGGCACATCCATCTGTCGTTGGTGGTCCTTAAATTTAAGTGTAGCGTTATTATAGGATGGTAGCTGGGCTACAATTTTACCACACTCTGCTTGATGTTGCTCCATGATCCTATCACTGTGAGTAAATTGCAGACATACATTACAAAATTTAAGAGTGTGTTCGTGTTTTGTCGTTTGGCCGCTTAATAATCTGTAAAAAATTTAAATGAAATCATTTATAATAAATATTATAAAAAGTTATATATATATATATTCCCTAGTACTTGACACTTTTAGCTTACCTAGACATATTTTGTATTAGAACATAATGATGACCAACGATATTTTCCAACAACAATAAGTTGATATGATTACATTTTTCCTTCTTTGTTATATAATACGGACCAACAACTACATTATTTTCCTCATCATAACCAAATACGTTTACGCTGATTCCACTATTCCGCTTCTCAAATATTTTAATATCTTTTAAAGATATTGGAAATATTAAATTCTTAAAATCTAGCGTTACACCATTTTGTGTACAAATGATGTCAGCAGTTATGTCATGAATATTGTATGAGCTACATCGCTGTTTACTCTTTATTTGAGAAGTATCTACTGCGGCGATCAGACACCACTTGAAACAATATTGATCGGTGTTTTCTACATTGATGCAAGCTTTTCTTTTTTGAAGTTTTTCTGGTAAACTCATCCAGTTTGCTCCTTTAACTAGAGAAGCTTTATTAATACTTAGCTCTGCTCGGACTATGCGTATCAAAGTCCAACCAGAGTCCTTCTCTTGAAATTCACTCATTTTATTTTGAATTTCTGAAATTTGGTCAGAAAATACTTCATATATTTCATCTCCTCTGGTCAACAAATTCATTTTAGCTCTATGATGAATAATATTGAACTCCAATTCCTCTCCCACAATTTTTACATATTCTGCCACAATACTCATATTAAATTTTATTACAGTGTGGCTTTGTAAATGACTTTCAAGCATCTCTATGAAAATTGATTCATTTTCACCAATGAAATCTTCTAGTAAAAGTTCATCTCTTTTATTATTTAATCCATACGTTACAATATTATTTTTGAACGCTTTGCTTATGGTGTAAAATTTCATATTATCTTTATGTCTTCCTTGCGTTTCTTCATCAATGCTGGTATTATTTATTAAATTACCTCCACAAGCATCCGCTCCTTGAAGTTCTCGTTGTTGTTGTTGTTGTTGTTGTTGTTGTTGTTGTTGTTGTTGTTGTTGTTGTGGTTGATACTGTAGTTGTTGATGTTCATGAGTATTTGTGTACCATTGCATGGAGGTAGAGGGTTGTTGCCAATACATTTCTTTTTGTTGTTGTTGTTGTTGTTGTAGTTGATATTGCAATTGTTGGTCAGTATTTGGGTACCATTGCATGGCCGTAGGATATGGTAGCTGTTGTTGAGGATATTGATATTGTTGTTGCTGTTGAGGATATTGATATTGTTGTTGTTCTTGAAGATATTGGTATTGTTGTTGTTGTTGTTGTTGTTGTTGTAGTTGATATTGCAATTGTTGGCCAGTATTTGGGTACCATTGCATGGCCGTAGGATATGGTAGCTGTTGTTGAGGATATTGATATTGTTGTTGCTGTTGAGGATATTGATATTGTTGTTGTTCTTGAAGATATTGGTATTGCTGTTGTTGTTGTTGTTGTTTTTGTTGTTGAGGATATTGATATTGTTGCTGTTGTTGAGGATATATATATTGGTCCTCAACACCATGATTTTGGATATGATCCAAGAAACACTTTTGATATTTATATATCTTATTGCACATATTACATTTATATACCATTTTAATAATTTATAGAATGTATTGTATTTTTTAAGATTTTATATGATGATGATGCACTTGCTAGATACAATGCTGTACTTGCTGCTAGATTAGAGAACGTCTCAATTTATACGAATTACGTTCTATTCTTACATTGTTACAACATACATATGTATGAAGAAAGCATCGTCCTCTTCATCTACCATAAACTTTTCTTCTTCATTTTGGAAGTTTCCATTATAGAAGTATGCCATTTGGTTCTTTGGAATGACATCACATTCACCTATCTCGTTCTCAAAAATATCAATGTATGTATGTATATAAGTGTGCATGGTTTGTTTGACAAATGTCAGCCTCTTTACACAAAAAACAAAAAATAAATAAAACTAAATAAAACCAACAACAAAAACATTAATATCTCACCAGAATACATAATTTCTTTCTATAAATACCCTTCCAGCTCCATCAGCTAAAAAGAATATTACAAAAAAAAAAAACAAATGCCGAGTACATACTATGATATTTTGTAACATCGCAACAGTGTGTACTAGTGTCAACGTTTGTCATTTTTGAAATTATTTCTTGTTGTGTGGTATTGCTTTCCCTATAAAAAAACATAACGTGAAAGACGTTGCACACATTTTAAAAAATGATTAAAAACCATCGAGTACCCTCGTCACTTCACACCTTTGGTTAAAACAAAAATCTTATACATACATACACAGAAAGCATGCGCGCTAACGAAAATAAACTACGAGTATGCACATCAACCGACAGACATCTACAAACCATCGAGTACCCTCGTCACTTCACACCTTTGGTTAAAACAAAAATCTTATACATACATACACAGAAAGCATGCGCGCTAACGAAAATAAACTACGAGTATGCACATCAACCGACAGACATCTACAAACCATCGAGTACCCTCGTCACTTCACACCTTTGGTTAAAACAAAAATCTTATACATACATACACAGAAAGCATGCGCGCTAACGAAAATAAACTACGAGTATGTACATCAACCGACAGACATCTACAAACCATCGAGTACCCTCGTCACTTCACACCTTTGGTTAAAACAAAAATCGTATACATACATACAAACAAAGCATGCGCGCCAACATAATAAACTGCGAGTATGCACATCAACCGACAGACATCTACAAACCATCGAGTACCCTCGTCACTTCACACCTTTGGTTAAAACAAAAATCTTATACATACATACACAGAAAGCATGCGCGCTAACGAAAATAAACTACGAGTATGCACATCAACCGACAGACATCTACAAACCATCGAGTACCCTCGTCACTTCACACCTTTGGTTAAAACAAAAATCTTAAACATACATACAAACAAAGCATGCGCGCCAACATAATAAACTGCGAGTATGCACATCAACCGACAGACATCTACAAACCATCGAGTACCCTCGTCACTTCACACCTTTGGTTAAAACAAAAATCTAAAACATACATACAAACAAAGCATGCGCCCCAACATACCCTCGAAGTGAACTAACCCTCGTCACTTCACACCTTTGACATTTTTTTAAAATTTTCCCATAAATTACAAAATTTTTGACATTAATTACCCAAATTTGACAATTTTTATTGCCATAGAACCGGCAGTTCCCTACTACTATGTCGGCATTATTTTTCACTTTCGAAAGAATATTTCAATTGTTTTCTTTCTTTGGAAGCACTTATTGTTAAAAAAATCACTAAGTTTAATATCAATACTCTCTTGTTTAAGATTGCTCTGACACTAAAAAATTTCTAAAAAACCTGGCACTACCGCACTTGAGAAATAAATGAATGAAGACCAAAATACATCAAATTAAGCATCTTAGTCAAATTTACTCATTTCATAAAGAGAAAAAAGTATATTTCCAATGAGATCTAACTTTTATTTAGATATATAACTTCCGTTATTCCCATTTATTCACATTTTATGTAAAAAATGCCGACTACTGGTACATGCCGACATTAGGGACGTTTACAAACAGTTTTACAAATCCAACCCATTAATACATACATATGTATATATTTTTAATGCTTTCTTAGCATTGGCACTTATTTACAAAAAAAAAACTAATAGCGTAGACAGACGACAGCGTTAATTTGCATTAAAAGCTCATTAATGTGAATTAAAAATTTACCCTGACAGACGACAGTATTTGAATTAAGTAAACAACTAACAAAATATGTGCATACCTTTCACACACATACACTTCTGTAATTTTCCTTGAAAACTTTAAAATGGAACTAATTTGTATCGAGATTTTAATATTTCTTTTTGCTTTTTCTAAAAACAATTAAAATAACTTATACATACCTATGTATATCCTGACTTTGAATCCATTTTAATTTTTAAAATTAAAAATTAATTTAATTTTGATTGATTGGTGTTACCATATTTAAATAGTTAAATTCAGTATTATTTCACTTTCATTTAATGCATTTAGTTAAATCTAATGCGCATTGGGATGGGGATAATTCACAAGTTAATTTGAATTAAGACTGCTAATGCACATTAACGCTGTCGTCTGTCTATGCTATAACTCAGCTTATTCACTTTAGAGAAAATGTATTTTATTTATTTATTTTATTTTAATTTTTTAATAAATATCTGAATATTGAATTCTCAAGAAACAGGCACAAGACAATTCTGTACATTTTTTGTACATTGCATTTTTTAATTACTTAATTAAAAAATTTTAAGATTTTTCTCGGAAAGTAGTAGATAGAGTTGAATGAGATATCCAAAAGAGGTACATCTACCACAAAAGTGGTAGAGTAGACACGATGTTACTGCTCATGTGTATTGATGTGCTGCTCATGAGTGTGGAAAAAACAGGTATAAAAAATCGCTCTTAATTATGTGCCTGCGCATGGATTTTATGTGTGTATAATATTTGTAAAGCGCAATAAACAATTAAAAATTTAATTGACAGAAATATTTTATCAAACAAGGGCGTTTGAATTGTAACAAAATTATATGTAAAAATCTTTCTGTTAGTACAACTATTTTATATTTTTTCAATGTATTTTATACATTAATATTGCTAATGTAATTTAATTTTTATATTTACAGATTACAAGATGCTGATGGAGGATTTTTTGAAAAATTTGGGTCATTACTGCGACAACAGAGTAAGTTGGAAGAGAATGATCTTAAAACATCGTTGGCGCCTTTTAAAGAAGAAGTCGATTTAGAAGAAGAAATTGAAGAATATGATGAAAGTACTAATAGTTCTGGCAGTAATGAAGAAATTGATTGCTCTTCAATTGAAAAATTAGAAGTAGAGACAGATATAGATTTGAGTGAAGCCAAGGAGAGGAAAGAAAAGTTGTTTGAGAAATCGGCTGGCATGAATGTAAGTTGATCAAAATTTTAATATGCACATTAGGGTGGGTCAAAAATTATTTTCTCTATAGACTTCTAATAGCGCAAATATGTTGCATTTGTGTCTGCATTAATGTCCTGCACAAGACCAGTTACAAGAACTTGTAAGAACTTGTTTGCTTCTTTTTACGCGTGGGCGCGTATACAAACTTCATGCATGTACGTACTAAAGGGTTGCATTTGTATACTTGTTTGTACAGCCAAACCATATATACCATGGTATGTACCATATAAATGTAGTGTGAGCGACAGAGAGTTATTGTGTGTGCGTGCTTTTCTAAATTACAATACAATTAAAAACAAATAACAATTGCTTTTTGTATTGCTGCTGAGGAACTGTTTGTATCTATTTTTGCTCAAAAATACTAGTTGTAACACAAATATATGAAAAAACTGTTGAAATAAATACATGATAAGCAGATGTTCGTGCGCAGACAAGGCACACATTAGTATTGTGTGTAATTTTTGTTTGTATTTGCAGCTCATGTGTTTCGTGTATCATTTACTAACATACATACTTATGTACACTCAAAGTATTTCATGCTTAAAAATACGAAAAAAAATTCGTAATTTAATTTTTGTACAATAAACGAAAATTTTGTACATTTTACGAAAATATTTGTGGCTTGTGCAGGAAAACAGATTTCGTAATTTTACGAATTTCGTAAAGTTACAAAAATTATTTCGTACAATTATTTTCATATATAGTACCATTGTAATAGGTTGTTTTATTAACTTTTTATTTAGTTTATTTTTATTAAATAAAAAGATTATTTCCTGAGCTCAGCTAGGAGCTCTAGGATTGTTGTTTAATGATTAATCTTAAAATAAAAATACATTGTCTTATATACTAGTTATGAGAATAAAGCTTAACCTATCTTAACATAAGAGGGAAAAGAAAAGGTATATTATGCTTAATAAGCAAATTGTTCCTTTTAGTTTCCCACGGTAGGCGTGCGGCGTGTGTCTCATAAGAAATTTGGAAAACATGGATTTTGTATTGCTTATATTTATTATATTGTTACGTAAAAAGATTCCTACAGGGTTAATGCAAAGAACTATCTAGAAGTATTTAACTAAAGCAACAAATGTACACACATATTCGCGTGCAAACACTGTAGCAAATAACTAAATAAGCATGCGTAACAGGTAAACAAGCAAAAGCAACAACAAAAAGCGTCTGCTTATTAAGAAGATTCGCTTATTTACACACACACATACATACATGCTAATTCAAACGAAAGGGAAAAGGTAAACAACCACCACGCATTGCTTAGTTAATGATGTACACACGTATGCATATACACAAGTATGTACATAGTTACCACATGAACTTAATTAGGCACTTAGTAAACAACATTTAAGATGATAATGATCGTCTGGACTATGCTTGAAACTTCTGGTGGTATTGGTGCACAGTATAAAAAGCGCGATGCAACCAATGGCAAGTCAGTCGTGAATAAGTCAGTTGTGAAGTTCAGTTGAGTTGTGAACGAACAAGTCAGTCAGTGCTAATTGGAAATTGGTAGAGCGAACATCGTTGAAAGTAAAAGACCTCGTGCGGTGGATAATAACGTTAAGAAGTAAATAAGAAAAGACAAGTTGTAATTGGTTTAGTCAAGAATAAAAGGAAGTTCAGTTGCAAATAAGAAAATCGTGTTGTAATTTATTTTTATTTTTGAGCAATCAAAAGAACTCACACGTTTAATAAAATTTAAACGTAACAATATAAACACATGTGGTTATTAATTATGATTCATTCAAGTGCATTATGATGCAGCCTTTGATCAGACTGGCGAGTGTCAAATAGCATCTGTACAAAATACATATTTACGTTGCAGTCTGTCAAATGCATTTATCTAACACTTCATGCAGCGGTATTTGCCCGATTGCATGAGTGTCAAATGTCCAGTGCACAAAAATAATTTCAATGCCATTGGATGTTATGTATGTTGCGGTCAAGTTGACTTTAAATGTTTACTACGCAATGTTAGTCGTAGTGATAGTTAGAACACGCTACACCATATTTTTCGTTTATTTTACTGAATTTAGGAGAAAATAAAACATTTTTGTAAAATTCCTAATTTTCGTAAAATAAACAAATTTTGTTTTGTTATCATTTTCTTTGCAGTACAAAAATATTCTTAAATTTACACAAGTATCGTGAAGTTTACAAAAAAAAATTTAAAACATAAAAACAAAAACTGTTGTTGTGTTTAATTTTTTTAATATTTCCCATTTATGTATTTTCCTGTCATTGTATACATTCTATTAAAAATTATTCAATCAAAATAAAAATGTATTGTAAAAAAAATTTGTTTGCGACTTATGCTAGGAATACAACTTGGACGAACGACAAATCTATTCCATGGATAATTGATAATTGGATAATTAGTTACTCATCCTTATTCCAGTTGTTGACACGATGTCACGTCTATAAAATATCAAAAAAATTTTGCTTAATTACTGGCTCTCTAGAACAATTTTGTGCTAATTACAATCTATTTTCGTTCCGTAAGGTCCAGAAAATAGCATAAATCTGCAAACAGGAGTCAGTTGTTTTCGAAAACAGGTACACAAGCCCCAAATTTTTTGTGATGTCGATGCCGACAGCTTGAATAAGGGTAATTGTTTGTGCAAAGAGGGAGACAAAAGAAGAAATCTAAATATATATGTACATATATCGCAGATTTTGTCTGCGAAAACACGATGGTGTTTTTTTTTTAATTTTCATATGAAGAAATGCGTTATTTTGTATGACGAAAGTTCGCAACGAAAAATTCGTTTTTCGTCCCAGTTGTGTTCCCAGTTTGACTCGTGAATTTCAGTGCAAAATATATGAATGTATGTATGCATGTGTATGTCATGTATATATGTATAAGGAATACACAGGCTGTAAAAATTCCCCTCAAATTATACTTTTTTTCCTAATTATTCCAACCAGTGATTCATTTTGAGTTTTTTGGTGTAGGGCCAAATTAACGATTTTTGTGTCAAAATTTTTAAAATATCTTTATCGTAACAATTATTAGAACACGATTTCATTAAATTTTTCGATTGTATTAAAGATGACACAGTATTTAATTGACATTAACTCCAAAAGAATCTAGAAAATATACCACAAACGACGCCAAATAATCTTTTATGTTAGTTTCACGCCTTCTTAAAATCATTAAGTTGGCGAGTATTCGAATAGAGAAAAGCTGCCACAAAAAATGCTTAATTCCAAAATCGATTAGCTTTCGGAAATTTTTTGCTGGGTTGTTGAATTTTAAGCTGAAAGGGCCAAAATATCTAAGAGAGTACAACAGGGCCCTCAAGAAACCAAAAGTGCCACAAATGGGACTATTGTGCCACTTTTTGTATCACAGATTCAAACCTACAAAATTATTTTTCAAATGTAAAATATATTTTTTATTACAGATTCTTATATTATAAATTTTACACAAAATTTTGTATAGATTACAAAATTGCTTTTCATTATTTACGAATTTATTTTGTAATATCAACAAAAAAATTTGAAAAAAAAAATTTTGAATTTTTTTTCCTGTGTTTGTTGTCAAAAAAATTTAATTTTTCCATTTTCCAACGAGAAAAACCTGAAATGAATGCTTTTATTATGTTTCGTAAATTTAGAAAAAAATACTAGTAAAAATACAAAATTTTGTTATTTGCATTTATTTGTTATAATTTGTACTATTTACGAAGGATTTCGTACCGTAGAAACAACACATATTTTCGTAAAATGAAACAAATTTTTCGTTTATTTTTCCCATGCAATATTTTGAGTATATGTATGTATGTTAAACAAGTACATATTTATAATAGGTGCGTTTGAGTCATTTTCCAGTAAAATACAGTAACTGAGTAAATACTGAGTAATTTAAAAAAATTACTCTCAATAAAAAAGTTTGCATATAAAAGTATGCGAACGGAAATATAGTTAAATCCAGCAGAATATGCACAACAGCTGATTGAAATTTTGGCGCTAAAAAATTATAGATATGTATGTGCAAAAAAATATCCATATGTACATACATGCATACATACATATGTATAAATATATATGTACATATCGTCAGGTAATTATACACAAAAAAATTCTGAGATGGAAGCACTAACAACTGAGGGAAGTAATGTATTGCTTACTTGATAACAAAAGCTTCGAAAAATGCTTCTGAAAAGCACTAACGTAAAACTATGTACAGACGGTTGTCAGATCTTACAAAATTGCCAGTAAAATGTGCTCAAAATGTCTTACAACAGTGTGAACTGGCAAATTTTTGTCAGGCGTCGTTGCCAGAAAAAGCATTGTCAGTCTATTGAAAGACTAGCAGGTGACATCAAATTGTCAGATATCTTACAATCGTGTGAACACATTGTAAAATTATTGCCAGATATTTGTCAGAAATTTTAATATTGTCAGATGTGCAAAGTTTATGCATCTGACAATGGCGTCATTGTAAGAGAATTATTTCTATGGGCAACACTGCACACGCTTGATTTTAATTAAAACATTTATAATAAAATATATGCGCACAAAATCATTGCAATTGCTTCTTTATGGTCCATAATAATTTATACATTCACTTTTTACAATTAACACAAACACAAACGATTGATATTTAACAATTTCTAAGAAATGCTTTGAGTCTGGCAACGCATAACAACAGATCTGACAATTTGTGCATATGACAACCGTGTTAACTGACAATTTTTCGACTGACGATTTTGTCAGATGAATTTATTGCCATACAACCGTCTGGCAATAAATTGTAAGATTTTCTTACAACCGTGTGAACTGAAAAGGAATATTAATTATATTATTTTGTTACATGAGTTTATATTTTTTAAATCTTGACGTTCTACACATATAGACTTTGCATACCGTATGTATTTTCTAACAGACTTCCAATTCACCAGAGATAAAAAAAGAGAGAAAAAGATCGAGTTAATAAAATGCAAGCTGTTTTGATTGCAAATGCGATCGTATGTGATATATATGTATGCATATAATTACATCTTATTTCTATACATATGTATATGGATTCACATATGAAGTGTTTCATAATTAAATTTCCATATATGAGATCATATATTACAATACATATCATATATTAGTCCATATATTAATTCATATATAGTAGCTTTGACATGAATAATTCCATACATTTGCATATATGAATTCATACATATTTATATATATTTATATACATTTATATATTAAAAATATATATAAACTTACCTCCTTATGCAAAAACGATTGGTAAATTTAAAGTTGGTTTAACAAACGAATTTTTTATGGCAAAACCGGTTTTAATGCATGCTTTAACTTTAACAATCGTTTTTGCATAAGAGCATTAGACTTTAAGCTTGGGGAAATACCGATACTTTTCTGTACAGCCACGCACTTCTACTTGGGTAGAGATTCTTATAACATCAGCTATTTAACTTAAATTTACAATGAAATGGAATATGAGAAACGATTGTTGTGTATACAATTGGTAAACACATTTATAAGTATCACTATTAATTTTCTGTTTTTGCAATTTTCTATTTAGGTTAGCACGAAATTATATTACTCTACCTAAGTATGTTCAACTATTCTTGCTTATCTTTTACGATCATCATATTAATTATTTTTAGTTATTCGATGTACCATCGGTACATGCATGTAAGTATTATTGTAGTGGCCTTATGTTACTTTGTTATTGCATTCTACAGTTTTATTTTGGCTTTCCAGCATTCTGAAACTGTGATAGCCAAGTGAACAGTGATTGTCATTCCATTTTGAATTAATTTTTTTTGCTGGGGAAATCATTAATAAATTTATTATTGACCATGACATACATACATACATGCTTAGATACAAACATACATGTAGGTATTACATACATACTTGTTTACATAAATATCGACGGCTCCATTCTAAAACATGCAAGTTTTGAGATAAATGCCTTCAAAATTTATTGATGAGACATACATACATATTTATATGTACATTCTTTTTTTATTAATACATGTATATATTTATTGTATCTTTAAATATGAACTAACAAATGGTATTCAAAATCTTAAATTTAAAATATAATTATTATGACCGACCACTGTCGGACATAAACTTAGTGATAGTTAGTTATAAATGAAACATGAGTAGTGATAATCAAAAAAGGAAAAAAAAAAGTATATGTATATGTACATGTCTTGGGAATGTAATGAGATAGAAAATTGAGACTTTTCGTAATCATATAATAATTGCAATAGAATTTTTTTAGTTTATTGGAACTAAAATTGTTGTAGATTATAATTAAAAGTGACTTAGAATACTTAAGATTGTCCTCTAAGTAGACTTAGCATCTACATATCTGGTGGTCCTTTCTCATTTATAATGGTTATCTGAGTACATATAGCATGTATAAGTTTGGAGAAAAACTCTAATTAATTTTTTTTACTACTTAATTCCAAACTAAATCATACTAAGTGAACTTCAAACATGCAAAATGGGATTTTTTTTTCAACTTGACAAATTATGCTAAGTAGATTTTTTGCTCATAACTTTTGAAGAATAGTCCGATTACTATCAAAATTTTACAGAATCTAGGCTAATAAACGATGAATTCAGAAATGCTATTCCCATCATAACATGTTATGTGTTTTGGAATGGGACCGTCGATTTGATTAGGCTAACGTTCGTATCGCTCTGTAAGCTAAACTACATGTGATAATTTTTAAGCAACAAATATGAAAGTTAATTGTACATATTCTGACAAACACTAGCATAACGAATCCACTAAAAATTATTACTGCTTGAAAAAAGAAAAATCAAGAAGTAACAATTTTTTCCTGTTGAAATATAAAAATGAGGGGGCAAATTACGGCATTCGATACGATTTTAAAATATTTACAAATAAAAAGTAAATTTCGTTCGATAACGAGTGCCGTAATTTGCCCCAAAGAAATAACAATTATTTCCGGTTAAAAAATAAAAATTAAATTTTTAAAATCATTGGGTTTAGAAAAATCAAGTTCAGAACAATTATGTATTAAAAGGCAGATTTCTAATTTATTAGCCACGCTAGCTTTTAAATTATTTGTATTTTGTCACTAAATATGCATGGATGTACCCTGTCGAAAATTACGTTAACTTTAAACAAAGTTTAAGTTAACTATTTCGCAACTAGTACTGACTGACACTTGGATTAGTTTTCCATGTCTCACTCTGCATCACTTTTCAACTAACTTTAAGTTCATTTTTAAATATTGTCTGGTAGTTAGTCTTGTGTAGTTCATGAACGAACTAGTTCTAATGAACTTTGCAGTACTTTGAACTAAGTGAACTAGTTCAATTGTTTAACGCTCACTAGTTAAATTTTTGAACTAAGAACTAATCCTGCAGAAAATGCGAATAGCGAAATTGTAGCGATTTACTAGTGACATTGTCAGTAGTACTACTGACTAGGTGTACCCAGCCAATGTAATCGCGTATTGACATATAACATAGGGTTGTCATTATAAATCTACCAGTAGACTGTAGCACTATTTTTTTTACAGCCATATGGAGACATTTGAACCAAAGATTCAGTAATACATTTTAGTGATCCTCGTCTACAATTTTATAAGGGTTGGGGCAATAAACTTAAACACATACATACATATGTAATTTTTTAAAATTATTGCACAACCACGGTTGCCAGAAATGCAGATTTATCTGGATTTAGCAGATTTTTACCCTCCAAAAAGACGAAATCCAGATTTGAAGATTTTGGATTATGTACATTAGAGCTACTCAATAAAAAAGTGATTTTGTTACCCTTTGAAAATAAAGCTGGATAAGTTTTAAGATGATTCCCAAAATATTTTCTAGCGTTGACCATCCGTGAGCTGGACCATTTTTAAAAAAGGTATTTTTTCAGTTTTTCGAATTTTATTGTACTTTAATGCATGACGACATCGAAAATAGTTTTTAAAGCAGCATCTAATGGTATATAAAACTTGACCACTTGCGACCTACTAATTGATATATTTAACTAAATACATAATTTCGTATTCAACTAAAAAATTAAAATTAGAAAAATTAAATATATAGCACAGCATCCTAGATTTGAAAACAGATCATTTGCTTATCACCAGAATATTATATTATATATTATATTTAAGAAGTTTATTATTCGACATATTGTCATAATTATATTTTAATTTGAAATTTATTTGCTTGTGACTTAGCTTGGTCTATATACGTATTTCATTGGCGCTTAAACCAAATCATCAGTAGACTTCAACCACAAATTTTGAACAGTCACAAACCTCTTACTTTATGCACAGACTTTCAAAAACTATATGAGAATTCATAGAATAATAATATTTTTGAAAATCACAAAGACAAAATAAGTTTTGTAGGCTTTGAAACTCATACAAAACCCAGCAAATAATTTATATTCGATATGAATCTATTTTAGAAGTAGAAAAATAAAATTTAGAAGTAGAAAAATAAAATAGATTCATATCGAATATAAATTATTTGCTGGGTTTTGTATGAGTTTCAAAGCCTACTAAACTTATTTTGTCTTTGTGATTTTCAAAAATATTATTATTCTATGAATTCTCATATAGTTTTTGAAAGTCTGTGCATAAAGTAAGAGGTTTGTGACTGTTCAAAATTTGTGGTTGAAGTCTACTGATGATTTGGTTTAAGCGCCAATGAAATACGTATATAGACCAAGCTAAGCCACAAGCAAATAAATTTCAAATTATATATTATATTATATGTATATTGAAAAATAAAAAAATTTGATAGCCATATGGCCTACATTAAAAAAAATAAAATATATCCCGATCTTCGCGTTTTATGTGAATAATTACAAAAAAAATAAATTAAAAATATTTTTATACAGATTCAATTTGAAAACCAAAACATTATTTCCAAATAGGTAGAATTTGTATAAAAACCCGAAACAAAAATATGTATTTAGTTAAATATATCAATTAGTATGCTGCTTCAAAAATTCTTTTTGATGATACCAAATTTTATTTATGTTGTCTTGGAACAAAGTACAAAAAAATTCGAAAAGTGAAAAAATACTTTTTTTAAGATGGTCAACGCTAGAACCAAAATATTTTGGGAATCATCACAAAACATATCAAGCTTTATTTTCAGAGGGTAACAAAGTCACATTTTTCTCTTCCATATAAGTTGAGTCGTTCTAATGTACATATGTATGTATGTATATGAAGGAAATATTTTTAATATATAAAAAAAATATAAAAAAAAATTGAGTTGGGCATACGAACTGACGTTCTTCTGTTTTGAGAACAAACGTTTTATTTCCAGCTATTTGCATTTAATTTTAAAGATCTAAAACTTAGGCCAGGTTTGCATCTCTGTGTCATGTGTCAAATAAAGCGTAACCTCTAATTACTAATGAAAAACTGTATGATTCAGACATGTATCGACTAGGCTAAATTTTTCATATTGAGATTTTGTAACAAAAATACCATCAATATTTTACGGCATGTAGCAAATACTACTAATCAAAAAAAATGCAACCAACATGCTGAAAATTCTCGTGACGACATTTTCACATGCGCATGTGGATTTTTACACGTACTGTGTGCATGTGTACTGTAGGCTTTAGACCACTTTTAAGATCACATATGTATGTATGTATGTATATGTACATAAGTATGTATGGAATATAGGTTAGGAAGGGTGGTAATATAACACACTACCATTCGGAGACCCAGTTGGGTCCATTGTGATATGTATGTAATATAAATTTTGTAAAAGTTGTCAAATGTCAAATTTTGATATAACCAGATATAAAAACGAATATTTGAAACGACATTCGAAAACTCGAATAAAAATGTTTTTCATAAAATTACAAATGCCTATGTACATAAATATGTATGTATGTATGTAGATATGTACATACATATATACTACATACATATGCATGCATGTCTCTTCATTTTATGATTTGTGAAGGGTATATAAGATTCGGCACAGCCGAATATAGCACTTTTACTTATTTTTAGTAGCATCTTCATTAAGTTTAACTGCAAATGAGTTGCCAATTATATATACAATTTTAAAACATTTTTCTTCGCGCAATAAACTAACAGGAACGTATTCATATAGAAGTTTACATTCCGCGTTATATTTAATACTAATCTCCATAACAGTTCAATATAGATTGATTATTCTTATAAAAGAACCATACGATTTTATACAATAAAGCAGACTTTATAAGCACCTTTGATAATTTTATCTCATTACCTGGTACTGTGGAGTGTTATTTATTTGAAGTAGTAGCATAATCAGGTAGCACCTTACGATGACGCTGTAAAGTAATTTGCGAAAACCTTTTTTAAATCCATTAAAAATTTATCTTATTCGTTAAATGCTTACATGTGATTACAACAAAATACACTTACATAATAAAACATATCGTATAATTACAATAAATATTTTTTATTGCCGAAAGTGGACATAGACTTATTGTATAACATTCCAAATTTATTTTTGTTTTCCTATTTAGGTTGAATTTAAGAATTCACAAAAGTTTTAAACAGCTGATGTGTGAATAACAATCGTAATATCTCGAGATCAGGTAATTATATTGGAATAATTTTTTTTAACTTTTGAATTCTGAGCCTTTTCTTGGTTTTTACTTTGTTTTATTTAAAATTTAATGCTGTCTTCTAATTTGAAATCCAATAATATAAAAAAAGTTATATATGAAATACTAAAAAAAGTCAAGGCAAACAAATATTTTTTTGTGTAAAGTCAAATATCTTCTAAGTTATGAGAGGTAAAAAAACACACCTTAGGACATTATTTCTTGAAAATGTTGAGCTTAACTCAAAACGCTTTATCCCATTAAAAATCGGATAATTTCTCTAAAAGTAATAATTTTCAGAAGGTTTTTTAGTCCCATGTGGTCAACTTAGGCTCACTGTAACTCCTGTCCACGTTAAGCCACACTGTGGGCTATTAGACACGCATACTTGTCTGTAGACATGTACGATAACATACTTTGGGTTTTGCCATTACACTGTCGAACGCTGACGGCAAACTTCAGTAGACAGAAATTTTTGAAGCGTATGTTGTATGTTGGTACGTATCATAGAAGAGCGGTAGTGAAAAAGTGCCTAGAGTTAATGCATAACTTATAATTTCTTGTACTTATGCGCAATCATACTTATTGCAACGTTGTCTATGAGTCAGATTCACTCTAAAGTTTGAAGTGCGCGTCGAACTCATACTTAGCAACATATATGAAGTTGTTGATTTCGGCTCTCTCTCTCACTCTCTCTCTCTTCGACTCAATGCCTATGGACGATGCAAAATAAGTATGAATCACAATGCGAACTTCACATATCAACATTAAAATTCTCATAATGAGGTTATGTGTTTCTCTGTTGCTGTTTTTGATTTTTTTTCAGGAATTAAAAAACAACCCTACTTACTACTTTCCTATATTACTTGCAAACTGTTTAATATTAAACTATTAAATTAATATACATGCATGAGTTAAGTGAGTTGAACCAATGTGAGTAGTATAAGTATTTTCGTTGAATTAGAAATCAAACTAAGGTGATTTATGAGTGTGAGTGTCGTACGAATAAAAAAGTCGACGTCGCATTCATGTTTATTGCAACCTATACTTATAAATCAATTTTATTGTGAGTGTGCGTACATAAGAGTAGTTGAGTTTAAACGATGCCTACGCAATTATATTTAAAGTTTCATGAGTCAGTATGAATAGCGAAAAAACGATTCATTGTTGATCACTGGTAAGAATGTACATGTACGACAGACATCAGAAAATCAAAAATTAAACAATAAAAAATCTTTATAAAATTTCGCTGAACTATAAATACTTCTATAAGTGCACAAAAATAGCTTATATTTTTGTAGCGTCCGTTTCTCGCTGAAATTTTCTTATATCTTTTTACCATATTATTGATATCGTCAAACATTTTTTCTTTTCGTTGCTTCAAAACACTTAAGATATATGTATGTACATATATTGGACATTTTCATTCCTTCCTTGTTTTTTGCTCAACTACAAGTGTACAAATGTCGAGACCGTCGCCCGGGAATTGCCCGTATGTACTCAATCACGAGTACTCGCGCTAGGACTCTGCGTTTTTCACAATAACTGCTAGGTACATACATACGTATGCATACATATAACATTAAATATTAGACTGATCCAATAAGGAATTTCAATAGGTATGTTACAAACGCAATGATGAAGCGGTTGTATCAGCAAACAACGAAAATAAAAGTGAATAATATTTTTTATTTATGCCCAAAAAATAGTAAACATAAAAAATTTAAAATAAGATAGGTAGTTGCTTTTTTTCTTAATTTTATCCACTCTAAAACACAATCAGCAGAAATAAACAAAATTTGTTTGCTAAAAGTTTGAGTTTTTCTTTGCTATTATTAGATTAAATTTAGCAAAATTATTCTACTCAAAGAATGCTCTCATGGCGGCATTTGCCAACTATGTAGCCATCGTAGCGATCTTGTGAGCGTGTTACACTAACTGAAAAGAAAATTGAAAAATATTCATTCAAAATCATTAAAATCGGCTCACGGTCAACGTCAGCACTAAGCAATCGACGGAATAAAAATTAATTAGTGTCTTACTCGACGTTTGTGCTGGTCAGCGGGTGTCCTTCGGTCAATGTTTTTAGTTTAGCGAATTAATCAAGTTTGCTTAAATTCTTTTCCAAATATAAAATCATACAAATCGGACAAATCTGATATATGTATGTATGTACATACAAATGTTGTACATACATACATACATATATCTGGATTTAAGATTTGAATACTTACTTGTTGTTAGTTCATTTTTGAAAATACAATTAATAAATCTTAGCGTGTAAACAAACTATGTATGTATGTACCTTTTTTGAATTGTGACACTATTGAGGAAAATCAGCGATATATGTGCATATGTATTTACATACGTATACATACATAATAGCATGTAATTATTACATTGTAATGCCATGTGTACGAATACAAATACACTTACATAGAAGTTCTGTTTAAAAACCAATAATTTTTGATAGTATCTGTACATATGTCTGTATGTACATACATATACATATGTATGTATATACATACTTATGTTACATATAATGCTTTTATAGATTCACGTAACGTGTTCTATGAAATTTATCAAATCAATACATACATAAATAAGTAAAATTGAAAAAATAAGAAACAAAATTAAAATACTTAAAACAGTGAAAAATACATACATAAATTTTTTTGTGAAAATGAGTTTTCTTTCGCTTCCACGTAAATTGGCAAGTGACAGTCTTTGCAATTCCAATACTTCCGTTGATAAAAATGTCAAATATTTCAGTTTAAACACTAGACGGCCACCTAGAAAAATAAATTCACATAATCGTGGTTCTACATTATCTCTACAAGTGCCACCTCCACGTAAATACATATTAAATAGAAATGGCAGCATTTCGTCCAATCATTTCCGTGGAGTACACAAGCATGAGTTGGAACAACATGCTGCTACAATCTGTCATACAATGACCGTAAGTACTCTAGAAACCTTTCCATTAGAGTTCGAAAATTCATAAACAAACATGCATACATACTCGTACATACATATTAGTCATGTGCCGAATGTAAATTTTTACAATAGGTGTGTTTGTTTACTTTTGCAGTAAAATATATTAAATGAGTAATTACTGCGAGTATATTAAAATTTACTCTCAAAGTGAGCTGTTTCCGGAAAAAGTACTCGAACGGAAAAATATTAAAAATTGGGAAGGAAACAGCTTATTTCAACTCCACATAGTGTTGAAAAATATGTAAACTTTTGACTATTCAACTCTTTTCTTATTGGTACTCGATACAATATTTTTTATAACACGTCTAATCTAAAAATAAACTTTTCAATTTATTTTATGTAGTATTTCTAATTAATTTTTGTTGATTTCCCAGATTTGTTGTTAGTTAAATTAATAATTACTACATGACTATATTTTAATGTTCCTGACCACCTTTAAAGGAAGCCTAGTACTAAGTAACCAGATACTTTACAGTTTAATTACTTTGAATAACTAAATCCACAATACTAAAGAATAAATAAAATAAATTGCAAAATAACATTTATTATTTCCATATTTTATAAGTCCGCAACTTCAGGAAAAATCGCTGTCAAATTAACAACGCTCATAATAAAATCTACGCCAATAACTTCAAATGTTCTCTTATATTTCTTTCTAGTTTTGTTCACAAAATACATATATGAATTTTGTTAAAAGTATGGTAGCATTGTTGAGAGAATGAGTATTTATGTATATGTGAGAGCATTTGAAATAAATTCAGTAAAGTGCGACTTTGACCCGCGCACGAAGGGTTCCGTACGGACACGAAATATGTAATTCAATACGAACTTTAGCCTATATAAAATATAGTTTTGGCATTTTTGTTCGTTTTTAACGTTTTTTTTTAATATCAGCGATTTTTTATTTTGGCGATTTTTTTAATTTTGGCGATTTTTTTTTTGGTTTTTGCGATTTTTCCGGTTTTTTCCATTTTAGCAATTTATAAAGTTTTGAAATTTTTTCTCGTTTTGGCGATTTTTTCGGTTTTTGGCGTTTTTTTATTTTTTGGCGATTTTTTCGTTTTGGCGTTTCTTTATTTTGGCGAATTTTTTCATTTAGGCCCTTTTTTTAGTTTTGACAATTTTTTTCTCATTTTGGCGATTTTTTTCGGTTTTTCATATTAACAATTATTTTGTTACTGGAGCCTTTTTCGCGTTTGGCGATTTTTTTTAGATTTTTGGCGCTTTTTTTCATTGTGGCGATTATTTTCATTTGGACGATTTCGAATTTTGCGACTTATTTTAGTGTTAGATTTTTTTTTAATTTTTGGCGATTTTTTGGAATTTTTGGCGTTTTGTTTGGCTTGGCGATTTTATAATTTTCAAATTTTTTAGTTTTTTTTTTGAAAATTTCAAGAGTTTATCTCTTATGGCTTCCAAGATATAGTAAGTTGTCAAAATTACATAGTCAAAGTTGCCTTAACTGATGGACCACCCTTTAATTTAAATTTTTTAATATTTCAATGTTAATTGTTGTAGTCTATATAAAAATACACTAATTTTACAAATTTAAAGTGTCAATATACATACATATGTACATATGTACATACAATTGTGTGTATATTAAATGGGATTTTAAAATTTTTCGTTGCTCGCTTTCGAACACCCTTTAGTTTTTAATTCTCATGTACTTGTTGTTGTAGCGGCCAAGGCTCTACATACTCTGCCCAAATTTCAGGTACGTAGCTCTTACGGTTCCTGAGAAAATACCAGGTGACGGACAGACGGACAGCGTAGCGAAAACAATAGGGTTCCTTTTTTCACGTATGGTGTACGGAACCCTAAAAAAACTATTTGCTAAATGCTGTGCTGAGAAATTTTTGATGCACGAGCAGTCAGCAAAATGAAATTACTGAAAGGAATTGCTGATGCTTACAGAAGCAATAGTATTTTTTGTGAAAACGTGCTGATGCAGGCCATCAGCAATTTTGTTTTTTTCTGATACTTCGGTGCTTTGCTGTGAAGGTTTGTCAGCATCAGTAATAGTAAATTTTAAAAACTACAGTTTTTTCTGACTTCAGCATTGCTTCAAGATGCTTATGCATTACTAAAAAATTTATATTGTGTACAATATTAAAAAGGAAAGAAAGTGAATATGTATTGTTGTTGTTTGTTTGAAAATTTATTCTTTATGAAACGAGGAGTGAATAGGGATACTAATAAAATCGTTTTTGATGTGTACCATACACACATACATATGAACGACGTACATACAAACATACATACATATGTAGGTATGTAGAAATGAATGTATAGTAGAAATGGATGCATTTTGGTTGAAAAGTGATATGGTTTTGTTTTGTATTTTGTTATTGTAGAAATGAGCATAGGTAGTAGGTATGTACATATGTAAGTATGTAAATTAGGGTTGTTATCCGTCCTCTTTTTCCCGGACACTGTCCTTTTTTTTGGACCTCTGTCCTCGGAAATAATTAGCGTCCGGGAAAGTCCTACTTTTTCGCAAATTTTATTTATTAAAAACCAATCTACAAAAAGAAAATAATTGGTATTGTATGACCAGATTATCTTATAAATAACACGGCCCATAAAAGCTGTGGTATGTTATTTTAAGACTAAGCTAGGACTGTTATCGCTTAATTTATAAAAAGAGGACAGCTGAGGGCAAAAGCCCGAACATTTGCTTAAAAAGGTAGGACTTTTTTCTTTGTGTTTTCTGTTTTGGTGCCTCTTAAGCCCCGTTCAGACTATTATACAAGTATTAATACTTTTGTGGAAAATGCAGCTCTGACATGTTGAGTTGTTATTGTTTTTTTTTGAAATTTTTGAAACAAATATAAGACCAGGGCATTTTCGTCAAAAGTATTAATACTTGTATTATAGTCTGAGTGGCCCTTTATCGTGAATAATATTTTTCATGGGGAAATTTTTACTTTATGTTTGCAGGCGAACTAACGTAATACATCGCGTAATTTCAATATTATACTTCCTATTATGTACATATTAAAAGTTATAAATAATTTATTGTAGGATAAGAACAGTAAATAATGATCACGATGAATAACAATAATTCCCTGCAGCAATTTTTTTCATTGAATATGAACCTCTTTGGTTTAAAATCAGTAAATTTTATAGCGATGGTATACTAAATAATTTTTTCCGTGGCACCTAAAATATTTAAAAACTTTAAAACATTGAATTTGAAACCCCAAATTTGTTGTTTTTTCATGTTTCAGATTTTCAATTAATTTCCAAGATTTATAAGTCTTCTTCCCGTCATTTACATTCACATTAAATTTGAAATAGCACATTTCCCTTCATGGGGCATGAAAATTTCATGGTAATAAAAATTTCAAATTTGATTCACGATAGGGCTGATAACTATTAGGGTTGTGCTCAAAAAGAACGAACTAGTTCAATTGAAGTATTCCCATAAGTGAACGATGTGAAATGTTCAGACTAGTTGTTCCTTTTTGGTATTTGTTGTTCTTTTAGTCTTTCTTGTTCTTTTGGTTTTTCTTGTTCTCTTGATATTATTTGATATTTTGTCTTTCTTGTTCGATTTTTGTTCGTTCGTTAATTTTTGGTCTTTATTTTGTTTTGTTTATCTTATTCTCTGTTCCTGACCAATACACATGCAAAACATTTCAAGTAAAATATTATAGTTTCTCGTTTTCATACTGTTAAAAAGATACAAATGTAGTTTGCCTATTAAATTTTTAGCACAATAATCAAAACAAACAAAAGAAAATGTATACCTACTTATTGAAATATACAAGTGAGTTTTAGAAAATCAATAGAAATAATTTGGAGTATTGAACTACAAAACAGATTGTGAAAAAGAATATTATAATTAATGATTATAATTTGTTTTAAACTGAAAACGGATTTCATTTTCAAAATTTCAAAAATATTAATTTTTACCTTCTACTTACTAAAAGCATACAACAAATAAGACTACAAAGCACAAATGAAAATACGTCTGAGCAAAGAAAATTTTTACTTAATTAAAAAAAATAATTTGTTGTGCTGAATATAAATCAGTATTAAAGCATTTTCTATCAAAATTGTTTAATTAAATAAGGTCACTAAGAATGAAATGAAGTTACTTTAGAATATTAACACACGAATAAAACATTGAAGAGGATTCAGTGTATGTATGTGTAATCTCTGGTCTGTTGTTCACTGAAACACTGACCGAAAGGAACAACTGAACGAAAAGAACGAACTAGTTCTTTTTGTTGTTGGGAACAAAATGGGACTGTTCCAAAAAATGAACTATGCCCAACTCTAATAACTATTAATAAACCTTCATTGTTTAGTTAAAATGTGTTAGTTGTTTATAAAATAAATGTTACTATATTATTGTGGCAATTTTTACTCAACTCGATGGATATTTTAAATAAATCTTAATGATTCTACTTATTATTATTATTATTATTTATAAGATAAACTGGACATCCAATACCAATTATTTCCCTTTTTAGCTTAGCTTCTAATAAATACCATTTGTCAAGTCCTTAAAAAGTAGGACTTTCCCGGACGATAATTTTTTTCCGAGGACCGAGATCCCACAAAGAGGACAGTGTCCAAAAAAAAGGCGGATAACTAAGCGAGAGTTCAAAATCTTTATTTTATGAACAATTAGGACATTTTAACCTATCAATTAACCTTATTTCAAGTCGGTAGCGTTAAGAGATATTTGGTGTGTAATCGGTTGAACTTTAAATATTTTTGGGTTCTCGATTGATGAAGAACTATTTTTCAAGGAATTCTTGTGCTAAAAACCTTTTTGATAAGTATAAACAACATAACAAAAAAAACATAGTTTTAAAAATTTTTCCAGTATTTTAAATGATATTTGCTGCCTGTCCCACGATGTCGAAAGAAAACTTGTGAGAACGAAAGTAAGTCCCTCATTTTCTTCTATAAAAATGTTCCACTATATTTCGAATTATCGTTCGATTGGCTTTACGTTTCTAACGTAAAGGTACGGTCACACTTGTGAAACATTTGACCAAAAACATGAAATTTTTGATTGCCATAAATCTTGTGAGGAATATATTGTAGCGATCTGAAACTCTCTCCAGTTGCAAGATATCGGACAGTAACTGCCAAACGATTGGATGGGGGAATTGGCTCCCAAAACCTTGTTTTTTTTACTATGAGTGGTGTCACTAATTTTAACTATAAATTATAACAGACTTATTTTTGGGTACTGTTGGTTTTTACTTAACTAGGTAATTACCAGATAATCAAAATCGGTTGCGTTCATTCTCAAAAAGTTATGATACAGATTTGGCGACTCTGATCGTAGCTCCAACAGTAGTTTGGTGCAGCATCCTTCTTCTTTGCGTCGATGAACCCATTTACTTACCCAATCCCTTTTTTTCTTCATTTTCTTCCTCCAACATTAATAATGATGCTGCTCCGCAGCTAAGCACTAACATTTCACATAAATCAAAATCTTCCATAATTAGGACCGAGTAACAACGCACAACGAAATCTTAAATATTTTCCTTGACAAATTTATATTAAAATTTCTGGGAAATCAAGTTTTTAAACTTTGGCGCTTTGATTAAACATTTTGCTTAAATATAATGTTTGACATAAGTGTGACCGCACAGAAAATATTTTTTCCTATGTTTGAACATGACACTATTTGATGGTTGTTTGAACAAAAAAAAAATGGTCAAAAAAAAATTTGCTTAGTGTGACCACCAAAGATAGTCTCTTTAGTTTTGAAAAAATTTTATGGAAATGTGGGAAAACAGATTTCATGCAAATGTTTTCCCAATGTGACCGTAGCTTAAGCCGTATACCCGTTGTCAAATATCCATATTGCCACATCAACAATTTAACACATTCATCGTCAAATGGGAACAAAAAATCTTTCAAATGTGTATATTTTGCTTTAAAAAATTAAACTCTGTTATAATTCAGCTTGCAAAAAGTGGCAGCCAAAAATAAATTAAAATGAAGTCGGTTAAAAATAAACAAACTTGACAAAACAATTTTTTTTGAGGGGAAAAAAGAATAACTACTTAAGGGGTTTTTTTCATGATAAACGGAGACCAGAAAAGGGGCAAGTCATGCAAAATTTTGGTTTTGCAAAAATTACAAGAAACCCAAACAAAAAGGTTTTCTATCACATGCATATATGTACATACATATGTATGTACTAGTGATGCACGAATATTCGTATTCGTATTCGAATTGTCGAATATTCGGCCATTTTCAGTCGAATACGAATGTATTCGTATTCGCTAAATTCAGCCGAATACGAATACGAATATTTTTCCAAAGAAATTAAATAAATAAATGCATAAATCCTAAACGAAATTTAAATAAATGACTAAAAATTTTAATTTGTACAAATACATTAATTTTTTTATAGAAATGTGTGCTTTGTATCATTTTGAAATATTATTCAATGACGATCTTAATGATTGAATGAATTTTGGGTACTTTTTATTAACTTTAAAGTACGCCAACAAGAGTGTGAAGTCCTTTTTCATAACAATTTTTTAATATTTCATATTGCATATAATATTCGTATTCGTATTCGCGAATATCGTTTTAAATATTCGTATTCGTATTCGCAAATATCGCTTGAAATATTCATATTCGTATTCGCGAATATCAAAAATTGACATTCGTTACATCACTAGTATGTACATATGTATGTATTTTATGTGTGTGTGCCGTACATATGTATACTTTTTTTTGTTAAGCTGGCCTTCGTCCGGATTTAAGGACTCACTCCTGTATGTATGTACGTGAATATATACATATGTATGTACGTACAGTGTACGTCGTACATGTATCGGATACTGGTCCCGATAAGTAAGAATTTTCTGTATATCCGGATGGCTAAATGAAATTCCTCTCTGCGTATGTAAAATACCAGCTTAGATGAATAAACAGCTTCCAACCAGCTGGCATTATAACTAGCGGAAGGGGTGGTAGACAGAAAATCCTTACTCATCGAAGCCGTTGTCGAACATACATACATACCTAGAAAAGTATATCACAAACACTACCCAAAGGACGCAAAACCGCTTATTTACAAGTCCAGACGTGAGAAAACCGCCAACGGCCGCTTACGCAACAAATCCATTGCCAGCATATCCGGTATGTATTTTTTTTGTAATTTAAAATAATTTGGTTCATTTTGTCTCAGTCGACAATTAAAATACAAGTGCCTGCTTTTGACATTAGATTTCGTACAAATGACTGAAAAATTTTATATTGGTGCACAAATTTGTATTGAAATGCTAACGTTATCGTTCGCATTAACTTTCTTTCGACTTGTCGTGCTAAAGGATTTTAGTGGAACGCAAAACAGCTGTTTATCGTTTAAAATGCGTGCGAATGAAAATGAGTGACATCGTGGAACAGGCAGTTAAAGTGCTATTTCGGCGCGTTTATGTATGCAAATATTCTCAAATGTGTACATACTTATGTATGTACATATGTATGTATGTGGGTGGCGTTGACTGAAGTAGTGAGCACGTTGCCTACAAATCCAAAGATGCTGGGTTCAATCCCTGTACCCCACAGTCATTAAATAACAACACCACGAATTTTTCTGATGTGCATTAGTGTCCCTTTGTATCAGTTGTTGTAGGAAAGTTTAAGTGATGAAGGCATAGTCACTGGTCACTGAACTATACCGACTTCGGCAGATACTAATCCTAATGTAACATCAGATCTCCCTCCTTCATCGGTATTGTATAGCAGTATCATCGGCGAAGTAAAATAACGAATAAAAATGGCTACTAAACACAGCTTCAAAAATTTACTGCGCCTCATTGAAACCAGAGGCGTTGCAACTCTGCATTATAACGTAGGGTTGTAAACGAAAAAAAAAAGCTTTCCTCTATCTCTTCCTTCATCACCTGTGTTCTCTATCACTATCCCTTTCCTAAAGAAGGTAACACCTATAAGTAGTAGTAGGCATTCATTGCCTGAGTGTTACTTCTCTTTTTTTTTAAAGAGTAAACATGTTCATGCGTTTGGGTAAAATATTCAATATTCTATGTAAAATGTTGCGAGATTGACCCTTTTTTTAAGATTTTATTGTTAGCAATATTATTGGAAGAAATTAATTACGTTATATTTTTGAGTCCCACTTTTTTAAGGAAATGTCGGGGTTTTTAACCTATTTGTCCTCTTTTCATAAAATACGCGATAACGACCCTAATGTAAAAAGATATTAAAGACCTGCAAAAGACGTCTTATAAGAACTTTTAAGACATGAGGGCAATTTCAAATGCTTTACTACAGTGAAATCTTTTGAAACAAACGCTTAACAACGTGTTCGGCAATACATTTGTTTAACTTATTGCAGGTATAAGAGTAAAAAAGAAAATAGTTCGTGACTGAAGAATTTGTGGTGCTTGTGCTTTTTTCTCTTATTGACGCGTATACTAACGTCATGCATGTACATACATACATACATACCTACATAATTTTTTATGCTCTCTTATTTTTCTGCGCCCATATAAACGCACACATGCATTTACATGAGTTGTGTGCGTTTGTTTTAAAAAACCTACCTTAAACACAAACATAATAGCTTACCATCTAAATCTTACACACACACACACCCAAACGTACAATATGCAAAATAACAAGCATACATGTATAAACAGTACTTAGTTTCATTGTTTGTTTAAACAAGACGTCTTGGCGAAATCGCTTGTTAACAGTCATATACACGTACAGCAATACATGCCACGAGAATACATTTAATAAACATGACGTATTTACATTTCAAGACTGCTTACGCAGGCCACTAATATATATTTTTTTTTTAATACATGTATTTATTTATTGAATCTTCAAATATGAACTAACAATAAGTATTCAAATCTTAAATCTAAAATATAATTATTAGGACCAACCACTGTCGGACATAAACTTGTTAATAGTTATAAATAATACATAAGTAGTGATAATCAAAAAAGAAAAAAAATTTATAAAAAGTATAAAAAATGTATTTTCAAGAAATCCCATCTGGCGTGTTGAGTAATAGAGCCCTTGTGTTCCTCTTTCTTAAGCGGATGTGCCCACTAAAGATCAAAATATTACGAGCAAGCGGATTAGGATGTGACTCGAGTTTTGTTAAATATTTTCCTGCGTATTTTGCAATTTCTAGTGCCATATTTAAATCACGATGTATATTAGAATTTTTTTGTTAGTAACCGTAAAATTTTGTTTTGCCTTCGTTGGATTCTCTCTACATTGGAAGCTGAAGCAGTGCCCCATAACTGAATTCTGTAGCACCATATTGGCTTCAAAAGCGACTTGTATATTAAAAGTTTACAGTCCAGGCTAAGTGTTGAATTTCTGCCAATCAACCAATGAATTTGCTCCCCTGTGGCACACCGGATGATATAGATTCGGGCACACTCATGAATTCTCCTTCCACAACCGTGAACTTCCGGGTAGTAATGTAACTTTCTAATAAATTCACTAAATTTATTGATAGATATGATTTTAATTTTAGAATTAGACCTTCATGCCACACTTTATCAAATGCCTGAGAAACGTCAATAAACAGGGCAGAACAATACTTCTTTTCCTCAAATGTTTTTCTTATAAATTGAACCAATCTATGAGTTTGTTCAATGGTGCTATGCTGACTTCTAAAACCAAATTGATGGTCTGGGATGCACCCACTATCAGTTAAGGTTGGTGACAATTTTGTCATGAGAAGCTTTTCGAAAAGTTTTGACATAGTTGACAGCAAACTTATTGGCCTATATGACTCAGCTTTAGTAAGATCTTTGCCCGCCTTTGGAATTATTTTGATTTTTGCAAGCTTCCAGAGTTGTGGATAATACTCCAGTCGTAATATGGCATTAGAAATAAACAGCAAGATTCTTATTGCAATATGCGGCAAGTTCATCAGCATCTTGTTACTAATTCCATCAATACCTGAAGCTTTCTTTGGCTTAAGTTCAGCAATTAGTTTCTGAACATCACGCGTCTTAAACTTTAAGGCTCGAGGTGGTAGAGCAACTACACTCGGCAAATCAGCAACACCAGTACATGTATTAGGGGTAAATACGGATTTTAAATGCTCAGCAAATATTTTACATTTTTCCGTATCGCTTCTTGCCCATCCTCCGGTAGATGTGCGCAGAGGTGGCTTAAGCTCAACGGTGTTTTAAGCTTTCTAGCAGCGCGCCACAAAGAGTAATTAGATGTTGGTGTGACATCAAGACCTTCCAAATAATTTTTAAGAGATGCAGTTTTTTCAGTTGCAAGCAACTCTTGAAGTCGTTTAGAACATTCTTTAAGTCTGAATTTATGTTGGGGTGATCTGTGCTGTTGCCATTCCCTTCTAGCTCTTCTTTTTTCACATACGAGATGTTCAATATCCCTGGAATAAATTTTATTAAACCCAGACTGCGGATGGGAGGTAGTGGCATGTTCAGCAGCCTGTTTAATAATTTCGTTAAGATTGGCAATGTTAGTTTCAATGTCATTGGGTGTTCTTAACGCAATATTTTCAGTGCAATGACTACTAAGATATTTTTTGAATCCCAGCCAATTAACACGATTGGTCATCTTCGTATATGGGTAAGGTAAGTCACTTGTTAGTGGGTTACAAATTGTAACGATAGTGGGGGAGTGATCGGAGGAGAGATCTCGAGAAGTTTCAACATTAATTAAATCCCTAGAAATATTTTTCATTACGCCAAAATCAATAACATCTGGAATTTTTCGTACGTCAGTAGGCCAATAAGTGGGCTCCCCACTCGAAATAACATCTAAGCCCATTTTTGAAATTGTGTTAAACAAAGCTCGACCTCTAGGTGTTAAAAGGCGCGATCCCCAGTACGTATGCTTTGCATTGTAGTCTCCAGCTGCCACGAAACAAGATCCAAGCGAATTGTAGAACTTCTCATACTGATCTTCGGTAAGTAAAAATCTGGGAGGTGAGTAAATTGATGATATCACGAAATTAGAACAAAAATTTTCTACAAAAATATTCGTAGCTTGCATATATTCTTCACTAACGTTGTCAAGGATATAGTGCTTGAGTCTTGACTTAATTAGAATTGCAGATCCACCGCATGCTCTCCCTCTAGGGCCCTTTGTATCATACATAGTGTAGCCATTTATTTTGAAAAAGCTTCTCGAAGTAAAAAGTGTCTCAGATACCAACATTATATCAATATTTTTTTCCGTAAGGAAGTGCTCACGTTCATTTTTATATTGGCGAATGCCGTTTGCGTTCCAGAAACATATTTTTAACGTGTTCATGGCTTGTTAATTAATGCTTGAAGCAGAGTGTTCTTGCATCATGTTAGTCATATTTGTTGTAAAGTTGTTTATAGTTTGCACCAAACTGTCAATAGTAGCTTCAAGGCGACTAAAGTTAAAGCTTGAGTTTGCATTCGTTGAATTGTTTGGAAGTGGAACATTTTGTGGGGGAATAGAATTTGTTTTAGCAGCATCGGCATACGATACACTGGAAGTAACTGGTTGGCTCATTTGCACAAAAGTGGCGGAGTAAGCGTTTGCTGATTGAGATGGAGCTAATTTGTGTTTTTGCACCATAGTCTGTTTGACAAAAGAGTACACAGGACAACCTCTGTAGTTAGCGTAATATATATGAACGTAAATACGCATACACATATATACATACATACATACATAAGTATGTACATATGTAGGGACGCATGATGACTTTATTAATGATTTAGAAAGTGGTCTAATTAAAATTATAAAGATTAACTGTAGGAAAGTTAATTGTGTGCGAAAATGTCATATTCATTCTGTTTTCCTTACACAAGTGACCATTTTTACATAATTTTGCTTCATGGAATGTAATTTTTCCAATTTTTTTTAGCAAAGCATTTCAATGCGAATTCACATAGAGGCAGGTATGCATGTTCATATTATAGCATTTCACAGATAGAACTGTTTGCACCAGTTTTGCGTGTTTTTGTTTCTGGTATGAACAAATATGTTATTTAGCGTTTCTGTTACTAGTTTTTAATGTTGATTTTTTAAAGCAATTATTGTATGGTTGATCAATGAGCAAATGAGAACAACACATTTGTTGGTATTTGTTTTTCTAAAACAAATAAGATACATAAAATTGCTTTTACCATAAGTACATTATGGTATGTTGAGAAAAAATTTACGTGGCTGATGAACGAATGAATAAAAGTAAAATTTCACACACATACATACATACATACATACATACTAGAGTTGAGCGATATTTAGAAACCCGTTACTTTTTCACAGCGATTGAAAAATCACTTATCACAACTGTGACTGAATTTATCAACGAACAAGTTTTGAAAATATAGTTCTTTCATACAAACTGTGATTGTTCTTGTATGCTTACTTTACAGTAAATAAGGCTACCACATTAATTTTTTTTATACCTTCCGCTTTTATCAGGAACAAAATCGTCAAATCGTGTCAAATCGTCTTTTCTGGCAACTTAGAACAGCTTACATTTTCATATGTACAATTTCATTGTCTCTCTGGGTCTTATACGACAATTCTCAATATTTGGACGGGGTTAATTGCTAATTGTTTGTTGTTGTCGATCTTCTTATTAGTATTTATCAAGACACCAATTCCAATAAATACTTTTAAAGCAGAACAGTTAAAATGTGTAAGACCGTGATAACAGTCACTGTTTAATTTCACTGCTGCTCTTCTTATTAGATTTTCTCAAAATAACAGAACTGCTACAAACAAAATACAGCTAAACTGTGATCACATTCACAGTTCAAAAGAACAGCGATTTAGAAATCACATTCACAAGGAGCTACATTATTAAAAAATCACAGTTTCAATCATCTCTAATACATACATATGTATGTGAGTAAATGATACACGAAACACATGAGCTGCAAATAAATACAAACACACAAACAATCTCATGTTTTGTTTCTTGTTTACTTGTAAGCTAATAAATGCGTGTGTAATATGTGTGCATGTAGTAGTAGCAACTTTAAACGCTTATAGCTCCCAAAATACTAAACCGATTTCAATAAAATGTAGATTCTGTAAATCTGTACTAAAAACCCTTTAAAACAATATAAATCTTTTTAAAATCGGTGTAGTAGTACCAGCGTAAAAGGGATTACAAAAAATATGTTTGCGTTAACCCTGTAGGAATATATTCGCGTAAAACTTACATTAACCCTGTTGGAATATTTTTACGTAACAATACATTTATTTTAATGTAGAAATTGACATTTTATTCTTCGGAATTCCTCATAGTGCATCACAAATTAAAAAAAATAAAAACTGTCTTTAAAGACTGTGGAATTGTTGCATATATTTCTCTCTTCAGTACTGGAAAACTACATAGTTTCTTTTGCAAATGAAGTTTGAAACTTTCTTCAAAAAAACATATAAACTTTAGTATGGTATGGCATTTTGGTATATTAATTAATAAAAGATTTCATAATAAAAACTTTAACGAAAATTTTTTGTTGCCAATACCAAAATTTGGTCGTAAATTCCAATTCATAATATTTTATTCGGTTGTTTTAACCAATCAGTTAATTTAAGAATTGTCGGAATCATATATTTGTGACAATTATGCCCTTATGGCAATGAACATGGATTGTTTTTTGGATTAATAGAAAATTGATAGCGTGAATTCAAATATAGTTTATTCAAATGATATTTTATTGGTCTAACCATTTTTCAACCAATCTTTTTTGTGGGTGTAAAAATAATGGGCATAGATCAGGTAAAATAGGAATGTATCAAGTGGCAGCAATATGCATGGGTATAAGGGTTAAAAAACATGTGATTTTATATATACACAATATTTTTTTAATTTATTAAACTTATTTCATATACTCTTCCGATAAATTTCTCAAAATATGAACATTACAGCGACTCACTGGAAAGAAAGTTTTCGTAACCACTCTCAAATCTAAGATCGGTCTTTCCAATGAGGGATCCTAAAATATATTCGTATTCAGACGAATTCTAATACGAAAATTTTTATCTTTTATATAGTAAGTAGCATAAAATATTTCTTGGCAATAATTTAAAAAATAAACTTATATCAATTCAAAAAATAAAAAATATTCTTGTACCCAACAAACAAAAAGTTAAAGTACTTTTCATCACCTCAAGAGGTGAATGTTTGCCCTCAAAAATAGAAGTTTAGAAGATTTTTCTCCATCAAGCCTACAACGAAGTGATGGGATCAACACCACTGAACATTTGTACGCCCGGAGCACTCCTATTTACACATGATGACAGAGCAGCATTTTAAAAGTTTAGATGATAATTGTCTTTAGCTTCACTGTCACTTTTACAAGCGTCCATAAGCGAAACTATCGTGCAAATTTTTTAATTTCGGGATCTTTACTTTTGCCTAATCTTGTATGTTTCGGATATTGAGTAAGAGTACTTGAAGATGACTCTGTTTGCCCATCGTAGAGTAAATTTAAAATGTCGTAAAATTGTTGAAAAAATTTATTTGTATATTTTGGAACAATAAAGGTTACCGCGGTTCCGTACACCAAAGGTGAAAAAAGGAACCCTATTGTTTTCGCTACGCTGTCCGTCTGTCCGTCACACGGTATTTTCTCAGGAACCGTAAGAGCTACGGACATGAAATTTGGACATAGTATGTAAAACCTTGGCCACTACAACAACAAATGCATGAGAATTAGAAATTAAAGGGTGCTCCAAAACGAACGACGAAAAATGCTAAAATCCCATGTAATATACATTCAATTGTATGTACATATGTATATTGACACTTGAAATTTGTAAAATTAGTGTATTTTTATATAGACTACATCAATAAACATTAAAATATTAAAAAAATTAAATTAAAGGGTGGTCCATCAGTTAATGCAATTTTGACTATGTAATTTTGACAACTTGCTATATCTTGGAGACCGTAAGAGGTAAACTCTTGAAATTTTCAAAAACGGTAAAACTAAAAAATCCGAAAATATCGCCAAACCGAAAAAAATCGCCAAAACCTGAAATAATCGCCAAAAATTTAAAAAAATCGCCAATTCGAAAAAAAATCGACAAAATTAAAACAAAATTTCTAACACTAAAATAAATCGCCAAATTCGATAAATCGTTTAAAGGAAAAAAATCGCCAATATGAAAAAACGCCAAAAACCGAAATAAATCGTCAAAACGCGAAAAATGCGCATAAACCAAAATTATTGTTTATGTGAAAAAAAATCGCCAAAATGAAAAAAAATCGCAAAAATTAAAAAAAAATCGCCAAATTTAAAAAAATCGCCGAAACGAAACAAATCGCAAAAATTTAAAATAAACGCCAAAAACCGAAAAAATCCTCAAAACGAAAAAAAAGTGCCAAAACTAAAGAAAATCGCCAAAACAAAAAAAATCACCTATATGAAAAAAACGCCCAAATTAAAAAAAATCGCCAAAAACTAAAAAAACTTCAAAAACCAAATCGCCAAAACGTGAAAAAAGTGCCAAAACTCATAAAGCGCCAATAAATTCAAAAAACCCCCAAACTAAAAAAAACGCTTAAAACCGAAAAAACCCAAAAACGAAAAAAATGCCAAAACTATAGGTTATATTGTTCGTATTGAATTACATATCTCGTACCCGTACGGAACCCTTCGTGCGCGGGTCAAAGTCGCACTTCGCTGAATTTATTTAAATAATACTTACTAATAGATATGTAAGTATGTGCATATGTACATAAAAACATTACCAAACGAATTTCTAATTACTTTTGCATTTGAATCTATATATGTATGTACTAGCGATGTAACGAATGTCAATTTTTGATATTCGCGTATACGAATACGAATATTTCAAACGATATTCGCGAATACGAATACGAATATTTGAATCGATATTCGCGAATACGAATACGAATATTTGAAACGATATTCGCGAATACGAATACGAATATTATATGCAATATGAAATATTAAAAAATTGTTATGAAAAATTACTTCACACTCTTGTTGGCGTACTTTAAAGTTAATGAAGAGTATCCAAAATTTTAATGATCGTCATTGAATAATATTTGAAAATGATACAAAGCACAAATTTCTATAAAAAATTAATGTATTTGTACAAACTATGTTTAAAAAATGTTTAGTCATTTATTTAAATTTCGTTTAGTATTTATATATTTATTATATATATTCGTATATGCCTGAATTTGACGAATATGAATACATTCGTATTCTGGACAATGCACGCAGTGTGTATATTTACAGGAAGCCATTCGAGCTGTTTTTACTCCCCGCATACGTTTGTTCATCGCAATGGTAAAATTATGATATTTAAACCATAATTAGAATAAATTCATGTTCACATGCGAAGTTTGAAAGTTTTACAATGGCGGTATTCGATGTTTGATGCAAACGGTAATGCGTAAGTGAAAATGCAAAATATAGTAGCTTTTCTTTGGATTGTCTGTGTATTTGTTGTTGGATTTTAAAGAAAAGCTACGATATTTTACATTTACACTTACGCAAGACCATTTTGCATTAAACATCGATAAGTTTGTTCTAAAGAAATATTGGGGATACAAAAATAATGGGGGTTGCTCTTACATTTGACATCTCTAGATGTGACTCATCAGTAGATACGTACGTTTTTCTCTCAATTTTGCCCGAATTTCATTCTCACAGACTTCAATGCTCGCGCGGCACGGGAATTTTCAACCGATCGAGCTCAAATTTTTACCAAATTTTATTTAACCATAACCTAACACGAAAATGGGCTACGATTTTGAAACAGATAAGTTTAAAATTTTCCCATACATTGAGGGTCCACTCTAATGTATATTGACACTTGAAATTTTTAAAATTAGTGCATTTTTATGTAGACTACAACAATAAACATTAAAATATTAAAAAATTTAAATTAACGGTAATGCAATTTTAACTATGTAATTTTGACAAATTGCTATATCTTGGAGACCGTAAGAGGTAAACTCTTGAAATTTTCAAAAACGCTAAACCTAAAAAATCCGAAAATTATAAAATCGAAAAACCGAAAAAAATCGCCAAAACCTGAAAAAATCGCCAAAAATTTAAAAAAAATCGCCAAATCGAAAAAAATCAACAAAATTAAAAAAAATTCTAGCACTAAAATAAATCGCCAAATTCGAAAAAAAATCGTTTAAATGAAAAAAATCGCCAATATGAAATAAACGCCAAAAACCGAAAAAAATCGCCAAAATTAAAAAAAATCGCCAAATTTAAAAAAAAAATCGCCAAATTTAAAAAAAAAATCGCCAAAACGAAAAAATCGCCAAAACTTAAAATAAACGCAAAAAACAGAAAAAACTCCTCAAGGCGAAAAAAAGTGCCAAAACTAAACAAAATCACCTATATGAAAAAAACGCCAAAATTAAAAAAAAATCGCCGAAATAAAAAAATCGCCAAAATAAAATATAAACACCAAAATAATAAAAATCGCCAAAATTAAAAAATCTTCAAAAACCAAAAAAAAAAAATCGCCAAAACGTGAAAAAAGGGCCAAAACAGAAAGCGCCAATAAATTCAAGAAACCCCCAAACTAAAAATAAACGCTTAAAACCGAAAAAACCCAAAAACGAAAAAATGCCGAAACTATAGTTTATATTGTTCGTATTGAATTACATATCTCGTGCCCATACGGAGCCCTTCGTGCGCGGGTCAAAGTCGCACTTCACTGAATTTATTTAATAATAACATTTTTTTAACGAGTTCACTCAGCGGTTTAAACATACATATTGTTGGAGTGTTTTGGGATATCAAATAACTCAAAATGTTGAGAAATGTGATATATTGATTTATTTTTTCACTTCCTCAACTGTGCGACAACATTACACTCTAAAACTACGTATATGATTTTTATTTTCTTAATTTTTTACCTTTTTTAAAAGAATAAATTTTAGTATATGTTTTCAAATAATTTTTTTATATTAAAATATAATTATATATTCCTTAAAAAATATATAAAAATTTTGATATGCACCCGATCCTATACGCATTTCACTACTGTTTTATACAAATATTTAGTTAAATTCGGTTGTATAAAAAATTAAGAATCCATTTAATTTATTATAAAAAATTTTGTATGGTATAATTTGTAAATGTTTTTAATAGGCCCTCAAAATTTAGGAGGAAGAGGAGTTTGAAGTTCTTTTTCATACAAAATTTTTCATATTTCATTTTGTAGACAAAGATAGGACCCCAGTTAAATAAATGTCTATTAATTTCACATAAAATATTCGCACTCGGTTTCGTGTTTGCGAATATCGTTTCAAATATTCGTTTTCGTATTTGCTAATATCAAAATTTCACATTTGACAACTTTTACAAAATGTTTATTACATATGTAAATATCACAATGGACCCAACTGTGTGGGTCTCCGATATATACATACATGCATAAGTTCACTTTCACTTTATCAAACTAAATGTTCACGCAAGTATTTAGACCTCTGCGATCAAAAATTACGACTTTATTATAGAAATTCAACCGGACGTAATTACGAATGCATCTATTTTATATTGCAAGCAGCGTAATTAATATAAATTGCCAAATATATATAAAAAGGAAATAAATGATTAAAAAGTAAATTTCGAAGAAAATTTTCAAGAACACTATTATTATTGATTGTGTAAAGTTGTTTGCTTCTCCTGTAAAAAATATAAAAGTGTAGTTACGTCCGTTTGCATTTAAGGTGACGATATGTGCCCTTAATTATGAATGTGGTCTAAGTCATACATTTATTTTGTTGAGATATTTCGTAGATTACATTTGCGCATATCAAAAAATATTTTTGTATTATGAATCCTTTTAATTAAGAGTTGCAGTAGGTCCTATTAATATAAATTAATTTAATATTTCCAGCAAAAGTTTGTTGCATGTCTTTTTAATGAGTTTAAAGATTAGCATTATTTACAATTTGCGATGGCTTTCAGAATGCATTCGAAAAAACAAATGCTCAAGAAATCATGAAAGATTTTTTCATTTTGAACTGGGTAATACATTGAAATAAATATCCAGAGAAAATAGCATGCAAAAAAATGGAATTAAATCAACACATTAACACATTTTCATAAAATAAGTTTTTAAGAATACAATAGATCAGCTGTAGAGAGTATGCCTTGGCAGTCTGTACGTATCCTGGCCGTGACAATTTTTTTTTAATGTTTTGTATTTACGTGAAAAAACGTCATCGAATAAGGAAACTTTCATGGGTTCTAAGCAGCGTTGTCAACTTGGTGCGTTTCGCACCATTTTGGGTGCTTTTTGAATTTTTTTTGTGCAAAAATTCCTTAGTTGGTGCGTGGTGCGCTTTTTTAAATTTTGGTGCCTTTTTCAATAACTAGTGACACCAGCGCAAATTGAACACAACAGTGGGTTAAAACTGGAACATTTTTGTTGTGATACTTTTACCAACTTCCTGATAGTGTTAATTAACCATATTAATAGTGATGATGTTAACAAAACATTACAATTTGAAATGAAATCTTTTTTATGACCCTATGATAACAATAATGACAAAAATATTGGCTTTATTTATTTGGAATAATAACTTTTTTATCTCTCTTTTAAAAGTTTTAAGCAGAACTTATAAAATTAATGTACAAAAATTTATAATTTTTTACAAATTAACGTGTGTGCCCTTAATTGTGAAACTTGTATAAGTCATATATTTCTTTGGTCGAGATACATATTCAGTATATTACATATGAACAAATCCAAAACTATTTTTTAATTATATGAGAGTTCAATTAATCTAAAAAAATGTCTCATAAAAAAAGAATATACTTTTTATGCAAAATTATTCATTTAATAAACATTTTAAAATAAAAAAAAGAAATTCTTAGCTTCGCGCTTTTTTTTTTGTAAATGGCGCGCTTTTTTCTCCATTTTGGTGCGTTTTTAAATTTTAAAGTTGACTACGCTGGTTCTAAGCACTCATTTAAATGATGAGCAGTTTTGTTAAATGTGAACCCATGCTCGTCAATGACACTCCTGTGTAAAAATCATGCGTTCTGCACCTAAATTGAACCAATTTATTTGCAGTAAAACCCATGCATTAACTATTTCTTTTACATGTCTTTTTTGCTGGGTTATTAAATATTTATTGAAGTTTTTTTAAGATTTATTTCGAAGCAAAAATTCATATGATTTTGACCACTTTCACAATTACACTGCAATTACACATACTACTAGTGGCATGCCAGTGTTGTGTACGTATTATCAACGAAAAATTATTCGAAAAAGTCGAATCTCTTGCCATTTGCTTTGCTGTTTACACATGTCATTGCAACTTCATTTTAAAAATGTCGTCGAAGCGTAAACTTGAAACATTTGTTTACTTCTCAAATTAAAAAAAACATATAAAGGAAATTGAAAAATGGAAAATTAAAAAAAGGTGTAAAGAGGAGATGTTGGGACAAAACCCCTTTTGATTAAGAGGTGCGACTTAAACATAGAAGCGCACTTGCTAAAGGACTTCCTGCGGGAGGACGATGTAAAAGATTTTAATAACTTCTGCAGATTAAACATAAACCAATTTGAACAAATTCTTTGTCTAGTAAGTAAATGCATGTGCTCTTAATTTTCATTACAACCATCAACTAATTATATACGCGTGTATGTACATACATATGTAGGTTGAATCGCCAATATAAAAAAAAAAATTGACACGCACATGCGGGCGGCAATTTCTGCCAGAACAAAATTGGCGATAACCTTAAGGTACCTGGCTACTGGTGATTCCTTTAGCTCTTTGGAGTTTCTCACAAGAGTGTCAAGAAATACAATTTAAATTTTTATCCCCAAAGTGACACTCACCATATTGGATGCCTTGAAAAGTGAAAAAGTAACTACGAGTATCTCGTCACCTTAAATGCAAACGGACATAACTACTCTATTATATATTTTACAGGAGAAACAAAAAACGGTTCAAAATCAATAATAATAAAGTGTTCTTGCAAATTTTCTTCTAAATTTATTTGTAGCATGGATATTTATATGTTTTTAACCATTTACTTCCTTTTTATATATAAATTCCTTATATATAAATTCCTTAAATATAAGTATATATATTTAAGCCTTTATTTTAGTTACGTTCCTTGCAATAAAAAATAGATGCATTCGTAATTACGTCCGTTTGAAATCCTTTAATAAAGCCTTCATTTTTGATCGCAAAGGTTTAAATATTTGATGTTAAAACCACGGTTGCCAGAAATGCAGATTTATCTGCTTTTTTGCAGATTTTTACCCTCCAAAAAGACGAAATCCAGATTTGAAGATTTTTAGCCTAAAAACGCAGATTTTTCAACTCCAATTATAGTGAATTTTTTTACATTTTTGCTATTACTGTTACTATTTTTTTTTATTTGTGAACTACTCACAGTTCAGAGAGTTAAAATTTTTGAATTTAGAAGACATCATTAAAGAAAAAGAAAAAGTAACTTTGGTAAGCTTCTGGAATAGAATATATGATATAAAACGAGCTTATTCTGATTATCATTTTGCAGTCCTAAGTTAAATTAAAATGTAATGTCTTTATGGTTTTATACATTTCGTTTCTCCTAAATAAAGACGGTTTTTCCACACAAGAGTTTACTTTGCAAAGTGTAAAGTTTGTAAGAGAGAAGACAAAAGAGACATTATTCTATATTCTTTTTTCTTTAACAAACTCAAGACTTTGCAAAGTAAACTTTGTGTGTGAAAAAACCGTCAAACTTATCAGTACAATTCAACCAATGTCCCAAAATCGAAGATGTTATCTTGTAAAGATTTTTGCTAGAAGCTTTTTCTGCCGTATTCATAAAAAATAGTTTTGGTTTACAAAACAAACTTTGTATGGAAATTTGTTTGTTAAACGTTTTGTAACCCAAAATAGTTTTTGTGGATATTTCCTTTTATGTTTGTGTACGTAATTCTTAGTAACACATTGATAGTCTTTCTATAAACATATGAAGTTTTTTGCCTTATTTTAAAATTTTTTTGCTTGAAGTCTGCTGATGAATTTCTTCGAACATTCATAAAAATATGTGATTGAAAGTTATTTAAAAAAAATTCTAAAAAATTTAAATAAAATATATTTTAACCCGAGTTTAAATTTTATGAATATGGGTTAATGAAAAAATATTTATATTACACATGTACATGTACATCCATATTTATGTATATTTTTCAATACAATATAAAAAAGTTGTTTTAAAAATAGCTTTGAAGATTTTTTGAAGATTTTAAAAATAAAATGCAGATTTTGAAGATTTTTTTCGTGAAAAATTGTTAAATTTTGCAGATTTTAGCCTTAGTAATTCTGGCAACACTGGTTAAAACCCAGTGATAGTTAAAACCCAGTAATAGTAGGTCTTTTTCCGCTGAAATTTTCCTTTCTTACAAGTTCGACTATACTTTCTATTGCCTTTTTTTACTTTCTTTGTTATTGTTGCATTTATTGCGTTTTTGCTTTTTAAAAGAATAAAAACCATCAGAAAACACTAGTTAAGTAAATATACTAACAGAAATTTTTATGCAAAATATGTAATTTTATGTAACAATGTTTTTTATTGTGTTTCACGTTGGTTATTTATGGTCAGATTTCTTGATTCTTAAGCTATGTACAGACGGTTGTCAGATCTTACAATATTGCCAGTAAAATGTGCTCAAAATTTCTTACAACCGTGTGAACTGACAAATTTTGTCAGACGTCGTTGCCAGGAAAAGCATTGTCAGTTCATTGAAGGCTTAGCAGCTGACAACAAATTGTCAGACATCTTACAATCGTGTGAACACACTGTGAAATTATTGCCAGATATTTGTCAGACGTTTTAATATTGTCAGATGTGCAAAGTTTATGCATCTGACAATGGCGTCATTGTAAGAGAATTATTTCTATGGGCAACACTGCTCACGCTTGATTTTAAATAAAAGATTTATAATAAAATATATGCACACAAAATCATTGCAATTGCTTCTTTATGGTCCATAATAATTTATACATTCACTTTTTACATTTAACACAAACACAAACGATTGATATTTAACAATTTCTAAAAAATGCTTTGAGTCTGGCAGCGCTTGAAAACAGATCTGACAATTTGGCCATATGACAACCGTGTGAACTGACAATTTTTCGACTGACGATTTTGTCAGATGAATTTTTTGCCATACAACCGTCTGGCAATAAATTGTAAGATTTTCTTACAATCGTGTGAACTGACAAGGAATATTGTACTGGCAATTTTCGATTGCCAGTACATTGCCAGCACATTGACAGATCTGACAATATTGTAAGACCTGACAATCGTCTGTACATAGCTTTAGGATGCAAATAAAACCAATTTATTTCATCTTTTTTCTCAACGTTTCGTCGGCTTTTTTCCGACGTCTTCAGGAGAATGTTTTTATTAAGCTCTATCAACAAATTACAAAATGTTTGTTATTTATAGTTTTATGTATGTTATATTAGTTTTTATGCTGTACTCACGATTCTTCTGTTACATTATTAAATAAATTATAAAACTGGACATCACGAACAATTAAGTGTATAATTTAAATAATAATAAATAAAAGAAAATATCACAGGCGAACTTAAAAACTAATATCACAGAACTTAACTTGTCAGGTTATTGCAATGGCATATTGTAGTATAGTGTTGTCTTTGTCTTCTTTGGCTTTTATAGATTTCTTTATGCGTTGTTGTATCCGTAGGCTTTCTAGTGTATACCTTTGGTTCGTTTTCTTTTCTCTGTCTAGTATTTTCACTCCTTTAAAATCTATTTTATGTTTCGTTTCTTTTGCGTGTTGGGCTAGAGCTGTTGTCTCCTTTCCTTTATTTATATCTGCTTCGTGTTCGGATATTCTAGTCCCAAGTTTTCGTTTTGTTGTTCCTACATATACTTTGTTACACCTTTCCAATTCATTTCCTTGACAAGTGATCTCATATACAACGTTGTCTGTTTCTAGTTTGTCCAATTTTGTTCTTTCCCGCGTAAATAGATGCCTCAGTGTTTTGTTGGATCTGTGTGTGACTATTGTTGTTGCATCATTTACCATATGTTTTAATGTTTTGTTTTCAGTCAACTTAGGAACATATGGTACACTGTAAAAAACTTTTTTACTTCTTTATTAGGAGTGTTACAATGTTGGTTGTGTCAAAACCTTTATAAAAAAGACTTAAAAGCAAAGTAAATATTCTAATATTTCAAAATGTATTTTCAAAGTCATGAGATGTAGTAGTTACGATACGATACAAAATCTTGAAAATTTTTAACAAAGCTTAGTGTAGATTTCGATACAGATTTCAAATCAAATCTCCTAGATTCCGAGACAATGTAAATGCAATAATACAAAAATAATAACCAATAGTAACAAACAATCTATATTTATGATTTTAACGGACTAAAGTTCTTAACGCTTTTTAAGCCAAATTACATGTGATAAATAATAATGAACAAATAACATCAAAGTTAGTTGTAAATATTCTGACAACACATAGTTGAACGGAACAGCCAGCCGTTTTCGAAGGCCACTAAACCTTCATCAGCAGCGTTCTTCTGTATTGGTCCACTGTGTGTGCTGTCAGTTGATGTAGATTTCTGTCTATTGCAGTATAAAAAGGAATCATATTTATTCATGACTAGAGCATAACTAAAAAACATAACAAAAAAAACATGTAGCTCAATTCACTTGAAGTCCATTACAACAAATTTTGCCGCATTGAATCTTAAACTCAAATTGTTTCGCAATCAGAGTCATATTCTAATTCGGCATCTGCAACAGTTAAACTTAAAATGTCAGAAGTAGAAGTAGAACTGTAAATGGTATTACTCGTGCTACTGGAAGATTCAGAGATGTCAGTAAGTGGATGAGAATAATTTTTGCGAATCGCTTTAAGATTCCAAGACTCCTTGGGTATATTTTCTAATTGCTGTGCAATGCTTGCGCGAAATGTGGTAAATTCTGTTTCATTTTCATTAATGATTTTTTCTAAGACTTTGTCTATTTTATCCGTTGCTGTTGCTATCGCTTTTCTAGGTGTTTTTCTTGGAAAAAGTCGTCATATTTAGGTTTGGTAGGAGTTCTATCTCCAAAGTATTCGTCAAATCCAGATTCTGAAATTCCCTCCAAGCCTTCTGAACTTAGAATATACTGAAAAAAGAAAAGTAGATTATTATTAATTTAATTAAGAATATACTAAAAAAGAAAAGCAATTTATAAAAATGTATCTCACAGGTCCCCGATACCGAAGAAGAGTGGTTGAACATTTCTAGAGATTTTAATGATATATGGCAATTTCCTCATACTCTAGGAGCCTAAGACGCAAAGCATATTCGCATTAAGGCTCCGTCGAACAGTGGATCGCAATTTTACAATTTCAAAGGATTCTTGAGCATATTACTATTTGCCTCGGTAGATGCACATTGCAGATTTACCTTTGTGGATATTAAGTCAAATGGAAAGGCATCCGATAGTACAATCTACCGATACGCTTATCTGTACAACTCTATTGAAAATGGGAATCTTAATATCCCAAGGAGTAAAGAGTTCATTCCAAGCCGAGGACGCAAAATACCATATTTTTTTATCGGTGACGACACGTTTTCGCTATACAAGTCCCTCATGAAACTATTCAGTCGGTCTTTAAAATTAAATTTTCATCAAGAGGTATTTAATTACCGATTGTGCCGTACACGCATGGTTGTAGAGTGCGCATTCGGAAGGTTGGCTAGGCGGTTTGGCATATTCAATAGACCAATCGAAGTTAATACCTCAAGACTTAATTGTGATGACCACTTGTGTCTTACACAATTACTTAACAAAGAAAACCATCCAGCCCATAACAAAAGGCAACACAACAGAAATGGAAGGCACTCTTACAAAATTTACGTCCATTGGTCAACAGAGCAATAAAACATATAAACATGCCTGTAGGATAAGGGATGAAGTTTCCAGATATTTGGTAACTGACGGAAATGTTGATTTTCAATGGAAGAAGTCAAATATTAATAAATAAAACTTGCATATACAATAAAAACAATTTGAGAACATGTACATTACATTTACATTTATGTATATACATATATGAGTTTTACCCAACGGTGTTACGGTGACTAATTGTCCCGTTGTAATGTGAATCTTATCACATTTAAACATATTTGCCAGTTTGGTTCTCATGCAATGTGAATCTTATAATAAATAATTGTAATATTAATCTTATCATACTTACCAATTGTTCGGTTCATGCAATATGAATCTTATAATAAACAATTGTAATATGAATCTTATCTTGTTCGCACATACTTACTAATTTAACTAATGTAATCTGAATCTTTAATAATTGATTAAAGAGAAAACATTATTTTCAACATTCGTTGATTCATAGTTTTAAGAGAAACTTTTATGATCGTGAGTAATCGTTGATCGCAAAACTGCAACCAACGATTGCTTCAATTAAAATATAAAACCAGAGTGTTGGTTTAGAATTTTAGCATTATTTTTGACTTTAATAAACGAAGACGTTCACGTCTTTAAAATTTATGTATGTATATTTATAAAAGCAATGCATTATATATATAAAACAATATTTATAAACACAATAAAAAGTTATTTTAAGTACATACTATACACAACATATTTTCGTCTATTTCTTAATTTCGGTACGCAAGTAGACCTGAGTGAGCAATCACCTATAAACAAAAACATTTCAACATTTCCAAGGAAATTCTGCCCCGACAAATACAGAAACAGATATATTTTATGAATATGAGGCGATATTGTACTTTATATCTCCTGATCTACTCAATATATGTTTTGTTCCGCAAAACAGTAACCACCCGATGACATACCTGCATAATTTATAAGTTGCAAAATAAATTTCACCCATTTTTCTATATTTAATTACTTACCTCAGCTGAATTGTCCATTGTTTTTCGAATGACTATCGAGTTATCCAAGAAGCGCATTTCGTTGTACCACGGCAATGATGATATGTATTGCTCTTCCGCACCAGAACCAGATATCCTCGCATTAATTTTTCTTTTTTCATTGTTGCATGTGGTACGTAAATTCCGAATTTTGCTTTTTACCACTTCTACCGCTTTTTTGTCGTTGCGCCTGTATGATTTATTGGTCATATCCCACAAAAGGGGCTGCGAATGATACAAATTAATGAATTTTAAAATATTTTGCTGGCTCAGTCTCGCTTCCAATTTTACTTTTCCTTTTGTTTATAGAGTAGAGCTGACTAGTACGTCATAAAGACACATTCTTGGGGAAACTGTTAACACTTATTATTATTAGTATTATTTTAATAATATTAGTACTTTATAATTAACAATCTTCAGTTTTTCACACACAAATCAAGTAATAATTCATAATAATATATAGAACAAGCTAAAATATTCACCCCTATTCTGTATTTCTATTACGTTCCCGCATTCAGTTACGCACGGATGGAAAAGAGGTATTCTGCAAAAAAACTGAATCGAAAGAAAAAGAATAAGAATGTGAATAAGTATGTTTAAACCTGCTGCTTTGCTATGAAACGGGTGAAATAGGAACAGAAAAATTAAGCAATTTTGCAAAAATGTTTAGCAAAAAGTTAAATTTATGGCGAAAAACAATGATTTAACATTAAAACAAATGATGATTAAATATTGCGAAAAATTTTATTAAATAAATTCTTGCCAATTTAAGTACAGAGAGTTAAAAGAAACGAGAGGCATTTGTTGCCAGACTTATCCATTGTGAGGAATCCTGTCCCGCTGGAGGTGATATTTGAATTTTTTACACATAATTGTAACACAAAAATAAAGTTTATTTGTTTAAATTTAATTACAATTGAATAGGTTTATCAAATTTTTATACTGTTCTACCTGTAATAAATTAAATAAAAATCGCATTTCAGTACAGAAAAGCAAAAAAAACTGTGCAGTTCATTAATTAAACCTTGTTTTGCATTTAATACATACATTATTTTTTGAATTAATTTCTTTTTGAAGCTAAACAAACAATAATTGAAAACGCTCCGTCACTAAAATAACAACCTACAAAAACGTAGTTACGATCGAAATGCAGAATACATAGAATCGAAAGAGAAATCGAAGAAAGGAACGCAGAATACCAAAGTTGTCAAACGGAGAAAGTTACGATCCGAATCGAAATGCAGAATAAGGGGGATTAATTTAAATTTCACAGTAATCCAATAAATTTGCATCAAATGCTTAACAGGGTAACACCTGTCTTCGTTTTGACTTTCAATGGCATGCAACTGCCAAATTTTCACTGGCATGCAAATTTTGCTGCCACTGGATATTAAAATAAGGCTGAGTTTACATCTGGCATTTGATGTGGACCATGTGCCAAAAAAAGCGTAACCACTAATTACTAATGCAGAACTGTTTGGTTCAGAAACGTGTTTATTATGTTAAATAGTCTCATACATACATAACTAATCTACAATTTTATAGAATTCAACATGATTAGAAACTGTTTAAAATTTAAATAAAATTAAATAATTAAAAATAAATATAATAAATATTATTAATAAACTTAAATTAGCCAATCTAAATATTTCCTAAATATTATCTGCGCCCGGCGAAAGATACAAAAATACAGCAGAAATAGCAAAAACCCCATTTTTGGGATTTTACGAAATTTTTTGAGAATAGCCGGGAAGTCAAACTAAAATTCTATTTGGTTTTACTTTTTGTGAATTAATTGCATAATTTTCCACCTAAGTGAGAATTTTAAAAAAGTATTGAATATTGTAGCATTCCTTTGTGTAAGACCGCTGTATTCTCGGAAAACTATTTATATGTTGTAAGCAGATGCAGGTAATTAGAAAAAAATTGGAAAATTATTAATTACTAATTTATTTATTGTTGCTGGCATTTGTCTTAATTGAATATGTTGGTGTAATCTTCATGTATGTAATTATACAGCTACGCCTATACTTGTAATTATACTTGTACACTAGGCTGTCTCAAAAAAAATTTTTTTGGCTCAAGCATAATTTGAAACTTTATAGGGTTAAGTATTTTTGAGACTTTTTTCTGTTGAATTAAAACTCAAGTAAATCAATTGACAATCAGTAAAGAACTGAACTAAATATACTTTATTACAGTTTTAATAAAAGTAAAGTAAAACTAAAAAGAATAGAAAATTTGGATGATTCATAAATGCATGAAATGTATGTAAATAGAAACCGTATATACATATGTATATACTTATGTACATATATAATACATATTATATATCAATAGTTATTACTAAGCGATACAGTGGGATGATTTTAGCCAAAGCTTAAACGAATATTTTCAAAATTTTCAGATATTTCGGAAGAGATCGCACAAGTCGAATTTTTTGCAAAAAAAATCGAGTTTGTCGGCCGTTTTTGTATTTTCTTCACAACTTTACTCATAACCACGAGTTTCTTCACTTTTGAGGAAACAATTTAAAAGAAAAATGTCCAAGCTTTATTTTTGTGTGCAAAAATGAATTGGTTCTTTTAGGAAGCCGACATTATAATTTTTCCATAAATTTTGTAGATAACGCTTTATAACTTTAAAAATTAAGTGAGACATATATTTTAGATTCTTTAATTGAAATGTATTGCATTTTAATCAGAAATAATTCTTATTAATATCAGCTTTTTTACTTAAATTTTTAATGAAACGGAATATGAGAAATGATTGTTGTGTATACAATTGATTTACCTTTGGTAAACACATTTATAAGTATCACTATTAATTTTCTGTTTTATATTAATAAGAATCTCTACCCAAGTAGATAGACTAGGGTGCTGATGAAGTGCGTGGCTGCACAGAAAAGTATCGGTATTTCCCCCAGCTTAAAGTCTAAGTTTAATTTTTCTTCTATTCTTTAGAAACTCACATTAATTAATAAAAATATTTTATTCAATAAGAATTGAAATTACTGAACTTAAGCCTGACTAAGAATTATTTCTGATTAAAAATTTAAATTTTTTTATAAAAATTAAAAAAACTAGTTATGTAGGTTAAAAGGTCCGTTATTTCTAAATTTTGAAAAAACATTTTTTTTTTAATTTGCTCTAAGCATTCCTGAGTTATAGACCTTTTTAAATGCTGTACGAAACTTCATTACAATCGGAGAGCTCGTTAAGAAACTGCAGAATTATTTCCACTTTTTTTTCAAAATCCACCACTGCACGGCATTTAGTCATTACTACTTATTAAAAAAGATTTCAACCAACATGCTGAACATTCTCATGATGTAATATCCTTTTCACATGCGTATATATTGTGGTTTGCTTTTTAAACTATAATAAAAAGAGTTTTTCAACAGGTGCAAAAAAAATTAATATAACAAAAATTAAAAATTTTAAAAACTCCGATATATCCAGAAAAGATATATCTTCTAAGCGGCTGGACCGATTGAAACATAGCTAAGAACACTCTCGATCAAGCCACCTTTCAAACAGAAAAAACTAAATCAAAATCGGTCCAGCCGTTTGGTCTGTACGAGAACTCGTATGGGGTGTTAAAAAGACTAAAAGATTTCTTTGTTAAAAATGAAATTTTTAAGAATATGATATTTGGTAAAGTAATTTCGACTTATCTGCACAATCAACTTTGCACGACTTTTTGTGGAGATAAGTAAAAAATTTTGCTATCTTAAATGCACTTACCTGTCTAAATGTGCAGTTATAAAATTTTTGACTTCTGTTGTATACAGCATACCAGACAACTGCAGCGATACAACGCAACAATAACTACACAGTTCATACTCACAGTCTATCGTTGACAACTGTATCTTACACCTCAACGAAAACTGTTCTGTGTGTGTTTTACTCAACATTCTTTTGCAAATATCTTTGTATTTTGAAATTTTTTTGCATAGCATATGTATGTATATCAAAGAGCTGAGTGCATTGAACTAAAAAAAATTTATACTAATTGTTAAAATTAATAATAAAGTATATTATTCCATTAGAATTTAGAATTTTTGAGTCCCTGTTGCAACAGGATCCACCCAGTCTAGTAGATCTCTCTGGCAATCTCGGTCCACGCATTTTTTATGTCTGTTTCATCTCTCGACCTTGCCAAGTCTGTGGATTTATTTCACTTTATATAACATTTTGCTGTTATTGTACTTGGGATTGCTTTTAAATTTAAACTTTGGGATGAACAAATCAGAGCTTAAACACCACACAAGGAAAACAGTGCCTAATTGAGTACATATTTCCCAGGGTTTGCCAAAAACCGTGGAAATTAAAAAACCGCGGTTTTCGGCTTTAAACTATTAAAGTCGGCCGGCTTCGGTTTTAAAAGTATGCATGTACATAATTAGGTATGTATGATGGAAAGATAAATGACCCAGTAAAAAAAATGGAAGTCATTCTAGTGGAACTACATTTTCATTGCTTCCAGAATATCGATATTTTTAATTTGCCGAGAGTGAGAAAAAAACCACGTAGAAGCTTATTTTAGTCATACAAAACTTTGTAAAGCACTGTTTCGGGCTTAAATACAAATAAAAAGAAACGAACTGTTAAAATAGATAACTATTTACCATTTTTTCTAGATGAAAATATTATCATAGAACAGAAAAAGGGAATTTTTGTTAATATAGCTTCCAATTCAGTGACCAGGAATCGAAAAAGAGAACTTCTTGCAGTGACAACCCTATGTAAAAATCATTACATCGGATCGAAATTTTCATTCCTTCCACATCGTAAACTCTACATTTTCATGACTATTTTAAAATCGCTTTTTTTGCTGGGTATTATATAAAAATAATCACCCCTACCTTGAAAAAAGCTGCTGTCCATATATTACGTAACGCTGTTTTCTCTTATTTTCGACTCCACCCCTCCCCCATAGTAACAGATCGTAACAAAACTATGAACCCTCCCCCCTCCCCAGGGGAAATAACGTAACAATGAGTTTAAAACAAATTACATAATTTAAAAAGTTTTTATTTAAAAAGTTAAATTTGAATCATTGTAGTAAAGTCATTTGTTACACTAGCACAGTGCGTAGACAAAAATTAAATAAGCTTACTCATGAACGCACTCCAAATATTGGCAAAAATATTTTTTAAATTTCTTCCCAAATGTACTCAAACTCCAAAAATTATGGTTTTGTGGAGAGCTTATTCCTAAACTGTATGTATGAATTAGTGATGTGTATTCGAATTCCCAAATATTCGGCCATTTCTAAATGTGTACTCGAATTCGTTTAAAAAATATGTGTACATATAAAGAAATTCATAAATCCAAAACGAAATTCAAATGAATAGCAAAGAAGTATTAGTTTGTAATAATTAAAAAAAAAAGAAATTTATTTCTATATGTTTGCTATCCGTTTTTTCGCCAAATATTCCGTATTGACGACTGAGCAGTATTCCAAACACCAAGATGAGAGTTGGCATTAACCTCACGGGTGCTTTCACTAGTGAAGTCGTCGTGTATTTCAAAGATCTTGAAGATACTCCGTTTGGCCATCTTTAAATAAATCTATAATGTGCGTGAAACAAAAAAAATATATCTTGGATCAATAAAGGTTGCCTTGGTGAAAACTATTTCATTATATAAAAGACGAAATTTTTTAACCAGTTCACTTAGCGGGAGGGCTTTAAACATGCACATATGTTGGGGTACTTTGGGAGATCAAATGACTCAAAATGATGTCCATTACGAAAGATATGTAATATTTGTTTTCTTAATTTTTGTCCTTTCTGCAACATTACATTTTCAATAGATATTTGCTCATTTCAAAAAAAAAAAAATTCCTTAAAAATACCTTACAATTAGAGAGGCACAATTGTTTTCTAAATAATTTTTCTTGTTCGGTTGTATAAAAAATTTAAATAATATCCTTATGCAAAAACGTCTATGTATGCAAGTTTCCATGAAAACATCTCTCAGACTTAAACATTGTAGCCTCAAGTTGACCCATTAAAATTTTAAAACTTGATGATTGGAAAGGACACTTTCTTTCATAAGAATTGCAAGATATGTTTTCGTAAACTTCTGCAAATACAATTGCCTTCTATGTATTTGGTGGATTTAATGTAAACATATGTTGCAGTTTGATATGGAAAGAAGTTTTATGTACATATGGATATAAGTATGTTCATATGTTAAGAATATTTAAATATGTAAACGTAGCTACGTAGCTACCTACGCGTAGATCGGGTTTACATCTGTGTGGCAAATGCCACACAAGCGTAAAAAAAGCGTAACCAACTAATTAGTAACGAAAAACTATTTGATTCAGACATGTATTTATTAAGTTAAACAGTTTCGTACATAATTAATAGACAATTTTATAGAATCCAAAATGATTGCAAACTGTTTAAATCAATAAATACATATATGTCTGAATCAAACAGTTTTTCATTGGTAATTAGTTGGTAACGTTTTTTTTGGGCAAATGACACACAAGAAATGCCAGATGTAAACTCAGCCGTATAAAGATGAAGAATTGAGAACCATGTAACCATTTTGACTACAATTTATTTAATTTATTATAACAATTAATGATGAATGAATTGATGAATTTTATTGAGACTTAAAAAAATCATTATAGTTTTTTTATAACAATTTTGTATCATTTTCAAATGTTATTTAACAACCATTAAATTTTTGGATAGTTTTCATAAACTTTAATGTACGCGGACAGGAGTGTGAAGTTATTTTCCATAAAAACTGTTTTTATTGTAAATGTCTATCAATTTCACATGCAATAGATATTCGTATTCGCGAATATGATCTTAAATAATGGTTTTCGAGGATATCGTTTTAATATTCGAATTCACGATTATCAAAAATTGACGTTCGGCACATGTATGTACATATGTATACATACAATACTAGTGATGCCCGAATATTCGTATTCGAATTGCCGAATATTCGACCTTTTTTAAATATTCGTATTCGTATTCGTATTCGCGAAATTTAGGCGAATACGAATATTTTTCCAAAAAAAAAATAAGTAAATTTATGCATAAATCCTAAATGATATTGAAATAAATGGTTAAAAATAAATTTTCATTACATTTTTAATAGAAATTTGTGCTATTTAACATTTTCAAATGCTATTAATGACGATCATTAAAATTTTGGGTAGTTTTTATTAACTTTAAAGTACACCAACAGTAGTATGGAGTTCTTTTTCATAAAAATTTTTTCATATTTCATTTTGCAGGCGTAAACAGAACGCCAATTTTATGTCTATAAATTTCACATTTAATATTCGTATTCGCGAACATCAAAATTAGACATTCGTTACATCACTAATACATATATACATAATATATTTAGGTAACACGTATGATCAATTAGAATCTAATTATTAGATAAATAAATGAGAAAAACATACCGAGAGCCTATATTCAAAATACTCAACTCAAAAAAGCTAACTTTTCAGTAAAGCAAAATAAATGATGTGCTTTTCATAATATGGTTTAAATATGCTTACTAATTTATGTCTGGAAAAAATATTTTATTTTGCACTGGCTTGCGTATTTTTATGGGATAGCATATTTTAGTCGATCAAAAAACAAATATTTTTTACGTTTACGTTTACGTTTAAATTTTATTAAACGTGTGAGTTCTTTTGATTGCTCAAATATAAAAATAAATAACACACGATTTTCTTATTTGCATCTGAACTTCCTGTTATTTGTGACTAAACAAATTACAACTTAACTTTTTATTACAACTTCTTTTATACTACAAAAACCGGATCTAGAATGTTCGCTAATAGATGGCATTGTAACATGCGTGTTTGTACTTACTAAAACCAACTGGAAGAAACTATTACCGCACAACGATGTGGCTTTTCAGGCGTATACCCAGTGAAAAAAAATGGAAGTCATTCTAGCGGAAGTACATTTTCATTGCTTCCAAAAAATCGATATTTTTAATTTGCCGAGAGTGAGCAAAAAACCATGTAGAAACTTATTTTAGTCACACAAAACCTTGTAACTCCTCCATAGTGTTAGAAAATACTCACCAGAATTTCAAAAAATTTATTGTTTTAAAGAAATTTATGAAGTATTTTTAGTCTAAAACTTAAAAGTTATTTGCTTAAATTTACATGAAAACACTGTTTCGGGCTTAAATTCTTATAAAAAGAAACGACCTGTTAAAAAAGGCAACTATTTACCCATTTTCCTAGATGAAAATATTATCATAGAAAACAAAAAAGGGAATTTTTCTTAATATCGCTTCCAATTCAGTGACCAGGCATCGAAAAAGAGAACTTCTTGCAATGACAATCCTATGTAAAAATCATTAGATCGGATCGAAATTTGCACTACTTCCGCATCGTAAACTCTACATTTTCATGTCTTTTTTGGAGTCTTTTTTTTTTACTGGGATATGTTTATTGTTGTTGCTATAGTGATTGCACGTGTATATATGTGTACGTCTAGTGCTTTACTTAAATACTTCTAGATAGTTCTTTGCATTAACCCTGTAGGACCATTTTTACGTAACAATATTTTGTCGGAAAATATATGATTTTTTTAATATATTTACTTTTTAAGCAATTTGTGAAATCTTTTACTCAATACTAGATATAACAAGTGAAAAGCTACAAGAAAAAACTTAAAATACCATAAAAAATAACTTAAGCTTGACTGAAAGCCTATTCCATCTCGAGGTAGTCAGCTTTAGCACTCTATAACTCATTCTCTAGTGTAACAGGGTCACTCTAAACTATCAACTTAGCAAACTCATATCATTGACTTTAATCGATGCATACTTATGTTTCTATTCGATTAACAACTCAAAAGTTATACATACATTACTAAGTTTTTTATCGGAACCCCTATGTACTAATATGTCAAAAGTGACAATATCTCAAAAACTAGCAATAGGATATCAAAATCCTTACCAGATTCGTTTTCAGCATGCCAAATGCAATAAGATGTGAGGTAGATTTACAATAAATTACTAGTTTTTTAAAAATATTGGAAATTTGCTGGGAGTTAGCATTTGTTTTCACCAAAAGAAATTATACTTTCAGATAGAAGAATGAGAAACATTAATATAAAACGAGGAAAAATAATTTTTTTGATTCGAAATTTATATTACAAATGAATATTGCATAGGGGAGTTATTTGCCATCAGAAACTAATTTTGACCAAATTAGAGTTAACGTCTTTGGAATAGAGGCTATCGATACGTATTTTTGTACGAAATTAGTAATTTTTTCTGTTACGTAACATTTTCAAAGACACCCTCCCCCCTTCATAACAAATCGTAACAAAACTCGAACCCCCCACCCCCTACAGCGTTACGTAATTATGGACAGTCCCAAAGTGGAACTTTTCTTAACGTGAAATTTTCATTCCCTTCGAACGAAAAATGCTTTCTTGAATATCCCGTGAAATTTTCCCCGCTATCAATCCACGTGAATGTTAAAAAGGGAAGAATATTTGTAAAGCTAAAAAATTAATTAAGAATCTGAAAAATTTGAATTTAAGAAACAAATCGAACAAATTTTAGGTTCTAAATGAAAGTTTTTTTTTACTTTAAAGTTGTACTCATTGAGGTGATCTGTTGATTTAGCTATTATTTCATTAAGTATACCACCGTGGTGCACTACCGTGATATTTACTGTCTGCGAACCAAAGAGATTCATACTCTATGAAAAAATGTGTTGTAGGGAATTATTGTTAACAATCGTAAGCATCACTTATTAATTTTGTCTTGAAAATAAATAGTTATAACTTTTAATATATAATTCGAAGAAAAATATTGAAATTATTCGATGCAATAATTAAGTTCGCCTGCAAAGATAAAGTAAACAAAGCCAAAAGAAGTGTGAAAAATATATTCATTACAAAAGGAATCAAAACAAGGAAAATATTTCTGAAAATATTTTCGAGGGAAAAAGTTTTTACAATAGGGGTGATAAAGTTTCTCTGGTTTGTTTTCAATTCAGTTACTTTTAATAGAAAAGGAAAATTTATTAATCAATATGTGTATAAAAAGCTTAAGAACGAAAAATTTATATTTCGATATCCAAGTAATCGAATTTCAGAAACGTTAAAGCATTCCATGCAGAGTCGTTTAAACGAAATTTTATTTTTCTGCAGAAGCTTCCAACGGCTGAAAACAATCTTTCGCTTTCAGGTGAAGAGGGCTTTATTGTGTTATTGCCTTGTGAAACATTAATATGTTGGTTGTTTTGTTGTTCGTTTTTTTATGAAGTACCTATCTTGGCGAAGAACGTTAAAATTATCGTCTCTTTACTTTACATCTGCTAGAGCTTTTTTTGATAACAGATTACAATTCTTGCTGCGAAGAATTATTATATTATTCTTAAAATTTTACAATTTTCTTAACTTTCGTTGCTACAGAATAATGTATAAAAGTCTTCAATGGAAAGTAAATTTGTTGTATTTTTAAACAAGATATAAGAATAATGTTAAAGTAAAACTTTTAAACGCTTTCTTGTCGGTTTCGGTTTTTATGGGTTAAAAACCGCCGTTTCGGCTTCGGTTAAAACCGAACGGCAGTCCCTAATATTTCCTGTTTGTGCTGGGGTTACTTTAGGTTTTTGTCTCATTGTCTGCTTAATGAAAGAGTACACATGACATCCTCTGTAGTCAGCAGTATTATTACCTCCACAATTACACAGAAAAAAAAAAGATTTGTGAATACATATAATTTATTTGTGAATACAATTAAAATATTATTTTAAAATGCACCTATAACGATTTTTGTAAATACAAACACACATTTGTAACATAACAAAACAAAATCAACTCAATTATTTCCAATTAAAATTATTGTGTTATTAACAATTGAGTTGTTAATAGAAAAAAATAATTTTTTTTATAAATTTGTTTTTCAAATTCTAATGTGTTGTTTCTTTGTTTGTATTTTTTATTATATTTTTTTAGAATTTTGTTTTTGTTAAATTTTAAAGATGTTTGGATGAGTCGAACCGGCAATCTCTTCTTATCTTTTGCTCATCTAAAGAGCAAATCGTTTTAGATAAGCAAATAATGAATACACACAAAATGCGAGTTCTTCTGCTTCTTCTACATGTGCGTATTCTGTTACGATATAATTTAACAAATAATTCTGTTGAGTAATTTAATTGACTAGAAAAATTTTAATTTGTTATATCAACAATGAATTTTTTGAGTTTTTGCGCCATGTATAAAATGATTTTGGTTAGTTCAGTTTATTGAAAAAAATTTCTGTGTTTGTCATATCAACAACTTAATTTTTTATATTAACTAAATATATATATATATATGAATTTAAATTAACTATTAACAATTTGTTTTGCTGGTTGCATTTTGATGGTATTTTTTCTGTATACAGCACCTTTTTTCATTTTGGTCATTTGTCTTATTTCAAATAGCAGTACCGTATAATTCACCGCACATAACACAAACAATAGGTATGTACATATGTATGTAAACTTGTTTTATTTTTTTAAAATCAGTAACCATTTTGCGGAAATAATTTGCTTCATAAATTTGAATTTTTGTTTCATCAATGTTACGACGCTTTCTTGGAATAATGTGAAATTTATTCTCATCAATGACTCTAGTACTACTAACTAAGTACACAGAAAAAACTAATTTTCCATTTCAAACACAAAATTCTCTGAATCAAATGCTAATTTTTTTTTAATTTAGGTCCTACAAAGAAATTTGTAAATTCAAATGCAAGATTTTGTAATAAATTGTTTGGAAAAAACCCCGATTTTTTCAATCAGCAGATTGTCTGATTCAATAATAACATTTTTTAATGAAAATAAAAAGTTAATAAAATAAATAACTTGTGTACAGTATGCAATTTCTATATTGGAACAGAAATATTCTCTTAACAATTTTGTTACAAGTATTTCTTTATATTAATTGTATCAACTAGAATTTATCGCTCCATATTGTTTTTTCTTTTGCTTAAAACAAAATTGGGTCAAACTATTTACTGGAATAGTGAAAAATATTTGCTTAATCAAAATTTTATTTCAAAAAAACTTTTGTTTGAAAATTTTTTGGGAATAATTTTTTCTGTGTAGTTCTTTTACGATCATATGGAGACGATTAAACCAAAGATTCTCTAGTACATTTTAGTGATCATCGTATATAATTTTATAATTTCTTGATTTTAGATGATTAATATATCTTAGTGTTTGAAAATTTCTCTTGAAACTCCTATAGTCCATTGTTTATAGTTCACGTCAAATCTTCTTATTTGATTTTAAATATAAGTATTTATTTGACTTTTTTTTAATTTTTTTATGTTTGTTAAGCTCGAGCTCGTTTTTATTAAATTGCAATTAATTTTTCGATATTTCGTTAACAGTTTGTTAACATCTTCTGGAAATAAGCAAGCCAAAACTAAAAAACCACCAGAACCGAAAAAACGCCAAAGCGCCAAATCAAAAAAACCCATATAAAAAAAATTCTTAAAACCGAAAAAAGCCGAAAAGACACAAATATACATATATACATATCTAGTATCCGTACGGAACCCTTCGTGCGAGTTACGAAAGTCCTCTTTCTATAATATTATACAATATTATATCACATTAAATTAGAGAAGTAAGCGTTTCGTTTGCTTGTTAAATATTTTATATATTTTAAGTTTTTAGGGCGTAATTGTGTAAAACGCAACACCAATTTTATATGGAAAAAATTTAAATTACAAAAACAACATACATCGTGGGCTTATATTCAAAAAGTGCTATCTGCAATTCTTGAATATTTTAGTAGACAAAATAAAACTGTTATTTCCTCGAAGTCCAAGAGCAACAACTGTATTTGATTAACATTACTAGAATTAAGATGTCTTCTCTAAATGGTACTATTCACCAAAATTTAGTTATAACCTTTGCACTTTGAGAAAAATAAAATTTTTTTGCGCTCTTCTAAAATTTTCAAGCCTTGCAGATAGCACTTTTTGAATATTAACCCTCTACATACCTCCGGCCAATGCACGCAGTGTGTATATTTACAGGAAGCCATTCGAGCTGTTTTTACCCCCCCCCCCCCCCCCCCCCTCATAACTTTGTTCACCGCAATCGTAAAACTATAAAATTTAAACCATAATTAGAATAAATTCATGTAACCTTATATGCGAAATTTAAAAATGAAACAATGAAAGGTTCCGGAGATATGTAGGTGCAAAAGTGCATATTTTAAGACATACTCACTGACTCACTGACCTATTGACTCACTCATCAATATTAGGAAGCTCTTCCGCTATAGCTAGAGATCGGAAATTTGGTACAAAAAAATATCTAGGTGTGCGATGAACTAGAAAAATCTGAAAACCTGAAAATTTTAACCAGGGGGCGGGGCTACGTCCATAAAAATTAGACTTTGTGCTAGTGAGCTGAAATTTGGTACACAAGTAGAACTATGTGTGAAATTACCTACAAAAATCTAAAAACCCTAAAATTTTTAGCAAGGGTCCGGGGCTACGCCCATAAAGCACAGAATTAAAACACATATCTAAAGCGTTTAACTCAAGCGATTTTATTGAAATTTGGCACACATGTTACAATAATAGATGGCTATAAATTTGTTAAAAAAAAGTGGGCGTTAATACGCCCATTTACTTTTAAAACTCCTAGTTCATGTACTTCCGGTCAACACATTTAAATGTAGTATTTATGTAACTACTATTATCCGTTTCCAACGAAACTAAACAGGAAAGATAAACACTAACCAAAGAAAATTTTGGATTAAAAAAAGTAGGCGGAAACACGCCCATAAGAATAAAAAATTAAAACTTGCACTAGTGAGCTGAAATTTGATAAACGAATAGTTATAGATTAAAAAATTACTAGAAAAATCTGAAAACTCAAAAATTTTACCAAGGTGGGTGGGGCTGCGCCCATAAGGCTCAGAATCTAAAACACGCCCATACATTTTAAGCCTCCTATTTCATATACATTTGAATATACTACATATTTATAAATTTATTACTATCCGTTTCCAACGAAACTCGACAAAAAAGATAACTAATGGCCAAAGAAAATCTTGAGATTGAAAAAATGGGCGGTATCACGCCCATTAGAAGAAAGAATTAAAATTTGCGTTAGTAAGCTGAAATTTTATAAAGAAGTACGTATAGATAAGGAACTGGTTAAAAAGATTTAAAACCTAAAAATTATAGCCAGGGGGAATGGCTAGCTCAGAATTAAAAAAAATCCAATGCGTTTAACTGAAGCGTTTCTGTTTTAATTTGGGTTACGTGTTGCAATAATACAAGATTATAAATGTTTTTTAAACAAAAATGATTGGATCAGCACATTTAAATATACTATTTATGTATTTATTATTAAACGTTTCCAGCGAAACTCAACAGGAGTGATGAACACTCGCCAAAGAAAATCTTAAGTTTGAAAAAGTGGGTTTGATCACGCAAATAAGAATAAAAAATTTACATTTAAATTTAAGTTAGCAGATTATCTTCAAATTATACGACATTCTTACGGTTACAAATTTATATAATACATAGCATATTTCAGTGATAGGTATTGTGCCAAACAAGAACTTGGTAAAATTTTTTATCTCACTACTTTTGATGGCCGAAATTTTGGAAAGGAACTTGACCTTTTTTCACATTTATGTTTTTGCGAGGGTTTAAATGTACTAACTGCAACAAACTTGATTTTCTTTTAACCTTCAAAAATCCCAAAAAAACCTGAAAATAAAGATTTAAGAAAAAACCAAAATTTGAAAAACAAATATCCTGCTTTAAAGATATTTTTGAATAATTAGGAACCAAACAACATAAATGCAATAATGGAGTCGACATTTACACTTTCAATGCATGAATTACTAAAAGGTGCTCAACGAATTCACGAATATAGAGGCAATGATGAATTTGCCTTAACATCATTTCTGAGGGAAGATGATACATTGTTCTTACTTGTGCAAAATCAACCGCAAGTAAAACATTACATATGTTTATCAAAGGATTATTATCAACAAAGTACAAGGAGAAGCACTTCACGTCCTAAGAACTTTAGGAGCAAATCCAAGCTGGGAGGAGACAAAGCAAGTGCTCATTAACAATTTTGGAGTGAAAGAATCGTATCATCAATTATATCAAAATACCTCAGAAGCAAAAAATAAGGGTATTGTAAGTTATTATAAGTATCTTAGAAATATTTTATGCAAAATTAATGAAAAATATGAACACGATACTGAAAAACCAGTAGAATTTAGCCCCTTATATGCAGAGAAGATCATTTTAAAAACTTTTGTTAATAACATAAATGTTAATTTAGCTTCAATTATAATTAACAGAAATTTAACAAAATTAAGAGATGCTTTTAGTTTACTAGAAAATGAAGGTCTTATAAGAAATGAGATAGGAGAAAAGAGATTTAATATAAATCAAAATAACAAAGATAACAGTAGAAAATAGGAAAATAATGGAAATAATTATAGAGACAATAACAACAGACACTTAAATAATCAGGCAACAAATTATTCCTACCAGAATAGAAATCAATTTTCTAAAAATTTTCAGAATTCAAACAGACAGAAAAATTATTCTAATTATCGAAATTCCCAAAACGATGGTAGAACAACTTTTCAACCTGTAAAAAAAAGTGAAAGTTCTAGACTTAATGATAACCAAATGGATGTAGAACATATTCAAGAAGGCCAAGAATTTTATGATAGTAAAGAGGTAATTTTTCCGATAATAAATCTGAATATAGGACGAAAAAAAATCAAAGCCCTAATTGATACAGGATCTACTACATCACTACTTGACCAAAACAAATTACCACAATACAAACGATTGTCACTAAAACGTCCCATAAGATTTACATCTTTGACTGGCAGAACAACTTTAAGTAAAGAGATTATTACTAATTTATCTATGGAATTTTGTATGAAAGCGACTATGTCTTGGAAGTTGCCAACACTTAAAGGAAAAAAATTTTACGCGATTTTAAGGCAAAACTTATTAAGGCCACTTGGTGCTGTAATAGATACGAACAAGGGTCATATGGCTATTTATAATAATATTATTGAATTTTTAAACTTGTGCTCATATCGATAAAATGAAATACATCAGTTGGACAGTTTGACACAATTTTAAGACTTGAGATACCAACAACAGTCAAAGGCATTAAATCATTTCTCGGACTAACAGGTTATTACTGTAAATTTATTAAAGATTTTGCGATGGTGGCTTATCCTATAATTAAATAATAAAAAAAAAAATACTAAACTAAATTGGAAGGATTCCAATTATGTTATGGCTTTTGAGAAATTAAAAAAAATATTACCGAAGCACCAGTGCTTAAATATCCTGATTTTAGAACAGTTTCAATTTTCAATAGAGGCTAGCTTAAACTCTTTAGGAGCTGTTTTACAACAACATGGACATCCCATTAAAATCAGCATGAAAGAAATTATTCTGTTACGGAAAAAGAACTATTAGGAATCGTGTGGTCTACAAATTATTTTAGACCTTATATATGGGGTCAAATTTCAGATTCTTTCAGATCATCAACCACTGAGGTGGCTTTTAGTGAAATCTCAATTTAAAGAGTTGAATCCCAGACTTCATAGATGGATACTAAAACTAAGTGAATTTAATTTAGACTTTGATTCAGACATACATATATTAATAACTGCAATGTTTGCAATAGTGCTTGACCGAAATCCGATTAAAGAAAAATTTAAACAGACAAAAACCCCAACTGACATTAGACAAATTATTCATATGGATGTGTACACTAACTCAAAATTCAATTTAGTGACTTTTATTGATAAGTTTTCCAAATTTTATACTGCATACTATTTAGAGGATAGAACTAACCAAACAATTATTGAGAAGCTTATGTTATACAAATCTCAAAAGGGACATTTGGATAAGATAGTTGCCGACAATTTAAAAAGAATTTAAAAGTATAAATATTAGGGAATATTTTCAAAACGAAAATATAGAGTTTCACCTAGTTAAACCTAATAACCATACTGGCAATGCTGATATTGAAAGACTGCACAGCACAGTTGGTGAAAAGATTAAAGTATTAACAATTGAATTTGAGAATATGAGTAGAAAGGATAAAATGAGTAAGTCCATAGAACTTTACAATAACAGTTTTCATACTGTAGAGTACGGTCATTTCGACAAGATTAAAAAACATAATACTATTAAGACACATAAACAAATTTACAGTGAGAAAAGAAATAAAAACAGAGAAATGTATCAGGAACAGAGGGACGAAGGTTATATAAAAAATTATAAGGCTCTAAGGCACAAAGAGCAACCTAAGTTCAGAAAAAGTAAACTTCAGATTATGCATAGCTCAAACATAAAGAGACCACCAAAGTATGATGAATTTGTAAATATAAGACACACACATTGTAAATAAATGTACCCTTAACATTGATTTTTTTTTTAATTTTTATACATACATACATATATTGTTAAATAATAGTTAAAAACGATTTAAATTTTAAAAAATTTCCACAAAAAAAACATCAACAGAATAAATTATGGTAAATTAGTTTTAAGTATTTGAATAAAACATTTGGTTTGCTCTAATATAGTTTTTTTTGGACTCAGGAGAGTCCTTTATTTAACATTGGAGAAATTACGAAAGTACACTTTCTATAACATTATACAATATTTTATCATATTAAATTAGAGAAGTAAGCGTTTCGTTTTCTTGTTAAATATTTTATATATTTTAAGTGTTTAGTTTTTATTGCTTTTTAATAAGACAAACATATATAATTTTCAAATAAATAATTTGTGTATTAATGATTAATTACTTAATTTGCGCGAGTAAGAGCTACACCAAAGCAAGTTTAAGATTTTTTTCAGTATGAGAATAAATCTTTGTACAATAAAATACGCCTCTTTCAATACTATTTCAATCAGCATTGCGGAATTTTTACAATCAATTTTACAAACCATAATAAGATAAATAAATTCAGTGAAGTGCGACTTTGACCCGCGCACGAAGGGTTCCGTACGGGCACGAGATATGTAATTCAATACGAACAATATAAACTATAGTTTTGGCATTTTTTTCGTTTTTGGGTTTTTTCGGTTTTAAGCGTTTTTTTAGTTTGGGGGTTTTTTGAATTTATTGGCGCATTCTGAGTTTTTGCACTTTTTTTCACGTTTTGACGATTTTTTTTTGGTTTTTGAAGTTTTTTTTAATTTTGGCGACTTTTATTATTTTGGGAATTGTTTTTAATTTTGGCGTTTTTTTCATATAGGTGATTTTTTTTGGCTATGGCGATTTTTTAGTTTTGGCACTTTTTTTTCGTTTTGAGGATTTTTTTCGGTTTTTGGCGTTTATTTTAAATTTTGGCGATTTTTTTCGTTTTGGCTATTTTTTTCACATAAAGAATTATTTTAATTTTGGCGAATTTTTCGCGTTTTGGCGATTTTTTTTCGGTTCTTGGCGTTTTTTTCATATTGGCAATTTTTTTTCATTCAAACGATTTTTTCGAATTTGGCGATTTATTTTAGTGCTAGAATTTTTTTTTTAATTTTGTCGATTTTTTTCGATTTGGCGATTTTTTTTAAATCTTTGGCGATTTTTTTCAGGTTTTGGCGTTTTTTTCGGTTTGGCGATTTTATAATTTTCGGGTTTTTTTAGTTTTACCGTTTTTGAAAATTTTAAGAGTTTACCTCTTACGGTCTCCAAGATATAGCAAGTTGTCAAAATTACATAGTGAAAATTGCATTAACTGATGGACCACCCTTTAATTTAAATTTTATAATATTTTAATGTTTATTGTTGTAGTCTATATAAAAATACACTAATTTTACAAATTTCAAGTGTCAATATACATATGTACATACAATTGTATGTATATTACATGGGATTTTAGCATTTTTCGTCGCTCGTTTTGGAGCAGCCTTTAATTTCTAATTCTCATGTATTTGTTGCTGTAGTGGCCAAGGTTCTACATACTCCGTCCAAATTTCAGGTCCGCAGCTCTTACGGTTCCTGAGAAAATACCGTGTGACGGACAGACGGACAGCGTAGCGAAAACAATAGGGTTCTTTTTTCTCACCTTTGATGTACGGAACACTAAAAATGGTGCTTAAGATCTATTAAATCATATCCGCAAAGTAAAACGGTCTTGTTGTTGTAAATAATTTGTATTGTGTAAATAATAACAAAAATTCAAAATTTTAAAAATGCCGATATATCCAGAAAAGATGTGATATCTTCTCAGAGCCTGGACCGATTTTTTCAAACATAGCTGAGAATACTCTCGATCAAGTCACCTTTCAAACAGAATAAACTGAATCAAAATCGGTCCAGCCGTTTGGTCTGTACAAGTACTTGTACAGACACACCAGATACACAGACACACACTACAAACTTATAACACCCCTTTTTTGGTCGAGGGTTAAAAAGAAAAATTTCATTATATCGTCGGCTTAGAGTGTAAACCTGCTAAATCCACTTTTTATAGCATAAGACATTTTAATGCATTTCGAAATAGAAATAGACGCCTCATCGACTTGCTAAAATATTTACAGTAATTTTGACTTAGCTGCACAATCAACTTTGCACGGCTGTTTGTGCAAATAAGTCAAAAATTCTGTTATCTTAAAAAAAGGATTTTGAACAATAATTACAGAAAAAATATATTTTGTACAGTTAAGTCAATGTGCAGTTAAAATTGATATTTTGTATGAAAATATTGTGAGATTACGAAGTTTTTATCTTAAATGTGCAAACGAATATGTATTGGAATTTAAAGAATAGTGAAAGAAATTTACCATTTTATGCAGTTAAGTCCAAAGTGCACTTAAGCAACAGGCAGCTAAATTAAAACTACTGTATTTTAATTTGATGCTCTACTTATCGTTGAAACTTAAGGTATTAAGTCAATTTCTTATGCTTTTTATTTTGTATCTCTAGTAAAGTTTACTGAAAGTGAGTTAGCAGGTTTACACTAGGTTAGGTTAGGTTAGGTAGGGGTGGCAGTCAGAAACCCGGACTCACTTAGACCGTTTTGGTCCATTGTGATACCACGGAGACTCTGCTTATGCGGAGTCCCCACCGTCGAACCATCCAGAGCTCAGTATAAAGCTGCTAATACGTTGAAGTTTAACACCAGCAACGTCAGAAAGTTCCCTGAATTCAAGAGCGCCCATTGTGGCCATTCTCTTTCCTGACAAAGAAAATGTTCTATGCTTTCCTCTTCATCAATATCTTGGCAGCTACGGCAAAAGTCGTTGTGTTCAACCCTTAGCCTTTGTGCATGCCTACCTATGAGACAGTGTCCGGTTAACACGGACACTAGAATCGAGATTTGTTTCCTATTCTTTGAAATTAGGTAATCCGTACTTTCTCTATTTAGGTGAGTCCATAACTGCCTTGTGATCACTCAATCATTTCTCGTGACCCACCTTCTATTTGTTTCATCCTCTGTCTTGCGCCTAAGTCTGAGTTTGCAAGAGAGTAGGGGTAGACCTACACATTCCAAATCCAGTGGAACCTGTAAGGTTGTCCCAATTCTAGCAAGCTCGTCAGCCCTAGAGTTCCCCTGTAAGCCTCTATGCCCCGGGATCCATATGATCCTAATATCAAACTGCTCTGCCATCTCATTTAGAGATGATCGGCAGTTGAGGGCTGTTGTTGTTCTTAGAAGCGAGGATTCGAGGGCCATAATAGCTGCTCGACTATCGGTGTAAATGTTAATTAAAGTCGTTGAAGTGACATTCACTTTTAACCAGTTCGCAACTTCTCTTATAGCAAGGATCTCTGCCTGAAAGACACTGCAGTGATCTGGAAGTCGCCTTGCAATGCGAAGACCTAAAGCCCTCGAAAAGACCCCATAGCCCACACCCTCATGTGTTTTGGAGCCGTCCGTATAAAAATCAACACTTTTTCTTCTACCTGGAGTTCCATTCATCCACATTTCTGTAGATGGTATCCAGGTTTTATAAAGACGTTCGTGTAGTAGAGCAGGGGAGGTTTGGTCAATCCTCCATCCCCTAACTTCACCATCGAGTATTCTGCAGTGGCCGGTTCCATTTCCGTTCCACAGAGAAACACATCTAAGACGGATTGCCGAGGACGTTGCCATCTCCTTCCCTACTAGATCTAATGGTAGTAGATGAAGAAGCATCCCCAGTGCATCCGTAGGAGTGGTGCGAATAGCACTGGTTACATACAAGGATGCAAGTCTTTGCACCTTGTGTAAGGTGTATAGATACGTCTTTTTCTCCAGGGATGGCCACCACACGATCATGCCATACATGAGAATTGGACGTACTATTGCAGTATAGATCCAATGAACAATTGTTGGGGTAAGACCCCAATTCTTCCAAATGGATTTTTTTGCATAGATATAGTGAAATTGTTGCTTTTTTCACTCTCTCTAGAATATTCGCCTTGAAACTCAGCTTTGAATCAAGAATAACACCAAGATATTTTGCAGTGTTGGACACTTTTATCTCCGTATTATTAAGTGCTATAGGTCGGAAATCAAGTATCTTATACTTCCTGGAGAAAAGGACTAGTTCCGTTTTATTAGGATTAACGGCGAGCCCACGTTTCTCCGCCCATTTTGTCAAATATGAAAGACCATCCTGTAGGATGTCCCTTAATGTTGTGAGGAATTTTCCTCTTACAGCTATTGCCACATCATCAGCATAAGCCACGATTCTGCACCCCCGCGATTCTAGAGATAGCAGCACAGGATTCAGAGCTAAATTCCACAATAGTGGCGAAAGAACTCCTCCCTGTGGTGTACCCCTATTTACAAAGCCGGTCTGCCTAGAAGCTCCTAGAGCCGCAGTTATCCTACGGTGAGTTAGTAGATTTTGAACCCACTTACACAATCCCGCGCCAACCCCCAGATTCGACAATGACTCAATTATCGCATCTGGAGATATATTATTAAAAGCCCCCTCAATATCCACGAAGGCTACAAAGGTATATTCACCTACAGAAAGAGATTTCTCTATCGTGCCAACCAGCTCATGTAGAGCCGAGTCTGTTGACTTTCCCGTTTGATATGCATGTTGATGCGGGGAAAGTAGTTTACTATTGATGGTTTTGCGGATATAATGATCAACCATCCTTTCTAATGTTTTCAGAAGAAAGGATGATAGATTTATAGGTCTGAAGTCCTTCGGTGTGGTGTGAGAGCTTTTACCAGCCTTCGGTATAAAGACCACTCTCGCTTCCCTCCACTTTTCAGGAAAATAACCCAGTCTTAGACAACTGGTGTAAATTCTCAGTAGCCTTGGGGCTACGAGATTCGATACTTTCAATATCTCCGCCGGTATGATACCGTCAGGTCCTGGTGACTTGTAGGGCTTGAAACTTCTCAGAGCCCAATTTAATGTCTGCATATTGACAATGTCAGATATATTTTCCGCAGGTATAGGGTAAGGATCAGATGTCTGAATCTCAGACACTGAGTTACCCGGAAAATGAGTGTCCAGCATGGTTCTTAACGACTCCTCGCTGGATGTAGTCCACGTCCCATTGGGATTCTTTAAATACCCCAGGGTGCAGGGAGTAGTGGACAAAATTTTTCTCATGCTAGAGGCTTCTGAAATATTTTCAATATTTTCACAAAACTTCTTCCATGTTCTATTTTTAGCAATTCTTATCTGCTTTTTATACTCTTTTAATTTACCCTTATAAGCTATCCAGTCCAGTTCATTTCTGGATGATTTAGCCTTATTGAAGAGTTTTCTACATGTACACCTACGCAATTGTAACTCTCTATTCCACCAAGGCGGTTTCTTTTTCCCCTTTGGCTTATTCAAAGGGCAAGATGACTCTCTTGCATTTTTGAAGATTGTAGTAATGTTATCAACCTCACAATCCAAATCAGAAGTTTCTAGAAGTGACGAGTCTCCAATCACTCCTAATTGTCTAGAAAAAATGGTTCTATACAGACGCCAGTTTGTCTGCCTAATATTTCGGGAGATTTCTACCACAGGTGCGCGCTCCCTAATACTAAACTCAATAAACCTATGATCGGAAAAGGAATGTTCCTGAAGTACACGCCAATTCATGATCCTATCGGCTACCGAATCAGACGAAAAGGTAACATCCTGGACTTCCTGTCTGTTCCTTGTTATAAAAGTAGGTTCTTGACCTCTATTACAAATGTTAAGGTTAGCACTAACTACAAATTCAAAAAGTTCCTCACCTCTTTCATTAGTGTCCGTACTTCCCCAGATAGTATGATGTGCGTTGGCATCAGGATGATATGGTGACCAGCGTTTACCGCCGCATCCACAAAGTTTCTCACCACTACCGACGGTAGAGGACCTTGATCGTCGTGAGCGCAGCACACCGACGCCAGCCAGTAGCATGTATCTCCGACTTCCACGTTAACCGCCGTTATGTCTCTGCCGCTGAAGTTAGATAATAAAAATGTATAAAGGTGGTTCCTTACCAAGATGCAGGTTCTATTGTTACCTTCATTCTTGACGGCTAGCATCTTAAAATCTTTGGTCCTTAGTCCGCAAACCCTGCCACCACTAATCCAGGGTTCTTGGCCTAGGACTATGTCAACTTCGCATGTTGTCAAGCGAAGCTGAAGAGCCGCTGAGGCTGCTTTAGAGTGGTGGAGATTTATCTGCAGCAGGTTCAACATCCGCTACGAAATCCATCTCCACGACCGTTTTATCGGACTCGTCGTCAGTCTCAAGAAGAAGGTCACTGTCTTCGCCGTAATCAGCGTCGAACAGGCCTGAGGCGCCTCCGAGAATTTCAGAGTCGGATGTAATATAGCCATCCTTTTCCGAAGATTCTCGCAAGCTGGCCTTCTTCTCCTCCTCTTCAGATTCTTCCTCCACAGCGTTTCCACACACTGTCTTGGATTTATCCGTCACTGCAGACTGATCTCCTTTGTACACCTTCAGCGTAACCTGTCCAAAGGCGTACGATAAGATATTATTGGACTTGGCCAAGTGAGGAAGGGTTTCAGCGTTTAGTATAATAATTACACCACGTCTGTCCCCCTCCGCCTCACCGAACCTCCCCATCTTCCAGTTGCCGGTTGGAAGTGAGGGATTACAGTCCTTTAACAACTTTATCGCTGCTTCAGCCGTGTCTGGGAATGCCGGAATCCATGCATGCGCGCGTGGTCGGGATGGAATGTCGCTCTTGTTGACAAGATCGATTTTCGCACCCGGCCACGGCTCTCCCATCCTGCTAATAGCTGCCTTGTACAGGTCCGCCGATCTTTGGTCTCCAAAGGCCATCACTAGGGATGGGCAAAAAAAATATTGATATATCGAAATGTTGATATTTATTTGAGAAAAAAATATGGATATATGTATATCGCCGCTATTTTAAAAACCGATATGTCGGTTCTTATTTGCGAGTATTGGGTTTCGATATTTTTAAGAGCTTTATAAGATTTTGCCGTTTTTCAAAAATTTTGCTTCAAAAAAGCAGGATTTTACTATCCTGATATCGCTGCTGATTTTTGTATGGCGAGTTCTTTGTTTGGAGCACTACATTTTTGCTCAGTATTAAATCACTTTTTTTCCTGTAGTTTTTCATATACGTTCACTGCTTTTTAACAAGCTCGTAATTTAAAGCGAAGTATGATGCGCTTTATTGCCCTATTGCTTCAAAAAACATGAAAATTTTTTACTGGGACGTTATTGGCAACAATTTGATGAGAAGAAAAAAAAACAGTCAAGGCGCATTATACGATGACCCCACTAGGCCAGGTGACTTTTGGTTGTTAACTAAACTAACTAAGCTGCAGACATAATGTCTTTTGAATATACTGTGTCGGAAACCAATAACCAACCGACGAAATGTCGAATTTGGTTTGTATGGTATAAGCCCAAAACAATGCTCTTATATCGTCAACAATCACTCTAAAATATTAAGTTTTGTATGATGTTTGACATTTCTTACAACCTGACAAGACAATATAACGTTGCATCGACAAGTGTTATGGTAATTTATACCAACAAAGTTCACGCGGTTTTTGTGCTGTAATATTTGTTGTAGGAACAGGGCTAACTTTTTGATGTGCCTGGGTCAATATATGGATAAACTACAAGTAATTTTTTATGTGGTTTTGGTTATTGCTTTATTTGATTTGTGTAAAGAAATATGCCGTCTGTGTGGAAATTAAAAAAAAAGAAAACAAAGAACCCGCGTCTTGCAATTTGTGTTGTAAGACATACAAAACCTGTGGAAATACAAAGCAGGTTTGTGCCAAAAATGAACAAATGAACGACTTGGACTCAGCTCTATCAGCCACTTGTTTTAGCAAAAAAAAAATATTCCATACAGTACTTTTTTTTGCATATTGACTTTAAATTAAAATGATTATGTAACATATTTATGAATATGCACTATGTTAGTATGTGTATTTATTTCGTAATTTGGAAAATGTTTTGATGAAATATTTTTTCATATAAAAAATATCGATGTATCGAAATTCCGATGTTTTAAAAAAATATATATCGATACTGTACAAAAATATCGATACGATATATATCGATATATTTTTCCCATGTGCCTATCCCAAGTTTAGACCCTAAGCCGACGATATGAAATGTAAAACAGTGCAAGAGCAAAGTATAGTATTATAAATTAATAATAATAATAATATTATTAAAAATATTTTAATAAAATGATTAATAATGAGGTATTATCTCTCTTTTTAAAAAGAGGGACCTAAGCGTAAGAACCGGTTTGGTTCAGGAGAGACATTTTAAAGATTTAAATACGTGTATCTTTGGTGTACCATCACTGAGCGTGTTGGTATTGGTCAGGAACGTGTTGGTCAATCTTGAAAACGCGCGAATTATGAGTCCGAGGGTTCTTTTGTATATAAAAAAAAAAGATTTTTATTTTATTTTATTTTGCTTTAACAATCATTAACTAAATGCAATACAATTCAAAACTGAGCTGTTTTCTTAAGTTTACTTACAATATAAATAATTTAATTTTTCTTATTTAGCTGACGTTTGGGGAAAATGTTCATTTAGCAATTTTGTATAAAATTATTTGCGAAATAAAAAGGTCGGCAGTTTATTGAATTGGTAAATAGAACGTTTTATTATTGTTGCTGATTTATAAAAAGTAAGTGTGTTGAAATACTGAAATTATTGTTGTTGATTTATAAAAAGTAAGTGTGTTGAAATACTGAAATTATTGTTGTTGCTGATTAATGAAAATTGAGTTTATTGAACTAGTGAAATTATTATTGTTGCCAATTAATGGGTAAGGAATATGTTGGACTATTAGAATGTGTGGTTGACTTAACTCCTCCCTCGTTTGACTGAAAACTCTCCTGAGTTTTTATAATTAGTGTAGTTTTGTGATTTTTTAATTTTTTATATATGTGGAATATAGCTATTGCACTCAAGGACAATAAACTGAATGTCAAAGTTAGGCCATTAAAAGCGTAGTTAATATTTTTATGAAATCTAATTTCTTCAATTTTCTTAATATTCTCGATTTGATTTGAAACTATTTCGTCAAACGTCAGCTGAGTTGTAATATTATTTAGAATAAGGTTATTGTTAATCAAAAAATGTTGTTCAAACTTATCATCATAATTACAATAAAGGTCTCCATTTATTTCTAATTTACAATCATTAAATGTTATCATTTGATTTCCTTTTAAATAAAACTGTCTATTATTACAAGTACTATTAACAATGGAATTTACGTGGTTTTTTATAATTATTAAGCCGGGTTTTATTTCTATAGTTTCCATTTGAGTGTTTTTTCTTCTTAAACAACTGTTTGTAAAAATACATAGTTTAAATTTTTTTAAATTGCTTCTTTTTGCTTCGTTATTAAAATCGTACATTTTATTGTTTATCTTTAAAATTTCTCTATTTTCGAAGATAAGTTCTTCTTGGTTTTCATTAGGTATGGATACAAAAAATGATCGTTTTACTCTTCTTAAATCTTTGGGTATTTGAATTGCAAATATTATTTTATTTTCTTTATAGTGAGCTGCACTTACTTTGGTATTTTGTATCTTATAAAGATCAATATTGTAACGAATTATTTCTTCACTTGTTAATACATTATTGTTCATAGTGTTTGTTTTTGCAGCTAGAAGATTATTTTGTATATGTTCAACATTATCTAGCAGAATTTTAATTTTCAATAATATATCCAGATATAAGACCTTATTTTCTAATATTTCATCGTTCTTAGATATTTGGTTTAATTTTGAAGTAATCTGTGTCCTATCGTTTTCTATTGCGTCTTTTAGCTTCGAAATTGTGCTGTTAAATACGTGATTTATTTCAATGCTTTTGTTTATGTCGTCTATTATTGCATGATTGTTGTCGTCAATAGTCTGTAAATGTCGTTCAATTTCTGTCCTGTCAAAGTCATCCATTGTGCCGTATAGCCATTTCATACCTGTTCCTACAAAGTTAATTAGTCCTCTCGGATGTCTAGTGGGGGTGATGGTTTGGAGTTTTGATTTTGTCTTTTCTAGTTCTACTTTCAAAAAGTGTTTGTCGTTGAGATTTGGTATTAGTTTTATGTTTTCTTCGAGTCCTTCTATAACATGCTGTATTTCTTTAGGGTCAATTATGTGTAAGATAGTGCTGTAGCTGTACGTTATGTCTACGTCTTCTAATGCGATTTCAGCGAAACCGTTGGTGCTATTGATGTTTTCGACAATCAAGGTGGCATTGCTCACAGTAAAAAGCGTCATCATTATTGTCATTAGGAGCATTGTATGTACCTAAAAATTTAGTAATTCTTTTTATGTTTGTTGGGTGAATATTTTCTAGTTTCATATTTTTGTATCTAGGTTCGTGTTTATGTCTAAGAGCTTTATAATTTTTTGCGTACCCTTCCTGATTTGTATTTTCGTATTCTTCTCTGTTTATGTTTAACTTTGTGATATGTCTTTCTTTGGTGTTTCGCAGTAAGTTATAAATATTATTTTTTTCAACTTTCCCATTTCCTATGTCTATTGGTCTTTCTTTTGTTACAGAATGAACAGATTTGTTGTACCATTCAGTACATTTATATACCTTTTCTTGAACTGATAATCCTGAATTTTCGATTTCTAACGTTCTAAATCTTTCTCCTAGGGTATTGTGAAATCTTTCGATATCTGCATTTCCCGTATGGGAATTTGGTTTTGTAAAGTGGATTTCTATTTCTTCTTGCCTAAGAAAGTCTTTTACATTTGTTGAGTTGAACTCATTGTCAGCAACTATACGTTTTGGTTTTGGGTTGAGAGAGAAATACAAACGAAGCTTTTCTATAAGTGTTATACTGTTTCTGTCTTCTAGATAAATAGTGGTGGCTTGTTTCGAAAATTTGTCTATGATAGTTAGAAAACTATGTTTCTTAATTACATACGTGTCCATGTGAATAATTTCATTCGAGTCTGTGGGAGTTTCTGTTATGAAGTATTTTGGTTTGTATGGTTTTCTGTCATATTTACTTCTACAACAGATATCGCAGTTGTTTATATATTTTTGAATAAGAGATTTAAGGTTTTTGAAATATATGGTGTTTTTTAATCCTTGATAATTTTCGTTTATTCCAGCATGACCAGTTTCTTGTTTATGGTATTTTTGAATATATCTGAGGGCTTCTTCTTCATTTCTCATGTCTTTGGCATGATATGAGCATCTATAGAACTTTACACTTGTGTTAAATAACTCTATTAGTTTTTGTTGTACTAAATTGTAATCAGAATCCGAAATGCCTGAGTATATTCCTACTTTGCCTGTTTTTATAAATCTCCTAAAGATGTCTGACATGAATCCGCTTCTAATATCATCTAAGCTTACAAAAATTTTTCGTTTGTTCTCTATTATTTTAATTTCTTCTGTTTTACTTTCTGTTAAAATTATTTGGGTGTAGAAACGGTTAACAACGGAATTTAATATAGGAAAGTGATCATTTAATTCGTTTTCCTGGGAATGAACGGTAGCGGCTGTACTCAAGTTGTCTATGTTAATGTCTCCAGATTGCTCATTTATTGCACAAATTTCGCCTGTATCTGCATTGATTCTGCTGAGGAAATCAGCCAGAGTATTTTCTTTACCTTTAATTTACCCAATGTTGATATCGTATTCGCCAAGTTTAAGCAACCAACGTTGAAGTCTTGGGTTTATGTCTTTTCCTTTATGTTTGGTTTGCAACCATTTCAATGGCTGGTGATCTGTCATAAGGTCAAAGTTCCTTCCATATACGTATGGTCTAAAGTAGTTCACGCCCCAAACAATAGCCAACAGCTCCTTTTCTGTTGTGGAGTATTTTCTTTCGTGTTCGTTTAGAGTTCTACTTGCGTAACTGATGGGGTGGTTATCCTGTGTTAGTACTGCTCCTATTGCGAATTCGCTGGCATCTGTTGCTAGTTTAAACTTTCTTTTAAAATCCGGGTATTTTAGAATGGGTGTGTCGATTAGCAATCTCTTGAGTTTATAAAATGCATCCGTGTATTGAGGATCATTTGTATTTATTTTAGTGTCCTTTTTTAAATATTTTGTTAAACCATGTGCAATTTTTGCATAATCTTTTATAAACTTCCTGTAATATCCGGTTACGCCTAAGAATGATTTGATTTGTTTCTGAGTTACGGGAAGTTTCAGGCTTTGAATAGTTTCGATTTTGTTTGGGTTAGGTTTGATTCCTTCAGTAGTAAGGATATGTCCTAGGTATTCGGTAGATTTCGCAAAAAACCTGCACTTATCAACTTGAATCTTAAGATTATGTTTTCTAAGAGCATTGAAAATCTTCTGTATGCTATCCTTATGTTCTTGTATTGTACTGCTAAAAATCAAAATATCATCGAGATATACTACACATATTTTGTTGATGTATTCTCTTAGCACCGAATTGATTAACCTTTGAAAAGTAGCAGGAGCATTTTTTAGTCCAAAAGGCATACGAAGGAATTCGTAGTGGCCAAGTGGAGTAGAAAATGCCGTTTTCTTTCTATCTTCCTCTTTATTGAGGATCTGGTGGAAGCCTTTGGCTAGATCGAGTGTAGTGAAGTACTGTGCTCGACCTAATTTTTCTAGTATGGTGTCAATATGTGGAATTGGGAATTTGTCGCTAATAGTAATTTCATTCAAGGCTCTGTAATCTATCACAATTCTCCACTTTTTTTTATCTGAATTGTCCGACTTCTTGGGTACAATCCATAAGGGAGAGTTATATGGAGATACGCTTTCTCTTATTATTCCTTGTTCTAACATTTCTCGCATTTGCTTATTGATTTCTGCTTCATGAATTTGGGGATATCTGTATATTTTTGAATATACAGGTTTATTGCTAGTTGTTGCTATCTCATGTTGTACTTCATGAGTGTGAGTAAGTGAATTACCCTCTTGAAAAAATAGGTCAGAATTCTTAGAAATAAGTTCTGTTAAGAAATTCTCTTCTTCTTTATTCATGTCCTCATGTATTAATTTATTCAAAATGTTGTCTGATTGCGCCTCTAAAGTTTGTATTTCTTCTGAACTGTATGGGCAAGAGCCTATAAACTTGATGTTATTACCGTTTATCTGTAAAGAGTCTTCTTCGAGATTTATAATTGCTGAAAAGGCTTTTAATATATTTTGCCCTATTAAACCATCGAAATTTTTACCATTGAAGTTGGTTAGTTTCCAACACATAAGATTGTCTTCTTTAAATTCTTTGGGAAGAGGTGTGATAATTTCTTCGTCAATACAAAAGTTTCCATTTATTGTATAAAGAGATACTGGTTTATCTAATTTTGTTCTTTTAAATTCAGGTAATAATGTCTTGTTAAGCAATGAAGTTGTGGATCCTGTATCGAGTAAACATTTGAGGGTTGTGTTACCTATCCTTAGTTCAACTATCAGTAAACGAATTTTTGGGCTTGATACTGAAAATTTGTTTCTCCTGTATTATTGCTTTCAATATGGTCTACTTCCATTGGAGTAGGTCTGTTATTGCCTAGGGTTCGATTTAAATATTGGCTACGCCTAGATTGTTGAGTGTTATTTGTGTTAAAAAAATTGTTATGAGAAAGAGTGGAATTATTAGTTTGTCGAGCTTGAGGAGGGCTATTATTGTATGAGTTTTGGAAAGTCGGTTTCTGTTGGTATGTCATGTTCTGTCCGTTTTGGTTGTAGTTTCTATGTTGTTGGTATTGTTGACGTGTATATGAATATTGTTGAAATCTATTGTCATATTGTCTCAGTATTCCAGTCTCTTCCAAGACGTAATAAGCTTCTCTAAGTGTGGATATATTTCTACTATAAACTATGCTAGATAAATTTGGGTGGATACCATTCAAAAATGTTTTAAGTATAATTGATTCGTTAGTAAGAGGAGAAAACTCTAGGGGTTTATTAATATCAAATTCATATTTAGTGTTTAATTTATCTAGTATATTTCTAAGGTTCTTAAAATAGTCGCTTACATTATTATTCTTCATGTTTATCGCCTGGTGATAGAGATAGTGGTACCCTTCTTTAATGCCGAAATTCTTGACTAGTTCTTCCTTAATTCGGGTCCATGTTGCTTCTGGTCCTAAAGCTCTCACTACCTGTAGAGCTGGTCCTTGAATTTTATTCTTCACATACCTTTCGAAAACAAACCGCTGTAAGATGGAATTCTCCTGGAACAGCGGCAAAATTATTTCCACTTCCCTGATGAAAGATGATAGGTCATAATCTCTTGTACCGTGAAACTCCTTGATACGGGATGCTTCTTTTACAATAGTACGGATAGTACGGCAGGTTGGATGTTATGATTGTTATCTTCTGTGGACATTTCTTATTATCAGATATAACTCGTGGTTTACTATAACACTTTTAGTAGTATATTGTTTTTAAACACAATTTTAGATTGTAATTTATTTTTATTTTATTTTGCGATTTAATTTCACTATAGCTCTTTAATGCTATATTGTCTTTGGACTTTGGAAAAAATTTTCGCACAGACTACCAAAAGTCTTTAGACTTTACTTTTCACTTTTTCACAAGGATATATATTTTATAATTAACGGTTTTAATGTTGTCCTTCAGGATATTCACTATTTTCCGTTATTAGGTTCCTTTACATCGACTGCGCCAATTATGAGTCCGAGGGTTCTTTTGTATATAAAAAAAAAAGATTTTTATTTTATTTTATTTTGCTTTAACAATCATTAACTAAATGCAATACAATTCAAAACTGAGCTGTTTTCTTAAGTTTACTTACAATATAAATAATTTAATTTTTCTTATTTAGCTGACGTTTGGGGAAAATGTTCATTTAGCAATTTTGTATAAAATTATTTGCGAAATAAAAAGGTCGGCAGTTTATTGAATTGGTAAATAGAACGTTTTATTATTGTTGCTGATTTATAAAAAGTAAGTGTGTTGAAATACTGAAATTATTGTTGTTGATTTATAAAAAGTAAGTGTGTTGAAATACTGAAATTATTGTTGTTGCTGATTAATGAAAATTGAGTTTATTGAACTAGTGAAATTATTATTGTTGCCAATTAATGGGTAAGGAATATGTTGGACTATTAGAATGTGTGGTTGACTTAACTCGCGTAGGTCGCCCCTACCTCGTGCTTTGTGTAGTTGGTTTTTACTGTTTTCTACCTAGCGCGCTGAGTTTGATATCAATTTTGTTCGCGTTTTTTCGAATCCAGGTTTATTTTCTGAAATTATAAATTGTGAATTATAATAAATACTCATTTATAATTCTTTTAAATCTTGAATATCACTCTGTTAGTACGAAAATGTTTCCACATAACCTTATTATGTTATTCGCGAAAATAATTTAAAACTAATAACATATTATGAAATGGTGGACGAATTTGAAGAAGTAAATTTACTTTATCGCTTCCCTGATGACGAGGATGATGACGATGGTTTCTCAGAATTATCGGATAGTGACTCTGAAGATGATACCGATAATATGTACCCTGATAAATCTGATCTTGATTTATGCGAAGAAAAGGTAGTTGCTTGACAGCAGGTTCAAGAATATCTCCGTGCTGTTCAAATCAATGCAATAAAGTGATCCCTAAGAAGATGGCTGTGGATTTTAGTACGCCTTTCAAGAATTTAGATAAGGAATCCCAAGATTTAATTATTCTCGCACATCTGGCAGCTCACCGTGACGATGCAATGCTGAGGTCAAAAGTTGATGATCGATCACGAGCTATGAAGAAATGGTACACTCAGATATATTTTTTTCGAAGTTTGCCGATATAGCCTGATATGTACTTCTTCCTGAATACAATGGGAATTAAACGCTACAAAAATCTAATCGAACATTACGACAAAAATGGTGTTTATCCAAGCGAACATGGTATGACGAATAAAATTAATCGTACAGATGCCTTAACTACTTTGAAAAAAAAAGAAATTGTTTAATTTATCTGCCGTTTTGCTGAAACTGTTTCTATCACTTTACCTGGACGTCAACCAAATCATCGTGATTATCGTTCATTAAAATTTCCAACTACTGAAAGTAAGACTTCTGTTTACACTAGATACACCAACAGCGTCGAACCGGGTGGTCAAATCGTAAAACTTCGCACTTTCCAAACGCTGTGGAAGAAATATTGTCCCTACATCGTCACTATGAAGCCGGCATACGATTTGTGCGAATTGTGTCGAAATTTTGCAAAAGATGCTGTTAATACAGTAAGCGTTACTGAAGTTGAAAAAGAAGCAGCATTGAAGGTGTGTTCTGATCATTTGCAATCTGCCAGCACTCAGCGAGATTACTATAACGACTTGAGAACATTAGTCAAGCCTGATCCAAATGCCAGGTATCCAGGTATTCCAGAGGAGGATTATCTAGTAATATCTATGGATTATGCTCAAAATGTTAGCATTCCGTCGGGTCCACAGCAAATAGGAACTGCATACTTTAAATCAGGTCGCAAAACAACAATTTTCGGAATTACAAACGAACGTCAAAATGTGCAACACATCTTCTGTATGATATTCGCTGATAACTGTGCTTCACAAAATAAAAACAATGCGATTATACGATATTTACAACACCTTATCGATACTTCCAGATGTGAGTCAGTCGAATTGAAGTTTTCACCTGATCGTTTATTCGGAGTTTTCAAATCAAAATATGCCCAAACTAATGTCGACTGCTTCATGGATGTAGTTGATTGTGTTAGAAAATCATCTCGTAATGAATTTAATGTTCCTGTACCTATTCGACTTCCAAACTAAAGTGAGCCTGTTGTTGAGTGGAGAAAATGGGACGAATACTTCTCCACTAAATATAAAACTTTAATTGGAATATCGAAGTATCATCACTTTGAATTTATTGCTCAGTCACCAGTGCAATGTTAACTGTTTGCGAATTCAGCCACCATAAATGAAAACATACATCTCAGTAACAATACCAGTTTCGATGACAAACCAATTATAATTCCGTCACCAGGGTTATCGATGAAGCGTCAATGGTACTTGTATAAAGAGATCTAGGGTTTATGTTTTGGCGATTCAAAAAAAGATTCGGTTGCTCCCGAAGTGGAGGCAGCAGACGTTAAAAAGAAATCGACAAAAATAAAGGACCGGTACCGCCAAGTTCTGAGGAACCAATTCGCAAGAACCGTCGATTAAAATGATTTTTCTATTTTTTTAAATTGTTCATAAGGAAATAAATAAATAAATAAATGAAAATAAATAAATTTTACCGATAAGTCCCTTTCTATTTGCGCTTGGAATCATCGACTTCAATTTCATAAAAGGCGCATATCTCTGGGAGGAAACATTTTGGGGCATGGGATCTGTCTCATTCGATGCTTATATTTTGTCGACATCAAAAACAAAAGTAGTGAATATTGAGTCTTTTACCCTTAGGTCCATTTCTCTATGCGGTACCACATATATGTTATGAAATTAAAAAAAATTATTTTACCTAGTAGAAATGAATACAAATTTGTTTAATTTTTTTATTTGTGTTTTTTTATTTTTATTTTTTTCATAAGAACTCTGAATCCTGTAAAATGTTTTATTGTTTAATCTTTAATTGAAAAAAAGTATTATTTTTATGTAAGATTAATTCAATAAGCATTTTAAATAAAAAGAAATTCTAAAGTTTCTCCATTTCGGTGCGTTTTGAAATTTCAAAGTTGACAACGCTGTCTAATATACTCCTAACTATGCCCTTATTGAGTTTCATACTATAAAGCTTTTTGATCAAACCAAAAATAATCTTAATTATACGTCTATAATTTCTTCTTTTTTAAGATGGAAGATCTATATGAAGAAGTGCTTTTTGAAATCACTAATAACATCGGATGTGAAGCCAATGATGTCTGCAAGGAATCGCTTATTGAGTTTGCGCAGGAAGCATTTAAAATCTCAAATGTCAAGCATGAAGAAATTCTTGAAATTGCACAACAAAAAGAACCTCCGAATATACGACTCAATATTGAGATCATAAAGGCTGAAAATCTCTTACCCAAGGATGCAAATGGGTTTTCTGATCCATTTGTAACATTATATCTAGAATCGAATGGTTCGCATCGCTACAATTCGTCTGTGAAAACCGAAACACTAAATCCCATATGGGAGGAACACTTTTCGCTGTAAGTAAAACAATAGACAATAACTTGACTTAGTACAAAATATATGTAAGTATATATGTATGCACTTTTGTCCATGCGTACATATGTATGTATGGATATTAGCGCATGTGTATGTGTGGATCACGAAAAAAAAGATTAAAGCATCCCTCGCAAATTATCCATCGCCTTATTTCATAACGATTCCTGAAAGATTTCGGATACTTAGAAATATCCGTTTGTGAGCTGGACCGCGCTTAAAAATATCTCTCTCAGTACTTTTTGCGTTTTGTTGTATTTCCTTCTATGGCAAGATATGTAATAAATATGACCGATATTTCAATATCTGTTACTTTTTCACAACAATTGAAAAATTAATTATCACTACTGCGACTGAATTCACCAAGTAACAGGTATTGGATATACAGTTCTATCATACAAAATGCGAATATTCTTGTATGTTTACTTTACAGTAATTAAAGCTACAAATTAATTTTTTTTCTATGTTCATCTTTTGTCGAGAAAAAATCTAAAATTGTGTCATTTCTGGCAACTATGCATAGTTCTCTCTTTTACTCTTTTTATAAGATATTCAATATTTGAAAAGGGGGATGGCTTATGGCTTTGCTATTGTCACTCTTCTTATTAGTATTTGCAAATACTAACACATACTTACTTTTTAAGCTGAAGTGCTGAAGTTTTAATCCATACTCACGGTCACTGTTTAATTCCACTGATACTCTTCTCATTAGTATTTGTCAAAATACCCGTTACAGAACTGATAAAAACGAAATTACTACTGCTAAATCGTGATATCAGTCGCAGTTTGTAATGAAGTTTGTTAGGATGGGGTAGAACTCAGCCATGTCCAGGATTCGTCCACAAAAATTTGTTGATTTTTGGGACCGTAAGAGAGAGAAAAAAACACGCGACGTCGATCCAATAATTATTATTATAATTATTATTATAATTTTCATATAATAATAAGTGACAACTTCATCGCTCAGAAGGAGCAGTATGCGTATGCAAATCGCAGTCACTACACACACAGATGCAGGCGGGGTGTTACACCACACAATCACCAGGCTGCGCGTGTGAGAGCGCGAAGAACAACAAGATAAATATTTGAGAGCGGTAAAACAAATGCTCGTGTAGAGCGCAGTCAATATGCATGCATAAGCAGGCGAGATGTGTAACACCACACAACCTACAAGCTGCGCGTGTGAGAACGCGAGAACAAATACTCAGAAAGAGCGGTATAACGAATGCTCGTGTAGAGCGCTGTCACTATGTACACAGATGCAGGCTTGATCTGCGCGTGTGAGAAAAGCTCAGAAGGAGCGGAAATCCAAGGAAGTCGGCCACACAATAGTATACACTAATTGTGCTATTATAAGTCTGTCCAGTAGATGTGTTTAAAGGCAAGCTCAGTGCTGATAGATGTGTAACACCACTTCAACTTTGTGTTCTTACCTCGCTTACAGCTAGCAGCAGACTCCCCGATTCATGCGGAGATTCCTCCTTATATATGTACGTAAATTTCAGCAAATAATCAGTTGTCATAAAACGCAACTTACTAAATAATGATTGTATAAAAGTGGCAATTTAAATAGTTTAATACTTACATTCACATGTAGATGGCGACTCTATCTATAACAAAACGTTAGTTTTAAATTGATTTTCAAATCGTGAAAGGCAATATGAATAATATTAATGAAATTTATAAATTTATATATAATAATAAAAGGAATATAATCGGATACAATTCAATATACATAACGTAAAAATAATTGATTTCTTCCATAAATAAATAATTGTTGTATGATGAAAACGGGGGGCCCGACTTTCGTCCTTACAGTCCCCCCTTTCTTCGGGTGAGAAGCTAATTTTGTGGCGTGGTGTCTATTTTGACCTCGCCGGTGTGGCTTATCTTGACTAGGTATGTCGTCTAATTCACACTCTGTTGGAATTTATGGCGCTTGCGTGTCGACCCGGCTTGTTTCAGTCGATTGATTTGGACGGCTATTGTTGGCGGCAGTTCCAGTTGAGTTCCTTTTTGTCGAATCCGTGGACTTGGGCTGGTTTTTTGGTGTTGGTATGCAGTATGCATAGCGGCTTAAAATATCTGTTGTATATTTAACCTTCTTTACTGTATTCGTGGCTGCTTCAGGCGATATTGTGGCATGTGGACTTGACGTCGGTGACAATGGAACGTTCAAGGCTAAGGGTTATGCCAACTATGATGAAACTATTGCTGATGAGCCATCTTGTCTAGAAAAGGTTGTTATATCTGCAGGAAAAATAATATAAAAAAACGTAAATATTTCAGGTTAGTATTGGCTATAATAAAACTTAAGTTCATTTAAATGTGCCATCCTGATTTCGTTCGTCCGAGTACATTGAATTTTAACTATCACTGGAGAAGTAAATGATTTTATAGTATATGGCCCCCAAATTTCGGACCTAATTTGGCTGCGTAGCTGTCCACTGCTTTAGAGAGTGGATGTTGTTTCAAAAGGACGAGATCACCCACATTGGGTATCCACTGCCGTCGCCTTAAATTGTAGTAACGTTTTTGCTTTTTGGACGCGGTATTGAGATTTTTCTTTATTAGGTGATGAGTTTCTTGACATGATTTACAACTTCGCACATATTTACTGACTTCACGGAACATTCCGGGCCAATAATACCTGGTGGCGATACGGTTGATTGTTTTCCGAGTTCCTAGATGTCCGGCTGTGACGTTTGTTGTGATTTTTCTGGAGCACTCGTGTTCTTTGGGGCGTTAGCACACAGTTTCTATGGGGAATCATCTTCGTCATTAATTTGCCGCTCACAGTGGCGATATAGTTTATTTATTATGATGATGTAATCGGTGTACTTCTGTGGGTTGTCGATTAGTTTCTTTTTAATTTTTCGTTACCAAGCACAATCATTTGTTGAAGTGTTTTCACAACTGGCTTTATTCACAATGTCAAGCTGTTGATGGGACAATGCGTCTGCTACAACGTTGTTTTTACCTTTCCAACGTTGTATCGTAAAATTGAATTTTTGTAGCTCTATTGCCCAGCGAGCTAATCTTCCCGTGGGGTTTTTAATGGACTTCAGCCATTTAAAGGCTAAGTGGTCCGTTAGTACGTTGAAAGAATACCTTTTTAGATGCCCTCGCATTTTTCTGATACCCGAAACAATGGCCAGACATTCCTTTTCTTTGGTAGAATAATTTTTTTCTGCTTGATTCAGGTGGCGGCTACCATATGATGACGCGATGACTCGTTCTGCCCCCCCACATTCTTGCGTTAATGCTGCGACAAATTCGTAATCACTGGCGTCAGTCTGCAACGTGAATGTTTTGGAGAAGTCAGGAAATGTCAAAACCGGTGCCTCAGTAAGCTTGGCCTTGAGAGTCTCGAATGCGTGTTATTGGTCCAGTCCCCACTTCCAATGTTTACTCTTCTTGAGTAATTGGGTTAATAGTTGCGATAACGTTGCGAAATCAGGCACAAATCAGTGGTACCACGATGCGATGCCTAAAAATTTTCGCACTTCTCGCACATTTTGGGGTGGTTGTAGTATAGTAATGGCGGCGACCTTATCTGGGTCGGTCTTTAAGTAGTTTTTTTTTGTTTACCCAACTATCGCGGGTATCTTTATGTTCATAGCGTATTTGTTGAGCATGGTTAGTATCTACCATTTTTATGGCACCACTTCACCGTCTTCAGGGATGTATGTTGGCTTTTGTTGTATTTGATTAGCCAGGCTTTCTGGCATAAAATTACGTGTGGTACCCGTATCAATTGTGGCTTTCACCAATGTTCCGGCAATTAGTATAGAGGAGGTAAGACGCGCTTCCTCGTCTACTAACCCTGTTGGGTTCTTTTCTGTCTTAGCTATATTGGCTGTATTGGATATATTGATCATTGGACGTATATTTAGCGGGCCGCGCCGCCTGTTACTTTTATTTCGTGCCAGCTGGCTTGTGGATGGGGTGTTTGTGTGAACTGTACGATTCGTTCGGCTTTGTGTTTTGCTTATAGCTTGCTGTTTACCAGCTGTGTTGGTGGTGAGGTTCATTTGCGGTTTGGCACAGTGTAGCTGTATTTTACCACTAGGGTTTTTATCTGAAATTTTCGAAGATTCGACGCCCCTTATTTCCGTTGATCCCCTTTGTCGTTTCCCGACCCGTGACTGTCAGGCAGCAGGCCTCTGGCTGGAAACTGGGTAACGCTTTTACGACGTGGACACCAATTTAGCTGAGCGTGGCCGTGCTAGCTCCTCCACCCTAATTTTCTGCTCTGGTCGTTGCATCATAAATTGGGATGCCGCCAGATCTTCTGCCATGCAAATTAACTCGGGCAGGGTAGTGAAATCTCTTCGCATTATATACCATTGATATTCGGTACGAGCGTTTTTAAAAATCCGTTGAAGCTGTTGATCGTTCGTTAATCTAGAATGTCGCATCAAATTTTGCAAGGCCAAAACGTAGGTCTTGAACTGTTCTCGGGGTTGCTGCTTCCTGGCACGAATGTCGTCCTCAAGTTGTTCAAAGTATCTGGAGGGGAGAAAAAATTCTAAGAAACTTGATTTAAAAGTACTCCATACCTGCCAGTGTTCATTATTGCTGCGATACCACACGAGAGCCTGGTATTGTAGGAATTCCGGCATTATTACTGGTAGTTGGTCTAGTGATACAGCGTATATTTCTGCTAATTCTTCCACATGCTCGATAAACGCGAGTGGATCACTACAACCATCATATACTAGTCCCCATTTCCTCACGTTTTCAATTAACGCGAACCTTGACTCGGTCTGGTTTCGTGTGGGTGTCGGCACGACTGGTGGTATGTACCCTTCTGCATTTTCTCCAACGTTTTCAGGTGGTGATGACTTTGGAACCGCCCCTTTTTGGCTAGGATCGGCCAGCGCATTCGATGCTTCATACCTCCCTTGCAGTTCTAATAGTCTTTTGACAACATCTTCGTTCTGGGGAGACCCTACAAACTTAGCAAAACGTTTCCGCAGTTCTTCCATGTTGCCATTTGTCTCTAATGCAAACTCGCTTAATGCATTTAGTAGCTCATCACGTTTGAGTGAATATGCCCAACTAGCTTTAAACATTTTTACGTATTTAATTTGATTTATTTTGCTTAATAAAAAATTTTTTCTTTTAATATTTGAGTTCTTTGCTAAAACCAATTTAGCCTATTTTCTTAATTAGCGCGGATTATATTGTAAAAACAATTTTACCCGAATCTACCACAGTTTTTTTAAATATAATTTTAATTTGATTTATTCTGCTTAATAATTTTTAATATTTAATTAGTGCTAATTTTTGTAATTCTACCACAAAAAAATTATTCGCACCGTTTTGACGTGTTTGTGAGAAAAATTAATTTGTTTTTCCTTTTTTTCCCGATTCAATAATCTAATTATTTTACGCGTTTATTTCCATGTATGGTTTACCGAAGTATGATTTGCCACGTTATTGTTTGATTTTGTTTTTAAATTCTAATGTTCTTAATATTCCTGTTTTTTCCACACAGTTTCATTATTCTTTTGTGTTCTTAATGTTCCTGTTTTTTACTTTTATGCGCTATTTTTTCCGCAACTTATATTTAACTCATCTTTTCTTTCTTTTTTATCCAATTTATAATTTAAAATATCTCTTATACCGAAAAATAACAGTTAAAGAGCCACACACCGTTCTAGACCCGTACAGTGCCATAATTGTCAAGAATATGGTCACACAAAAACTTACTGCCGGTTACCTTCAGTTTGTGTTATCTGCCGTGAATTAAACAGAGTATGGGGCAAAAATCTAAATTATCTTTAGCACAAACAGCAAACGCTTACTCCGCCACTTTTGCTCAAATGAGCCAACCTGTCACTTCACGTGTATCGTATGCTGATGATGCTAAGACTAGTTCTATTCCCACACAAAATATTCCACCTCAAAATAATTCAACGAATGCAAACTTAAGCTTTAATTTTAGTCGCCTTGAAGCTACTATTAAGAATCTGGTGCTCACTATAAATAATTTTACAACAAATATGACTAGCATAATGCCAGAAATGCTACGAATGCAGTCTACACTGCTTCAAGCATTAGTTAACAAGCCATGAACACGTTAAAGATATGTTTCTGGAACGCAAACGGCATTCGCCAACATAAAAATGAACTTAAACACTTCCTCACGGAAAAAAATATTGATATAATGTTGGTTTCTGAGACTCATTTGACTTCAAGAAGTCTATTCAAAATTAATGGCTACATTTTATATGATTCAAAGGACCCAAGAAGAAGAGCTTGCGGGGGATCAGCAATTTTGTTAAAGTCAAGACTCAAGCATTATATTCTTGACAACATTTGTGAAGAACATCTACAAGCAACGAATATTTGTGTCGAAAATTTTACCACAAAATTTGTCATATCATCAATTTACTCCCCTCCTAGATTCGCAACTACTGAGGATCAATACGAGGATTTCTACAAATCTCTCGGCCCTTGTTTCGTAGCAGCTGGCGATTTCGGATGTTATAGATTTTGGAGTCATAAAATATATCACTAGGGAATTAATTCATGTTGAAGCTTCCCTAGATCTATCGTCCGATCACTCTCCTATGATCATTACAGTCTGTAGCCCACTGAGAAGTGCTCTACCTCACCCATATGTGAAAATGGTCAGTCGTGTTAATTGGCTGCGATTCAAAAATTATCTTAGCAGTCATTGTACTGAAAACATTAAGCTAAGAACTCATGATGATGTTGAATCTAATATTGCCAATCTTAACGAAAATATTAAGCAGGCTGCTGTACATGCCAGTTCCTCCAATCCGCAGACTGGGTTTAATAGAATGTATTTCACAGATATTGAACATTTCGTATGTGAAAAAGAAGAGCTAGACGAGAATGGCAACAGCACAGATCACCCTAAAATAAAATTTGATTAAAAGAGTGCACTAAAAGACTCCAACAGCTGCTTGCATATGAAAAAACTGCATCTCTTAAAACCTATCTGGAAAATCTCGATGTAACACCAGCATCTAATTACTCTTTGTGGCGCGCTGCGAAAAAAATTAAAACCTCCGTTGAGTTTAAACCACCTATGCGCGCTTCTACCGGAGTTTGGGCCAGGAGTGATATTGAAAAAGGTTACTTGTTTGCAAAGCATTTAAAATCCGTATTTACCCCAAACACATGTACTGGGGTTGTTGATTTCCCGATTGTAGTTGCGCTACCCCCTCGACCCATAAAATTTAAAATGTGTGATGTACAAAATCTAATTGCTGAACTCAACTGGAAGAAAGCACCGGGTATTGATGGAATTAATAACCAGATGCTAATAATATTGCCTCGTTTTGCAATTAGAATCATGTTATTAATTTTTAATGTCGTTTTACGACTAGAGTATTATCCCCACAGCTGAAAGCTTGCTAAAGTTAAAATGAAAATATAAAAAGCCGGGCAAAGATCTTACCAAGGCAGAATCATACAGGCCAATAAGTCTGCTATCAACAATGTCAAAACTTTTCGAAAAACTGCTCATGTCAAAATTGTTCCCAATTCTAATTGGTAGTGGGTGCATCCCAGACCATCAGTTTGGTTTTAGAAGTCAGCATAGCACCATTGTTCTGACTGTTTATTGACGCTTCGGAGGCATTTGATAAAGTGTGGCATGAAGGCCTAATTTTAAAATTAAAATCATATCTAACAATAAATTTGGTGAATTTATTAGAAAGTTACATTACTATCCGGAAGTTAACGGTTGTGGAAGGAGAATTCATGAGTGTGCCCGAATCTATATCATCCGGTTTGCCACAGGGGAGCATACTGGGGCCAGTTTTGTATTTGATTTATACTTGTGATAAGTCTTTGAGCAGTAATATGCATACATATACATTTGCCGATGATAAAGCCTGCTTAAGTATGCACGAAAACCCTCACGAGGCTTACCTTTGTCTACAAGAACATATTACACAACTGGAACTATGGTTAAAATTATGGAGAATTAAGGTAAACGAGCAAAAGTGTGTTTAGGTAACATTTACCATGCTAAGAGATACTTGTTCCCCAATTCGAATCAACAATCAAGTTGTTCCTCAACATTCACATATAAAATACCTTGGTATACACCTTGATCGACGACTTACATGGAAACACCATATTGACTCAAAGCTAATAAAAATAAAACTTAAACTAACTCAGATATATTGGCTGATTGGTAGAAACTCAACACTCAGCCTAGACTGCAAACGTTTACTATACAAGTCACTTTTGAAACCTATATGGTGCTATGGAATTCAACTATGGGGCACTGCTTCAGCTTCTAATGTCGACAGAATCCAACGAAGGCAAAACAAAATTTTACGTTTGATAACATCGGCTCCATGGTACATCAAAAATTCAAATATACATCGTGATTTAAATATGCCACTAGTGATTGAAGAAATTGCAAAATACGTAGGCAAATATTTAATAAAACTCGAGTCCCATCCTAATCCGCTTGCTCGTAATATTTTGAACTTTACTGGACACATCCGCCTAAAAAAGAAGGACACAAGGGCTCTGATACTCAGCACTCCAGATGGGATTTCTTGAAAATACTTTTTTTTTTTTTTTGATTATCACTACTTATGTATTATTTATATCTATCACTAAGTTTATGTCCGACAGTGGTCGGGCCTAATAATTATATTTTAGATTTAAGATTTGAATACTTATTGTTAGTTCATATTTGAAGATACAATAAATAAATATATGTAAAAAAATCTTTTCTTTAGTTTCTTAGTTTTGTTCGATTTTTTTTCATTATCATTTATTTATATTTTTTTTAAATTAATTTAAGTCGATATTAATTTTTTTGGATTAATTTTAAGTTAGTACTTTTATAAGAAAACGGCGATATTTTTTTTAATTAAAGTTGAAACTACTCTAGACCTCTCCTTCGATCACTCCCCCACTATCGTTACAATCTGTAACCCACTAAGAAATGACTTATTTCACCCATATATGAAGATGATCAATCGTGTTAATTTGCTGGGATTCAAAAAATATCTTAGTAGTCATTGCACGGAAAATATTACGCTTAGAACACCCAATGACATTGAAACTTACATTACATTGCCAATCTTAACCAAAATATTAAACAGGCTGCTGAACATGCCACTACCTCCCATCCGCAGTCTAGGTTTAATAAAATTTATTCCAGGGATATTGAGCATCTCGTGTGTGAAAAAAGAAGAGCTAGAAGGGAACGGCAACAGCACAGATCACCTCAACATAAACTCAGACTTAAAGAATGTTCTAAAAGACTTCAAGACTTCATCTGAAAAAACTGCATCTCTTAAAAATTATTAGGAAGGTCTTGATGTCACATCAATATCTAATTACTCTTTGTGGCGCGCTGCTAAAAAACTTTAAACGCCCGTTGAGTTGAAGCCACCTCTGCGCACATCTACTAGAGGTTGGGTAAGAAGCGATACGGAAAAATGTAAAATATATATAAAATACATGTTTTGATGTTGCTGATTAGCCGAGTGTAGTTGCTCTACCCCCTTGACCCTTAAAGTTTAAGATGCGTGATGTACATAAATTAATTGCTGAACTCAAGCCAAAGAAATCTCCAGGTACTGATGGAATTAGTAACAAGATGCTGATGAACTTGCCGCATATTGCAATAAGAATCTTGCTGTTTATTTATAATGCCATATTACGACAGGAGTATTATCCACAACTCTGGAATGGTTCCAAAGCCGGGCAAAGATCTTACTAAAGCTGAGTCATATAGGCCAATAAGCTTGCTGTCAACTATGTCAAAACTCTTCGAAAAGATGCTCATGACAAAATTTTCCCCAATTTTAACTGATAGCGGGTGCATCCCAGACTATCAATTTGGTTTTAGAAGTCAGCATAGCACCATTGAATAAACTCATAGATTGGTTTAATTTATAAGAAAAACATTTGAGTTTTGTATTTGATCTACACTTGTGATATGCCTTTGAGCAGCAATATCCATACATCTACGTTTGCCAATGATACAGCCTGCCTTAGTATGCATGAAAACCCTCACGAGGCTTCCCGATATCTACAAGAACATATTACACAATTGGAAATGTGGTTGAACTTATTGAAAATTAAGGTAAATGAACAAAAGTGTGTTCAGGTAACATTTACCCTGCGAAGAGATACTTGTTCCCCCATTAGAATGAACAATCAAAATATTCCTCAACATTCCCAAGTGAAATATATTTGTATATACCTTGATCAAAGGCTTACATGGAAACATCATATTGGCTTTAAGCTAACTCAGATGAAACTTAAGTTATCTCAAATACACTAGTTGATTGGCAGAAATTCAACATTTAGCCTGGACTGCAAACTTTTAATATACAAGTCGCTTTTAAAGCCAATATGGTGTTACGGTATCCAGTTATGGGATACTGCTTGTGCTTCCAATGTAGAGAGAATTCAACGAAGACAAAACAAAATTTTAATTTTTTTCCATGGTACATTAAGAATTCAAATATACATCGTGATTTAAATATGCCACTAGTGACTGAAGAAATCGCAAAAAACGCAGGCAAATACTTAACAAAACGCGAGTCACATCCTAATCCGCTTGCTCGTAATATTTTGAACTTTACTGGACACATCCGCCTAAAAAAGAGGGACACAAGGGCTATTTTACTCAACAATCTAGATGGGAATGATTAAAAATACATTTAATTTTCCTTCTTGATTATCACTACTTATGTATTATTTGGTGGTCGGTCCTTATAATTATATTTTAGATTTAAGATTTGAATACTTATTGTTAGTTCATATTTGAAGATATAATAAATAAATACATGTATTAAAAAAAAATCCGATTCCACCGGCATATCCCAAGCGCTTTCACTATCTTCTGGCATTACCCTTTATAAAAAAAAACTTTACATAAACGTAATAAGATTTTTTACTTTTTTATTTGTTAAATTTTTCACTGCGCCTTTTATTTTATTTGTTTTATTTCACTTCTTATTAACGTATTGCGATCTAATACCATGAAAATGTTACAGGTTCAATATTTGTCACGCTATCTGCGATCTGGATTCCATAATTTATGCCTCTCTGCGATATGGATCGCAATCCATCAATATTGCATGCTACACGTTCAATAAATATCGGGATACTGGATTGCGTTGAATATATATTGAACGTGTAGCAGTGCCCATAAAATTTTGTTTTTCAAACATCAAAAAAATTTTAACTTCTAAAAAATGTTATAACGTTTTTAAAATAAAAATAAAATATTCCCTGAAGAAGCTACACAACGGAGTGGTGAAATATTGGAAAAGTAAAATAAAAATAAATATTTATTCAAAAAGAGACCCAAAGTTCGAATATAAAACAAAAATATATAAATATCAAATAAGGTCGAAAAGAATATATATATATAAAGTTGTTTAAAAATACAAAAGCAATTATAAATCATAAATGATCCAAAATTCTTAGAAGCATAATAATTTATTGACATAACGTCAACCTTAAGCATCTCAAATATTATTGGAACGGTTGTCTTTAGGGTTTAGAAAACTCGTCCTGAACATTAGAGTGAACATAGTATTATAAAATAAAATTGAAAATAAAATTTTAAAATCATTGTTATTTTCACCGGAAACTTCATAAGACATGTCCGATGGTTAATATCAATTAAATGAGAGATTGGAAGCACCTTTTATATAAATGGTCCTACACATAGTTTATAATTATCAAAATGCCAAAATTTTTGATAAATTTTAAGATACCGGCTGTAAAATTTGATCAAGATCGAAAATTTACCTATGTAAAACATATCTGAGTATCTTAAGAAAATCTTCTCCTGAAAATTTGTATATATGTCGCATACGATTAATTCGAAAATAAGACTCGATATGTTAAATTTTATCGAGTTTATTGCCAAAATGAATGGAAACAAACTATCCATATTATCGATCGTACTATCGATAGTTTTCCAGCTTTGTTCCACGTCATGTTTATTGGCATATTCTACTTGACAATGCTTTCCATCGACATATTCCATAAAAACAATGATTAATTGAGCGGTTTGAAAGCAAGTAACTATATTTGATTTAAATCATTGTTTATTTACTTAATTTTTTAATAAGACTGCTTCACATGCTTCAAATCAAACTTACCCACCAAACAAAATGCTCCGATTTCGTAAAGAATTCGTAACGACTGGTCGACAAAATCTTTTGATTTCGGAACCGAAATCTTAACAATTTTTGTAAAAAATGGTTGACACGACTTCGCTATGATATGTCGAAACAAAGTCGACATATGGTACAAACTCCACGCAAAGAAAATATATGGTTGTAGAATGGTTGAGAAAACAATATTATGTTCTCAGAAATAAATCTGTGGTCGTTGAAAACAAGTTATTGTTATTTTAAACACTAATTTTGTTACAGTAAGCAAAGCAATATTTGAATTTAATAATTACATTATTATATTCATAAAAAAGTGTGATATTATTAGAGTTTAACAATATAGTTTTGTTAGAAATTTATGACTGCAACATAGTTTTTATTATTATTTAAAAATAATATAAGTAAATAACCATATAATGTTATCCAAAATCATACTATTTTAAGTTTTAAAAAATTTTTTTTACAGAAACATCTTCTGTCAGTTCAGTGTTTTCTTTGTAAGCTATCGGTATTGCATGCATCGTATTAAATATATACATAGATTAAGTGCAAAGAAACAAAATGGTAGATAAATAAAAACATATACATACGTACATATGTTTATCTGTTTATACAGACGTGTCTGTATTTCGAGTATACACACATATGTAAGCATACGTTTCTATATATACATTTAATTTCAACAATATTAATATATTTTTATTTCGAATTTAACGCACAGCTGTTTTAAACAAAAGATCTACCAATAAATATATGAATGAAAAACAAAATGTTATTATTATATTAAATAATACTGTTGTCGTATTTAACAATATTATTATAATATAAGAACATGGCATGGTGAGTCTCAATTATATTTTAGTCACATCTAACAATAGTGTTGTCATATTTGATAATATTATTATTAACTCATAATAATATTATTAAAAGTTTGCTTTCCTACTGACAATAGTATGATTTAACTACAACCATATAATTCAATTATAGTATGTTGCTGTTTGATTATGAATACCTCAACCATATTTTTTCTTTGCGTGTCGTTACGACATGTATATACGTTTTCTGTTTGCTATATATCAGAGTACCGCTTCACCGTTATGTCGCTGCTATTGTTGAAATAATTTTTTTTATGTTTTTTACAATCCCTTTTTATCATTATATACATATTTATCATTTAAGAAGTTTATTATTAGACATATTGTCATAATTATATTTTAATTTGAAATTTATTTGCTTGTGGTTTAGCTTGGTCTATATACGTATTTCATTGGTGCTTAAACTAAATCATCAGTAGACTTTGTGACTGTTCAAAATTTGTGGTTGAAGTCTACTGATGATTTGGTTTAAGCACCAATGAAATACGTATATAGACCAAGCTAAACCACAAGCAAATAAATTTCAAATTAATATACATATTTATTTAAAAATAAAATTTTCACAGAATTTTACTTACCCTGCGTCTACAACTGATATATTTTTATCATGACAATTATCAAATTCCATATATGTAGAAAAAAGAGCCAACATAAAAAAATTTATTTTCAATATAAAGTTTGAGTTTTGTTATAATAAAAACATATCAGATGTAGACGTAGAGTTATGTACTCAAAAATCAAAGTTTTAATGTTTTAAAAAAAATTATTCAGAGAAACTACCGAAATTTTTTAACGAACTCGCTACGAAAAGTCTCAGTTCAGACAAACTACCGAAATGTCTTAACAAATTCGGTACGACAAGTCGAACTCATTCAATCTAGACTTATGTCGAACTATTTCATTCGGTTATTTTAAATACAAGCCTATGACCAAACTCATGTAATTTATTTAATGGGCTTATCATAGATTTGTATCTAAAATTACCGACTGAACGAGTTCGACCCAAGTCTAATATGCTGTCAAGCCCAATGTGTTGTGCGCGACAAAATGCAAAATTGTATCTTTGCTTAGCGAAGTTGAGCCAGTCATAAAATCAAATCGTCTTTAGTTTGCGAGTGGTAACCTAATTTTGTTTATCATTTTCATACATTTACATTTGGATCGAACTCGTTCAGTGGTCATTGTAGCACAAACCTATGATAAAATCCATATAACCTAAATGCGTTTGTCGTTGTTTTGTATCTAAAGTGGCTGACTGAGCGAATTTGACCCAAGCTTATTTAAAACCCTATATCTTTGGTATTTAGTCGAATAACAGATAATCCCAGAAACGAAGTACTTATAATTGAAGTTTGGGATTTTGATGCAGCTGAAACTGTCAAAGACAAGGTCAATAAGCTAATGGATGTTAAAGGTGTTAAAGGTTTCCGAAAGTTGATGAAAGAAATTGCTATGACTGCATCAACAGGAAAGCACGACAATGAGCTCATTGGAAGGACAGCTATTACCCTGAAAGTAAGAAATGAATTTGTTACAATTGAAAATTTACTCACAATTTAATATTTGCAGTCAATACCAGTGTCGGGTACTACTGTTTGGTACAACTTAGAAAAGGGCAATAAGACCAAAAGCCGGGGATCGATACTGGTGAATTTAGCTCTTAGTGCTGAAAAAGATAAACGTGTGGCTGTTCAAGAGCACAGACATCTATTAAAACTGCTTCTTATGCACGAACTGGAGTCATCACAAGTTGCAAACTTTTGGTGGGCTGGAAAATTTGGTGGAAATGCTGAAGCAATACGTTTGCAGCACTCCGTTCAATCTGGCCTCTCAAATTTTGAATGTGCTCTCAGTCAATGGTCTGTATATACTACTATACACGAAGATCATCCACTGAGCTTTGGTTTGTTCAATTCAATACTAGACGTTATAATTCCAATTATTAAGTGTAATCTCAATGAATCAGAGGATGTAAAAACGTTTTGGGATGGCGTGAAGCGTTTACTGCCATCTTGTTTCTCAATCCTAAAAAAATTGCGTACCAAAAGTGTTAGTGATAAACAAATCGTAAAAACTCTCTGTGAGGTTCTTGAGATTCTTTCAAAGATGATGACACTTGAGAAACCGAAGAGCGTTGACATTTTTCCATCAAACATATATGGATGGATTTCAAGGGAAGGAGAACCTGACTGTAGAATAAATGATGTCATTGTCGACGCCATTCAATGTGGTACAAAGGAATGGCTTGAGCATATTATTGAAGGCAATCGACAAAAAAATGACGAAAAATCTGACGAGGATGATTTACAGTATTTAATAAAACTTATACAAATGGTTCGCTCAGATTTGCAACGTGCAATGGAATATTTTGATAAGCATTTTTATCAGTAAGTATTGATCAAAATTATAAGTTGTAATTTTATTTTGACACCTCCCTTCCCTTAAAAGTAAGGCTGGATTCACCCATAGATTCCTAAAAAAAATTTTAAATTTTGCTTTATTTCTATTGTAATAAACACAAGTATATTCTGTGCTTTTAATATTCATAAAACATGGCAGCTCAGTTCAACTTTGGTTGAAAAATTAAAATACTTGGTAGCTCAGTTCGATTTTGTCCGGACCAAGGTGTATCTAACTAGGTGGCAGCGCTACTTCAGGTGATAATTTTAGCAGTAGAATGTCAGAAAATTCGTTTTGTTTTGGTTTTGGTACAAAAATTTTTGTGCTTTTGACATTCTTCGGCTCTTTACACAGCTATGGTTCCCGTATTATTGTATAACAAATCCTTAGGCAGTCACCTGTATAATTACACCATGGTCCGGACAAAATATAAAATTAAACCAATTCAAACTGAGAGTTGTTCGTTAAAAATATTTTCTCTCTCTCAAGAATTGATAAGTCAAACTACACATAAAAAAAATTTTGTTCCAACAAAAATTTTGTTCAGAAACAATGGGTGAATCCGGCTTAAATAAAACCTCTTTTCAACCGCTTAAGAGCTGTAAATTTGCATCTTCGTGGGAATTAATTTGTTACTGTGAATATTCTTTGTTAAGATTAGAACAGGATGTATAGCGTGTGGGAGGCAGCAGGACACTTACTAAATTGCTACAAAACTTAGAACATACCTTAGCCACTTGTGGCTACACAATCTTGTGCTTAAAAAAATCAGGGGGTCTACTCTGTAATTCGAAACGATAGCAACTGCTTTCGAATTTTAATGTTAATAGCATACAAATTCGAACGCATTTTCTTTCGTTTCGAAATACAGAGTAGACCCCCAGTAGGAATGCGCTCATTAAAATTTAATGATAATTTATTTGTACTAGAACACGCCTTGTATTTAAAGAAGTGGGGGTACCATTTACATTTATTATATTATTATACTATGTTCCTCTATTGTACCAATTTTTAAGAAACTTGATTCTTGTGATGATACAACAATAGACATATATACAAGATCTTAACAATAAAACTTAGTTTCAAAAATATAACTAAATTGAAAAATAAGCCCCAAAAATTTAAAAGTAATTTGGATTCAGTTAAATAAAACATTTTTATGTGTTAACTTTAGTGTTCTTCAAAGTCGGTCCTTCCTGTTACTAACTAGAAAACTGCCCCGTACAATAGAATTTTATTGATGATGATAGTTAGCTGAGGCTAACCATTTTCTTTAATTATTATTTAAGCTTATTATCAAATACAAAATTAAAATTTGGAACTATTGGATTATTTAAGTGTTATTCCTTTGGTTTTTGGTATAAAAAATTATGTAATTTTTATGTTCAAGTAAAAAGTACCAATTAAGTTTTGTTACATTCTATGTTGGAATTACTTCCACAAGCCCACAGTTACAAAATCACTGTGATGATTTGATGGGCAGTGATACTGTCGCATCATGTGTGTGTGCAATAGTCTTACTACACATTCCTTCTAGAGCTGGCAAACTATGGATATTCACACCATTCGGTATTTTCGATAGTTTGTTGGAAAACTATCGATACTATCGAATTCTTTTACTTTCTGTCTACAAGCAACATAAAATGACGAACTTTATCATTAACTTCTATTTAACTTAGGCTTCTAATGTTAATGTTTGGTTAAAGTTTTAATATGACTGTTAAGGAATCTGTTCTAAGAACACAGTTGGTGTTAAACTAAGTCCCCGTTAACACACTTCAACTTTTGTTGATCGACTAATATATCAGCTGTAAAATAGACGGAGAAGGAAATACAAATATCTACATATGTTTTTCTACCAGCTGAATAACGACTTGATCAAAAAAAGTGTGGAACGGAACTAAGTCAATTCATGTCTTCTGAAAAACTAAGAGTTAGGAACGTTTTATTTAATTTTTCAATATATATCACTCATTTACTCAAACAACGTCTTAACTCCAAATAAATAGTTTTTAAAAAATCAGTTGAATTAGTATTGTTTTGAAAATTGTTACAATTTAATAATAATCCCAAATTATAATTTTACTTATTCAGAAAAATGTTTTTTTTTTAATTCAATGAAATTGATTATTATTATTATGTTATTTGTTGAACTTCTCATTTGTTTAAATGAAAATTTAACATAATAAATCTAGTTTTTCTAAGAAATTTTTGGGTAAAGGTTCCCTAATAATCTGCATTAAGGCCCTGATTACTATCCTACACGATCGCACGATTCATTCACAAGAAAATCTTGCAAAAGTCTGACCGATTTTAAAAAATCGATTCTAAATTGTGTTTTATGTGCCACAGTATCATACAAAAATGATGCAAAAACAACATTCTCAGCTTTCTGACAATCAACAACAAAACAACTTTGATCGCATGGAGTCTATCATTTTATGAAATTTTTCATAAATATTTCTAAAATCGTACGACTTGCTAAAAAATCTGTTGCACAGTAGCATTTTTAGTCCACACCACCAATGTTTTTTAACACACATGTCATATTTGGAAGATCGCGCGATTGTGTAGGATAGTGCATCACGGCCCTTAGCCACAGTGAAATGAGCATAGGATCCAGCTAAACCTCTCAATAATCAATTTCAATGTTTTTTTAATAAAAAATATTTTACTGAATAAATAAAATAATAATTTGGGATTATTAGCGCATTGGAAAATGTTAAACTGAAAATTAATTTAGTTTTCAATTTACATACAACTCACTGGATATATTAAAAAGCGGTGTTCTATCAAAGAGAGCCAAAGTATTCTGTATTATTAACTCTATAAATTTATTTTTTCAGTTATGACGTTGTTTGAGTAAATGAGCGATATGTACTTTCAATAAAAGAAAACCAATACGTTAAATTGTATCGGTTTTATTGCCAATTTGGTAATATATTTTTTCAACGATAGTATCGCTATATAGAAAGAACTATCGATAGTGTTGGAAATGAAACCATCTATAGTTTGCCAGCTCTAATTCCTTCCACGGTTCTAAGCATCTCTAAGTTGGGGTTCCAGAGTACAGGGAGTCGATTCTTGTTCTGTGATAATTTGAAATCAAAACTTTTTTCTATATATATGATTTGATTAGGCGAAGGTTTGTATCGCTTTGTAAGCTAAATTACATGTGATAATTACATCGAGTTGTTTTCGAAGGTCACTGCACTTTCATCATCAGCGTTCTTTGCGTTTGGTTCACGGTGTGTGGTGTAAGTTGAAGTAAATTTTTGCTTTATGTACTCAGTTTTTAGTGCAAAGAAAATATATGAATTGTTTTGGCTAATCGTATTGCAATTCTTTGAAAACTTTTTTTGCATTGAAAACTAAATTTTGCCTTACTACAGTCTTGCCATTATCGTTTGTTCTTTACTAATTATGCACATATTAGTTAATTTATTTATTTTTGTTCTACATCTATAATCTTTTTTGGGTTGTTACTATTGAGTATATTCAGTGATGCCAACAATTCAAAGGCAAAACGAGCCAACTGAGTAGCCAAAAAGAGCTAAATTTAAAAACTCAAGATTTTCTGTTTTAAATCTTTGAATGTATTTATTATTCATTTTGCACTTCAAGATTTTTTACATTAATAAAAATAATAGTAAGAAAAAATAAAAAATAATAGTTTTAAATAAAATCATTTCACAGCAATTGATACAAATATTTATCTGCATTAACAATATGACCATACACATTTACATATACTTGTATAAACGATAATTTACAAAATAAGAACAATAATTTTCAAAACCATCTTTTGTTAGGTTAATCCATTTGATTTCAAGCTTTCCTATATTTTTGGCAGTCCATTTTCAATTCAATAATTTGTGGGAAATTTTCTAATTACTCAGAAACGAACACTTTATGATAAAAACGGGGTTTTACAATTTTAAATACCTAAATACATAAATATATCTTAAAAAAAAGAGTAACCAACTAATTACTAATGAAAAACTATTTGATTCAGACATGTATTTATTAAGCTAAACAGTTTCATACATAATTAATAGACAATTTTATAGAATCCAAAATGATTGCAAACTGTTTAAATCAATAAATATATTTCTGAATAAAACAGTTTTTCATTAGTAATTAGTTGGTTACGTTTTCTTGGGCAAATGACACACAAGAAATGCCAGATGTAAGGTCAGCCTTAGTTGCAAAAATAAGTATCTGCATTTGAAAAAACATAGTTGGCAAAAATATAAATGCCCAAAAGACGAAACAATTACCCTATGATCTAATGATTTTTACATAAGGTTGTCATTGCAAGAAGTTCTCTTTTTCGATGCCTGGTCACTGAATTGGAAGCGATATTAAGAAAAATTCCCTTTTTTGTGTTCTATGATAATATTTTCATTTAGGAAAAATGGTAAATAGTTACCTATTTTAACAATTCGTTTCTTTTTATACGAATTTAAGCCCGAAACAGTGTTTTCATGTAAATTTAAGCAAATAACTTTTAAATTTTAGACTAAAATTAGTTCATAAATTTCTTTAAAAAAATATTTTTTTTTTAATTATGGTGAGTATTTTCTAGCACTATGGAGGAGCTACAAGGTTTTGTATGACTAAAATAAGCTTCTACATGGGTTTTTGCTCACTATCGGCAAATTAAAAATATCGATTTTTTGGAAGCAATGAAACTACATTTTCACTAGAATGACTTCCATTTTTTTTCACTGGGATAATTTGCATTTACTTTATAACCAGTTGTTTGATCATATAAAAAATATATTTTTTTTAAATCATTCCATTAGTTCTGAATTTATTCACAATTAAGTGGCATAAATATATGCTCGTATTACAGTTTTTTTAACTTTTATTTATTTTAAATTGAAAAAAAAAATAAAAAAAGCTGTAATACGAGTATATATGCTACCACTTCATTGTGAATAAATTCAGAAGTAATGGAATGATTTTTAATAAATGTGGCTCATTTTATTTCTAACATATGAATGTATCGCAATTAATAATAAAATATTAAATTTTCTTTAATGTAAAATTGTAATAAGTCTTTTAAAAAACGATTTTCTTAATTTTTTGGAAAAAATGAATTTTTTTTGTATAAAACTTTCTGGATATCTCCGAAGCCATAAGACTGTTTAAAAATTAATTACGACGTAATTTAAAGGTCAATTTGTTTTCTAGCCTTCTGTGTATTTTTTATTTGATCAAAAAACTGGTTCTAAAGCAAATGCAAATTATTTGATACAGCATCCTCTTTTTTCTTAATAACGGAAAATCTCGAGATACAGAGCCAATTCAAAAATACTGATCTAGAAGGATCGATACACAGTACTTAGTGTACACAAATTGACTACGAAACCTTTGACCTTACATAATAAATTTCATTTTGCTGACCTGTGTTATGTTTGAAAATAATCGAAAATTTACGTACAAATTTAATTTTGTTAATATACTAAGAGATCGCTTACCTTGCAAAATTTTTAGAAACTTATTAAAATTTGTTTTGCAAAAATAGAATTTACAGTTATTGTGGAACAAAAAAAAAATAATTTTTTTGCAAAGTCCTTGCAAATTACACTTTTCAGTATTGACTTTGCTCTTTGTACAAGAGAACGTACGTGGAACAGGAAGCGCAAGGAGAGCATAAAAATTGCAAAGACTGCAAATTACACTTACCAGTTTCAATTAAATAAGTTCTATCTGTTCATATACACACATTTCATATTAAAGGTTGGGTCTGACTTTTTAGTTAAGGTTTAACTGTCAGATTATACAAAGCATATAGGCGAGCAGATACCGAAGACGTCATTAAAATTACAAATATATATGTTATATCTTCAAATCCTTTTAGTGATATTGACCCATTTTGGAGTGAATCATTTTGATCATATTACAAACCCAGTGATGACGGATCTCAAACGGATGGGTATGCACCTACTATCTATGACAAATACCTTATCTTATGTCGCGTGTGTCGCTTTTCAACTTTTTAGGAAAGAAGTATAAAATGTCCAGGTATCAACTGATAACTTACCGCTATTAGATACTAGTGATGAACCAAAGAAGAGGACTCGAAAGAGAAATAGGCAGCAAAAATTGCAGATTATCGTTTTAAAAGAGAAACGTCAGTTCAGTCTAGAACACATTAATAGTAGGGGTTCGTTTATACCTGCCAAAAATTTCTGTGCCGGAAAAGCTGCTCATTTGTACAAGTTCCCACGCTGAAAAATACAGTCGGCAAAAAGTCTCGCAAACTGTGCAATTGTGCATTTTTACACTCTCGTAAACAAAATGTCAAAAATTTACACAAACCTTCTAAGTTTGCCCAATAATTTTGGCTCGTAAACTTAAACTGTGCAATTGTGCATTTTGTAAATAACCACTTCTTGCTTTTTTGGCTTCATTTAGGCATTTTTAGACACACACACACACAATTTTATATTTTTATAAAAATATAAAAACGTTTTTATATTAAAAATTTCTTGTAATTTATTTTATTTTAATTTTATTATATGTAATTTTTGACGTTTGTTTCAAATTTACATTAGTTGGTTGCACAAAAGGTTAAAAGGGGCTTCATGAAACAAGTATCGCAAGTTTGCCCAATTGCACAAATGGCAATTTTAAGAATTTTCATGAAAACCCTTACTGTGCTTTCCCAAAAATTTAAAGTTTTTTTATTTAGGCAGTTGTAAGCAAAATTCGTTTTAGAAACCAATAATTTCATTATCGCAGGTATATAGAAAAAACTTCAAATGTTAAACCTGATATGTATTGTGGCAACCCACCCAAAAGTGACAGCCCACGATAATAAGCAGTTGATCTGGCAACGCATATATGAATTACTCTATTTTAGTTTTCTGAGGCAATAAGTTGTGTTTTGTTAAATAAATAAATCAAGTCTTAATCTGGTTGATTCCTAGGCTGTTACATTGACGACGAAGTAAATATGGGAGGGGGGATATAAAAGCAAGTGTTAGCACGAAAGAAAGAAATTTTTTTTTTGGAAAGGAAGGTCTAGAAAGAGGAACATGAGTTAATGAATTAATACACACAAATGATTTCATTATTGATTTCAGATTGCCAGTTAACAAATAAATTCTGTGTTCTAGTCAAGGAACTAGAATAAGAACAAGCACGAGCGAGGTGTAAAAAAAATTTGTGTACCAACTTGGAAAATCCGTTTGGAATAAGATTTGGGCCAGTTGGGCAAATGAAATACAAATAAAAATACGAGACGATCAGTCGTAAGTTTAAATAGTATGTCGACCTGACAGTGATTTACACAAACCTTCTAAGTTTGCCCAATAATTTTGGCTCGTAAACTTAAACTGTGCAATTGTGCATTTTGTAAATAACCACTTCTTGCTTTTTTGGCTTCATTTAGGCATTTTTAGACACACACACACAATTTTATATTTTTATGAAAATATAAAAACGTTTTTATATTAAAAATTTCTTGTAATTTATTTTATTTTAATTTTATTATGTGTAATTTTTGACGTTTGTTTCAAATTTACATTAGTTGGTTGCACAAAAGGTTAAAAGGGGCTTCATGAAACAAGTATCGCAAGTTTGCCCAATTGCACAAATGGCAATTTTAAGAATTTTCATGAAAACCCTTACTGTGCTTTCCCAAAAATTTAAAGTTTTTTTATTTAGGCAGTTGTAAGCAAAATTCGTTTTAGAAACCAATAATTTCATTATCGCAGGTATATAGAAAAAACTTCAAATGTTAAACCTGATATGTATTGTGGCAACCCACCCAAAAGTGACAGCCCACGATAATAAGCAGTTGATCTGGCAACGCATATATGAATTACTCTATTTTAGTTTTCTGAGGCAATAAGTTGTGTTTTGTTAAATAAATAAATCAAGTCTTAATCTGGTTGATTCCTAGGCTGTTACATTGACGACGAAGTAAATATGGGAGGGGGGATATAAAAGCAAGTGTTAGCACGAAAGAAAGAAATTTTTTTTTTGGAAAGGAAGGTCTAGAAAGAGGAACATGAGTTAATGAATTAATACACACAAATGATTTCATTATTGATTTCAGATTGCCAGTTAACAAATAAATTCTGTGTTCTAGTCAAGGAACTAGAATAAGAACAAGCACGAGCGAGGTGTAAAAAAAATTTGTGTACCAACTTGGAAAATCCGTTTGGAATAAGATTTGGGCCAGTTGGGCAAATGAAATACAAATAAAAATACGAGACGATCAGTCGTAAGTTTAAATAGTATGTCGACCTGACAGTGATTGTATTTAAACATTTTGTTTGTTTAGGAAACAATAACATTGATTCCGAACATGAATGAAACAAATGGAATTAGGCCATTTCTTTGTAAAGCGATTGACAAGTCGCTTATTCGTACTGTATTTCTATGCGGTCAAGAAAAAAAATAAACTTTTACATTATGGTGGAATTCAACTGCAGGAAGTTGCATTCATTCCAGGTGCACTTACTTGTGGGGAAAAAGACGATGCCTATAAAATGTTAGTTGACAAATTGACTGACTATTTTTCCCCAGAAAGAAATTCAACATTTGACAGGTATTTGTTTCGACCATTTAAGGACGAATCGGGTGAAACCTTTCATAAATTCTTATTGAGGACGCGGCAACAGGCTTCAAGGTGTGTGTTTGGTGAAACAAAGACTGATATTCTGGAAATCAGCATCAAAGATAAATTGATTGACTCATGGTCATCTGTGGATTTGAAAAAGAGGTTGTTGAAAAAGAACACTCCTTAAAGGAAATTATTGAAATTTGCCAAGTCCATGAGCAAATTAATGCTCAGTCAAAATCAATGGAGGCTCCAAGTACAACTGTTGAAATCAGTTTGAGTTAGAAACAGACCAAAATCCCCTTGAAGCTATTTTTAAACCAAGATCGAAGCCGCCGGTTTGTATCGAACGTTGGGTGTTATGACTGCAGTCGTTTAACCCCAAAATTATTTACAAATCAGGAAAGCATAATATTGCAGATTCGCTATCGAGACTCTGCAATGCGAATACAGATGTCAAGCAAGCCATGCGAATTCAGCATTTGTTCTATCGTAGGGCATTCATTTTCGCGACCATTAAAAGTTTTGGAAGTTGTACACCATAATAGCAAAGATGACGAACTTATGATGGCAGTAGAATGTATAAATACCGACAACTGGGGTACAGCAACTAAGAACAGGTATTATTCATTTCCATTTGAGCTCAGTATTTTGGGGAATTTGTTGCTAAGAGGAACAAGACTCGTGATTCCAGGAAGCCTGAGACAACAAGTGCTAGATCTAGCGAATAAAGGCCATCTAGGCAAAACCGTAATGAAGCGCAGAATTTGAGCAAAGATTTGGTGGTCGATCGAGATGTAGAAAAATACGTTAAGAGCTGTCATGAATGTATGTTGGTATCTCGACCGATACCACCTGCGCCTATGAATGGACAGACCATGCCGGATAGTCCCTGGGCTTGTGTAGCAATGGACTTATTGGGTCTGTTGCCAAATCACGGTTTTGTATTTGCAATAATTGATTAGTATTCGCGATATCATGAACTTAAATTTATAAGTAAAATAGCATCAACAGGAATTATTGACTTTCTTGAAGAAATATTTGCCCGACATGGATATCCAAGATCAATAACAGCTGATAATGGTCGTCAATTCGTAAGCGAGGAATTCAAGGCATTTTGCAACACCAATAACATTGAATTCACATCACCGCCTTATTGGCCTCAAGCGAATGGAGAGGTCGAAAACTTGAACTGCTCTCTGGTAAAACGTCTTCCAATTGCTCACACACAGGGTTTGGACTATAAAAAAGAGATTCGTAGGTTTACACTAATGTACAACGTTACCCCGCATGGTACAACTGGGAAAGCTCCATTGGAACTTATTTTTAATCGAGTTATTAGAGATAAGATTCCATCGCTGAATGATGTTATCGACTCTGAAGCCAGAGACAATGACATTTCTAATAAAGACAAAGGGAAACAAAGAGCCGATTCTGACATAAACGCCATCCATTGTGACATCAAAGTTGGGGATAAGGTACTACTCCGAAATACTCTTCACAGTAGTAAATTATCTACAACATTTGCGAGAACTGAATATGAAGTAACTGATAGGAAAGGAAATGATGTCGTAATATCAGGAGAATGCAGTGTGTATCGTAGAAACATTACTCATGTTAAAAAAGTTCCAGATGATTCACCGCTGCCATCTTTAGCCAAAGCTAATAGGACTTCGGTTGAAAATTCAGAACATCTCGAACATCAACAACACATGGATTCCGACAATTATCGTCGTGCCGGTAATGAGCTGTCACCGGAATTACTATCAACAGATTATCGATCCAGATGGACCCAGCCCTAAAGTGACGTTGAAGCTTAAAAATATAGCAGGGATGTGGCAACCCACACAAAAGTGACAGCCCACGATAATAACCAGTTGATCTGGCAACGCATATATGAATTATTATATTTTAGTTTTCTGAGGCAATAAGTTGTGTTTTGTTAAATAAATAAATCAAGTCTTAATCTGGTGGAATCCTAGGCTGTCTCATGTATATATGTATGTATTTTGTACTTCCTACATAGGCATACAATTAAACGGAAAACTTTTAATATTTGAAACTTTAGCTCTTTGTTGCGATATGCCAGCCCAGCTTTTATTAAATGCTGCAGATATCACACTAGATTTTTTCCTGCAAAAGGTGTACTGTTAAAGGTGAGACAGTCAATAAGATCAATGTATTTAAGCAAAGAATTTGCGAAGAGCGCTCATATTCGTCATTTAAAAATAAATCAATCCCTGAACATCATTTATCAAAAGATTGTATGTAGCATACTACTTTTCATTATTAATTTTGATCCCATAAAACACGTCGATATTGCTGAAATGTACGTGCTATATTTCGGAATTAGCAAACAATTACTTCTAAAGCTAATTGTAAAAAATTCATTCTCTTATCTTATATATTACAAGAAAATATATCAGCGCTTCAACAAAACCTACTACTGGCATCTAAAAATATACCTTTTGAGTTAAAAAAAATCATACCATTTAATGAATTTAGCTAACTGGAAAACTACACCATTCCGTTTCTTCTTGTTATACGCTGGCGCAATTTCTTTAATGTACAAATATTTTTTAATTCTATTTTCTTTTTGTCGTCAACCAAGTTAGCCACATTTAAATCAAAATACGTTCAAGAATTATTAAAATCATTTGTTGAACTGATATTACGGCCCTAATTCGCAAACTATAAATATACATAATCTAATTCATATACCGGATGATGTAATTAACACAGACTCCTTTATCACAATTTTGACTTTGAAAATAGTTTGGGTTATTTAAAGTCAATTGTTAAATCAACTACAAATCCAATAGCGCAAATTCAAAGGAAACTGCACATTTGCCATACTAACACTTTCTCAAATAATATGCCATTAGTATTTCCTCTTGTTAAAGATAGAAAATACTCACTGGTTAAAATTTATAGACACAGTTAAATCGAGAAAACTATTTTCTTTTGTCAACATTTATGCATATAAAATTACAACCGTTCCTCCTGATAATACCTGTTTACTAAGTAATGGAAATGTCACGGTTATATCAGAAATTTTTAGTAGCAAACTTTCTGTATACAAATGTGATAATATTTACTAAAAGGCAATATATTTAACTAAACTCTTGTATGTTGTTAAAGATTTAGACCAGAAAAAATTAAAATAGAGCTAAGCATGTTAGATGTTAAGTTTATTCTTACCAAATGCCACAATGAAACAGTTGCTATTGCTCTTTTACATAAATAACCTAATGTACATTAATATAAAATAAATAAAAACGAAAATGAATAACAAAAATTAAAAATAATTTCTAATTCGGGCTTAAATATTTTTATTAATTAATGTGAGTTTCTAAAGAAGGGAAGAAAAATACTAGACTTTATAGCTGAGGGAAATACCGATACTTTTCTGTACAGCCATGCACTTCATCAGTACCCTGGTCTTTCTACTTGGGTAGAAAGACCCATGAAACGAGCCGTGCGCCAAGCCAAGTTCCGCCTAATGCACGCAGTGTGTATATTTACAGAAAGCCATTCGTCGTGTTTTTACCCCCTGATAACTTTGTTCACTGCCATCGTAAAATTCTCAAGTTTAATTCATAATTAGAGTAAATCCATGTTACCTCATACCTGAAGCGTGAAAATCTTAGAACAAAAGGTTCCTGAGATATGGAGATGCCCAAATTACATATTTTAAGACATACTCACTGACACACTTATTAAATTGATGAAGCACTAGCAGGTTGCCTACATATGATATGAAACTCTGACGATTTCATTTTTATAACATGCTGGCAGATTATAGTGATATGTATTGTGCAAGAAAGAACTTGGTCAAAATTTATATCTCACTACTTTTAATTGGCGAAATTTTGAATGGAAACTTGGCTTTTTTCACATTTATGTTTTTGTGAGGATTCTTATTAACATCAGCTATTTAAAGCCCGAATAAAAAATTATTTCTGACTAAAATTCACTGCAGTTCAAACAAATCTAAAAGTGTATAGTTTAAAAACTAAAAATTTTAAAAACACCCGAATATATCTAGAAAAGCTGCAATATCTTCTAAACGGCTGTACCGATTTTCTTAAAACATGGCTAAGAACCCTCTCTCGAACCCTCTCGCCTTTCGAACAGAAAAAACTAAATCAAAATCGGTCCAGTCGTTGGTCTGTACGTGAACACGGACAGACACACAGATACACAGACACAAACTACAAACTTTTAACACCCCTTTTTTAGTCGGGGTTTAAAATAAAAATTTATTAAAAAGCATTGGCAAACCGCTTTGGTTTCTTGAGTAAAAGTGCTTTGCCAGTACCACAATTTTTGTACGGTTGGCAATTTCTGCCTTGGTTATTACAAGCTAACACAAAATGAAAAACACAACTACTTGTTGTTCTACAGCCAGACAAAATAAAAACTTAAATAATGAAAAGAGAAAAATTACAAGTTTACTAAAACTTTTATTTGAGCAATCTAGGTATATCTCAGAAGCCGTTACATAATGTTCACAATGGGAAAGCTAGTGCTAATACCCCAAAAGCAGATGGTAGTGGTAAAACCAGTAGCCGTAAAATTCCCGACAATTGAGTAAACATAGTTACAGATCTTATTTACTCATTTCCCAGGATTTCATCTCACTACTGTAAAAGTTCAACTAACCGAGAATACATACTTAGAATCTGCTCTAGCTTTGAGAAAAATGTATGAATTTTACTTAAAAAAATGTAACGAAACAGAAGTGGAACCTGTTAAATTTTCTATGTATAGATTAATTTTCAATACAAAGTTCAATTTATCCTTTCATACGAGAAAATCTTTACCTTTGGTAAACACATTTATAAGTATCACTATTAATTTTCTGTTTTTTCCATTTTTTCAGTTTTCTATTTAGGTACCTAAGGGCAAATAAATCAGTCAATGATTATATGTATATTATTTTTAAATCTGATTTAAATACAAAATTTTGTTTTTCACCACAAAATTAAATGAGTCTTAAATAGCCAATATTGTGCATTTAAGCGTTGTTTAAGTTTTACAAACATACCATATGTTTTGTGCATGTGTGTGTTTTTTGAATGCATGTACATAAACATCATGAGGTCATATTAAAATAATTTCGTTTAAGTTTCGGAAATATACAACAAATGTAACACATATTTTCATTTCATGAAATATATAAATAGAAAAATGCATTCCGATGCTCTCTTTGTATCATAAAATGTGTTTTTTTGCTATTTAATTTTTCTGCAATTTGATAAATCAACTTTCTTATTTATATTAAACAGCTGTTGTTTGGAAAGCTTTCCATAATATTTGGAAATATTGTAGTGCTACCATACTTTCAACGCAATTTGATATTAACTTTAATTAGCTACTGAAAAAATGAAAGTGTATTTAAATCAATTTTAATTTTTTGTGAAAATTAACTTAAAATATGTTTAAACATTCAGTGATTTATTAGCTATAAGTATGTTTAACTATTCTTGCTTATCTTTTACGATCATCACATTAATTATTTTTACTTATTCGATGTACCACCGGTACATACATGTAATTATTATTGTAGGGTCTTATGTTACTTGTACTTGAATAAGTAAAAATAATTAATGTGATGATCGTAAAAGATAAGTAAGAATAGTTAAACATACTTAGGTAGAGTAATATAATTTCGTGCTAACCTAAATAGAAAAATGAAAAAAGGGAAAAAACAGAAAATTAATAGTGATACTTATAAATGTGTTTACCAAAGGTAAATCAATTGTATACACAACAATCGTTTCTCATATTCCGTTTCATTGTAAATTTAAATTAAATAGCTGATGTTAATAAGAATCTCCACCCAAGTAGATAGACTAGGGTGCTGATAAAGTGCGTGGCTGCACAGAAAAGTATCGGTATTTCCCCCAGCTTAAAGTCTAAGTTTAATTTTTTTCTCTTCTTTAGAAACTCGCATTAATTAATAAAAATATTTCATTCAATAAGAATTGAAATTACTGAACTTGAGGCTGACTATGAATTATTTCTGATAATTATTTTAATTTTAAAATAAGGCCTTCATGCCACACTTTATCAAATGGCTGAGAAACCTCAATAAACAGGGCAGAACAATACATTTTTTCTTCAAAAGTTCTTCTTATAAATTGCATCAATCTATGAGTTTGTTCAATAGTGCTATGCTGACTTCTAAAACCAAATTGATAGCCTGGGATGCATCCACTACCTCTTAGAATAGGGGAATTTTTTTTCATGAACAGTTTTTCGAAAAGTTTTGACATTGTTGATAGCAGACTTATTGGCCTGTATGACTCAGCCTTGGTGAGGTCTTTGCCCGGCCTTGGAATCATTTTGATCTTCGCAACCTTCCAGCTTTGTGGATAATACTCCAGGCGTACAATGGCGTTAAAATTAAATAACAGGATTCTAATTGCAATATGGGGCAAATTTATCAGCATATTGTTACTTATTCCATCTATACCTGGAGCTTTCTTCGGGTTGAGTTCAGCAATTAGTTTCTGAACATCACGCGTCTTAAATTTTATGGGTCGAGGGGGTAGAGTAAATCAACAACACCAGTACATGTGTTTGGGGTAAATACGGATTTTAAATGCTCAACAAATATGTTATCTTTTTCAGTATCGCTTCTGGCGCATACTCCGGTAGAAGTGCGCAGAGGTGGTCTATATTCAACGGGTTTTTGAAGCTTTCTAGCAGTTTGCCACAAGGAGTAATAAGATGCGGCATTGAGATTTTCCAGATAATTTTTAAGACATACAGTTTTTTCATATGCCAGCAGCTCTTGGAGTCGTCTAGTGCACTCTTTAAATCTAATTTTATTTTGGGGTGATCTGTGGTGTTGCCATTCTCTTCTAGCTGTCCTAAAGACGTTCAATGTCTGTGGAATAAATTCTATTAAACCCAGTCTGCGGATGGGAAGTAAGATTTTCAATGTTAGATTCAATATCACCTGGTGTTCTTAGGTTAATATTTTCCGTACAATGGCTACTGAGGTATTTTTTGAAACCCAGCCAATTAACACGGTTGATCATCTTCACATATGGGACTGGGAAGTCACTTCTTAGTGGGCTACAAATTGTAACAATCGTAGGAGAGTGATCGGAGGAGAGATCTAGAGAAGCTTCGACATGAATTAATTCCCTAGTGATAGTTTTCATGACTCCAAAATCTATAACATCCGGAATTGTTTGTATGTAATTGCAAATTTGGGAGGGGAGTAAATTGATGATATCACGAAATTTGTAACAAAATTTTTTTGTTGCTTGTAGGTGTTCTTCACAAATGTTATCAAGGATATAGTGTTTGAGCCTTGACTTAATTAGAATTGCTGACCCACCGCATGCTCTCCCCCTCGGGTCCTTTGAATCATATAGAGTGTAACCATTTAATTTAAATAAGCTCCTTGAAGTCAAATGAGTCACAGAGACCAACATTATAACAATATTTTTTCCATGAGGAAGTGCTCAAGTTAAATTTTATGCTGGCGAATGCCGTTTGCGTTCCAGAAACATATTTTTAACATGTTCATGGTTTGTTAACTAATGCTTGATGCAGAGTATTCTGCATTCGAAGCATTTCTTGCATAAGACTAGTCATATTTGTCGTAAAGTTGTTTATAGTTAGCACCAGATTCTCAATAGTAGCTTCAAGGCGACTAAAGTTAAAGCCTGAGTTTGCATTCGCTGAATTATTTTGCGGTGAAACATTTTGTGAGGGACTAGAAATAGCCTTAGCAGCATCGGCATACGATACACGTGAAGTAACTGGTTGACTCACTTGAGCAAAAGAAGCGGAGATCGCGTTAAATGGTTGGGTTGGAGCTAATTTAGGTTTTTGACTCATAGTCTGTTTAACAAAAGAATATACAGGGCATCCTCTATAGTTAGCGGTGTGATTACCTCCACAATTACCACATCTTCTTTCCGCTTGATCTTTTGGCTTACTGCAGCTAGCAGTACCATGCAATTCACCGCCGATAACACAAACTGTAGGTAAATTCCAGTAAGTTTTTATATGGCCATATTCTTGGCAATTATGGCACTGTACAGAACCTGAACGCTTACGTGGCTCTTCAACTGTGATTTTTCGGTGTAACAGAAACTTTACGCTATAAATTGGATGGGTTTCATTTTTTTCAATTGTAGGTCATTCGGCTCCAGTTCAATACGAAATAGGGGTTGGGCGACCTTTTCTCTGTTAATTATATTAGTAACATTTTTTACCTTAAATCCTTGGTCTAGAAGTGCACATTTTACTTCTTCGGGCCCTTTAGTACTATCTGTAGGCCTTTAGCACTTTTAAGTTGGTATGTGTAAAAGTTTGTTTTATTTTTTTAAAAATTATTTACAATTTTTCGGAAATTGTTTTCATCATATATTTGGATTTTAGTTTCATCAATATTACCTCGTTTAATTGGAATTACGTGAAAAATATTTTCACTAATGGTCGACAGTAGTTTTTTTAGAAGCGCGTTAGAATTTTTTTCCCTCATATATATAGGTGGTGGCTTAAAAGACTTCTGAGATGATGAAGCGGTCTTGTCGTTATCGTCTTGCAATAATGAAAAGCGATTTTGGCGATTCGTGGATGATGCGCTGTTATCCCTAGACATCTTTGGAACAAATGAAATTTTAAGAAGAATTCGGTCTTCGTCCACGCTTTACCACGGTTATATATCTGTTCATTCCAACTTGTACCTTTGGTTTTGAGCTACTGTTATCTGTAGTGATGACTTGGTTAGGTGATGAACAGCCCGAAGCGAATGATCTCAATGGATTAACTGACGAAGTACTAGGCAACTGTAATGTTAAAGAATCACTAGTAGGCATTGGACAAAGCGAAGTTGATCGCTGTCGAAAAAGTGGATTTGTTGTTAGAAAAAGTCTATCATCAGATTTTTTATTTTTATTAAGAGCTTCCGAACTCGCAGTAAGTCTATCATCAGGTTTTTCATTTTTATTGTTATCATTATGAGCATCAGAACTCACAGTAAAATAGGCATTTCTGCCGTTATAACTCACTTCACATTTATTTGTTCTTGAGGTACTCATATAGAGTATTCCTCAAGGACACTTTGTTTGTGTTTGCGGTTTTTTTTGTTATTTATGACTATGTAAAAAAATTATAGCTTATTTATCAAAGTTAATAATATGTATTACGAATATTTTTTTTAATATATTTTTTTGTTTAGTATTTATATATGAAAAAACTCCGCTATGACGTTAGTTCACAATGAAGGTACAACGAGAACGAGAAGTGAAATTAAACTAATTTTTATTTTTTACGACTACAAACCAAAAACTGTGTTGACAATATAGCAAAATATGTTAAACCAATTATTGCCAAGAAATATTTTTTTGCCAAATAAAAAAGAAAGTTACAAAGTTTTAATGTTAATTACAAAATTAATTGTATTTTTGCAAAGCGAAAAAATGACAATCGAAATTTGCAAAAAACGCGAGAATTTGCCAAATTCTAAATAAGCCATAATATTAATTATAAATCGCTAAAACCATAAGGAATGAAAAAAATTCGGCAAAAATCACAAAAAATTGCAAAAACATATTAACAGAGGGATTATAACAAAGTCTAAAATTTTTCAAAAATCGGCAAAACTGTTTGTAGACTGAAAGCATGCGAAAAGTCGCATTTATCGCGAAGTTTCCTCAATATCGCAAGATGTTGCAAAATTTTAAACAAGCCATACTATTGATTAAAAATTAACAAAGCTGTTAGGTTAGGTTAGCTAGGGGTGGCAGTCAGAAGCCCGGACTCATTTAGACCGTTTTGGTCCATTGTGATACCACGGAGACTCTGCTCTGAGTCCCCACCGTCGAACCATCCAGAGCTCAGTATAAAGCTGCTACTACGTTGAAGTTTAACACCAGCAACGTCAGAAAGTTCCCTGAATACAAGAACGCCCATTGTGGCCATTTTCTTTCCTGGAAGTCCAGGACAGTGACAAAGAAAATGTTCTATGTTTTCCTCTTCATCAATATTTTGGCAGCTACGCCAAAAGTCGTTGTGTTCAACCCTTAGCCTTTGTGCATGCCTACCTATGAGACAGTGTCCGGTTAACACGGACACTAGAATCGAGATTTGTTTCCTATTCTTTGAAATTAGGTAATCCGTACCTTCTCTATTTAGGTGAGTCCATAACTGCCTTGTGATCACGCAATCATTTCTTGTGACCCACCTTCTATTTGTTTCATCCTCTGTCTTGCGCCTAAGTCTGAGTTTGCAAGAGAGTAGGGGTAGACCTACACATTCCAAATCCAGTGGAACCTGTAAGGTTGTCCCAATTCTAGCAAGCTCGTCAGCCCTAGAGTTCCCCTGTAAGCCTCTATGCCCCGGGATCCATATGATCCTAATATCAAACTGCTCTGCCATCTCATTTAGAGATGATCGGCAGTTGAGGGCTGTTGTTGTTCTTAGAAGCGAGGATTCGAGGGCCATAATAGCTGCTCGACTATCGGTGTAAATGTTAATTAAAGTCGTTGAAGTGACATTCACTTTTAACCAGTTCGCAACTTCTCTTATAGCAAGGATCTCTGCCTGAAAGACACTGCAGTGATCCCGAAGTCGCCTTGCAATACGAAGACCTAAAGCCCTCGAAAAGACCCCATAGCCCACACCCTCATGTGTTTTGGAGCCGTCCGTATAAAAATCAACACTTTTTCTGCTACCTGGAGTTCCATTCATCCACATTTCTGTAGATGGTATCCAGGTTTTATAAAGACGTTCGTGTAGTAGAGCAGGGGAGGTTTGGTCAATCGTCCATCCCCTAACTTCACCATCGAGTATTCTGCAGTGGCCGGTTCCATTTCTGTTCCACAGAGAAACACATCTAAGACGGATTGCCGAGGACGTTGCCATCTCCTTCCCTACTAGATCTAATTTTAGTAGATGAAGAAGCATCCCCAGTGCATCCGTAGGAGTGGTGCGAATAGCACTGGTTACATACAAGGATGCAAGTCTTTGCACCTTGTGTAAGGTGTATAGATACGTCTTTTTCTCCAGGGATGGCCACCACACGATGATGCCATACATGAGAATTGGACGTACTATTGCAGTATAGATCCAATGAACAATTTTTGGGGTAACACCCCAATTCTTCCCAATGGATTTTTTGCATAGATATAGTGAAATTGTTGCTTTTTTCACTCTCTCTAGAATATTCGCCTTGAAACTCAGCTTTGAATCAAGAATAACACCAAGATATTTTGCAGTGTTAGACACTTTTATCTCCGTATTATTAAGTGTTATAGGTCGGAAATCAGGTATCTTATACTTCCTGGAGAAAAGGACTAGTTCCGTTTTATTAGGATTAACGGCTTGAAATACCAATTGAAATAAACTCGTGTTTATCGGAAACAAAAGTATGATAAAATGAATATGTGATTATTAAGTTATTGGATTAAGGCAGATAAAGATGCCAGGTGCCATAACGAAGTATTCACTCATTTGATTGTGCCAAGTTCCCCGTTAGATCGAACTACCTTCATCAATCAAAAAGCTGTTAGGAATGCAAAAAAATTCACTTTAAATCGCGGAAATTCGCAAAAACTTATTAACAGCGGAATGACAACAAAGTTTAAAAATCGGCATAACTCTTAGGGAAAAAACATGCAAAAAATCGCTTTTGTTGCGAACTTTGCGAAAATTTCCACAATCGGAAGCAAGCGCTAAAATTTATTAAAAATCCCGAAAAAATATAAAAAGTTAAAAAAACGTGAAAAAATAGGAAGTTAGCGAAAAATTGCTAAACGTACTGAAGAAATTACTATATAAATAGTAAAATTCGCAAAAGAAATTTAAAGAAATAAACTGATTTGTGTTCATATTTTGAATAAACTATTTTATTTTTATAAATGTGAAATACATACATACTTGAAAGCGGCACCACTTAAATATGTATATATTTATGGTGCAGCTGCCGTCTTCAAAATGATTTAGCAGCTGGCTACCTGAGTGTTGCCAGTTTTTTTCTAGAGCTTATACCAAATTTTTGATTTGTCATACCCGAGTTTTTTTGATAACAGCTTTTTTGTGAAAAAATAAATTTTTTAATGTATTTAAAAAATAATGACAAAAGTATCATATTTATTCAATAAAAAAATCATTCATATTAATTTAATTTATACTTATAAGACTTGTAAAGAAAAAATTACACTATGATTAAACAGAATTGCGGCATAAACACATTTTCCATACAAATTGACACAAAAAAGTAGTCACAGAAATCAAACGAGATATAGAATCTATTTTACTTTGACAGCGTTTTTTCTTAAGCTCTCACATATAAGTGCTCATTCTCTCAACAAAACTTTCATACATTTTGTAAACAAAACTACAAAGAAAAATAAGCACAAAAGAAAATGAAACAAAATGTTTGAAGTTAGTCCTGATTCACACACATCAGGTTTACCTGATCAGTTTTTGTTCAATTTTCTTTTGAACCTGCATTTGCGTTCATACACACCGTCAAGTCAAGTCATCAAGTCTCATCAATTGCGTTGTAGTAGAGTATTACGAATGACAAAAAAAAACGAAAAAGCAAACTTGACTGGTACGGTCAAGTCTGTACCCCTTTTTATTCTCTTCACCGCTCTCTCCTAAAAGCTCAAGACCTGACGAGTCAAACCTGATGTGTGTGAAAGGGCACTTACTGCCGTAGATTTTATTATGGGCTTTATTTTTTGACAGTGTTTTTCCTCAAGTTGCTGACTTATTCTGTTTCATCATATACATATGTATGTACTTAGTTTAATATACACCAGTACCATTTCATAAACTTCAGAATCGAAATCTTCTGATTCATCAGCCTCAGAAATTTTGTTGTACATAGTACTTGTATTAAAAAGCATTAGCATTTCCCCAGAAGGATTAAATTTGTCACAACAATTTGAATTATTTTTAAAGTGTGTGTTTATTCTAAGAATTGCTTTCAACAAGTCATATTGCATTTTGTTACGTATTTTTGTTTTGGTAGTGTTAATTATTGGTTAATCTGCCTTGATACATTTTTTTCATTAGAAACCATTCAATATGAATAGTAAAACAAATTTATAGACTTGCCAGACGCACATTTCTTACCTCAAAGATCATTCTTGTTACCATCAGTTATAAAAAACCCAAAAAATCCCTTACAATTTGGTTATCATCCTCAACAAATCTCAAAATCCCCAACACGAAATCATTCCCAATCGCGAATAAAAATAACTAATTTGGGACAAATTCCCTAAACTGGGAACACTGGGCTACCAAGCAAAATTTGTTTCCTGCGGCATTTGTAGTCGTGTAGCAATGTAGTCTGCTGTGGTCTATGTGTTTAATGCATTATTATTAAAGCTTTTTTCAACGCAAATTTTTTTCCATGTATTATCAGTATTACAAGAACACTGGCAAAATACAACAATGAAAAAAACAACATGGCTTTTAGTTCATCCAAAATATCAAAAATAGAATTTGTTGTAAAACAATAATAATAAAGATTATTCACAAAATGTTGAAAAAATTTGTCCACGGCAGCTACCACTAACAAAATTTTCAACGTTTTGCCCTTTTCACAACTTTTAATAGTTTTTTCGTATTTTAAAATTTGTTTACCAAGAATTTTTTAATAAAATATTTTTCATATTGAAAATTTTTTAATATTTTTTTAATTTCTCTTTCATAAACAATTTTTGAAGTTTCGGATGAACTTTAATTTAAAAAAAAATATCTCAGCTGCATTTCCGCTACTACCTGGTGAATGTGCCTTGGCTTTTTTGTTTCAAGTTTTATATTATTATTAATAAAATTAAAAAATACAATTAAAAAAGCTTTTATGTTTGTTGAATATATACATATATATATATATATATATTATATGGCAAGAGCTCATATTTGAAAACATACTTAACCCTTTTTATGCCGATGTTAGATACATGTTACAAGTTTTTAATTTTTATGGAATCTTAAATAATTGTTCGTAATTGGCTATATAGTGAAATTACTAATATATTGGCATATTCGTCGCATTGTTTCTTCTTTATACGTAACTAAAAATGGTTATCAAAGCATTGTTTATTAACATTTATAAAATTATTGGATCTGCTGGACTATGGGATCTGCTGAAGACTAAATTGGTCATAAGGTAAATTCAAGAAAATTTACTTTCATCCAAATTTCAAAAAGAAACCTAGTTTTTTAGTAATAAATTTTTGATATGCGGAGTTCGAGATTTATAATGAAGGGAGTTCATCAGACCATTAATCAGATCATTGATGATTGTTTTAGCGTAGTTAATACTAATTTTCTTCTTCCAGGAAATATGATGTAAAATATTTATATGAAATGTATGTTGAAACTTCCGTTAACAAAAGGTTAAATTTAATTTTTGAAATGTCAACCTAATAAAAAATAAAAATTATAATATCCTATAAATTCTTAAAATAAACGTTATGCATACGAATGATATCCATTGGGCACTAAAAAAATGCATCCAATAGTAATGAAATGGCGGTCTTGGGGCAATTAAAATTGTTAAATTGTGGCTGAAATTGTGAAATTGTGGTTGAAATTGTGAAATTTAAGTAATTAAAATTTTAACATTTTAAAATTATGGGAAATTTGTGTAAAATTTGATACATTCGATGGTGGATCAATAAGTCCGTTTTATTTTTTGTTTACATTAGGAGTTTTTTGTTTACATTAACTTTGTGTGAATGGGTGATTTTTTTGTGGGGGGTGGATTAAGGGGTTTCATAAGATTCAGATTTCATAAGTATATATGCCGATTGTGAAAATTATTTTTTCCTAATGCAGACGGCAATACATAATTGTTATAATTTTTTTTTTCAAATGTCTACCACTGCAACAAAAGTATCGGACACCAGCAAACATACAAGTAAATACAAAGCGCACACATATGCACACACACACACATACAAACACCCACAGACACATCCATCTACTGTAAGCACAACATTTCTCTACAATAACAACAAAAGCTGTACGCACAAGTACATACATACATAGAAAGAATCAAACTCACAACCATACACAAAATCTCAGCATGAAAATCCCCTATTTGTAACAGGGTGACCATCATTTTTATTTTTCCCCGGTTTTGTATTCCCAAAACAGGACTCAGGCCACCATTACCTATCTACTCACAAAAGTTCTATTGTAAAAGTTTGCAAATTGTGCGTATGGCTCGGACGAAGCTGATATATAGTTTAATGAAAAATGAACTCCACTTTCTCTAAATATTTTAAAGAAACAAAATTCATATGCATGCATTATTAGAATTAAAACGGATTATTTTTTCAATAATTGCATAAGTTCCTAATCTCATTTCTTAACCTTCCATTTACACATGAAACTAATTGCAAGAAAGTAGCAATACAATCAAATTTTTTTACTACCGCACTCACATTGTTTTTAATTTCCAGTCAGCTTTCAACGGTTTTTTTAGGACTTTAAATTTTTGATGTTTTCAGAAAGTAAAATGAAAAAAGGTTAACAGTGTTACCCCGTTTAAAGATTTTTTACAAATATACGGGATTGTGGTAAATATTATTATAAATTCTGCTTATTTTGCATAAATATTTAAAGAGTTATAATATGGTATTTTTAAGTATACATGAAGAACACAACTCATGCTTTTTAAAACAATAATATTATTAAAATATTAACAATAATACTTTTTCCAAACTTATTGCCCTATAATATTGTGTATCTGAATATTCTTGGTAACTCTAATTAAGTAGCAAACAAACCAAATTTTTCCAACATTACTTTTCGACGTCATTTTTGAAATGAACTTTCACTTTCCTGTGAAAACGAACAAGAAATTTTCATGAAATTAATTTATGTCATTAGAATTTTTATTCATAATACGTATACAGAAATTTCAAGAATGTACTTTCATGTGTAATTGTAGCATAACGAAAATAAAAATTTGTGTACGAATATTATTTTTTTTTTAATAATTATAATCTATTCACATTTTCTTAAGAAACTAAGAATGAAATTTCTTTTTATTTAAATGTTTTACTTAAATAAATCTAAATGTACAAACTTGCTCGGAAAATACTTGTTGCAATTTTTTAATTGAGGGTGTATGAATATGTATGAACTTTGCAACTGACACCGAATATAAAAAAAACAAACACACGAATTTTCGTTATGAAGGTGAGTCCGCCTTCAGAAGCAACACGCTGTTCCATTCTGCTGTTTATCAGATTATTTAGAATTAAATATATGTATGTTACGAGTATCATATCACGTGTAATTTGACTCCATGTGCGTGGACTCTCTCATTTGTGTTAATGAGGAATTAAGTTTTTTCAGAACTCAGGTTATGTGACAGGTTTCTTAAAAACCGGCAAATAGAAGCACGTGAAATATTATTGTAATTGTTGATGGGCGTAACTCTACCAATTGTTTTAAATTTGAGATTGTGTAATTACGAGAGCCCAAGGTGTGGGCTTAGTTTCGCAACAATCGGATAATTAAAAGATCATAAAATCAATTTAAAAATTTAGTGGGCGTGTTCCCTGAATTTTTTTTACAATGGGATCAAATGGGAACTATACTATCCAAGGCAGGCAAATAATTTTTAAAACCTGAAATTTACGGACTTATAAACATACAAATATAAAATGTCACCTGGACAACCTCCTCTTTTTTGAAATCGATTAAAACTATTGCACCTTAATCGTTATATTATTCGTCATAAATATAGATTCCATAGTGCTACTTATCGACTGTAGGGGTTAGTAGATATTATATTTTTTGTGTGCGAAAATTGTAAAATCATTAAGAAAACACAAATATTCTCAACAAAATTAAATTTAAAAAAAAACTTTCTTTTAACAGCAAACTACGTTTAAGCTTCTCTACGGTGCTCTACAAGTTCTATGAGGAAAAAATTGCTGAAATAACAAAATCTATTGTTACCGAAATTTGTAGCAATATCAAACGGCTAGATGTACCAGAAGACCATTCCGAAGAGTTGCCGGACATCGATGACATTAACATGGGAACAACTTTATTTGAGTTATATTTGATATTGAAACGTTTCTTGGCCTTAGGTATGTTACATATGCTAATAAATACTTTTTTTCTTCACCAGATTTTTAATTAAATTGGTGATTAAATATATAAAATATAGTAAATATAGTCCACAACAAGTATTCGGGTTAGGTAAGAAAGTACTAAATTTTATGTAAAAAAGTAGGGAGCAAGAACTTCATTGTGTGATTTTAATGGACTTTTGTGTGTGAAATCCAAATCTGTACACAAATTGCTTGCATCACGATTAGTTTTTGCAATTTTCTTAATTAAATAAAATACTGATATTGTATTTGTTATGATAAAAGTTAGAAATCTTACACATAAGATATAAATTAAAATCTTAAATGAAATTAAAACTAATATTACCATGTCCCTGCACAGAAAAAAAAGACAATAGTTATTTTCAATAAAATCATATTATCGAATAAAATTTTTAATTTCTATAATATTTGTCATTAACTTGAATATTTTATTTATTAATTCCGCGCATTTTAAAATATCATTTAATTTAATTTGCTTCTGTTGGTGTTTATCTTGCTGTTGATTGACTCAACGTGGTCATGTGCTGATGTTTTTTTTTATTGCTCGTGTTGTATAAGTGTGAAATGCTACAAGAAGCCTAAAAACATTGTAGCTTGTTTTTTTACTCAACAAAGTTATTTTAAATTATATCAACGCAATGCGTATATCGTCCCTACCACATCAAGCCATCCAATATGCAAATTTAATTTTTTAGATTTGTTATCTTGGTATCCTAATATAAGTATACATGCCTCGTTCCAAACTGCTGAAGTTTTCTTAAGTCTGGTATTTTTGGGAATACGCTGACTTTAAATTCACAATTGAAGGGACTTCCCGGTCTTCTGAAAATGACTAATTTGTATATTGGAAAGTTTGACATGGTAGGGACGATATGTAGAAGAAACATAAGAAATCATATTTTGCGTGTATTCATTATTTGCGTATCTAGCAACGATTTTCTCTTTAGCTGAGTGGTAATTACGATAGTTTATTAGTCAAGAGATTGCCGGCTCGATTCAACCCAAAAACACATTTATGTAGTTTTACCCTGTGGCGTTTTTGAGCGACATTGTCATTTTGACATTTTCATAGACGAATCATTGTGACATGATCAGTATCAAGTTGCAATTTAGTCGAAGATGAGAATTTCATTAGTGACTCCACTTGACAATGACACAAATAAATGGAGTTTTGCGTGATAACGGCATAGCAGTATCACTGTTCTTTTAAAAGGAAAAAATCAGCGACATTGTCTGTTATGAGTAGATTTCAAACTGAACGCTGCTGGATTTTGTCTGCTACACTTCTCAAACAACGAATTAGAAATAACAGAATATTTTATTTTGCTTTAATTTGCTCTGTTTATTAATTAAATTTATTCTTCATTTTACTTATTATTTCAGGATTTTAAAAAATATGTATTTTAGTTGAAGTATGCAATTTGACGTGTGAAGTCTGAAATGTGGAGCATTGTTAAAATAGCAGTGAATATAAAAAAATTTAAAAGTTATTAAATATAATATAGTTGACAAAACAAATAATAATTTAATGGTAAAGGGTCTTATGCAAAAAAAAAATTAATAAAGCTTTGCCAAGCAATGTTAAATAAAGGTGTGTTCTAAAAAAATTATTATATAAAAATTCAAAAGTAGGCACCCACGTTTGTTAAGACTGCTTTAAGTTGATATTTCCAAAATTTGTATTTTATACCTCAAATATTTTTGTTAATATAACACATGTTGATTTATGTTCCATCTTAAAATGAAGCTAGAAGTGTTCACTCTAAGCTTAGATTTACTATTTCTGTCATGTAAGGGAAAACATTATCAAATTATACAACTGATTCGAAATACATAGTAAAATCTAAAAAATATATTAAAATAGATACAATTATACAAAAATGTTTTAGTGATGTACATACAATAAAAAAACAAATCGAAAAAATCTGGATATTCAAATACTCATTTCATTCGAATAAACGAAATTGTGATACATCTATATAATTAATTTTTTTTGTTAATACATGTATTTATTTATTGTATCTTCAAATATGAACTAACAATAAGTATTCAAATCTTAAGTCTAAACCATAATTATTAGGCCCGACTACTGTCGGACATAAACTTGTTAATAGTTGTTAATAATAAATACATAAGTAGTGAGTCAAAAAAGGGGGAAAAAGTATTTTCCAGTAGTCCCATCTGGAGTGTTAAGTATAAGAGCCCGTGTGTCCCTCTTTTTTAGGCGGAAGTGTCCAGTAAAGTTAAGAATATTACGAGCAAGCGGATTAGGTTGTGATTCGAGTTTTGTTATTTTGCAATTTCTTCAATCACTAGTGGAATATTTAAATCACGATGTATATTAGAATTTTTGATGTACAATGGAGCCGATGTTATTAACAGTAAAATTTTGTTTTGCCTTCCTTGGATTCTTTCGACATTGGAAGCTGAAGCAGTGCCCCATAAATGAATTCCGTAGCACCATATTGGCTTCAAAAGAGACTTGTATAGTAAAAGTTTGCAGTCTATGTTGAGTCTTGAATTTCTGCCAATCAACCAATATATTTGAGTTAACTTAAGTTTAATCTGAGTTAACCTAGAGTCAATATGATGTTTCCATGTCAGCCTTCGATCAAGGTGTATACCAAGGTATTTTACGTAGGAATGTTGAGGAATATTTTGATTATTGATACGAATAGGGGAGCAAGTATCTCTTCTTAGGGTAAACGTTATATGGACACACTTTTGTTCATTGACTTTAATTCTCCATGAGTTCAACCATATTTCCAGCTGGGTAATATGTTCCTGAAGATTGCGGGATGCCTCATAAGGGGTTTCGTGCACACTCATACAGGCTGTATCTACTAAGCTTCCCACCCCAGCAGCTGACATGCATCCACACACAATTTGCGAACCACCACCATGTTTTACTGTCGATCGCAAATTTGCAACATCCATCTCTTTATTAGGTCTTCTCCACACTGTAATTTTTCCATCAGAAGAGAATATATTAAATTTTGATTCGTCAGTGAATATGACGTCATTCCAGAAATCTGTTGGATGTTTCAGGTACTCTTTGACAAATAATAATCTTCTACGTCTATTGCGGTCATTTATTATTTAGGTTTGTTTCTTGCAATGCGTCCATGATAATCATGATTACGAAGGGTTCTTCGGACAGTAGAGGCGCTAACATCTTTTTCCAAAAATATTTTGAGCTCAGTAGTTAATTTTGAGGCAGAAATTCTCGGATCTTGCTTAACTTTTCTAATTATCCAACGTTCGCCGGATGCACTTAGCTTTTTATCAGAACGATTTCTTAGTTTATGTGTTATACGGCCTTCTTTATGATACCTTTTAATTATGTACTGGATGGTGCTACGACTGCGATTAACTATTTCAGCTATTTCTGATAAAGATTTTCCGTTCTTATATTGAAAAATTACCAATTGTCTTTCACTTTCAGTAGTTTGTTTCATGTTGAACGTTTTTATATCAAATTGCTTCTAATTTATATTGTTTTATGTAAACTTCACTAATCCGACTGTTTTTTATTAAACCTTCAATTTAACCTAAAACTTTTGTCTTAAATAACAGAAAACCTAATGTACGATTTTAGCTGACGCGTTGTTTTTCTTTGTAATGATGGGGTTGCACACTTTTAAAGTTATTTTCTCGTAAAATTAATAATGCTGCCATATTTTTCAGTAAATACAAACAAATAGAATATAAACCAATCAATATAAAAGTTTTTGAAATGTTTATTTGATTCTTATTTACAAAATATCTGTAAAGCCCCGTTCAGACTATTATACAAGTATTAATACTTTTGTGGAAAATGCAGCTCTGACATGTTGAGTTGTTATTGTTTTTTTGAAATTTTTGAAACAAAAGTATTAATAATTGTATTATAGTCTGAGTGGCCCTTTACTAGTATACTGTACGATTTTAAGTGACATTCACTGTAAATACATGTCTGAATAAAAATGTTTACATTGGTGTTTAGTGGTTACGCTTTTTAGGCAGATGTTTATGAAGTGTGACCGAACCATTAGTCATATGATTTAAAATTTCTGTAATGTATTTTCTAAGCTCATAGAAGATGAGTTTTTAAAAGAACAAATTGGTCTTAATGGAAAGCTATCCTTATGCATTTTTGACACTCCATATAACCTTGGTGCAATTGCTACATTTGTCTCCAAATTACTTTTTCTAGAGATGTGATTACTCCTAATCTGAAAAGTTTATCTATAATTTCATTATTTTATTTTTGCAACATTCCAAAACCAATCATCAGGAAACTAGATTTCACGTACAGACGGACGAACAAACTGACATCGTTTATTCTATTATTCCCCATTCATAAGGACCCAGAATATACTTTATGGGTTCGCACATGAATATTAAGAAATTACACAGAATGACACACCTTTACCTTTTTTGGTGAAGGCTATAATAATATAATAATTGAAAAAAATATTTCTCTGAACATGTTAATAATTTAATAATATATTTTTGGTTGTCGAATGCAATTTGTCTTCTGTAGGTAAATCGCTCTGTCCTAATGCGAAGTTGGAAATAGAACAATTTCACGGCTGGTTTATGCCCGGTGTAGCACATTGGTTGGCGATATCTGTAGTTAAAGCTCTCAAAAGAATAGAAAAGGCTATTGAACTAGACGAATTAAGAGCCGTCGATGAGACGGTTAAGTATAGCTCATCAGCAGTGGATACTCTGGCTATCTTTTATCAAATAAAAATATTTTGGCAACAATTAGATTGGCCCGATGCCGAAGGTTCATATACATTTGTTGCTAAAATAGTTGACGTAAGTAAAAAACTAAAAAGTTTAAGAAACCTATTTAACGTTTTTCATAAAAATACTGTTCCTCAGGACATTTGCCGTTGTTGCGTCTTTTATGCCCAAAAAATGTCACGTCGCGTAGAATCACTGACAAGGGACAATAGCGAGCTTTTCCACGTATCTCCTGAATGGTGTCTGGCAATAAATAATATAGACTATATTCGTCAAAGCTTACCATCATTTATTAAAGTAAGTACCAAATTAAATAATCAAAAATATTTTTCTTTATTTATTTGTTGTGATGAAAAACATCTGGATGCATTTTGTTGCTTCTCAAAAAACTCAAAGCCCAGCCTGTTAATGTAAACAATACAAATAGTTGTAAGACTTTATTTACAACTATGTTTTGCCAAAAATCATGGAAATTAAAAAACCGCGGTTTCCGGTTTCAAACTATTAAAACCTGTCGGTTTCGGTTCTATTTTAAAATTATGCATGTACATAAGTAGATAGGCCGACTTCCTAAACGCAGGTTGCAATACATAATTAAAAAAAATTAGTATGTCTTTAGTGCAACCTTGCGTTGCAGAGACAGTTTTTGCGTTTTATCGGCATTTAGGAACGTCGCTATGCAACTCATACATATGTGTGCATTCAAAATAAAAATGATGTGGGATTTTGAAGTATATGGATTTTAATTATGCATTGCAACCTGCGTTTAGGAAGTCGGCCGTATGTATGCTGGAAAGATAAATGATGGCTTAAAAATAATCACTAGGGATGAAACGATACGAGTAAATACAAGTATATACTCGATACTTTTTCTTAGAAACCAAGTACTTTTGGTATCGATACTCTACTACCGAGTACCAAGTAGGTATCGGTAAAAAGTACTCGTATGGGTCAAATATACTCATTTCTTATTGGCTACAAAAAAGTTGAACATGACGCCAGCTTAACACAATCTTATTTGTTCGTGTTAAATGTAAATTTATATTTAGAATATAAGTTTTTAATTTGGCGACATGTCGATTTTGCAGGCAAAAAATAAATTTATTGGCGATTTTTAGGGCTATGTTTTTAACAAAATTGAACTTAAAAATTTTTGTAGTTCAGAAAAATTATTTTGCTGAAGGAGTATTTTCATTAATAAATTCTACCACAACTGGTCTGCAAGAAATTTAAACATATAGTTTTTTTCTTATATTAATCGCTTCCGAAAACGAAAGATTTTGTCGACTAGTCGTTAAGAATTCTTTACGAATTAGGAGCATTTGTTTAGGTGGTTATTTAATTTTGTTTTCACTACTTTAAATCATGAGAAAAGCTTGACCGATACAAGTAAGTATCGATGCTTTTTATTCGATACTGAGTAGGTATCGATGCTTCTGAACCGATGCCGTATCAAGTAAAAGTATCGATACCTTAGTGGTATCGTTCCATCCGTAATAATCACCCCTATCGTGAAAAACAAGAATGATTTTTCTTCACGTAAAATTTTCATTCCCCTCAAAGGGAAAAATGCTATATCGAATATCCCGCGAAATTTTATCCACGCTATTTGCCCACGTGAATGTAAATAAAGGAAGAATATTTGTAAAGCATAAGAATTAATTGAAAGCGGAAACGGAAATTTAATGTTGTACTCATTAAGTATACCTCTGTGGTGCACCACCATTAAATTTACTGTCTGTGAAACAAAGAGAATCATGCTCTATGAAAAAGTGTGTTGTAGGGAATTATTGTTAACAATCGTAAGCTTTACTTATGAAAAATCGAAATTATGCGATGTCATAATCCAGTTCGCCTACAAAAATAAAGTGAACAAAACCAAGGGAAAAGTGAAAAAAATTCTCGTTAAAAGTATTATTCATGATAAGGGGAATAAGAAAGGTAAAACATTTCTGGGAAAATATTTTCGAGGGAAAAAATTGTTACTATAGGGCTAATAAAGTTACTCTGGTTTGTACTCAATTCAGGTACTTTTAATAGAAAAGGAACATTTGGTAATGAGTATGTGTATAAAAAGCTTAAGAATAAAACATTTATATTTAATTATCCAAGTAAAAAAACTTCAGAAACTTTAAAGCATTAAAGCAATGCGGTGATGCCAGCGGAAATGTTAAAAAATCCCTACATGTCTAAAAAAATCCCTTTTTCCCTACAACCAAAAAAATTGTCCCTACGTTTTGCCCTACGCTAAAAATTTATTACTTTTGGTAACAGACAAATAAATTAATATTTTGTTAACAGTTTTTAAATATTGTACATTTATTTCAACAGGTACAAAAGTAATTAAAGCCTTTATTAACAACAAAAAAGGAAAATAAATGTGTATGTATGTTCATACTATATAAACATACACATAAAGGGTTTTCACGCTTCGTAGTAAAGTACTCTTGTAAAGTTAATAGTCCTTTTAAAGATACTACATTACAAGACCACAACAACAAAATACATTGAAACAATTTACTATACTTTAAAAAAAAGCAAGACCAAAAGCAGTAGTGTTGAAATGGTACCTACACGTCAATTGTACAATTTATAAAATTCCATAATACTGATTAAAAATCTAAGAAATTTATTATACGACAGATTGTCATAAGTATATTTCAATTTGAAATTTATTAAGAATCGATAAAACGGTAAGGAATGCAAAAATTCGCAAAAAGTTTCTAACAGCGGTATGATGACAAAGTTTAATAATGTTTTAAAAGCTTCAAAACTGTTAGGGAGCTAAAAGACACGCAAGAAGCCGCTTTTATTGAACTTTGCAAAAAATTGCGAGAATTCGCAAAATTATGAATAAGCCATAATATTGATTTAAAGTCGCTAAAACTTTAACGAACGCAAAAATTCGCAAAAATCACGAAAATTAAGAAAGTTTACAAAAACATATTAACAGCAGAATGAAAACAAAGTCTAATATTTTTTAAAAATCGACAAAACTGTTTGGAGGCTGAAAGCATGAAAAAATTCGCATTTATCGCGAAATTTGCAAAAAAATCGCATGAAGTTGAAAAATTTTCAACAAGCCATTACATTAAAAAAAAAACGCGAAAACGGCGGAAAAAACTTATAAACAGCGGGATGATAACAAAATCTAATATTATTTAAAAATCGGCAAAACTCTTAGGAAACTCAAAAAAAAAATGCAAATGTCGATTTTATTGCGAACTTTGCAAAAAATCGTGAAAATTTGCAAAATCGAATTTAAGCTTTAAAATTGATTAAAAATCGCGAAAGTCATTAAAAATATAAACATTTAGGGAAAAAAACTCGAAAAATCGCAAGTTAGCGAAAAATTGCTAAACGTATTGAAAAAATTACTAAACCAATAAATAGTAATAAAATATAGAGAAATAAAGGTATTTGTGTTTATATTTTTGAACAAATTATTTTATTTTTATAAATGTGAAATATTATATACATATCACACTCTTAAGTATCTTCAATTTGATCCACTGCATTTTGTACCAAAAACTCAACAATTTTATATTTTTCCGTTTTTAGGCATTTACGTTACTTTTCGTTTTGTTATTCTATAATTTCATAAAACGAAAAGAAAAATCAGCTCTTTCAAATTATTTACATCGACAAAAAAGTCGTTAAGGCTTTTCCACAAAAAATCTTTTAAATTAAAAAGGGTTTTAAAAAAACTACGAAGCGAGAAAAAATAAAAGTGTAAAGAGGTTAGTCATATAAATTTATCTTTTTGAAATGACTAGTTGTACATTTAAGGCTTACGCAGTCTAATGTATTATGCGATCTGATTAAACAAATTGAGTGTAATATATATGGCTTAACTTATTCCTTTTCTTTTGTTCTGGCGTCTATAGCTACAGAAGAAGCATTAGCTTGTGGTAAAGCCAATAAAATTTTTTAAAATTTAGCCATATTCGGAAATAAAAGATTGTCATTTAAATTTTTGGATTTGCATACCTCAGACCAAAATTGTTCCATATCAAGCTTGGACAAGTGCTGTTTTTCAATTTCAGAGAAGTTGTACTCCATTGTTAGCCACTCCACTCCACTCCATTGTTAGCCACTCACACCTCATTAACATCAATCTTAAAATTATGACACCATAATTTAAACTGGAAAACATTTTTATTTATGCCACCAACTGCCGCTTCGGGCCTCAAAAATTCTATTTGCTTAAAAATAGATTAGTTTTTCAGAGGAAGTCTTCTTTGAGTTTCCTCTAGTGCCGTTGTATAGAATTGAAAGCAGTCGGATTTTACCCGATATGCGCTTTGTTTCGGAATAGTTTTTAAAAATTCTTCGCATTCACTGCCAACTTAAATTTCTTCAGTTTTCAAAGAAATATGAGGAGATCTGACAACGCAATCGATCTGACTTCTGATTTCTTAATAAAATTTTGCCCAAGCTTAAAAAATATTTTTAATGACTCCGAATGGAGAGCATGCACTAAAGGCTTTTTGATTGAAAAAGTGCATTCAATGAATTGAAATAGTTTATTACATACTTTAAAAAAAGCGGATAGCCTTGTTACATTCGTTTGATAATTCGGTTAGTATCAAATCAGCTGATTTTAATTTGTCTTGGCTTGATGCAAATTTAAAATATGCAATTGAAACTGTCCAGTTTTCCAAAATTCTTTCGACAAACTTTTGATGTGAAAGCCATCTAGTGACTGATATTTTTACTATCTTTCTCTTTTCTACATTTAGAATCCAACTGCGCACATCTTTCCGAACTTCCGGACATTTATGTCCGAATTTGTCTTAATAAAGTATCAAACAAGCTTTGTTTGCAATTAGTGCAACTGAATGACATATACATTTAATTGTCATCACATGAGGGTTATCTTTTATGGGTCTTGAAGAAAAAGAATTATGTTGTCCAACAATCACGCTGGCACCATCGCAACAAAGGCCAATAATATTTTTATACGGAATATTGTAGGATGTTATCGTTGTTTTAAATTGATCATATAATGATTCCACTGTACAATTCGATCCCAAATGTAGTAAATCAAGCAACTGAACTATCGTTTTTCTTGTTTTATGCCAAAATATCTTACAAGAACACACATCACTTTATTTGAACCAATATCAGTGCTTTCATCTATAAGCACTGAAAGCATACTGTGCTTTAGATTTTGTATTGCTTTTTCCTTTTCCTCTTTAGCTAATACATTAACAGCCTGTTTGTAGAACACGACTCGTCGATAATAATCGCTAACATGTTAGCATTTTTCTTTTTTTGGTTTTTAGATCGCGACTGTGGACGATTTTAATTAAAAAACGTAACAACTCTCAATTGACTTGGGTTTGTGTAACACGGTTTGGCTCATTATAAATGTCAAGATGGGCGAATGAAAAATTATAATCGTGTTCAAAAAAAGTGCACCAAAATGAATAAATACTGACAATACACATACACTCACATGGATTTTACACAGTTTCATACATATCCTAATTTTTGTTCTTCAAATAACAGCAGATATTTTGAAGAACAATTGATTTTTTTATAACAAAATAATAAAAAATACATACAAATAATTTTTCATTCAATTGTCAATTGAATTTTTTTAACACAAGAATAGGGTTACCATTATTTCAAGTTGAATTTATAATTTTCTATGAAAAAAGATAAATGAAAACAATTTTTGGACATGTTGGCAACATAATGTTTTGCCACAGGGTGGGATATATAGGCGAATTAACGTAAGCTGCACGACAAAGTCGAGTCGCGTTATACAAACGCTTTTCATTACGTAGTCGTCCATGAAACGGCTCGTCGTGAGTCGCCCTTGTCGCGTTCTACAAACAGGCTATAAGAATAATTTTACTACATTTGGTTCTACCTAATTTAGTATTTTTAATTATTGATGAATCCGGAACAATTTCCTTTAAAAGTGGTATCCAATGGTCTACTATTTGTATGTCAACATTATGTTAAGCGAAGAATATGCGAATTCGTATTTCAAAGTTTTCGATGTCGGTGTTTTTATTAAAGTCTTTTTTGACAAGGAACGACTCGATTTGATTGGAATTATTAATCCCTACCACCAGCTTTTTATTGGACTTTGTTGTAGCATGTTTAAAAAGATCTGATATGTCACAGCTTATAACCTTGTCACAAGCCTTGCACTTACACTTGAACTCAATATTTTGAACTGGTTCCAACAATACCTTAAAATTGTCTTCTTGTAACAAACTTGCACAAAATCGTTGTTTTCTGTATATATTTTCAGAAATTTCTATTTCCTCTAAAGATGAGTCGGATGACATTATTCTAAAAATTAATTGCCATGAAATAAATCACAAATTAATTTAAATATGTATGTACATATGTATTAATAAGCTGCATTTGTATACTTGTTTGTATAGCCAAAACAAATATACCATGTTATGTACCATATAATTGTAGTGTGAGCGACAGAACTGGTATAAGAGTTATTGTGTGTGCGTTCTTTTCCAAATTACAATACAATTAAAAACAAATAACAATTGCTTATTGTATTTCTGCTGAGGAACTGTTTGTATCTGTTTTTGCTCAAAAATACTAGTTATAACACAAATATGTACATATATGAAAAAACCATATTAATACATGATAAGCAGATGTTCGTGCGCACGTTCCTAAAATTTTTTTGTGGCGCAGCCAAGACACACATTCGTATTGTGTGTAATTTTGTTTTTGTATATGCAGCTCATGTGTTTCGTTTATCATTTACTCACATACATACATATGTATGTATGTATGTATGAATGAGAAATTTTACTTCTATGCATTCATTCGTCAGCAACGTAAATTTTTTCTCAACACACCATAATATTATTATGGTAGAAGCAGTGTTGCCAGAATTTCTAAGGCTAAAATCTGCAAAATATAACAAATTTTCACGAAAAAATCTTCAAAATCTGCATTTTATTTTTAAAATCTTCAAAAAATCTTCAAAGCTATTTTTAAAACAACTTTTTTATATATTATTAAAAAAATTACAAAAATATGGATTTGCAAGTGTCATATAAATATTTGTTCATTAAACCATATTCAAAAAATTTAAACTCGGCTTAAAATGTATTTTATTTAAATTTTTTAGAAAAAAATTATCAACATAACTTTCAATCACAATTTATTTTTTTATGAATATAAGCCTTTAATGTTCGAAGAATGTACATTTCGTTTCGGCGTAAGAAACTCAGCAGCAGACTTCAACCAAAAAATTTTTGAAATAATTCAAAAGACCATCAGTATGTTATTAAGAATAACGTACACAAACATAATAGGTAATATTCACATAAATTATTTTTGGTTACAAAATGCTTAACAAACACATACAGAGTTTGTTTTGTAAACCTTTTGTAAACCAAAACTATTTTTAATGAATACGGCTAAATAATCTTAAAAGATTCAATCAAAAATCTTTACAGGCTAACATCTTTGATTTTGAATCCACTAATATTTTCTCATTACCTTTTCACAATTAGCTGCCACACTGGTTTAAATCTACTGATGAGTTTGGCAGCTTTTCCACACGATAAAATTCACTTTGCAAAGTCTTGAGTTTGTTGAAGAAAAAATAATATAGAATAAAATCTCTTTTCTCTTCTCTCCTACAAACTCAAGACTTTGCAAAGATTACTTTGCGTGGAAAAGCCGCCTTTCTTTTGGAGAAACGAAATGCATATAATCAACAAACAAATACAAATTCTTTATAGTTATGTACAAATAATATAAAATGAATCAGAAAAGAAATCGGATATATAAAAAATTATACAGAGTCATTTAATTTGTTGCATAAATATCCAAAGGACTTCGAAGCTTTGTTTTATTCAAGTTACTTGACTGAAAATTTTTCTACATTTGCAAATAAATGTGGTAATGACATTACATTTTAATTTAACTTAGGGCTGCAAAATCATAATCAGAATTAGCTCGTTTTACATCAGATTCTATTCTTTTCCAGAAGCTTGTCAAAGTTCTTTTTCTTTAATAATGTCTTCTAAATTCAAAAATTTTAACTCTCTGAACTATGAGTCGTTCACACATAAAAGAAACAAAAAGTAGTAACATTAATAGGAAAAATGCGCTATAATTGGAGTTGAAAAATCTGCGTTTTTAGCCAAAAATCTTCAAATCTGGATTTCGTCTTTTTGGAGGTTAAAAATCTGCATAATCCAGATAAATCTGCATTTCTGGCAACCGTTTTTTTAGAAAAACAAATACAAGCAAATGTGTTGTTCTCATTTGCAGTGTTGCCAGTTTTTTTTCCAAAAATCCCTAAATTGAGTTTTTTCATAAAATTTTTTTTATGTCGAAAAAAATTTATTTTATGTAAAAAATTTTTTTTTTGTAAAAAAAATTAGATTTTTAATATTTATTTTAAAAATAATGACAAAAATAACATATTTATTCAATAAAATTTATTTGCATCGATAGCTATACTAACATACATTCATATTAATTTAATTTGTACTTATAAAACTTGTAAAGAAAAAATTAAACTTATGGCCTATTTCCCACCTGCGAAAGAAAGCGTTCGACTCACAATTTATATTGAAAACAACAATAAAATATGAAAATTTGTTTTTGTTTTCAATATAAATTGTGAGTCGAACGTTTTCTATCGCAGGTGGGAAATAGGCCATTAGTTTAATATACAAAAGTGTAAAAAATGTTTTAACCAAAGTCTACCATTTCAAAAACTTCAGAATTTAAATCTTCTGATTCATCAGCCTCAGAAACTTTGTTATACATAGATAGTACTTGTATTAAAAAGTTTAAGCATTTCAGCAGGATTAAATTTGTGACAACAAATTGAATTATTTTTAAAGTGTATTTTTATTCTAAGAAGTGACTTGTTGGTAAGTCATATTGCATTTTGATACGCATTTTTGTTTTGGTGGTGTTCATTACTACCTGGCAAAAAAAGAGACTCCAACAATATCATGAAAATGTAGAGTTTGCAAGTAGTTAAAATTGCGATCCGATCTAATGATTTTTACATAGAGTTGTCATTGCAAGAAGTTCTCTTTTTCGATGTCTGGTCACTGAATTGGAAGAATTAATACGCAATGTTTTATTAACTTAAGCCTTCATCTAGTCAACATCCTTTTGTGAGTTATTTGATTGCTATACAAAAGAATCAAACAGCAGTAAGAATTTCTATTGATTTTTACTTAACAGCACCAAAAAAGAACGCGTACAACACGTCTGTAACTCTACACTGTAGAGTCTTGAGACAGTCAGTTGTTAGAGAGGCAACAGTGCAAGCAATATCATTAGTACAGGGTGGCCCAGAAAGACCGAAGTGGTGTAAATTCCTTATAACTTTTTATTTAAGACATATTTTTTTAATTTTTTGTTTTTTAAATACAGTGAATTTATAGGGAATATTTTTAGATTAGTTGTTAAAAATGATATCCCGCAAGTGGAGGCCATTTTCTGCTTCGCACAAATGATCTCTTTTCAACACATTTTCCATGACCTTTCGCAAAACTTCCGGTGTTATGTTGTTAATTTCGTCTGGAATATTGGTTTTTAATTCCTCAATAGTCCTAGGCTTATTAACATAAACTTTCCCTTTTAAATAACTCCAAAGGAAACAGTCTGGAGCGGTTAAATCCGGGGAACGCGGAGGCCAATTAAAATTGCTTCTACGCGAATTTATTCTTTCCCCAAAGATGTCGCGTAAAATAGCCATTGTGGCCCTCGGTGTGTGCGCTGTGGCTCCATCCTGTTGGAACCATATTTGCGGATGGTATTCCACGGCTGGCCTTACAAAATTTTCCAACATGGCCCGATATCGATCACCATTGATGGAAATGGCGACATCTCTTTCATTTTCCAAAAAATATGGACCAATGATCCTTTCTGAAGAAACACCACACCAAACAGTACACTTAACTGGGTGTAATTGTCGTTGATGAAGTACTCTCGGGTTTTCCTTAGCCCATATCCTAAAGTTTTGCTTGTTAACAAACCCATTTAATTGGAAATGGGCTTCGTCACTCATAAATAAGTTATGAATAATGGAAATGGAAAGAGCACATTTGTGCGAAGCAGAAAATGGCCACCACTTGCGGGATACAATTTTTAATAACTAATCTAAAAATATTCCCTATAAATTTACTGTATTTAAAAAACAAAAAATTAAAAAAATATGTCTTAAATAAAAAGTTATAAGGAATTCACACCACTTCGGTCTTTCTGGGCCACCCTGTACATATTGATGTTAAAGAGCAATACAAAAACATTGTAAAAGTGAGTGGACAGCGAAAGTGAGTACAATAGTGAATAAGCCCACAAACCATGGAAATGCCAATACATTTTGATCTAGCATTTTAAGTGCACCCTATTTAAATTTTTCAATATTTTCATTAAGTTTGCTATTGATTTCATTAACATACAGTATTGCTAGAACAGATTTTTACATGAAGGAAAACTCAATGTGGCGTACTTAAGCAATGATAAACACAAAAAAAAAAGAAAATTCGTAGGTTTTTAGGGTTCCGTACACCAAAGGTGAAAAAAGGAACCCTATTGTTTTCGCTACGCTGTCCGCCTGTCCGTCACACGGTATTTTCTCAGGAACCGTAAGAGCTACGGACCTGAAATTTGGACAGATTATGTAGAACTTTGGCCACTACAACAACAAATACATTAGAATAAGAAATTAAAGGGTGCTCCAAAACGAGCGACGAAAAATGTTAAATTCTCATGTAATATACATACAATTGTATGTACATATGTATATTGACAATTAAAATTTGTTAAATTAGTGTATTTTACAACAATAAACATTAAAATATTAAAAAATTTAAATTAAAGGGTGGTCCATCAGTTAATGCAATTTTTACTATGTAATTTTGACAACTTGCTATATCTTGGAGACCGTAAGAGGTAAACTCTTGAAATTTTCAAAAACGGTAAACCTAAAAAATCCGAAAATTATAAAATCGGCAAACCGAAAAAAATCGGCAAAACCTGAAAAAAATCGCCAAAAATTAAAAAAAAATCGCCTAATCGAAAAAAATCGACAAATTTAAAAATAAAATTCTAGCACTAAAATAAATCGCCAAATTCGTTTAAATGAAAAAAATCGCCAAAAACCGGAAAAACGCCAAAATGCGCCCAAACCAAAATAATTGTTTATGTGAAAAAAATCGCCAAAATGAAAAAAAAATCGTGAAATTTAAAAAAAAATTGCCAAAAATTTAAAATAAGCGCCAAAAACCGAAAAAAATCTCAAAAACGAAAAAAAAGTGCCAAAACTAAAAAAATCGCCAAAACCAAAAAAAATCACCCATATGAAAAAACGCTAAAATTAAAAAAAATCGCCAAAATAATAAAAATTGCCAAAATTAAAAAATCTTCAAAAACCAAAAAAAAAAATCGCCAAAACGTGAAAAAAAGTGTCAAAACTCAGAAAGCGCCAATAAATTCAAAAAACCCCCAAACTAAAAAAAACGCTTAAAACCGAAAAAACCCAAAAACGAAAAAAATGCCAAAAGTATAGTTTATATTGTTCGTATTCAATTACATATCTCGTGCCCGTACGGAACCCTTCGTGCGCGGGTCAAAGTCGCACTTCACTGAATTCATTTATTTTAAAAAATAAATTTTCATAAGTTGATAAAAAAAACTAAGCAATAGCTTTACCGCTGCAGTCCCCGAGTGTCACACGTATTTTTTTCATTTAAATGAGAAACATATACCTAAAACAGATATTTCTGCGTTATAGTTTTGTGTATAGCTGTTTTTATAAGTATTTTTTGTCCATTTTTTGGGCTTGGCAATCCCATTAAAAGTTGCACAACTTTGCAAAATGTACGCTGATAACACTGTGTGACTAATTTTAATGAAATGAAAATAAGTGCGAAGTTACTGTTTTTTTTGTAGATATTGTCGAGTATAACAATAATTTGTATTTGCAATTTTCCAAACCGCTTTTTCGTACCCGTATGCACTTATCAACCTCTAACTAAGTTAAATTTCAACCGATTTTGAATTTATAAACGGATTTGGAAAGAAGATACTAAGACCTTTGGAATTATATACATATTGTTTCATCAAATTTCAGATATATGTCTGTATATTTTCGCCAAATATAATTTTTCGGTTTTTTTCGACTTTTTGGACTCGTTCCTAGGCAGTATTTTTGTACTGGAACCATAGTCTTTATAACTTTATAACTTTATTTGAAAAACATAATTAATTAGGAGTAATTCGCAAGTTTGTTTTAAAAAATTCCCTCAAAATTTACCGAGTTGTTAAATATTTTATTAAAAAACTACCTGTGTGATGTATTTCGCGTTCTATTTATGCACTTTCTGTGTATTTAGACTTCGAGTGTGATGAAAGTACAATTTAGTGGACATATATCAACAAAGAGTACAAAATTTATACAACAGTGCTCGCCATTGGCTTTCCTAATGAAAAGAGAAAGTTCCAATATCCCTTCACCATCTTCACCATTGTCTTCAATACGACAAGGTTTGTAATATTGCAATAGCTTACATATGTACATGAATATCAGATATATAGTAAATGTGTATTAAAATTAATTTCATTAATTTTTAAACGATTTACAAGATATATTAAAGCAAAGCTCCAGAGGTCAATCCTGATTAGTTTTTTATAAATAGTTCAAAATATGAACAGACAGTAAACGCGACGACATTATGAACAGTATAATCGAAGATATTGTATGCAATAAAATATCGGTTAATCCGTATGATTTCCATGGCATTGTTGATGACATATGGATGTGAGATCTTTCCAAGTGAGGTGGATGCAAGGTAAACTGATTTTTTCAAATAAATCATTAGTGGTTATTAAACTAAATTTACTTCAAAAGGAATATTATTATATCCCACGCCAAGGTAAAAAGAATCCCAGCGGCAAGTTATATTCTAAATATGTAAATGCTCGATGCAAACGTATAAAAAGAACTGAAAATTCTCCTGCATTACTCCAGAATGACGATGGAAAAGATAAAATTGAAGATATAGACGACCCTATTGCAGTGGCCTTAAAGACATCACTTCACATCTGACTGGCAACATGTCTGCGAAAAATGGAAAAAACATATCTTTTACGGCAATAAGACTTAAAACTTTTAAATAATGTGGAGTTTTTGTCAGCGTGGTCTAAATATTCAGATTCTCGAGCTCCTGAACTTGTATGTCTAATTTAAAATAATAAATTATAACATATTTATAATACTTTTTTCAATAGATAAAAATCTACTTTAATATCATGTACCCAGGTAAAGAGTAAAAAAAAACAATGTAGAATCGTTAAAAATAGGGTTAATTTTAAATTTTTTGGAAATGATTTTGCTTCATGTGTGTTTCATGTTAATTTAACATGAGGTATAGTAATTGTCCAAAAAAAATTTTCCGCTTGAAATAACTTTAATTTACGTTGAATTAACATTTAAGTACTGTTAAAATCAAAATGAAAAATCATGTTGAATCAAAGTTATTTCAAGTTAGATCAACATGAATTTAATTTAATGTAGTAATTGTATTTTATTAATTATTTAACTTAGTTGTGGTTGACATAGACATCAGAATAATTTTTGTATATATAAATTAAATTGGCTTCCCCGGCCAAGATTTGAACTCGGAACTCATCGCATGGTAGTCAACGTGCTGTTGATATGTTTCAAATGCTTTTGTGAGTTTGCTGAAGTGGACCAATTAATACGGCATCTAAAAATTCATCATTTCATTTCACGAATGTTAGTTTAACTTACTTGTAAGCAAAAAAAAAGTATATCCAAACATTTTCAAATTATACCTCCTTTCGAAAACATTCGAGTTGCAGAGCATCTGAACTTACAGATATATCAAACGATAGATTTAATCAATCTAATGAAGCGTATTGTTGTCCGACAGTTTTAAATAAAGTTATTGAAATTATTTCAAAATTTCTTGGTAATTCCATATACACTTTTCTTTATGATTTTCAAATTAATAATGCCCTTGGTAGTCGCACGTATTCTATTTGTGGCTGTTACTTTAACTTTTCTACTATGCCTTCATATTTACTATCAAAATTAGAATACATCTTTCATGGTGCTTTCATATCCAGCAAAAACTTGAAAGATTATGGTAACAAAACTAGTTGAAGAGCTCAAACTGCTTACAGAAGAAGGCATTGATATTGTTACTCAAGACTTGCACCGCAAAGCTTTCTTTGTTTTAGGTGCAATAGTGGGTAACAATTTAGGAGTGAATACCATATTGGGATTTGTTCAATCTTTCAATTCAAAAAGATATTGCCGTGTTTGCACTAGAACAACAGAAAACCTGAAAGCTGATACTAGTGAATATAAAAATGAATTAAGAACCGCAACAAATTATCAATCAGATCTGCTCATTGACAATTTCCAAGAAACAGGTATAAAAAATGAATGCAATTTTAATAACATTCAAGGCTTTCATGTAACTAATAAGTTTTGTTTCGACATAATGCATGATTTGTTTGAAGGAATATGTGTTTATATGATATATGAAATGTTTTGAAAGGGTTATTTGATGAAGGTGTAATAACTTTAGCATTCCTGAATAGTAGAAATTTGGAGAAATAGAAATTGGAAATAATTCGTTGCCCTTAAGCATGGCGAGAATAAACTCATTTAACTTAAATATGACTGCTGTACAGATTTGGCATTTTATACATTTTCTGCCACTAATGATAGGTGATATTATTCCTGTTGGAAATACAAATTGGCATATGTTAGTACTGTTACTGAAAATAATTGATTTTGTTTTGAAATCAAAATACACTGTACAAGACTTAACTGATTTCAGAATTTTAATTGAAGAACACCATAAAGTCCACATAGAACTAGTTGAACCTTTAAAACCAAAGCACCATTTTCTTGTGCATTACGTTACTTATATAAAAAAATGTGGTCCTCTAAAGTGTCTTTGGACCTTACGATTCGAAGCAAAACACAAGGAAGCCAAGACTTATTAACATCCCGAATAAACCCACCACAATCTTTAGCTATAAAATCAAGTTTGAAATTTGCACACTTTTTGCTACTACATGAATTTTCATACGATTTGTTTGAAGAGTTTGACCAATGTTCATTATCAGATATAACCAAGGAATCTTATTTTTTCAAAATTGTATCAAACAGATATATTGATTTTACAAAAGAGATACCTTCAAAAAAGTGACCCACAAAGGTACACAATACAAAACTGGTTAGTATTTAGCTTCTAATGAACCTTGTTTTATAATCTTTCTTTTCCTTTGCCACGCAAAATAGAAGTCAACTTTGGCTGACAGTAATGAAATGTAAAAATCTGCGAAATGGAACAGAATAATGAAAAGTGATTCATTTATTTTAAAAGTGTATTAATGTAGGTCTCTATCAAGTATTTACACAATAAAATATCTCTACTGGTTTTTGTTTAATTGGTTAATTGCCGGTTGCGATCATACGGGTCGGGAACGTACGATTTTTCCACATGTTTTTTTATTATTATCACCATGCCTCCTTCCCATTTTCGAACTTTTGTTTGTTCTCCTTACACTTTTTGTCTTCTTACTATTTGGTAATAGAGAGGTTTTAAAGAAAGAGGGCAAACATAACATATTTTTTGCACGTAAAATAATTATACATACATATGTACATATATATAAAAATGTCCAGTCGTTAAGCAGCTCTGGGTCGGGGAACATCTCTCACGTCATCGTAATTATTTCTTAAGTGCGGTCAGGCTTGTGTGTGTTGGTTGGCCTTCGAGAGTTTTTCGTCTCGCTCGCACTGGTTGACTGATCTGCCACGGATAACCGTATAATCTTGCGGTTTTTTGTGGAATTTCCTTGACAACCACGTTGCCTACTTCCTATGTGAAAGCATAGGTCGTGTACAGTCAGTCACAAAATCTTTTAAAATACTGTTAATACCATCTTGGGCATATGGTCTACGTTACTCCGCCCATATTTGTGCAACACCATATTATGCAAATTTACTTTGCATTAATATGTTTAATAAATAAATAAATAAAAATGTCTTTTCCTCAAGTAAAAGAGCTGAGATATGCTATTTAACCATTCTATTATATAAACATAGACTTTTTTATAATTATAAACAATAAAACACGATGATAATTAACATTTAATTTTTCCATCCTGGTAGATAATTCGGGGGAAATGCCTGTATATGGTTTATGTTATCCATTATCGTTAAGTCAGTTTTCTAATAATTTCCAGTCTTATGAATTAATTAAAGAAATTGATGAAATTCATGTTATAAATATAAAATATTTTAATAGCTTTCCCATGCATTCATATTTTATAAACAATGCAAAAACTTATATACGACCAAAAAACTTTTTGTAACTTTATTATTATAATTATTTCCTCTTTTTGTTAATCATGTTTTTTATATTTTTTAATAAAATTAAAAAAATTATAAAATTTATCTTTTAATTAATGAAAGGTAAAGAATTATTATGTAAGTATTTTTTATAAAATAGATACTACTGTAGTGGAAAGGCATGCACTTTAAATCGAAGGTGGGTGTTTTAAATTAAAAAACGCTACCACATTAAAACGAAGAAGAGCAGTCGAAATTCAAAAATGTTCTTATTTGATTTGAAAATGTTTATTCTTTAAATGAACGTAAAACATTTTTGATTTAACGTCGCTCGTTGTTTGTTTAAAGATTTTTTTATGCATGTTTTTATTTATTTATTGTATCTTCATATATGAACTAGCAATAAATATTCAAATCTTAAATCTAACATATAATTAATAGGCCCGACCAATGCCAGACATAACTAAGTGATAGTTGTAAATAATACATAAGTAGTGATAAGCAAAAAAAAAAATTTCAAGCAACTTCATTCGGAGTGTTTATTATGAGAGCCCTTGTATCTCTCTTTTTTAAGCGGATGTGTCCAGTAAAGTTGAAAATGTTACGAGCAAGCGGATTAGGATGTGACACGAGTTTAGTTAGATATTTGCCTGCGTATTTTGCAATTTCTTCAGTCACTAGTGGCATATTTAAATCACGATGTATATTTGAATTCTTAATGTACCATGGAGCAGATGTTATTAACCTTAAAATTTTGTTTTGTCTTCGTTGAATTAAATTAATTGTTTAAAGATGCCAATTTTTTAATTTAACTCGAAGCATTATTAAATTATCGTTGAATCCACCTTGATTTTCGGTAAACATTGTTTTTATGTTGAACATTATTGAATATACAATTTCCAACCTTACCTGCTTTTCATAGCTGTGTTTTGTTGAAATAAGGTTGAACTTGTTGATTTTTTGCTGTTTTTTCTATGAGTGTATGAGTTATTTGCAAATAAAACTGTAATTATTGCCATATAATTGTTTTATTGTGAGTCACTAAAAATTTTGAATTTTTTTCCTATTTGTTGTCAAAAAAAAAATAAAATTTTTCCATTTTTGCAACCAGAAAAACCTGAAATGAATACCTTTAATGAATAATTTATGTATTTTTATTTATTGGAATCATTAAATTTATAAAAATTGTTTTTTAGTCCGCGAACCGATTAATCACAAGTTAACCACTTATTGACCGATTAAATCAAAACCTGTATTAATTTAACGAGTGAATAACCAATTAAAACAAAAATCAGATTAAATTAATACACTATTAAATACATATGTATACGTAAAAATGATGTTGAAATATTTTGTATTCAAAAGACGTGGAAAAAATTTAAGTATTTTGTATTTTAAATACATTCATGACGTGTAGGATTTTGTATTTTAAATACATAGCCTGAAAGTATTTTGTATTTTAAATACCTCAAGCAAACTCTGAATATACATAATATGTATGATGAACATTATTATACCCTTCACCAAAATCTCTACAATATTCATTTGCGACCATATAAAGTTAGTTAATCTGGATCCTTATAATTAGGAGATAAAAAAGATATGTCCGTCTGTCAGTCTGCCCCGCTGGTGGCCAGAAAGAGCATTTCTGAAGCTCCCAAAAAAGTTAGAGAGCTCGGAGTTGGACTGAAACGACCGCAGTTGTCTTGGAAGGATTGGTATTAAAAATCAGCAAAAAAATAAAAAGAATCGGTTTTTTTTTTCTATTTATATAGTTTTATAACACATTTTTAAAAATGTGCAAAAGAATATCGTGCATAGAACCAAGAATATCGAAATTTCGTGTCAACATCCTTATCCACTTAGCTGTAGATGCTTACTTGAATTATGTTTATATTTAGATAATTTAAACATTTACTTTAATAAGTATTGTCACTAGACAAGCGTTCATTCTTGTGTTTGCGTCCGAGTGGCTGTTCAACAACAACAAAAACAATATGCTAGCAAACGTAGTGAAAGAAGAATATTAAGTTGTTTGTTGAAAAAGCTAAAAAATTTTTAAGCATGTACAATGTACATACATACATACATATGAATGTACATAAGAATGTATGTATGTACATACAGTCGAACTTCCATAACTCGAACTTCTCTTACTCGAATTTTCTCTAACTCGAACTAATTTGGTTGGCAGTAGCGTTAAAAGAACAAATCACATACAATTTTCCTTCCGTAACTCGAACTTCCATAAGTCAAAGTTCTCCATAACTCGAACAAAAAACATACACATGAACTCTATAACTCGAAGAATTTTGCTTGTTCAAATGGTTTTTTGTTTTTGTTTTAGTTACGGTTTGTTTGTTTTACTCTCTTTTGTTGCTTGAGCTGGTTTGTATATTTTACATGCTAGTTTTGTTTATTTTTTCGGGGAATTAAAAATTTGTTTCTTTTTGTTTGCGTATCAGTTCTATGCATAATTCGGGCTAGATGATAAATGTTGAAATCGATTTTTTATTATTATGGCAACTAAACGTGTTTTAAAATGCTTATCAATTGAAGAAAAATATAAACTTATAAAAGACGTCGAAGATGGATTAAAGAAAAAGGAAGCAGCTGATAAATATGGTATCCCGGCAAGCACGGTCTCAACAATTTTTAAAAATAAGGAATCAATTATCAACTCCTTTGAATCTGGATTTCGTTTATGTAGTAAAAGAGTTAGGACTCCAAAATTCAAAAATGTCGACAAAGCAGTTCTCGATTGGTTTTCAGCAACTAGAAGCCAAAACATGCCTATATCTGGTGCAATATTAAAGGAAAAGGCAATTGCGTTTGCAAAGCGGTTTGGAGATGATAACTTTACAGCAAGCACAGGTTGGCTTGATAAATGGAGAGGTATTGATCAAAATGCTTAATTGATGAAAAGTTGATTTAACATGTACAATGTACATGTGTGAATAATTTTTGCTTTTTTAATTTTAGACATGATGTGGAAGTGGAAAAAAGATATTTTGCCGAATTTACTACAGAAGTACAGCGAAAGGGATGTTTTTAATGCTGCTGAAACAGGATTGTTTTATAAATGTTTGCCAGATAAAACATTAACTTTTAAAAACCAAAAATGCCACGGTGGCAAAAATAGCAAGCAGCGTGTTACTTTAATGTTGGCAGCAAATATGGATGGTTCTGAAAAACTTCAAATTCTACTTATTGGCAAAAGTGCCAGGCCTCGCTGCTTTCGCAATGTAAAATGGTTACCAGTAACGTATAAAGCTAGCTCTAAGGCATGGATGACTGGACAGCTATTTGAAGAATGGGTTCTAAAATTAGATAAACTCTTTCAAAGTGCTGGTCGAAAAATACTATTGTTTGTTGATAACTGTCCAGCTCATCCATACAAAGTAAACTGAACTCCATTCAATTGGCATTTTTTCCTCCGAATATGACGTCTAAATTACAACCTCTTGACCAGGGTGTAATACAAAACTTCAAAGTTTTCTATCGTAGCAGAATTGTAAAAGAAGCCCTTAAGTGCATAGAGCTAAACAAAAAACACGATATCACACTTTTGGATTGCATAAATCATGTAACAAAAGCTTGGAATATTGATGTCAATAAGCAAACAATAGCGAACTGCTTTAAAAATGCTGGATTTGGTCAGTATTCTGAATGGGAAGAAGAAGATGACATGCCTTTAATTTTTTTAAGTAGTATTGATGAATATCAAAATGAAATTGAAGCTGATTACGAAGCTTGGTTAAAAGCAAACAAAATATCTTCCAATGCTACTCTTAAGGATTATATTGAGGTAGATAATAAGCTCTGCACAACTGGCTTTCCTACAGATAAGTCGAAGTTTTTTTTGGGATAATGGTGATTCGAGTTATGGAAGTTCGACTGTATATACAAATAAAGTAATGTGCAAATGAATGCACGTGTTGATAAAACTTATATGTAAATATAAATTCCTTTCATATGGATTATGTATGTATGTGTGTGAATTTGTATGTGATTTGTTATACATAATGTATGTGTGTGATTTGTTATACATAATATGTATGTACATATGTACATATGTACTAGGGATTCCAATCGGGATTTTCGGAATCTCGGGATTTTCGGGATTTCGGGATCTACAATTTGTTGGTAAAATAAATTAGTTTTTTTAATAAATATTACTTTAATAACAAATTTTATGCATTTTAAAAGTTTTTATATCGATAATATATCATAATACAATTGTCTTTAAATTTAACAATTTTCTAATAGGAGAATAAAATAAAAAACTATAACAATAAAAAATGCAATATTATATAGTTAGACGATTAGACAACGCATACGACATTAATGCCAGCTTGTCAATAAAACATTAATGTATGTAAATATTAATTCTCGTTTCTTTGGTATATAGGAGCTGGGAACCGATGATGTTATCGAACGTCTGGGTGAATATCGTTCTCAACTTGAAGCTGAGAGATGTGCGGTTACAATTAAAAATGTCATTGACAACGCTCTTGACACGGAAAGAAATCAAATTTTGGAGTTGATTGAGATAGTTGCAAGAAAAATGTCACCACCCATTCGTCGATTCCTGGCAGAGGGTGCAGAGGTTCTACATGAAGATTCAAATTCAATGGATCGTCTTATGATCTATTTGGAAACATCCTTAAGCACGCTGTACGAAACTCTTAACGAAGTAAATTTTGCACGTATATTAGATGCCATATGGGCGGAACTTTCTATAACAATGTACGACTTGATTCAATCTAACCTCAATGTAAGCAGCACAAAATATTTAAATCTACGAGTATGTAGTTACATATGTATGTATATGTACATACATATATATATATATATATATATATGTATGCATATATATGTATATATTCGTATATATTCGTTCCAGCTTACCTTTTAAAGTAGGAATAAATTATTTTTAATATTAATTTTAAATTATGTTCTATGACGATTTCCAAAACGATTTCAGGGTCTAGCGATACTCGATCGCTAGCTGGAGATCCGCGTTCAAAAAAATGTCTGCTTTAATATTTGTTGCTTGTTATCGTATTTTCTTCCGAGGTAGCAAAATTAAGCTTTATATGAAGTGTGATTAAAAATTCGTCCAAATAGCTTTTATACTTGGCCATTGGAACCACTAAAAATTATTTAAAACACGCCGAATTGTTTTCAATGTTTGAAGGTGGCAACTGCTTTAAAGCCCTTGAAAAGTAGAATATTACTTTGAAGTGGGTACTAATGAATAAGAAGATATAGTACGTACACTAGACTAAATCGACCCAGATTTGTTCGTCTGAGAAAAAAAACGGTACAGGCATCTGGTAAAAATTAAATCTACAAAATTCTAAGAATATTACCCTTAAAAACTAGGTTCTAAAATAAAAACCTAGCTCCCGCCGATAGGCATCAAAATTCCCGGATTTCGTTGGGTAAAAACATTTGTATCCAATGTCAAAAGTAACGTTTTGAGCATTTTCGCTTCCGATTTTCATTAAATTTTGTACAAATGATGCCTCTCGCATAATTACCGTTCATCATTATACCGTCTAGTTAGCGAAAAATAGCGACTTCAAAATGAGAAAATTTAGGGAAAACCGACTACAAAATTATGTATACATATGTACATATATATATATAAAATTACTTAACTTAGATCTTCCATTGAGGTGTCATGTTGAAGAGCAAAAATGTCCTTTCAAATGGTATGTGTTATGAGTTGGGCTTGCAATCTTCAGAAGTCAGACTTTAGCGACCTTTTGTTTTCCGCACAATTTTTAATACGAATGATGCCACTTTCGTAACTACCGTTAGTGCGAAGTCTTGAATCAAAATTTATTTAAAAATACTCACTTTCGATGTTGCACTGTCATGTTAAAAAGCAGAAAGTGCCTTTTCAAATGGTGTGTGTTAGGAGTGGGTTTACGATCTTCAGAGGTCAAACTTTACTGACCTTACGTTCCTGGGTAATTTTCTGGAAAAATGGTATTTTTTAAAAATTCTAAAAAAATATATGCTGATTAATAACTTCTTATCTATAATATGGCAAATTAAAAAAAAAACGAAAAAACCACTCATTTAAAAAAAATTCCTGTGCATATTCATGAACTATTCTCAGAATTTTGTGTAGGTTTCATTTTTGGTAGACACCTTTTGACAAAAAACAAATTTACCCACTCTAATTTACACCCATTTGATATAATTTCTTAAAACTAAAACACTTCTTCTAAAACTTTTGTCTTAAATTTTCGCTAGAATTTATTGCCTTCTGTGACAGTTGATATCTTAACTAAATGTGAGTCTATACCTGATAAATTTATATCGTGATAAAAGGCAAATGGTTATCTATAGAAAAATTTATCAGGTGTAGACACTGTATTTATTAGTTTTATTGAAGTGTCCTACCAATTTTGTCAGAGCTTCAGCTCAGACAACTTTGTCTTTATAAAAAACGTAAACAAACAAATTTTTCATTACATTTTTCCCCGACGATTCGTCAATGTTTTGTTGACTTTTTCATCTATATATCTATTTTTGAATAAAAACATTACATTATTTTAAATTGAGTTTAAGTAATAATATTTTTGTTGACTCATAATTATACTGTTTTTCGATTAAATTAAATTATATGTACATTTAACGCAAAAGAATACACTTACATACTGTCAGAATGTTTGGCAAAATGGTTAAAAAAAAGCAAGAACAGTTTTAGATATTCGTTCGTTAATATATTTATTTTAATTGCTTTCTTTTTGTACAAAGTGTTTTTAATCGAATGAAGTTTTTAATCTATGCCTATATAGTTTTTTGACTAATATATTTAAGCACAGTGTGACAGTTCGACCTATTCTGACATCAAATTGTCCTCAATTTGGAAGTCTTCTTCTTCTCATGTATCACGATTTTGGCAACTTTTACACCATGGTCTTATTCTATCTGATGCATAAACAGATGAAAACTTACGAGTTGTAAGTTAAATGCCAGGTACATCTTCAATTTAGTAACGGTCGTTACCTAATATCTTGGGTATCATGTAATGACCACGGTACTTTGGCTCCAGCTTTCTAGCTTCCCCTGTTGCTGGTGCTTCGTTTCCGATTACAACTAGATCGTTTTCTAAATATCGCTATGATTCAGCGTTCTTTATGTTAAAACTTTTTTCCCATTTGTCTCTGTCGTCTTTGCGTTCTTCCTTCAAGGCAATTATAATGTTGCAAAGATCTTTATCGTTTAGTTGCATGGATACCACCCAGTCATCGGTTTTGGCAATAACCTTCATTATTCGTGCGGCAGGTTCGGCTTCAAGTGGTGGTTGTTTATCAGGAGCTCCACTCAACGCATTCACAGAAGCCATGCTACTTCCTTTTCGATGAACTTGTGTAAAGTCATATTCCTGCAAAAGGATGTAATGGAATTTAATTGACGATAGCCAACGCACATACGGTGTTCATCATTATTTTTGGCGACCAATACCACTGGGGAGGCGTACGGTGAATCTGATGGACGTATAATTTTGTGTTGCAACAAATCGTCAGTTATTTTTGTTAATATAGTTCGTTTAGCGAATGGTACTTTATCAGGCTTCATTTGAATTTTCTGCTTTGATGTAAGATTTACCTCCATATTGACCAATTTAAATTTTCCTAAGTCAGACGTATTTTCAGCAAAACAATTTTGATGACTGAGTAATAAAGAGTTTAGTTTTTCCACTGTACAACTTTTCTAATCGGCAGTCAGTGTCTTCTATTAGCAATCGCTTACCTTTTCCGCACAGAGTATCTCGACCCAATAAAACATTTTCGCTCATAAAATCTAGTAAGATTCTAGTAGCAAATATGTACTCTTAATGTTACCAATGGTGGAAGCATACGATTTACGAATTAACGATCGCTTACTAACTGGGTCAACGAAGGCTAAAGTTTTTTGTCCATTAATAGTTATGTATTTAACGATTTCGTTATAATGAGGTGTGGTTTTTTTGCACATTTTTTTTTGATCATTTATGATGTTCACTGAATTTTTTTGTGTTATCTTTTCCGGACAGTTTTGAGTTATGTGTGTTGTATGATTACATACTCTACAGCGTGGTTTTCGTTGCGGCTTTGGACATTTTGATGAGTAGTGACCGATTTCATAACAATTATAGCATTTTACTTCAATTTTTTTTTCATTTGTATTAGAGGGAGAGATTGATATTGTTTTTACGAAAGTAGATACAAAAAATTTCTGTTAGTTAGTTTTATTTCATTGTAGCTACAATAATTCATTATATCCCTGAGTAAATCATTGCTTGTCAAATAATCGTTTGAAATCTTTCTTTTGAGATCTAAATCATTAATATTATTTATGATATGACGCATGGTAGCTTATTCAGATATAACGGCTTTGCACCCAATGGCGACCATCTTATAAAAATAGTTTTGTGGTGTCTCATTAAACAAACGCTTAGTATTGGCCATTTTGATATGCACGTCAGCAATTTTCATTACAACTGGAAAATCGGCTAAAAATTTTACACAGAAATCAGCCCACGTAAGAAAAACGTCTTCAAGAGCGTCAACCCAATATTTGGCTGGGCCTTGTAGTTTTTGTTGCACTGCAAATAACACCTTTCAATCATCCCAATTGTAGGCTAGTTTGAGGCTATCTACACGTTTTACGAATTGGGACGCATTTAATGATGTTTCTGATGAAGGGTTAAAATCCGACAAGAGCCGTATTACCTCACCTACGTTACTGTAAGGGATATAAGCGCTATACTGTACTGGTGGTACAGTTTGTGGTATAAAAGCGTTTGTTGTCTTATAACACGATTGTGTCGTAAAATTACCTTCTATAATATATGGATTTGCCACAAATGCACTTGTTATATGCCCAAACTGTGAAGCGGAAAATTAATTAGTCGGGTAAAATGAAGGCAATGGTTGCGAAGTAGTTTGTTGGTTACTGGTGTTGTAAATCGGATTATTAGATATGTTCGGCATATACGGAGTAGAAAGGTTATTTGTAGTTGGTATATTTTCTCTTGGCATCGGTTGAGTCATATATGTCGTTGCACATGTTGATCTTAAATTGTACTGAGTTCTTATTGGTGTCGTAACACTTTCATCTTCTGTTTCTACATACAAGCGGTAGTAAACCATAATTTGTTTTACCCACTGGTGACGAAGTAAAACCTCGAAAGCCATTGCTTTGCAAATAAGAGTGCGACTTCTCTAAGGCAAGTACTCTTTGTAATAATTCAGACTCGTTTCTGAAGCTTTGATATTCCTCTTCTGCTTAAATTCCTCGAGTTGTTTAATTGAAGCATTTTTATTGCCTGAATAAGGCAATCCAACCTTTACCTTTACCTTTCTTCTTCTTAAATTGTACTGAGTTCTTATTGGTGTCGTAACACTTTCATCTTCTGTTTCTACAAGCGGTAATAAACCATAATTTGTTTTACCCACTGGTGACGAAGTAAAACCTCGAAAGCCATTGCTTTGCAAATAAGAGTGCGACTTCTCTAAGGCAAGTACTCTTTGTAATAATTCAGACTCGTTTCTGAAGCTTTGATATTCCTCTTCTGCTTAAATTCCTCGAATTGTTTAATTGAAGCATTTTTATTGCCTGAATAAGGCAATCCAACCTTTACCTTTACCTTTCTTCTTCAACACGGCGAGTTTCAATTTATTAAAATTGTGTTCGGAACTCATTTTCAGCGATATGAGTATGTGACGGCTCACGTATGGAAAACCAAAAACGTGCTGTTATACCTTTTCAAGTTCTAATTCACGGAACTCTGACAACAAACGGAAATACGGGTGTGCGAAGTACGAAAAAACAATTTTCCTCAAAAAGTATTGACTAATGTGTTCCGGTTTTTTCTTCAATAAAATTTCGCTGCGTTTACGTTTAGCGAATCTCTCGCAGCGTTGAAGGTTTACCCCACATCTGAAATTGTCAGAACGTTTGGCAAAACGATTTAAAAAAAAGCAAGAACATTTTTAGATATTCGTTCGTTAATATATTTATTTTAACTGCTTTCTTTTTGTACAAAGTTTTTTAAATCGAAGTGTTCATACAAATATATAATTTTTTGACAAATATATTTAAGCACAGTGTGACAATGCATACATACATACAAATATTTACTTCACAACTTAAAGCTATTTTCACAGGCTTTATTTTATTGCAACTCTATAGCTTGCACTGATGTTGTCAGCATTTTTTTAAATTCATCGTCTTTTGTTGAATTCGCAGGCTTTCTATAGTGTATCTCTTCTTTTCAGCTGTCTCTTTGCCCAAAATATTTACATTATCAAAGTCAGCTGTTTGACCCATCTCTAATAAATGTTGTGCTAAAGCTGTTGATTTTTTCTGTTTTTCAATGACATTTTTATGTTCTTTTATTCTTGTTCCTTAAGCGTGCTTTGTTGTACCAATGTAGGAAAGATCGCATGTGATGTTGTTGTTTCCCTTACATTTTATTTCGTATACCCCAATGTTTTGTTGTTCTTTTTCAATCGGTGTTTTATTTTTGAGAATATTGTGTTTAGTGTGATATTTGGTTTGCAGGCGAAGTTTAGTTTTTGTTTTCAATTGTGTTTCTGAGGTTTTTGTTATGTGTTAAGGCTTCATTAGTCTTTACTTTCTGTTGCTGTTCTGTGCCGCTCTTTTCCGTATAAAATATTTTGCTATTACTTTTTCTGTGAAAAAGATCAGCTGGCAACCTATAGAATTGATTACCCTTGTACACAAAGTATCACAATATACTAATACATACACACTTTTGGCTGTCACTTAACGTTGAATTCTATTTTCTACAGATCTGTCCGCAACAGAACAGAACGAAAAAGGAAAAACTAACCAAACATACAGATTTTCAACTAAACAGAAACTAAACAGATGATTCAGAACAGAACAGCACGTACAAACTAATTCTGCCTTTAGTCCAGGGATTTAACGTACACTGTTTCTGTTTTCACCACTATTTTTAATTTTATTATTATTGTTTATTAATTTGTTGGGGAAGCTGTTTTCTGTTAGTGTTTTGGAGATGTAATGTATATTGTCTTAATAAGGAATTTGTCATCGCTGATGATGAGTACTCTATAAATGAAACTTTTTGCTGTGTTGATTATCTGGCTTTTTGGTTGCGTAGATTTGTAATTCATTATTCTGCCTTATGCAGTGTTTTTTCTATACCAGTGAAAAGTTAATTTATTGTTGTTCTCAAGAATAATAAAATAAAGATTACGCCTTGCGCATGATTTACCGTTTGATGACATAGTGGTTCCCTCGCAAAGGTTACCAAGTCTGTATCAGATGTGAAAAATATAATTTCTTGGAAAAAATTTATGTATTTTGTTGTAGTTGGCAGCCCTGTAATTAATTTACTCAGAGAGATTTCCAAAAAAAATTAAATGTTGTTGTTTGAAAGCTGCAAAACTAAGTCATGCACAAGCCCAGCCTGTCACTGTATACATTGCACCTAGTTGTCAAACTTTGTTTACAAGCCGCAAAAATGTTAATGTATGTGTGTAAACAAAATGATTACAGTGTTGCCAATGAATTTACACATGGCTGTGTCTCCAATTACACATTGAAGAAAATTACACTACACATCTTTTGTGAAGGTTAAAATTAAAACAATAATTAATAAAAATAGAACCCAAAGTAGAATTACACACATATTATACAAGAATTCAATTACATCGCCTACACATGTGAGTAGATATTACACACTGTCTAACTACACCCATATTGGCAACACTGAATAACTATAATCATGCAGGAATGCCGCGTCTGCAATTGTACTTTAGTTACCCTGTAATTGTTATTTTTATAAACAAAATACAGTTGTTTCCGACAATTTGGAATTTGTTTATACCAACAAAATACATGTGTTCTTTGGTGTTGCAATTTTTTTGTAGTTCTGCATGTACCTAGTATAATTGTATCATGAACTAAGTTAAATAAAAACAAAATAAAGCGACGAGAGAAGGAAATATGTTATGTGAGTGTAATAGTTCTACAACTGAACTTTACTAGCCAATGAAAACACAGGGTGAGTGACGTCAGAATTCCATCATGCGCAGAAATGTTTTTTTATTCTTGCGAGCTGGCCTAATCTTTATTTTATCATTCTTGGTTGTTCTTATATATTTTAATATCACGCTAAAGTACAGTTCACTATAGAAATGGAAAATCAGAATTCAATAACATAATTAGGGCCATTTTCACAACTTGCCTTTAAAAAGGTAGGATTTTGTCTGCCCGATAAATATCTTGCCAATATTTAAACTTCAGATTGTTATAGTTATTAATATTAATAATAATATTTAAAGGATAAAAAAATAATAAATGAAGGTCTTGTAATACAAAGTGATTTATCGGGCAGACAAAATCCTACCTTTAACTAAAGGCAAGTTGTGAAATGGCATATTTAATGTTATTGAATTCTGATTCTCCATTTCTATAGTGAACTGTACTTTAGCGTGATATTAATTAAATGTACTCAATATATCATCTTTATCTTTTAGTTGTATTTTCGCCAATATGTCATCTACATATTTTGTTATATACATACATATATATATATATATATATAAGTTTTATATTTCTGCTATTTAATGTTTAAAGTGATTCTTCTAAAAGGTTGTCTAGAATGATATCTGCAATAGTAGGAGAGAGTGGATTGCCCATAGGCATGGCAAAAACATGATTATAAACTTCGCTGTTGTAAACAAAATAGTTGTGGTCACGTAGACAAAAATTAAGAATATTTAGAAATATAGATTTTGGTATTTTTGTGAAATTTTTAATTATGTTCCATTTTTCCATTATGACATTTATAGCTTTTCCGACCGGGATATTAGTAAACAGAGAAATAACATCCAGTGACATTATTACTTCTGCATTTTCAATAGTAAGACTTTTAAGTTTTTCTTTTAGCTGCTTTGAGTTTTATATGTTGTACTCTTTCGATGTTATGTTTTTTAATATTTTACCTATATATTTTGAAAGCTCAAAGCTTCCTTGCTTGTACTGATGAAACTATAGGTCTTAACGGAATTTCAGGTTTGTGAATTTTTGGCAGTCCATATATCCTTGGAGCTGTGGCTGATGAGCAAAATAATTTACATTTTTGCCATTTGACGATCGTTCCATTTTTATAGAGATTTAGCACTATATTATTATTCTCTTTTAAACGTTTTGAAGTTGGATTATTTCTTAATTTTCTATATGTATTGCTAGCATCTAACAATCTGGGCAGTTTTTCTTTATAGTCATTTTTATATAATGCTAGTGTCTTATTTCCTTTGTCCGCCTGAACTATAACAATATTCCCTTGCGCCTTTAAAAATTCTCTTGTTTTTTGTAATCATTAAGAATAAATTTCTCTTTTGGAGTATTTTTGATATTTCTCTTGAAACGAGTGACTTTATTTGCTAGTGTTGTTCTGGCGATGTCCTTTTTGCCATCATCATTGTTGTCTATTGTTTGAATGCTTTTTCTACATCAGCTATAATATGCAGTGGTGAAAGATTGTGTTTATTAATTTAAACGCAAATTTTTTCCCCAATGATAAAATCCACTTTGTTTCAATTGGAATATTTATATTATTTGTATTTTCAAACCAACTGTCATTATATTTAAAACAAAATATTTTAAACTATTTTTCTTTCAGTGTGTTGAGTTTTTTGTTGTGTTTTATTCTCATGTTTTCTGCAATACTTTTTACTCTATTTTTTTTTTTGTTTATTTCTAAAGTTTGTAAAGTCTTCGTGTAATAGCATTTGTTCTAATCCTGTTTTTTTTTGCATAAATTTTTCTTTTTAAAAATGTAATATTATATTTGCGATTGTCTGTGATATCTCTAGGTTCGGAATTTTCTTCTTCTTCAAAAATAAAAAAAACACCGATTCAAAAACAGCAACATAACAATGTAGTATACGAAATAAAATGTAAGGGAAACAACAACATCACATGCGATCTTTCCTACATTGGTACAACAAAGCACGCTTTAGAAACAAGAATAAAAGAACATAAAAATGACATTGAAAAACAGAAAAAATCAACAGCTTTATTAGAGAGCATTTATTAGAGATGGGTCAAACAGCTGACTTTGATAATGTAAATATTTTGGACAAAGAGAAAGTTGAAAAGAAGAGATACACTATAGAAAGCCTGCGAATTCAACAAAAGAGAGAAAAGACGATGAATTTAAAAAAATGCTGACAACATCAGTGCAAGCTATAGAGTTGCAATAAAATAAAGCCTGTGAAAATAGCTTTAAGTTGTGAAGTAAATATTTGTATGTATGTAGGTAAATATAACCAAAATTGTTTTCTTTTGTGTTAAATGAACATATAGGGCCTGTTTCTCTAAATGCGAACGATAAATTCGATCGAACATTTATATCAAAAACAAAAACAAAAAACTAAAATTAGTTTTTGTTTCCAATATTAATATTCGATCGAATATATGGTTCGCATGTAGAGAAACAGGGGGATAATTTAATGTAAACGAAAAATAGTATAATTGTGAGTCAACAAAAATATTATTATTTAAAATCAATTTAAAATAATGTAATGTTTTTATTCAAAAATAGATAAATAACCCTTGAAATAGTCAACAAAACATTGAAAAAACGTCGAGGAAATTAATAATTTGTTTTATTTGCATTAAAGAAGTCAGGCCTAATTAGCTTATTTGAAGAAAAAATATAGAAAACTACTGATGTGTTTATTAAATAAAAGCTTTTCAATAAATATTAATTGAAATATTGCAGGCATTGTAAAAAACTTTCTTCATGACGACAAAAAAATTATGATTTATCATAATAAAAAAAAAAAACACAACGTCTTCGCATGTCTGCTTGCATTAAGAAAAATTTGACAACGGCTCTGCCGACGTTTTGTTAATTTTTGTGATAAATTTGTATTAGGTTTTGACGCTATGTAAGAAACAGTTTTGGTTCATAATCAGGGTCCGTAATGGTTATAAATTTTATTTTGAAAATTACCTTTTAATCGTTATTTCTTGATTTTTGTTTATTCCTCAGAAAATAAAAGTTGTGTGGCATACTTGTTTACTACCAACTACCCAAGTACTCAGTACTGCGACTATATAGTTTTCTACAACATTAAAAAACAAACGTTTTTCGGCACAGTTTTTTTCTTATCTTTTTTAAAGCAACACGCGTAAATAATTTCAAGTTAGATTTTTGTGGCCGTATGTATAATCAAAAGTTGGCATGAAGTTAGCATAAGCTGCAAAATTGAACTACATGTTGAGGAGTTCCTCTATACAATTTGGCATTTAAAATCACCGTATAGTGTAGTTTTAACACATGATTACATCCTATAATTATTTTTAATGTAAAATGTTATGGCGAAACACGTCAAGTCCATGTTCAATTTTGGCACTTATGCTAACTTCATGCCAATTTTTGATTATACATAAGGCCGTTAGTTACTAGTAATTTAAATAAAGTGAATTAATTAAAATATAAATAAAATACGTCAATAGTAGTTAAGAATATCGTCTGCAAATTTATACAAAAACAAACTATTCGGCCATTTTGTCTTACGGCACAAAAAGTGCAAGCCCAGTTTTCCGCCATCTTTTTTTAATCAGAGTAAGAAGCGCGTAACATTTAGTTCGCAAAAATGTCTAACGATAAAAAACGGTACAATGCACCAACGCTAATGAAATTTCATACGAGTCCGCCGAAAACGTTTCCCTCATCTACGCAAGATTGCCAGTCCCTCAAATGTCCAGCTGATATATTGAGGCATGGTTAACGACTATGGATTTCTGGTTCACCGCATCTGAAATAACGACAGGAAAAAAAAAACGGCAACTGTACTAGCGGCATTGGACCCAAATGTGATCTCACAATTGTCTGATGTAATAGCAATGCTACCACAGTAAGACAGGTGCGATTATATAAAGACGAAGATTACAGAACATTTTGCAGACAGTGAACAGCGTTGCTTCAATCGCCTCTTGTCAGAACTTCTTCTTGTACTTCGAAATGAAGCGTGTTGCCGGAAGCACACTTGGAGATGCGGTATTAAATGGATTTTGGACGAAACGTTTGCTGGAGCTGGTGCAACCAGTGGTAGCTGCCTCGACAGGTTCTCCTACTGAATTTACCAAAATCGACCATTCATTCCTCGACGCCATGATGCCGGCTCAAATTCATCGAGTTCACTCACAGCCTATGCAGGAAATAAGGGAGCTAGAAGGTGCTATCAGTGACTTAGGTAAGAAATTCGAAAAATTTTCCATGCGTTCACGATCACGTGCTCGAACTGCACAACATAATCTTTCAAAAAGCCGTCCAACTTATAACATTGAACCAACTGGTTTTAAAAGCTGATACCGTACAAAATGTGGTCGATATGCGCAAAAATGTTGCAGTCCATATAGACACAGACAGCGTCGTATTAACGCACTTACTTTAAATCCACAGTTTTCAAAATGACTCGAGAGGCCGGTGGAGGATGAAAGCGAAACATTCACCACCAGGTACCAAATTTTTCGCTTGCAAGTTAAAGACAAGTATTCAGCAAAAAGCTTTTTAATTGACAGAGGAGCTGATGTTTCCGTCCTGCCGTTAACCTTACGATCACTTGACGTCCGTCCCACCGCAGTCATGCTATACGCCGCAAACGGCTCTCCTATTAAAGTTAGACTTTGGACTGCAACGAGACTTCTACTGGTCTTTTCTGATTGCGAATGTGACTTCACCAATTACAGGCTCCGACTTCATAAAATACTTTGATCTGCTGATCGATTTACACCGCAGTTGTCTTTTTGACAATGGCTCGGTATCGACATATAGCACAGACGCCGTTATTAAAATTTTTGACGAAAAGAACACTTTTGCCGATATTATACAACAATTTTCAGATATTACCAAACTTTCACCATAAGGCTCAAGGACACAATCTTCTATCACACATCGAATCAAAACCATAGGTAAATCCGGAAAACCTGGAATTTGTCAACTATCGGATAGCAACAGTTCCAGCCCACTACACTTGGTCCTGAAGAGTGATAGAGCCTGGAGGCCATTGGCAACTATTGAGCCCTAAACGCACAGATGCTACTTGATAGGTACCCCTTGCCGTATTTTACAGCCATTTTGCAAGGTAAGAAAATATTTTCCAAAATTGACCCGCAAAAAGCTTTTCACCAGGTACCGATACACGCTGATGATGTCCTAAAATGGGCCATCAGCACCCCTATTAAGCTTGTACGAATTTAAATGCATTACCTTCGACCTGTGCAACGCTGCATAAACAACGACTTATAGTCGAAGTACTAATCGATGATATCTGCGTCGCATCGTCTTCGCTCGAGCAGCATCACCACGATAACGTTAAAGTCTTTTGTAGACTTCACGAAAATAATTTCACCATCAACCTAAAAAAATGCGAATTCGACAACGCAGATGGTATTCGACCGTTACCGGAAAAAATCGCCGCTGCGTGATTTTCCAAAACCAAAAGTGGTTCAAGAATTAAAGAGATTCATCGCCATGTTGAATTTTTATAAAAGATTCTTGCCACACGCCGCCTCTTATCAAATCCGATTACAAAAATTAATTATTGCAAATAAAAAACGACCGAATGCCTTTAAAATGGAATCCGGATGCAGAAACTGCCTTCGAACGTTGCAACAATGAACTGGCAAACGTGACTGTTAGCACACCCCTCAGCCTACGCTGAATTGGGAATTATTGCCGACGCCTCTGACACAGCTGGTGGAGCAGCACTACATCAGAAAACTATTGGCTACTTACAGCTCAAAAAAGTTAATGAGTACCTAACAAAAGTACTTCACATATGATCGGGAACTTACAGCCATCTACCAAGCTGTGAACCACTTTCGATATATGATTGAAGGACGTAAGTGCTACATTGTTACCGACCATCGTCCACTCATTTTTGAATTCCAGCACTTTCTCGCATCGATTCCATCAGCACCGCCGTGTACTATTCCCATATAGCAGCAGCTCAAAAGAACGAACAAAGACTTCAAGAAATGCTCAAAAACCCCGATTAGCCAACTAAATCACTTAAATTAAAATATTTTTCAGTTCCAGGTTGTGACGACCAACTAATGCGCGATACAATGACGTCACGTATTCGGCCTTACGTACCAGTAGCGTCCGGCACAGTGTTCTTACAGTTATACACGACTTAGCTCATCCCTGTGTCCGAGTGAAAACTAAGCTGGTCACGAGTACATTTTGTTGTCCAGACGTGAGAAAGGATACCGCCATTTTTGTGCAAGATTGTCTGCAGTGCCAAAGGTAAAAAATCCGACAGCATACGCGCTCTATACCTGCCAAGTACGAGCCTGCGAAAGAAAGCTTCACGAAAAAAAACACAGACATTCTGGGCCCATTTCCATTATGTGAGGGGCAAAAATATTGTCTTACAATTGTCGACCGTTATACTCGCTGGTAGGAAGTTTTTCCCCTACCTGAGATGTCAGCCAAAGCAGTCGTCAAGGCTCTACTCACACAATGGATTTCGAGATTTGGCGCCCCTACTACAATAAAATGTGATCGTGGTCGTCAATTCGAATCGTTAGTCTTTGCAGAATGGACCAAAACAATTGGCGCAACACACCTTCGTACTACCTCATACCACCCGCAATCAAACGGGATTATTGAGAGGTGGCACCGCACGCTAAAAATAGTCATTTTATTCCACAACACAGCAAAATGGATCCATCACCTACCAATGATTCTGCTAGGATTCGAGTTGTATTTAAACCAGACCTGAAAGAATTACCAGACGAACTAATTTATGGCACGACGCTAACAGTGCGCGGTGAATTTTTTCAACAAGCCAAGATACGTACCTGCTTCAACGAATGATTTCATTTCCGAATTTCGAGCAAGTATGCAGAAACTTAAACTGACCGACACAGCTCATCATACGATTCCACAACCTTTCGTCTCAAAAAATCTTCAAAGCTCAACACATGTCTTCGTGCGCAATGCAATGATTCCGTGAGACCATCTCTTACTCGACCTTACGATGGTCCATTCGCAAGTCTAAAGTGATCAAAGAAATTTTTTAACGTTTAAATTCTTGGACAAAAAACCAACATAACTATAGACCGGCTGAAACAATATCAAACAACGATCCCTCAGCTAAACAAGCACCTGCTCCATCATATAAGATACATACCCTACCTGACGTTTTATCTGATAGTTCAAATCAAACTAATAACACCACAAAAACGACATCTAGCAGCACCTCAGTCAGCCCAGTGGTAGCTGCCTCGACAGGTTCTCTCCTACTGAATTTACCAAAATCGCCCATCCATTCCTCGACGCCATGACGCCGGCTCAAATTCTTTGAGTTCACTCACAGCCTACGCAGGAAATATAGGAGCTCCGGGGTGCTGTCAGTGACTTAGGTAAGAAATTCGAAAAATTTTCCATGCGTTCACGATCACGTGCTCGAACTGCACAACGTAATCGTTGAAAAAGTAGTCCAACTTACAACATTGAATCAACTAAGAAATATGGTCGAAATGCGCAAAAATGTCGCAGTCCATGTAGACAAAGACAGCGTCGTGTGAAGGAACTTACTTTAAATACACAGTCTTAAAAATTACTCTACAGGCTGGTGGAGGATGAAAGCAAAACATTCACCACAAGGTACCAAATTTTTCGCTTGCAAGTTAAAAACAAGTATTCAGCAAAAAGCTTTTTAATTGACAGTGGAGCTGATGTTTCCGTCCTGCCGTTAACCTTACGATTACTTGACGTCCGTCCCACCGCACTCATGCTATACGCCGCAAACGGCTCTCCTATTAAGGTTAGACTTTGGACTGCAACGAGACTTCTACTGGTATTTTGTGATTGCGGATGTGATTTCACCAATTATAGCTGTTATTAAAACTTTTGACGAAAAGGACATTTTTGCCGACATAATACAAGAATTTTCAGATATTACCAAACTTTCACCACAAGGCTTAAAGACTTAATCTTCTATCATACATCGAATGGAAACCGCAGGTCAACCCGTTTTTTGCCGACCTCGTCGCCTTTCACCAGAAAAGCTGGCAGCTCCTAAAAGTGAATTTGACTTGTTGATAAAAACTGAAATTTGTCAACCATCGGATAGCTACTGGTCCACTCCACTACACTTGGTCAAGAAGAGTGATAGAGCCTGGAGGCGATGTGGAAACTATCGAGCCCTAACCGAACAGATGCTACCTGATAGGTACCCTTGCCATATTTTACAGCCATTTTGAAAGGTAAGAAAATATTTTTCAAAGTTGACCTGCAAAAAGCTTCTCACCAGGTACCGATACAAGCTGATGACATCAAATAAAATACGTCCTTATTTATTTAATTTTACTACACTTAGCTAAAGTTATTTCTTGATTTTTATTTATTTCTCACAAAATAACAGTTATTTCCGGATTTTTATTTATTCCTTACAAAATAAGAGTTATTTTTAGGGTTCCGTACACCAAAGGTGAAAAAAGGAACCCTATTGTTTTCGCTACGCTGTACGTCTGTCCGTCACACGGTATTTTCTCAGGAACCGTAAGAGCTAAGGACCTGAAATTTGGACAGAGTATGTAGAACCTTGGCCACTACAACAACAAATACATGAGAATTAGAAATTAAAGGGTGCTCCAAAACGAGCGACGAAAAATGTTAAAATCTCAAGTAATATACATACAATTGTATGTACAAATGTACATATGTATATTGACACTTGAAATTTGTAAAATTAGTGTATTTTTAAATAGACTACAACAATAAACATTAAAATATTAAAAAATTTATATTAAAGGGTGGTCCATCAGTTAATGCAATTTTTACTATGTAATTTTGACAACTTACTATATCTTGGAGACCGTAAGAGGTAAACTCTTGAAATTTTCAAAAACGGTAAAACTAAAAAATCCAAAAATTATAAAATCGCCAAACCAATAAAAAAGTCGCCAAAAATTTTAAAAATAACAAGAACGAAAAAAAACGCCAAATTAAAAAAAATTTCTAAAATAAGTCGCAAAATTAAAAAACGGCCAAATGAAAAAAATCAGCAGAAGAAAACAAGCGCCACAAACCGAAAAAAAAACGCCAAAACACGAAAAGGCGCCTATAACAAACTAATTGATAATATGAAAAAATCGCGCAAAATGAAAAAAATCGCCAAAGTTTAAAAAAATCGCAAAAATTAGAAAAAATGTGTCAAAACTAAAAAAGCGCCTAAATGAAAAAAGTCGCCGAAATGAAGAACCGCCAAAAACAGAAAATCACCAAAATTAAAGAAAAATCAACCAAAACGAAGAAAGTAGCCAAAAAATAAAAATAAAGTGTCAAAACTAAAAAAATTGCCAAAATGAAAAAACTCCAAAAATCGGCACAACCAAAAAAATCGCCTATATGAAAAAATCGTCAAAAACCGAAAAAAATCGCAAAAATTAAAAAAAAGTGTCAAAACTAAAAAAGCGCCTAAATGAAAAAAGTCGCCGAAATGAAGGACCGCCAAAAACCGAAAATCACCAAAATTAAAAAAATCAACCAAAACGAAAAAGTCGCCAAAAAATAAAAAATCAATAAAACGAGAAAAAAAGTGTCAAAACTAAAAAATTGGCAAAATAAAAAAACTCCAAAACCGAAAAAATCGCCATAACCAAAAAAAAATCGCCTGTATGGAAAAAATCGCAAAAACTAAAAAAATGCTAAAACTATATTTTATATAGGCTTAAGTTCGTATTTAATTATATATCTCGTGTCCGCACGAAACCCTTCGTGCGCGGTTCAAAATCGCACTTCACTGAATTTATTTTTTCTCTTAGGTTTTTATTTATTCCTCATAAAATTAGAGTTATCTATTAATTATTATTTGTTTGCTTAATTTTTAAAATTTAGAAAGCGTAATTTGTGTGTTAAAATTAATATTACACGTTCTAAAGTTAAATTTATTGCCAGAGTCTGTAAAAAAATTATTATATGTTAAATTTATTTATAGTTTATTCATTTTACAAATTAAAATTTTTTGAGCAAAAAAAATAAAAAACCGAGAGTAACTGTTCGTTTGTGAAATAAATAACTCTCATTATGTGAGGAATAAATAAAAATCAAGAAGTAACTGTTATTTTGTGAGGAATAAATAAAAGTCCCAAAAATAAAAATTGCATCTATAGGTAGTCCATGTAACATGGAGAACTTTGGTATATTCCTTGTGTAAGTACGACATCTCTATTAGTGAGATTTTTTTATTTTAAATTTGAAAATAATCGTTATTTGCGATCCCTGTTCATAATACTAAAACAGAGTTTGGTCGTGAGTATTTGGTTGAGAACCGTGACAGGGGCAGACATTTTCTAAGAATAAATAAAACAGTAATAGAAGAGTCATATTTTAAGCGTAAAAATTTTTTGCTAGACATTCGAAATGTGTTGGTAATCGTCGCAGGACAAAGCAAGCTACAATCAGAACTTGTGGACAAAAACTTTTTCGTAGCTCCATCTAATGTGCATATATATACACATACATATGTATATTGAGTTACATTTTATTATTTCACTGAAATCTTTAATTTTCCTCATTCAGAAACGGCGGCCACCAGCATTCTTTCAAAATTTACGTCACACTTTGGATGTGATGATTTCTTGTTTCAAGAGCGGCCAAATTGTAACATCTGATGTTGAAGTACTAACGGAAATAGAAAGAACTTTGGACTTGCATGCATTTGAAACTGCCGACTTAATTCATCAGTATTATTTAGAGAGACTTGGCCATCAGAAAGAGGTTTCCAAATCAGAATATGGCAAATTAACAATAAGAGCAAGTTTTACAGACAGTGGATTAATGGTATGTACTATGTCTAACATGTTTACTTACATATTATAGCAATGGTATACATGCATTACACACAAATGACTTTTGGTATTTTACTACAGCCCTATGTATAACGAAAAACTGGCATTAAGTAAGCATAAGACTGGTTTCACACATGGCAATTTTAGTTGAGCAAGTTTTTTTTTCATCGGCGAAGGAGGAAAAGATTATGGCTCACTTCTGCAATATCTCTTCCTTCCACTTCCATAAACTCAAAACTTAACCACAAAAAAGCACTTCGATTGCTGCCAATTTGAATGAAATCGCTAGATTTGATCGAGAGTTTTCGTTGACGAAAACTTTCTATAAAATTGTTGTTATCTCATGTCTAAAAAAACTTCATATTCACAAATTTTTATAGAACTAAAAATTTTACAAAGATCTGTAAAATAGTTCGAGAGATATCGTTGTCTTAAATTTGCGAAAAAAATACGTATTTTATTGCTACGTAATTTTTTGTCAAATCAATTTTCTTATCTTTCGCATTAATTTACACATTAATTTTTTTCGACTGAAAATATGTGTACACTACTGCCAATTTGATTTGGTTCGTTAGCTAAGGGTAACTAAGGTTTTTGAAAAACAAAATTTTTAACTACATATAAGTATACATACATACATGTGGTGAGCCCTATCACTTGTACCGAATAATCAGCGAATACTTTAATTATTCTTTAACACCATGCACGCGCTAAAATAATCATTCTCTTTCACTTACCTTTTTTAAATTCGTCTACAATATAATAAATTAAATAGTTTTTAATAAATAATAAATCTTGGCTTAGATAAAATCTCTAGTGTTTTCATTTAAAAAGGTAATAATATAAAATACCAAACTGGTGAGCCCGTTCAAAAATTTTAAACTAAGCTGCAAATTTGCCGTGGTTAAAAAGATTTCGTTTTACGACCATTTTATTAATTACAAAAAGTCGCCATTTTGTACAACAATCATCTCGATCGAAGCTTTTAATTTTTCATCTCCAAAATGGAATACATCAAACGTCGTAATACAAGCGTCAATGAGGATAGCAGTCCGCCGGAGCCAATACCTGCCAGCGTTTCTGCGGTATATACCCGTTTGCCTGTGCCACAAATGTCTAGTATCACTACGATGGATTTTTGGTTCACGGCATCTGGAATAAACACCAACAAACAAAAAACTGCCACAATACTGGCCGCATTAGATCCCAACATAATATCACAATTGGCGGATGTAATTTCCACGTTACCACAAGTGGACAGGTATTAAAAATCATGGAGCATTTTGCCAACAGCAAACAGCGCCGTCTAAATTGGCTTTCATTCCGACCTGCCACTCGGTGACAGTAAACCATCCGAATTATATTTCGAGATGAAAAGAGTGGCCGGAACTACAATAGGGGATGCAGCTTTAAAAGGATTGTGAGTCAAACGCTTACCGGATTTTGCCCAACCAGTAATAGCAGCTTCTTCAGGTACAGCTGCAGGGTATACAAAAATTGCTGATTCCGTAATAGATGCTGTGGCCCTAAATAAGGTTAGTCAAGTGCAAACCACAAACGCAAACGAAGTCAGCGAATTACGAACTGCCGTCATCGAACTACGCAAAAAGTTTGACCAACTTACAACGTGCTCACGTTTGCGATCCACTCGTAGGTCAAAAAGGAATCATCCAGATTCTACTTGAATGCCTGCGTGTAGTGGGCAGCCATGTAAACCAGGTCAACCGCACCACGCAGAGAGAGATTTGTTCATACAATGTTTGGCGAAAAATATAAGGAGTGCTCGTAGAATGTTGAAATTTGGCACAGAGCCTTTTATTACCTCTACGAATAAAATAAAGTTTCATCAAAATTGGAGACGCCCACTACCCACCGCGTATGCAACCCAAAATTTATTTTTGACCAAAAGTTTTTGAAATTTGGATCAGAGCCTTTTACTATATTACCTCAATTAAGAATAAAATAAAGTTTCATCAAAATTGGTCACGCCCAAGGCTTATCCTAAAAACATGCCTTTTTGTTGAAGAAATCAAAATTCAAACACACATATAATATTACCTAAGTTTTAATCGCTGAAGTGAGTGGAATGTCGTTGGATGTGATTTATAATCATGCGTAACATGCATGAGTAAGAACATAATGCGAAAGTAAATTTTCATTTTAATCAGCATCCAGTAAGTTGATGCAGAGTAAAAGCAAAAATTAAAAAAAAAATCATTTAGGGAATTCACAATGAGTATATTAAAATTTTATTGCGGCAATATTGCGCCATCTTATTTTTTTCATTGTGAGCAGGAAACTATATTAATACACATACTGTGTGTATCAAAGTGATGCTAGGAACACAACTGGGATGAACGACGAATTTTTCGGTGCGAACTTTCGTCATAAAAAATAAAACACATTTGTGCATATGAAAATGCACACAACACCGGCGTACAACGAAATTCGTCGTGCGTGACGAGCTCTGAGATATATTTATGTTTATTTTAGTTAATTTTAATTATTATTTTTCGAACTTAATTTGTTTCTATATTTATGATTTGACCAGCATAAAATTCGTATCGCTTTTTGAGCCAAATTACATGTGATAATTATTAATGAATAAATAACATCAAAGTTAGTTGTAAATATTCTGACAACATATAGTTGAACGGAACAGCCAGCCGTTTCCGAAGGCCACTAAACCTTCATCATTAGCGTTCTTCTGTGTTGGTCCACTGTGTGTGGTGTCAGTTGATGTAGATTTCTGCCTTATATACGAAACTTTCTTGCAAATGGAATATGTGAGTTGTTTTGATTCATCGTATTTCAATTTGCTGAAACTTGTTTTGTAATGAAAGCCCAAATTTACCATTTCTAATTTACAACAGACTTGCCATTTCGGGTATTTTTTGGTGCTCTCTTCTTTTTTAAGGATTTGTTTACATCTGGCATTTCTTTTGCGTCATGTGTCAAAGAAAGCGTAACCACTAATTACTAATTAAAAACTGATTCAAACATGTATTTATTGATTTAAACTGTTTCTTATCATTTTGTATTCTATAAACTTGTCTATTAGTTATGTATGAAACTGTTTAACTCAACAAATACGTCTCTGAATCAAACAATTTTTCATTAGTAATTAGTGGTTACGTTTTTTTAACTTGTGTGGCACATGGCACACAGATGTAAACCCGGTCCAAGTACCCAAAACTTTATTAAATACACGTTTTAGTTGGCAGTCATTTGTGTTAATACAAATTTATTACTAAAACCGTTTTAAAAAAATTAATAAACGGCCTTTTGTTCCTTGTAGGAGCTAAAAGAAACAAATACATATACATATGTACATAGATAGAAAAATTAAAATATAGAAAATCTTGGAAGAATTATCGACCGTTCTAAAGGTAGCTTAGACCAGCAAAATATGCGTTAAGAGCACTATGTACTTCATGTAATTTTAAAATAATTTCCAGGTATAGCGGCTTAATATGTTATAGTCAAACAAAAAATAAAGACTTATTTATATAAAACTTAAAAAAGAGAAAACATTTAGTTATAGAAACAGAAATAACAGGGAATATTTATCTTGTGTTTTTTTTTGAAAACATGTATTTATTTATTGTGTCTTCAAATATGAACTAACAATAAGTATTCAAATCTTAAATCTAAAATATAATTATTAGGACCGACCCCTGTCGGACATAAACTCAGTGATAGTTATAAATAATACATAAGTAGTGATAATCAAAAAAAAAAAAAAAGTATTTTCAAGAAATCCCATCTGGAGTGCTGAGTATCAGAGCCCTTGTGTCCTTCTTTTTTAGGCGGATGTGTCCAGTAAAGTTCAAAATATTACGAGCAAGCGGATTAGGATGGGACTCGAGTTTTATTAAATATTTGCCTACGTATTTTGCAATTTCTTCAATCACTAGTGGCATATTTAAATCACGATGTATATTTGGATTTTTGATGTACCATGGAGCCGATGTTAGCAAACATAAAATTTTGTTTTGCCGTCGTTGGATTCTGTCGACATTAGAAGCTGAAGCAGTGCCCCATAGTTGAATTCCATAGCACCATATAGGTTTCAAAAGCGACTTGTATATCAAAAGTTTGCAATCTAGACCGAGAGTTGAATTTCTACCAATCAGCCAATGTACCTGAGTTAATTTTAGTTTCATTTGTGTTAGCTTACAATCAATGTGCTGTTTCCATGTAAGCCGTCGATCAAGGTGTATACCAAGGTATTTTACATGTGAATGTTGAGGAACAATTTAATAATTAATTCTAATGGGGGAACAAGTATCTTTTCGTAGAGTAAATGTTACCTGCGCACACTTCTGTTCATTTACTTTAATTCTCCATAACTTTATCCATAGTTTCAGCTACGTAGTATATTCCTGAAGATATCGAGATGCCTCGTGAGGGTTTTCGTGCATGCTAAAGAAAGCTGTATCATCGCCAAATTTAGATGTACATATGTATTTTAGTGCTAACAGGCATATCACACGTATGTATATACCAAAAACAAAACTGGGCCCAGTATACTCCCCTGTGGCACATCGGCGGAGATAGATTCGGGAACACTCATGAAGTCTCCTTCCACAACAATGAACTTCCGCGATAGAATATATCTTTCCAATAGCTTTAGAAAGTTTACTGCTAGAATTAGGCCTTCATGCCATACTTTATCAAATGCCTGAGAAACATCAATGAAGAGAGTTGTACCTTCATAGTGAACAGTCGATTAGCGGAATTTTTCTTATATTCTTACTAAACAAAAAAAAAGTATACAAAAAAATATTCGTAGTACATATTATTAGGTACATACTGACTTCAATAAATAAGCTTTATTGCTTTGTTAATATTTGTTACATAGTGGAAATAACAAAAACAAAAAAAACCCTCAAACAAAAAAAAAACATAAATAGTGACATTGAGGAATACTCTATATGAGTAACAAACAATCAAAAAGTACAAAAACAAAAAAAACCGCAAACTAAAAAAGTGCCCTTGAGGAATACTCTATATGAGTACCTCAAATACAATAACTTTTGAAGTGAGTTCTAACGGCAGAAATGCCTATTTACTGTGAGTTCTGAAGCTCTCAATGAAAATAATACAAATAATAAATCTAATGAAAGTGTTTTTTTAACGCCAAGGCCAACTTTTCGTCAGCGATCAACTTCGCTTTGCCCAATGCCAAATAGTGGTGATTCATTAACATTACAATTGCCTAGTACTTCTTCATATAAGTCAGTAATATCATCCCCTTCAGGCTCGTATTCACCACTTAACAAAGTTATCACTACAGATAACAGTAGCTCAAAACCTAAGGTGCAAGTCGGTATAGACAGATATATAACCGTGGTAAAGCGTGGGCGAAGCCCGAATTCTTCAAAAATTTCATCCGCTCCAAAGATGTGTAGGGATAACAGCGCATCCTCAACTAATCGCCAAAACCGTTTTAAAATTTTGCAAGATGAGAACGACAAACCCGATGTATCCTCGAATAAAATATCCAAGCCGCCACCAATCTACTTGAGAGAGAAAAATTCAAATACCCTTATTAAAAAATTAGTTTCTGTCATTGGTGAAAATAAATTCCACATTGTCCCAATAAAACGTGGCAACATCGATGAAACGAAAATTCAAATTTATGACGAAAAGGATTTCCGCAAAATGGTTTCTGAATTTGAAACAAATAAAACAAGCTTCTACACATACCAGCTTAAGAGCGCAAAAGGCCTGCAGATCGTATTGAAGGGCATAGATTCTTTGTTGTTCCTGAAGAAATAAAAGATGCACTCGTCCTCCAAGGATTTAAGGTAAAGAATGTATCTAACATAATGAACAGAGATATGGTACCCCAACCCCTATTTCGTGTTGAACTGGAGCCGAATGATATACAGTTCAAAAAATATATACAGAAAAATCACAGTTGAAGAGCCACATAAGCGTGCAGGTCCTGTGCAGTGTCATAAGTTCTAACGGCAAAAATGCCTATTTTACTGTGAGTTATGAAGCTTTTAATGAAAATGCTAAAAATAATAAATCTAATGATAGTCTTTTTTTAACGGCAAATCCAATTTTTCGTCAGCGATCAACTTCTTCATATGAGTCAGTAATATCATCCCCTTCAGGCTCGTGTTCATCACTTAATAAAGTTATCACTACAGATAAAAGTAGCTCAAAACCCAAGGTACAAATCGGAATGAACAGATACATAACTGTGGTAAAGCGTGGGCGAAGCCCGAATTCTTCAAAAATTTCATCTGCTCCAAGGATGTCTAGGGATAATAGCGCATCATCTACCAATCGTCAAAATCGTTTTTCATTATTGCAAGTCACCGACGACAAGCCCGCTGCATTATCCCAAAAGTCTTTTAAGCCACCACCTATATATTTAAGAGAGAAAAATTCTAACGCCCTAATTAAAAAATTAGTCTCGGCCATTGGTGAAAACGCATTTCATGTTATTCCAATAAAGCGTGGTAATATTGACGAAACTAAAATTCAAATATACGAAGAAAAAGATTTCCGCAAAATAGTGACTGAATTCGGAAAAAATAAAACAAGTTTTTATATGTACCAGCTTAAGAGTGCCAAAGGTATGCAGATCGTATTGAAGGGTATTGACTCTTATGTTAATCCCGAAGAAGTAAAAGATGCACTCATGATACAAGGATTTAAGGTAAAAAATGTTACCAATATAATCAATAGGGAGAAGATCCCCCAGCCTCTATTTCGTGTTGAATTGGAGCCGAATGATATACAGCTGAAAAAAAACGAGACACACCCAGTTTATAGCTTAAAATACCTCTTATACCGAAAAATCACAGTTGAAGAGCCACATAAGCGATCAGGGCACCTACAGTGCCATACTTGTCAAGAATATGACCGCACAAAAACATACTTAAATTACCCACTGTTTCTGTCGTTTGCGGCGAATTACACGGCACTGCTAGTTGCAATAAGCCAAAAGATCAAAGTGATAAAACATGCAGTAATTGTGGAGGTAATCACGCCGGTAACCACTGTTGTTAGATATGACGATTTTGCGTCTTTTTGACGATTTATTATAACAAATATACCAAAATGACGATTGACTATTTCGTTTCAAATATTCCTCATATTTTGCCGATTTGTTGAAATAAATATTTAGTAACATAAATATGCCAACAAGTCCTTACAGAAAAAAAATTTGGTTTCGATAACACAAATATCAAAAACAAAATTTAATATAATTTCGGCAGCCGTTATTTTAAATATGGACTCAAAAATTCGTCCTTTACTAAAAACTTTTCCAAATCTTTTGTACAAAGGAAAATATTAAGATATTCAAAATTAATAAAGATATCTTAGATTTTGTAACTTTCAAGATAATGACATTTATATTTAAGTATATTGTGGAAAAAAGTTAAAACAATTGATTTACCAAACAATAAACTTCTTTTCCATAACTTATGTGAGTTTGTTTTTTACTTTTTTTTACTTTACCATCGCCTACTGTTGAAAGAATATTTAGTAATATTAATTTTACTAAAACCAAGATCTGAAATTTACTGGAAACAGAAACCCTTGAAATCATTATGTTTTCAAAAGATTATTTCAAGTGTTATAATATTGACATTAAGAAAAATTTTATAAGAACGCACAATTCTAAAATGTATGTATAGCTTTATTTTGAAACTAGTTTTATTTAGAAATTGTTACCACGCTATTATATATCCTGAATTTTATACTTTAATTTCGCCTTATAGTTTTTATCTTTGACTATAAAGTCGATGAATTGTGTTTTGCTACATAAAATATTCTTTTCTTTCTAATATGATGATCAGTTGTTTAATAAAATGGATAATTTTTGTGTGACGATTTTTTGACGAATATTTTGGAAAATTTGAAGATTTTATTTTTAAAATTTGACGATTTTTAGAAAAAAATACCTAACAGCACTGCCGCTAACTATAGAGGTTGTGCTGTGTACTCTTTTGTCAAACAGACTATGGTGCAAAAACCTAAATTAGATCCATCTCAATTAGCAAACGGTCACTCCGCCACTTTTGCGCAAATTAGCCAAATAGTTAGTTCCTAAAATTTCCTCTAAAACAAATTCTATTCCCGCACAAAATGATTCCTCGCCAAATATTTCAACAAATAATAACTCAAGCTTTAGTTTTAATCGCCTTGAAGCTAACATTGATAATTTAGTGCAAACTATAAATAATTTTACAACCAATATGACTACCATGATGCAAGAAATGCTACGAATGCAGAATACACTGCTTCAAGCATTAATTAACAGGCCATGAACATGTTAAAAATATGTTTCTGGAAATGAACTTGAGCACTTCCTTAGAGAAAAAAATATTAATATAATGTTGGTCTCTGTGACACATTTAACTTCGAGAGGTTTTTTTCAAAATTAATGGCTATAGGAAATCCTCGTTAAGGTTTTCGTGCAAAGTAAGGCAGGTTGTATCATCAGCAAACGTAGATGTATGGATATTGCTGCTCAAAGCCATATCACAAGTATAAATCAGATAAAAAAACTGGCCCCAGTATGCTCCCCTGTGGCATACCGGATGATATAGATTCGTGCACACTCATGAATTCTCCTTCCACAACCGTGACCTGCCGGGTAGTAATGTAACTTTCTAATAGATTCAAAAAATGTGTTGCTAGATACCATTTTAATTGTAAAAAAGGCCTTCATGCCACACTTTATCAAATGCCTGAGAAATGTCAATGAACAGGGCAGAGCAATACTTCTTTTCTTCAAACGTTCTTATAAATTGAACCAATGTATAAGTTTGTTCACTGGTGCTATGCTGACTTCTAAAACCAAATTGAGGGTCTCGGATGCACCCATTACCAATTAGAATTGGGGATAATTTTGACATGAGAATTAGTAGCCGACTAATTAGCCTGTATGATTCAGCCTTGGTAAGATTTTTCCCCGGCTTTGGAATCATTTTGACCTTGGCAAGCTTTCAGTGGTGTGGCTAATACTCTAGTCGTAATATGGCATTCAAATAAATACAGGGATTCTAAATACGAGCAAACTCATCAGCATCTTGTTACTAATTCCATCAATACTTGAAACTTTTTTCGGGTTGAGTTCAGTAATTAGTTTCTGTACGTCACGCATCTTAAACTTAAACGAGGGGGTAGAGCAATGAGAATCGGTAAATCAACAGCACCAGTACATGTGTGGGGTAAATACGGATTTTAAATACTTTGCAAACAAGTTAAGTTTTTCAGCATCACTCCTTGTTCAACATCAGGTAGAAGTACGCAGAGGTGGTTTAAACTCAACGGATGTTTTAATCCTTTTCGCAGCGCGCCACAAAGAGTAGTTAGATGCTGGTATGGCATCGAGAATTTCCAAATAATTTTTAAGAGATGCGGTTTTTTCATTTGCAAGCAGCTCTTGGAATCGTTTAGTGTACTCTTTAAATCTAATTTTACTTTTGGGGTGCTGTTGACATTTCCTTCTAGCTCTTAATTTTTTCACATACCAGACGTTCAATATTCGTGGAATATATTATATTGAACCCAGTCTGCGGATGGAAGGTTGCAGCATATTCAGCAGCTTTTTTAATTATTTCTTTAAGGTTGGCACTGTTATATTCAATATTATCAGTTGTTCTTAGCGTAATGTTTTCCGTGCATTGCCTACTAAGATATTTTTTGAATTCCAACCAATTAACACGATTGATTATCTTCACATATGGGAGAAGTAAAACATTTCTTAGTGAGTTACAGACGGTAACGATAGTGGGGGAGTGATCAGAGGATAAATCTTAAGAAAGTTGGGCACGAACTAAATCCTTAGAAATATTTTTTATTGCACCAAAATCTATAACAACTGGAATCTTATGTATGTCAGTAGGCAAGTTAGTGGGCTCCCCACTCGAAATCACGTCCAATCCCATTTTCCTAGGTGTTATAAGGCGCGAACACTAGAACGTATATTTTGCATTGTAGTTTCCAGATGCTATCAAACAAGGTCCAAGCGATATTTAGATATCCGCGTATTGATTCTCACTAATTGAGAATCTGGTAAGGAGTAAATTGATGATATAACGAAATGTTTACAAAAATTTTCGTAACAAATTGTGGAATAATATTCTTCTTTAAGTTTTATATAAAAGGTATTTATTGCAAAATAATACAATGTGAGTGAAAACTCATGAGAACCTTAAAAAATTTTTTTTCAATTTCGTGAGACTTAGAAAACAAATATGTCAAAGCATAGTAGATTTAAAATTTACATTGAACCTAAACTGTATTTGAGCAAAGTACATAAAGAGTATTTCCAACAGTCGCCCCTTAATGTAAATTCCATATTATTAATAACATATTTATGTATAAAAAATTAAAATTCATTTCAAATTAAAATAAAACTTAAAAAAAAATTAAACCGACTGCAAAAATTATCACTAAAAAGCTAAAAATAATATTGATCTAGTTAAATTAAATATTTTTACATATTTTACATATAGTGTTGTTTGAAGTTGGTGCCAGCAATATTGGTAGCTAAGCACATACATATACATATGTACAGTGGTGAGTTTTAATGAGTACATGTTAGTACTTACCATCGTTTACAATGCAAAACTTTTTAAATAATAGTGCAAATCAAATAATTTTTTTTTGTTTTACGCTTTATTGTCTTCTTCATTGATAGAGGTATAACACTTGACCAAACAATAACTATTACTTAAACAAAATTTAACGAAAGAGAAAAAAAACCTCATGTACTCACTTATGCACTTTTATAATATTAAGAAATTTGTTGTAATTTACAGTAACTTTTAATATTTGGTCCAAAGCCCTTTGTTCTTTAAAACAGCTTTACATCTTCTTGGCATGCTCTCAACCAAGTTTTGAATAATTTCGTTTGGAATACTTCGCCATTCTGTTTCAACCCTGCCCCAAAGTTCGTCTAAATTTTTTGGTGCGCTTGAATACTGTCCCATCCGTCTTTTCACGATTGACCAGAGAGCCATTCCGTCACTATTTTGGATGTGTGCTTAGGATCGCCATCCTGTTGAAAAATTACTTCTTCTTCCGGATAAGCGCTCCTCTCTACAAAATCTGGAAGATGGGTCTGGAGAATTTTTAAAAATGTTAAATAAAAAAGAATGTGTCTATATTAGAGTGTAGGGTGTGTGGTAAGTTTCGTAAAAATTGGTTAAGTATAACCACGTAAAATGTTATAATAAATTTTAATGGGCTACGCCCATTAAATTTTATTATAAAATTTTTCTAAACTCATTTTTTAAACTTTAAAATTGTGTAATTACAAGAACCAAAGGTGTTTGCTAGGTTTCGCAGCAAGCAAATGAGTAGAAGATCGTAAAATCAAGTTAAAAATTGTAGGCGTGTCCTCGCCCACTTGTTTCTTTTGAATGGGACGACTAGAAAGCTAAATCCTCCCAGACAACAACAAAATTTTTAAAATCGGTCACAAATTTACCGAGTTATGAAGCTCCACACCAAAAAAAAAATTGAGACGAAATGTTAACCTCCTTTTTTGAAGATGGTTAAAAATTTCAACATTTCCAATGATTAATAATTGGTTAACATTTAGTTAAAATGTCAGCTACATTACTTTCCGTTGGTACATATTCCAATTTTAATACATTAGCGTTATATTTATCTTTTATATAGTGATATCAATGTCAATGCGCTTGCTTTTCATCGTCATCTGGCTTTTTGTCAGGTATTGAACTCCTTGGTTGTCACAATTTAAAACAGTTAGATTTCGTATCAAGTCTTGAAACTGTAATTCATTTAACAAACTCCAGTAGAAACTAATTTCCTTTGCAGCTTGAGACATAGCAATGTATTCTGCTTCCATTGAACTTAACTATGTTCTGTTTTATCGATTTCCAGGATATTGGACCCCTTGCGAAAAATAGAACAAAATCACTGTAAGATTTACGGTCAATAATATTTGAGCCCCAGTCTGCATCAGAGTAACAGTTTAAACCACTCCCTTCTTTTCAATAACATAACGATAATTCTTTATATTTTAAATAACGTAGAACATGTTTAGCCGCAATAAAATGTTCCTAATGAGGATTACAACTAAATTGAGACAAAGTCGAAACCGTGTGAGCAATATCAGACTTAATAATTGTAGCTAAATACATCAGTCTTCCAATAAGTGATTGATACTTTGTCACATCTATTATCTCTTTGCAATTGTCTTCAGCACATTTTGTTAAAAGTGTCCCTGCGGAAAACGGCGATTTAGCTGGCTTAAATTCATGCATATTCCATTGTTGCAGCAGTTCTTTTACAAAATTGTTTTGGTTAACTTTTATATCTCCTCTAGGATTTTCTCCTTCTATTTTCATACCAAGGTAATAATTTGCGGCAATTTCCAAATTCCACAATTTCACACATGAAACTTAAGAGTTTCAAGTATACTTTCCATGGTTTTGCTACAAGAACAAGCTAATAAGATATCATCTACATATAGTGCAATGATATTAATTTCATTATTGTTATTATATAAAAATACACAACTATCAGTTTTACATTGAGTAAATCCCATACTTATCAACATTTTATTTATTTTGTGATTCCACAGTCTTCCAGCTTGCTTAAGACCGTGCAAAGACTTTTTTAATTTGCACACTAGCTTCTCTTCACCTTTTTGAACAGAAATTTTTAAGCTCCTACTATATCAACGTGTTTTACTAGTAATTCGTATTTTACTGCTAAAGACAAAATAAGTCGAAAAGTGGGGTATCGTTTAACAGGTGCATATGTTTAATATCTTGATTATATTTTTGAAAACATCCTTGAGCCACCTTTATACTTCTCAATAGCACCGTCAGCTAAACGTTTGCTAGTAAAAATCCATTTGGATCCAATTACGTTTTTTCCTATAGGCCTTAAAACAAGCTCTCACGTTCCATTCCTTATCAATGAATTATATTCTTTATTTATAGCGTCTTTCCAATTTTGCAGATTCCTTACTGTTCATTGCTTCTTTCACGTTCTTAGTATCAGAATTATTAAAAAAATTTAATGCGTTAAAATTTTCATTATCACCTCTATACATTTTGCGTGGTTGGTCTTTATATCCCGTTCTACGTCTTTTACGCTTTCCTTCGGTACTTGGAGCTACTTCGTAAGTATTATTTTCAGATTCCTCGTCCGAAGAATTTTCGAAACCAAAAAAATCTGATTCCCCGTCACTTGTACAATGCGACTCAACTGTTTTTCCCATATCAGAATTTCATAATTTTTTCAATTGATTCTTGAACTATATTTTTGTCGTTGGTAAATAATGAAAATTCAAAAATATCGTTAAAATCACCATTATTTTCAATATCTATTTTATATATAAATTAATTTTTGAAAAATTTTACATCTCTTGCAATAACTAAATTTTTGGTTTAAGTATAACTTATAACCTTTCGTGTTAGGTTGATAACCAACAAATGAATAAATGTTACCTTTTGGGTCTAATTTAGAATGACCAGGCTTCTTGTTCAACACCACAGCTTAACTTCCAAATGTTTTAAAATAAGATACGCAAGGTTTTCTGCCGGTCCATTTTTCGTAAGGAGTAATATTTTTCAATGCTTTAGTTGGTGATCGATTTTTTGTGTGAACACTAGTATTTATTGCTTCACCCAGTTTGGTTTTCAGCCATTGCAATGTAATTTTTAAATGCGCCAAATGCATCAGATTTATTCTTCAAAGCATAAACAGTAATGTACTGAGAGTAATCATCTATAAAGGTGATAAAATATATCGCTCCACTTAGTGGCTTTGGTTCCGATTGGCCCACATATATCAGTGTGTACCAATTCCAATAAATTATTTGTAACTGTTGTTCCAATCGATTTGAATGGTTTATCAGACATTTTGCATAATGAGTACGTAACACATTCACCATTAGATATATTACTATTCAGCCTTCGAACTAAGTCATTTCGTTGCAACTTTCTCAGATCGTTATTATTATGCCATAAATTATCTTTTAATTCTATTTCAGTCATCATTAAATTATTGATATTTTGAGATTTTACTTTATAAATACCATTGAATGCTACTGCTTTAAATTGAAATGCTACGTTCTTGAAAACATCTACTTTATTTTTCGAAAATATTGGGTGGTATTATTGATTCCGCACGGAAAGGAAAATTTGACGGAAAGAACTATCGATCGATATGCAAATTTGCAATTTTTCATTCCTGCGATATATGCTTTCTGTGAAATTGATTTAACGTCCCCGTTGTTGTTAATTATGACGTGGTATAGTGACGGCTGTCGTTAAAAAAGCACTTTAAGAGATATACATGCATACACTCTGTTCGAACTTTTTTGTCCTCTACTGTAAATATCATAACGTTGCTCTTGTTAATTCTGACTGCAATTTTATTTTCTCTATTCAGTCAGTTTCTTGCAGTAGAATCGTTTGTTAAACTTACCGCATAATATGAGCAATATATTTAGTAATAATAAACTTGAATTTAAAATAAATTTTGTGGTCTTTTAAGTCAGATATATAGCACCGATCAGAACATTTTTCTCAACACACTCATATGTAAATACAAAGTTATGTATGAAAATACATACATATTTATGTTAGTATTTTTGAAACGTAAAAACAAACAAAAATATAGAAAGAAGAGTTACATCATAGAGAGTAAGTTGGAATAAAGAAATGTAAATGCAAGTTAAATTAAATTAACAATTAACAAAGAAATTAAATTAAAATAAGGTTTAATTATCCAAATTTGTATATTTTTCATACAATTTTGTTCTTTCCGTACGCTTTCCGTCATAAAATTTTATCGTAAGCAAAATAGAGAAAAATATCTATATTGCGGAATCAATAATCTGGTAATACCGCAACTGCGGGAAAATACCGCAACAACGGAATGAATGATTGCAGATTTTGCTTCCGCATTAAAAATGTTTTCCGCAATCGCGGAACGGAATGAATAATTAGACCCATTATTGAAAAGCCTCTGTCAGTCATTTTACTTATTGAAAGGAAATTTTACTTTATATTTGGTATGTATAAAACGTCTTTTAAAGTATAAAACTTGTTAAAAAATTTTACTTTGACGTCGCCAATTCCATTTACTTTTAATTTATCACCAGATGCCAGAATTGCACAGCTATCATATTCGTTAATAACAGAGAATGCGTTCCTCCGTCCACAAACATGTGAAAATGCAAAGTTATCCAGAATCCATTCATTTTGGTTTTCTTCCTTCGTACATGAATAAATGACGAGCATAGTACTATTTACGTTGTTAGACTTACTTCTGGAGAAACACTGTGATTTGATGTGCCCCATTTTTCCACATTGAAAACATTTACAATTTCTTGATTTATTTCCAACATTTGTATGTGATAAATTCTTATTTTTGAAGTTTTTGTATTTAATAGCGAATACTTGTTCCTTACCAGCACACACTTTTTCATTTCTGCGTTGTTCTTCTTCAAATGTATTTTTAAGCTGCTCCAATTTAGGTATTGTAGCTGTGCTTTCAATCGCAACAACAAAATTTTCTAGTTCCTGTGTTAAATTGCATAGTAAAAATATTGATAAAGCTTATCAGGCAAATTGATATTAAAATTTCCAAATCTCCGACTAAAGAACAAAATTTGTTAATTTGTGGCCCAAATTTTTCATCAGATCTAAATTTAAATCTAACGAATTGCTTGAATAAATTTATTTTCCTTGTAACTGTTGCAAGAGCTTTGCTATCTCTTGTTTTCTAAGAAGCTTTTTCTTTTTGAGTTGCTGCTTCATGTAATGTTGTTTTAAGTACATCCCATAAATCTTGAGTATTCAGTACACTTCGAATCTGGATACACCTCGTCGGATAATTTTCCGGATTTAGTTTTTCTATTTGACAATTCGAGTTTGCCATTTTTATTGTTTACTCTTTTAAGTTCTTCTTTTATTTGTTTAAAACAAATTGTACAGAAACCTTAACGTCCTGTGTCCATAACCAATGTTGAATAATATTCTTCTTTAAGTTTTATATAAAACGTATTTATTACAAAATAATACAATGTGAGTTGTGAGTTTTTACGACAAACTAAAAACATTTTTCCAACTTCTTAAAATATAGAAAACAAATATGTGAAAGCATTTAAAGAAAGATTTAAAATTTACATTGAAACAAGTGTATTTGAGCAAAGTACATAAAGAGTATTTCCAACAAAAATATTAGTTGCTTGTAGATGTTCTGCACAAATGTTATCAAGAACATAGTGCTTGAGTCTTGACTTAATTAGAATTGCTGATCCAGCGCATGCTCTCCACCTCGGGTCCTTTGATTCATATAGACTGTAACCATTTATTTTAAAAAAGCTTCTTGAGATCAAATGAGTCTCAGACACCAACATTATATCAATATTTTTTTCATGACGAAGTGCTCAAGCTCATTTTTATGTTGGTGAATGCCGTTTGCGTTCCAGAAATATATTTTTAACGTGTTCACGGTTTGTTAACTAATGCTTGAAGCAGTGTATTCTGCATTCGCAGCATTTTTTGCATCACGCTAGTCGTATTTGTTGTAAAGTTTTTTATATTATCACTAGATTCTTAATAGTAGCTTCAAGGCGACTAAAATTAACCCTTGAGTTTGCATTCGTTGAGTTATTTGCTGGAGACATATTTTGTGTGGTAATAGAACTAGTCTTAGCAGCATTGGCATACGATAAACGTGAAGTAACTGGTTGGCTCATTTGAGCAAAAGTGGTGGAGTACGCGTTTACTGGTTGAGCTGGAGCTAATTTAGGTTTTTGAACCATAGCCTGTTTAACCAAAGAATATAGAGGACATCTTTTGTAGTCAGCAGTGTGATTACCTCCACAATTACCACATTTTTTCCTGCGCGATCTTTTGGCTTAGTGCAGCTGGCAATACCATGCAAATCCCCATAGATAACACAAACTCTATGTAAATTGCAGTAAGTTTTTGTATGACTATATTCTTGGCAATTATAGCACTGTATGGGACTTGAACGCTTACGTGGCTCTTCAACTGTGATTTTTCGGTGTAAGAGAAACTGTACGCTATAAATTGGATGGTTTTAATTTTTTTCACTCGTATGTTATTCGGCTCCAGTTCAAACCGAAATTGGGGTTAGGGGAAATTTGCTCTCGAACATTTTTTACTTTAAATCCTTGATCGATAACTTCACATTTTACTTCTTCGGGCTCAACATATGAATCTATGCCCTTTAATACTATCTGTAGGCCTTTTGCACTCCTAAGTTGGTATGTGTAAGAATGTGTCTTATTTTTAGTTAATTTAATTATTCTTTGAACTTAATTTGTTTCTAAAGGCTAAAGTTCGTATCGCCTTGTGAGCCTTATTTTTTTCAAATTCACTAACAAATTCTCGGAAATCTTTTTCATCACATATTTGGTTTTTAGTTGCATCAATATTACCTTCTTTAATTGGAATAATGTGAAAAGTATTTTCACTAATGGCCGACAGTAGTTTTTTTAGAAGCGCGTTGGAAGTTTTTTCTCTCAGATTGATAGGTGGTTGCTTAAAAGACTTTTGAGATGATGCAGCGGGCTTTTCGTTATTGTCTTGGAATAATGAAAAACGATTTTGACGATTGGTAGATGATGCGCTGTTATCCCTAGACATCCAGAATTTTTGGAAGATTTCGGCCACGCTTTACCACGGTTATATATCTATCCATTCCGACTTGTACTTTAGGTTTGGGGCTAATGTTATCTGTAGAGATACCTTGGTTAAGTGATAAACACAAGCCCTAAGCGAATGATGTCACTGACTTAACTTACGAAGTAATAGGCTGTTTGACTTTAATTTTTATAACCTTTACCAAAAAATGGTAAAAGGGTATATATAGGTTTGTCATTCCGTTTGTAATTTCTACAATATTAATGAGCGAAACATAAAGTATATATATTCTGGATCCTTATGCATATGGAAGACGAACAAGCGATGTCCGTCTGTCCGTCTGTCTGTACGTAAAATCGGTTTTCCCAAGCTCCCAGAAGAGCTAGAGACTTCGTTCTTGGACTGGTGTGTCAGAAATTTTCCGAAAAATTTTGCTGGGAAACTCATACTCAATATTCCCATAGAAAATAACTACCGAAAACTAGTTTTCATTACTTTTTTATTAAATTAACTTATTTTATACTTCGGTATGAATAAAATTGGTATTTATAATTAAAAAAAATTAAAAAAATTAAAAAAACGTTTCCAGGGTTGGAAAACTTTAACTTTTTTACTAATAATTAAACATATTTCATGTTTTAGGAAGAAGGCTATTTTCTCAGGAACGGTAAAAGCTACGGGTCTGAAATTTGGACAGTTTATGTAGAACTTTGGTCGCTACAACAACAAATATATATATATAAGCTAAAAATTAAAAGGTGTTCCAAAATGAGTGACGAAAACTTTTAAAATCCCATGTAATATATGTACATACAATTGTATGTATGTATGTACATATGTATATTGACAATTGAAATTTGTAAAATTAGTGTATTTTTATATATGCTAAAAAAATTAACATTAAAATTAAAAAATTTAAATTAAATGGTGGTCCATCAGTTAATGCAATTTTGACTATGTAATTTTAACAAATTGCTATATCTTGGAAAGCGTAAGAGCTAAACTGTTGACATTTTCAAAAACGGTAAAGCTAAAAAAATCCCAAAATTATAAAATCGCCAAAAATTTTATAGAAATCGCCAAAACGATAAAAATCGCCAAAATAAAAAAAAACGCTAAAATTAAAAAAACGCCAAAAACCGAAAAAATCTCCAAAACGAGAAAAACGTGTCAAAACTAAAAATAAATTTCCACAATGACAAAAAAACGCCAAAAACCGCAAAAATCGCCAAAACAAAAAAAAAATAAATAGTTATATGAACAAAAATCGCCAAAATTAAAAAAAAAATCGCCTAAATGAAAAAAATCGCCAAAATCGAAAAAATCGCCAAAACGAAAATAAATCGCCAAAATTAAAAAAACGCCAAAAACCGAAAAAAATCACCAAAACAAAAAAAATTGCCTTTATGAAAAAAAATCGCCAAAAATTAAAAAAAATCGCCAAAAGGAGAAAAAAATTTCAAAACAAAACAAAATTCCCACAATGACAAAAATCCGCAAAAATCGCCGAAACAAAAAAAAATGCTTATATGAACAAAAATTAAAAAAAATCGCCTAAATGAAAAAAAAAATCGCCAAAATCAAAAAAATCGCCAAAACGAAAATAAATCGCCAAAATTAAAAATAAACGCAAAAAATCGCCAAAACAAAAAAAAATTGCCTATATGAAAAAAAATCGCTAAAATTAAAAAAAACGCCAAAAACCGAAAAAACTTGCCAAAACGAGAAAAAAGTGTCAAAACTAAAAAAATTGCCAAAAAGAAATAAAAACGCCAAAAACCGAAAAAATCGCCAAAACAAAAATAAATTGCCTATATGAAAAAAAATCGCCAAAAATAAAAAAATCGCCTAAATGAAAAAAATTGTCAAAATCAAACAAATTGCCAGAAGGAAACAAGTCGCCAAAATTAAAAAAACGCCAAAAACCGAAAAAATCGCCAAAACGAGAAAAAAGTGTCAAAACTAAAAAAATGCCACAAAAAAATAAAATATATAAAAAATAAAAAAATCGCCTAAATGAAGAAAAATCGTCAAAATCAAAAAAATCGCCAGAACGAAAAAATCGCCAAAATTAAAAAAAAGCCAAAAACCGAAAAAATTGCAAAACCAAAAAAATTGCCTATATAAAAAAATCGCAAAAAAAGCACCAAATTAAACATAATGCCTAAAACCTAAAAATTTCACAAAAAGTATGAATTTTTTCACAAAATTAATATTTATGTACCTACATATCTCTGTGCTTATGTATATATCTCTGTACTACATAAACGCACTTTGGTAAAGGGTATATAAGATTCGGCACAGCCGAATATAGCACTCTTACTTGTTATATTACAATTTATAAAGATACTGGCTTTTTGGACGTATGTCCTCACACATTTATGATTGTTTTTGTTTTTTAAAATTAAAACATTAATTGTGGGAAAGTCCATTGATACCGAATATGTAGGCCTGTTTCCTTACAAAAAACCCTTTACATTTTCTGTATTTAATTTTTGTTTATGGAATGCAGTTTTCTAATTTTTGGAAAAAAATTCAAAAGGAATTCACTTCGGGGCGCGTATATATGTATGTAGTTCTGAGGTATGGTTTTATTACTCATCAGTATTACTCTCTAATTGTACAATACTTTTTGCTATAGGAATTTAGCATGTGCTTGTCATTGAAAACCTACTAGTAACACTGAAACAATTGACTAGATAGTAACTACGTAGTTCTTATGGGAGCGTGGAGACATACCAACCAAACAGTTAGTTATTGGAACATTTCTATATTTTGTGTACATACAAATGCATATATATTGACAAGTTGTTGACAATTCCACCACAAATATAACATATTTAATTTCTATCTTTTTTTATAATGAGGGATAGAACAACCTTATTATACCAAAATTTCCACTAACATTTTAATGTTGCTACAAAGACACTGGGTTCCCAGTCTGACTGCAGGGTAGTGACAAGGGATCTATGCAATTGTGTGTGTATGTAGTTTCTGTTATTTTTTAGACTTTGGTACGTGAATTAATTCCCTAGAAATACTTTTTATGACGCCGAAATCTATAACATCCGGAATTTTTCGTACGTCAGTAGGCCAGTAAGTTGGCTCCCCACTCGAAATAACATCCAAGCCCATTTTAGAAATTGTGTTGAACAACGCCCTACCTCTAGGCGTAATAAGACGCGAACCCCAGAACATATGCTTAGCATTGTAGTCGCCAACTGCTACGAAACAAGGTCCAAGAGATTTGTAGAATTTCTCGTATTGGTTCTCAGTGATTGAAAATCTGGGAGGGGAGTAAATTGAAGATATCACGAAATTTGTACAAAAATTTTCAATGCAGATATTTGTTGCTTTAGATGTCCTTCACAAATGTTGTCAAGAATATAGTGCTTGAGTCTTGACTTTATTAGAATTGCTGATCCACCCCATGCTCTCCCTCTAGGGTCCTTTGTATCATATAAAGTGTAGCCATTCATTTTAAAGAGGCTTCTAGAAGTCAAATGAGTCTCAGAGACCAACATTATATCAATATTTTTTTCCGTAAGGAAATGCTCAAGTTCATTTTTATCTTGGCGAATGCCGTTTGCGTTCCAGAAACATATTTTTAACGTGATCATGGCTTGTTAATTAATGCTTGAAGCAGAGTATTCTGCATTCTCAGCATTTCTTGCATCATGGTAGTCATATTTGTTGTAAAGTTGTTTATAGTTAGCACCAGATTCTCAATAGTAGCTTCAAGGCGACTAAAGTTAAAGCTTGAATTTGCATTCGTTGAATTTTTTGGCGGTGAAACATTTTGTGTGGGAATAGAACTAGCCTTAGCAGCATCGGCATACGATACACGTGATGTAACTGGTTGGCTCACTTGAGCAAAAGTGGCGGAGTACGCGTTTAATGGTTGAGCTGGAGCTAATTTAGTTTTTTGCACCATATCCTGCTTGACGAAAGAGTACACTGGACATCTTCTGTAGATAGTGGTGTGATTACCTCCACAATTACTGCATTTTTTTCCGCTTGATCTTTTGGTTTGGTACAACTTGCAATACCGTGCAATTCACCGCAGATAACACACACTGTAGGTTAATTGCAGTAAGCCTTTGTATGGCCATATTCTTGGCAATTATGACACTGCACGGGACCGCTTATGTGGCTCTTCAACTGTGATTTTTCTGTATAAAAGGTATTTTAGGCTATAAATAGGATGAGTCTCGTTTTTTTCAACTGTATATCATTCGGCTCCAGTTCAACACGAAATAGGCGTTCGGGTACCTTTTCTCTGTTCATTATGTTAGATACATTCTTTCCCTTAAATCCCTGGAGGACGAGTGCATCTTTTATTTCTTCAGGGACAACATAAGAATCTATGCCCTTCAATACGATCTGCAGGCCTTTTGCACTCTTAAGCTGGTATGTGTAGAAGCTTGTTTTATTTGTTTCAAATTCAGAAACCATTTTGCGGAAATCCTTTTCGTCGTAAATTTGAATTTTCGTTTCATCGATGTTGCCACGTTTTATTGGGACAATGTGGAATTTATTTTCACCAATGACCGAAACTAATTTGTTAATAAGGGCATTTGAATTTTTCTCTCTCAAGTGATTGGTGGCGGCTTGGATGTTTTATTCGAGGATACATCGGGTTTGTCGTTCTCATCTTGCAAAATTTTAAAACGGTTTTGGCGATTAGTTGAGGATGCGCTGTTATCCCTAGACATCTTTGGAGCGGATGAAATTTTTGAAGAATTCGGGCTTCGCCCACGCTTTACCACGGTTATATATCTGTCCATACCAACTTGCACCTTGGGTTTTGAGCTACTGTTATCTGTAGTGATAATAACTTTGCTAAGTGATGAATAAGAGCCTGAAGGGGATGATATTACTGACTTATATGAAGAAGTACTAGGCAATTGTAATGTTAATGAATCACCACTATTTGGCATTGGACAAAGCGAAGTTGATCGCTGACGAAAAATTGGCTTTGCCGTTAAAAAAACACTTTCATTAGATTTATTATTACTATTTTTTTCATTAAGAGCTTCAGAACTCACAGTAAAATAGGTATTTCTACCGTTAGAACTCACTTCATAATTTTTTGTATTTGAGGCACTCATATATAGTATTCCTCAAGGGCACTTTTTGTGTTTTTTTTACGGTTTTTTTGTTTTTGTAATTTATCATTGTTTGTCTGTTTTTGAGTTACTCGTATAGAGTATTCCTCAATGTCACTGTTTATGTTTTTTTGTTTGCGTTTTTTTGTATTTGTTATTTCCACTATGTAAAAAATATTATCAAAGCAATAAAGCTTATTTATTAAAGTCAGTATGTACCTATTACGAATAATATGTACTACGAATATTTTTTTTATAATTTATTGTTTGTTTGGTATGTAAGAAAAAATTCCGCTAATCGACTGTTCGCTATGAAGGAGGTACCACGAGAACTGAACTAATTTAAATGAGCATAAAAAAGTGATGGGTGGTCAAATTAACAATTGTTGAATGAAATGGGCATCTATCAACATGAAGTTTTCTGGTTGACCCCTTGAAGTAATTCTTGTTCTTGTCCTCATCACCATTAATCATAAATTATACAAAACATTCATAAGTTGTATTGATCCAGATACAAAGGAACACAATTGGGACGAACGACGAATTTCGTCCACATCGACGAATTCCATTCGATAACCATTCGCTGCGTGAATTCGTCGTGTGAAGCACAATAACGACGAATTTACTCACCGAATTCTTCTCTCATATTTGATAAAGTTGGTTGTTGTGTGCACAAAAACCGAGAGAGAGAGAGAATTTTCTCTCAATTTTGTTTTTTCGTCGTTCGTCATTAGTAATTAGTTGGTTACGTTTTTTTGGGCTAATGACACAAGAAATTTCAGATGTAAACTCAGCCTAAGGCACACCTATTTAAATTTTCAGCGCTACAACCAGAGTATACCTCAATACAATATAATAAATTAGACATCAATAAGGAGTGAGCTATGCTCTTTCTAATATGTAAGGGCAGGTATAAATTCATTGCATAAAGTCTTCGTAAGGTGAAGTTTATTTTAGAAAATAGTCCATTAATATGGTGTCCGAAACTAAGAGTATTGTCTAGTAAAACACCAAGACGTTTCATACGATCGACAAAATCAATGAGTTGGCCAGCAAAATAGCATTATTGGAATCATCGGTTCTGCTTTTACGCCACGGTCGCACTGTATACTTGGACGTTTCTAGCATGAAATAAAGTGTTTTGTTTATTATAATTTATTATAAACGTTAAAAATCAACACAATTGTAACTATTTACATCTGCCATTGTTAAATTTCAATTTCTATTTTCATTTCACAAAAATTATTTCATTCAAAAAGTAATAAAAACAGCTGTTCAAACTAGTTGCAAAATCTTGCAAGAAGAAATTTCTACAGTAACATTTTGCAAGTTCTCTAACTTCCAACTGTCAAAAAGTTCTCTTTTTGGCTCTCTCGCTGCAAGAGATTTGGAGTACGCAGACAACATTTTGTAAGATTTTGCAACATTTTGCACAAAATGATGCAAAATATGTGTACGCAGACAGACCTTATATTATAAACATAAAACAATTTTTAATGTTGATGAAAACGTTAGTTAATAGTGATATTTGTATTTTTGCACAAAATGTTTTATGTTTAATATTGCATGATTATATAATTGTTATTATTTAAATTTTTTTTATTATGTAAATAAATATGTGTAATATTTATTTATTGACTCACCAAATTATATGTTCAAACGACGACTGCAGGCCTGTAGTCCGGAATTTGTCTTATATTTGTATGAATATATTTAGCTTTTGTATTGCAACGTAAAATATTTTGTAGTTAAAATTAATATGTAAAAATGTGTTAAGGTATTTTAAATGTTATTCACATGTATGAATGGTGCATTGAATGTATGTTATGTGTTATTTGTTTATTTGTGTTTATGTGAAAATTACATTAAAGTTATAATGATTTAATTTTTAAATAAACACAAATAAGTAATTATTTTAAATTTTAAACACAATATGTAACTATAAAATTCTGTAACGTTTATCCCTTAATGAATTTTATATATGTATGTGTAGGTGTGTAATTTTCAGTTTATTCGTCTTCTTCTTCCTGAATGAAAATTGTACTGCTCCCTTATAACAGAATCTTGAAACAGTGTCCTTCTTATTAAAATTTAAAAAAAAACTGTAGCTCCAAATTCAGAAATAGCGGATAGATTTATTTATTGTATCTTGATGAAATATAAATTCTCAAATGCTCCCAGCCAATAGTTTTTTTTATATGTACTATGTGCGTAAAGGATATTCAGATATGTTTGTAGTTCGTAAATATTATATGGTGTTTGTACGGATTATTTGTTATTGCTTCCACAATTAAGACTCTGATATTTTAAACACAATCATTAAAACATCTCCAAATATCCACGTATTCAATTTATTTTAAAAATTTATTTCGAGTAAATATTTTTCTTTTTAAATTAAATCTATTTTTTTTAGTCCAGTCCGTACAGAACCTTTTTCTCCAAAAAAAACTTTAAAATTTTTTTTTCTTTTTTCAAAAGTAAAATGCAAACAAACTACAATTTATTATCATTCTTTATTTTTATTTTTTTTATCAAAAAAAAAAAACATGCAAAAAAAATTAAAAAAATCCATACCGAACAAACTTGCATAATAGTCCTCACAAAACAGAAACAGGGTAAAGTTTAATTAAACTGAGGAGCTGGTTCTGTAAAGAACAATATTAATCCATAAACAATATATTCCTGAAGTCAAATTTTTCATGTCCATATATCCTTAGCGTGATATACGCCTATGTTGTCGCCATCCACATCCTTTAACTCATAATTTACATTTCCAATCTTCCGGAGAACTTTTGCTTTCACGCCAACTGGTGCCAATTTAGAATTATAAAAATTAACTTCCGAGCTTTGAGTAAAATTCCGTCTAATAACCTCTTGTCCAATTGAATATTCCTTGACTCGTGACCGTAAGTTATACAATCGAGCATTCTTGTCGTAAGCCTTTTTCATATGATCCCTAATGGAATCCCTTATCAGTGAACACTCGTCCTGTCTTTCAATATGTAAATCCGTTCCAACCAAAAGTCTAAGTATGTCTAAAAGTTTGGAATCTTTCCCATGTGTTATCATTGTCTGTCCGAAAACTATTTGATATGGCGTCTTGTCTAAAGTTTGATGTAAGCTATTCCGAAGAGCACAATTAATAATGCTAATATAACCATCCCAATTACATTGATCACCTCTAATGTATGATCTTAATGCTTCATTTATCGGCTTATTAACGCGTTCACTAGCATTACCTTGAGGGCTATAAACAGCAGTCAACATATGTTGACTGTCATACTTATTTAAATATTATTTGAACTCCTTACATGTAAATTGTGTCCCGTTATCTGATACTATAATCTGTGGCACGCCATAACAATGAAAAATTTCTGTCTGCAAATAGTCTATTATATGTTTCGAAACTAGTTTCTTTAGAGGTTTTAAAAATGTAAACTTTGAAAAATTATCCAGGACTATTAAAATACCTGTATATCCTGTCTTTGTCCTAGGTAATGGTCCTATTATGTCGATATAAATTCGTTGAAAAGGTCTTTCAATTATAACCATTTGTCACAAAGGTGGTCGTTAATTAGTTGTCGGTGTCTTTGACGTTTTACACAAATCGCAGTTAAGAATACTTTTTACTCCAGTCACAAGATTTGGTTTTTCCGATTCCACCATGAGATGCGTTTGGAATATTGTGCGCTGCATACATGACATCCTCACGTAGTTCAGATGGGACAAAAAGTTTCCACTAATCAGACTCGTCCACCTGTCCGGTAGAAAAACCTGTTCGTTTGTATATCTACTTATCCACAATTGTAAAATCTGGCATTTCCGAATTTTTAAAGTCTACATGTAATTTTTGATATCCATTCGAATTAAATGCATCCGATTCCAGATCTATAGCTGGTATAATTTCCAGTTCAATACCTTCCACAAATTCTTCCCCTTCATAAGCTCTAGACAACGAGACTGGCACAACATTTTGTTTTCCACTCCGATGCTCTATTGTAAAACTAACTAGATCAGTATCTAGCGACTGGTGAAAGAACAATACACGGAATACACACGGAAAAATAAAATACAAGTTGATAATAAAATAATAATAAAATAAAATACAAGTTAATGTACATATATAAATAATATAATACTGTGAACTAATAATTAAATATCTTTGAAAGCACAAAAGTGTAAGAAATAATTTAAAAAAAAAAGAAATTATTTTAACTACGTTTTTTTGCTGCAAAAATTACAAAAAAATAAGCACAAACAACAAATATCAAAAACTTAACAAACAAAAATATAAATACATACACAAGCAATAACAACAACAACGTTGAACATCAAATAGCATTAAATATCACACCTGGGAAATTTGCATTAAATAAGGTAATGCATTGAGCATTTTCCTACATTAAACTAAATCAATGCAAATGCAAATTTATTGAATTAACACTAAATCGTATGCTTTTAATGCATTATTTTTTCCATTGAATTAAAATCCCCTCAAAGTAATGCATTAATATTGCATTGGCATTAAATTTGATATTTTTAATGCACTATTTTTTGCATTGAATTAAAATATCCTCAAAGTAATGCACTAATATTACATTAGCATTAAATTTCATATTTTTTAAGCACTAGTTTTTGCATTGAATTAAAATCACTTCAAGCTAATGCATTAATATTGCATTGGCACTAAATCACACGTAAAAATTTCACTGATTTTGCATTACCACTAATGAAGTAATGCAATATGATTGCATTGTCGCTAAAACCTATTGTACATAATAAAATTAAACAAAGGTTGAACAAAACAAATAAAAATTAAAAAATACAGTAAAGTTCACATTGAGGCCACCTACAAATGAAAAATATTCATTGAACATACACATCTTACTTAATCAACAAGAGGGTATTAAGTAAAAATTTTTGATATCTCACTTTTTGCAGGAAACTAACTAAAAACACCAATATCTATCTACTGAAAAAATTTCAACGTATTTTTATCACTCTTTTGTTGATAAAACTTTTTTAATTTATGATTTTAATACGAAATGTAAGTGTTTTTATGATGAAATTGCTAAAATTTTTTCTGATTTGCGACTCTTTTCATAACATAGATATTCTTATATAATAATTGCAAGGTTTTAAAATAAAAACAATGTTCATATATTTTCAAATGGCTCACCATGATGTATTTGGATTTTTAAATTTTCCTAAAATGTAACCACAAACAGTTTTTCGTCTCTACTGAAAATTTTAAAATTTTAACTTAATACTTCCTTGTTGATTAACCTTCCTTTTCACAATGTATGGTTAAGAGTTAACGTGAACTTTAACTGACAGTTCTTCATACCAAACTTCTCGTTAAAGTCCCTCTTCGCTTTTAATTGTACATTCTGAAAAGGGCCTTAACTGCGATATGTATATTCAATGAATATTTTTCATATGTAGGTGGCCTCAATGTGAACTTTACTGTATTTTTTAATTTTTATTTGTTTTGTTCAACCTTTGTTTAATTTTATTATGTACAATAGGTTTTAGCGACAATGCAATCATATTGCATTACTTCATTAGTGGTAATGCAAAATTAGTGCATTTTTTACGTGTGATTTAGTGCCAATGCAATATTAATACATTGCCTTGACGAGATTTTAATTCAATGCAAAAACTAGTGCATTAAAAATATGAAATTTAATGCTAATGTAATATTAGTGCATTACTTTGAGGATATTTTAATTCAATCCAAAAAATAGTGCATTAAAAATATCAAACTTAATGCCAATGTAATATTAATGCATTACTTTGAGAGCAGTTTAATTCAATGGAAAAAATAATGCATTAAAAGCATACGGTTTAGTGTTAATTCAATAAATTTGCATTTGCATTGGTTTTTTTTAATTTAATGCTAATGCAAAAGTAATGCATTTTGCCCAGGTCTGTTAAATATTAAAGAAAAAAAGTTGAAGCAACAATAACAGCAATAACAAAGCCAAACTTCAAAACCTACAGAAAACAAAAGCAGAAATAAAATTAAATAAAAATATATGAAATACATACATATACATATGTATAACAATAAAACATTATAAGATATCAAAACAATATCACATGATCTCGCAGAAATAAGTAAACACTAACAACAAACACAATAGTGCTAATCAACAAGGCAAAGAGGAGCTTACAATAAACAGAAACATATTAAAATCTTGTAAAAATACAAATACATATGTACATATGTACATGCTTAAATAAAAGCAAAAACAAAACAGTTACAACCCAGCATACCATTATCGGAGCGTTCTTATATATGAGCTCATATATGGGCGATTTTATGAGCTTCTGTGAGTGTTTCCTGCGTGCATATTTCTGAGCTCATAAACGATCGATTTTATGACTTTCTATGAGTGTTTCTTGCGTGTAAATTTCTGAGCTCATAAACGGTAAATTTTATGAGTGTTTTATGCTTGGTTTCTGCGCGCATATTTCTGAGCTCATAAACGATAGATTTTATGTGATTTTTATGAGTAATTTCTGCACGCTGCCAGATAACGGTAAATTCCAGCTAAGCAGAAGAAAGAAGTTACACAAATTGATTCAGTAGTGAATATTTTTGGAAGCGTAAAGACAAAATTGTGAGTTATGTTATAATAAATATAAAAATAATACATAATTAAAATAATGAAAATAGCAAGCTTAAAAGAAAGCAAATTAATAATAAGTGAACTTCGTTCAATTAAATTAAGAAAAGAATATCCAGCATGTAATATTAAAAATAAAAAGAGTCATAAAATACTCTTTTATGGATAAAATTTAGAGCTCTTTCATGAGTGACCAGTTTATTGGAAAAAGCCACTCAAATATGAGCGTTTTATGACTGTTTATGATTATTTTATGAACTTATTTTGAGCGTCAGTGCTCCGACAAAAGAGTCTTTATGAGCTCATTTAGAGCGCATATGGTAAGCTGGGAAACTACTCTTTTATGCATAAAATTTAGAGCTCTTTCATGAGTGACCACTTTAGTGGAAAAAGCCACTCAAATATGAGCGTTTTATGACTGTTTATGATTATTTTATGAACTCATTATGAGCGTCAGCGTTCCGACAAAAGAGTCTTTATGAGCTCATTTAGAGCGCATATGGTATGCTGGGAAACAATTGAAACAACATAGTGTTCAACAAACACTCCTAAGAGAAAATATACATATGTATGTACATATATGCACAATTTAAATTACTTTATAATTATTTCTATTCTTATCAACATGAATACACGTCAAACTTCCAAAAAAAATGTGATCGGTCCTGAATCAAGTAAATTAGATGATCACATTGCATTCCCTAACGAATTAATCTTGCAGATCCGGCAGTCGATGGATAATAAAATATCTAAATTGAGTATATTAATCGTCAAGTCTCACAATTTGCACTTCTCTTAAAAGAGGGTGAGTCCAGACTAGCTGAAGATATAAAAGCAACGGTTAAAGAAGTAGAGGAGCGGCTTTTAGATGAGATCGAAGTTAGATTTACTAACATACGAAGAGATCCAAATGATGTTACTGAAAGAGTAACCAAACTTGAAGCAGCTGCGGTTGAAATTATAGGTATTAAAAAGGAAATTGATAAATTAAAAATACAATCCTCAGAGCACTCTAATTCTATTATTGCCAGTGATCTACGCATTAATGGAATTCCTTTCCAACCTAATGAAAATTTTTATAATTTATTTAGCAAAATCTGTAATTTTTTAAATATCGCCACTCCGACAGTTCAGTTTATCCATCGTTTACAAAATAGGAACAATAAAAATAGTCAACATTCTACTGATCGTGTTATTATTGTAAGACTAATGACTCCGTATGATAAAAAATTTTTCCTGAAAGCTTTGAATGTTTTTAAAAAAAGAGCATAAATTTCTAACTTTAGACTTAGTTGGGTTTCATACAGATGCTGCAAATAAATGTAATTTTTATATAAATGAAAATCTAACAAATGGTAATTACAAAATTCTTAGAGAAGCCAATACACTGAAGAAGAAAAGAATATTGCAAAATGCATATACGTACAGAGGACTTGTATATGTGAAGCGTGAGTACTGATTAACCCCTATGTATTGTGAGCCTTGATGAACTTAGGAAGCTTTTTCGTAATGATAATAGAGCCTTATCATCAAATTCATCCAACTTTAACAATGTACCATCATAATTCAATGTTTCATTTTAATTTGCATTTGTTTGCTTTAAGCGATCTAACATTATCAATTTTTCCTATTTTACCAATTTTTACAGCATTTAATAAAATTTTCATCTGCCATTATTTTATTTGTTCTTATCACTTTCACATTTATATTGGCCATTACTCATAAAAAAATTACAAGAAGCTTTTCAAATCTAAAAATTATATATTGTTACAAGATCATCATGTACTTAGTTCTATTAACTTTAAAATATGTTGCGTTGCGTTGCGTTACGATACTTTTTTTTACACAATAATATCTTAATATCTTGTTTTGATGAATAGTGAGATATACGAAGGGGGTTCCAATTATGTAACCTATAGCATGATAAAAATACTTTCCAAACAGAAAAAAGGTCTTCAAATATGCCATTTAAATGCCCAAAGTTTAAGGCCTAAAATTGATGAATTCAGATGGACTTATGAAAATTCTAATGTTGACATTATTTGTGTTTCAGAGACGTGGTTAGATAACACAATTCCAAATGCGTTTGTATTTCTAAATGGGTATAAAATATTTAGGTCGGACAGAGTAAAAGGAAGAGGAAGAGGTGTTGCCATTTATGTAAAAAATCATATAACCTGCAAGTTCTGTACAAAAAGTACTGATAATGATAAAATTGAGTGCAGTTTCATTGAAATATCCTCTTATGGCAGGAAAATGCTGGTAGGTTGTGTGTATAGGCCCAATAATTCTGTTGATTATAACAACTTCATAACTAATATTGAAACCTATGTTACACGGTACAATGATGTGGTAATTGGAGATTTTAATTCTAACCTGTTTGAAGAATCAACTTTTAGGGCTGAAATGGGTACTATCGGTCTAATTCCAAGAAACACCACGCTTCCAACGCACTTTACGGAATATAATAGCACCCTATTAGACCTTATTTTTGTGAGTGACATTACAAAAATATTACTTTATGACCAAATTTCTGCATCATGTTTTTCCAAACATGACATAGTCTTTACGGCATATGATTTTCAGCTTGGAAGTAGGGACCAAACTTTTTCTTTTAGAGATTTTAGGAATTTAAACTTTGACATTCTTAATGAAAGCTTCCTACAAATAAATTGGGACTGTATCTACAACATGATTTCAGTTTGAATACAATATACTGAATATTCGAATACAATATATTGAAGCTATATGATGATGCAGTACGTATTAGAACGAAAACTCTTACTGCAAAAGAAAAGCCATGGTTTAACTCTAATATACGCGAGTCTATTAGGAGTAGGGACTTAGCGTATTCGCGGTTGAAGCGTTTCCGGACAACTGAATTAATGATTCTTTACCGTTCTATCAGAAGAGATAAATTGATAAAAATCGCAAAATCTGAGTATTATTCTAGAAGATTTGGTTCTGCACTTGAATCCAAGCGCACTTGGAAAACTATTAAACATATTGGAATTGGTGACTCAAATACTAGATTTGACTGTCCCTCTGATGTTAATGATCTTAACAATATATTTGTTAATAATATACCGGAGACGGATGATACAACAGGCTCTGAGACTTGCCCAATTATAAATAACTTTAATTTCAACTCCACCATGTTCGGTTTCTCATGTGTCAATCAGCGTGATGTTTTCTTAAGTTTTGCACAAATAAAATCAAATGCAACAGGATTTGACAATATGCACCCCAAGTTTATAAAAGTAATATTACCTTCTATTCTGCCATATATAACGTATTTCTTTAATACCATAATTACCACAAGTTGTTTGCCTCTGAAATGGAAACAAGCAAAAATAATTCCAGCTTCTAAATCAAACAATGAATACCGTCCAATAGCTATATTAAGCAAAGCCAAATAAGCAATTACATTTATGACAATAAATTGTTGTCTGAAAAAGAATCAGGATTTATACCAGGACACAGTTGCGTAACTGCTTTAGTGGATGTGACGGAGAGTATTAGGCGTGATCTAGATAATGGAAAAATTTATTTTTTGGTGCTTCTTGGTCATTTGAAGGCGTTTGACACAGTTAATCATGCAATGTTATGTAGCAAACTTATATTCACGTTTAACTTTTCTGCAACTGCTGCACAACTTATATCATCGTATCTTTCAAATCGTACACAATCAGTGTGTGAACAATATGGTGTCCAGACCACTTAAGCTAACAAGAGGAGTTCCTCAGGGGTCTATTTTAGGGACACTGCTTTTTTCAATTTATGTTAATGACTTGCCAAGTAATTTATCCCATTGTAATATCCACATGTATGCAGATGATGTGCAAGTATGGCTCAGCAGCCCAGCCCAAGCAGTCAGTTAGAATATAATTAAGCTTAATCATGATTTGCGTAGCATTTATAATTGGACATCTGCAAATCGTCTACAGTTGAATCCAAAAAATCTAAATGTCTGGTGATTCATAAGAAAACTGTACATCCATTTATAGAAGATGACATTGTAACTAATCAACAAAAAATTTAAATAGTAAGATCAGTTAAAAATCTGGGAGTTGTATTAAATAACAATCTGTCATGGTCAAGTCATATAAATGCCTTGGTAGCTAAATCATATACCAAAGTTAGAACACTGTGGACTGTTCAAAGTTTCACACCTCTGAGAGTAAGAATGTTACTTGCTAAAACATATTTGGTTCCAAGTCTTATTTATGGTTGCGAATTATTTTCCAACTGTGATAGTGTCAGTAAGAGGAAACTTGAGGTGATATATAATAATATAATAAGATATGTTTATAATCTCAAGAGGCGAGATCATGTGTCACTGTATGTCAAGACTTTATATGGTGTATTATTTGAAAATCTCTTAAAGATACGAACATTGATTTTCCTCCACAAAATTTTATACACTCAAAACCCGGAATATTTATTTCAAAAGATTAGATTTGCAAGATCCTTAAGAGGCAAAAATATAATAATCCCGAAATATCAATGTCAGGTTCTACATGGCATTCCTTTTTACATGCTGATCGTCTTTGGAACACTCTTCCACATCATCAACAAATTAACAGCAATGCAACAAATTTTAAAAACTTTCTTTTTAATTACTTTGAGTAGATCACTAAAGGTTTTATAGATATGTACTTATATACAAATGTCTTTCCGTTTGAAAATTTTATATTGTTTGAAAATTTTATATGTAAATTTAAAAATTATTTTTATAAATTTATTCGGTTTTTATTATTTTTTTTTTAAATTAATTTGTTTTTAGTTTATTAAATATTAATCTTTATTGGCGAATTTATTGTACACAATACAACCCTGCATTATAATTATAAGACTATGTCTTGTTATGTAAGGGATTCAATAAATAAATAATTTAAGTGACCATCTGGCAAGCCTACCGTGAAGATCTTTTTGGCCCATCAGCCATTGCAAGCTAGCGTGGTCAATTATTACTCTTAAATCATGGCCTTCAATATAGGATCAAAACTTTTTTATTGCTAATACTACAGCTAAGCATTCCAGTTCAGTTATAGTATAGTTCATTTGAGCTTTATTTAATTTTTGTGACATATAGGCAATCGAGCGCTCTGTCCCGTTGTTGTCCTCCTGTGCTAAAACTGCACCTACGCCATATATACTAGCATCACACTGCAATATAAATTGTCTATCATAATTTGGATGGATAAGTAAAGGTGCTGTTGTAAGTTTGTCTTTTAATTTGTCAAAAGCTGTTTGTGAAAATACTGTCCAAATAAAATTTTTCTTTTTACTTAAAAGCTCAGTCAATGGAAAAGTCAAAGTCGAATAATCGTGTATGAATCGTCGGTACCATCCTGTCATTCCTAAAAACCGTCGCCAATGCCTAATTGATTTTGGTACCGGGAAATCCGTGATGGCCCTAACTTTATCATCGTCAACTTGCAACGTTCCATTACCCCCAATATACCCTATGTATTCCACTTTACTCAAAGCAAAACTACTGTTTTTAACATTTATAGTCAAACCGTCCTTACGTAGCTGTGAAGCCACCTCCATTAAATGTCTTAAATGTTCATCAAAGGTCTGAGATAGTATAAGTAAGTCGTCCAAATAAACAAAAATGTTGAGATTTTAGATAGTACGGAATGACCATGTCTATCAGTCGGCACAACGATTGCGGTGTATTGCACAGTCCAAACGGCATCCTTGTAAATTGATACAAAGGCGGATTAGGAACTATAATGTACGTGTTCATGGATTTCAAATGAATGGCTGGTGGTTATTAGGGTTGTTCATGAAGAGCGCACGCTTTTTCACCAGCCTTATAACTCGACGAAATTGTGGGGGGGGGGGGTTCACCATCTTCTCCAACCCGATTGCCATCATATCACATTATAAATTATGTTTTAATTATGCGTGCTCAGCTAAAATATTTAGCGAAATATGCAAATTCCAGATAAACCATGATTAAATTATAATTTAATGTTACCGGATAGTATGTAACCAAAACAGCCCACCCTGCCATGATCATAAAAGAAACTGATTCCTTTATGTTTTAATATTTTATGATCCCACAACGTTTACTTCACCTTTTACTTCCTGGGTCAAACAAACAAACAGTTTAAGGATTAATTTAAGCAATCATATTAAAAAAAAACTTAATCACACATGTATAAAAACGACTGGATACATTAAAAATTTTTAGGAATATGCAAAAAGAATTTAGATTAGAATATATTAATGTTCGAAAACTTAAGTATGCTAAAAAAAAATTGTAATAAAAATATCTAATTACAGGGGATCCAGCCAAAATAACAAAAAAAATTGTTTGAATTAATTGAACTGAAATAGTGTAAAGAAAGGTATGAATATGAATAATAATTAAATCATTATTTTAGCTGGTCACCTTAAATATACAAAACCAATCTCAAATTTTTTTCAAATTAAGATTAAATATGAATAATCAAACAAAGCGTTTAAAATAAACAAAGCGTACAAAAGATAAATAAATAAAAAAAACAACTCACTTTATCCGGATTCGCTCACTCATCCAAAGATCTTTGTTGCTGAGAGGATGCCAGGAGTAATGTTGCTGTACAAATGTTTAGAAACACTTATCACGGATATATATTTATGTTGATGAGATTAACAGTGATAAACTTTCAAAAAAAAAATGTATGCTAGACTGAAAATGTTGTTAACATAAACAAAATAAGAATAAAATTGGTATGTTAATTTGCACCCGTAGGTCACAAACAATAACTTAACTTTTTGAATATAAAAAAACCAAAGTGAAAAGAGGGATATGAGAAATGATATTACATATTACATATATGTGCTATATAACGGGTAACAAGAAAAAAACAGAAATTAGCGGTTTTGGAATGTTACACAGGTTTATAATTAAGAAAGATTTATATAAATATGTATGTTTAATTAGCGAAATGGTTTATGGCAGACTTGTTAATCTTTCATTTTCTTGAACAGTCTTTATATACAATTAGTTTTTTTTCACTCACTTAACCTTTCTCTGTGTTTTTATTAATCAGGGTTTCACTTAGAAATTCAGGTTAAAAAAAATTAATTCTTGCTGCTATGATTTTAAAGTAACCTTTTCTTCTTTCTGTTGTAACTTGTTGTTTTTTTCACTGAACCGTTTCTTTGCACACTTCACTTTTCAATGCTCGGCTTCCAATGGTAATAATCAAACTGATAATAATGGAATCAAGAGTATCAATATAGAGTCACCCAAAATGTTGATAGCAAAATAAAGAGATGGTTTTATTTTATTCTCACTGCCATACTATGCCATTGAATGATTACAAAATTATGAAAGGCACTAGGTGCCAAATCTAAATCATAAAAAAACAACATTAAAAAAAGAAAGAAATAAAAAAAAACAATAAAAATCAGATATTACCCAGTGGATATGGCACCAAAGAGAGAACTTACAAACTGAAGATTATTTGCCTTTTTTTTGTTGATGACCAATTAAAGTTTCGCTTAGCCTAATCTGTACTTAGGAGGTGAAATTTGAATTTCTTTATTTTTACAAAATATATGCAAACTTAGTATTTCAAGCTTTAACAAATTAACACGAGTTGTATGCAAATAATTGCAATATCCAATATTTAATATGGTTTCCTCTTTTTACCAAAATTTCAAATACCAAAAATATTTTAAAAATTTATATTTAATTCTATAGGTGTTTCAGCTACAATAGTCTGGTTTTATAATGGCCGTCAAGTATCACTTTTAATTGCCACGAAGGCTCGGGTTTCTCTTCCAAATTTCGGCGCGAAATATAAATGGAAATTTTCGTTAAGAATAAGAGTAAAATCATAAAGTAATAAATATGTGAGCAAGCATGAGGTGTGAACTTAGAGGTGCAAGTACTTTACATATAGATGTCGTTTATATATGTAAGAACTAAAAGTTTAAGAAATATAAATCCGTTTAATTATCGTACCCATCAGAACAAAAAAAAAGTTCTCATGAGCATTTAAATGAAATTGTATATTACAAATCTCCCCCGCCAAAATCTGACTTTAGGGGTAATTATCCCAGCAAAGACAGATTTGACTTTTGTAAAATAGTTAGACTTTATATGTGCTTACTGGCGCATATCCTTAGCGTGGTATTTACCTAATAATGCTCCTTTCATGTCCTCCAGCTCATAATAGCTATTCCCTAGCTTTCGCTTTACACGAGCTTTCACAAATAGCGGGGCTAACTTAGAATTGTAACCTTGTTCAAAGTTGCTTTGTTTAAAGTTTCTGCGAAACACTTCTTGACCAATCTTGTATGTTATTTCTCTAGCTCTAAGGTTATATCTCTTTTCATTTTTTTCAAACTGCTTGTTGGCTATATCGGCAGCTCGTTTTGCCATAATTTGTATGGAGTCTTCGCGATTAAAATTCACTTCCCTATCCTCTAGTATTTCCAGCTGCCGCAATAGTTTGTATGTTAACCCATTGGTTATCATATGCTGGCCAAAAGCAAGATAATAAGGTGAAGTACCTACTGCCGAGTGGACTGCTGAACGTAATGCACAAGTAATACTACTAAGATGTTCATCCCAATTTCTTTGATCTGTTTTCAAATATGACCTGATTGCTGACAGTATGGATCTATTTACCCTTTCGGATGCGTTTGCCTGGGGAGAGTGAATGGCTGTGTAGATATGATTAATACCGTACCGTGATAAGAATTGGTTAAATTCTTTTGCTCTAAATTGCGGCCCGTTATCGGACACTATTGACTCAGGGACTCCAAATGTATGGAATAACTCTGTTTCTAAATATTTTATAGTAATATCAGCTGAAATTTTTTTTACTGGTTTTATAAAAGGAAACTTGGAAAAGTGATCTAAGACAATGAATATACCAATATGACCGGAGCGTGATCTAGGATAAGGGCCCAAAAAATCAATGTAAAGTTTTTGGAAAAATCTCGGTGTATTTACAATTCTGCCCAACGGTGGCCTTAAAACAATATTCGGGTGCTTTGATGCTTTGCATACTTCGCAATTATTCACGTAATTTTTCACATCCACCACCAGATTTGGCCAATAGCAAAACCTACGAATCCTGTCAGTAGTTTTATTTATTCCACCGTGAGAAGATAGCGGATTATCATGGGCCATTTTAAGAATTTCTGGAACCATTCCACGAGGAATCCAGAGCTTCCATGATAAATCATCCTGTACCCTTTCTCCATTTGAGTGTGCTGTACGTCTGTACAGGTATCCATCCTTGATACGAATATCAGGAGTTTTATCAATGTTCTTTCCGATCTTGTCCAAGAGGCCTATGTACTCATCTGAATGAAAATAATCAGAATTAAGATTTACAAAAAATCCACTATCATTTTCGTATTCATCTAAACTATCGATCCCTACTGCGGATAAGTCCTCAGTGTTGGCTCTCGAGAGGGTATCCGGAACTATGTTCTGGGTACCACGCCTATGCTGAATGCTGAATTTAAAACCCTGAAGTTTCAAAGCCCACCGAGCCAGCCGTGTACTGAGATCTGTTTGAGACATGAGCCACTTTAACGACGCGTGGTCAGTGATTATAGTAAACTCATGCCCCTCAACATAAGCCCTGAATTTCTTTACACTTAACAACGCTGCCAAGCACTCTTGTTCGGTGACTGAGTAATTACGTTGGGCTTGATTGAGCTTCTTTGACATAAAGGCAATTGGAACCTCTTCACCCTCCGCATTTTTTTGCACCAAGACGCTTCCTATACCGGTTCTACTTGCATCACAATATATAAAAAATGGGCGTGAGAAGTCAGGGCTATGTAAAACCGGCGCTGTACTCAATCGGGTTTTTAAAACTTCAAAAGCCTTTTGTGCTTCAACCGTCCATGCAAATTTTCTTTTTCCTTTCAACAAGTCAGTTATAGGCGTAGTAATAGCTGCATAGTCTCGGATAAACTTGCGATACCATCCGGTCATACCAAGAAATCTACGGATTTGCTTTACAGATTTGGGAATTGGGAACTCTGTTATGGCAGAAATTTTTTCTGGGTCAGTTCGAATGACTCCATTTCCAACGAGATGGCCTAAATACTTTACTTCTGGAACGCAAAATTTACTCTTTTCCACATTAATTGTCAGTCCTGCCTCCCTTATTCTATAAGCTACTGTCCTTAAGACTTCAAGATGCTTTTCAAAGGATTCCGATATAATAAGTAAATCGTCCAGATATACGAACACTTCTGACCTGAGAGCGGGAGGTATCACTTTGTCCATCAAGCGTGACATCGTTTGCGGGGCATTACAAAGCCCAAAAGGCATAACATTAAAGTGATACAATGGTCTCCCAGGAACAGTAAATGCTGTTTTCTCTTTAGATTCTGACTCTAAGGGAATCTGCCAAAAGGCATCCTTGAGGTCCAAGGCTGTTATGTAGTCAGCTTTTGGCAGTCGACTCAAAATACCATCAATATGTGGCAGGGGGTACGCATCACCAACCGTGACTGCATTCAATTTTCTGCTATCTAAGCAGAGTCGGTTTTTTCCAGGCTTTCGATGAAGTACAACTGGAGAAGACCATGCACTACTGGATTCTTCAATTACCCCAAGGGCTATCATTCGGTCAAGTTCCATATAAATTAGCTTTTCGACTGCGGGAGATACTGAAAAATGTCGCTGTTTAATAGGTTTGGCATTTCCAGTGTCAATGACATGAAATAATATATTAGTTTTACCTAAGCCTTCTTTTGAAAATGAGGGAAATAGATTAATAACGTTGGATAATTGTTGTTTATCAGTTTGGCTGAGTTGGGATTGTATTTTCAATTCACTCACTTTACTTAGTGAGTGGAGGGAGCCGGCATCAGTAACACCCAATGGAAGTAGGTCAAACTCTTCCCAAAAATCAATGCCAAGAAACAAATCTTATTCTAAGCTGGGGATAATGTATATGGTAATACATTTTTTAGTTCCTTTAAATAATATTTTCGTTTTTACAAAACCCACTATTTTCTGATTATTTCCATCGGCTGTCTTCACATATGAGTTTACTGTTTTATATGGTAACCCAGACTTTAAATATTTTTCAGCATACTTGGAACCAATACAACTAATCGATGCACCAGTATCCATTAAACCTAACAACTTATCGCCAAAAAGTTCAACTTCAGCATATGGTCTAATATCATTATGCTTATTTAGGACTGAACAAATAATTTTCCTTTTAGCACATTTTACTTTTTCCCAGTATAATTTAATACGTTTCGCTGATCTAGTGGATGTTCTACTATTACTATTCGAAGCAACATTGCTGTTTGTACTATTGCAAGAAGAAGTTTCATAATAGTTCTTTAAACGTTTATGAAAAGGTTTAAATTGGGTTAAAAACTGTTCTTTTACTAACATTGTGTTATGGCCGGGTAAATTATTGTTACATCCGGTTATATTCATTTCTTTTGTAGTTTCCGAGTAATTTCTATTACCAATAAATTCTAAATCATTTCTGACACTGTTGGATTCACAGTCTTTTGTGCACATTTTTGTGCACTCGCTTTCTCGTTTTTTGAGCTACATTTTCTGCATTTAGGCTTATATGTTTCAGGTAACCCACACCCGTAACAAAAAATAGTGCGTTCTGCTAAGCAGTCCTGATATCTGTGACCAGATTTTTTACAGTTCCAACAGCTAAGGCTTAGTGCAGATATATCTAAATTTTCTGCATCGGGTTCACATAAAGGTTCTTCTATAAAATCATCTTTTACCTCTGCAACACGCCGTTGAATAGCGAAGGGTCGAGCTAGATAAGAACTTTGCTTCCGGCGCATATCCTGAATGAAAAACTCACGTCGCCTGCAAGTATCGCGCAAATGTTCAACCGTATAAATTTGCATATTAAGCATCTCATGCTGAATTTCGGGAAGCAAGTTCCGTCTCAAGATTTCTACCAACGTCTTATCAGGCAGTGGCTCATTTAGCCTATCTGTCAAATGTACTATAGATTCATAAAAGGAGTCAAAATTTTCATTTGGTTTCTGTTTTCGTTCCCTTATTAATTCTCTAATATCTACATCTGTGCGTGAGTCTCTATATTGTTGCCTCAACGCTTTGCACAAGCCAGGCCAAGTTATATTCATTACAGACCTATGGAATCGCCAAAACCAATCGCTGGCTTTGCCTTCAAATAAACAGCTAGCATTACGACAAAGCAAATCATAGTTTCCATTTAAAGTCTGAGCTGTTAAGGCTTCGATCCTGTAAATAAAATTTTCAATAGACAAACTATTAGGGCCACCACAAAACTTAATTTTCCAATTGGATATAATCTGCAAAATTTTATCTGGGCGAGCATTTAAATCGGACTGATAAGTTGTACCAGAGGGAGATGGGTTATTATCTCGATTTCGAGGTATGGTCTCTGGTTGACGCTGAAAATTATCATCAGCATGGGCACCTAAAAATTCACTGTAAGTACCGTCGTCTACCACAGGATAAGTTTGTATATTATTTTGTAAATTACTTCTTTGTGTATCATTAAGGGATGTTGTTGCTGTTGGAATAGCCGTACTTGCAAGATTATAGCGTGAGAGGCAAGCTTGTATATTAGTCTCCACTAATCTTGAAATTTGGCTGCTTAAGGCTGTAAGCATCTGAGATTGTTGGCTAGAAACTAAGTTCGCTACCATTTCTTGTACTAATTGGGAAGGTACATCAGCACAAACTGCAGAGGTATTTTGATTAGAGGCCTCAGACCTACTAGGAAATACCGTATTCACAGATGTGTTAGGCTGATCCAAACTTTGTGCTCCTTCTAAAGCTGTTTTGTTTTGAGATCTTGTAGAAGATTGTGTGTTATCATTTACTATTCTAGTATTGCACTCGGGACAATATGGTCTTACTTTTATTAGTTTTGATAAACAGCTTTTATGGAAGGAATGATTGCATACCGTAGTATGAATCTGAGCCCTGGAAGTAATGGCATTTTGACAAGCCTTGCAAATTACAGTTTTGTCACTCAATATAGCAGTCTCAGGGACTTCACTACTCTGTTCCTTACTGGACATTATTACAACTAAAACTTAATAACTTACACTAATACCAAGGACTACCTAAACAATATAACAATAATTAATAAATAAAAAAAATAATAATGAAGTGCCACCCAAAAAAAAATCTATAAAAAAAATATATGAACAGCTATACCAATTTTAAAAATAATGTAGAACTAACGAGTTTACCATAAATAATAAAAATACGTGGAAATAAAATTTTAGTTTGTTTTTCCTTTTTAAATTGTATGTACGTGTGTAAAGTCCTGTTCGTTGTTTTTTTCCCAGGTATAAAAGGTTGTAAACGAAAAAAATTATTTTAATCATTCAATTTACAGAAATTTAGCATATGACCAATTAAACAATTCTTTGCCAGGGACAGCTCATTCGAAATTGGCTGTGATTCCATTTCCGACAATTCATTGATAAAGAAAAAAAAATATAAGCTTTTATTTTCAGCGGACAGATTCGAATAATTCTTTCAAAAACAGTTTTCCATTCAGAAGGCATAAAAGCTTAATACTCATATGAGATATGAAAGATTTAAGAAGTTAAAGGTTGCAAATGAAAATTATAGCTAACCAGTATCATAAGCAAATTCCAATTAAAATCTAAAAACTTAAATTTGGTTTTTCAAAAATGAAAAAGAAGATTGAAAATAAGGAGCCAAACAGATGATTGATTACTTATAAAACTTAGTAATGCTAAGGTGTTAAAAAAAAATTTTTTTTTTTTTTGTTTTGACCTGTCGGGCCCCACGTTGGGCGCCATTTAATTTATAATGTACGTGTTCATGGATTTCAAATGAATGGCTGGTGGTTATTAGGGTTGTTCATGAAGAGCGCACGCTTTTTCACCGGCCTTATAACTCGACGAAATTGTGGGGGGGGGGGGGTTCACCATCTTCTCCAACCCGATTGCCATCATATCACATTATAAATTATGTTTTAATTATGCGTGCTCAGCTAAAATATTTAGCGAAATATGCAAATTCCAGATAAACCATGATTAAATTATAATTTAATGTTACCGGATAGTATGTAACCAAAACAGCCCACCCTGCCATGATCATAAAAGAAACTGATTCCTTTATGTTTTAATATTTTATGATCCCACAACGTTTACTTCACCTTTTACTTCCTGGGTCAAACAAACAAACAGTTTAAGGATTAATTTAAGCAATCATATTAAAAAAAAACTTAATCACACATGTATAAAAACGACTGGATACATTAAAAATTTTTAGGAATATGCAAAAAGAATTTAGATTAGAATATATTAATGTTCGAAAACTTAAGTATGCTAAAAAAAATTGTAATAAAAATATCTAATTACAGGGGATCCAGCCAAAATAACAAAAAAAATTGTTTGAATTAATTGAACTGAAATAGTGTAAAGAAAGGTATGAATATGAATAATAATTAAATCATTATTTTAGCTGGTCACCTTAAATATACAAAACCAATCTCAAATTTTTTTCAAATTAAGATTAAATATGAATAATCAAACAAAGCGTTTAAAATAAACAAAGCGTACAAAAGATAAATAAATAAAAAAAACAACTCACTTTATCCGGATTCGCTCACTCATCCAAAGATCTTTGTTGCTGAGAGGATGCCAGGAGTAATGTTGCTGTACAAATGTTTAGAAACACTTATCACGGATATATATTTATGTTGATGAGATTAACAGTGATAAACTTTCAAAAAAAAAATGTATGCTAGACTGAAAATGTTGTTAACATAAACAAAATAAGAATAAAATTGGTATGTTAATTTGCACCCGTAGGTCACAAACAATAACTTAACTTTTTGAATATAAAAAAACCAAAGTGAAAAGAGGGATATGAGAAATGATATTACATATTACATATATGTGCTATATAACGGGTAACAAGAAAAAAACAGAAATTAGCGGTTTTGGAATGTTACACAGGTTTATAATTAAGAAAGATTTATATAAATATGTATGTTTAATTAGCGAAATGGTTTATGGCAGACTTGTTAATCTTTCATTTTCTTGAACAGTCTTTATATACAATTAGTTTTTTTTCACTCACTTAACCTTTCTCTGTGTTTTTATTAATCAGGGTTTCACTTAGAAATTCAGGTTAAAAAAAATTAATTCTTGCTGCTATGATTTTAAAGTAACCTTTTCTTCTTTCTGTTGTAACTTGTTGTTTTTTTCACTGAACCGTTTCTTTGCACACTTCACTTTTCAATGCAAAATAAAGAGATGGTTTTATTTTATTCTCACTGCCATACTATGCCATTGAATGATTACAAAATTATGAAAGGCACTAGGTGCCAAATCTAAATCATAAAAAAAACAACATTAAAAAAAAGAAAGAAATAAAAAAAACAATAAAAATCAGATATTACCCAGTGGATATGGCACCAAAGAGAGAACTTACAAACTGAAGATTATTTGCCTTTTTTTTGTTGATGACCAATTAAAGTTTCGCTTAGCCTAATCTGTACTTAGGAGGTGAAATTTGAATTTCTTTATTTTTACAAAATATATGCAAACTTAGTATTTCAAGCTTTAACAAATTAACACGAGTTGTATGCAAATAATTGCAATATCCAATATTTAATATGGTTTCCTCTTTTTACCAAAATTTCAAATACCAAAAATATTTTAAAAATTTATATTTAATTCTATAGGTGTTTCAGCTACAATAGTCTGGTTTTATAATGGCCGTCAAGTATCACTTTTAATTGCCACGAAGGCTCGGGTTTCTCTTCCAAATTTCGGCGCGAAATATAAATGGAAATTTTCGTTAAGAATAAGAGTAAAATCATAAAGTAATAAATATGTGAGCAAGCATGAGGTGTGAACTTAGAGGTGCAAGTACTTTACATATAGATGTCGTTTATATATGTAAGAACTAAAAGTTTAAGAAATATAAATCCGTTTAATTATCGTACCCATCAGAACAAAAAAAAAGTTCTCATGAGCATTTAAATGAAATTGTATATTACAGAACTGTAAACGCAGTTTTTGCTTTAGAACTTTCCTCTAGTCTAATCTGCCAAAATGCATCTTTCAAATCAATTTTCGATATGTAATAAACTGATGGAAGTCTTGCAATAAGTCCGTCTATATTAGGTACAGAGTACGCGTCTTTCACTGTCACTGAATTTAGTTTACGACTGTCCACACACATTCTAATCTTTCCAGGCTTGATAATCACAACTGCTGGTGAAGACCAAGGTGAGCAAGGAGCCTCTTCTATCACTCCAAGTGACAACATTCTATCTATTTCTCCACTTAATTGTTTCTCAACAGCAGGGGAAATAGGATAGTAACGTTGCTGAATTGGTTTTGAGCCGCTAGTATCGATATAATGTTCGATAAGAGAGGTGCATCCCAAACCTTCAATTTCTGAGTTAGGGAACGCTGCAATTACCCTTTCCAATCTATGCTGTTGTTCAAAAGTTAATTTAATTTTGTCTGAACTTGTATCAGCTATGTCAATTTGCGCTATTTTTGGCACACAAATTTTGAATCCGAATGTTGTCCAAAAGTCAAAACCACAAATTAAGTCCTGCTGTATTGTTGGTACTACTAAAAATTCAATTAATTTTGTTTGTCCTTGGTAAGTAATTTCCAATAAAATTGTCACAGAAATATTTTGTCTTTGTCCGTCTGCCGTACGTACGATGCCTTTACATTTGTTGAACTGTTTCCTACTCTGAACTTTTATCGCCAAATCACAACCAATTACACTTTTATTAGCACCACTATCTAGAAGCGCATAATGCAACCTATCAATAATTTCTAGTTGAATATATGGTCTTCTATCTGTTCCATTTTTCAAAATTGTTGATGTTACAAAAACATTAAATGACTTAAATTTCTTATAAAAACTTTTAATTCGTTTTGCACATCTACTTTCTTTTCCAGGCGAACCAAAAATTCTTGAACGAGCTCTTTCATATTCCTTCAGCCGAATATGATAGGGCCTCATTAGTGGATGAATAATCTTATTAGTAACGTCATTTATAATTTCTTTATTTTCTTTATCTTTTTCTACGGATGCCCGATCTATTTCCGACGGACATCCCTCTGTACGTTTCCCTGAAATTTCCTACAACAATTGAGGCATGTTGGTCTGTACGTATCTTTAACACCAAAGCCATAGCAGAACACTCGCTTGGTATCCATACAGTCAATGTATGTATGACCAACTTTATCACAATTACAGCATTTGAAAATATTTTGCAGTAAACACACCTCAGAGTCGTCATAAACTAATTTTAAGTGTGATTCTATATCAAATCGATCTGATATTTCAGAAATATGACCCTTTTCATAAGAATGATTTTCATTAATTTTTTTCGTGTTTTTTACCCTCGTGACGCAATTGAGAAACTTTCGTTATTTCTAAATGAAGAAGTTCCCATCTAACATCACTTTTCAAATTTCGCATCAAAGTCTCGCATAAATCTTGTTCATTCATAGTATTCTTTCATTTGTCCATCATTGCCGATATTAGATCCAGGTATGCATCAAAACTTTCATTTGCCTTTTGTTTCCGTCTGCGAATGTCATCTAAAATATTAAAGTCAATATGTACAATCTTGTATTGTGTTTTTAATGCTGCAGTCAAAGTCGTCCAGTCTATGTCGTCATGTTGTCTGTGAAAACGCCAAAACCATACCAGGGCTTTTCCTTCAAAAAGGCTGTGAGCGTACTTGCATAAAAGATCGAAATCACCCTTTAAATTATTTGTGGTCAGAATATTAACCCGATATATAAACTCGTCAACTGATATATCGTTGTCATGACCAGTAAATTTCAATTTCCAATTACGAATAATATTTAACACCTTTTCTGCAAACAAAGGTTCATGCGATGAGTTTGATCCAGCTCTTGGCGGTAAATTTGGTGAGTTTCTATTGTCCGATAAATGTGAATTTGTATTGGCATTGTTAGAGCTATTAGAATTAGGAACATCAGGAATAGAATTTATATTCAAATTTTGAAAACACGTCAGTATTTCACTTGTAATTAATGCAGCCATTTCGCCACGAAAATCGTTTAAAGAATCTGCTACAATTTGTCTAACATTATTATTATCCCTATTATGTTGGTTTCGCTGTGCAGTACTATTATGAACCCCCCTACCTGGCCTTCTATTCGTTGAATTTCCTACAGCATTTGTTGCTTGTTCAGAGTTATTTTCCGAATCCAAATTTATTGAAAAACTTACATTAGCAGGTTGATCTAAATTCATCAAATTTTCCTGACTTCTTGATAAACCATTTTAAAAGAATATTTATTTATTTGCCAGAGAATTAAAATAAGCATTATTATTAATATTCAATAATAAAAATCTTTACATCCAAAATAAAACTGAAAAATGAATTGGATAACGTATGAGTAATTAGTTTACGTTAAAGAAAAAATAAATTATATCTCGAATAAATTAAATCCAAAGTAGACAAAAAAACTTGATTGGAATTTGCTATAAGAGCGTGTATCCAAACATATTTCAGAAACAAAGTTCTCAATCATGCTTAAACTCCAACCTAAATTTTGAAGAAATTGCAAAATAAAAATAAATCATCGTGAGTAGCATATAAGGTTTAGAGATCTCAATATACTAATATCTAAAATCCAAAATACATCACAACTTAATCATTAATTTTTAAAAACAAAAGATAAATTAAATAAAAACATATAATAGCTAAATTCAGAATAAACAAAATTAGAGACAACAGCAAGATGAACTTAGTTTACAATTGAACCCGTATAAGTATTTAAACCGGCTAATGAACGCTGTGCCACGCCCACGTTGGGCGCCATTAAATTTATGTAACGAATGCTAAAAGTTAATCCTATTCATCAGAAGTGTATACTACCTTTAATACCAGCTAAGCTCTGCGGAAATTGGGGGATTCTTTAATTATTTCAGATGGGATTTATCCTTTACAGAAAAATTTAAGTTATTAGGTAGTATTTATAAAAATTGTTCTGATTCAACCATATACAATGTTAAAATAAAATTAAAAAAAAATAACAAGTAAGAGTGCTATATTCGGCTGTGCCGAATCTTATATACCCTTTACCAAAGTGCGTTTATGTAGTATAGAGATACATACATACATAAGCACAGAGATATGTACGTACATATTAATTTTGTGAAAAAATTCATACTTTTTTCTCTAGTGCAATTTTTAGGTTTTTGGCATTATGTTTAATTTGGTGCATTTTAAATTTTGGCGATTTATTTTATTTTGCTGATTTCTTTAGTCTTGTCGATTTTTTTTTCATATAGGCAATTTTTTTTTTTGGTTTTGGCGATTTGTTTCGGTTTTTGGCGTTTTTTTATTTTGGCGATTTTTTCGTTCTGGCGATTTTTTTGCATTTGACAATTTTTATTCATTTAGGCGATTTTTTTATTTTTTATTTATATAATTATTTTTTGTGACAATTTTTTTAGTTTTGACACTTTTTTTCGTTTTGTCGACTTTTTTCTTTTTTTTTTTAAAAATGCATCTGACGCATCTTGAAAGTTAATCTTGAAAGTTAATTTTGCCTGGAGAGTGATATTATTCCTGATTAACTCTTCTACTATCATATTTATCAAATCATTCCTGTATCCGTTTGTCAAGTTTTTCTTTTGTTTGTAAAATTCGAGGATATTTTTGCCTTTTGATGTTTCATTTAAAATTATATTTAAATCTTTATTCATCAACATTCCACGCATGGAAACATTTGAAGGCGAAGAGTTTAAGGATGTGTTTCTTGGACTTTGCATAGTTTTCAGCCAATCCTCCAATTTTGATGGCATTGAAATAGTTTCGTCATCTATTCTAAACTATTCAAAAAAAAATATTAAACATTAAATAAAACTTAAAATTTTCTTTTGGTTAAATTTTCATTCATTTCAACTGCATTTTCTTCCAAGCAAATAATTTTTCGCGAAACTCCTTGCGCAGCCCTAACGGGGGAATAGCTTCCTTCATTTCCTCTTTTTTCATGAACTGTAAGCTTCTATAAGTCGCTTGTGCAGCTTAAATATATCCAAAAGGTGAAAAACGCATAGCATACACATGAGTACTAATGCATGTTGCAGAAACTAATTACCTTTTAAATACTCTAAAACAGATTCCATATTGAATTCTTTCAACAGTTTCCTCAAATCTTCGTCATCGTGGTTCTGGGCAGGATGCTGAGATTGTTCTTTTTCAAGATTAAAAAGCGCAAAATCATTAGAATTTTCTAATGGCACACCACAGCTTTCTTTTTGAAAAGTTTGTACTGCAAAGCATTCTCCGCTTTCCTCCGGAACATGTAAACTATTTTTTTCGGCCGGAATAATTGCTACAGTCATCCAACTACCTTCGGAACTTTGGTCAATATTAACTATTTCACAGTTTTCCATTGCAAAAAATAAATTTTTTTTAAATACTTTTTACTATAGATGAGGTGCACACTTTAACAATACTAGCGAAACTAAAAAAAATTACCAAATTCGGACAAACTTAAGTACGTCAGACTTGTTTTAGGAATTATACGTTTTAGTATAAGAATAACACTCTTGATATACTCTAAAAACAAGAATTTCACTCTTAATTTAAGATTTTTTCCTAGTTTTAAGATTTTCATTTTGTTTTAAGATTGCCGTTCTTATTTTAAGTTTTTTTTAAGAAAGTGAAGGCTTAATTTTTGAAAAACTAGACAGTTCTAAAATCAAGTACGACACAGTTTAATTTTAGCTCGCGCCTTTTCCCTGAGTGTACATATAAATTCCTTGAGAGTTTACAAGTATTGAACCGGCAAACTTCTGATTGATGAGCAAGTGCTCTAACGAATTGCCTAGCAAAGCAACCTGAATAAGCATTGAAATTATTGAGTTTTAAAATTTTATTTTATTAACAAAAAAATAAATTTCAAGTTCAAATATTCCTCTAAAATATGAAAAATTTACTTAGATTTTTCAAATTTCATGAACTAATCAGGAGTAATTCATTTCCTAAAGTTTATTTTTATATATATAATTTATATTATACATTTCCTTCAGTTTATAACCATTTTCCTACTCTTAGTAAATATTTCCTTTAAGTCAGTAAACATTTCCTAAAATGTGAGAAATGTATTGTGTATTTTATGAACTATTTTTGAGGATATGAACTTGTTATTTTTTACTCATATTAAGTAATTTTTACTAGATTTTTGCAAAAATTTATTTAAACTTAGAAAAACTTAATTAAACTTAGAAATTTTTTCACTTGAATTCAGGAAAAAAAAATCGTAATAATAGTGCATGTCTTTATTTTGAGTGTATGGTTGATACATGTATTAAAATAAAAACTTGTTTGAGTTAGCTTCTAAACAATTAGCTCTTCGAGTATATATACAAATGTTTATGCATAAGGTTCTGTTGTACGTTCGTTTGTGATTTGTACGAGTGTCCTTGTTGACAGGCTCATACTTCTGCCAGCTCTAAACTAGCAGTGCCGTGTAATTTGCGGCACACAGCACAAACAGAGGGTAAATTGCAGTATGTTTTTGTATGGCCATATTCTTGACAATTATGGCACTGGGGGATTATATTAATAACATTATTTACCTTAAATCGTTGTATGATCAGCGCATCTTTTACTTCTTCGGGATTAACATAAGAATCAATGCCCTTCCATACGATCTGCAGAAATTGAAAATGAAGGTGTTTTTATTGTTGTAGATTTTTTTAAATTATTTTTTAGATTTTTTATCCAATTTTTGCAGATTTTTTGGTAGCATTTTCTGAAAACAGTACCGTGTTCAGACCAGTGTTGCCAAAACGGCGGTTTTCCCGCTATATATATATCTGTATTTTGTTGTCATTAGCGGCAAGTCTATTTAAAAACCCACCAGCGGGAATTTTAGCGGAAGAATTTCTTAGTTGACGGATTTTCAGCGTTTTTCTGAAACTTATAAAGAAAGGTATTGAATCAAAATAAAGTATATTTAACGCAGCTATGCGACACGTACCTTGGTATTTATGTTGAGTTTTTTTCTATATAAACACGTACAGCGAAAAGAAACTAACGTTACTTTTTTGTAAATAAAAAATTGACATATTGTAGTCGTGTAGTATAATGTGAAAATTTAAGAGGTTAAATATAATAACATATGTATATACATACGAGTATAAAAGTGAACAAATCTCATAATTATTGAATAAAATTTAATTAGAGATTAAAATTATATTACAAACTAATTTAATCATTCTTTTTGTATTAAAAAAATAGTAAATAAATCTTTAAACAAACGGAAAACAAACCGAAAACCGGGTGATTGGACCACTGAGTATGAGGAAAACTAATATCAACCAAAATCTCTCAAAACAATAACTTTTTCTAAATAATTTGATTTTGATTAGAGACTTTTTTTATTGAAATTTTCCTTCGAAACTAAACTTCAAGCCAATGTGAATTGAGCCACAGAGTTTATTTCATCAACACTATTTTTTAATTTCAGATAGTCAGGAAATTTTAACAATATTTTATAAATACATCAAGCAAAACGGCAAGATATTATTCCACACGTGTAGTACAATTAGAGTCTATCGCAGAAAATATTGAAAATATACTGAATCAGCTTCAACATTAATATTATAAGATGGAATATGCCCTTGGATTCTACTTTTTCCTGTGCCTATGCTCTGTAACTTTGGTGAGAACTTTTTTTTGTGTTTTTTGTGAAACACAGGATGACTAACGAAAAATTTAGTTGCTCATGTTTCTTTTAAGCTTATTTCAGGTTGTTTATAAATCAGCATGTGAAAAACATGACAACCAATGTAATTGTTTGATTTTTTTCGACGCGAAAACTTCTCGCAAGTTACAGAACACAGGTACTGGTTCGATGTTTGTGTATGGAAACTCTGCAGGAAATAAAATACCTACTCAAAGAGTAGGCTGAGTTTTGCTTACAAATATTGGGGAATTATACATCTTCCATATGTATACATATTTTATAAAATTTATATTCTTTTTTTTACCAATAAACCATAAAAAAGACATATGTTGGTTATAAAAAATTCAGCGGTTATATTAGCGTTTATGTTTATTCAGCTAGCGATTTGTAGCGGGTTTTCAGGGGTTATATGGTGGGAAATGCCTGTAACATTTTGGCAACACTGGTTCAGACAGACACCTAAGGGCATTTTATTCAATTAAAGCCTTAATTGAGCACAATTTACCATACAATAAGTCAGTTAATAAATTGAGCAATTAGCAGATAATTGTATCACTAATTGCGTAAAACTCGAAATGCAACACTGGGGGCAAATTACGGCACTCGTTATCGAACGATATTACGAAATATTTCCATAGAGTTTATATGGAAATATTTTAAAATTTCGATTCGTTTCGAATGCCGTAATTTGCCCCCTGGTGTTTCTTGAGAACTGTGTTAAATGAGCAGAACAATTTCCTATAATGGCGAACCAAATGTCAAAAAAAGTAAATAAACAATGCAAAAGGAAATGGCTGCTGCTAACACTTAATAGAATTATCAAGTTTTTTATTTTTTTTCTGTTATATATTATTAAAGTCGAATTTGCATAAATTTTTTTATTCTATAAACACGAATATTTACGAAACAAAAAAATTATCTTTTTTTTCAGCTAACTATCAGTCAAATGATAATTGAGTCAGCTAAATTGAGTATGTGTGAACACTAGATTTAATTGCTCCATTAAAATTAAATTGACTCAATAAAAAGTTGATGTCTGAACACAGTATTAAGGTACCAATACATTACATGTTTTTGCTTGTGTTTTTTCACATGTTTACAATTCACATGTTTTTTTTTGTGTCTGTCAAACTTGATTAATTTACATACGGTTTTTAATTTTTGGTCACCAACTTGTATGTACAATTACACGTGACATCGGCCATGATTGCTTACAACAGCTGATATGTTCAAATATTAAAGCCGCTGGAAATTTCTTTGGTAGCGTTGCTGAAGTGCCGGCGTCACTGAAGTGCTGGCGTCACAAATATTTATATAAGTTTTTTTTTTCGTTTTAATCGGCAAAATATGGAGCTTGTATCAACACTTGTTATATACTTTATATCATTGTTATTAAAATTTTGAAATTAAATAAAAAATAATTAATTTATCACTAATGCAAATACTTTAAACGAACGGCTAATGATATCGGAGACATTCAACCGTCGATAAATGTTTTCACATGGCATATATGTATGTACATTTGAAAACACATGTGTGAACATAAGAAAATAGAACATGCTCTAATTGAAAATTTGTCTTATAGCCCATTCAGGGTGACTCCAAATTAAGCAGTTTCGTGATTTCGGTCGAAAACAAGTTGAAATTAATTAATTTCCCATATATTTTGACATTTTCCAAATTAAGTTATTTTACTTAATTTCGATGAAATTAACAAGAAATTACAATATACAACTCTGTTTTTGTACTAAAAGTACTTTTATTTTCAAACATGAGTAAATTTACAACTATGAGAAACAACAATTAAAAGAAATAACAATTTTGACATTCAATATTAAATTAAAAAAACAATGAAATCTATTAAATTTATGAAAATTTTTTAAAGAAATATGTGTATAAGTGTAACAAAGAAATTATTCAACTGAAAAAACAACTTCAATGCCTGCCGCAGTTAATAATATGTTTGCGAAATTAACTCAAATGTCATTCAGTACCTGCATAAACAGTTTTCATTTCGTTCATAATTTGAGCTTAAAATTACTTAATTTCGTGTCAGCCTGAGTAGGCTATCATGTTTTTGCTTGTGTATTTTACACAAGCAAAGTTTTTGAGGCCACCAACTACATGTTTTTACCGAATTATCTAAAATTTTACAGGAGCAATGTAAAAAAACATGTTGTGTATAGGCACCTTTAGGCGACTCAAAATTTTTAGATATTTGGGTATTTGTTCATAATGAATTAAAAAGCAAAAAAAATAAAAAAATTTGTGCTATTTTAAATTCCAAATTCGGGATTTGGACGTAATGAACAAACACCCAAAAACTTCGGGCGATTATTCACTTACACTTTTGGGTTATTTTCCACATTTTTTTGACGAAGAGGCAATGACTTTCTTTGGAATTTTTTTCACAGTAATTAATAACCCAAAAATTTTGGGGATTCCTTCATTTAGCTGTTCGGGCGATTTGCACTAAGTTGGATAATTCGTACATCCGTTTGACTTTAAAGCCAACTATACCGTACAAAATATGTTGCTTAACGTCAGATAATACTATTATACACGTTATACAGTTGCAAAAGTTGACGTGAATACCTTTATTGTGCTTACTTATGCACTTAATATTCTTCCATGATATATTACAATAAATAAACTAAAAGCATCATAATGTTTTTAAATTAATAGTTTTTGTTTTTCCTCTTGTGCTTGTAGCTGGAGATCATGAATGCTAGAGATCTGGTGCCAATGGACGCAAATGGATCTTGTGATTCATTTGTGAAGGCACACTTTCTTCCAACAAATCGATTTTTGGGTGTGGCTCCATTAAAGACGGCGGTTCGTAACAAAACACGTTATCCACTTTACGACGAACAATTTACAATGTAAGTGAGACATCAGAAAGAATATATTTCCTTCATTAACTTGATTACTTAAATTATGAATGTACTTAATATTTTGTTACTAATTTCTTAAAACCAGTTATAATATAACTTGATAAGGACTTTGTCTTATCGGTTTTAAATCTAGTACACTGCTCGAATTTGTAAGAAATTTTGAGCAATATTGATTACACTGTAGAACAAAATTGCAACAAAGTCGTGACCAAGTGAATTTGACACATGATCATAATGTAGAAGTTTTCACCAAATCCGGATCTGAATTCAGAATAGTCAAAAGTAGAACAGATTTCGAGATATTGCAAAATTACCGTTATTTGGGTTTTAAAAAAAGATGATATCACGTTAATAAAAGAATCTTGGTAAGTATTAAATAATTTTTTTATTTATTTTTTCCACTTGAAAGAAAAAAAGAAAAAATTGTTAAAACAACCATGGGTTGCTTGTAAAAATTTGATCCAGAAATGACTGAACTACAGTGGAACAAAGTTCAAATTTCACAAAAATTTTAATGATTTTTTACAATTTTGCTTTCTTTAATTTAAGCATACAGTAAACGGCATATAAAAATCCACATGCACATGTGAATATGACGTCACAAGAATTTTCAGAATGTTGGTTGCATTTTTTTTTTAATTATTTGTAGCGGCAACATGTTGTAAAATCTAATCATTTAGCCCAGTCGGACACATTTACAGAGACAGCACATGAGTAGTAATGTAAATTTCTCAATTTAAATGTATTGCTAGTACACGGCATGTAGCTAATGTAGCTTCATGGTGACGTCACAATTACGTCAGAGCCACAAGTGCATGTGTATTTTTACATGCCGTGTACTGTAGGCTTTAGTTTTTTTGAACCGAACAATTATTATTTTTTAATTTTGTTACTTATCATGATAAATTATTTTAATTGAAACATTTTGTGCTCAATAGAATAAAGATCGTTGCGAAAATGATAAAGTTACAGAAGATTAATTGAATTATCCCACTTTTATCATATAAAAAAACAAGTAAATATGGATATATGTACTCGTATATGGGTAACAATGAAATTAAAAATTGCTTAAACTGTTATCTGTTTTAATTATTTTCTACATCTCGCACATAGAACCAACAATATTCACCCAACATCGCCCCATCATACGTCCCTTGATACCGATGTTCCATTTCTTGTATTTGTTGGTGAAAACGCTCACCATGCTTGTGTGAGAGGCTTTATTGATTTTTTTTTCTCCTTCAAATTACTATCGTCAAAATCACTTGAATCTGATGAATCGGACTAATGCTTGCGCTTTGGACAAAGAGGATATTGTACTTCAGGCATATGAGGAGTTGGTTTTGTAAATGAGTTGACATCTACATACTCAACAGACTTATGGCGTCCAATTTGATTTACTTGGATCAGCAAAAATAACAGTCAATTTCGTGGTTCGTAGTAGTTTTGTGTAGTTCATGAACGAATTAGTTCAAATGAACGATTCAGTACTTTGAACTAATAGCGATTTCTTTTCTGACAAATATGTTACCCTCGTTTTTTTCAACTGTGTTTTTGCATGTCATGCTTATAATTTCGAGAGAATGTTTCTTAAATAGAAAACATAAAAATTATTACTACAAAAATTAATATAAATAAATATTTATTTAAATATTGTGACTGTTTTAGTTTATTTAAACGTAATAAGTAATGTCAATGTGTGTTTACAAATCATAATAGTGTACGGAAAACCTCTCAAGTAGCCTTAAAAATCGCTAATGAAGGACATTAATGAGAAAATGTAACCGTTGTAAACAAAATCAGCTTATTTTGTTCGATTGTTGTAACAGAATATGTAGCACTATGAGTGATTCTAGGTAACATTTAAAAATATTACACATGTACCTATAGTGTAACATATTTTCTTTAGAAAAGAAATCGCCATAAGTGAACTAGTTCAATTGTTTTACGCTCAATAGTTAAATTTTTGAACTATGTAGTTCAATTTTTGAAATAAGGCACAAAATGGACTAAATGTTTTCAATGTTTTGCTTTCCTTTTTTTTGGTTTGTGTGTTTTGCTTCAATACTCATTAGGGATGCCAAACAGGAAATTGCAAGTCCCGGTATTTTCGGGATTTGGCAAATTCCGATTCCCGGAATTTGTAAAATTCAAGCCCGGGATTTCAATTTCGGGATTTATTAGCAATTTTTATATAAAAACCATTTATAAACTGAAATTTTTGTTGATTTTATGGTATTTATTTATAAAATATAAAAGTCCCATACAATTTTTTACCTGCACTTTTAACAATTTAATGACTATTCGTGACATATTTCTTATTAATTAACAACAAGAGCAAACTAAATTAACTACTTTCTCACTGTTATATTCATCAAAGGGGCTACAATATATAGTACAACTAAGAATTATTTTGAAAACAAAAAGAAGCACATGAGCTTTGGAAGGGAAATAACATTTGGAAAATTCACAAGTTTGACAAATTTATTCCGTCTTATTCTATATTATGAGGGCAATTATGAATAAAAGTAGCAAGTAATTGGAGAAAACCAAAAAATCTATTTGCGGAAATTCATTCATAATTGCAGTAAATAACTATCTGTATGTCGACTACTCAGCGCTATAAAAAATTATCACTTATCTACTTTTCGATAATAATTGAGTACAATTACAGCTCTTTACAATTGAAGTAGAATACAATACAAGGCAAGTGCAAACTTTTTGTTGTCGGATTAACGTAAACGTATGAAATATTTACCGAATAATACGTTTCTTTTTTTAAAAAGTCCATAGATATGTATGTATGTTCGTTTTTGTTAAGATTATAGAAAAAATTTACATATATTGAAAACAAAAACAAATTTTCATATTTATGTAGTTATGGTTTTCAAACTTAAAGTTTTCAAATGCACAAAATTTGTTATTAAAGTAATATTTATTAAAAAAATAATTTATTTTACCAAAAAATTTTAGATCCCGAAAAATCCTGGGATCCCGAAAATCCCGGGATTCTCGTGATCGGGATTTATAAAATCCCGAATCCCGGGATTTCCAAAAATCGATCCCGATTGGCATCCCTAATACTCATCCATATGTATGTATGTTTGTATACATATTTAGTTCTTGCTGCCCAGCAGGAAATGTCAATATCAAAATTATACTGACTACGTATTGACGATGTCATCAGTACTACTGACAAATTAAACCCCAACTAATCCTATCTACTATTGACATTTAAGACAGGCTTGTCCTACGAAATCTACCAGTAGACTATGTCAATACTGACTAGTCAATTCTTGAGGGACCAGATGTTGAAAATGTCAATAGTAAGATTGTAGTGACTTACTATTGACGATATCACCACTATGTGGGAAATGTCCGTAGTAAAACCTTATTGATTAATTTAAATTGTATATTTTTCTGAATTAGTAAAGTAAAACACACACGTATGGATCTGAAAGTGTGACATATCTTAAACTGATTTCAAAAAATCTTCCACAGGTTCAAAAAAAATTTCCATAACTGGCACTTTCACTAAAAAAATTTTAGTTTTCATTTTTATACCATATGAATATGAATGGTGACTTAGGGACACTTTACCCCACGTTTCCTACTACTACACCAAATGCAATAAACAAGAAAACACAAGTAAACACTTACACTACCTTATTCACAAAAAATATTTTAGATTTATGAGATTTCTAAAAAAGATTTTCACGTTAAATTTGTTTTATAAATATATAATGCAATTTTATTAATTAATTAATTTTAGATTCGTAAACTTTTTTAATCACAGAATCCGTGTTTTTAATATTGTCAAATACCACAACATACATACATACATACTAAAGACCTGCAAAAGACGTCTTATAAGAAGTTTTAACACATGAGGGCAATTTCAAATGCTTTACTACAGTGAAGTCTAATGAAACAAACGCTAAACCACGTGATCGGCAATACATTTGTTTAACTTATTGCAAGTATAAGAGTAAAGAAGAAAATAGTTCGTGACTGAAAAATTTGTGCTGCTTGTGCTTTTTTCTCTAATTGACGCGTATACTAAACGTCATGCATGTACATACATACATACATACATAATTTTTGTATGCTCTCTTATTTTTCTGCGCACATACAAACGCACACATGCATTTACATTAGTTATGTGCGATTGCTCTAAAAAACCTCCCTTAAGGTAGGATCACACGATTGCCGCAAATACACCAATCTGTCCCAATTTTTATTGTGTTGAATTGGTGCATAATAAGAAAATTATCCCAATCAAATATATTGCAGTCACATGATTGCCCCCTTTTATAAAAATTTGATTGACGCAGATTGGTGAAGAATAAATTTAGGACAATAATTGCCGCAGCCCAGTCATACGATTGTTCTAACTTGCACAATAAAAACAAGAAGCTGTTGTGGTAGTTTGTTTTGTTTTACGTGCAAATAGTTTTTTTTAAGAAATAATTTTTTTCTATTTTATTTTGTACGTACTAATGGTTTGTTCGCTTAAAACAAATAAAATTGCCTATGCTTTTTATATTTTGTGCTTATTAAATATACAAAGCAGAGGCAATTTTCGTTCTTTTAAACGAATAAAAACTTAATATATGGGTTAAAGATTGGCTCACAGTACTTACGAAAACACTTGGCGCACACGAAAAAATAAATTAATTTAAGAAATTGTCGCGTATTGAATACTTGGATTGCTGCTCGAGAACACAATAAATATTGACGTATTTTTAACATTTTTATTGGTGCATAGTTGCCTATCAACCGTTCACACGATTGCCGTACCAAGTTGCATTTGATTGCGGCAAATGATCAGAATATTGATTCGGTTGTCGTATGGGACAATAAATTGTGAAATCATACGATGGGTATATAATATGGACCAATAATTGGTGCATTGAGGCAATCGTGTGATCCTACTTTTAAACACAAACATAATACCTTACCATCAAAATCTTACACACACACACCCAAACGTACAATATGCAAAATAACAAGCATACATGTATAAACAGTACTTATTTTTATTCTTTGTTTAAACAAGACGTCTTGTCAACATCGCTTGTTAACAGTCATATACACATACACCAATACAACCATCGTGCTTCGTTTATAGTACCACAGCATTTATTATTGGCTTAGTATAATACATGCCACGAGAATACATTTAAAAAACATGGCATATTTACATTTCAAGACTGCTTATGCAGGCCACTAATACATACATACATATGCATGTAAAATTTTAGATGTAAAATCATTGAACTAAAAAGACCTACTAACTATTTAGTCTTGCGTATTTCATGAACGAACTAGTTCAAATGAACAATTCAGTACATTGAACTAAGTGAACTAGCTGAATTGTTTTACGCTCAATAGTTAAATTTTTGAACTAGTTAAATTTTTTAACTAAGAACTAAAGCTATGTACAGACGATTGTCAGATCTTACAATATTGTCAGATCTGCCAATGTGCTGGCAATCGAAAATTGCCAGTACAATATTCCTTGTCAGTTCACACGGTTGTAAGAAAATCTTACAATTTATTGCCAGACGGTTGTATGGCAATAAATTCATCTGACAAAATCATCAGTCGAAAAATTGTCAGTTCACACGGTTGTCATATGCACAAATTGTCTGATCTGTTATGCGTTGCCAGACTCAAAGCATTTGTTAGAAATTGTTAAATATCAATCTTTTGTGTTTGTGTTAAATGTAAAAAGTGAAAGTATAAATTATTAGGGATCATTAAGAAGCAATTGCAATGATTTTGTGTGCATATATTTTACTATAAATTTTTTCTTTAAAAAAAGCGTAGGCAGTGTTGCCCATAGAAATAATTCTCTTACAATGACGCCATTGTCAGATGCATAAACTTTGCACATCTGACAATATTAAAATGTCTGACCAATATCTGGCAATAATTTTACAATGTGTTCACACGATTGTAAGATGTCTGACAATTTGTTGTCAGCTGCTAGTCTTTCAATGGACTGACAATGCTTTTTTGGCAATGACATCTGACAAAATTTTTCAGTTCACACGGTTGTAAGAAATTTTGAGCACATTTTACTGGCAATATTGTAAGATCTGACAACCGTCTGTACATAGCTTCAGACAGAAAATGAACTAACACAGAATGAACTAAATGAACTACTACCCCAAATGCCATAATAAACAAGAAAACACACAAACACACAAAATATTTTGGATTTATGAGATTTCTAAAAAAATTCACACTAAATTTGTTTTGCATATAAAGTTTATATTATAAACTCTTTATAAAGCAAATTTATATATTAATTAATTAATTTTCGTAAAGTTTTTTAATCACAGAATCCGTGCTTTTAATATTGTCAAAGACCACAACATACATACATACATACATGTAGATGTACAATCATTGAACTAAAAAGACCTAACTAGTTCATTGAACTAAAAAGAGCGATTGAACTAAATGAACGAACTAGTTCATTTATAAATAATGAACTAAAATGACCGGTCACTGAAATGAACTAAATGGCACAAGTCTAGTTCGTAGGTTCACGCCAAATTGCTGGAAAATCAAATGGCATATACCGACTGCGGTATAGTGAATAAGATTAAATTAAATAAGATTTAAATGCAAAATTAAGAAATGCATACGTACTTTGCGCCTTACATACAAATAGTTAAACGAGTTTTGCAGGAATTTGTGTCCAAGATTTCAAAATGTTTTCCGGATTGACTTTAAAATACAGCTAAAATGCATTTTGTAATTGGCTTTAAATATTTGACGGCTACGCAAAACAATAAACTCCACAACCATAGCAAAACTTGTTCGGATTGTTGTGGCAAAAAAAATCACGGTTTTGCACTATGCATTTTATTTTTGTTAATATGAATTCTGCATTTCAAGAGAATCAAAACGTTAAGCAAGCAATTTAAAATTGTGAAATTTCAATGTTTTTAACACTTCCACCGTTCGTTTTACAAATTCTGCGTATTTACTTCCTTTGGGGTTTGTTTTAATAAAACCGACAAGTGGGTTAATTCACTAAATATGTAGCTTTGTCATTTTAGTATTAATCTAGACTTCTTAGGGCGCAAAATGTTTGTATTAAAATAAGCTAATGTTTTTTGTAAAAAAATCTTAAAATGTTTGATTGCTTGTTTAAAAAAAGAAAACTTGAAAACAGCAAACTTGCAAAAAATCAAAAAATTTTTAATAAAGTTTGAAATTTCGTCCACTATATCTCCATCATTTCTTGACTAATCTTGACATGTAGTCTATGCTTATTTTAGTAATTTTACTATCTTTGAACGAAAAAGAAAAAAGTGTATAAACCGACGAATATTTTTGAAGATAATCGCATTTAAGCGACACCACCTTTTTAAAAAACCCAAATAACGGTAATTTGGCTATATCTCAAAAACTGTTCTACTTTCGACAATTTTGACTTCATATTCGAATGAACTGAACAATTTTATATTAGGATTGGGTGCAAATACATTTGGTCAAAAAACTGTCACGTAGTGTTATTTACCTTAATTTTTTATTTTCAATGCATTAAAGTATGCTACATAATATAAGAAGTACCGAAGTTTATTTATCTGACATTTAAGGCCTTATTCAGAAAAAAATAATACAGTTAGTGTTACTAATATTCGGTCTTCGGACTTAGAATCAAAATGAAAAATTTGCTTTTATTATTTTACTTAGCAATTGAGTACGAATAAGGAATTCATAAAAAATAATTGAAAGAAATATATTATATTATATATTATCTCACTTAATACATCATGGGCACGTGACAAAATATGTTCACTTGGCAATCACTGTTCTTTTGGCTATCACAGTTTCAGAAGGCTGGAAATCCAAGTAAAACTGTAGAATGCAACAACAAGTAACATAAAGCCACTATAAAAATACTTACATCCATGTACCGATGGTACATCGCATAAGTAAAAATAATTAATGTGATGATCGTAAAGAGATAAGTAAGAATAGTAAAACATACTTAGGTAGAGTAATATAATTTCGTGTTTACCAAAGATAAATCAATTGTATACACAACAATCGTTTCTCATATTCCGTTTCATTGTAAATTTAAGTTAAATAGCTGATGTTAATAAGAATCTCTACCCAAGTAGATAGACTAGGGTGCTGATGAAGTGCGTGGCTGCACAGAAAAGCATCGGTATTTCCCCCAGCTTAAAGTCTAAGTTTAAGTTTTCTTCTCTTCTTTAGAAACTCACATTAATTAATAAAAATATTTCATTCAATAAGAATTGAAATTACTGAACTTGAGCCTGACTATAAATTATTTCTGATTAAAAATCACTACAGTTCAATTAAAGAATCTAAAAAAAAATTTCTCACTTAATACATCATGGGCACGTGACAAAATATGTTCACTTGGCAATCACTGTTCACTTGGCTATCACAGTTTCAGAAGGCTGGAATAACCAAAATAAAACTGTAGAATGCAACAACAAGTAACATAAGACCACTACAATAATACTTACATGGATGTACCGATGGTACATCGAATAAGTAAAAATAATTAATGTGATGATCGTAAAAAGATAAGTAAGAATAGTAAAACATACTTAGGTAGAGTAATATAATTTCGTGCTAACCTAAATAGAAAAATGAAAAAATGGAAAAAACAGAAAATTAATAGTGATACTTATAAATGTGTTTCCCAAAGGTAAATCAATTGTATACACAACAATCGTTTCTCATATTCCGTTTCATTGTAAATTTAAGTTAAATAGCTGATGTTAATAAGAATCTCTAGCCAAGTAGATAGACTTGAAGATAGATAGATAGATAGATAGATGATGAAGTGCGTGCCTGCACAGAAAAGTATCGGTATTTCCCCCAGCTTGAAGTCTAAGTTTAATTTTTAGTTTTCTTCCCAGTTGTAAGTAAAGTCGAGACCACAAAGTAGACCAGAGTTGTTTGAAGTGAAAAATGCGAAAATCCGCTGATTTGATGACTGTTAAAAAATTACAACTATATTGTGTTAGTTATTAAGTGTTTTTAGTATAATAATCAAAACAGAAATTTTATACTTAGTGAAATGAACAACTGAAAATTCTTACAAAATTAAATGAAAGACTTTGTGGTGTTGAACTCAATTACACAATGTCTAAAAGATTATTAGTATTATAAAAGTTATTAAAATTAGTTTCCAAGTGATTATAGACTCTATTTTAAACATTTCCATACAAAAATATTAATTTTCAACAGTAATTTTCAAAAACCAGACAACGAACGAGACCACAAAGTATAGAAGGAAGATACATCTGTTAAAAATATCTTGTTTGATAAGATAACCTTTAAAATTTTTCATAATATATTTAAATACTGGCTGAAACTAATATTTTAGAGCTTACATTCCAACCAGGTTTCGAATTGTAAGTCTCAGATTCTCTCGTCTAAGATCCTGGTTAGTATACATCCTCTTATGATGAAATAATAGTGTAAGGGAATGAATCCGCGTAAATATAGGGTTGTTATTGCCTAATTTATAGAAAGAGGACTGCAAAGGGAAAAATCCCGGACATTTGCTTAAAAAAGTAGGACTTAAAAATAGAACGTAGCTAATTTTTTCCAATAATTTTGCTACCAATAAAATCATAAAAAGGGTCAATCTCGCAACTTTTTATAAAGAATGTTGAATCTTTTTGCCCACTTTAAATTATACTTACATACATATATAATATTTGCATACATAAACGCACCGAAATAACACTTCAAATATGATTTAAAATATTGGAAACATTTTTTAAACTTTTGTTTTTTTTTATACTTCTCAAAATAGGTTTATAACACAAAAATTCCTTTAAAATAGTTCTTCATCAACTAAGAACCGAAAAATATTTAAAGTTCAATAGATTACACATCAAATATATCTAATGCTAGGGTTGCCGACTCTAAATAAAGTATCATTGTTAGATTAAAATGTCTTACTTGTTCATAAAATAAATATTTTCAACTCTCGCTATACTGTTTTCTTCTGGCACTTTTTACGGAACTCTATCAATCTTTTAAACGCATCTTAATTATTGTTCGTTTAAAATAACATATCACAACTCTTATGGACAGTGTTAATTATAAGATAAGCTCCACATCCAACACCAATTATTTTATTTTTTAGTTTTGTTTTTAATAAATACAATTTGTGATGCAATGTAATAGCGACAAAATTTCATTAAAAAGTAGGACTTTGCCGGACGTTAATTATTTCCGAGGACAGAAGTCCCAAAAAGAGGACAGTGTCGGGGAAAAAGAGGACGAATAACAACCCTACGTAGATAAGATCAACTAATTATAACGCTATGATAACCAAATGCACAACATGGTGATTACTATACTTACAATCAAAATTCTACATTATTGTGATATCATATGAAAGCAAGTGGGATAAACTATTAAAAGTTTAAACCCCATATGCAAAAAGATAGCTTGTGCTTGAAGTGTACGTTAAAACTTAATTTCTATACAAAATCTGATTTTAACGTACACTTGAAGTATACTTAATTTTTTTTTGCATATGGGGTTATTCATTAAATGGTAATTTCAGACAGTATTTTAATATATTAGGAGAAATTTATACAAATTATCAAACAAAACGAGACTTTAGTACGACTATAACGGTGAAATGGTATTCCTTTTTATTAAATACTTTTTTGTTTATTCAATTAGAAAACAATACATTAAATAAAAATTTAATTGCTGTTTTTTAAAGATTCAATTAAAATTTAATTGAAATATTTTTAAGGAATCAATTAAAAAATTCACTGAAATATTTTTAAAGATTCAATAAAAAAAAGGTATACATACAGTAGTTTTCGCTTAATTGCTCACGTTTCATTGATTTACCCTGCTCTAAAAAACATTGAATGAAAATGTTCCATATAAAATACATGGGACAATATCCCATATATGAGTATATATATATGAGTTCCATTAATTGAGTTGCCCTTTTCTTTTTTTGACTCTTAAATAAAATCACTTTTCCGAAATCTCAAACAAAAGTGCCGGTTTGGTTGTTGGTAAAACTACATAAAAATATGTGTCAACTCCCACGGTGTTACCTACGTTCGACTTGCCTTACAGTTACATTGGAAACAACAACAAAATTTAAATTTTTTTTCTTTTGAATGTAATAGTACGTTTCCATTAGGAGCAAAACAAGTTGTTTTTCTCAAAACACTCCCAGTGTTTCCATTATCCTTTTTTATGTTTTGCTTCTGTGAATTTTCGCAATCAATTTGATTTTGTTATCGAGGCCGCAAACCTTATTATTTAGATTAGTAAATTTTTCACTCTTTTACATATAAACAACATATAAATACAACTTATGTTGTAAAAAAGATTGGATATTCTATACTAGTGCCATCTTTTATCAGAATATTGTAGCTTTTTTTTGCAGTTTCAGTGTTGCATTGACAAGTTTTCTCATGTTTTGGAGGAAAACTTCTTTTTTTTTTTTGCTGATGTGAAAAATGTATGGGAAAACAAGTAGCAAAACGTTGTTTTTGAGCAAAACAAGTTTTCTGCTCCAAAACACGTATATGGAAACGCACTATAAGTGTGCGACAAATCGAAAGCTGGTGACGTCATGGGACAGGCTCTTAAAATCATATAGTTTTATTTACGTTTTTCATTGCATATGCACTAGTGACCTGCACAAAACCATTTATAAGACCTTTCAAGACATGAGAGATTTTTAAAAAGCTTTACTGCAGCGAAATATTCTAAAACAAACGCTAAACAACTGTGTTAGGAAGACAAACAACTGAAAAATATATCTTGCCAGCATTTTTGCTTAGCGTTTGTTTTAGAATATTTCGCTTTAGTAAAGCATTTGAAAAATCTCTCATGTCTTGAAATGTCTTATAAATGGTCTTGTGCAGGTCACTAATATGCACACGTGTACATACACACATACATACATACTGATTGCACGGTGCTGTAACATGTTTCGGATTATTGATCTTAATGCTTAATTAAACGAAGTTTCTTTTAATTGCGTTAATGGATCAAATAACAGAGTATCAGTTAAATGATTTTTCTGTATAATTGCACAAAAGAACCGAGCATTTTAAGACAATTTATTAAGCGGAAATGGAAATAATCGTAGTAATTATGCAACTTTATCAATTTCAGCACGAACTGGTGGCGCAGTTATACATCCTCACAAAAACATAAATGTGAAAAATGGCTCAGTTCCTATCTAAAACTGCGATCATTAAAACCAATGAGATAAAAATGTTGACCAAGTTCTTCCATGCAAAATACCTATCACTATAATCTGCCGTACATTTTATAAATATGAAATCGTCCGGGTTTTGTGGTACTTCCAGGCAACCTGCTTACTTGACATAATTTTTCCCCATGTAAAGAAGTAATTAAATATCCGCTATTATCTTCCAAGTAAGCAGGTTGCCTAAACATACTTAAAACTTAGCCTATCTTCACATTTAGGTTTTTTTAGGATCAGTTTCAAATTTGAAATTTCTAGTGTATTTTATTTCTTTTCATGATCACTGGGCCAGTTGAAAAAAGAATGGTTAGGAAAGGTGGTGCTACCGCACCCTAATCAGAGACCAAATTAGGTTCATTGTGATTAAAAAATAGTTATTTATAGTGGAATGGGTGATTAATTGTACACCTTAAACAGTCACTATTGTGTGAATACAACGGCCGTCAGTGTGTACGCAATGTGGTAAGAGTCGCCTGACAGCGTAAATTTTGGGTAAATTTTGGGTGCGACCATGACTACTTTTCTAAATATATTTACATATTAAAGGCTGCTTAGCCAAAGTACATAAATCAAAAATATATGCCCAATGTGCATGCTAAGTTTTAATAGGGTAGCTGATGCTATAATTTTCGGATTTTGCGATTGAGTACCTCAATTTAGTTTAAAAAATTTTAGGTCTTTGTTATCATCTAGTCCTTATGGTTTACGTAAAGCTTCATAAGAAAAAGCTAATGAGAAATACATAAGTAACAGACCAAACACTGCTAAGCTGAAGTACATGGAAGAAAAAGCTTAGATTTATAGGCGTAGTCGCGGCCATTTTTCATAACAGGAAACTTTTACTTTGGATAAGTGCAATGTGTACGAAAGGTTTTAATAAAATTTATATTTTTTTTTGAGTTTAAAGTGCTTATTCCCGTCCCCTGATTGAAACTTCAGTTTTCTTTGATTTTTCTTAGTGATCTCTGATCTAGATTTATTTGTGTATCAAATTTTAGCTCTCTACCCCAAATTCGAATTTAAACGACCCCCATACAGGACAAAACTTCTTGGTTTTAAGATTCCCATTGGCGAACTTATCTACACTTACTTCCCTATAAAATTTAAGCTCTCTAGCACGAATTATAGTTTTTAATTTTATGAACATTATCCCGCCTCTATTTTAAACTCAAAACTTTGTTGTGAGCAGCGCTTATAATTCATGCTAACATTTTGTTGGAGGGATCACACCCATTTTTTAAGGCGATATTTTAAAGTCTTGTTTGTATACGTGCAACGTGTATGCAAAGTTTCACTAAAATGGCGTGAGTAAAAATATGTATGTATATTAACTTTTGTAGCAGACCACCTTTACATTCTTATTTTATTATTCCTTGTGTTTATTTCTGTTACTTTGTATGTCTTATTTTATTCATTTATATTGCTTGTTTCGTTGATTTAGTAATCAATTGCATGATTACTTTATTATGTTTTGTACGTCACTAGCATGTGTAACTTTTTAACTACAACACTGCAATATGGGAAGTGTTCGTTTAAAGCTCTTTCGTTGTATGTTTAAAGCTCTCTTGATAATTTTTGAGATCATCGGTTGAGTAAAATCTCTTTCTTGCATGTATAAAAGCAGAGCAACAAACGAAGACTTTTCATTCCGTATTTGCAGGTTGGTTTGGATGGTCAACAGCCAAACAAGACTAGCATACAATCTTCGTGATGACGATAGTTGTCGTTGATTGTTGCTAGGTATGTGTGGCTGCTGAAATTAAAGTAGTGTTGGTCGCGATGGTGACTGCATTTACTTTGAAATTCTTTGACATTCATTCCGTATTTGCAGATTAAAACTGTGTAATTGTAAATTGAAAAGTGGAACATTTAATAATATATTTTATATGAGAAAACTATTTAAAATTTAAAACGAAGAAACTATTAAAAAATTAAATATTTTAAAGAAAATAAGAAAAATAATAAATTCTTTTAAAATAAACTATTATAAATTGGCGCCCAACTAAGAGGCAGTGAAATACGCCCATATACCCGGAAATTTTTTTTGAGAAAAAGTAAAATTGTTTTTAACAAATTTTGTTTTATAACTTGAACCGTGGCATCATCGGAAACTTTAAGGAAAAGTGTACGTATCGCGAAACACCTCAGCATGGTTACGTTGTCCACAGAGCAGTTTCAGCAGCTTTTGAGCGCTGTCAATAAGCCGAACGACAGAAGTGGCTCGTTCAGTAGTTGTGCAGCACGTTATGGCGGAGAAAGAAATCCATCAAAGGTGGAAGAATTTGTTTCTGCTATTTCCACATATAAGGCTGTGGAAAAAATATCAGATGGTGATGCAGTAAATGGAATGCCGATGCTTCTCGAGGGTGATGCAGCAGAATGGTGGCGTGGTGTAAAAGCTAGTGTGGAATCTTTTGACGATGTTGTACGTATGCTGCGTGAATCATTTTCGCCTCCAAAGCCTGCATGGAGAATTTATGTAGAAATTAATGAGGTGAAGCAACAGAAAAATGAACCTACAGACTCTTTTATAAGAAAGAAGAGGGCATTGTTTGCACAATTGACCAGCTGTCCTTCAGAGTCAGATCAACTGGACATGGTATTCGGTATGTTACATTCCCAAATCAGAGAACGTCTTTTCCGGCATAAGGTAAGCACTTTTGACGAATTATTGGCAGATGCCCGTGAGGCAGAGCATATATTGTGTGAACGTACAGTGAACACTGGTGTTGTCAAAATTACCAGTGGTCCTGAAGGTGGTCCAAAACGTTGTTCCTTTTGTCGTAAAAAAGGACATACCGTTGAAACTTGTTTTAAGAAACAAGACGTCGTTGCAAAACAACAACCAGTACAAATTGACCCTTCGGTACTTAGGCCGAAATTTGCGTGTTACGGATGCAATACACCAGGCGTAGTTAGAGCAAATTGCCCGAATTGTAGCAAGAAAACTAGCAATGTTTCTCCAATGGGTGTAAGTTTTAACTCAGTGGGCTTATGCATAGGTCGGAATATCCCAGTAGTTAATGTAGAGATGTTTGGTGTTCCTGGGCAAGCGTATTTTGATTCTGGAGCTAAGACCAGCGTGGCTAGTTCAAATCTGAAGAGAATAATGGATCTCAAAGGGTGCAAATACAAAACTATATTGTGTAATGTATCTCTTGCCGACGGTACATCTTGCGATAGAAAGTGTTTGACCACAGAATGTAAGATTGTTATTGGTGGCAGGTGTTTGAACATAAAATTTTTGATATTCCCTGAGGATAAAAGTAATCGCACTTTGATTGGATCTGATTTTATGGAACAGGCAGGGATTGTTTTGAATATGGGGCAACGATATTGGTATTTCGAAAACTGCCCAAGTCAACAATTTGATTTTTGTGAATCGTGGCCTTTAGATCTAAATCTGCTTGAGTCAATAGGGGTTGCGGAAACACCATTAAAACGAGTCACACCCGAAACTGCCTCTGTATTCTTGCAAATTGCGCCTAAGAGAATATGCAAGTCACATATATCAGATTTCGAATCATATGGCCCAGACTATAACAAAGAAAATGACTACTCGCCTCACTCAATACAGGCAATATTCAGAGATGCCATACCTACAGACATGACGACGCCCGATAGAGCAGACAATTCTGGTCTGTTTACTGGTGTTGTCTATAGACCTCAAATAGATGAGAACGATCCTATTTTTACGCCGCTTTATTCACTTGAATGTAAAGTTTTAAAAACAACAGATGGTGCGGACTTGACTATCGATCAGAAAATAGAGTTAGACAATGTTCTAGCTAAGCATAATACCGTATTCGGTGGCCTAAGTAAACCATCACCATATGCAATTCATAGAATAGATACTGGTACCCATGAACCAATTGCTTTACCCCCTTATCGTCTTTCATTTGCCAAAACCCGCGAATTAAAATGCGAAATAGAAAACATGCTTGAAAACTATATGGACTATAGGAAATTGAATTCATTGACTGTCCCCAATAGGTATCCTCTACCTCGTATGGATGACCTGTTACATTCAGCAAAGAGTACGAAGTATATGACGACATTGGATCTGCAGAGTGGATATTACCAAATCGAAGTGGCCACAGAAGACCGTGACAAAACTTGTTTTATCACTCCATTCGGAACTTATCGGTTCAAGAGAATGCCCTTCGGGTTACGAAATGCACCCGCAACGTTTCAGAGGCTAATAAATCGTTTTAAATTCAGTATTCCTGAAATTTGTATTTTTGCCTACCTCGACGACATTATTGTTTGTTCTGAGAGTTTTCAACAACATATACACGACCTCGACATAGTTATGGACCGTTTATTGTTGTATGGGCTACGCTTGAATAGCCAGAAGTGTAAGTTTTGCTGCTCCAGCGTAAAATTTCTTGGCCACATCCTTACTACGGAAGGAATATCTGTAGATCCTAATAAAACGCAAGCAATTGCTGAACGTAAAGAGCCCAGAAATATTAAGGAGCTAATATCGTTTATTCAAACGTGCTCATGGTACAGAAGATTTATCGCCCAGTATGCAGAAATCGCCAGACCATTAACGAATCTTACCAAGAAAACAGCTGTATGGAAATGGGGAGAAGAGGAAATGAAATCTTTTAACGCCTTAAAGGACGCCTTAACAACTGCACCCGTGTTAAAACAAGCTGTAGATGGCATGCCATATTTAATAAAAACGGATGCAAGTGCTTACGCTTTGGGAGCGGTTTTACTCCAGGGGGAGGGCCCAGCAGAGCACCCTATAGAATATGCCAGCCGTTTGTTAAGTAAGGCAGAACGCAACTACTCTACCACGGAACGGGAAGCCCTTGCTATAATCTGGGCATGTACCAAGTTTCGCGGCTATATAGAAGGAGAAGAGCTTAAACTTCTTACAGACCATAAACCATTGAAATGGTTATTAACGTTGAAATCGCCAACTGGGAGACTCGCTAGATGGGGATTACAAATCCAACAGTATAATTTTACCATTGACTATGTTCCTGGAAAAGCAAATGCAGTAGCTGATATGCTCTCCAGACCGCCCTGCACAAGCCACGATGCTGATAACAATGATGGTAATTGTTTCTGCGCATTTTTTGTAAATATGCCATCAAAGAGCGCCACAGAAATTCGGCAGGAACAGATGAAAGATGACTATCTTAAGGAAATAATAACGTCTTTAGAAACTCAGGATGAAAACTCCATTCGTTGGATAAACAGGAGTTATTTACTAAATGATGGTATTTTGTATTGCTACGCTAATGATAATTGCGAAGATGCACAATTGGTCATACCTTCACAAGAACGACCAGAAATTCTTAAATCATATCACGATGAGAGTACTGCAGGACATTACGGTATAGAACGAACCATAGCCCGCATTGCTTGTAGATACTTTTGGCCGGGAATGCGCAGTGAAATTGCCAAATATGTGAGAAGCTGTATTGAGTGCCAACGTTTTAAAGCATCGAATATGAAACCTGCAGGTCTTTTACAAACAACTAGCAGCAAACAGAGATTTGAAGTCGTAGCCATTGACTTGTTTGGTCCTCTACCACAGTCTGAAGAAGGTTATCGATGGATTCTAATCGTCGAGGATGTAGCTAATCGTTGGATAGAAATCTTTAAACTCCAAGATGCAACTGCTGAAGTATGCGCTAAAATCCTTATCGATGAAATATTTTTACGTTTCGGCATACCTAGGCGCATAAAGTCTGATAACGGTGTACAGTTTGTATCAGCCATAATGCAGCAAGTATCATATTGTCTTGGCATACAACAACAGTTCACACCAGTTTATCACCCTGAAGCTAACCCTGTAGAACGCAAAAATAGGGATTTAAAAAGTCAACTGGCCATTTTGGTGCAGAATCAACACAATAATTGGCATCAGAGCTTAGCTGCTATACGCTTCGCTATGAATACCGCAAAATGCCAGAGCACTGGGTATAGCGCAGCATATCTGACCTTTGGTAGGGAACTGCGTACCTTAGACGACGTTGAACATGACGTCAGGACTGTAATCGAGTCGGAGAGTTTCATTCCCGAAATCACATCATACCTCAAAACGATTTCTAACGCCTTAGAAAATGCAAAGGAGACTGAGGCAAGAATCCAGGATAAAAACAAAGCTTATGTCGATAGACAAAAAAGACCACAGCCAAATTTTGACATCGGTACTAAAGTACTGGTAACAACACATATTTTGAGTAACACAGGTAAGGGCATCTCATCCAAGTTTGTGCCTAAGCGTGATGGCCCTTACCTCATCACGAAAAAGATTGGGTCATCCTCGTATGAAGTGTCATCGCCTGACAACTTGACGATTTCACTTGGCACCTACCATGCCTCAGCATTAACCTTGTATAAGGGTACCAATGGTGGGGAAGCCCCAACACCAGTTCATCCCATGAAGAGACGTGGTCGACCCAGGAAACCCTAATGATGAAGCCTAAAAGATGTTGCCGTACTGCTCGGGGCGAGATCCCGTACGCCAAAGGGGGAGACTGTAGCAGACCACCTTTACATTCTTATTTTATTATTCCTTGTGTTTATTTTTGTTACTTTGTATGTCTTATTTTATTCATTTATATTGCTTGTTTCGTTGATTTAGTAATCAATTGCATGATTACTTTATTATGTTTTGTACGTCACTAGCATGTGTAACTTTTTAACTACAACACTGCAATATGGGAAGTGTTCGTTTAAAGCTCTTTCGTTGTATGTTTAAAGCTCTCTTGATAATTTTTGAGATCATCGGTTGAGTAAAATCTCTTTCTTGCATGTATAAAAGCAGAGCAACAAACGAAGACTTTTCATTCCGTATTTGCAGGTTGGTTTGGATGGTCAACAGCCAAACAAGACTAGCATACAATCTTCGTGATGACGATAGTTGTCGTTGATTGTTGCTAGGTATGTGTGGCTGCTGAAATTAAAGTAGTGTTGGTCGCGATGGTGACTGCATTTACTTTGAAATTCTTTGACATTCATTCCGTATTTGCAGATTAAAACTGTGTAATTGTAAATTGAAAAGTGGAACATTTAATAATATATTTTATATGAGAAAACTATTTAAAATTTAAAACGAAGAAACTATTAAAAAATTAAATATTTTAAAGAAAATAAGAAAAATAATAAATTCTTTTAAAATAAACTATTATACTTTTTAATTTCGCACGATAAAAGCGTGGCCACGCTCATTCTGGTTAACTTTTTTGGGTTTTCAGATTTTTCTAGTTGGTTTCTCACGAAAACCTACTAGTGTATCAAATTTTACCTTATCAGCGCAACTTTTAATTTTATGCGCGTAGCTCCACCCCTCTAACTAAAGCTTTCTGGTTTTCAGGTTTGTCTAGTTGGTTCCGCACCTAAAACTTCTTTTATATCAAATTTCAACTCCTTAGCACAACTTTTAATTTTTAATTTTATGGGCATAACGCCGCCCACTTTTCCAAAATCAAGATTTTTTCGGAAAGTGGTTATTATTCGTGTCAAGTTTAATTACAAACGGATGAAAATGCCTACATATATAAATAGTATGTTATTTTTTCACCCCAATATTTCAAAAAACTTTCATTTGCATACTTTCAAACTTTGCAGATGAGGTAACATGATCTTATTCTAATTATCGCTTAAATTTCATAATAATACAGTTCTCGTGGTACCTTCATAGCGAACAGTCGATTAGCAGAATTCTTTCTTACATACCAAACAAACAAAAAATTATACAAAAAAATATTCGTAGTACATATTATTCGTTATAGGTACATACTGACTTTAATAAATAAGCTTTATTGCTTTGATAATATTTTTTACATAGTGGAAATAACAAATACAAAAAAAACATAAACAGTGACATTGAGGAATACTCTATAAGAGTACCTCAAAAACAGATAAACAATCTTAATTACAAAAAAAAAAAAACCGTAAACAAAATAAACACAAAAAGTGCCCTTGAGGAATACTCTATATGAGTGCCTCAAATACAAAAAATTATGAAGTGAGTTCTATCGGCAGAAATGCCTATTTTACTGTGAGTTCTGAAGCTCTTAATGAAAATAATAGAAATAATAAATCGAATGAAAGTGTTTTTTTTAACGGCAAAGCCAATTTTTCGTCCACGATCAACTTCGCTTTGTCCAATGCCAAATAGTGGTGATTCATTAACATTACAATTGCCTAGTACTTCTTCATATAAGTCAGTAATATCATACCCTTCAGGCTCGTATTCATCACTTAACAAAGTTATCACTACAGATAACAGTAGCTCAAAACCCAAGGTGCAAGTAGGTATGGACAGATATATAACGGTGGTAAGGCGTGGGCGAAGCCCGTGTTCTTCAAAAATTTTATCCGCTCCAAAGATGTCTAGGGATAACAGCGCATCCTCAACTAATCGCCAAATCCGTTTTAAAATTTTGCAAGACGAGAACGACAAACCCGATGTATCCTCGAATAAAACATCCTAGTCGCCACCAATTTACTTGAGAGAGAAAAATTCAAATGTCCTTATTAAAAAATTAGTTTCGGTCATTGGTGAAAATAAATTCCACATTGTCCCAATAAAACGTGGAAACATCAATGAAACGAAAACTCAAATTTATGACGAAAAGGATTTCCGCAAAATGGTTTCTGAATTTGAAACAAATAAAACAAGCTTCTACACATACCAGCTTAAGAGCGCAAAAGGCCTGCAGATCGTATTGAAGGGCATAGATTCTTATGTTGTCCCTGAAGAAATAAAAGATGCACTCGTCCTCCAGAGATTTAAGGTAAAAAATGTATCTAACATAATGAACAGAGAAAAGGTACCCGAACGCCTATTTCGTGTTGAACTGGAGCCGAATGATATACAGTTGAAAAAAACGAGACTCACCCTATTTATAGCCTAAAATACCTTTTATACAGAAAAATCACAGTTGAAGAGCCACATAAGCGTGCAGGTCCCGTGCATTGTCATAATTGCCAAAAATATGGTCATACAAAAGCTTACTGCAATTTACCTACAGTGTGTGTTATCTCCGGTGAATTACACGGTACTGCAAGTTGTACCAAACCAAAAGATCAAGGGGGAAAAAATGCAGTATTTGTGGAGGTAATCACACCGCTAACTACAGAGGATGTCCTGTGTGCTCTTTCGTCAAGCAGGCTATGGTGCAAAAACCTAAATTAGCTCCATCTCAATCAGCAAACGCTTACTCCGCCACTTTTGTGCAAATGAGCCAACCAGTTACTTCCTGTGTATCGTATGCCGATGCTGCTAAAACAAATTCTATTCCCACACAAAATGTTTCACCGCCAAATAATTCAACGAATGCAAATTCAAGCTTTAACTTTAGTCGCCTTCAAGCTACTATTGAGAATCTGGTGCTAACTATAAACAACTTTACAATAAATATGACTACCATGATGTAAGAAATGCTGAGAATGCAGAATACTCTGCTTCAAGCATTAATTAACAAGCCATTAATACGCTAACATAAAAATGAACTTGAGCACTTCCTTACGGAAAAAAATATTGATATAATGTTGGTCTCTGAGACTCATTTGACTTCTAGAAGCCTCTTTAAAATGAATGGCTACACTTTATATGATACAAAGAACCATAGAGGGAGAGCATGCGGTGGTTCAGCAATTCTAATAAAGTCAAGACTCAAGCACTATATTCTTGACAACATTTGTGAAGAACATCTACAAGCAACAAATATCTGCATTGAAAATTTCGTGATATCTTCAATTTACTCCCCTCCCAGATTTTCAAGCACTGAGGACCAATACGAGAAATTCTACAAATCTCTTGGACCTTGTTTCGTAGCAGCTGGCGACTACAATGCTAAGCATACGTTCTGGGGTTCGCGTCTTATTACGCCTAGAGGTAGGGCGTTGTCCAAAACAATTTCAAAAATGGGCTTGGATGTTATTTCGAGTGGGGAGCCTACTTACTGGCCTACTGACGTACGAAAAATTCCGGATGTTATAGATTTCGGCGTCATAAAAAGTATTTTTAGGGAATTAATTCACGTTGAAGCATCCCCAGATCTCTCGTCCGATCACTCTCCCACAATCGTTACAATCTGTAGCCCACTGAGAAGCGCTTTACCTCACCCATATGTCAAGATTATAAATCGTGTTAATTGGATGGGATTCAAAAAATATCTTAGTAGTCGTTGCATGGAAAATATTACGCTAAGAACACCCAATGATATTGAATCGAACATTGCAAATCTTAACGAGAATATAAAACAAGCTTTTGAACATGCCACTACCTCCCATCCGCATACTGGGTTCAATAAAATTTATTCTACAGACGTTGAACATCTCGTACGTGAAAAAAGAAGAGCTAGAAGGGAATGGCAACAGCACAGATCACCTCAACACAAAATCAGATTTAAAGACTCCAAGAGTTGCTTACATCTGAAAAAACTGCATCTTTTAAAAATTATCTGGAAGGCCTTGATGTCACACCAGCATCTAATTACTCTTTGTGGTGCGCTGCTAAAAACCTTAAAATACCCGTTGAGTTTAAGCCACCTCTGCGCACATCTACCGGAGGTTGGGCAAGAAGCGATACTGAAAAAGGTAACATATTTGCTGAGCATTTAAAATCCGTATTTACACCAAATACATGTACCGGTGATGCTGATTTGCGAAGTGTGTTGCTCTACCCCCTCGACCCTTAAAATTTACGACGTGTGATGTACAAAAACTAATTGCCGAACTCAACCCGAAAAAAGCTCCCGGTATGGATGGAATTAGTAACCAGATGCTGATTAAGTTACCTCGTACTGCAATTAGAATCCTGTTATTCATTTTTAATGCCATTTTACGACTGGAGTATTATCCAGACTGCTGGAAGCTTGCCAATTTTAAAATGATTCCAAAGCCAGGTAAAGATCTTACCAAGGCTGAGTCATATTGTCCAATAAGTTTGCTGTCCACTATTTCAAAACTCTTCGAAAAGCTGCTCATGACAAAATTGTCCCCAATTTTAACTGATAATGGGTGCATCCCGGACCATCAATTTGGTTTTAGAAGCCAGCATAGCACCATTGAGCAAACGCATAGATTGGTTCAATTTATCAGAAAAACATTTGAGGAAAAGAAGTATTGTTCTGCCCTGTTTATTGATGTTTCTCAGGCATTTGATAAAGTGTGGCATGAAGGCCTGGTTTTGAAATTGAAGATATACTTACCAATAAACATTCTAAATCTTTTGGAAAGTTACATTCTTGCACGGAAACTTACAGTTGTGGAAGGACACTTTATGGGTATGCCTGAAACTATCTCATCCGGTGTGCCACAGGGGAGTATACTGGGGCCATTTTTATATTTGATTTATACTTGTGATATGCCTGTGAGCAGTAGTATCCACACTTCTACATTTGCCGACGATACCGCCTGCCTTAGTATGCACGAAAAGCCTGATGAGGCATCCGAAAACTCCAGGAACACATTAGCCAGATGGAACTTTGGTAAACTTTTGGAAAATTAAGGTAAATGAACAAAAGTGTGTTCAAGTAACATTTACCTTACGAAGAGATACTTGTTCCCCCATTCGAATTAATAATCAAGTTGTTCCTCAACATTCACATGTGAAATATCTTGGTATACACCTCGATCGACGGCTTACATGGAAACATCACATTGACTATAAGTTAACTCAAATGAAACTAAAATTAACTCAGGTACATTGGCTGATTGGCAGAAATTCAACACTCAGCCTAGACTGCAAACTTTTAATATACAAGTCGATTTTAAAGCCAATATGGTGTTACGGTATCCAGTTATGGGGCACTGCTTCAGCTTCCAATGTAGGGAGAATTCAACGAAGACAAAACAAAATTTTAAGGTTAATAACATCTGCTCCATGGTACATTAAGAATTCAAATATACATCGTGATTTAAATATGCCACTAGTGACTGAAGAAATTGCAAAATACGCAGGCAAATATCTAAGAAAACTCAAGTCACATCCTAATCCGCTTGCTCGTAATATTTTGAACTTTACTGGACACATCCGCTTAAAAAAGAGAGATACAAGGGCTCTAATACTAAACACTCCGAATGAAGTTGCTTGACAAATTTTTTTTTGCTTATCACTACTTATGTATTATTAACAACTATCACTTAGTTATGTCTGGCATTGGTCGGGCCTATTATTTATATGTTAGATTTAAGATTTGAATACCTATTGTTAGTTCATATATGAAGATACAATAAATAAAAAACATGCATAAAAAAAATCATAATTATACGACTGCGGTGAACAAAGTTATGAGGAGGGCAAAAACAGCTCGAATGTCTTCGTGCATTGACCGAAACTTGGCCAGGCGCACGGCAATATATATTTCAAAAATAGCTGAATAAAATATTGTGTGCATAAAGAAAAAACACAACTATGTTAATCTCCAAGTTCCAGAGAAACTGGTTTTGTGATGCTTGTGATGAAATGAGTGAAGGGATCTCTGAAACTAACAATGAAATAATCAAAGTAGGTGATTTCAACAAGATTGGACAAAAAATTAAACGTTTAATAATGGGATAAAATCAACTACTCCCGACTTAATAGATTTACCCTGTTAATTGCTCTTAAAACATTGAATGAAAATTTTCCATATAAAAGAAATGGTAAAATACCCGTTTAAATAAGTTCCGATTAATTGACTCTAAAATAAAATCACTTTTCCGAAATCCCAAACAATTTAATTTTTTTTTTATGTTTATGATTTGGACGGGCTAAGGTTCGTAACACTTTTTAAGCCAAATTACATGTGATAATTGTTAATGAACAAATAACATCAAAGTTAGTTGTAAATATTCTGACAACACATAGTTGAACGGAACATCCAGCCGTTTTCGAAGGCCACTAAACCTTCATCATCAGCTTTCTTCTGTGTTGGTCCACTGTGTGTGGTGTCAGTTGATGTAGATTTCTGCTTTATATACGAAATGGAATACGTGAATTGTTTTGATTCATCATATTTCAACTTTGCTGCAACGTGTCTTGTAATGAAAGCCGAAATTTACCATCTCTAATTTACAACAGACTTACCATCGTCGTTTATTCTTTACTAATTATGCACATGTTAGTTAATTTGCTTATTTTTGTTCTACTGTAATTTGTAATTTTTTTTTTTTTTTTTTTGAGTTTTCTTTTGACTATATGGGCATATATGTATGAAATAATTTAATCATTGTGCATGATATATATATATATATATATATATATATATATATATATATATTTATTTATTATTTATATTAACTAGTACTTGACAATTTTAGCTTACCTAGATATATTTTCTATTAGAACGTAATGATGACCAACGATATTTTCCAACAACAATAAGTTGATAATAACGTTTTTCCTCCTTTGTAATATAATACGGACCAACAACTACATTATTTTCCTCATCATAACCAAATACGTTTACGCTGATTCCGCTGTTCCGCTTCTCAAATATTTTAATATCTTTTAAAGATATTGGAAATATTAAATTCTTAAAATCTAACGTTGCACCGTTTTGGATACAAATGATGTCAGCAGTTATGTCATGAATATTGTATGAGCTACATCGCTGTTTACTCTTTATTTGAGAAGTATCCACTGCGGCGATTAGACACCACTTGAAACAATATTGATCGGTGTTTTCGACATTGATGCAAGCTTTTCTTTTTTGAAGTTTTTCTGGTAAACTCATCCAGTTTGCTCCTTTAACTAGAGAAGCCTTATTAATACTTAGCTCTGCTCGGACTATGCGTATCAAAGTCCAACCAGAGTCCTTCTCTTGGCATTCAGAAATTTTTTTTTAATCCATGTATTTATTTATTGTATCTTCAAATATGAACTAACAATAAGTATTCAAATCTTAAATCTAAAATATAATTATTAGGACCGACCACTGTCGGACATAATCTTGTTATTAGTTATAAATAATACATAAGTAGTGATAATCCAAAAAAGAAAAAAATGTATAAAAAGTATAAAAAAGTATTTTCACGAAATCCCATCTGGAGTGTTGAGTAATAAAGCCCTTGTGTCCTTTTTTTAAGCGGATGTGTCCAGTAAAGTTCAAAATATTACCAGCAAGCGGATTAGGATGTGACTCGAGTTTTGTTAAATATTTGCCTGCATATTTTGCAATTTCTTCAATCACTAGTGGCATATTTAAATCACGATGGATATTGGAATTTTTGATGTACCATCGAGCCGATGTTATTAACCGTAAAATTTTGTTTTGCCTTCGTGGATTCTCTCTACATTGGAAGGTGAAGAAGTGCCCCATAACTGGATACCGTAACACAATATTGGCTTCAAAAGCGACTTGTATATTAAAAGTTTACAGTCCAGGCTAATTGTTGAATTTCTGCTAATCAACCAGTATATTTGAGATAACTTAAGTTTCATCTGAGTTAGCTTAAAGTCAACATGATGTTTCCAAGTAAGCCTTCGATCAAGGTGTATACCAAGGTATTTCACTTGGGAATGTTTTGATTATTGATTCGAATTGGGGAACAATTATCTCTTCTTAGGGTAAACGTTATATGGACACACTTTTATTCATTTACCTTAATTCTCCATAAGTTCAACCACATTTCCAATTGTGTAATATGTTCTTGTAGATATCGGGACGCCTCGTGAGGGTTTTCATGCATACTCAGGCAGGCTGTATCATCGGCAAACGTAGATATATGGATATTGCCGCTCAAAGGCATATCACAAGTATAGATCAAATACAAAACAGGCCCCAGTATGCTACCCTGTGGTACACCGGATGATATAGATTCGGGCACACTCAAGAATTCTCCTTCCACAACCGTGAACATCCGGGTAGTAATGTAACTTTCTAATAAATTCACTAAATTTATTGGTAGATATGAATTTAATTTTAAAATTAGGCCTTCATGCCACACTTTATCAAATGCCTGAGAAACGTCAATAAACAGGGCAGAACAATACTTCTTTTCCTCAAATGTTTTTCTTATAAATTGCACCAATCTATGAGTTTGTTCAATGGTGCTATGCTGACTTCTAAAACCAAATTGATGGTCTGGGATGCACCCACTATCAGTTAAAATTGGGAAAAGTTTTGTCATAAGCAGCTTTTCGAATAGTTTTGACATAGTTGGCAGCAAACTTATTGGCCTATATGACTCAGCTTTAGTAAGATCTTTGCCCGGCTTAGGAATCATTTTGATTTTTGCAAGCTTCCAAAATTGTGGATAATACTCTAGTCGTAATATGGCATTAGAAATAAACAGCAAGATTCTTATTGCAATATGCGGCAAGTTCATCAGCATCTTGTTACTAATTCCATCAATACCTGTTGCTTTCTTTGGCTTGAGTTCAGCAATTACTTTATGTAAATCACGCATCTTAAACTTTAAGGCTCGAGGGGGTAGAGCAACTACACTCGGCAAATCAGCAACACCAGTACATGTACTTGGGGTAAATACGGATTTTAAATGCTCAGCAAATATGTTACCATTTTCAGTATCGCTTCTTGCCCATCCTCCGGTAGATGTGCGCAGAGGTGGCTTAAACTCAACGGGTGTTTTAAGCTTTCCAGCAGCGCGCCACAAAGAGTAATTAGATGTTGGTGTGACATCAAGACCTTCCAAATAATTTTTAAGAGATGCAGTTTTTCCAGATGCAAGCAACTCTTGAAGTCGTTTAGTGCACTCTTTAAATCTGATTTTGTGTTGAGGTGATCTCTGCTGTTGCCATTCTCTTCTAGCTCTTCTTTTTTCACATACGAGATGTTCAATATCCCTGGAATAAATTTTATTAATTTATTTTATTTTATTATTTACTGTGAGTTCTGAAGCTCTCAATGAAAATAATAGAAATAATAAATCTAATGAAAGTATTTTTTTAACGGCAAATCCAATTTTTCGTCAGCGATAAACTTCGCCTTGTCCAATGCCAAATAGTGATTCATTAACATTACAGTTGCCTAGTACTTCTTCATATAAGTCAGTAATATCATCCATTTCAGGCTCGTGTTCATCACTTAATAAAGTTATCACTACAGACAACAGTAGCTTAAAACCCAAGGTACAAGTTGGAATGGACAGATACATAACCGTGGTAAAGCGTGGGCGAAGTCCGAATTCTTCAAAAATTTCATCTGCTCCAAAGAGGTCTAGGAATAATAGCGCATCATTTACCCATTGTCAAAATCGTTTTTCATTATTGCAAGTCCCCGACGACAAGCACGCTGCATCATCGCAAAAGTATTTTAAGCCACCACCTATATATTTTTTTATTTTTTTTTTGTAATACATTAATTTATTTATTGTATCTTCAATTATGAACTATCAATAAGTATTCAAATCTAAAATATAAGTATTAGGCCCGACCACTGTCGCACATAAACTAAGGGATAGTTATAAATAATACATAAGTAGTGATAATCAAAAAAAAAAGAGAAAAAAAAATACTTTCAAGCAATCCCATCTGGAGTGTTGAGTAAAAGAGCCCTTGTGTCCTTCTTTTTCAAGCGAATGTGGCCAGTAAAATTCAAGATGTTACGAGCAAGCGGATTAGGATGTGACTCGAGTTTTGTTAAATATTTGCCTGCGTATTTTGCTATTTCTTCAATCACTAGTGGCATATTGAAATCACGATGTATATTTGAGTTTTTTATGTACCATGGAGCCGATGTTATCAAACTTAAAATTTTGTTTTGCCTTTGTTGGATTCTCTCGACGTTAGAAGCTGAAGCAGTGCCCCATAACTGAATTCCGTAGCACCATATTGGCTTCAAGAGCGACTTGCATAATAAAAGTTTGCAGTCTAGGCTGAGTGTTCAGTTTCTACCAATCAGCCAATATATCTGAGTTAGTTTAAGTTTCATTTGAATTAGCTTAGAGTCAATATGGTGTTTCCATGTAAGTCGTCGATTCAAGGTGTATACCAAGGTATTTTACATGTGAATGCTGAGGAACAACTTGATTGTTGATTCGAATTGGGGAACAAGTATCTCTTCGCAGGGTAAATGTTACCTGAACACACTTTTTCCCGTTTACCTTAATTCTCCATAATTTTAACCAAAGTTCCAGTTGTGTAATATGTTCTTGTAGATATCGGGAAGCCTCATGAGGATTTTCGTGCATACTTAGGCAGGCTGTATCATCGGCAAACGTAGATGTATGGATATTGCTGCTCAAAGGCATATCACAAGTATAAATTAAATACAAAACTGGCCCCAGTATGCTCCCCTGTGGCACAGCGGATGATATAGTTTTGGGGCACACTCATGAATTCTCCTTCCACAACCGTGAACTTCCGGGTAGTAATGTAACTTTCTAATAAATTCACCAAATTAATTGGTAGATATGATTTTAATTTTAAAATTAGGCCTTCATGCCACACTTTATCAAATGCCTGCGAAACGTCAATAAACAGGGCAGAACAGTACTTCTTTTCTTCAAATGTTCTTCTTATACATTGAACCAATCTATGCGTTTGTTCTGACTTCTAAAACCAAATTGATGGTCTGGGGTGCACCCACTACCAATTAGAATTGGGGACAATTTTGACATGAGCAGTTTTTCGAAAAGTTTTAACATTGTTGATAGCAGACTTATTGGCCGGTATGATTCTGCTTTGGTAAGATCTTTGCCCGGCTTTGGAATCATTTTAACTTTGGCAAGCTTCCAGCTGTGGGGATAATACTCTAGTCGTAAAATGGCATTAAAAATTAATAACATGATTCTAAATGCAATACGAGGCAATTTTATTATCATTTGGTTACTAATTCCATCAATACCTGGAGCTTTCTTCGGATTGAGTTCAGCAATTAGATTTTGTACATCACACATTTTAAATTTTATGGGTTGAGGGGGTAGCGCAACTACTCTCGGGAAATCAACAACACCAGTACATGTGTTTGGGGTAAATACGGATTTTAAATGCTTTGCAAACAAGTTACCTTTTTCAATATCACTCCTGGCCCAAACTCCGGTAGAACTGCGCAGAGGTGGTTTAAACTCAACGGGTGTTTTAATTTTTTTCGCAGCGCGCCACAAGGAGTAATTAGATGCTGGTGTTACGTCGAGATTTTCCAGATAGTTTTTAAGAGATGCAGTTTTTTCATATGCAAGCAGTTCTTGGAGTCTTTTAGTTCACTCTTTTAATTTAATTTTATTTTGGGGTGATCTGTGCTGTTGCAGTTCTCTTCTAGCTCTTCTTTTTGCACATACGAGATGTTCAATATCTGTAGAATATATTCTGTTAAACCCAGTCTGCGGATGGGAGGAAGTGGCATGTTCAGCTGCCTGCTTAATATTTTCGTTAAGATTGGCAATCTTAGATTCAATATCATAATAAGTTCTTAGCTTAATGTTTTCAGTGCAATGACTACTAAGATATTTTTTGAATCGCAGCCAATTAACACGACTGACCATTTTCACATATGGGTGAGGTAGAGCACTTCTCAGTGGGCTACAGATTGTAACGATCGTGGGAGAGTGATCGGACGATAGATCTAGGGAAGCTTCGACGTGAATTAATTCCCTAGAAATATTTTTCATGACGCCAAAATCTATAATATCCGGAATTTTATGTATGTCAGTAGGCCAGTAAGTGGGCTCCCCACTCGAAATGACGTCCAAGCCCATTTTTTAAATTGTATTGAACAACGCTCGTCCTCTAGGTGTGATAAGACGTGAACCCCAGAAAGTATGTTTTGCATTATAGTCTCCTGCTGCTACGAAACAAGGGCCAAGAGATTTGTAGAAATCCTCGTATTGATCCTCAGTAATTGCGAATCTAGGAGGGGAGTAAATTGATGATATGACAAAATTTGTGCAAAAATGTTCGATACAAATATTCGTTGCTTGTAGATGTTCTTCACAAATGTTGTCAAGAATATAATGCTTGAGTCTTGACTTTATTAAAATAGCTAATCCCCCGCAAGCTCTTCCTCTTGGGTCCTTTGAATCATATAAAATGTAGCCATTAATTTTAAATAGACTTCTTGAAGTCAAATGAGTCTCAGAAACCAACATTATATCAATATTTTTTTCCGTGAGGAAGTGCTCAAGTTCATTTTTATGTTGGCGAATGCCGTTTGCGTTCCAGAAACATATTTTAAGGTGTTCATGGCTTGTTAACTAATGCTTGAAGCAGTGTAGACTGCATTCGTAGCATTTCTTGCATCATGCTAGTCATATTTGTTGTAAAATTATTTATAGTCAGCACTAGATTCTCAATAGTAGCTTCAAGGCGACTAAAATTAAAGCTTGAGTTTGCATTCGTTGAATTATTTTGAGGCGGAATATTTTGTGTGGGAATATAACTAGTCTTAGCTGCATCGGCATACGATACACGTGAAGTGACAGGTTGGCTCATTTGAGCAAAAGTGGCGGAGTAAGCGTTTGCTGTTTGTGCTGGAGCTAATTTAGGTTTTTGCGCCATAGTCTGTTTAACGAAAGAATAGACAGGACATCCTCTGTAGTTAGCGGTGTGATTACCTCCACAATTACTACATTTTTCTCTGCTAGATCCTTAGGTTTGGTACAACCAGCAGTACCGTGCAATTCACCGCAGATAACACAAACTGAAGGTAACTTGCAGTAAGTTTTTGTGTGACCATATTCTTGACAATTATGGCACTGTACGGGTCCAGAACGCTTGTGTGGTTCTTCAACTGTTATTTTTCGATATAAGAGATATTTCAAATTATAAATTGGATGAGTCTCGCTTTTTTTCAATTTTATATCGTTTGGCTCAAGTTCGACGCGAAATAGAGGTTGAGGAATCTTCTCCCTATTTATTATGTTAGATACATTTTTTACCTTAAATCCCTGGAGGACGAGTGCATCTTTTATTTCTTCGGGAGCAACATAGGAATCGATGCCCTTTAATACGATCTGCAGGCCTTTAGCACTTTTAAGCTGATATGTGTAGAAACTTTTCTTACTTTTTTCAAATTCAGTAATCAGTTTGCGAAAATCTTTTTCTTCATAAATTTGAATTTTGGTTTCATCAATGTTACCACGTTTTATTGGAACGATGTGAAATTTATTCTCACCAATGACTGAAATTAAATTTTTTATAAGAGCGTTTGAATTTTTTTCTCTCAAATAGATTGGAGGCGGCTTGGATGTTTTGTTCGTAGATACATCGGGTTCGTTGTTGTTAACTTGTAATATTTGAAAACGATTTTGGCGGTTAATAGAGGATACGCTGTTATCCCTAGACATTTTTGGAGCAGATGCAATTTTCGAAGACTATGGGCATCGTCCGCGCTTTACCACTGTAATATATCTGTCCATTCCCACTTGGAAGCCTGAAGCGGATGATATCGCTGAGTTAAATGTAGAAGCACTAGGCAACGGTAATGTTAACGAATCACTGGTTGGCATTGGACAAAGCGAAGTTGATCGCTGACGAAAAAATTGGCCTCGCCGTTAAAAAAAGTCTACTATCAGATTTCTTATTTAATTTGTTATCATTAAGAGCTCTCAGTAAGTCTATCATTAGATTTTTTATTTTTATTATTTTCATTAAGAGCTTCAGAACTCACAGTAAAATAGGCATTTCTGCCATTAGAACTCACTTCACAGTTATTTGTTTTTGAGGTACTCATATAGAGTATTCCTCAAGGGCACTTTTGTTTGTTTGTTTGTTTTTTTTTTTTGATTACGGTTTTTTGTTTTTGTTAATTATGACTATGTAAAAAATATTAGCAATGCAAATAAAGCTAACAATAACAATATGTATTCCGAATATTTTTTCGTACAAATTTTTTTTTTGTTTAGTATGAAATAAAACCTCCGCTAAATCGACTGTTCACTATGAATGTACAACGAGAATCTTGAGAGAAAAAAATTTTAACACCCTCATTAAAAAATTAGTATCGGCCATTGGTAAAAACGCATTTCATGTTAATCCAATAAAGCGTGGTAACATTGATGAAGCTAAAATTCAAATATACGAAGAAAATGATTTCTGCAAAATAGTGACTGAATTCGAAAAAAATAAAACAAGTTTTTATACGTACCAGCTTAAGAGTGCCAAAGGTATGCAGATCGTATTGAAGGGTATTGACTCTTATGTTAATCCCGAAGAAGTAACAGATGCACTCATGATACAAGTATTTAAGGTAAAAAATGTTACCAACATAATCAATAGGGAGAAGATCCCCCAGCCTCTATTTCGTGTTGAATTGGAGCCGAATGATATACAGCTGAAAAAAAACGAGACACATCCAATTTATAGCCTAAAATACCTCTTATACCGAAAAATCACAGTTGAAGAGCCACATAAGCGATCAGGTCCCGTGCAGTGCCATAATTGCCAAGAGTATGGCCACACAAAAACATATTGTAAATTACCCACTGTGTGCGGCGAAGTACACGGTACTGCTAGTTGCAATAAGTCAAAAGATAGAAGTGATATAAAATGCAGTAATTGTGGAGGTAATCACACCGCTAACTACAGAGGTTGTCCTGCGTACTCTTTTGTCAAACAGACTATGGTGCAAAAACCCAAATTAGCTCCATCTCAATCAGCAAACGCTTACTCCGCCACTTTTGTGCAAATGATCCAACCAGTTACTTCCCGTGTATCGTATGCCGATGCTGCTAAAACAAATTCTATTCCCCCACAAAATGTTCCACCTCCAAATAATTCAACGAATGCAAACTCAAGCTTTAACTTTACTCGCCTTGAAGCTACTATTGAAAATTTGGTGCAAACTATAAATAATTTTACAACAAATATGACTACCATGTTGCAAGAAATGCTGAGAATGCAGAATACTCTGCTTCAAGCATTAATTAATAAGCCATGAACACGTTAAAAATATGTTTCTGGAACGCAAACGGCATTCGCCAACATAAAAATGAACTTGAGCACTTCCTTACAGAAAAAAATATTGATATAATGTTGGTCTCTGAGACACATTTGACTTCTAGAAGCTTTTTCAAAATAAATGGCTACACTATGCATGATACAAAGGACCCTAGAGGGAGAGCATGCGGTGGATCTGCAATTCTAATTAAGTCAAGACTCAAGCAGTATATCCTTGACAACGTTAGTGAAGAATATATGCAAGCTACGAATATTTTTGTAGAAAATTTTTGTTCTAATTCCGTGATATCATCAATTTACTCACCTCCCAGATTTTCAGTTACCGAAGTATGAGAAGTTGTACAAATCGCTTGGATCTTGTTTCGTGGCAGCTGGAGACTACAATGCAAATCATACGTACTGGGGGTCGCGCCTTGTAACACGTAGAGGTCGAGCTTTGTTTAATACAATTTCAAAAATTTGCTTAGATGTTATTTCGAGTGGGGAGCCCACTTATTGGCCTACTGACGTACGAAAAATTCCGGATGTTATTGATTTTGGCGTAATGAAAAATATTTCTAGGAATTTAATTAATGTTGAAACTTCTCTAGATCTCTCCTCATATCACTCCCCCACTATCGTTACAATTTGTAATCCACTAAGAAGTGACTTACCTCACCCATATATGAAGATGACCAATCGTGTTAATCATTGCACGGAAAATATTGCGTTAAGAACGCCCAATGACATTGAAACTAACATTCAGACATTTTATTTTGAATTTCTGAAATTTGGTTAGAAAATACTTCATATATTTCATCTCCTCTGGTCAACAAATGCATTTTAGCTCTATAATGAATAATATTGAACTCCAATTCCTCTCCCACAATTTTTACATATTCTGCCACAATACTCACATTAAATTTTATTACATTGTGGCTTAGTAAATGACTTTCAAGCATCTCTATGAAAATTGATTCATTTTCACCAATGAAATCTTCTAGTAAAAGTTCATCTCTTTTATCATTTAATCCATACGTTACAATATTATTTTCGAACGCTTTGCTTATGGTATAAAATTTCATATTATCTTCATGTCTCCCTGTAGTTTCTTCATCAATGCTGGTATTATTTATTAAATTAAGCATCCGCTCCTTGTAGTTCTCGTTGTTGTTGTTTTGTTGTGGTTGATATTGTAGTTGTTGATGTTCAGAAGTATTTGTGAGCCATTGCATGGTGGTAGAGGGTTCTTGCCAATACATTTGTTTTTGTTGCTGTTGTAGTTGATATTGCAATTGTTGGTCAGTATTTGGGTACCATTACATGGCCGTAGCAGTTTGCTCAGAATACATTTGTAATTGTTGTTGTTGAGGATATTGGTATTGTTGTTGTTGTTCAGGATATTGATATTGTTGTTGTTGAGGATATTGATATTGTTGCTGTTGTTGAGGATATTGTTGTTGTTGTTGTTGAGGATATTGATATTGTTGTTGTTGTTGTTGTTGTTGTTGTTGTTGTTGAGGATATAGATATTGTTGCTGTTGTTGAGGATATTGATGTTGTTGCTCTTGTTGTTGAGGATATCGATATTGTTTCTATTGTTGAGGATATATATATTGGTCCTCTAAATCATGATTTTGGATATGATCCAAGAAACACTTGGTATTTGTATACCTTATTGCAGATATTACATTTATATACCGAATCCATTTTAATAATTTATAGAATGTATTGATAATATATATTTCTCTTCAAACTATTTAAACATAGGAAATAAGAAAATCAAACTAAATAGAACCAACAACAAAAAACATTCATAGATTTCCCACAAGCATATATAAGGTCTTCTAAAATAGCCTCCCATGGTCACCAGCTAAAAAGAAAATAAAAAAAATGCTGCAACCACTTGACAAACAAACAAAAATCACACTTCAATTTAAAATTAAAACAAAAACATACGTACAAAGCATGCGTGCCAACGAAAATAAACTACGAATATGTACATCAAACTATCCTTATCTCACACTTATGCTCCCATAACAAAACAAACAAAATTACAATTCAGTTCAAAATTAAAACAAAAATCTAAAACATACATACAAGTTTGCGCGCCAACATAATAAACTACGAGTATGTAAATCAACCGACCGACATCTAACCATTTTGATCTCACACTTATGCTCACAGAACAAAACAAAACATCACATACATATACATCTACAAACCATCGAGTACCCTCGTCACTTCACACCTTTGACCTTATTTTAAAATTTTCCCATAAATTACAAAATTTTTGACTTTAATTACCCAAAATATGACCAAATTGTCATAGAACCGGCAGTATCTAACTACTCTGTAATTAACAAATGACAAAATTAATAGTGATATTATCTATTATTAAAAACAAACTAGTTTTATTCCTAATGAACCTAATCAAGTGAGCCAAAATTTACATGTGTTATACATTATTATTATTATTACAAAATTTTTGACTTTAATTACCCAAAATATGACCAAATTGTCATAGAACCGGCAGTATCTAACTACTCTGTAATTAACAAATGACAAAATTAATAGTGATATTATCTATTATTAAAAACAAACTAGTTTTATTTATTATATTATGAACCTAATCAAGTGAGCCAAAATTTACATGTGTTACAGTGTTCTTTAAGCAAACAAATTCAGAAAAAGTTTAATGCACCGTTAGCTCTTTGTTTTATATATTTCGAGCATTTAAAATGTCTTTCTATTCCATCTCAAATAAATTATAATCTTAAAGTTTATATTAAGAATAACTCAAATGAAAATGCAAAAACTTATGTACCTATTCAAGTGTATGTACATATAATAAACTTTTTCACAAAAGGACAGAGTAATACTTTGCAAAAGTTGTTCATGTATATTTCAACTTAATACTTTTATATCTATTCTTACAAAATTTTACGCTAAATTTTGAACGGTGTACCACGCTTTATCAGAAAATGTAACAAATCGGGCAATACATTTTATTATTAAATGAGATTTGCACTCTATTTTTTATAACCATAATGTATTCAAATAGCAAAATTTTCATTTCATATTATAGAAAATTAACTGAAGCACAGCGGAAGCAGCAAAATAGTCTGATATTGTTTAGCATTAAGGATAAGGATTTATTTGGAATGACCAACCAATATATTGCCGAGTGTTACATAACATTTGCTGACTTATTGGGCCACGAGAACGAACAAATTCATATGGAGTTGTCGAGACCAGAATACACAGGTATGTAAGAAAACAGGATATTTACAGACGGTTGCCAGATTTTACAATATTGTCAGATCTGGCAATGTGGTGAAAATTAAAAATTACTAGCAGAAGGTATTTTGTCAGTTCACACGGCTTAATAATATTTGTCAGAAAATCTACAGTTTATTGCTAGGCGAGTGTACGACAATACATTTATCTGACAAAATCGTCAACCAAAAAAGTGATAGTTGACACGGTTGTCATAAACAAGAATTGTCAGATCTGTTGTCATGTGCTGTCAGACTCAAAGCATTTGTTGAAAATTACACTGTTCTGCAAAAAATAAATAAATAAAAAAAGTTGGAAGCAAGAAATTCAATATGTAATTTTAATGGACTTTAATGTGCGGAATCCAATTTTATTCACAGACTGATTCCAGCACGTCTAGTTTTTGAGATTTTCTATTTACATAAAATACTGATATTGAAGAATTAAATCGTATCCATTATGATGAAAGTAAAAAATCTTACACATAAATGACTTCTTTGATACAAATTAAATTAACCAAGTAAAGCCTACAGTACACGGCATGTAAAAATACACATGCACATGTGGCTCTGACGTAATTTTGACGTGAGTAATATATTCGGCTGTGCCGAATCTGATATACCTTTTCCCAAAGTGTGTTTATGTAGTATAGACTCTAGATTAAAAATAATACTGTGACGACAATGATGGAACAAATTACTGATAATTATGCAGTTGCCTGGTATAGAGATACATACATAAGCACATATATATTAGAGCACTGCAATGAATACTCGAGCAATGTGCACGAGTAATCCACTCTCAGTAATTTTCTCTTTTGCTTATATGAATTTTATTGAACTGAAATCACATGGGCATGCTCATGGAGTTGCTCGCGCAACTCAACTAATAGATATGCAGGTACATATGTATTTATTTTGTAAAAAAATTAATAATTTTTTGCTCTAGTGCAATTTTTAGTAAGTGACCTCTCGGTATTTTTCGATTAAATATTTTTTTTGATATTAGCAATAGGTTGAATATCCATGCCTTACTTTTTCAACCTCGTATCCTAAAAAATACAAGTTTTCAGGAGAGCAAACAAGAAAAGGTTCATCTCTTTATACTTCGGTGTTTGTGTAAAAGTTCATATGCATTTATTAAGGATATGATTACATCTACATACGTATGTATATTAGTAGTAATAATACAATAATCTTTTTATACCCTTTACCAAAAAATGGTAAAAGGTTATATATAGGTTTGTCATTCCGTTTGTAATTTCTACAATATTAATAAGAGACACATAAGGTATATATATTCTGGATCCTTATGCATAGGGAAGACGAACAAGCGATGTCCGTCTGTCCGTCTGTCTGTAGGTGAAATCGGTTTTCCCAAGCTCCCAGAACAGCTAGAGACTTCGTTCTTGGACTGGTGTGTCAGAAATTTTCCGAAACATTTTGCTATTGAAAATCAGCAAAATCGGGCAGACCGTTTCAGAGCTGGAAAACTCAAACTATATTTTCCCATAGAAAATAACTACCGAAAAAATTTTTGTTTTATTACTTTTTTATTAAATTAACTTATTTTATACTTCGGTATGAATAAAATTGGTATTTACTATTAAAAAAAAATTTTAAAAATTTAACAAAATAAAAAAACGTTTCCAGGGTTGGAAAACTTTAACTTTTTTCCTCATAATTAAACATATTTCATGTTTTAGGAAGAAGGCTATTTTCTCAGGAACGGCAAAAGCTACGGGTCTGAAATTTGGACAGTGTATGTAGAACTTTGGTCGCTACAACAACAAATGTATAAAAATTAAATATTAAAGGGTGGGCCAAAACGAGTGACGAACACTTTTAAAATCCCATGTAATACAATTATATGTAGATATGTATATTGGACACTTGAAATTTTTAAAATTAGTGTATTTTTATATAGGCTACAACAATTAACACTAAAATTAAAAAAATTTTAATTAGAGGGTGGTCCATCAGTTAATGAAATTTTGACTATGTAATTTTGACAAATTGCTATATCTTGGAAACCATAAGAGATAAACTCTTGAAATTTTCAAAAACGGTCAAACTAAAAAATCCAAAAATTATATAAACGAAAAAAATCGCCAAAATGAAAAAAAAGCTAAAATTAAAAAAAAACGCCAAAAACGGAAAAAACTTGCCAAAACGAGAAAAACGTGTCAAAACTAAAAATAAATTTCCACAATGACAAAAAACGCCAAAGATCGCAAAAATCGCCAAAACAAAAAAATGCTTATATGAACAAAAATCGCCAAAAATTCAAAAAAATCGCCTAAATGAAAAAAAGTCGCCAAAATCAAAAAAAATCCCCAAAACGAAAATAAATCACCAAAATTGGAAAAAACCGCCAAACACCGAAAAAAATCGCCAAAACAAAAAAAAATTGCCTATATAAAAAAAAATCTCAGAAAATTTTAAAAAATCGCCAAAAATTTAAAAAATTGCTTATATGAAAAAAATCGGCAAAATCAAAAAAATTGCCAAAACGAAAAAAAATCGCGAAAATTAAAAAAAACCCCAAAAATTGGAAAAAATCGCCAAAACCAGAAAAAAAGTGTTTAATCAAAAAAAATTCCCACAATGACAAAAATCCGCAAAAACAAAATTCTTATATGAACAAAAATCATCAAAAATTAAAAAAAATCGCCTAAATGAAAAAAAATCGCCAAAATCAAAAAATTCGCCAAAACGAAAATAAATCGCCAGAATTAAAAAAAAAAACGCCAAAAACCGAAAAAAATCGCCAAAACAAAAAAATTGCCTATATGAAAAAAAATCGCCAAAAATTAAAAAAATCGCTTAAATGAAAAAAATCGTCAAAATCAAAAAAAGCCGCCAAAACGAAAAAAAATCGCCAAAATTAAAAAAACGCCAAAAACCGAAAAAAACCGCCAAAACGAGAAAAAAGTGTCAAAACTAAAAAAATGCCAAAAAGAAATAAAAACGCCAAAAACCGAAAAAGTCGCCAGAACAAAAAAAATTGCCTATATGAAAAAAAATCGACAAAAAATATAAAAATCGCCTAAATGAAAAACAAATTGTCAGAATCAAAAAAATTGCCAGAAATAAAAAAAATTGCCAAAATTAAAAAACAAAACGCCAAAAACCGAAAAAAGTCGCCAAAACGAGAAAAAAAGTGTCAAAACTAAAAATATTGCCACAAAAGAATAAAAAAATTATATATATAAACAATAAAAAATCGCCTAAATGAAAAAAAAATCGTCAAAATCAAAAAAAATCGCCATAACCACAATAAAAAAAAAATCGACAAAACTAAAAAAATCAGCAAATTATATAAATCGCCAAAATTTAAAAAGCAGCAAATTAAACATAATGCCAAAAACCTAAAAATTGCACTAGAGTAAAAAGTATGATTTTTTTCACAAAATTAATATATACCTACATATCTCTGTGCTTATGTATGTATCTCTATACTACATAAACGCACTTTGGTAAAGGGTATATAAGATTCGGCACAGCCGAATATAGCACTTTGACTTGTTTAGTTTAATTATGAAGCGCATTTATTGATATACGAGTTTGCTGCATTAAGAGTAATTTCAATTCTTGATACTTGTTGAATAAATTACTCGTTTCTTGCACTCATAACAAATAATAATAAATAAAATTAAAATTAATAAATAAAATTATCCAATGAAAACAATATTTAATATCCCACTTGACCTCAGATTTGCTAAAAACAAATGATAACTAAAACGAAGAAACTTCGCAAATAAAAAAAACGAATGTTCACCTAAAACCCTAAAAAATAGCTTTAGTATTGTATCTTCATACCAAGTAAAATAACTTGTTTTATTCAATAATCTTTGATTTTACAAAATTTTTAAACATACCATTGCAAAAGGTGTATATTGCGGTATTATGTAAAAGTTTATTCCTAAAGAATGTTTTCGAATTTGTTCTTGACTGTACTTTAGCGATTAATTTTATTTCCATCTCCATTTACTAAAAATAAATTTAGTAATGTAAACTCTGACTTGCGCACGAAGTGTTCCGTACAGACACTAGGTATGTAATACTATATAAAATTATGCCTATATAAAATATATGTAGTTTTAGCATTTTTTTCGTTTTTAGGGTTTTTCGGTTTTAAGCGTTTTTTAATAGGGTTTTTTTAGTTTTCGCGTTTTTTGCGTTTTTGGTGTTCTGTTTCTTGGTGATTTTTTAGTTAAGGTATTGTTTTCTCGTTTTAGGGGTTTTTTAGGTTTTTGGCTTTTTGTTAATATGGCGATTTTTTAGTTTTGGTGCTTTTTTCTCGTTTTAGTGATTTTTAAAGTTTTTAACGTTTATATATATAATGGCGATTTTGTTTTATTTTTTTTTAATACATTTATTTATTTATTGTATCTTCAATTATGAACTATCAATAAGTATTCAAATCTTAAATCTAAAATATAAGTATTAGGCCCGATCACTGTCGGACATAAACTTAGTGATAGTTATAAATAATACATAAGTAGTGATAATCAAAAAAAAAAAAAAGAGAAAAAAAAATATTTTCAATCAATCCCATATGGAGTGTTGAGTAAAAGAGCCCTTGTGTCCTTCTTTTTCAAGCCAATGTGGCCAGTAAAATTCAAGATTTTACGAGCAAGCGGATTAGGATGTGACTCGAGTTTTGTTAAATATTTGCCTGCGTATTTTGCTATTTCTTCAATCACTAGTGGCATATTCAAATCACGATGTATATTTGAGTTTGTACATTCATAGTGAACAGTCAATTTAGCGGAGTTTTTATTTCATACTAAACAAAAAAAAATTGTACGAAAAATATTCGGAATACATATTGTTATTGTTAGCTTTATTTGCATTGCTAATATTTTTTACATAGTCATAATTAACAAAAACAAAAAAACCGTAATAAAAAAAAACAAACAAACAAACAAAAGTGCCCTTGAGGAATACTCTATATGAGTACCTCAAAAACAAATAACTGTGAAGTGAGTTCTAATGGCAGAAATGCCTATTTTACTGTGAGTTCTGAAGCTCTTAATGAAAATAATAAAAATAAAAAATCTAATGATAGACTTACTGAGAGCTCTGAAGCTCTTAATGATAATAAATTAAATAAGAAATCTGATAGTAGACTTTTTTTAACGGCGAGGCCACTTTTTCGTCAGCGATCAACTTCGCTTTGTCCAATGCCAACTAGTGATTCGTTAACATTACCGTTGCCTAGTACTTCTACATTTAACTCAGCGATATCATCCGCCTCGGGCTCGTGGTCATCACTTAACCAAGTTTTTACTGAAGTTAAGATCAGCCCAAAACCCAAGGTCCAAGTGGGAATGGACAGATATATTACAGTGGTAAAGCGCGGACGAAGCCCAAAGTCTTCGAAAATTTCATCTGCTCCAAAAATGTCTAGGGATAACAGCGCATCCTCTATTAACCGCCAAAATCGTTTTCAAATATTACAAGTTAACAACAACGAACCCGATGTATCTACGAACAAAACATCCAAGATCGTATTAAAGGGCATCGATTCCTATGTTGCTCCCGAAGAAATAAAAGATGCACTCGTCCTCCAGGGATTTAAGGTAAAAAATGTATCTAACATAATAAATAGGGAGAAGATTCCTCAACCTCTATTTCGCGTCGAACTTGAGCCAAACGATATAAAATTGAAAAAAAGCGAGACTCATCCAATTTATAATTTGAAATATCTCTTATATCGAAAAATAACAGTTGAAGAACCACACAAGCGTTCTGGACCCGTACAGTGCCATAATTGTCAAGAATATGGTCACACAAAAACTTACTGCAAGTTACCTTCAGTTTGTGTTATCTGCGGTGAATTGCACGGTACTGCTGGTTGTACTAATGCTAAAGATCTAGCAGAAAAAATATGTAGTAATTGTGGAGGTAATCACACCGCTAACTACAGAGGATGTCCTGTCTATTCTTTCGTTAAACAGACTATGGCGCAAAAACCTAAATTAGCTCCAGCACAAACAGCAAACGCTTACTCCGCCACTTTTGCTCAAATGAGCCAACCTGTCACTTCACGTGTATCGTATGCCGATGCAGCTAAGACTAGTTCTATTCGCACACAAAATATTCCGCCTCAAAATAATTCAACGAATGCAAACTCAAGCTTTAATTTTAGTCGCCTTGAAGTTACTATTGAAAATCTAGTGCTGACTATAAATAATTTTACAACAAATATGACTAGCATGATGCAAGAAATGCTACGAATGCAGTCTACACTGCTTCAAGCATTAGTTAACAAGCCATGAACACCTTAAAATATGTTTCTGGAACGCAAACGGCATTCGCCAACATAAAAATGAACTTGAGCACTTCCTCACGGAAAAAAATATTGATATAATGTTGGTTTCTGAGACTCATTTGACTTCAAGAAGTCTATTTAAAATTAATGGCTACATTTTATATGATTCAAAGGACCCAAGAGGAAGAGCTTGCGGGGGATCAGCTATTTTAATAAAGTCAAGACTCAAGCATTATATTCTTGACAACATTTGTGAAGAACATCTACAAGCAACGAATATTTGTATCGAACATTTTTGCACAAATTTTGTCATATCATCAATTTACTCCCCTCCTAGATTCGCAATTACTGAGGATCAATACGAGGATTTCTACAAATCTCTTGGCCCTTGTTTCGTAGCAGCAGGAGACTATAATGCAAAACATACTTTCTGGGGTTCACGTCTTATCACACCTAGAGGACGAGCGTTGTTCAATACAATTTAAAAAATGGGCTTGGACGTCATTTCGAGTGGGGAGCCCACTTACTGGCCTACTGACATACAAAATTTAACTTTGGCAAGCTTCCAGCTGTGGGGATAATACTCTAGTCGTAAAATGGCATTAAAAATGAATAACATGATTCTAATTACAATACGAGGCAATTTTATTAGCATTTGGTTACTAATTTCATCAATACCCGGTGCTTTCTTCGGGTTGAGTTCAGCAATTAGATTTTGTACATCACACATTTTAAATTTTATGGGTCGAGGGGGTAGCGCAACTACACTCGGGAAATCAACACCAGTACATGTGTTTGGGGTAAATAATGATTTTAAATGCTTTGCAAACAAGTTACCTTTTTCAATATCACTCCTGGCCCAAACTCCGGTAGAAGTGCGCAGAGGTGGTTTAAACTCAACGGGTGTTTTAATTCTTTTCGCAGCGCGCCACAAAGAATAATTAGATGCTGGTGTGACATCGATATTTTCCAGATAGTTTTTAAGAGAAGCAGTTTTTTCATATGCAAGCAGTTCTTGGAGTCTTTTGGTGCACTCTTTTAATCTAATTTTATTTTGGGGTGATCTGTGCTGTTGCCATTCTCTTCTAGCTCTTCTTTTTTGCACATACGGGAAGTTCAATATCTGTAGAGTATATTCTGTTAAACCCAGTCTGCGGATGGGAGGAAGTGACATGTTCAGCTGCCTGCTTAATATTTTCGTTAAGATTGGCAATCTTAGATTCAATATCATAATAAGTTCTAAGCTTAATGTTTTCAGTGCAATGACTACTAAGATATTTTTTGAATCGCAGCCAATTAACACGACTGACCATTTTCACATATGGGTGAGGTAGAGCACTTCTCAGTGGGCTACAGATTGTAACGATCGTGGGAGAGTGATCGGACGATAGATCTAGGGAAGCTTCGACGTGAATTAATTCCCTAGAAATATTTTTCATGACGCCAAAATCTATAATATCCGGAATTTTATGTATGTCAGTAGGCCAGTAAGTGGGCTCCCCACTCGAAATGACGTCCAAGCCCATTTTTTAAATTGTATTGAACAACGCTCGTCCTCTAGGTGTGATAAGACGTGAACCCCAGAAAGTATGTTTTGCATTATAGTCTCCTGCTGCTACGAAACAAGGGCCAAGAGATTTGTAGAAATCCTCGTATTGATCCTCAGTAATTGCGAATCTAGGAGGGGAGTAAATTGATGATATGACAAAATTTGTGCAAAAATGTTCGATACAAATATTCGTTGCTTGTAGATGTTCTTCACAAATGTTGTCAAGAATATAATGCTTGAGTCTTGACTTTATTAAAATAGCTGATCCCCCGCAAGCTCTTCCTCTTGGGTCCTTTGAATCATATAAAATGTAGCCATTAATTTTAAATAGACTTCTTGAAGTCAAATGAGTCTCAGAAACCAACATTATATCAATATTTTTTTCCGTGAGGAAGTGCTCAAGTTCATTTTTATGTTGGCGAATGCCGTTTGCGTTCCAGAAACATATTTTAAGGTGTTCATGGCTTGTTAACTAATGCTTGAAGCAGTGTAGACTGCATTCGTAGCATTTCTTGCATCATGCTAGTCATATTTGTTGTAAAATTATTTATAGTCAGCACTAGATTTTCAATAGTAACTTCAAGGCGACTAAAATTAAAGCTTGAGTTTGCATTCGTTGAATTATTTTGAGGCGGAATATTTTGTGTGCGAATAGAACTAGTCTTAGCTGCATCGGCATACGATACACGTGAAGTGACAGGTTGGCTCATTTGAGCAAAAGTGGCGGAGTAAGCGTTTGCTGTTTGTGCTGGAGCTAATTTAGGTTTTTGCCCCATAGTCTGTTTAACGAAAGAATAGACAGGACATCCTCTGTAGTTAGCGGTGTGATTACCTCCACAATTACTACATATTTTTTCTGCTAGATCTTTAGCATTAGTACAACCAGCAGTACCGTGCAATTCACCGCAGATAACACAAACTGAAGGTAACTTGCAGTAAGTTTTTGTGTGACCATATTCTTGACAATTATGGCACTGTACGGGTCCAGAACGCTTGTGTGGTTCTTCAACTGTTATTTTTCGGTATAAGAGATATTTTAAATTATAAATTGGATGAGTCTCGCTTTTATTCAATTTTATATCGTTTGGCTCAAGTTCGACGCGAAATAGAGGTTGAGGAATCTTCTCCCTATTTATTATGTTAGATACATTTTTTACCTTAAATCCCTGGAGGACGAGTGCATCTTTTATTTCTTCGGGAGCAACATATTGTTTTATTTTAACGATTTTTTTCATTTTGGTGATCTTTTTCGTTTATACGATTTTTTCATTTTTTCGTTTTATTTTAGTGCTAGGTTTTTTTTCAATTTGGTACTATTTTCGTTTTTGTGATTTTTTTCGGGCTTTGGCGTTATTATAATTTGGAGCTTTTTTTGTTTTGGAGATTTATTCCCCTTAAGCGATTTTTTTAGGTTCTAGGCGTTTTTTTTTTGTTTTGTGCTTTATTTAGTTGTGATCTTTTTGATATATTTTAGTGCTAGATTTTTTTTCAATTTGGTGCTAGTTTCGTTTTGCTGATTGGTTTTGTTTCGGGTTTTGATGTTTTTTTTATTTGGTGCTTGTTATAGTTTTTATACTTTTTTTCTCGTTTTAGCGATTTTTTTATGTTTTTGGGTTTTTTATTTTGATGATTTTTTAGTTTTGGTGCTTTTTTATGTTTGGTGCTTTTTTTCTCGTTTTAGCTATTAATATAGGTTTTTTGTGTTTATTTTTAGTGGTAGAACTTTTTTTAATTTGGTGATTTTTTCGTTTGGTGTTTTTTCGGGTTTTTTGGCGATGTTTTTCGGTTTTTGATATTATAATTTTTGAATTTTTTTTGTTTTACTGTTTTTGAACAACTCAAGATTTTGTCTCTTACGGTTTCCAAGATTGCTGTATCTTTCAACATAAACATCTTCATAACATAAACTGATAGAACACCCTTTAATTTTAATTTTTATAAATTTTAGTGTTAATTCTTGTAGCCTGTATAAAAATACAGTAATTTTACAAATTTAAAGTATCTATATACATACATACATAATATATTATGTACATACAGTTGTATATATATTACATGTGATTTTAAAATTTTACGTTGCTCGTTTTAGAACACCCTTTAATTTCTAACTTTCATATATTTGTTGTTGTAGCGACAAAAGTTCTACATACTCTGTCCAAATTTCAGGTCCGTAGCTCTTACGGTTCCTGAGAAAATAGCCTTCGTCCTAAAGCATGAAATATGTTAAATTAAAAACAAATGATTTTGATTATCTATATATATGATTTATTTGAACGGCCTAAAGTTCGTATCGCTTTTTTAAGTCAAATTACATGTGATAATTATTAATGAACAAATAACATCAAAGTTATTTGTAAATATTCTGACAACACATAGTTGAACGGAACATCCAGCCGTTTTCGAAGGCCACTAAACCTTCATCTTCAGCGTTCTTCTGTGTTGGCCCACTCTGTGTAGTGTCAGTTGATGTAGATTTCTGCCTTATATACGAAACTTTCTTGCAAATGGAATACGTGAATTGTTTTGATTCATGGTATTTCAATTTGCTGAAAACGTGTTTTGTAATGAAAGCCCAAATTTATTTTGATTATATTTTTATATATTTTCTCAATTTCAATTTCCAACCCTGGAACTTTAATTTTAAGTTTTCTAATTTTTATAATTTCTTTCTAAAATATGCAATATATGTATTTAACTACCAAAGAAATAATTAGTTTTATTTAATTAGTTTTATATACCAGAAAAAGTTTAAGTTTTCCAGGTCTGGAGATATGTTTTTTATATTTATAAATTGTATACCAAACTATTTCTTTTTAAACAATAAAGTATAAATAATTTGTAATCAAAAAGAAAAAAATAATTAGACATACTTACATTTATATACAAAATTAAATTTTCCAACCCTGGAAATATCCTTTTAGATTTTTCTGATTCTTTATAGTGTTAACGTTAAAACCAACTGTTGAAACCTGGTTTTACCATACCATTACCATTTTTGATTTGGTTTTAAGTCGGTTTTATGAAATGCAACCTTGTTTTCGCTGTGATAAATTCAGTGCTGCCAAGTCAAAATGACCAGAAGCAGCTGATAATGTTTATCCCTAGTGAATAACAATAGATGTCGCTTGAAAAGTTTTAAAATTAAAAATTGATGCAGCAGCAACTAAAGACTATAGACCTGTAGGAAGTGAAAATAGACGATATGACTAACATCGATTCGCTTATAAAAAATCTTCGTTTTGTAATGTATTTGTGAATTTTTTTATATACAATAACATGATTTCCAAGCACTTCTTCCCTTTGTATAGTTAGTTCAATTTAATTTTAAAATATTAATTTATAACATTGTTACGTAAAAATATTCCTACAGGGTTAATGCAAAGAACTATCTAGAAGAATTTAACTAAAGCAACAAACGTACACACATATTCACGTGCAAGCACTATAGCAACAACAATAATTGTGTACATAGCTACAGACATACACGTATACAAATAAAAGTGCGAGCACTTATTGTAACCACCCTGTACTACCAGTAGCACATCGCATTGCCAACATACAAGTCGTTATTTTTAAAATTCAAAAACTAATGGCCAATCGAATCACCTACAAACATCTAGAAACGGCAACATGAATTTTTCCCGATTGTGCTAGAAGACTGTTTAATCCTCTGGCTAAAAATAAACACATAAGCCTAAAAAGCCACATCGTTGCGCGGTAATAGTTTCTTCCAGTTGGTATTAAAAAATTTTAATTAAAGGGTGAAATTTTGACTATGTAATTTTGACAAATTGCTATATCTTGGAAACTGTAAGAGTTAAACTCTTGAAAATTTCATAAACGGTCAAACTAAAAAATCCGAATATTATAAAATCGCCAGGAGTTTAAAAAAATCGCCAAAACGAAAAAAATCGCCAAAAAGAAAAAAATCGCTAAAAAAAACGCCAAAAACCGAAAAAAATCGTCAAAACGAGAAAAACGTGCCAAAACTCAAATAAAATTCCCACAATGAGAAAAAACTCCAAAAACCGCAAAAATCGCCGTAACAAAAAAAAAATGCTTATATGAACAAAAATCGCCAAAAATTAAAAAAATCGCCTAAATGACAAAAAAAAATGCCAAAATCCAAAAAAAATCGCCAAAACGAAAATAAATCGCCAAAATTAAAAAAAAAACGCAAAAAAAACCGAAAAAATCGCCAAAAATTAATAAAGTCGCTTATATGAAAAAAAATCGGCAAAATCCAAAAAATCGCCAAAACAAAAAAATGCTTATATGAACAAAAGTCGTTAAAAATTAAATAAAATCGCCTAAATGAAATAAAATCGCCAAAACCTGAAAAAAATCTCCAAAAATTTAAAAAAAATTGCCAAATCGAAAAAAATTGACAAAATTAAAAAAATTTTAGCACTAAAATAAATCGCCAAATTCGAAAAAATCGTTTAAATGAAAAAAAATCGCCAATATGGAAAAAAACGCCAAAAACCGAAAAAAATCGCCAAAACGCGAAAAATGCGGCAAAACCAAAATAATTCTTTATGTGAAAAAAAAATTGCAAAATTTAAAAAAAATCGCCAAAATTTAAAATAAACGCCAAAAACCGAAAAAAATCCTCAAAGCGAAAAAAAGTTCCAAAACTATATGAAGAAATCGCCAAAATAAAAAAAACGCCAAAATAATAAAAATCGCCAAAATTAAAAAAAACTTCAAAAACAAAAAAAATCGTCAAAACGTGAAAAAAAGTGCCAAAACTCAGAATGCGCCAATAAATTCAAAAAACCCCCAGACTAAAAAACGCTTAAAACCGAAAACACCCAAAAACGAAAAAATGCCAGAACTATAGTTTATATTGTTCGTATTGAATTACATATCTCGTGCCCGTACGGAACCCTTCGTGCGCGGGTCAAAGTCGCACTTCACTGAATTTATTTAGTTTTATTAGATGATTGTTAATTAAACATCAGCAACTTTCAACTAATAAAGATTTAATGAGTATGATTCTTACAAGATCTTACAAGATTTAATGAGTATGATTCACGCCGTTTATGTAGTACACGACGTATTCGCCTGAGTACTGTAAACAGTGTTCGAAAATAAACATTATTTAATGTACTTTAATGTTCTGTTAAGTAGAACCTCACACACACAAGCGCTAATAGTGTATGTATACCGGTCACATTAAAATTATAAGTACTTATAATTTTAGTTAACTTCTGCCCAACGAGAATAGTTATGTATGTTAACCTACTCAAATTGATGATGATCAACACTTCGTTTTGTAATGCTAAAGACATTATTATTAAAGTATGTATATTTAATGCATGTGGGTACACTCAAAAAAGTTTTACAATAACTGAATGTACAAGAAGTTTCTGTTAACTAAAATTAAAGTAAATTTTACAGGTAGATAAATTTTTACCACGGTATTTGTATGTGAAGTCTCTTTGTTTATTGTTTAATAAGCAAACCACAATATATTAATGATTTTCTGTGCACTCAATATAATAAATTATTTAGAATATGTATGTATTTAGTAAAACAATTTCATCAGAAAATTTTTCTCGTACAATTTTTACTTAAGCGTTTATTTAGTAAATGCCACATACGAATGTGGCTGTACAATCACAAGAATTTTCAGCATGTTGGTTAATTTTTAATAATTAGTAGTAGTAGTTACATGAGGATAAATTTTCATAGTATTTTTGTTCCAAAATCTAAATGTGAAACATTCAGGTGAGTTCGGCACATCTCCAAAAGCAGCACGTGTGTAAGGATTTGAATTTCTACATTAAAATGTGCTACTAGTAGACGGCATGTAGTCAATATAACTACATGGTGACGTCAAAATTACGTTAGAAACTCACATGCGATATACTATTTGCTTTGGATTATTTTCTTTCATTATAAAATTAAATAATATTTTAATACTCGTAACAACTAATCAATAAGTTGAAAAATCAGATTCCAACTTAAGCGTATAATTTAAAAAATTAAAATGGTTTTGTGTAAATTTAAACATAGTAAAAATTCATTATTGACGAATATAAAAATATTAAACTGGTAAGCTATGTATGTATGCACATGAAATTATTATGTATCATGTTTTGGTATATGTATGTATTTAAGTGTGTACACATGCGCATGTATACATATGCGTCGAAAACTATTGCAAATATAAGAAAAAAAATTTTTTTTACAGAAGTTTGAAAGTAAAATAACTTAAAAATCATTATTAACGACTTTTTTGTTTGAGCAGATCTTCACATATGTGTACACACATGTGTTGCCAATAAAAATGTGTGTTACATTTGGATTTTGACACCAAAATACTATCAAAATTTTACGCCTTGTAGCGCTACTGCTTACTGAATGAAACGCAACCAATGTGCTGGAAATTCTCGTGACTTCATAATGTATCTTTCTACATGTCGTGTACTATAGTCTTAGTAGAGTGGTTTTTAAATCAAAATAATATTGTTTGAAATGATGTTTCATTTGAATTTACTAACAGCATATTTTGAGGGTAAAATGTATCAAGAACTGTTGTGTCCACACATACACTATCTTATTCTTTGTTAGTATATTTGCTAGGCTGTGAGCACGGTTGCCAGAAATGCAGATTTATCTGGATTTTGCAGATTTTTACCCTCCAAAAAGACGAAATCCAGATTTGAAGATTTTTGGCCTAAAAACGCGGATTTTTGAACTCAATTAAATTCAATTTTTAAATTTTTTCCTATAACTGTTACCACTTTTTGTTTCTTTTATGTGTGAACGACTCACAGTTTAGAGAGTTACAATTCTTGAACTTAGAAGTCATCATTAAAGATAAAGAAGAAGTAACTTTGGCAAGTTTCTGGAATAGATAGATCTGATATAAAACGAGCTTATTCTGATTATCATTTTGCAGCCTTAAGTTAAATTAAAATGTAATGTGTTTACCACATTCATTTGCAAATTTCGAAATAATTTTTAGTCAAGTGAACTTGAATAAAACAAAACTTCGAAGTCCTTTGGATATTTATGCAACAAATTAAATCTTTTTTTGTATAATTTTTTATATATCCGATTTGTTTTCTTATTCATTTTATATTGTTTGTACATAACTATGAAGAATTTTTATTTGTTTGTTGGTTTTATTAATTTCGTTCCTCCTAAATAAAGACGGTGTTTCCACACAAAAGTTTACTTTGCAAAGTTTGTAGGAGAGAAGAGAAAAGAGATCTTATTCTATATTCTTTTTTCTTTAACAAACTCAAGACTTTGCAAAGTAAACTTTGCGTGTGGAAAAACCGTCAAACTCATCAATACACTTCAACCAATGTCGCAAAATCGAAGATGTTATCTTGTAAGCTTTTTCTGCCATATTTATAAAAAATAGTTTTGGTTTACAAAAAGTTTACAAAACTAACTTTGTACGGAAATTAGTTTGTTAAATGTTTTGTAACCCAAAATAATTTTTGTGAATATTACCTTTTATGTTTGTGTACGTAATTTTTAATAACACATTGATAGTCGTTCTATATACATATGAACTTTTTTGCCTTAGTTCAAACATTTTTTGGTTGAAGTCTGCTGATGAGTTTCTTAAGTAGAAACGAAATGCACATTCTTCCAACATTAAAAAGTAAAATGGGATTGAAAGTTATTTAAAAAAAATTTGTCTAAAAAATTTAAATAAAATTAATTTTAAGACGAGTTTAAATTTTATGAATATGGGTTAATGAAAAAATATTTATATTACACATGTACATCCATATTTATGTAAATTTTTTAATAATATATAAAAAAGTTTTTTTAAAAATAGCATTGAAGATTTTTTGAAGATCTTAAAAATAAAATGCAGATTTTGAAGATTTTTTCGTGAAAAATTTTTAAATTTTGCAGATTTTAGCCTTAGAAATTCTGGCAACACTGGCTGTGAGCATCACTCATTTGACCCGCTTTGCAATGTTGTCAGCTTTTGAAATTTTGAGCGCGAAAAAATATGAAGATACTTGTAGTGCTCAGTGCTTTTTAAATTAATTTTTCATTTTATTTTTTTTTGGTTAAGTGCTCTAAACTCAACATTTCAAATCTATTTTGTTTTGAGCATGCCTGTCATTTAAAAATTAAAATTGTGCATTTCAAGATGTTTTTATTTGTATTGTTAGAAGACTGAATCAATCAATACGCGCTATATCAAACACTAACTTTAATATTTAATTTAATGAATGTAAAAAGTGTTTTGTCTAACAAGAGAAAATTATAATGTCATCAGCATTCCAAATAGAGTCGAATAGCGAAATTTTCATTATCAAAAATATATGGAATATGATTCACTTAATGCAATTGAGAAACACTGAGTCCATTTTAGAGTTTTAGGAAGAAATAATATATATATATATATATATATATATATATATATATATATATATATATATATATATATATATATGTATATATATGCAGAAGTAGAAAACGATTTAGCTTCTTTGAATTGCATTAAGTTTAAAACATGTACCACAATATTCTGAAACGATAAAATTTGTGTTGTGAAAACACAATGGAGATTTTCAAATAAATATCAATGACGTGCATATATGTAACTTTTCAGCTTAAAATAAAAACTATGCTATGGTCAAATAATAACAATGTTGAAAAGGCTATTTATTGAAAGATTTCCTTGCTATATTCGTACATGCACATGTATGAAGATATATATAAAAATTTATGTATCTTCTTTTACATTTTGTATGGGTTTGCATGCTGCTTGAATAGCGGGAAAATGCTTTCAAAAACGTTATAGAGAAATACTCCATGATAGGTGTAAAACCACTGTGTTCACATTACATTATCATGCGACATGTGAAAATTTCCCAATCAAATTTTTCGTTCACATGTATTTTAATTTCGTATCATCAATTCGAATAAAACTAAAAGCTTACATATCTCCATTTTTTCCAACAGACAAATCTTTGTGAATGATTTTCTTCAAAAACTGTCATAATATTTCGCAATCTTATGAAGATTTTTGACAACAATTGTTCACACGCTCGGAAATTTCCATGTGAAATTTTATTCATGATAAGCCTGTATATGTTTTTGCTTGTGGAATGTCACTTTTACATGGTACATTTGTACATATACTTAGTCGTATTCTAAATAAAAGAATGTGATATTTTTCAGTACAAACGACAATGTCAAATTTCTGGTTTCGATAAAAACGAAGTGAAATTTTACGATAAATCTAATTATTTAAAAGATTAAAATTTAAAATGAAGGAAAAAGTTGATAAGGCGTTAGCAAAAGTAAGCACTTGTGTATCCGTATAGGCTAAGTCACACACCAACGTGTGAACTAGGGATGTCAATCGGGATAGATTTTTGGAAATCCCGATCCCGAAAAACCCGGGATTTTCGGGATCCCGGAATTTTTTGGGATTTCGGAATTTTCGGGATCTACAATTATTTGGTAAAATAAATAATTTTTTTAAATACATATTACTTTAATAACAAATTTTATGTATTTTAAAAGGTTTTATGTTGATAATATTATATTGTCTTTAAAGTTAACAATTTTCTGATACGAGTATGAAATAAAAATCAAAAGAATTTTTCTCATCTATTTTTAAGTTGATTAAACACATTTGATGTTAGATAATTTATACTAAAAACCATAACTAAATACGAAAATTTGTTTTTGTTTTCAATATATGTACATTTTTCTATAATCCTAACCAAATCGAACATACATATATACATATCTATGGACTTTTTTAAAACGAAACGCATTATTCGGTAAGTATTTCTTACGTTTACGTCAACCCGACAAAAAAGTTTGAACTTGACTTGTATTGTATTCTACTTCAATTTTAAGTCCTAATTCACAATATGCAAGTCTTATTGCTAAGCTGATTAGTTTTTTAGGAGAGATAGACGAGGGGAAAAGATACGCTAATGTTCCCCTCTTATCTCTCTTCAACAAACTAATCAGCTTAGCAATAAAACTTGCATAGTGTAAATTCCGACTAAGGTGCTGTCAATAGTACTTAATTGTTACCGACAAGTAGGTAATTGCTATTTTTTTAAGCATTGAGGAGTTAATTTCCATATTATTTGTTAACGCTTAAAATTATTCCCCGGGAAAAATTTCTCTTGGAATTTTATTCATAATTGCTCTCATAATATAGAATAAGACGGAATAAATTTGTCAAACTTATGCATTTTTCAAATGTTATTTCCCTTACAAAAGCTCATATGCTTCTTTTTGTTTTCAAAATAATTCTTATTTGTATATTGTGGCTGCTTTGATGAAAATAACCGTGAGAAAGTAGTTCATTTATTTTGCTCTTGTTGTTAATATATAAGAAATATGTCACGAATAGTCATTAAATTGTTAAAACTGCACGTATAAAATTATATGGGACCATAAAATCAACGAAAATTTTAATCTATAAATCGTTTTTTATATAAAAATTCCTACGAAATATCGAAAAAGAAATAACGGGATAGAAATTTACAAATCCCGGGAATCGGGATTTGCCAAATCCCGAAAATCCCGGGATTTCCCGTTTAGCATCCCTAGTGTGAACACAAAACCTATAAACCGTATGTAAAATTTTATCGGTAATTATGTAATTAAACTTTATAATTTTAAAAATTATAACCAGTGGATTCTTGCTTATGTTTTTTTTTTTTTTTGCATATTTCCGAATTTTCTCCCAAGACAACTAATTCAAAATGATGCATGTTCGGGAACTAATAACAGAAATAAGTTGGCAATGACTCAAACAATGTAATATTTAAAAAGTTCGATATTTAATTTGAGAGGAAGAATAATTTTTTTCAGTGATTCGCTATAATGTACATATATTTATATATATGCATGTATAAATTACAGCTCGCCACTGAGAGTTACCGAGAGCAATGTATTCGCGTTTGTGTATTGTGTTGCATCGTAAACATCGATGTTTTGGTTGAGATACATCGAATAAATATCGATGTATCGTATCGTACGATGTTAATCGATACATCGATGTTTTTATGCGATGTATCGAAAAGCTGAATTTTAAGTTTTAAGCATCCCACATGTTTTGTATATGTTGAAGTTTGCCACTCATTTAATGTAGTGATGATAACGTTTTTAAACAAAAACCATCCAAGAATAACTTCCATAACGTTTTTTAAAGCCTAAAATTGTTTTAAAATCGCTTGATGTATCAACACAGTACTAAAGATACTTTTTGTGAATTTATATAGCGTCATCGAAGCTGTTTCAGCGTTATTTTACAGCAAAATTCAAAAACATATTTTAAGTGTGAAAAAAATTTTAAAATTTTCTTGGTATTGTAGGGTAGCAGTCAGCAATGTAAGTTCATTTTCCATGTTTTATGTTAAAAGCAATAATATATTTGGCTTAAAATTACTGTTACAGTTTGTAATATGGCCCCTTTGACGTCAAGCTTAGTTTGGAAATACTTTGAAAAAAATGGCGATGGATCTGCAAGGTGCGAAAAAAGTATAAGGACCGCCGGTAATACCTCTAATTTGATGGGTCATATCAAACATATTCACAAGGCAACATTTTTGGAAATTACCAAATTAAAAAATTCTGAAAAACAAAAATGACTAAATAGAAGTTTTGTGCGAGTGGTAAGAGAAAATTCAGCAGTTGCTTCAGACTCGTGTGCGCCATCTACGAATGGTTCATGTAATGTACATTCTGGTACTGAATCATGTATTGAAGTAAATGAAGACACTGCTACTGAATTAGTACCTTTTAATCGTCAGAAGTCAATACAAAAAGTTTCGAAGATATTGCCTCGTACTCCGGTGGTGACAAGGCAAGAAAAATTAACAACGCTATCGTGTATATGATTTGTAAAGATAACCACGTATTCTCACTGGTAGAGAATGAAGGTTTTAGACACCTAGTGAAAGTTATGTCACCGCACTTTAAAGTTCCGAGTAGAACTACTGTGACTCGTTGGGTTGATAACAAATATGACGCTTTATCAGGAACATTGAAAACTATATTACCCACAGTAGAAAATATTACTTTGACAACTGACATATGGTCTGATTTGCAAATGCGAAGTTTTTTGGTTTTCACAGCCCATTTTGGTATTGCAGCTGAATTTCAGTCGATAACGTTGCAAGTATACCACCTTGATGAAAGGCACACTTCTGAATATATATCAACAGTTCTAATCAAGGTATGCAAAGAATGGGGATTTCCAACAGATAAAATAACCGCAGTTGTAACAGACAACGCAGCCAATATGACAAAAGCTGTAGAATAAGGTTTTGGAAAAAAGAAACACATACCGTGCTTTGCACATACTCTAAATTTAGTTGCGCAAAAAGTACTAAATGTCTCCGAGTTGCAGGCATTAGTAACCAAAATAAAAAAATATAGTTACTTTCTTCAAACAAAGTTGTGTAGCAAGCGACGAATTAAGAAAAACAACAAAAGCTAATGCAAAACTTATTCAAGATGTACCTACTCGATGGAACAGTACGTTCTATATGATCGAAAGGTTTCTAGAACTTCGAAATGCTGTGAGTGAAATTTTACTTCGACACAAAACGGCGCCGCCAATGTTGACTGGCATGGAATTGGCCACATCCTCAAAACTACTTAGCATTTTACGACCTTTTGAGGCAGCCACAAAAGAAATATCCGGTGAGACATATTGCAATAGCAGTAAAGTTATCCCGCTAGTTCACTGTATGGTATCAAAATTAAAATCTATTGTAATTGAAGAACCATTGTTAAAAGAAGTGCATAAAGTTGCTCTTATTGAAATAAACAAGCGAATGGGTGCTATCGAACAAGTTTCACTTCTGGCTATCGCCACATTGTTGGATCCACGGTTCAAAAAAATGCATTTTGAAGATTCTCTTGCATGTTCGAAAGCCGTTGGGAAAATCAAAGATATGTTAGAGAAAGATAAAGCAGACGAAAAATTTGGGGATTGCGACTCCGACATTTCAGACAAAACGATGGACGATTTTAGTCTTTGGAGTGATCACCACAAATTAGTCGAAAGAAATTGGAAAACAAATAAGACTGAAGGAAACTTTTCTGATGAATTCTCCGTTTACTTGCGAAGTCCAGTAAGTCGCTTTAATGAAAACCCCTTGAAAGTGTGGGCCGGCTACAAAATTCAGTTCCCCAGGTTGTACAATATAGCATACAAATATTTAACAATGGTTGCCAGTTCCGTGCCATCTGAAAGACTTTTCTCAAAGGCTTCATTAGTGTTGTCGCTGAAAAGAAGCAGTTTGCAAGCAGAGAGGGTAAACAAAATATTGTTCTTACAAAGCTTAAATAAAGAATATTGGGATATTTAATAAAAACAACTTTCTTATTTGATTTTGTTTGTTGTTGGTCGTTTCTGCTTAAGAAAGTCATCAGTAGACTACAAGCATTATTGAAATATGTTTTAAATACATATTGACATACTCGTATCTTGAATAAACAAAAAAATAATAATATAATTTTCTTAATCTGTGTAAAATTTTAAATTCAAGTTTTATTTCTATAATAAATTTTTTTAGTTCCAATTAATTAATAGATGCATCGCAAACATCGATGTTTTTTTTAATCGATACATCGAATAACATCGATGTGAATTAATGACGAATCGAATGAGAAAAAACATCGATGTTTTTTTTACGTGAACGGCTCTATTGTGTATTCATTTGTATAAGAAGCCGATTGATGTTCGGCACTCTGGTGCCAGTTTGAACAGCCTCGGTATAAATAAGAGCTGCCCACAGAGAGAGAGAGAGAGAGAGAACCGAGAAAAATGTATAAGCGTCAGCTTTGTCAACTTTGAAATTTGAAAACGCGCCAAAATGGTGAAAAAACGCGCCATTTACAAAAAAAAGCACCAAGCTTAGAATTTATTTTTTGAGTTTAAAATGTCTATTGAATTAATTTTGCATAAAAAGTATATTATTTTTTTTGTATTAAAAATTTAACAATGAAACAGACTTTAACAGTTTAACAGTTAAACAAAAATAAAAACTAAAAAAACTAATCAAATTTCTTTAAATTAATTTGTACTACATATATAATAATTTTTTTTAATTTCATTAATTCTGTAGAAAACTTTTTAAAGATATCAACGATTAATAGTAACGAATAAAACCAATAAAAGTTTGGTATTTATCATTTTATTCAATTGTTTTTAAACATTTTTTTATGAGAAGTTTAATATTTTTACATTAAAAATATAACAATAAAAACAAACAGCATTTTGTATATATATATATATATATATATATATATATATATATATATATATATATATATATATATATATATATATATATATATATATATATATATGTGCCCTTAATTATGAAAGTGGTCTAAGTAATACCCATTTTTGATTAGAAATAGTGAATAAATCTTAAAAAAATAAATTTATATTAATCGAGACTAACACAATTGTTGCATTATAAAGAAAATATTTTTGGATTTGTTCAAATGTAACCTACTACATGACTCGACCAAAGAAATATATGACATAGAACTTTCATAATTAACGGCACATTCATGCATACCAATGTTTGCAGTTATCTGTACAAGATGGTACATTATGGTACATTAATTTTATAAATATAAAATCTGTTTAAAAGTTTTTAAAAAGAGATCAAAAATGTATTATTCTATATTAATGCAGCTAATATTTTTACCATTATTGTTATCATCGGGCCATAAAAGAGATTTGTAAGCATCATTACTATTAATATGGTAATTAACAGTATCAAGAAGTTGGTAAGTTTCACAACAAGAATTGTCCCTTTTTAACCCCTTGTGTTAAATTTGCGTTGGTGCCACCAAATATTAAAAAACGCACCAAAATTTAAAAAAAACCGCACCACGCATCAACTAAGGAATTTTTCGAACAAAAACTTTCAAAAAGCACCCAAAATGGTGCGAAACGCACCAAGTTGACAACGCTGATAAGCGTATGTGTATTCATTTGTATAAAAAGCCGATTGATGTTCGGCAGTCTGGCGCTCAGGGCTGCCGTTTTTGGTTATTTCTAACCAAAAGTGGTTATTTTTTTCTTTAATGTGGAAATGTGAATATTTTTCTCATTTTGGTTATTTTTTTTTTGCCAAAATAATGATACATATGTACATATTTTTTATTTTATACTTTTAAGCTTTTACGTTCTTCAATTTTTAGTATTGCTACCAAGGCAACTGAAAATAAAACAGCTGTGACTAAAATCGCTATTGCAGCCACCTGTTATGAATTCGCCTTGATTGCTACTCACTTATTTAAAATACTTTTCTTTTACAACACTGTCAACAACTTTTAATTTAACTAAATGGTCGCAACTCTGTACTACAGAGCACTATGTGGTTCATAGGAGTTGACCACGTTTGTCCGCCCGTATTGACTCCTTCCTAAAAAAAATTGGTCACATCTTGGAAAATCTTAACTAGTTTGACAAATTTAAAGTTTTTAGAAAGTCTCCTGAAAACTCGAACTTCCAGTAATTCTGAGTATGCACGTTTTTAGAGCACTATGTGGTGACGACTATTATGGTGACCACTTTTGTCCGCCCGCATCGCCTCCTTCCCAACAAAAGTGCGTAACTCTCAGAAAATTCCAAGTTATAAACTTGACGATGTTTGGTTCAAATTCATGTTTTTCAGAAATAGATTCATGGGTTTTAAACACCTTATCTATAAATTTGCATTAATTTTTCCCGTCTCGGTTGCATCATTTAATGGAAAAGTCCTTTGGAAAAGCATTATTCGAATTTTTATAGCTTAACAAAGGTCTTTTAACACGCTAACAGAGCTCTGTTAAAGAACAAGGTTTGTGTCAAGGGTTATAAATTTTAAAATTTAACATCACACACATTCAAACTATTATACTGTGAACTGCAAGTTTTGTTTACTTTATATTTAAAAAACTGTTATTTTTTATATACATACATGTACAAGCGTTAACTTATTACATTTATACTTATGTAGGTACAAGAATATATCCAAATATATGTATTTGTTTTGTTGTTATTATTATTATTAACTGTATTCAAATCACATGCGTTACACGTTTTTTTTTTTTTTTACTTTAAAATGCATACTTAAAAAATATTGAAGTCATTCTAGTGGAACTACATTTTCATTGCTTCCAAAAATCGATATTATTAATTTGCCGAGAGTGAGAAAAAAAACTATGTAGAAGCTTGTTTTAATCATACAAAACCTTGTAACTCCGCCATAGTGTTAAAACATACTCACCAGAATTAAAAAACAAATATTTTTTTTAAAGAAATTTATGAACTAATTTTAGTCTAAAATTTAAAAGTTATTTGCCTAAATTTACATGAAATCACTGTTTCGGGCTTAAATTCGTATAAAAAGAAACAAATAGTTAAAATATGTAACTATTTACAATTTTTCTAGGCAAAAATATTATCATAGAGCACAAAAAAGGTAATTTTTCTTAATATCGCTTCCAATTCAATGACCAGGCATCGAAAAAGAGAACTTCTTGCAATGACAACCCAATGTAAATTTTATTAGAGCGGATCGAAATTTTCACTACTTCCACATCGCAAACTCTACATTTCATGACATTTTTGGAGTGTTTTTTATTTTTGCTGGGATGTTATTTAATAAAAATACTACATATTGAAATTTGGTAATATTTTTTCTCATTTGGTAACTTTTAAAGCAAGTTTTGGTTGTAAAAATTTTTTGGTTGTGGCAGCACTGCTGGCACTTCGCTGGGCAGCATGGATTTATACCCAGGCTCTCGGTTCTCTCTCTTATAATATAAATGCAATTGTATGTATTTGTGTAAGATACATACATACATATGTATGTATATAACTTTTAATTTTTCAAGTTAAAAAAGCATTGTTTAGCCAACAAAACAAGCAAAAATGAATGAATGAATTTTAATATTTATTTGTGACAGCTTTTCGTATGAATTCCACTGCAGTCTGTGCTGTTTTTTATATTATTATATTTAATATTGCAATACTTTTAAGTAAAATGTCATGAAATTGTTCCTTATTACTCGCAATTTATAATACTTTTAAATAAAGATGAATTTTAATTTCGAAAAAAATACTTAAAAACCCATAATATTTTTTTATTTGTAAATTAAAATTTATCAAAATACGCTTTGTATGAGTGGAATTTGACATTTTCCGTGGCAAAAATTGCTTACAAATACTTTTCCTAACCATAATATGTAGTAGAAACTGAAACTCTTTAAGAATCCACTGGTTATAATTTACAAATCCATAAAATTGAAATACGTAATTACGGCTAGGATAGGATTCAAGAAGGGTACATACAACATAAACCATATTTTTTTGTTTCCTACGTACATAAGTTAGAAAATGGTATAAATTTTTATCCACACTTTATTGCCAAACTTAATACGGTTTTATTTAAAATTTATTCAAAATTTATCGTAAGATATATTTCATTTTGTTTATTGTAACCAATTAAACTGAGAAATATATTTTTTTGTTACAAATAACTATTATAATAACGAAAAAAAAATATTTGTTATCAATAACAATTATCTAAAGAAAAAAAATAAATACGATATTTTAGAAAGTTATTGAACGACTTCTATCTGTATCCGATATGTAAAGCAAAGTTTTTTCGAGCCCTTTTAAAATTTTAGGGCCTTAGGATTTATTTGAAAATTTCAGTAAGTTTTGCGAATCAGGTAATTTTAAATAAAACTAATTGCTCCTGTGCATAACTGTAATTTTTTAATTTAATTTGATTGCAATCTTTCGCGAATTTTGCCGATTTTTGGCATTTCTCATAATTTCACCTAAACAATTTCGGACTTTTCGGTTCTTAACCAAGAAGAACCATTATTTTTGTGACTTTTTGGCAACATTGTCCAAGTAGCGTCTACATTTTAAGTCTGTTTTTGATTCGAAGAAAAAATTTGTCAAATACAATAATTCAAAAAATAAAAAAAAATGCAAAAAAATTAATTAAAAAACATTCCATATTGTATAAAAATAAAAAATGTGAAAATGAACAATTCTACTTGTGTGAAAGTGTCATATATGAAATTTTAATTAGCCTGTGGAAGTTTTTATGCAGTCAGTTAAAGGTTTGCCACACGTTTAGTTCCATACTTAAGTGTTTGACTTTGCTTATTCAACGAAACATTTAATTTATGATTTATATAACTTTTTAATTTAACAAAATATTTATGTATGCAACGTGATTATCAAAAGTGTAAACTAGAATATTCTTTCCACTGAATAATTCGAGCATACAATAATGTTGAAGCAAAATTATTAAGCTTACATAAATATCTTATAATTCAAATATAGTTGAAGAAAAATTGTTTTGTTCCATTTATAAATAACATCGCAGAATTTGGCAACACTGATGGTTAAATGTGTGTTGATTTATACTCTCAATAATTTTCTCTCCTAGTTACTTCCCTCCCACCGAAAGCAAATTTTTTTTTAATTTCACATTTTTATAAGAACATCCATACATGCATGCATGAATGGATATACATTTCTTTACAGGGTTTGCTTATGAACCAAACACCTTGAACACCTTGACAAAAAAAAACACTAAAATATAGTGTATTTACACATAGTTCAACACAACAAATTGAATTTCAATGCTTGAGGCCGTCAAGCAGAGTGCTTTAGAAAGCATATTACTTAAGTTGAAAAATCATTGTGATTCTAATCGTGTAGTGTATATGTAAACATACACAAGTAGAAAGATGTCATATATTAACCCTTGTATATTACATTAAATAATGTACAGTTTATTTTCGTACACTGATTTTGACACTTTTTTCTCATCTTGGCGATTTTTTTTCGGTTTTTGGCGTTTTTTTCATTTAAGCAGTTATTTTGGATTTGGCGCCTTTTTTGGTTTTAGGATTTTTTTTTAATTTTGAATTTTTTTTTCATTTGGGTGATTTTTTCGAACTTAGCGATTTATTTTAGTATTAGAATTTTTTCTTAATTTTAGCGATTTTTTTCGTTTTGGCGATTTTTTTTTACATTTTTGGCGACTTTTTTTTGGTTTGGTGATTTTATAATTTTCGGATATTTTAGTTTTACCGTTTTTAAAAATTTGAAGAGTTTACTTTTTACGGTTTCCAAGATATAGCAAGTTGTCAAAATTACATGGTCAAAATTGCATTAACTGATAAACCATTAATTGTTGTAGTCTGTATAAAAATACACTAATTTTACAAATTTCAAGTGTCAAGATGTACAATATATACATACAACTGTATATATATTACATGTGATTTTATTATTTTTCGTTGCTCGTTTTAGATAATTTTTAATTCTCATGTATTTGTTGTTGTAGCGGCCAAATTTCAATAATTAATTATTTGAATTTTTCTTACTCTTTTCATTTATAAATGAAAAATTTTTTTTTTTTTTTTTTTTTTTTAATACATATATTTATTTATTGTATCTTCAAATATGAACTAACAATAAGTGATCAAATCTTAAAGCTAAAATATAATTGTTTAGCCCGACCAGTGTCGGCCAAAACTTAGTGATAATTTAAATAATACAAAGTAGTGATAATCAAAAAGGAAAATTAAATGTATTTTCAAGCATTCCCATCTAGAGTGTTGAGTATAAGAGCCCTTGTGTCCCTCTTTTTTAGGCGGATGTGACCATTAAAATTCAAAATATTACGAGCAAGCGGATTAGGATGTGACTCAAGTTTTGTTAAGTATTTGCCTGCGTATCTTGCAATTTCTTCAGTCACTATTGGCATTCTTAAATCACGATGCAAATTTGAATTCTTAATATACCATGGAGCAGATGTTATTAACCGTAAAATTTTGTTTTGCCTTCGTTGGATTCTCTCTACATTGGAAGCTGAAGCAGTGCCCCATAACTGGATACCGTAACACCATATTGGCTTTAAAAGCGACTTGTATAATAAAAGTTTACAGTCCAGGCTAAGTATTGAATTTCTGCCAATCAACCAGTGTATTTGAGATAACTTAAGTTTCATCTGAGTTAGCTTAAAGTCAATATGATGTTTCCATGTAAGTCTTCGATCAAGGTGTATACCAAGGTATTTCACTTGGGAGTGTTGAGGAATATTTTGATTATTGATTCGAATTGGGGAACAAGTATCTCTTCTTAGGGTAAACGTTATATGGACACACTTTTGTTCATTTACCTTAATTCTCCATAAGTTCAACCACATTTCCAATTGTGTAATATGTTCTTGTAAATATCGGGAAGCCTCGTGAGGGTTTTCATGCATACTAAGGCAGGCTGTATCATCGGCAAACGTAGATGTATGGATATTGCTGCTCAAAGGCATATCACAAGTATAGATCAAATACAAAACTGGCCCCAGTATGCTCCCCTGTGGCACACCGGATGATATAGATTCGGGCACACTCATGAATTCTCCTTCCACAACCGTGAACTTCCGGGTAGTGATGTAACTTTCTAATAAATTCACTAAATTTATTGGTAGATATGATTTTAATTTTAGAATTAGACCTTCATGCCACACTTTATCAAAGGCCTAAGAAACGTCAATTAACAGGGCAGAACAATACATTTTTTCTTCAAAAGTTCTTCTTATAAATTGCACCAATCTATGAGTTTGTTAAATGGTGCTATGCTGACTTCTAAAACCAAATTGATGGTCTGGGATGCACCCACTATCAGTTAAAATTGGGGACAATTTTGTCATGAGCAGCTTTTCGAAGAGTTTTGACATTGTTGATAGCAGACTTATTGGCCTGTATGACTCAGCCTTGGTAAGGTCTTTGCCCGGCTTTGGAATCATTTTGACCTTCGCAAGCTTCCAGCTTTGTGGATAATACCCCAGTCGTAAAATGGAGTTAAAAATAAATAACAGGATTCTAATTGCAATATGGGGCAAGTTTATCAGCATATTGTTACTTATTCCATCAATACCTGGAGCTTTCTTCGTGTTGAGTTCAGCAATTAGTTTCTGAACATCACTCGTCTTAAATTTTATGGTTCGAGGGGGTAGCGCAACTACACTTGGTAAATCAACAACACCAGTACATGTGTTTGGGGTAAATACGGATTTTAAATGCTCAACAAATATGTTACCTTTTTCAGTATCGCTTCTGGCCCAACCTCCGGTAGAAGTGCGCAGAGGTGGTCTATATTCAACGGGTGTTTTAAGCTTTCTAGCAGCTCGCCACAAGGAGTAATTAGATGCAGGTGTGGCATCAAGATTTTCCAGATAATTTTTAAGACATACAGTTTTTTCATATGCCAGCAGCTCTTGGAGTCGTCTAGTGCACTCTTTAAATCTAATTTTATTTTGGGGTGATCTGTGCTGTTGCCATTCCCTTCTAGCTGTCCTTTTTTCACGTAAAAGACGTTCAATGTCTGTAGAATAAATTCTATTAAACTCAGTCTGCGGATGGGAAGTAGTGGCATGTTCAGCAGCCTGTTTAATATTTTCGTTAAGATTTTCAATGTTAGATTCAATATCACCTGGTGTTCTTAGGTTAATATTTTCCGTACAATGGCTACTGAGGTATTTTTTGAACCCCAGCCAATTAACACGGTTGATCATCTTTACATATGGGACAGGGAAGTCACTTCTTAGTGGGCTAAAAATTGTAACAATCGTGGGAGAGTGATCGGAGGAGAGATCTACAGAAGCTTCAACATGAATTAATTCCCTAGTGATATTTTTCATGACTCCAAAATCTATAACATCCGGAATTTTTTGTATGTCCGTAGGCCAGTAAGTGGGCTCCCCACTTGAAATGACGTCCAAGCCCATTTTTGAAATTGTGTTGAACAATGCCCGACCTCTAGGTGTGATAAGACGCGAACCCCAGAACGTATGTTTTGCATTGTAGTCCCCAGCTGCTACAAAACAAGGGCCAAGAGATTTGTAGAATTCCTCGAATTGATCCTCAGTAATTGCGAATCTGGGAGGGGAGTAAATTGATGATATCACGAAATTTGTAACAAAATTTTCGACACAAATATTTGTTGCTTGTAGATGTTCTTCACAAATGTTATCAAGGACATAGTGTTTGAGTCTTGACTTAATTAGAATTGCTGACCCTCCGCATGCTCTCCCCCTCGGGTCCTTTGAATCATATAGAGTGTAACCATTTATTTTAAATAAGCTCCTTGAAGTCAAATGAGTCTCAGAGACCAACATTATATCAATATTTTTTTCCATGAGGAAGTGCTCAAGTTCATTTTTATGCTGGCGAATGCCGTTTGCGTTCCAGAAACATATTTTTAACATGTTCATGGTTTGTTTACTAATGCTTGAAGCAGTGTATTCTGCATTCGCAGCATTTCTTGCATCATGCTAGTCATATTTGTTGTAAAGTTGTTTATAGTTAGCACCAGATTCTCAATAGTAGCTTCAAGGCGACTAAAGTTAAAGCCTGAGTTTGCATTCGCTGAATTATTTTGCGGTGAAACATTTTGTGAGGGACTAGAACTAGCCTTAGCAGCATCGGCATACGATACACGTGAAGTAACTGGTTGACTTACTTGAGCAAAAGAGGCGGAGTACGCGTTTAATGGTTGGGCTGGGGCTAACTTAGGTTTTTGACTCATAGTCTGTTTAACAAAAGAATATACAGGGCATCCTCTATAGTTAGCGGTGTGATTACCTCCACAATTACTACATTTTTTTTCTGCTTGTTCTTTTGGCTTAGTGCAGCTAGCAGTACCATGCAATTCACCGCAGATAACACAAACTGTAGGTAAATTGCAGTAAGTTTTTGTATGGCCATATTCTTGGCAATTATGGCACTGTACAGGACCTGAACGCTTACGTGGCTCTTCAACTGTGATTTTTCGGTGTAACAGAAACTTTACGCTATAAATTGGATGGGCTTGATTTTTTTTCAATTGTATGTCATTCGGCTCCAGTTCAATGCGAAATAGGGGTTGGGCGACCTTTTCTCTGTTAATTATATTAGTAACGTTTTTTACCTTAAATCCTTGGTCTAGAAGTGCACATTTTACTTTTTCGGGCTCAACATATGAATCTATGCCCTTTAGTACTATCTGTAGGCCTTTAGCACTCTTAAGTTGGTATGTGTAAAAGTTTGTTTTATTTTTTTCAAAATCATTTACAATTTTTCGAAAATTGTTTTCATCGTATATTTGGATTTTAGTTTCATCAATATTACCTCTTTTAATTGGAATTACGTGAAAAGTATTTTCACCAATGGTCGACAGTAGTTTTTTTAGAAGCGCGTTAGAATTTTTTTCCCTCACATATATTGGTGGTGGCTTAAAAGACTTCTGAGATGATGAAGCGGTCTTCTCGTTATCGTCTTGCAATAATGAAAAACGATTTTGGCGATTCATGGATGATGCGTTGTTATCCCTAGACATCTTTGGAACAGATGAAATTTTAGAAGAATTCGGGCTTCGCCCACGCTTTACCACGGTTATATATCTGTCCATTCCAACTTGTACCTTTGGTTTTGAGCTACTGTTATCTGTAGTGACAACTTCGTTAGGTGATGAACAGCCCGAAGCGAATGCTTTCAATGGCTTAACTGACGAAGTACTAGGCAACTGTAATGTTAAAGAATCACTAGTAGGCATTGGACAAAGCGAAGTTGATCGCTGTCGAAAAAGTCGATTTGTTGTTAGAAAAAGTGTATTATCAGATTTTGTATTTTTATTAAGAGCTTCCGAACTCACAGTAAGTCTGTCATCAGGTTTTTTTATTGTTATTGTTATCATTATTAGCATCAGAACTCACAGTAAAATAGGCATTTCTGCCGTTATAACTCACTTCACATTTATTTGTTTTTGAGGTACTCATATAGAGTATTCCTCAAGGGTACTTTTGTTTGTTTGTTTGTTTTTTTTTATTACGGTTTTTTTGTTTTTGTTATTTATGACTATGCAAAAAAATATTAACAAAGCAATTACAGCTTATTTATCAAAGTTAATAATATGTATTACGAATATTTTCTTTTATATGATTTTTTTGTTAAGTATGTATGTAAAAAAAAAAACTCCGCTATGACGTTAGTTCACTATGAAGGTACAACGAGAACTCATAAATGAAAAATTATAATAAAAAGAAAATGAATTAACTTCAGTTTTTCCGTCTATATTTTACTTTACTTATTTTGATGCTGATCATTTATATACATGCATACATACATACATGTATACTTTAAGGCGCCAATTTTGGCTTTCAAATTTACTTTATTTGAACCTATTTTAACTCATAAATATTTTATAAAAACTTTCTTACTAACTTATAAACATTTATATAAAGTTTTATTAAGATTAAATATGAAAGTAAGTTAAAATACATATTTTTTTAATTGTGATATTCCGAGAAATAATTTGCATTTGGAATCAAGAATTTGGTTGTAAGATTTTTTGCCATATTTTCACCATTTATTGGCTTTTCTATCGACCAAAACAGTAAAATGATCGACATCATCGAGCCGAATATAGCCAACTGTGCGAACAGATCTTTTTCTAATACTTGATATGCTAGACTGTGTATATGATTGCCCCACGGAATACATTTTGTTAAAATGATACAAAGTGATAAATTGAAAAAAGGATCATAAAAAGTGTCATAGGCACGAAAAAGGGTCAAAAGTGATACTTTAGTGTCACAACGGCAACACTGCTCTCAGCAATGCGAGCGCAGCATACACTTTAAAAATAAGCGTGAGTGCGTACGCTATACGGGTAGTACTAGAAATACCCGTCATAGAAAATTTTAGCTTGTATGAGCTGCGCATTCTATATGATTTATGTTCTTTGGTACCATAAAGATGTCAATTTATGTTTAAATCTTAAAATTACGCTTTGTTATATTTGATTTGGCTTACAAAAATTAAGTTTAACATTTTTTCTCTTGTTAAAATAAATAATTTTTCTTTATTTACATAAAAAAAGTAAAACATCGCACATGGCACATTCCACACACATAAAAATAAAAAATATGTACATACATATTTTATTTACAATAAATATTCAATGTCTGCTTTAAAAAATAAAACAACTGATTAGCACAAATCTTGTTTTTTGATGCATCACTCTCTTAATGTAACAAAAATCTACAGAAAAAGTTAAAGTGAAATCCCTGTGCGCCTGCTCATGTGCATTGATGAGCTGCTAATTTCGAATGCAGCTCAGATAATGAGTAGTGCAAATTTGCGCACGTGTGTGCATTAAGTATATAAAAAACCCCCTCTTCCGCCTAATGTTAATCTCATTACATTTTGTATTTTCTTCTCAAAAATTCCAAAAACTACATTTTCCAAAAAGTACTTATTTCAAAAAGTAAACTTTCCTAAAAAGTACTTATCCAAAAAGTACCTTATTCCAATAAGAACCCTTTTAAAGAGTAATTTTTCAGAAAATCAAATTTTCCAGGAAGTACGTTTTTCATAATGTAAAGTTTTACTAAAAATGAATTTTTCCAACAAGTACCCTTTTGAAAAAGTCATTCAAATGTGGTATTTCCAAAAAGTCCTTTCTTACAAAAAGTAACTGTTTACAAAAAGCACTTTTTGCAAAAATGTTCCTTTTGGAAAAAGTATCTTTTTTACGAAGTACTTTTTCCAAAAAGTAAATTTTTCTCAAAAGTACTTGTTCCAAAAAGTGCCTTTTTTAAAAGTACATTTTCCAAATAGTATGTTTTTCTAAAAATACATTTTCCAAAGAGAACCTTCTCCTAAAAAGTACCTATTCCCAAAAAGTACCTTGTCCTAAAAAGTACTTTTCCCAAAAGTACCTTTTCTTAAAAAATTCTTTTTCCCAAAAGTACCTTTTCTTAAAAAATTCTTTTCCCAAAAAGTACCTTTTCTTAAAAAATTCTTTTTCCAAAAAGTACCTTTTCTTAAAAAGTACAGTTTCAAAAAGTAGCTTTTCCTAAAAAGTATATTTTTTTAAAGAACTTTTTCCAATTAAGTTTATTTTTCCAAAAAGTACCTTTTTCTAAAAATAACTTTTTCCAAAAAGTATCTTTTTTCTCGAAAACTAATCTTTGAAGAGTACCCTTTTCGATAAAAAAAATACCCTTTCAAAAAAGCATTGCATCCAGCAAGTCCTTTTTTTAAATTGGAAGACAACCTTCTCCTAAAAAGTACCTATTCCCAAAAAGTACCTTGTCCTAAATGAAAAGAGTAAGAAAAATTCAAATAATTAATTATTGAAATTCGGCCGCTACAACAACAAACACATGAGAATTAAAAATTAAAATCTCATAAGGAACATCTCACAAAAAGCACCTTGTCCAAAAGCTTTCATATTCCACATTTGAAAAAATTATATATTCAAAAATAACATTTTCAAAAAAAGTAACATTTCCCAACTGCAAAAGTACTTTTTTCGTATGTATATGTGTACATTATCAGTAACAAAAAGTACCGAAAACGGGTAAAGAGGAAAAGAACGCAGCATATATGTCGTGAGCAACAAAGGTACCAAAATCCTGTTTTTACCCCTTTTTAACTCCTAAAAGTACACCTATTAAAAAACTTCCAAACAGATATCTTCTTGCTTTTTACCAACGTTCTTGTTCTTTTGGAATTTTAAGTTTACCTAATGTAGTTTCTGAGATATAAAGATACCACTTTGCCTTTTTACCCGGTTTTACCCCCTTAGCACTCTTTAGGCCCTTTAAAAAACATAAATTTTATAATGCCAGCTTATACTGACCCGTTTGACTTCATTGTTAATTATTTGTACATGTATGTCATATGTACCTTATCATTAACAAAAAAAAAGTACCGAAAATGGGTACGATTTTACCACCTTTTAAGTAACAAATGTTCAGAACTTGCCAAAACCCATTCGAGATTCTGTCCAAAAGAAAAGAACGCGCCAAAAAGCTTTCTGCTACGTTCAATAATTTAAGATATGTTCAGTGCAAAAAAGGTACCAATATTCAGTTTTTACCTCCTTTTTAGACTCTAACAGTACACATCAGGGATGATAAATGAGAAAACTATTTTCGTACCATTTAGCTTTTAAAATTGTACTTTTTCGACCCCAATAGTATTAAACTTGCTTTTTTGTTATGAGTTTTTTATTGTACTTTTAGAACATATCGCTCATTTACTCAAATAACGTCATCATAACTCAAAAAAAAAAAACTAATTTGCCAGAACACAAGTTTAAAGTTTTTAATTTAAACACAACAATAAGAAAATTTTGGGTTTGTTAAAGAAAAGAACGATATGAAGATTAATCTGCATCATTAACTCAAAAATTAAAATTCATTAGAATTCAATACAGTGGAAGAAGCAGTAAAAATATATCGTTGGTATCAAGTAGAAAGGTCCAAACTCAAATAATTGTTATTTTACAGGAGAAGGTAAAAACACAATAGAAACTTTAATATTCTTTCTGTAATAGTTTTGTTGTTTTGTTTTGATTATGAAAATATTCTTTCCACATTCGCTGATGAGTGTGGAATTGACAATATTCTCCTGATAACTTTTGAAAGCTACGTAAGCATTAGATCATCCAAATATTTTTTCAAAGCTGGAAACTCGTTATTTGCACTATCATAATTTCCATTTTCTTTTGGGAATATTTTTTAATAAGAAAAGCTCTTTTCTACTAACATTTTCGGGAGTGAACTATGTTTGTCAGTTTAAAATTTCATCATGAAAAGTAACTTTATTTAGTTTCGCAAAAGGTTATACAGAACTATTTAACATTTCTTTCAAAATCCGTAACTATACAACTTAAAATTTTATTTCAAAGTATATACATAAAGTTTTTTATTTGAAAGTAAATTTTAGCTGTTTACATATGAAATTATATACCACACCCAGCTTCATTTAATTCCATCACTTAAACGATTGATATGTTATTAATATAGCAGTTTTTTATTTCTTATCAGCATTATTTATGAAAATTATTAAGGCTTTATAAAGGGTTTTTAAGACATATTCAGCCCAATTATGAATATTCCCTCTGAATTTATTTCTCACGAAAAATAATCTTCTCGAGAAAACATTCCTCCAATCATAAATTCTTTGTGAACAAAAAAGAGTAATACGTGGCATCACCGCATTGCGAAGCTCGTTGTTTTGCTTGTTTGTTTACATTTTGTTTCTCATTTTTTTTTTGAGTGAGAAAGTAAACAAAACTATTATAAAATTCACCAACTTGAAAAAATATGTAAAAATAAGTTTATAAATAATTTATTTGGGCGTTATTTATGTTTTTCCACATAAAAGAACTATAAACTACAAGTATATATATCAGGGACAGAAAATAACTGTTATTTTTAAAAATTTGCATCAAAAAACCACACATTAAAAATTGTCGTAGAAAATTTTGGTTCTTATCATTATGATACATGGGTGATGTACATGCAAATTTTTGTATGACTATTAAATTTGTGCCTTTTTTGATAAAAGTCAAAATATAACTTTTAATTTTGACTTCTTAAGGCAAAAATTAAAAGTTATTTTTGACTTTTATTATTTTACTCAAAAAATAAAAGTTATTTTTTAACTTTTAATATTTTAAAACAAAAATAAAAGTCATGAGTTAAGTATTGTATATTAATACGCAAGTTTTATTGCTTTCAATACTATAAATGATGAAACATCCGTTATAACAATTTCAAAAGCATTGCAAAACTTAATTCTCTTATTTTATTATTAATAATTATTGTTGTAATAACAATAATTTTTATAGACTTCTGCAATATACATCGACTATTATTGGAGGCAATAAAACTACCGTATTACTACGCAATACTTAATTCAAGACTTTTATTTTTGCCTTAAAATATTAAAAGTTAAAAAATAACTTTTATTTTTTGAGTAAAATAATAAAAGTCAAAAATAACTTAATTTTTGCCATAAAAAATAAAAGTTAAGAAATAACTTTTATTTCTGCCTTAAAAAAAAAGTTAAAATACCTTTTATTTCTTGACTTTTTCGATAAAAGTCATAACAGTTACCGTCCCTGATATGTATATAAATTTTGTTTTAATAGAGTATTAAATATGTTTTTATGTAAACTCCCTTCTGTTTTTGGGAAAGTTTTTTAGTGAAAAGCAAGTTCAATTGCGTTCATAATACCTACTTTTTCCCCGGGGAATTTTTTTATTCCCGCAATTAGTAAAAACAGGGAAAAATTAAATTCATGATAGGAGAAAAGGGGAAAGTGAAAAAACTTCCGCAGAATTTTCGTTCATGATTGGTCTGATTTTTTGTAGTATTTCTCTTTTTGATCTTTTATTTGCTATTGTATGAAAGCCATAATACTTAAAGGAAGAGAGTTCAATAAATTGAATTAGCTTAGCTAAAGGGATTTTGTTTGCCTTTTTCATGTATTATTTAATTATGCATATGTATGTATGTATGTGGGTGACTGTGTTTTAATGCATTTTTTATGACGTTTAGATAAATTTTCTTTGAATCTTAATAAAATTATTTACATTTAGATTCTAGAATACAGACGAATGTGTCGTCAGTTGGTATATCTAGTTTTTATAAATAAGCATGTATACTTTTTAAATTAATACAAACGATAAAATAAATGAAGACGCGCTATCATATTGCAAACGAAAGACCGGTGAAGTTAGACGTAGTTCTTTAAGTATAAAGCATTAAGTATATGCATACCTAACAAGGTGTTCGCTCTCAACAACAAATCAAATTCGCTACTTTCTATCAAACTGGATAGAATGATCTTTATTTGATCGCTATTCGTTTTTTGTATGAAGAAAAAACCAGAGATAGTCTCGAAAATTTTTGCAAATAGTACTAAATGAGTCACGGGGGTACCAACGTACTTTTAAGGTTTGAATTGTACCAAAAAAATTACGTACCAACTTTATCATATTAAAAAATTCAGTGAAGTGCGACTTTGACCCTCGCACGAAGGGTTCCTTACGGGCACGAGATATGTAATTCAATACGAACAATATAAACTATAGTTCTGGCATTTTTTTCGTTTTTGGGTGTTTTCGGTTTTAAGCGTTTTTTAGTCTGGGGGTTTTTTGAATTTATTGGCGCATTCTGAGTTTTGGCACTTTTTTCACGCTTTGACAATTTTTTTTTTGGTTTTTGAAGTTTTTTTAATTTTGGCGATTTCTATTATTTTGGCGTTTTTTTTTATTTTGGCGATTTTTTTATTTTGGCAATTTTTTTAATTTGTGCGTTTTTTTCATATAGGTGATTTTTTTGGCTTTGGCGATTTTTTTAGTTTTGGCACTTTTTTCGCTTTGAGGATTTTTTTTCGGTTTTTGGCGTTTATTTTAGATTTTGGCAATTTTTTTCCGCTTTGGCGATTTTTTTTTATATTTTGCGATTTTGTTTAATTTTGCCGATTTTTTTTCACATAAAGAATTATTTTGGTTTTGGCGCATTTTTCGCGTTTTGGCGATTTTTTTCGGTTTTTGGCGCTTTTTTCATATTGGCGATTTTTTTTCATTTAAACGATTTTTTCGAATTTGGCGATTTATTTTAGTGCTAAATTTTTTTTCTAATTTTGTTGATTTTTTCTATTTGGCGATTTTTTTTAAATTTTTGGAGATTTTTTCAGGTTTTGGCGATTTTTTTCGGTTTGGCGATTTTATAATTTTCGGATTTCTTAGTTTTACGGTTTTTGAAAATTTCAAGAGTTTACCTCTTACGGTCTCCAAGATATAGTAAGTTATCAAAATTACATAGTCAAAATTGCATTAACTGATGGACCACCCTTTAATTTAAATTTTTTAATATTTTAATGTTAATTGTTGTAGTCTATATAAAAATACACCAATTTTACAAATTTCAAGTGTCAATATACATATGTACATACAATTGTATGTATATTACATGGGATTTTAGCATTTTTCGTCGCTCGTTTTGGAGAACCCTTTATTTTCTAATTCTCATGTATTTGTTGTGCTAATGGCCAAGGTTCTACATACTCTGTCCAAATTTCAGGTTCGTAGCTCTGAAAAAATACCGTGTGACGGACAGACGGACAGCTTAGCGAAAACAATAGGGTCCTTTTTTCATCTTTGGTGTCCGGAACCCTAAAAAGTACCAAACGCGTGTTGGTTTGTTTTTTAGCAGCATTTCTATGTGTTTAGAATTTCTAGTCTATCGAACGTAGTTTATGAGACACAATGATACCGATTTTACCATTTTTCGACCCCTTTTTACCCTTTTCTCGTTAGAATTTCCAAAAACTCCTGCCTAGTTTACTTAAATGATGATGATATGTCAAAAAGAACTCAAAATGCTGCCTTACTTAAAAATTTTTGTGAACAATTCTTTTGCATTCGTTCTTAAGAATTACAAAATTAAATTTGGAATATAATTATATTTTAAATTCTTGTTTTTTTTTCGTTCTCGCAAACGAATTAAATCAACATTTATTTATTTTTGTCTTTTGCGAGGATAACGAAAAAAACCAAGAATTTAAAATATGTAGAATTCTTTTCCGAATTTTATTTTTAAAATTCTGAAAACAAATTTTAAAACGAAAGAAAAAATAAAATAGCATATGCAAGCAGAATTTTTTCCTACCCTGGTTTAAACTTAACGGGTGCTCTAAGCTTCCTAGTAGCGCGCTTAAAGAGTAATTAAATGCTGGAGTGTCATAAAGACCTTTCAGATAATTTTTAAGAGGTGAAGTTTTTTCAGATGCAAGCAAATCTTGGAGTCGTTTAGTGCACTCTTTAAATTTGATTTTGTGTTGCTATCTATGGTCAGTGCTGCTGCCATTCTCATCTAGCTCTTTTTTTCACACAAGAGACGTTCAATATCCGTATAATAAATTCTATTAAACCCAGTCTGCGGATGGGAGGTAGTGGCATGTTCAGCAGCCTGTTTAATATTTTCGTTAAGATTGGCAATGTTAAATTCAATAACTTCGGATATTCTTAGCTTAATGTTTTCCGTACAATGACTATTGAGATATTTTTTGAATCACAGCCAATTAACACAATTGCCAATCTTTACGTATGGGTGAGGTAAATCAATTCTTAATGGGCTACAAATTGTAACGATCGTTGGAGAGTGTTCGGACGAGAGATCTAGAGTCATTAGGCCAATAAGTCGGCTCCCCACTCGAAATGACATCCAAACCCATTTTGGAAATTGTATTGAACAACGCTCGACCTCTGGGTGTAATGAGATTATCACTTTGATATTTTGGCATATTGCAACTAGCAGTAATAATTTGCGGCACACAACAAAAACAGAGGGTAAATTGCAGTATGTTTTTGCATGGCCATATCCTTGGCAATTATGGCACTATATTGGACCTCATCGCTTGTGTGGCTCTTCAACTATGATTTTTCGGTATAAGAGGTATCTTAGCCTATAAATTGGGTGTGTCTCGTTTTTTTATACTGTATATCATTCGGTTCCAGTTTAACACGAAATAGAGGCTGGGGGATTATATTAATAACATTATTTACTTTAAATGCTTGAGATATGCACTCCGGTGTATCTTTTACTTCTTCGGGATTAACATAAGAATCAATGCCCTTCAATACGATCTGCAGAAATTTAGCGCTCTGAAGCTGGTACGTATAAAAACTATTTTATTTTTTTCGAGTTCAGTCACTATTTTGCGAAAATCTTTTTCTTCGCATGTTTGAATTTTAGTTTCGTCAATGTTACCACGTTTTATTGGAATAACATGAACTGCGTTTTCACCAATGGCCGAGACTAATTTTTTAATAAGGGCATTAGAATTTTTTATTTCAGATGGTGGTGGTGGTGGTTTTCGATGATACAGCGGGTTCGTCGTTATTAGCTTGCAATATTGAAAAACGATTTTGACGGTTAACTAATGCTGCGTCGTTATCCCTGGATACATTAAGAACCGATGAGATTTTTTATGAATTTGGGCTTGGCCCGCGGCTTACAACTGTGATATATCTGTACACTCCGACTTGCACTTTAGATTTCTGAGTACGCTTATCTATATTGATAACTTGGTTAAGTGATGAACACGATCTCGAAGCGGATGACGTCACACACTTAAAAAAACGAAGTAGTAGGCAACTGTAGAGAATCACTAGTTGGCATTGGACAAAGCAAAGTTGATCGCTGACAAAAAAGTGGCTTTTTCGTTTGAAAAATATTATTATCAGATTTTATATTTTTATTCTTGAACTTCAGAACTCACAGTAAAATAGGCATTTCTGGCGTTATAACTCACTTCACAATTATTTGTTTGTTATAGAGTATTCCTCAATGTCACCTTGCTTGTGGTTTTTTGTTTGTTTTTGTTATTTATGACTATGTAAAAAATATTAGGAAAGCAAATAGCTTATTTATCAAAGTAATAGGTATTACGAATATTTATTCGTAAGATTTTTTTGTACATATATAAGAAAACTCCGCTATGACGTCTGTTCACTATCACAGAATATTAACCAGAATCCTCACTTATGAGTTAAGCGAAATCGTCGTATCAGCTGATGTATAAATATTTGAAGGGAGAGAAAAAATAGGCTTTTTGCATGTATAAAAAGCAATAGCCATACATAGCATTTGTGACCATATGATTGTGAAAAAGTGCAAAATTAAATTTTCCAAAAGTGAATTATTTTAGACTTATTTTGAATAAAATATAAATATTTGCATAAAAGAGCAGTTATTTTTGTGTTTAATTTATTTAATTAAAGGCCGGTAGTGTTCTTCAACTAGTGAATGTAAATTGCGACCTAAATAATGTGAAAATGTTAAAATATTTGCAAAAGCAATTCCATAAGTTTTCATTGTCACAAAATAAATTTAATTTAAATATACTTTTTAGACTTAATGCGCTTTAAATGCAATAAATGTTGATATAATCGGTAATAAACATATTCGTATTACGTGTTCTCATTGATATCTTCCAATGCATCGCTCTGGAATTGGTTGTTTTCATAAAAAACACGAATTGTTAGTACATGGTCGCTTGTTAAATTTATCAATTTTGTGTAACAAAAAAACTAAAATTGGTAAAAGAAAACTAGCTGGAATTACTTCGGACTGCGAAAAGTGAATATGACTATTTTAATGTGCCTTTGGAGGATGTTAATCGCGAATTATGTACATACATACGTCGCACAGTGGCTGAAAATCGTTTTTCATTGGCCAAAAGTCTAATATTTTTTTGTCACCGATTTTTAAAATTTTTACGCCTTTTTGTAGCTAATATATCCAGATTAAGGTAGCCAAAAACTTAGGTTAAACTATTGATAATTGTGGGCGTGGCATGCTGTCAAACTCAACCGTTTTTTTAATTTCAGAAAAAGGTGTTTTTCTTTTGTTTTTTATCAAAAATAAATGGTTACTACTCGCAAGCTATCATCGATAACGGCCTGCGGTCTTTTTTATAATGTTGGTAGGACTATAGTCTTTAGTTGTTGTAAGTGGTCACAGCTCTAGCGTTTAATATTACGGGCGTTATGAAATATTTATGAAACTATTATATTTTTCTCAAATTTAAATTTTAGTGGAATAGAACTTCTAGGGAACAAAAGGGAACAAGAAACGTATACCACCAGGAGAAAGGTGAAAGTGTCCTCTTTAACGCTATATATACTTTTGCACCCGTGACGACCCGTGGGTAGAACACTTTTTTCATTTTAATGAAATTACTCTAAAAAAAATTCAAATTAATTTAAACAGCCCTATAAGTACTCGTATACAATAGTGTCTTAAATTTTCACTTTTTTTGCCTAAAAGTTTGTTTTTTTTTACTTTAGACTACGTAAAACGAAAAAAATGAAATATAATACCTGCGAAAGGGTTTAATGGCTTTGTTTTGATCAGCAAAAAATAAGTCATAAAATTATCACAATAGGTTCTACAGTAAACATATGATCTCTTTCTGAATTTACCTGTTATCAAATGTTAGGGTCAACCAAAGTCATAAACATTTTTATAACAATAATGGCGACATTAAACCACTAAAGATAAAAAACAACCCCATATTGGCGAGATACTAATCAGTTTTACCTGATATTAAGGTCTGAATAACATGTGCAGTTTTGTTCAATTTAAGCACTACCTGCTATGAAATTGAAGATCAATGTGTGAATAACATGTATCTAAAAATGTATAAAAGTACGGATTCCATAAGGGATTACTCAGTAATAAGTTAATCCTTTAATTGTACGGATAAAATATAACAAATAAAAATATTCAGATAAATATGGAGAGCTTCAGTTATAAAGAACTGGCCGAAGAGTATTTTAGAAACAAAAACCAGGAAGATGTTCTTAGTTACGTTAAAATAAAATTAAACTTAAATTCGTGTAGCACCGAAATGCAAGAGCTACAAAGAAGTTAGCTTCAGTAAACAAAACTTTTATATAAAAAGTGCAAACTGGTTAGAAGGCCAACTTACTGTCGCTGCAGAAACAGCAAAGCAAGATAAGGCTGGAAGACCACGCAAATCATTAATGGGCAACTGCAGTGATAGATCTAAGAGGCGGAAACTTAAAGATTTTAACGATGCAATTGGTTGTACAAATATAAAAGAATCTTTCCTACATCAATTACAATCACAGAACCAATTATCAAAAGTGGATATCATTGAAAAAGTTGTTAAAGCTAGTCCAGTGAGAACAAAACGGATTCTTAAAAGTATACCAACTCCGAGTGATGCAATACAGTACACAAATGAGGAGGCATTAGCATTATTTCTGGATTTGAAATTAACAAAACAGCAATATATTAAGCTCAGACTGCGTGCGATTGAAAAAGGGTCAAATATGTATCCAGCATATCATTACATAACCGCTGCTAAAATAGACTGTTTGCCATCAAAGGACACTATTACAATCACACCAATTTCGGCAGAGGTACAACTACAATCTCTACTTGATCACACAGCCGAACGCTTGCTACAATCAATAACAGGAAATGAAGTTAAAGAAATATGGAAACACAAAGTTAATTCTTTTTTGTAAATAGGGATGTGATGGTTCCTCGGGACAAAAACAATACAAACAAGCTGTATGTGAAAATATTTCGGACTCAGATATGTTCATGGTATCATTTGTACCATTGCGATTGAAAAAGATTTTGGAAGATTCAGAGCCTTCGACTAGTACAACGCAAACAATGGATATTTGGAAAAATGAGACACCATCTTCTACGAAATACTGCAGGCCAATTAAATTTGAATTCAAAAAAGAAACTCATGATGCCATTAACAAAGAAGTTAGTGATATCAAGGCCCAAATTGCAACACTACAGCCATTACAATTACAGTTAGATGGGCAGCAAACTGAAGTAAGCTACCAATTAGTGCTGACAATGATAGATGGAAAAGTAGGTCAGGCTTTGACTAACACGAAGGCTGCATCCAGCTGCATTATATGCCAAGCAACATCAACCCAATTAAACCAAGTCCCGACAAAATCATTAGATAATTCCGATGCATATGAATTTGGATTATCACCACTACATGCAAGAATACGACTTATGGAACACATACTAAAAATCAGTTATGATTTGGATTTCGGGTCTTCAGGATCAATAAGAAACAACGAAACCAATAAAGAGTTAAGAAGTTCAAAAAAGAAACATGTTCTAGATGAATATCGCAAATTAGGATTGATTATAGATCAGCCAAAACAAGGGTCAGGCAATACAAATGATGGCAATACCGCAAGAAGATTCTTTTCAGATCCAGAAACAGCATCTGAAATAACAGGAGTGGATTTAAACCTTATTTTCAGGTTTAAAATAATCCTAGAAGTACTTGCGTGCAATGAAGAAATTGACTCTAGAAAATTTGGAGATTATGCTAAGGAAACTGCAAAAATATATACAACCAACTACCCATGGAGAAATATGTCTGCAACAGTTCATAAAATCCTTTATCATGGAGAAGATATCATTAAATATCATTTGGTGCCACTTGGAGATCTATCAGAGGAGGCTCAGGAAAAAAGAAACAAGGATTACAGATTTTATAGAGAGCACAATACTAGAAAAATTTCACGAAATTCAACAAATGAAGATCTATTTAATATATTATTGGCAACGTCAGATCCGTTCATCTCCAGTATTCGAAATCAATGGAAAGTGGAACATCGGGATTTAGATGAAGAAGCCAAAAAACTACTAAAGAACAGAAATAGCACAGAACAAAATATGGAATATTTACAATCAATATTTGAGTCAAATGAATAATAATCATAATTGCCTTTCATTGTTATTTAAGGTACGAAAAGCATACTATTAGTAAAAAATAATAATAAACAGAACCTACCATTGTTACAAATGCTATTAAAATTTATTGCAGTTTTTATTTTTAATATGTTTTTTAAAATGATCAAATTTGACAGCAAAAAATAATAAATTTTTCTGTAGTAATAGCAATATTTTTAGATAATATTATTAAAGTTTTTTTTTAAGTGTAACTATTCTTTGAGTGTAAACAAAATTGCAAATTAGACAGCAAAAAATTTTTAATTTTTCTGTAATAATAGCAAAATCGTTGATTTTACTATTTTTTTTTTAGTGTAAAATTTTTTTTGAGTGTAACATTAAATAAATTCCATTATTACAAAACATATTTATAATTATTACTAATTTCCATATATTAAATTTTTTAATAAATAAAAAAATAATAAACCCATATTTCACTCTAAAAGTTAAAAAAATTCAAAAGTTCAACTTTGAGCTAGAATTCCTTAAAAAGTCCTCAATCAATTTTAATGTAATTAAAACTGAGTCAAACTGAACTAAATATCTATCCACTAAAATAAAAATTACTTCAATATTTTGATCAGTTCAAAAGTTACAGAATTTTGGCCAATGAAAAACGATTTTCAGCCACTGTGCGTCGCGGCATTGTCCAATGGCAAAAACGCGGTCTGATCCAAAATGCCAATTGGCTGGCTGAAATGGAACCATGTGCAATATACATAGACATCGATGCAAAAAGTGAAAAATTTCAACGAGGCAACATTACAAGGCATAAACAAAGTGGTATGTGACAATTATTTTTTGACCAAATGTTATTTTGATGTACGGGAATACGACCGGGCGGCGTGGCGGCGGATGTGGTCGTTTTATGGGCATTACATGCTTTGAAAGAGCCCTAAAACTAAATCCCAAATACCTGGCGGCTTGGACTTTAATGTGCAATGAAAGCTGGAAAACACGAATGCTGCTATACAAAGGAATAGAAAAGCTGTAGGTAAGTTTTAAATGTTGATTCAATCCATATTAGCTACACATAATTTGTTTATACATGCCTGAATTATTCTTATTTTAGGAGAGACCTATGAAAAACATTATGTATTGCAGCGATGAAAGAGCAGCGGCTCATAACCAGAGTTTATATCATGGCTTCATGTACCCTCGTGAGTTATTATGAAGGCAAAGAAGAATATCATCGGGCATCGCATTATGTATCCAAGTGTTTAGAGTCGGATGAAGTAAGTGAAATCACAATAATTTTGAAAATAAAATACTATAATTAAAACTTTCTGTTCTAGCGTAAATAAGAAGCCAAATCTTTACTTAAAACTAAAAATAAACGTAAAGTATTAACAACGCTAGGAAGAAATGCTGCTAACACACAACTTATCCAACAATGAAAAGAAATCGAGAATAATGTGAATAATATATGTACTAATGAATTTAAATATCGACACATAAGCTTAAGATTCCCGTTGCATAAAAACTTAAATACAAAAAATAGTAAGAAGGTATGCTTAACCAAATTTATAAAAACAAAAAATGTTTAAAAAACAGATTTTCATACGAATTTTTTTAATAAAACCTTAATAAAACAAAGAGGCAGATGAAAATTTAAGTAACCAATCTAAGTGCAGTTTTACCATAAAAGAAAGCGACTTGTCTAAACAAATTTATTAAACTCACCCCAATTTTGAAATTGTTTTTTATTTTTATTTATTTTTTTATATGTATAAATAAACTTATATTTGTAAATCATCTTAAATTGTTATAAAAGGAACTCTCCATATGTTTACAAAAGCAAATTACAAAATTTGTTAACTGAAAAACAAAATTAGAATATTTTCTAATACAATTAATTAACATCTTTTAAATAAGTTTGATTTTTAATAATTACAATTAAACATTTTATTCAAAGAAATATATATTCATTTACTTATGCCATCAAAGTCTAAAGTTGTTTTCTTTGCGAACATTCTTCCTTCTTAAATGAACTTCTTAACCTTCCAGTTTAGATTTTTAGGGATCGAATAGTTTTGGAATAGCTATTTCTTTCAGATTCTTCTTGGGTTTCTTGTTGACGTTCACATATATAAATAAAAGTAAAATAAAAAAATATTGTATTATTAAAATTGTATATTTAGTTATAAAACAAAAATTCTTCAATATTCTCTTGAAAAATATTCTGTAGCTGTAGGACTTTTCATTTATTGAAAAGTTATTCCTTTTTCGTATGAAGTACATGTACAATAGGACACAGAACGACTTATTTACTTGTGGTACTGTACATTGGATATAACAATCATCGTTCTTTCCAATGTACAAAATTCCACCCTTTCAATTCACTTTATATATATGTATACATTTGTCATTCACATTTTGATTCCAATTGATCCGACTACTTTTTTTTAAGCGATTTGTTAACAAACGTATTTGTACATTAGACAAGAACATCTATGTTCTTTCCAATGTACAAAATACCACAAAAACAATTCACTTTGCGTGGACACACATTACTCATTTTTGTTAAGAACTTTTAAAAAACCGAAAAGGAACAGAAAACTTGGAATCCAATAGATCCGAACACTACATTTTTATACGACTGTTACCCTGTAGCATTGTACATTGGACAAGAACGTCATTGTCCATTCCAATGTATAAGATTCCACACAGACACTTCACTTTATTTGTACACAATAGTCTTATTTGCGTGAATTATTTGTAAAAAGAACACAAAACGAGAAAATCTGGGATCCAATTGATCCGAACTCTTTTTTTCGTCACCACTTAGTAAACTATGTTATAGCACATTGGACAGGAACGTCATTGTCCCTTCCAATGGACAATAACTCTATTGTTCTTCCCAATGTACAAAATTCCAAACACAATTTTCACTCTGTTTGCACTTAGTAATCGCATAAATTACTTACCTATTTGGCTGCTTCGGGAACAAATGTAGTTTCTCCTGGAGGACAACCCATGGTACATCTGTGGCTCCTGAAAAAGAAGTATATTTTATTAAAAACTACTGTAAATAACTAAAAATGTTATAAATAAATACTTACATTTTCACAATTGCTGTGTGACGCCTGCTGTAAATTGATGTTTTTTCATTATTTGTATTGGTTTTTTTCACTTTTCACACTGTTGCTAATATGTGGATAAAATAGTCTATCGAATTTTATCCACAAATTACCAACTTTGACTAGGATTTTGGCGCAATTACACTTTTTCTCCACTTTGCACCAAATCCTGCCAAGAAATTTTATTTTTTGTAAACACTAAATTTTACAAATGTCAAAACCGTATACTTTGTGCGATAGAGAGAAATATAGAAAAATTCTCCAATGTTCCTATCTCTATCAGATTATTTATACGGTTGAATTCGCTTGAATTCGCCCGTGTCGTGTCTAGTTGTTAGTCTATGTTCACTATGAAGGTACAACGTGATTTTTGAACATATGTTTTTTTAAGTTGTGTGTGTATTAGTTTTGTGCTGATAATTCGATTTGTAACTGGTTGAAAAATTATGCCAACTACAAAACCATTCTCTTCAACGAATTTTGCCAACAAGCTTCAATGTTATGCCAGCATAATTATGCCCGTGTAAATCTGCGCATCCATAAAGGGTCTTATGCAAAAAAACTTAACAAAGCTTTGTAAAGAAATGTTAAGTAAAGTTGTATTCTAAAAAAATTATTGTATCAAATTTCTAAAGTAGGTCCCCACGTTTGTTAAGACTACTTTAAGTTGATATTTTCAAAATGTGCATTTTGTATCTAAAATATTTTTCTTAATATAGCACATATTGATTCGTGTTACATCTGAAAATGAAGCTGGAAGTGTTAGCTCTTATCTTAAATTTATTATTTCTGTAATGTGATGAAAAACCTCACCAAATTAACCAATTGATTCAAAATACATGGTAAAATCCGTAAAAAAAATATTAAAATAAATACATTTGTACAAAAATATTTTAGTGATGTACATACAATCAAAAGAAATCGAAAAAGGCTGGATATTCAAATACTCATTTCATTCGAATAAAAGAAATTATGATAATTCTTCTTTGCTCATCATATTTTTTACGTATACTTCATAGAAATGTTTATCTGTTTTCCTACCATGTCAAAAGGGCCGACTTTCTAAACGAAAGCTGCACGCATAATTGAATAAAATGCGTGTGCAATGCTAAGCATGTATTAAGAGCAAACTTGCGTTGCGGAGACATTTTTTGCATTTAATCCGCATTAAAGAACGTCGCTATGCAACTCATACATATGTTTGCCTACAAAATAAAAATGATGTGCCATTTTGACAACTGCTACTCATTAAAATGAGCTGCCACACGATTAGGAACATTGGACATTGCCAGAAAGTTTGCATATGCGTTTACGAAGTGTATGCACTGTAAATATGAATTGCAGCTTGCGTTTAGGAAGTCGACCAAGCTCATATTGTTTAAATTAGGTTGCTTTACTACAAGAAAATAAAAAATATTTGAATACCTGAATGAAATTGTATTTGATTTTTTACATCATAAGCTGTGAAGTGGTTGTTGAACACGGTGGTGTTACCAGTATTTATTATTAAATAACAAAATAATTAAAGTTGTGTTTTGCATTAGGGAAGTAACGATACGCCGTTTTGCCGATCCGATATCGATACCGATACTCAAAAATAAATATCGCCGATACCGATACGCATATTAAAACTGAACTCAAGTTAAAATTAACAAAACCTTTTATTATACAAAATTATAGTTTAAGAGATTATTAATATTTATAATTGATATTTGAATTCATTCTGAAATTAACAAGAAAAAACTTATTTTTTTTAGATACATACATGATTTAGCATTGAGAGAACATTTCTCTACTATGGTGCAAAGCAAAACAAAAGAAACGTTTAATTTTTCTGTTTAGACTTTCTGTTCTGCATTTAATATGTTATTTCTCTTAGATTTTATGCAAAAAAAACGCTGAAAATTGAATTGTTCGTTCAAAACAGCTCTAAAAAAATTTAAGAACTATCGCCGTATCGACAGTTAAATATCACCGATATCGATATATTGGCAAATCAGAAATATCGCCTATATATCGGAATCGGTATTCGTTACATCGCTATTTTGCATACAATTTCTTAACTAAGCAATGTTAGCCTTAAAGTGCTTGGCAACTACTACGAACTTTAAAGCTAAAGTAAAATATTTTTTTGCATAAAGCCTAGTACTCTGTTCGAAGTTGTGAACAATTTACAGCAACATTGATTATTTCGCGTGAAAAATTTGACACGCAACAAGTGATGCCCATACTGTTTTTTTTGAAAAAATTTTCGTTTTTATTGGTTAGAAGTATCCAACATTGATCGACTTTTGTAAATAAAAACATCAGCTGTCAATATTTCGCGCGAAATAAATGCCAGTCACATTATTTCACAAATGGCAAGAAAATGTTGCCAGTTTTCACGACTTGAACATCGTACAAGTTTTGCAAAATTTTTTCATAAATAGTTCATGTGAATTTTTTTTATATGGATTATGTCAACATTTTCCGTGAAATTTTAAACAGAATACCAGGCTTAAGGGGGAAAGTGAATAACGACAATCATCGAGGAATTTGTACATACAAACTAAAGCTGTCATAATAAAATCAAAAAATTCCGGAATACCCACAGAAATTTCATGGAATTTCTTTCCTGAAAAATGTGCGGCATCCCGGAATTTTTTCCCAGGAAACCACGTATGAAAAACACTAGTATACTTAAAGTTAACTTTTAATGATTAACAAAATATTGACTAATAACATTATTTTTAACAAATATTTTAATTATGTATATATGTATATTTTTTTTCAGAATCTGAAACTATTAGAGCTCTGGAGTACCGTCAAGGAGATAAGCAAGCAAAAGATTTCCTGAAGAAACTGAAGAATAAATCGTACTCATGAGTGTTTATGACGCATATTAAGCGGGTTATATCAAATTCTCTTAAAGCAAATTTATAATAACTAAATTTTATAATTTTATATAATTATGTACATGTACAAATAAAAATACATACAAACATTTGTATGTTTTGTACATTATACATGTTTGTATATACGAATTTTAGTCTACATATACATACAAATAAATAATTTGGAAAGAACATCTTTTTACTTAATGCACACCAAAATGTATACATACATACCTTGTCTTAGAGGCGAGTACGTAATAAAATGAGTTTTTATACTACACTTGTCTAGTTTACGTTATATTTGGTACCACTTTTTGTATTTTTAATTTCATTATTACCATGGTATATAATTTGGTATTTGAGTTGATTTTTTTTCATACTAGCAGCAGTATTGAATGGCAGCCCTAGGAGAAAATCATACAAAATAAAAAACAGTTGCTTTATAATTACAACTCGATATTAGGTCAGTTCATTTAGATCAGTTCATTTAGATTGCATCTAGATTTCAAATAACAATGAGGAATATAGCAAAGCAATTTACATTTATTTAGCTTAACATCTTTCCATATATTCGAAATGGAAAACAATTTATTAAAGATATAAACTTAATATATTTTGTACACATTGAACCGATATATACTCGGTTTTTTTAAAATGATTCAAAGCATACAATAGAACACCCGATGAATTTACTTAAAAATTCTTAAAATTCATAATCATGAAAATCTTAAACGGGTTTTCGGCAATCAGTAAGAGCTTGCAATTACTCAGACATCGAGCTGAAAATTAACTCCTTCAAGATTTAAAAGAAGGAATTTCACTATAAAACAGCGAAACTCAGTAAAAATGTTTCACGTGCTTGAAAACACCTATTATTATTTTCTTTTGTAATAATTTGAAGATAGTAGCTTTTGAAAAGTATAACGAAAAAAACTTCAATCGATCCGAGAACCATTTTGCTATTTAATCAGTTCTGTTTGAAATATTGAAAACGGAACATTAATTTTGTGAAATAAAAATAAAAGTTTTGACTAAACCTACTTGTGTGGGGCACAGGTTAGGCAGATTGGACACGGGAAATTCGGCCACATAATTTTTCCGAAAAATTGACGAATGGCATCCCAAAATGGCAATATCATTTAACACGATTTTCATTAAAGTACAAAATGATATTGTTTTGCATATGCCTGTCTCTGTCATTTCAACAGGTTAAACATCAATTGAAATTATTTTATTTTCAATTAATGTTTTTACCACAAAAATTTATGAAAGCCGGAAATGTATGGAAAAAATGCATAAATTGGCGCCTTTTCATAAATGCAATCCTGCATTCCAGCGCAAGTTTCATGACAACAGCCATTGTGCTGCTGTTTATCTCAGATGTAAGTCATTTTGTTAAGTTTTCTTTCACTTTTCTTAATTTTAAATTTCTTTTGCAGATCCTGCTCAAAGACGAAATACAAATCAAGGAAATATGTAAGTACTTATTTTACAGATATTAATTAACAAAAAATAAATTAAATTACTTATTGCAGGAGCCGCAAGTGTATAGTGTTTTCCCGAGATGTGGAGAAGCTGCATCAGTTCCCGAAGAACCCCGAAAGGTGAGTGTTTCTGGCAGACCGACAATTGTGTCGGTTGCAATAGTGTTTTGTGTTTTCTTAAATGCTGTTTGTGGTTAGGTTTTCTTTGTAACATACAGACAAATTTCAAAATTTACAAGTGTTCTTATAAGTCCGTATGGAAATAAAGAAAACCACTTTAATAGTATTTCCAATCACACATCCACATAGTATGGCCGGCAGACACACAAATGTGTGTATACATATATACATACATATGTATGTACATTAGAGCGACTCAAAAAAAAAACTGATTTTGTTACCCCTCTGAAAATAAAGCTTGATATGTTTTATGCTGATTCCCAAAATATTTTGGTTCTAGCGTTGACCATCCGTGAGCTGGACCATTTTTAAAAAAGGTCTTTTTTTCAGTTTTTCGAATTTTTTTGTACTTTGCTCCAAGAAGACATAAATAAAATTTGGTATCATCGAAAAGAGTTTTTGAAGCAGCATCCAATGGTATATAACACTTGACCATTTGCGTCCTACTAATTAAGATATTTAACTAAATACATATTCTCGTTTCGGGTTTTCATACAAATTATACGTCTTTAGCAATAATATTTTGCTTTTCAAATTGAATCTGTTTTAAAATAATGTTAATTTGCTTTTTTTGTAATTATTCACATAAAACGCGAAAATCGCGATATATTTTATCTTTTTTAATGTAGGCAATATGGGTATGTAATTTTTTAATTTTTAAATTATAATAATTTGGAGATAAGCAAAAGATCTGTTTTGAAATCTAGGATGCTGTGAGATATATTTAAGTTTTTAAATACATATTAATTTTTTAGTTGAATACATACATGTATGAAATAAGAAAAATAGTTTCTAACAGAACATATTAAATTATTTAAATAAACTACAAATTAAAAAATTTATCAAAATGTGAAAAATAAAATAACAATTAAAAATTTATAAAAAATCTTTTCGCGATTCTATCTTTGTATAAAGTTTGCACGATTCGATTTTGTTGGCAATATGACCTGGTCGATTACTTTCGATAACAGAAAGACATGATTGACTTACTAGCTTAACAAATCGTTCCGTGTTTTGCGAATGGCATGGGAATTCTAAATTGATTTTGGTAAAAGAAGCAGTTAATTTATCTCTATAAACAGTTTTTAAATTGTGAATACCTGGTATTTCAATAATTTCTTCAGAATCACAAAGATCTTTTAAATAATGATGGGAATAAAATTGTATACAAGGTGGTTCAGTAATGCGACCAATTTCATTCCAATTTATCATATCTTTTAAGGACTCGCACTCAAACAATATTTTTGGAATATTGAATTGTCGAATATCATCAATATTACTATCCCGTGTTTCGAGAATTATTCTTAATACCTCCGAGCGGACTTCTTTTTCCTTATCTGTTGCCATTGAGAGTAGTAAATTTTCTGGATGTGCAAAAAACCCGTTTATTTGAATGGAACGATTGACAGCTTCTTGAATTTCGATTGGAATCATACGTGTCCATTTTATATATTTTAGTAAGCGACGGCTTCCGTGAATGGCCTGAGGCTGACTTTTTACGAGAAACCAAAACGGAGCATATACTTTCATAGCGAAAAATGTCAACTTTGTTAATTCTTCTGAGGGGGAGGTTTGAGCAATATAGAGTCTTAAAATTCTTGATGCTGTCGTCAACCAACGCGATAAATTCAGTAATCCAGGCTTCATACTGGCTACATGGCTATCACAATTTCCACTGTCTACTGCTTTGACAATTTCAAACAAATATTTTTGGTCTGCACGTAATTCCCAACTGTCAATATTTTCGGGCATTTCACCCATAGATATCGGTGCAAAACCAAAAATTGGCTTTGAGTAAAGGAAATTTTAAATACAGGAATAAATTAAATACAAACTCAAAAATGGACTAGTGCTACTTACCTGTATATTTTCGCAGTCTCTTAAGAGGTTTCCAATATTTCCCGGCAAGTTTTGGGGGCCAGTAGCTTTTCCCAACAGACTTTTTAAAAGAGCGACAAATGGCAGTTCGTTAAAATGAAACAGGCATACAAACCACTGTAACGGACGCTGAAGTTCTCTTTCCAAAGCACAAATAGTTCCATTGTGTTTGCTTGTATTTGTACTAGTACCATCACAATTAACTGCAACCAGGTTATCTAAGGCAATGCCTTCATTATTTAGGAAACTGAGAATTCCTTTTGCAATTTCTCTGCCTTTGCCATCCTCTGGTGTAATGTAACCAATAAAACAAGAGTTTGGTTCTTTAATAAGCGTAACATGTTCTTCCATTACTTTAACGTTACGTGGAGACCCATTCACCACTGCTTGTTTTAAGGTGCGCTCGCTTTTGCCGTCAAACGATATACTTTATATATATGTAATATAAAGAATTGGAATGTTAATTTTTTTTGCATAGTTTCTAGCCTTATTACGCTGTCTTCTTATTTTATGCTGATCTATAATTATGCCTGTGATATTTAAATCTTTTAACAGAGTATTGGCCAATAGGGCTCCATAGCGATTTGACACGCCAGCTCGATCTAAGGCAGCACCAAATGTTGGAAGTTCCATTGTATGTACTTTTACATTTTCTTCCTCCTCAGATGATGATGAAACTTGGTCGCAATCATCTATATTCATTGATCTTAGGACATAGCTGCTCTCGCTTTGTGCTTCACTACATACAGCTGAATGATTTGGATTATGGTATCCACCAATTAGTGAGCCACATGTTAAAATGTCTTTTAATCTTGGCGCAGCTTGATCTACGTACAACTTCCATGCAAATCTTGGAATTTTGCTCTTGCCAGTACACCTGCATGGAGCTCTTATTTTGAGGGGACATTCACAAAGTGAAATGTCAAAAAGTACATTCCAATCGTTTATATTATAGTGCGTCGGATTCTTTTTGACGTCCCGATATCTTCTTGTAAGGTATTCCAGCTTCTTCCATATAGCTGGAAAACTTTTTACCGGAATTTGAACAAATTTCCATAACTCACACAACTCCGTAATCGTTGCTTTATGAAATTTTGAGAGTCCATATAACCGGTTATTGCACTGCTGTCGCAAAAATAACAAATGCTGGACTATATCGCAGTTTGTCGGAAGCTTAGTTTTGTTCAGCTGAACAGGAGAAAAATCCATTTTTACTGATTTCATAAATTTATTTTTAAGTCTAATATTATTAATTTATGGTGCATCTGTCATTAATAGATTAATATGTTTTTATTTAAAAAATTAATATTTGAAAACTTAAATATATCTCACAGCATCCTAGATTTCAAAACAGATCTTTTGCTTATCACCAAATTATTATAATTTACAAATGAAAAAATTAGATACCCATATTGCCTATATTAAAAAAGACAAAATATATCGCGATTTTCGCGTTTTATGTGAATAATTACAAAAAAAAACAAATTAACATTATTTTAAAACAGATTCAATTTGAAAAGCAAAATATTATTGCTAAAGACGTATAATTTGTATGAAAACCCGAAACGAGAATATGTATTTAGTTAAATATCTTAATTAGTAGGACGCAAATGGTCAAGTGTTATATACCATTGGATGCTGCTTCAAAAACTCTTTTCGATGATACCAAATTTTATTTATGTCTTCTTGGAGCAAAGTACAAAAATATTCGAAAAACTGAAAAAAAGACCTTTTTTAAAAATGGTCCAGCTCACGGATGGTCAACGCTAGAACCAAAATATTTTGGGAATCAGCATAAAACATATCAAGCTTTATTTTCAAAGGGGTAACAAAATCACTTTTTTCTCTTCCATACAAGTTGAGTCGCTCTAATGTACATACATAAGTTTATTGTATGTTTTTAAAAAATCCGCTTTAGTAAAATCCGTATATTTCCAGGTAGACGTTATGTCCCCGTCCAACAGTATTTTTGCAGAAGGTGCTTGCGGATATAATAGAGGTCGCTAGAGAAATCACCGAAGAATCCAACAAGATATGTGCTTGTATAATTTGGTGTGTTAGAGATTTAATGAGTGCAGATACTGTTTGGAAGTGATGTTTGTGTGTTAAACAGTATTTGCACTCAATCATCATTGGACCGGAGGATCCATACGTATGTATATAGATGTGTATGTATGTACATACATATATAACTAATGTGTTTTGTAAATGTTGTGAGTAGGTTTTTTCCAAGGTTGGCAAACGGTATCGTAAAAATACCGATACCGATTCAAATACCGCTAAAACTAGATACCGGTATCGATACCGAAATCCATTTCGGTTAGAAAATACCGGTATCCAGAATACCGCTTACGTCTATACCGGTATGTACCGGTATACCGATTCCCACGAAAAAGAAATTTTCAAAAATATATTTTAATTAACTTTCTTTTATGAACACGTTTATCTTCTCCTTCACATATTCTTATGAAGCTCTCTTGTTTTTAATTAACCGGAAAGTGCAATCATATCATAATCATCACTACCGCGAAATACTAACAAACTGCGTGAGCTACTTAATGCCTTTAGGAACGAAAAACGTATCTCTAGACATATAAATGTTTTAAAATGGTGAAAATAGCAAAACCATTGTAAGCCACATTTATTGAATATTAAAATTCGAAAATTAGTATATTGGCTGTACCAGAGACACAAGCTGATGCGAAGATTTTAAGTTTTGGAGAGTGCTTTTTTAATATATGCACATTAAACTGGTCGCAAAGGTATTTTTCTTTAATTGATATACTACATATGTGCTCTGTCTAAATTATGAAGTTTGCTGCCATAAAAGCCTAGCGAGGCCTAGAGCACCCGATAAGCCTTGGAAAAAAGTTGTAAATAATTCTGCAGTTTCAAAAGTAGCTGTCCAATTGTTATGAAATTTTACACAGCATTGAAGGAGGTGTCAGAGAGCCCAAGTCTGGAATTTAGACGGCGGAGCCACAAAGCACTAAAGTGGGCAACCTTATGTTAATGAAAAATTAAAATCGATGCTCATGTTTTTGATCAGATAAAAAAGATCTTTTGCAAGTGGATTGTGTTCTATCCTAGGAGCTAAAAAAAAATCTTCTACATTTGTGTGTTTTCGCTTACAGTTAGAAAATACTAGAGAAAAAAGATTAAGATTTTGGCTTTTTTACCAACCTTGGCACACTGTTCTGCTAATGGAGAAGTCAAATCTTGTTAGATTTATAAAATTATGCTCATTATGAATAAGGGACAAAATTTGTAACATTTAAAAAAAAATTGGTATCAAAATTACAATTAATTCAAAATTTATAAAATTTATACGCAATTTAAACTAAAATATAAAAAAAATAGATTTTCGTCAGTTTTGAAGAAAAAGGTGTGTTAATTATTTCGCATTTATAAAAAAATTTCGCCAATCAATATTATTGGCTGAAAATTCTCTCGTAGGTAGAAAATGATGCAGTCAATACACAGAAAGTAGTAACGAATATAATTTACTTTTGAGTTCCCTGCGATTTCCAATAAAATTAAATTAAATATGGGACTTTTCAGTATTTTTGCAGTATTCTTCATATTTTTCGCCGGGCGCAGATTTCGGAAATGTGTACATATTTAAAAACATACCTTGTTTTAAAGTGGCGTAATACATTTTTTTAAACATTTGGAATTTGATATTTATAACAAAAAATAGGTCTAATTCAAACAGAGATGGTGGAGAAAAATTTTCGAAACTTTTATACCTGAACTTAAAGATTGGTCTCTTGAGGTGAAGCAAAGTACTTACTTTAACAAAAATATTGTTTGTTTGTTTGTTTGGAGTTCTCGTGGTACATTCATAGCGAACAGTCGATTAGCGGACTTTTTTTAAATACCAAACAAACAAAAAATTATACAAAAAATATTCGTAGTACATATTATTAAACAAACAAACAAACAAAAGTACCCTTGAGGAATACTCTATATGAGTACCTCAAAAACAAATAAATGTGAAGTGAGTTATAACGGCAGAAATGCCTATTTTACTGTGAGTTCTGATGCTCATAATGATAACAATAAAAATAAAAAACCTGATGACAGACTTACTGTGAGTTCGGAAGCTCTTAATAAAAATACAAAATCTGATAATACACTTTTTCTAACAACAAATCAACTTTTTCGACAGCGATCAACTTCGCTTTGTCCAATGCCTACTAGTGATTCTTTAACATTACAGTTGCCTAGTACTTCGTCAGTTAAGCCATTGAAATCATTCGCTTCGGGCTGTTCATCACCTAACCAAGTTATCAATACAGATAACAGTAGCTCAAAACCAAAGGTACAAGTCGGAATGGACAGATATATAACCGTGGTAAAGCGTGGGCGAAGCCCGAATTCTTCTAAAATTTCATCTGTTCCAAAGATGTCTAGGGATAACAGCGCATCATCCATGAATCGCCAAAATCGTTTTTCATTATTGCAAGACGATAACGACAAGACCGCTTCATCATCTCAGAAGTGTTTTAAGCCACCACCAATATATGTGAGGGAAAAAAATTCTAACGCGCTTCTAAAAAAACTACTGTCGACCATTGGTGAAAATACTTTTCACGTAATTCCAATTAAAAGAGGTAATATTGATGAAACTAAAATCCAAATATACGATGAAAACAATTTTCGAAAAATTGTAAATGATTTTGAAAAAAATAAAACAAACTTTTACACATACCAACTTAAGAGTGCTAAAGGCCTACAGATAGTACTAAAGGGCATAGATTCATATGTTGAGCCCGAAGAAGTAAAATGTGCACTTCTAGACCAAGGATTTAAGGTAAAAAACGTTACTAATATAATTAACAGAGAAAAGGTCGCCCAACCCCTATTTCGCATTGAACTGGAGCCGAATGACATACAATTGAAAAAAAATCAAACCCATCAAATTTATAGCGTAAAGTTTCTGTTACACCGAAAAATCACAGTTGAAGAGCCACGTAAGCGTTCAGGTCCTGTACAGTGCCATAATTGCCAAGAATATGGCCATACAAAAACTTATTGCAATTTACCTACAGTTTGTGTTATCTGCGGTGAATTGCATGGTACTGCTAGCTGCACTAAGCCAAAAGAACAAGCAGAAAAAAAATGTAGTAATTGTGGAGGTAATCACACCGCTAACTATAGAGGATGCCCTGTATATTCTTTTGTTAAACAGACTATGAGTCAAAAACCTAAGTTAGCCCCAGCCCAACCATTAAACGCGTAGTCCGCCTCTTTTGCTCAAGTAAGTCAACCAGTTACTTCACGTGTATCGTATGCCGATGCTGCTAAGGCTAGTTCTAGTCCCTCACAAAATGTTTCACCGCAAAATAATTCAGCGAATGCAAACTCAGGCTTTAACTTTAGTCGCCTTGAAGCTACTATTGAGAATCTGGTGCTAACTATAAACAACTTTACAACAAATATGACTAGCATGATGCAAGAAATGCTGCGAATGCAGAATACACTGCTTCAAGCATTAGTAAACAAACCATGAACATGTTAAAAATATGTTTCTGGAACGCAAACGGCATTCGCCAGCATAAAAATGAACTTGAGCACTTCCTCATGGAAAAAAATATTGATATAATGTTGGTCTCTGAGACTCATTTGACTTCAAGGAGCTTATTTAAAATAAATGGTTACACTCTATATGATTCAAAGGACCCGAGGGGGAGAGCATGCGGAGGGTCAGCAATTCTAATTAAGTCAAGACTCAAACACTATGTCCTTGATAACATTTGTGAAGAACATCTACAAGCAACAAATATTTGTGTCGAAAATTTTGTTACAAATTTCGTGATATCATCAATTTACTCCCCTCCCAGATTCGCAATTACTGAGGATCAATTCGAGGAATTCTACAAATCTCTTGGCCCTTGTTTTGTAGCAGCTGGGGACTACAATGCAAAACATACGTTCTGGGGTTCGCGTCTTATCACACCTAGAGGTCGGGCATTGTTCAACACAATTTCAAAAATGGGCTTGGACGTCATTTCAAGTGGGGAGCCCACTTACTGGCCTACGGACATACAAAAAATTCCGGATGTTATAGATTTTGGAGTCATGAAAAATATCACTAGGGAATTAATTCATGTTGAAGCTTCTGTAGATCTCTCCTCCGATCACTCTCCCACGATTGTTACAATTTTTAGCCCACTAAGAAGTGACTTCCCTGTCCCATATGTAAAGATGATCAACCGTGTTAATTGGCTGGGGTTCAAAAAATACCTCAGTAGCCATTGTACGGAAAATATTAACCTAAGAACACCAGGTGATATTGAATCTAACATTGAAAATCTTAACGAAAATATTAAACAGGCTGCTGAACATGCCACTACTTCCCATCCGCAGACTGAGTTTAATAGAATTTATTCTACAGACATTGAACGTCTTTTACGTGAAAAAAGGACAGCTAGAAGGGAATGGCAACAGCACAGATCACCCCAAAATAAAATTAGATTTAAAGAGTGCACTAGACGACTCCAAGAGCTGCTGGCATATGAAAAAACTGTATGTCTTAAAAATTATCTGGAAAATCTTGATGCCACACCTGCATCTAATTACTCCTTGTGGCGAGCTGCTAGAAAGCTTAAAACACCCGTTGAATATAGACCACCTCTGCGCACTTCTACCGGAGGTTGGGCCAGAAGCGATACTGAAAAAGGTAACATATTTGTTGAGCATTTAAAATCCGTATTTACCCCAAACACATGTACTGGTGTTGTTGATTTACCAAGTGTAGTTGCGCTACCCCCTCGAACCATAAAATTTAAGACGAGTGATGTTCAGAAACTAACTAAACTAATAAACTCAACACGAAGAAAGCTCCAGGTATTGATGGAATAAGTAACAATATGCTGATAAACTTGCCCCATATTGCAATTAGAATCCTGTTATTTATTTTTAACTCCATTTTACGACTGGGGTATTATCCACAAAGCTGGAAGCTTGCGAAGGTCAAAATGATTCCAAAGCCGGGCAAAGACCTTACCAAGGCTGAGTCATACAGGCCAATAAGTCTGCTATCAACAATGTCAAAACTCTTCGAAAAGCTGCTCATGACAAAATTGTCCCCAATTTTAACTGATAGTGGGTGCATCCCAGACCATCAATTTGGTTTTAGAAGTCAGCATAGCACCATTGAACAAACTCATAGATTGGTGCAATTTATAAGAAGAACTTTTGAAGAAAAAATGTATTGTTCTGCCCTGTTTATTGACGTTTCTCAGGCCTTTGATAAAGTGTGGCATGAAGGTCTAATTCTAAAATTAAAATCATATCTACCAATAAATTTAGTGAATTTATTAGAAAGTTACATCACTACCCGGAAGTTCACGGTTGTGGAAGGAGAATTCATGAGTGTGCCCGAATCTATATCATCCGGTGTGCCACAGGGGAGCATACTGGGGCCAGTTTTGTATTTGATCTATACTTGTGATATGCCTTTGAGCAGCAATATCCATACATCTACGTTTGCCGATGATACAGCCTGCCTTAGTATGCATGAAAACCCTCACGAGGCTTCCCGATATTTACAAGAACATATTACACAATTGGAAATGTGGTTGAACTTATGGAGAATTAAGGTAAATGAACAAAAGTGTGTCCATATAACGTTTACCCTAAGAAGAGATACTTGTTCCCCAATTCGAATCAATAATCAAAATATTCCTCAACACTCCCAAGTGAAATACCTTGGTATACACCTTGATCGAAGACTTACATGGAAACATCATATTGACTTTAAGCTAACTCAGATGAAACTTAAGTTATCTCAAATACACTGGTTGATTGGCAGAAATTCAATACTTAGCCTGGACTGTAAACTTTTATTATACAAGTCGCTTTTAAAGCCAATATGGTGTTACGGTATCCAGTTATGGGGCACTGCTTCAGCCTCCAATGTAGAGAGAATTCAACGTAGGCAAAACAAAATTTTAAGGTTAATAACATCTGCTCCATGGTATATTAAGAATTCAAATCTGCATCGTGATTTAAGAATGCCACTAGTGACTGAAGAAATTGCAAGATACGCAGGCAAATACTTAACAAAACTCGAGTCACATCCTAATCCGCTTGCTCGTAATATTTTGAATTTTAATGGTCACATCCGCCTAAAAAAGAGGGACACAAGGGCTCTTATACTCAACACTCTAGATGGGAATGCTTGAAAATACATTTAATTTTCCTTTTTGATTATCACTACTTTGTATTATTTAAATTATCACTAAGTTTTGGCCGACACTGGTCGGGCTAAACAATTATATTTTAGCTTTAAGATTTGATCACTTATTGTTAGTTCATATTTGAAGATACAATAAATAAATATATGTATTAAAAAAAAAAAAAAAAAAAAAAAAAAAAAAAAATATTATTCGTAATAGGTACATACCAACTTTAATAAATAAGCTTTATTGCTTTGATAATATTTTTTACATAGTGGAAATAACAAATACAAAAAAAAAATTCAAACAAAAAAAACATAAACAGTGACATTGAGGAATACTCTATACGAGTACCTCAAAAACAGACAAACAATCATAAAGTACAAAAACAAAAAAACCGTAAGCAAAAAAACACAAAAAGTACCCTTGAGGAATACTCTATATGAGTGCCTCAAATACAAAAAATTATGAAAATTATGTGACGCGCTGCTAAAAAGTTTAAAACACCCGTTGAGTTTAAGCCACCTCTGCGCACATCTACCGGAGGTTGGGCAAGAAGCGATACTGAAAAAGGTAACATATTTGCTGAGCATTTAAAATCCGTATTTACACCAAAAACATGTACCGGTGTTGCTGATTTGCCGAGTGTAGTTGCTCTACCCCCTCGACCCTTAAAATTTACGATGTGTGATGTACAAAAACTAATTGCCGAACTCAACCCGAAAAAAGCTCCCGGTATGGATGGAATTAGTAACCAGATGCTGATTAAGTTACCTCGTACTGCAATTAGAATCCTGTTATTCATTTTTAATGCCATTTTACGACTGGAGTATTATCCAGACTGCTGGAAGCTTGCCAAGGTTAAAATGATTCCAAAGCCAGGTAAAGATCTTTCCAAGGCTGAGTCATATAGGCCAATAAGTTTACTGTCAACAATGTCAAAGCTTTTTGAAAAGCTACTCATGACAAAATTGTCTTCAATTTTAACTGATAATGGGTGCATCCCGGACCATCAATTTGGTTTTAGAAGCCAGCATAGTACCATTGAGCAAACGCATAGATTGGTTCAATTTATCAGAAAAACATTTGAGGAAAAGAAGTATTGTTCTGCCGTGTTTATTGATGTTTCTCAGGCATTTGATAAAGTGTGGCATGAAGGCCTGATTTTGAAATTGAAGACATACTTACCAATAAACATTCTAAATCTTTTGGAAAGTTACATTGTTGCACGAAAATTTACACTTTACGAGTATGCCTGAAACTATCTCATCCGGTGTGCCACAGGGGAGTATACTGGGGCCATTTTTATATTTGATTTATACTTGTGATATGCCTGTGAGCAGTAGTATCCACACTTCTACATTTGCCGACGATACCGCCTGCCTTAGTATGCACGAAAACCCTGATGAGGCATCCCGAAAACTCCAGGAACACATTAGCCAGATGGAACTATGGTTAAACTTATGGAGAATTAAGGTAAATGAACAAAAGTGTGTCCATATAACATTTACCTTACGAAGAGATACTTGTTCCCCCATTTGGATTAATAATCAAGTTGTTCCTCAACATTCACATGTGAAATATCTTGGTATACACCTCGATCGATGGCTTACATGGAAACATCACATTGACTATAAGTTAACTCAAATGAAACTAAAATTAACTCAGGTACATTGGCTGATTGGCAGAAATTCAACACTCAGCCTAGACTGCAAACTTTTAATATACAAGTCGATTTTAAAGCCAATATGGTGTTACGGTATCCAGTTATGGGGCACTGCTTCAGCTTCCAATGTAGAGAGAATTCAACGAAGACAAAACAAAATTTTAAGGTTAATAACATCTGCTCCATGGTACATTAAGAATTCAAATATACATCGTGATTTAAATATGCCACTAGTGACTGAAGAACTTGCAAAATACGCCAGCAAATATCTAACAAAACTCGAGTCACATCCTAATCCGCTTGCTCGTAATATTTTGAACTTTACTGGACACATCCGCTTAAAAAAGAGAGATACAAGGGCTCTAATACTAAACACTCCGAATGAAGTTGCTTGAAAATACTTTTTTTTTTAATTATCACTACTTATGTATTATTTACAACTATCACTTAGTTATGTCTGACATTGGTCGGACCTATTAATTATATGTTAGATTTAAGATTTGAATACTTATTGTTAGTTCATATATGAAGATACAATAAATAAAAAAACATGCATAAAAAAAAAAAATATTGTTTATTGCTTGATTTGAAATATTCAAACATTCGTTTCGTCTGAATTTGGCGAGTACGAATACGAATATCTTAAAAAAAGCCGAATATTCGGGAATTCGAATACAAATATTCGCACATCACTAAGTGCATACAATTCTATTATACAATGTATGTATTTAGTTTTATTATTTTGTTTAATTTTCGAAGTAATTTAATAAAAAAATTGTTTTTTGCTATGACAGTGGACATATAATTGAATATGAACTAATAATTTTGCAGTAATATCGGTATACCGGTGTTATAAACTCGTTAACGGTATGTACCGGTAATACCAATACCGAAATAAAAAAAGACCGATACCGTTACCGATACCGAAATTTAAAAAATAGTTGTACCAGTATCAATACCGATGCCGTTATTTATTTCGGTTGCCAACCTTGGTTTTTTCTTTATACTTTCGGACAAAATCTTTGGTTTTTGTGCAACTTTAAAATATCTAGTTGCTGTTTGTCTGTTTTGAAAATATTAAAACCCACCCTTAAACAATGTTTACAAACACATAAAGTAAATACATATGTACATTAGGGGTGGAATAGTGTTATATGGAAATTCTTAGTAGACTTTATGCTTGCCGAGCCAGAATTCTGGAAAGAATGCGACGATTACCAGAAAGCCATAGAAATGTTGCATAAATTACATGTTGTTAATGACACTGCCGAAAGAGAAGTAAAATTAATAGAAGAATACAACAACATATTGTGCCGAAATGAGGAAGAAAAAATATTTTTGCTTCAAGTTGTCGCTGAAAATAGAAAGAAATATCCCTCCCATAATAAAAACGAATTAATTAACTAAAAAAAATATGTTTTTTATTATTAAAATATATTATTTTTTAATATTTATATTTTTTTTTAAATTTAAATTTTATATGGGGGCCACCCTAATGATTGAAGATAGAGGCTAGGTTTATTAAGAAAAAATGTTGGGTTAGCAAAAATATTCAAAGTCGATCATGCCTTCGGCTCCTCTAGGGGCACTCTTGGACTAGTTAGGGCTGTTGACTCTCATTTTGTAAAAAGTAATATTTTGTATGGGAGCCCCTTAAGGATGGCAGATAGGGGGTAGGTATGTTCACGCCAAATGTAGCGGAGGAAATATTAGTGGGGGTCGGTCTTACATTTTAAGCCTCTAAGAGCCACTCAGGGACAGTTATGAAGCTTCTCGTGCTTTTTGTGCCGTTTTGCCCTACCTTTGACCCCGATGCGAAGCCATTTAGCCCCAATCCATCGTCCTAATTTTTTGGCTCATGCATTTTTTTGCCAAACCCCACAAAGTAAAAGGTCCTACCGTATCCAAATCCAGAAGTCGTGCACTATTCCACCCCTAATGTACATACATATGTATGTAGAGTCTACACTGTAGAATCATCATTTGGCCGACAGATCTACATGTTATATTAAGTTGTGTTATTTGTATTTTTGTAAATACTGTATGAGAGTTTTTGATATTTCAACCTGCTTTTTTAAGTAGAAAAACTCTCCCTTAATCAGTATTTCTAAATACACATCAACATAAGTAATTGTCTGGCCGGCAAATATACAATAACGTACCAAACAAAGGCAACTAACTAATAAGGTATATGGAGTTCAAGATAAAAGTTACTATCATTAAATTTTATAAATTTACACCCTTTACCAAAAAATGGTAAAAGGGTATATATATGTTTGTCATTCCGTTTGTAATTTCTAGAATATTAATAAGCGACACATAAATTATATATATTCTGGATCCTTATGCATAGGGAAGACGAACAAGCGATTTCCGTCTGTCCGTCTGTCTGTACGTGAAATCGGTTTTCCCAAGCTCTCAGAAGAGCTAGAGACTTCGTTCTTGGACTGGTGTGCCAGAAATTTTCCAAAAAATTTTGCTATTGAAAATCAGCAAAATCGAGCGGACGGTTTCAGAGCTGGAAAACTCAAACTCAATTTTCCCATAGAAAATAACTACCGAAAACAAGTTTTTATTACTTTTTTATTAAATTAACTTATTTTATACTTCGGTATGAATAAAATTGGTATTTATAATTAAAAAAAAAATTTAATAATTTAAAAAATTAAAAAAACTTTTCCAGGGTTGGAAAACTTTAACTTTTTTCATAATAATTAAACATATTTCATGTTTTAGGAAGAAGGCTATTTTCTCAGGAACGGTAAGAACTACGAGTCTGAAATTTGGACAGAGTATGTAGAACTTTGATCGCTACAACAACAAATACATGAGAACTAAAACTTAAAGGGTGTTCCAAAACGAGCAACGAAAAATGTTAAAATCCCATGTAATATACATACAATTGTATGTACAAATGTACATATGTATATGGACACTTGAAATTTGTAAAATTAGTGTATTTTTATATAGGCTACAACAATTAACACTAAAATTAAAAAATTGAAATTAAAGGATGGGCCATCAGTTAATGCAATTTTGACTATGTAATTTTGACAAATTGCTATATCTTGGAAACTCTTGCAATTTTCAAAAACGGTAAAACTAAAAAATCCGAAAATTATAAAATCGCCAAAAATGTTAAAAAATCGCCAAAACGAAAAAAATCGCCAAAATAAAAAAAAAGATAGAATTAAAAAAAAACGCCAATAACCGAAAAAAATCGCCAAAACGAGAAAAACGTGTCAAAACTAAAAATAAATTTCCACAATGACAAAAAAACGCTAAAAACCGCAAAAATCGCCAAAACAAACAAAAATGCTTATATGAACAAAAATCGCCAAAAATTAAAAAAATCGCTTAAATGAAAAAAAATCGTCAAAATCAAAAAAATCCGCCAAAACGAATAAAAATTGCCAAAATGAAAAAAACGCCAAAAACCGAAAAAATCGCCAAAACGTGAAAAAAGTGTCAAAACTAAAAAAATTGCCAAAAAGAAATAAAAACGCCAAAAACCAAAAAAAATCGCCTATATGAAACAAAATCGCCAAAAAATAAAAAAACCGCCTAAATGAAAAAAATTTTCAAAATCAAAAAAATTGCCAGAAGGAAAAAAGTCACCAAAATTAAAGAAACGCCAAAAACCGAAAAAAATGTCCAAGGCCAAAAAAATTTGCCCTGATGAAAAAAATTCGCCAAAACTAAAAAAAGCAGCAAAACAAAATAGATCCCCAAAATTTAAAAACCACCAAATTAAACATAATGCCAAAAACCTAAAAATTGCACTAGAGAAAAAGGTATGAATTTTTTCACAAAATTAATATCTATATACCTGCATATCTCTGTGCTTATGTATGTATCTCTATACTACATAGACGCACTTTGGTAAAGGGTATATAAGATTCGGCACAGCCGAATATAGCACTCTTACTTGTTATTAAATTAACTTATTTTATACTTAGGTATGAATAAAATTGGTATTTATAATTAAAAATTTTTTTTTAAATTTAACAAACTAAAACAACGTTTCCAGGGTTGGAAAACTTTAACTTTTTTCCTTATAATTAATCATATTTCATGTTTTAGGAAGAAGGCTATTTTTTCAGGAACGGTAAAAGCTACGGGTCTGAAATTTGGACAGTGTATGTAGAACTTTGGTCGCTACAACAACAAATATATAAAAGACAAAAATTAAAGGGTGTTCCAAAATGAGTGACGAAAACTTTTAAAATCCGATGTAATATACATACAATTGTATGTACATATGTATATTGACACTTGAAATTTGTAAAATTAGAGTATTTTTAAATAGGCTACAACAATTAACACTATTATTAAAAAAATTTAAATGAAAGGGTGGTCCATCAGTTAATGAAATTTTGACAATGTAATTTTGACAAATTGCTATATCTTGGAAACTGTAAGAGTTAAACTCATGCAATTTTCAAAAACGGTCAAGCTAAAAAATCCAAAACGTATAAAATCGCAAAAAATTTAAAAAAATCGCCATAACGAAAAAAACGTGTCAAAACTAAAAATAAATTTCCACAATGACAAAAATAAACACCAAAAATCGCAAAAATCGCCAAAACAAAAAAATGCTTATATAAACAAAAATCGCCAAAAATTAAAAAAATCGCCTATATGAAAAAAAAATCGCCAAAATAAAAAAAAATCGCTAAAACGAAAATAAATCGCCAAACCTGGAAAAAGATTGCCAAAACAAAAAAACATTGCCTACATGAAAAAAATTGCAAAAATTCAAAAAATCGCTTATATAAAAAAAACCGGCAAAATCCAAAAAATCGCCAAAACGAAAAAAATCGCCAAAATTAAAAAAACGCCATAAACCGAAAAAAATCGCCAAAACGAGAAAAAAGTGTCAATACAAAAAAAAATTCCCACAATGACAAAAATCCGCAAAAATCGCCAAAACAAAAAAAATTCTTATATGAACAAAAATCGCCTAAATGAAAAAAAAATTGCCAAAACCAAAAAAACGCCAAAAACCGAAAAAAATCGCCAAAAAAAAAATTGCCTATATGAAAAAAATCGCCAAGAATTAAAAAAATCGCGTAAATGAAAAAAATCGTCAAAATCAAAATAATCCGCCAAAACGAAAAAAATCGCTAAAATTAAAAAACACCAAAAACCGAAAAAATCGCCAAAACGAGAAAAAAGTGTCAAAACTAAAAAAATTTCCAAAAAGAAATAAAAACGCCAAAACCAAAAAAATCGCCAAACCAAACACAAATTGCCCATATGAAAAAAATCGCCAAAAAATAAAATAATTGTCAAAATCAAAAAAATTTCCAGAAAGAAAAAAAGTCGCCAAAATTAAAAAAAACGCCAAAAACCGAAAAAAATCGCCAAAACGAGATAAAAGTGTCAAAACTAAAAAAATTGCTACAAAAAAAAAAATAAAATATATAAAAAATAAAAAAAAATCGCCTAAATGAAAAAAAAATCGTCAAAATCAAAAAAAAAATCGCCAGAACGAAAAAATCGCCAATATTAAAAATAAACGCCAAAAACCGAAAAAATCGCAAAAACCAAAAAAATTGCCTATATGAAAAAAAATCGCCAAAACTAAAAAAATCAGCAAAATAAAATAAATGGCCAAAATTTAAAAAGCACCAAATTAAACATAATGCCAAAAACCTAAAAATATCACTAGAGAAAGAAGTATGAATTTTTTCACAAAATGAATATGTACCTACACATCTCTGTGCTTCTGTATGTATCTCTATACTACATAAACGCACTTTGGTAAAGGGTACATAAGATTCGGCACAACCGAATATAGCACTCTTACTTGTTTAATTATAAATACCAATTTTATTCATACGGAAGTATAAAATAAGTTAATTTAATAAAAAAGTAATAAAAACTTGTTTTCGGTAGTTATTTTCTATGGGAAAATAGATTTTGAGTATTCCAGCTCTGAAACTGTCTGCCCGATTTTGCTGATTTTCAATAGCAAAATTTTTCGGAAAATTTCTGACACACCAGTCCAAGAACGAAGTCTCTAGCTGTACTAGGAGCTTGGAAAAACCGTGCAGACAGACGGACATCGCTTGTTCGTCTTCCCTATGCATAAGGATCCAGAATATATATACTTTATGTGTCGCTTATTAATATTGTAGAAAACGGAATGACAAACCTATATATACCCTTTTACCATTTTTTGGTAAAGGGTATAAAAATAAATAAAACTAATACAGTTTAATCAATATATCTACATAGATATACATTTTTTATGTACTTGTGCAACACAAAAAATTTGCTGAAAAAGCTTATGACTTGTATCAAACTCTTTCATTAGGTAGTTTTAGACACAAACCCATAATCAAACCCACTTAAATTACTTAGGTTTGTGTCTAAAATGAGCTGCTGAATGAGTTTGAGAGAAGTCCACATGTAATTTAAATGGGTTTGATTATAGGTTTGTGTCTAAAACGAGCTACTGACTGTTCGATACAAATCCAGAAACCACTCAGTACTGAGCTGAAAGCGCTCAGTGGATTGAACTGCTCACAGCGCTCAGTGAAGTGAATCGTTCAATTGAACTAGTTCGTTCATAAGCTGCATAACTTTAATATTATACTATACTCGAATTTTGTTACCATTTTTCGTTCTCGGAAAATATTTCACGTGAATATGACGTCGCACAGTGGCTGAAAATCGTTTTTCATTGGCCAAAAGTCTAATTTTTTTTGTCACCGATTTTTAAAATTTTTACGCCTTTTTGTAGCTAATATATCCAGATTAAGGTAGCCAAAAACTTAGGTTAAACTATTGATAATTGTGGGCGTGGCATGCTGTCAAACTCAACCGTTTTTTTAATTTCAGAAAAAGGTGTTTTTCTTTTGTTTTTTATCAAAAATAAATGGTTACTACTCGCAAGCTATCATCGATAACGGCCTGCGGTCTTTTTTATAATGTTGGTAGGACTATAGTCTTTAGTTGTTGTAAGTGGTCACAGCTCTAGCGTTTAATATTACGGGCGTTATGAAATATTTATGAAACTACTATATTTTTCTCAAATTTAAATTTTAGTGGAATAGAACTTCTAGGGAACAAAAGGGAACAAGAAACGTATACCACCAGGAGAAAGGTGAAAGTGTCCTCTTTAACGCTATATATACTTTTGCACCCGTGACGACCCGTGGGTAGAACACTTTTTTCATTTTAATGAAATTACTCTAAAAAAAATTCAAATTAATTTAAACAGCCCTATAAGTACTCGTATACAATAGTGTCTTAAATTTTCACTTTTTTTGCCTAAAAGTTTGTTTTTTTTTACTTTAGACTACGTAAAACGAAAAAAATGAAATATAATACCTGCGAAAGGGTTTAATGGCTTTGTTTTGATCAGCAAAAAATAAGTCATAAAATTATCACAATAGGTTCTACAGTAAACATATGATCTCTTTCTGAATTTACCTGTTATCAAATGTTAGGGTCAACCAAAGTCATAAACATTTTTATAACAATAATGGCGACATTAAACCACTAAAGATAAAAAACAACCCCATATTGGCGAGATACTAATCAGTTTTACCTGATATTAAGGTCTGAATAACATGTGCAGTTTTGTTCAATTTAAGCACTACCTGCTATGAAATTGAAGATCAATGTGTGAATAACATGTATCTAAAAATGTATAAAAGTACGGATTCCATAAGGGATTACTCAGTAATAAGTTAATCCTTTAATTGTACGGATAAAATATAACAAATAAAAATATTCAGATAAATATGGAGAGCTTCAGTTATAAAGAACTGGCCGAAGAGTATTTTAGAAACAAAAACCAGGAAGATGTTCTTAGTTACGTTAAAATAAAATTAAACTTAAATTCGTGTAGCACCGAAATGCAAGAGCTACAAAGAAGTTAGCTACAGTAAACAAAATTTTTATATAAAAAGTGCAAACTGGTTAGAAGGCCAACTTACTGTCGCTGCAGAAACAGCAAAGCAAGATAAGGCTGGAAGACCACGCAAATCATTAATGGGCAACTGCAGTGATAGATCTAAGAGGCGGAAACTTAAAGATTTTAACGATGCAATTGGTTGTACAAATATAAAAGAATCTTTCCTACATCAATTACAATCACAGAACCAATTATCAAAAGTGGATATCATTGAAAAAGTTGTTAAAGCTAGTCCAGTGAGAACAAAACGGATTCTTAAAAGTATACCAACTCCGAGTGATGCAATACAGTACACAAATGAGGAGGCATTAGCATTATTTCTGGATTTGAAATTAACAAAACAGCAATATATTAAGCTCAGACTGCGTGCGATTGAAAAAGGGTCAAATATGTATCCAGCATATCATTACATAACCGCTGCTAAAATAGACTGTTTGCCATCAAAGGACACTATTACAATCACACCAATTTCGGCAGAGGTACAACTACAATCTCTACTTGATCACACAGCCGAACGCTTGCTACAATCAATAACAGGAAATGAAGTTAAAGAAATATGGAAACACAAAGTTAATTCTTTTTTGTAAATAGGGATGTGATGGTTCCTCGGGACAAAAACAATACAAACAAGCTGTATGTGAAAATATTTCGGACTCAGATATGTTCATGGTATCATTTGTACCATTGCGATTGAAAAAGATTTTGGAAGATTCAGAGCCTTCGACTAGTACAACGCAAACAATGGATATTTGGAAAAATGAGACACCATCTTCTACGAAATACTGCAGGCCAATTAAATTTGAATTCAAAAAAGAAACTCATGATGCCATTAACAAAGAAGTTAGTGATATCAAGGCCCAAATTGCAACACTACAGCCATTACAATTACAGTTAGATGGGCAGCAAACTGAAGTAAGCTACCAATTAGTGCTGACAATGATAGATGGAAAAGTAGGTCAGGCTTTGACTAACACGAAGGCTGCATCCAGCTGCATTATATGCCAAGCAACATCAACCCAATTAAACCAAGTCCCGACAAAATCATTAGATAATACCGATGCATATGAATTTGGATTATCACCACTACATGCAAGAATACGACTTATGGAACACATACTAAAAATCAGTTATGATTTGGATTTCGGGTCTTCAGGATCAATAAGAAACAACGAAACCAATAAAGAGTTAAGAAGTTCAAAAAAGAAACATGTTCTAGATGAATATCGCAAATTAGGATTGATTATAGATCAGCCAAAACAAGGGTCAGGCAATACAAATGATGGCAATACCGCAAGAAGATTCTTTTAAGATCCAGAAACAGCATCTGAAATAACAGGAGTGGATTTAAACCTTATTTTCAGGTTTAAAATAATCCTAGAAGTACTTGCGTGCAATGAAGAAATTGACTCTAGAAAATTTGGAGATTATGCTAAGGAAACTGCAAAAATATATACAACCAACTACCCATGGAGAAATATGTCTGCAACAGTTCATAAAATCCTTTATCATGGAGAAGATATCATTAAATATCATTTGGTGCCACTTGGAGATCTATCAGAGGAGGCTCAGGAAAAAAGAAACAAGGATTACAGATTTTATAGAGAGCACAATACTAGAAAAATTTCACGAAATTCAACAAATGAAGATCTATTTAATATATTATTGGCAACGTCAGATCCGTTCATCTCCAGTATTCGAAATCAATGGAAAGTGGAACATCGGGATTTAGATGAAGAAGCCAAAAAACTACTAAAGAACAGAAATAGCACAGAACAAAATATGGAATATTTACAATCAATATTTGAGTCAAATGAATAATAATCATAATTGCCTTTCATTGTTATTTAAGGTACGAAAAGCATACTATTAGTAAAAAATAATAATAAACAGAACCTACCATTGTTACAAATGCTATTAAAATTTATTGCAGTTTTTATTTTTAATATGTTTTTTAAAATGATCAAATTTGACAGCAAAAAATAATAAATTTTTCTGTAGTAATAGCAATATTTTTAGATAATATTATTAAAGTTTTTTTTTAAGTGTAACTATTCTTTGAGTGTAAACAAAATTGCAAATTAGACAGCAAAAAATTTTTAATTTTTCTGTAATAATAGCAAAATCGTTGATTTTACTATTTTTTTTTTAGTGTAAAATTTTTTTTGAGTGTAACATTAAATAAATTCCATTATTACAAAACATATTTATAATTATTACTAATTTCCATATATTAAATTTTTTAATAAATAAAAAAATAATAAACCCATATTTCACTCTAAAAGTTAAAAAAATTCAAAGGTTCAACTTTGAGCTAGAATTCCTTAAAAAGTCCTCAATCAATTTTAATGTAATTAAAACTGAGTCAAACTGAACTAAATATCTATCCACTAAAATAAAAATTACTTCAATATTTTGATCAGTTCAAAAGTTACAGAATTTTGGCCAATGAAAAACGATTTTCAGCCACTGTGCGTCGCTGATTTTAAATTCAGCCTCTTTTTTGATATGTTGTGAATATATTCTAACAGCCTTATTTATAAAAATTATGATGGCTTAATAAAAGTTTTTTAAGAAAATTTTGTATGAAAATTTTTCTTAAAATTCCTTTACAAAGCCTTAATAAGTTTTATACATAAGGCTATAATATATATATATAATAAATAAGGCTATAATTTAATAAGGTTATAATTTTGTATAAAAAATTAAAATTTTTCTTTAAACTTGTTTTATTTTTTTATTTTGTAAAAGCTGCAAACTTAAAATATGATGTAAAAAATAAACTAGCAACAACACAAAAATTTTCTAAACTGTTTCATACAACATAATTTTTTGCGTAATAATGTCACTAATAACTTGTAAATGGAGAAATGTGATATAAAAAAAAAATTTTTATGTATTCCGAAAAGAAAAATTTCAAGATTTTTTTTAATGTAACACGAAATATCTCTGAATTTAGAGAGGCTAGAAAAGAAATACACCCATTTTTGTAATCAGCAAACAAAAATACTTAAGAGTTACTTTTATTTGGCAAAAAAAAATAATAATCAAAAAATTTTCAAGGACTAAACTAAATACAAAATTTTTAACATCCTTGCAATAATAGTCAGATACCCTGATATACTCATCAATGTGAATCTATTTAAATGAAACGAATTTTTTTGTAGATTAATAATCCAGAAAGTATATCTAAATTTGGAGTAACATTCGTGATATATTAACATAATATTTCAAAAAGAGGTGCAATTTATGCAAATCCTAAAGAAGCTATACCTTCAAACCTAAAGCTAATAGAGAAAATCTAATGACGCCATCGTAATCAATAGACAAAAATACATAAGAATCGGCCATTTTTATTTAAACATCATGAAAAACCCTCTATTTTGTTGTGCAGTGTTATTGATGGCCTTTCAGAAGTTGGCAATCATTCTACAATTTGATATGGTTCTAATTTGATGGGCGACCTCATACGCAAGTTGGATTGCTTCGAGCAGCGTCGTCGTTATGTTGCTGAAATATCGCAGAAAAATGGGGTTGGCTATAACCAAATTACGAAAGTAAAAGCGGACAAACAATGCTGTAAAGTTTACTGAAGACACTGTGCGATGCTACAATTGTTCGAAAATGGGCCATTACCAGAGCAAATGTCCAAAACCAGCTCGTCCGGTGAATTCCTCTTCCCACTGTAGTGAGATAGGGCATTACCACTGAAATTGCCCAAAGAAGAATCGTGTTGCTGCAGCTATTGTCGAATATGATGCAGATGACGTGGTACCACTAAATGTTTATCAGATGGTAAGTATCGCCGTTATTAAAAGTTATACATAAGTGCACTGAGTTGAAATCATATGTTCCTCTTTTCGATACTGGTAGTAAGATTCATCAAAATGGGCAAAAATAAAATTAATGCTTTTAAGTTTGTAAATGGTAAGGTGCAGTTTCGTGAACACAAAGTGATGAACAAACTTCTTGTGTTGCCCGATGAAGAGGCGGTTGTTCCACTGTGGAGCGGTAGAGATCTGTTGGCCAAATTTAACGAAAGGTTATGCGGAATAAAAAAATGTATATATGATAAGGATACACTTTTGAATTTAAATTATGAAAGAGAAAATGAATTTAATAAACATACTTCAAATGCACTTATGACTTGTAATCTTCTGCAGACTCCTAGTATTTCATCCATCTCTGATAAATTAATACCGCTATCCTGCCATTGTAAGGGCAAGTAGAATAAATTAGCGAAAATTGAAAGTATTAATGTTGACACCTCGAATAGTTTACTGGTCCAAAATGTGGATTTCACAATGAAGGGATTATTGGGGTCTATTGAAATGATCAATACAAAAAACGATTGTGAAATAGACGTTGATCCAGACTTATTCCAGAGCGCATTGAGGTTAAGGGTACACTTGCTGATTTATTACGGCGGGGTATAATAAGACCTAGCGACTCTCCTTATGCTTCCCCTATAGTATTGGAAAACAAAAGGAATGGAACACTACACATGTGTGTAGATTACAGTGCTTTACCGTATACGGCATTTGTAACACCTTTTGGTCAATACGAATATTGAACGAATTTGTATAGAAAAATTCCTCTGCAGTATTCCAACGGTTTATATGTATAGTACTGAAGAAATTAGTGGATAGTGGTAGGATTGTAGTATACATACATGACATTATTATAGCATCTAAAACCCTGGACGAACATATGGAGATCTTACGTGAGGTCTTAATGTTGTTAGGGGAATATGGACTAGAATTAAATTTAAGAAAATGCAAATTTGGGTATAAGGAGCTTAATTATCTGGGTTATCGAGTTAGTGGAAAAGGTATTCAACCAAATTCCGATCACAGTAGGACGATTCAGGATTACCCAATACCTACGAGTGTGAAGGAAACACAGCGGTGTTTGTGGTTATTTTCCTATTTTCGACAGTTTGTACCGAGTTTTTCAAGTATAGCTAGGCCACTTACCGAACTTACTAGAAAAGATAGCATTTTGAGTGGACAGAACTTGCAATGAAGCATTTTATAATTTAAGAGACAAATAAATTAGGGCTCCTATACTATCTGTGTTTAGTCCTTTCCATCAAACTGAAGTACATACCGAAATTGAAAATTTTGACTATGATATACGACATAGAAAAGGTGAAATGATGGCGCATGTGGACGCCTTAAGTCGAGTGCCCGTTGCTGTAATTACTGATGAGTCGGATGTTGACTTAAATATCCCGATTGTTCAGGGTAGGGACGGAACCATACAAACTATACGTGCTGACCTAGAAAAGGGAGACGTGGAGGGCTATTTTCTTCACAACGGGTTAGTATTTAAGCTTGGCTCAAGGGGTCAGAACCAGTTGTGCGTTCATGCTGAAATGGAGGAAAGTATAATGAGACTAGTGCACGAGAAATTCGGCCACATAGGAATCGATAAAAGCCTGAATCAAATTCAAAAACATTATTGGTTTACAAATATGAGGGAGAAATTAAATAAGTTTATACGCAATTGCTAAAAATGTATCTTTTACTCCGAGCCAAATAGCATCAATAGGCGCAACTTATACAGTATTGAAAAAACCGGTTCGCTTTGATACTGTACATCGATTATTTTTTATTTTGGTCCTTTACCTGCCATTAATTCAAAGTGTAGGCACGTGCTAGTAGTGATAGATTATTTTGCAAAATTTATAAAATTGTATGCAGTTAATTCTCCAGGGACCAAGGAAGCTAGTTGTGCGTTGAATAAATATTTTGAAAACTATAGTAACTTAGACGTATAATTTCTGATCGGGACACCTGCTTTACATGAAATGAGTTTGCTAGCTTTCTAGCAGAGCGTAACATTTCTCACATAAAAGTATCAGTGGCCCCGCCATAATCAAATGGCCTGGTAGAGCGTGTTAATCGGTGCTTGAGAGCTATGTTGGCTAAATTGACGGAGAAAATTTACCATTCAGACTGGGTATCAAATTTGATTCGGGTGGAGTTCGTCATGAATTATTCTCCTCATAGTACAATCAAACAGACTCCGATTGTGATGCTATTTGGGGTTGAGCAATTACGGAATATTTGAGTGCAAGATCTGAAAAAGGTATAAGGGATCTAGGCACAATAAGGGCACCCGCAGCGATGGAAATGATCATTATGAAATAAGAGATGTGGATAATTATCAAGTAGCACAGATGCCTTACCATGGAATAGTGGATTCAACGCGACTAAAGAGATGGTTGGAATCCAACCAAAATGAGGTAAGGAGCCTGTCGAACTTAGGATGCGATATTGACAGTTGTGTTGATAGTATTATATATTTGGGTGAATGCTCTAATGGTGAAGAGATGTATTGAAGTTGTTATCAACTACAATTGAGGTCAATTGTTCTGTCAGGTTGGTCGCAATTGTAATAATTTTAAGATATTAGCTTTTGAAAAGTTTAACGAAAAAACTTCAATCGATCCGAGAACCATCTTTCTATTTAATCTGTTCTGTTTGACATATTAAAAAAGGAACATTAATTTTGTGAAATAAAATTAAAAGTTTTCACTTAACCTTCTTGTTACACCTTGAACAAATTTATGTAAACAAAATTTAAAATAAAATTGTGATGAAAATATGGTTTATATGTAAAAATGTTTAGGTCTATGGTTACAGTTTAAATAATGGTTCCATTATATGATTATGTGGACATTAATATTTCTTCTTTAATGTATAAAAACCTATTTTACATTACACAAGTACTTATTTTTGATTGCCTGTGTTTGACATTAACAACAATTGAAATTGTTATGTAGAAACAACAAAATAAAAAATTATTACGTTTTTACTAAAAAAAGTTAACACTTGTTTAATGGAACCCCAAAGCCAATTTTTGTACTCATGTGAACAAAATTTTTGAGTTACTTGTAATGTAGAAACATGCCATTAATATTGTTGTAGCAGTATCTAATTTAATGTTTGCATTACTTTCAACGTCTGCACGTACAATTAAAAGATTCCAATATTTCACTAATGTTGAAGTCGTACAAGTGACAACTATTCAAGGCCAGGTACAAATGTGCATCGACGGCAAATTTAAGAAAGAGTTTTTTATTGTTGGCACCTGAACAGCCACACATACTCGCAATCGTGAGAATAAATTTGTTTTTTAAAACAAGCATCATATTACGGCCAGATTCCGCACGAAAATATGTGCACTAATTTTAAGTAAATAATAGATTTAATTTCACTTTATTTTGTGCATACATGTTCGTATGTTTCAACATAAGTATGTCAATATGTAGGGTTAAGATTTATTCTCATAAGTAGTATATAAGCTATAGTAATTTAATTTTAATTATAATCTGAAAATTACTGCGGCCTACAGCTGCAACTAAATAAAAAAAGAAATTTAAATAAACCTTCATGTTTATATGGCGATCCTGCCATATTTTTTAGAATAAAGGAATACATAGCATATCTGCTTATCCTTTACCTAAAAATAAGAAAGGACAATAGTGTCCAACATACAGAGCTTATGCTAAGTTTATATTCCTGTTAATTATTTTTCGCCAAGATGATGAAGAAATGCCTCCTTATGTGCCCATCAAAGAATTGACACCAGCAGAAATGGGATTGCCCAGAACTCCGAGCCCGAATGTGGCCGCAAATACGCCACCGCCTTCTTTACTAAATTCCAGCAATAGTTTAGACAACACATCAAATAATTTGAAAATACCCTTAAAGTATCTACGGAATTCAAAAACATCTTCGGAAAAGAACTATAAAAAGAAATTCTGCCAACGCAATTGGGAATATGATTGTGATGAGCTTTTAGCCTATTCAAATTCATCTTCAAACCCGGCCGCAGATGCAGCGGGAAATGCCAACGATCAAATCGATGGTTTAACCCACAGGTTAGGCAGATTGGACACGGGAAATTCGGCCACGTAGTTTTTCCGAAAGTTTTACGAATGGCATCCCAAAATGGCAATATCATTTAACCCCATTTTTATTAAAGGACAGAATGATATTGTTTTGAATATGCCTGTCTTTGTCATTTCAACAGGTTAAACGTCAATTGAAATAATTTTATTTTTGGTGAAAAATTTAATACAAAAGGCGCAATTTTAGGAAAAATGCTAAAATTAAGCGCCTTTTTGTGAATGCAATCCTGCATTCCAGCAGCAGTTTCATGGCAGAACCACGGCAGAACCATTGTGTGGCAAACTATCAAAGTGGTAAGTACTTGTGTGTGTTATTTCTTTATTACTTGATAATGTTAAAAAAAATTTGTTTGCAGATAACGTTCAAAGACGCAGAGGAACCATAAAGGAAATATGTAAGTATTTATTGTTGAAATAAACATACATTAAATGAAACAGTAAGTCAAATATATATTTTAGTTAACAAGATGAGGAGCAGGCTACATACACCAGTTCCCAAAGAATCCAACAGGTAAGTGATTGTGAAATTTTTGTGTGCCGGAGTGTTTTCCTATTGAGTGGCGGATACTGTTTGGAAGTGCATTATTATAAACTGTATTTGCACTCGCTCAATATTTGGCCGGCAGATCCATAAATATGTACATATGTATGTATGTACGTATGGACATAATAACTATGTTTTCATGCATACGGTGATGGTTTTTTCTGATTTCATTCAGATGAAAGTTGTCTTTTATGGAAACCCACCCTCAAACAGTGTTTCAAAAAAGATCAACATAATTGTCTACCGGACAGTCATATACATACATACATACGTACTCGTATCTAAATACACACATGCGTGAGTTGAATGTGTCTTCTGTGAATTAACCAAGATAGATTAATTTTCCATATTTATTCGTCACTCAACACAAATTGTACATAAAGGTTTTGAACATAATTAGGTTGTTTAGATTAAATATTTAAATATTTATATTTTCAGGTAATGTAGGACACCTTCAGCTGATTCTCCACATGAAGAGGGCTTTAAATTAGTTTTCCTCGTTTCAGCCTCAAAACCACCAACAAAACACTGGAAATTAATCAATTGTGTGCTTCTTTTGGCTTGTATGGTATGTAAAAACATATCTTTAATCAAATATATACTATAATTAAAATCTTTTATTTAAATTTTTCCAGATAATTTGCAATACATACCGCGGATTCTTGGGCCTTTCACATCCATGAAGAGTTGTTGATTGCCACGTTTGTGATGTTTAATGGTATTCATACTAAATGTACACAATGAAAAGATATTTGTTGTTAAATTTCTTGTTTTCATTATATTCAGGAGCTCTTACCTTCATAAGATTGGTGTCCGGCAGCAGAATTACTAACAACAAATTTGAGTGCACTCATCAGTTTGAGCCTGTAACTTGACAAACATTTTATTTACAATAGACACTTATTTAAACCATTGTTTCTTGTTTTTCAGCTTTTACTTACTATTTCCATGCTCCGGCAACGGTTTAACTTTGAAAAATTTATCATCTTAAACACAAATTGAATGTATTTACAAATTTTATTTAATAAAAACAAAATATTTTCGTATGTCTAATTCTTTTGTTTACACTTTTTTTTTTAATTTTTGGTAATGTATAGTTTTTTCTTCTATCACATTGTTTTTCAGGATGCCACCTATAATATAACTCTTCTAAATATGGGGTTAACTAAAAGCTGATATGGGCCTTTGACATACGTCAGTGCTGCCATATCTGCTTATATCTGTGGTTTAACCAATGCTTCCTCACTGTCGACTTTAGAACAGCAACAGCAAATGCATCAACAACAACATCAGCAACAACTTCAGCAGCAGCAGCAAGAGCAGCAGCAACAACAACATGCTCTCCACAAATCGTCAAAGTTTCGCCCCTAAAGGCAAAGATTGGGATTGGTCTATGGATAGTAACAGCAGTAGCAGCCAAAAGCCAAATGCGATTTATCGTCGTCGTCAGTGGCAAACAGCTCTATTGCAGCTTCAACAACAGCAGCACAACCACTGCAGTAAAATTGATATTAGAAATATCTTTTATTTTAACTAAATTAAGTTTAATATGTTTGATCTTCTTAAAAAATTTACTTATTTTTTAAATTTATATACATATTTACAAACAAACATGCACATGTTTTATTAGTAACTTTTTTTTAATTCTTTTATAGCTTTGTTACATTGCATACATTAATAATTAAATTTTTTTCTTTTCTGTTCCCCTGTTAAGATCTAAAAAAAAATTTTTTAGTTAAAGTTTTTTGTTTTGTTTTGTTGAACAAAGATGCTGATAGTGCAAGAAGATTTGAAGCTTTTTGCAACTATTACAGGAGATTTATTAAAAACTTTTCTGAATATTCAAGACATTTAACAAAACTAACCAAGAAAAATGTTCCATTCGAATGGACAAAAGATTGTGAATTTGCATTTAAATACCTAAAGAAAGCATTACTACAAAACCCCGAGTTTAATAAAGAACTTTGCATAACCACAGATGCAAGTAAACACGCTTGTGGAGCAGTTTTAACACAAGAACACGAAGGTAAACATTTAACAATAGCGTATGCTTCAAAAACACTTACTAAAGGTGAAAGTAATAAATCAACAATTGAGCAAGAATTAACCGCCATACATTGGGCTATAACACACTTCCGACCATACATATATATAAAACATTTTCTTGTCCGAACCGACCATAGACCACTATCTTATTTATTTTTAATGAAAAATCCAAGCTCCAATTTAACAAGAATTAGACTTGATCTCGAAGAATATAATTTTACAGTTGAGTACCTTAGGGGAAAAGATAATTATGTTGCAGACGCTTTATCACGAATAACCATAAATGACCTAAAAGACATGAATATTAAAATTTGTTCTATATTAAGAGTCACGACCAGATCAATGACCAATAAAAAGGAAAAAGAATTAAATAGTAATTCACATCCCAAACAGCATAATATTAATAAAAATAATAATGATTATACGCCCAGTATATATGTACCATTAAATAACACTGATGTCAGAAAATATAATAAACTAAAGATTTCCCCCGGAAGATGTTATATACAACGAGGAAAATCGATAGTAACATATATACAAATTAATGATTTGCTTACTAAAGGGAACTTTGACTTAGGACAATTTTTCTCTAGGCTCGAATATGTGGCCGGTAAACATAATATTAATAAATTACAAGTGGCACCTAGTGAGAAAATTTTCGAATTTATCTCTATAAATGAATTTAAGGTTATGGGCAATAAAATATTGAATAAAATTAAAGTAGCGCTACTAAATTAGGTGACCCAAATTGATAGTAAGAATGCCAAGGCAATTCTCGAACTTATGCTGAAATATCACGACGAACCCATAGAAGGAGGACATTGCGGAATATTGGAAAAATATGTCAAAAGATCTAACAAGCATCATATTACGACCAGATTCCACACGAAAATATGTGCACTAATTTTAAGTAAATAATAGATTTAATTTCACTTTATTTTGTGCATACATGTTCGTATGTTTCAACATAAGTTTGTCAATATGTAGGGTTCAGATTTACTCTCATAAGTAGTATATAAGCTATAGTAATTTAATTTTAATCTGAAAATTACTGCGGCCTAGAGCTGCAACTAAATAAAAAAAGAAATTTAAATAAACCTTCATGTTACGAAAATGACCGTCAACAATGTTAATCCAGCATTATGCAAAAATATTCCAACATGGTTAACGTAAGTGTTGCGGAAAATATTCCTACAGGTTTAATGATCATCATTGAATAATATTTGAAAATGATACAAAGCACAAATTTCTATAAAAAAAAATAATGTATTTGTACAAACTAAAATTTTTAGTAATTTATTTAAATTTCGTTTAGGATTTTTGAATTTATTTATTTAATTTCTTTGGAAAAATATTCGTGTTTGTATTCGCTAAATTCAGGCGGATGCGAATACGAATGTACTCGTATTCGGCAAATTCACTTGAACATGGCCGAATATTCGACAATTTGAATACGAATACGAATATTCGTGCATCACTATAACATACATACGGGTGCCTCGGTAGGCTAGTGAGTAGTGTGCTAGCCTATCAGTGTGGAGGTTGTGGGTTCAATTCCCACCATAGACCCTGGTCTGATTCACTACAACGAGTGAAGGTCTACGTTACTATTCTCGTTTAAATTAAGTTATGATATAATTTGTAATTGTATTTGTAACATTTAATAAATAAATAAAATAAATAAAAATATAACATACATACATACACACAAGGCAATTCAAACGAAAAACAGAAATAAAGTAAACAACCATAATTAACTAATGATGTATGCATATACATATGTATGTATGTACATAGTTATCACATGAACTTAATTATGCACTTTGTAAACAACATTTACGATGATATTGATCGTCTAGACTATATTTGAAAGTTCTAGTGGTATTTGTGCGAAATATAAAAAGGGGCGACGCAACCAATGGCAAGTCAGTTGTGAATATGTTGCAGTTGTGAACGACCAAGTTGCGAACAAGGCAGTTGTGAATAAGTCAGTCAGTTGATAATAAAGTTGTGAGTGAATAATAGTCTGAGATACAGTAGTGAGTAGTTAAGAGCAGTCTCAGCTTTCCAATACGTGAGTTGGGAAAAGGAGAAACTATAGAACAGGCTATAGTGACAGCAAAGTCTGTCGTTGTATGGAGGGTATTGTGGAGTCTATCGTGCCGACTGGAGTAAAGGGAACAGCTTAGCGAATAGACGTGTGTAAGGGTGTAAGTTAGACTTGTATCGAACTCTTTTAGTAGGTCGTTATTGACACAAACCAATGATCAAACCCATTTAAATTACATGGTTACAAATTACAAAGTTTTTTACAAAATTGAAAATAATGAAGATAATTTTTCTTAAAAAAACGTGCCTTTTCCAGAAAAATTTTAAAACTTTGAATTCTCTGCCTTTTCCCGTTTCCACGACTGCAGATATTAATAAGTTTTTTACTTATTATACCCTTTACCAAAAAATGGTAAAAGGGTGTATATAGGTTTGTCATTCCGTTTGTAATTTCTACAATATTAATAAGCGACACATAAAGTATATGTATATATTCTGGATCCTTATGCATAGGGAAGACGAACAAGCGATGTCCGTCTGTCCGTCTGTCTGTACGTGAAATCTGTTTTCCCAAGCTCCCAGAACAGCTAGAGACTTCGTTCTTGGGCTGGTGTGTCAGAAATTTTCCGAAAAATTTTGCTATTGAAAATCAGCAAAATCGGGCAGACGGTTTCAGAGGTGGAAAACTCAAACTTTATTTTCCCATAGAAAATAACTACCGAAAACAAGTTCTTATTATTTTTTATTAAATAAACTTATTTTATACTTCGGTATGAATAAAATTGGTATTTATAATTAAAAAAAATTAAATTTAACAAAATAAAAAAACGTTTCCAGGGTTGGAAAACTTTAACTTATTTCCGTATAATTAAACATATTTCATGTTTTAGGAAGAAGGCTATTTTCTCAGGATCGGTAAAAGCTACGGGTCTGAAATTTGGACAGTGTATGTAGAACTTTGGTCGCTACAACAACAAATATATAAAAGCTAAAAATTAAAGGGTGTTCCAAAATGAGTGACGACAACTTTTAAAATCCCATGTAATATACATGCAATTTATGTACATATGTATATTGACATATATTGTATATTGACATATGTATATTGAAATTTGTAAAGTTAGTATATTTTTATATAGGCTACAACAATTAACACTAAAATTAAAAAATTTAAATTAAAGGGTGATCACTTAATGAAATTTGACTATGTAATTTTGAAAAATTGCTATATCTTGGAAACTGTGAGATTTAAACTCTTGAAATTTTCAAAAACGGTCAAACTAAAAAATCCGAAAATTATTAAATCGCCAAGAATTTAAAAAAATCGCCAAAACGAAAAAAATCGCCAAAGTGATAAAAAGCGATAAAATTAAAAAAACGCCAAAAACCGAAAAAAATCGCCAAAACGAGAAAAACGTGTCAAAACTAAAAATAAATTTCCACAATGACAAAAAAACGCCAAAAGCGCAAAAAACCCCAAAACAAAAAACGCCAAAAATGAAAATAAAATCGCCTAAATGAAAAAAAATCGCCAAAATCCAAAAAAAAACGAAAATAAATCGCTAAAATTTAAAAAAACGCCAAAAACCGAAATAAACGAAAAACGCCAAAACGAAAATAAATCGCTAAAAATTAAAGAAACGCAAAAAACCGAAAAAAGTCGCAAAAACAAAAAAAAAATTGCCTATATGAAAAAAAATCGCCAAAAATTAAAAAATCGGCAAAATCAAAAAAATCGCCAAAATTAAAAAAAATCGCCAAAATTAAAAAACGCAAAAAACCGATAAAAATTGCCAAAACTTGAAAAAAGTGTCAAAACAAAAATAAAAATTCCCACAATGACAAAAATCCGCAAAAAAAATGTTTATATGAACAAAAGTCGCCAAAAATTAAAAAAATCGCCTAAATGAAAAAAAAATCGCCAAAATCAAAAAAATCGCCAAAACGAAAATAAATCGCCAAAATTAAAAAAAACGCCAAAAAGCGAAAAAAGTAGCCAAAACAAAAAAAAATGTTTATATGAACAAAAATCGCCTCAATGAAAAAAATCGTCAAAAAAAAAATCGCCAAAACGAAAATAAATCGCCAAAATTAAAAAAAACGCCAAAAACCGAAAAAATCTCCAAAACAAAAAAAATTGCCTGTATGTAAAAAAACGCTTAAATAAAAAATTAAAAAAACGCCAAAAACCGAAAAAATTCGCCAAAACGAGAAAAAAGTGTAAAAATTAAAAAAATTGCCAAAAAGAAATAAAAACGCCAAAAACCGAAAAAATCGCCAAAACAAAAAAAAAAATTGCCTATATGAAAAAAATCGCCAAAAAATAAAAAAATCGCCTGAATGAAAAAAAAATTGTCAAAATCAAAAAAATTGCCAGAGCAAAAAATATCTCCAAAAAAAAAAGGCAAAAACCGAAAAAAACTCCAAAACGAGAAAAAAAGTGTCAAATTTAAAAAAATTGCCACAAAAAAATAAAATATATAGAAATAAAAAAAATCGCCTAAATGAAAAAAATCGTCAAAATCAAAAAAATCGCCAGAACAAAAAAAAAATTACCAAAATTAAAAAAAAACGCCAAAAACCAAAAAAAAAATCGCCAAAACCAAAAAAATTGCCTATATGAAAAAAATCGCCAAAACTAAAAAAATCAGCAAAATAAAATAAATCGTCAAAATTTAAAAAGCACCAAATTAAAAATAATTCCAAAAACCTAAAAACTGCACTAGAGAAAAAAGTATGAATTTTTTCAAAAAATTAATATGTACCTACATATCTCTGTGCTTATGTATGTATCTCTATACTACATAAACGCACTTTGTTAAAGGGTATATAAGATTTGACACAGCCAAATATAGCACTCTTACTTGTTTTTATTTAAAATTTAATCAGAAATTTAATGCTGTCTTTTAATTTAAAATCCAACAATTGACTAAAAAGTTGTAGGTGAAATACTAAAAAAAGTCAAGGCAAAAAAAAATTTTTTTTGTTAAAAGTCAAATATCTTCTAAGTCATGAGAGATACGGAAACACATCTAAGGACATTATTTATTAAAAATGTTGAGCTTAGATCAAAACGCTCTATCTCATAAAAATCGGATAATTTTTCTAAAAGTTACAAGCCTCAGAATTTTTTTTGAGTCCCATGTTGTCAACTTAGGCCCCTGAGTCCTCCTCTACGAATGTTTGAAGTTTCATATAAATCCAATCAGTAGTTTAGAAGTTCCAGATTTATTACCATTTATTTTGCAAAAGTCCCCACTGTGCAATCCAGGAAACGTGGTTTGGCGAAAAGTTAACGAATTTGTACTGTACTCCGCGATATTCAAATATCAATAGTTGCAGAAGTGGTGTATATGGTGGAACTTATTTATAAGTATGTTCACAACAAATTTCAATGTATAGTTAAACGTTGTAGAAGTGAAAACTTTGTTAAAATTATTGTCATAGCTTTAAATAACTTTCGAATTCACAATAAACCTTTAAATGTACCCACGCAGAAAAATACAGTCGGCAAAACATCACATGTTCTACTTTTGGAGTGTTGTGCCAACACTCAAATGATAACCTCATGATGGGGTTGGCCAACTATTTTTTATGTCGTTGACTAAACATTATGAAAACAACAATTTAAGTGCTTTCCCACCATAATTTGTTTATTTTGTTAAGTGAAATATATTCCCAATAGTTCAAACTCAGAAATCCCAAAAAATTTTAAGTTTTTTCATCTATGCAGTTGTAAGCAGAATTCGTTTTAGAAGCCAATAATTTCATTAGCGCAGGTATAAAAAAAATTCAAATGTTAAACCTGATATGTATATTATTTTACTTCCTACATAGGTATACAATTGAACGGAAAACTTGTTTAAAGTTTGAAATTTTATCTTTTTTTGCGATATGCCAGCCCGAGCTTTTATTAAATGCTGCAGAGGTCACACTGGATTTTTTTCCTGCGAAAGGTGTACTGTTAAAGGCGAGACAGTCAATAAGACTCGCGTATTTAAGGAAACAAATTGCGAGGAGCGCTCATATTCGTCATTTAAAAATAAATCAAACCCTGAACATCATTTATCAAAAGAATATACCCCACTACTGCACATTATTAATTTTGATCCCATAAAACACGCTGTTATTGATGAAATGATATCTCGGAATTAGCAAATAATTACTTCAAAAGCTAATTGTAAAGAATTCATTATCTTATATATTACAAGAAAATGTATAAGCGCTTCAACAAAACCTACTAATGGTATCTAAAAATGTACCTTTTGAGTTTCAAAGAAAATCATACGAATTTAATGAATTTAGCTAACTGGAAAGCTACACAATTTCGTTTCTTTTTGTTATACGCTGGCGCAATTGCTTTAAAAATTGTATTAGATGTTGAAATGTACATTTTTTAATTCTATTTACTTCTTGTCCTATTTTGTCGTCAACCAAGTTGGCCACATTTTATTCAAAATACGTTTAAGAATTATTAAAATCATTTGTTTAACTTAAGCCTCGATATTACGGCCCTAATTCGCAAACTGTGAATATACATAATCTAATTCATATACCAGATGATGTTATTAACATAGGAGCTCCTTTATCACAATTTTCAGCTTTTGACTTTGAAAATAGTTTGGGGTACTTAAAGTCAATTGTTAAAGCAATACAAACCCAATAGCGCAAATTCAAAGGAAATTGCACATTTTCCATACTAACAGTTTCTCTAATAATATACCTGTTGAGATCTCGATCGCAAATATTCCTACTGGGTCATTCCCAAAGGTATAATTGTATTTTTACAAAAAAATATTATCAAATGCATTTAAGCATGCAGCGACAAAAAGTAAGTACATACCACTAAGTGCAACAAGCATTAAAACTTTATGTAAAAAAAACGCGATTTTGTGAACCATGTTTCATTTAAACACATTACAAAATTTGTTATTGAAGAGTTTTTAGTTTTTTGTAATCTTAGATTTGAGTCCCTTATTTTTTAAGTCTAAGTGAATAAGAAGAACTTATAAGTTAACTTGGAATCAATAAGTTTTTAATTAAACTGAGTAAATCCGTAATGGTTGAATTTTTTTAAATTTATACAAGAATCATCATATTTTGCATAGCACTAAAAGACAAAAAAAGGCGTTTGTCCTCAACAAGGTCCTTCGAACCGGATTATATCGTTAGTCTGGAACTTTCATCCTTAGGTATTATCACTGTATTAAATAATGGCAACTAAAGATCACTTACAGGAACAAACTCCTCCATCGGTTGGCGATGGTATCGAGCAAATTCATGTCAAGGAGTTGCAACGCAATAGCCTACTTGATCGAGTATTAGATGAAGCGCGTATTGTTTCGAATTATGCCACTTTTTCGATCCATCAATTAGAGGTCAAACTTTCATTATTAGAACGGCAGTTAGAATCTTTCGAGAAGATTCAAGGCCAACTGGAATCTTTAGACCAGTCGGAATTTGAACAAAACCACCGGCTGCTGTTTGAAGATGCCCATTTTAATTTAAAATCGGAGATTCTTGAGCTCCTAGCGGTACAAAAGCTAAACACAATGGAACCTTCCATAACAAGTACACACAACGCAACAATTGTATTACAGCAATCATCAAAGCCTTATTTACCAACATTACAACTTTCAAAATTAAATGGAAACTACAATGACTGGACAGAATTCTACAATATGTTTAGTGTTTTGGTTCATAATAACTCTGACTTATCACCAGCATCAAAATTTCAATATCTTTGATCCTGTCTAACTGGCAGTGCATCTAAACTTATTCAGTCATTAGATTTCACATCTGAAAACTACGAAAAAGCTTTGCATATTCTAAAGTCGAGGTATGACAACAAAAGATTAATATTTCAGTCTCATATAGAAAGTCTTTTTACCACAAAAGAATTCACAAAGCCAAACATTTTTATTGTAAGAGATTTAATTGAGTCAGTCAATGCAAACCTTCGTGCCTTACCATCAATCGCCACTAAAGGTCAAATTTCAGAAGGCATTATTTTGCACATGTTAACCTCAAAAGTTGATACGGAGACCCAATCAAAATGGGAAGAAGAAATTTTTGCAAACAATGAGACTGACTCAGACTAACTTTCTCTTCCAACGTGGAACGATCTTTCATTGCTTTTGGAGAAGAGGTGTAAAACTTTACAGATTGTCGCTAAAACATCTTCAAAAACAGATGCGCAGCAGGGCCACTTGATAAATTATACCAATTCATCCACAACCAAGAAACGTCCAATATCATCATTACTCGCCACGAATCAAACAACAAAGTGCAGCTTTTGCATCAGTACTCCCAATCATAATGTTTTTCGTTTCAATACATTTATTGAAATGTCTGCACTAGAAAGATTTCGAATCGTAAAACAGTTAAAATTATGTATAAACTGCTTAGGTTCCAACCACATAGCCAGCGCATGTCCATCAAACAACAGATGTCAGCATTTTAAGACATCACACCATACACTTTTGCATAAAGACTGAAGTCAACAATATTCATCTACAAGCAGCACTCAGTGCACAACAGCAACATCCAATCCAAGCATCAGAAGAAAATAGCCAGGTAATTTTGGGTACAGCGGGCGTGGAACTACAAGCTTCGAATGGTAGATCCATTTTGGTACGTGCATTCTCTGGATCGCAACTAAATTTTATAATAAAAAGGGTAGCACAATACTTACTTGTTCACCACGAGCGAGTAAACATTGAAATCACAGGTATTGCCTGCCAATCATACGGCGCCTTTAGTAACTGCTCACTGTCAATACGATCATGTACAAATGAGTATTCCACAGTAATAAAAGCCATTGTAATCCCATCCATAACATCGTATCAACCTCAATCAACTGCAGATATTACCGGATTCAATTGTTACAAAATATCAAACTGGCAGACCAACAGTTCTATAAGCCCGGACCCATAGATTTACTTATTGGAGCGGGACTCTTTTATGACTTGTTAATGGTTGGCCAAATTAAATCAGATAAAATGCCTATACTGCAAAAACTGCGCTAGGTTGGATTGCCACAGGCACAAATGTCAACAATAAAGAAATAAAAACAAATAAATTCAGTAAAGTGGGACTTTGACCAGCACACGAAGGGTTCCGTACGGACAGGAGATATGTAATTCAATACGAACTTTAGCCTACATAAAATATAGTTTTGGCATTTTTTTCGTTGAAATTTTTTTTATTTTGGCGATTTTTTTCATATAGTCCATTTTTTTTTGTTATAGCGATTTTTTTGGTTTTTTGAGTTTTTTTCCATTTTGGCAATTTTTTTCTTTTTGCCGATTTTTTCCGGTTTTTGACATTTTTTATTTTTTTGTGTTTTTTTTTTTAATTTTGGCGATTTTTGGTTTTTGGCATTTTTGTCATTTTGGCGACTGTTTTCATTTAGGCGGTTTTTTAGTTTCGACACTTTTTTCTCATTTTGCCAATTTTTTCGGTTTTTGGCGATTTTTCAATTTGGCGTTTTTTTAATTTTGGGTTTTTTCTCATTTTGGCGATTTTTTTTCATATTAACAATTATTTTGTTACTGGAGCCTTTTTCGCGTTTGGGGATTTTTTTCGGTTTTTGGCGCTCCTTTTCATTTTGGTGATATTTTTCATTTGGATGATTTTTTCAAACTTTGCGACTTATTTTAGTGCTACAAAATTTTTTTAATTTTGGCTATTTTTTCATATAAGCGATTATTTTTGGGTTTGGCGATTTTTTGGCTTTTTGGAATTTTTTTCCATTTTGGCAATTATTTAGTTTTGACATCTTTTTCTCTTTTTGGCGATTTTTTCGGTTTTTGCCGTTTGTTATTTTTTGGCGATTTTTAGTTTTTGCGATTTTTTTAATTTTAGCGATTTTAGATTTTTGGCGTTTCTTCATTTTGGCGAGTTTTCATTTAGGAGCTTTTTAAGTTTTGACACTTTTTTTCATTTTGGCGATCTTTTTTTCATATTAACAATTATTTTGTTATTGGAGCCTTTTCCACGTTTGGCGATTTTTTTCGAGTTTTGGCGCTTTTTTGTCATTTTGGCAATTTTATTCATTTGGACGATTTGTTCGAATTTTGTGACTTATTTTAGTGCTAGAAATTTTTTTTAAATTTGGCGATTTTTTGAGTTTTTTGTAATTTTTGTTTTGGTTTGGTGATTTTATCATTTTAAGATTTTTTAGTTTTACCGTTTTTGAAATTTCAAAACACACCACAAACGTCATTGTGTGTCACATCTTCATGTCAAGTTCTCGTTGTACATTCATAGTGAACAGTCGATTTAGCGGAGTTTTTATTTCATACTAAACAAAAAAAATCGTACGAAAAAATATTCGGAATACATATTGTTATTGACAAATAAGCTTTATTTACATTGCTAATATTTTTTACATAGTCATAAATAACAAAAACAAAAAAAAACCGTAAACAAAAAAACAAACAAACAAAAGTGGCCTTGAGGAATACTCTATATGAGTACCTCAAAAACAAATAACTGTGAAGTGAGTTCTAATGGCAGAAATGCCTATTTTACTGTGAGTTCTGAAGCTCTTAATGATAATAATAAAAATAAAAAATCTGATGATAGACTTACTGAGAGCTCTGAAGCTCTTAATGAAAACAAAATAAATAAGAAATCTGATAATAGACTTTTTTTTAACAGCGAGGCGGCTTTTTCGTCAGCGATCAACTTCGCTTTGTCCAATGCCAACTACTGATTCTTTAACATTACCGTTGCCTAGTACTTCTACATTTAACTCAGCGATATCATCCGCTTCGGGCTCGTGGTCATCACTTAACCAAGTTTTCACTGAAGTTAAGAGCAGCCCAAAATCCAAGGTCCAAGTCGGAATGGACAGATATATAACTGTTGTAAAGCGCGGGCGAAGCCCAAAGTCTTCGAAAATGTCATCTGCTCCAAAAATGTCTAGGGATAACACGCATTCTCTATTAACCGTTTTCAAATATTGCAAGATGACAACAACGAACCCGATGTATCTACGAACAAAACACCCAAGCCGCCACCAATCTATTTGAGAGAAAAAAATTCAAACGCTCTTAATAAAAATTTAATTTCAGTCATTGGTGAGAATAAACTTCACATCATTCCAATAAAACGTGGTAACATCTATGAAACGAAAATTCAAATTTATGAAGAAAACGATTTTCGCAAACTTATTACTGAATTTGAAAAAAGTAAGTAAAAGTTTCTACACATATCAGCTTAAGAGTGCTAAAGGCCTGCAAATCGTATTGAAGGGCATAGATTCCTATGTTGCTCCCGAATAAATTTAAGATGCACTCGTCCTCCAGGGATTTAAGGTAAAAAATTTATCTAACATAATAAATAGGGAGAAGATTCCTCAACCTCTATTTCGCGTCGAACTTGAGCCAAACGATATAAAATTGAAAACAAGCGAGACTCATCCAATTTATAATTTGAAATATCTCTTATATCGAAAAATAACAGTTGAAGAACCACACAAGCGTTCTGGACCCGTACAGTGCCATAATTGTCAAGAATATGGTCATACAAAAACTTACTGCAAGTTACCTTCAGTTTGTGTTATCTGCGGTGAATTGCACGGTACTGCTGGTTGTACCAAACCTAAGGATCTAGCAGAGAAAAATGTAGTAATTGTGGAGGTAATCACACCGCTAACTACAGAGGATGTCCTGTCTATTCTTTCCTTAAACAGACTATGGGGCAAAAACCTAAATTAGCTCCAGCACAAACAGCAAACGTTTTCTCCGCCACTTTTGCTCAAATGAGCCAACCTGTCACTTCACGTGTATCGTATGCCGATGCAGCTAAGACTAGTTATAATCCCACACAAAATATTCCGCCTCAAAATAATTCAACGAATGCAAACTCAAGCTTTAATTTTAGTCGCCTTGAAGCTACTATTGAGAATCTGGTGCTAACTATAAATAATTTTACAACAAATATGACTAGCATGATGCAAGAAATGCTACGAATGCAGTCTACACTGCTTCAAGCATTAGTTAACAAGCCATGAACACGTTAAAGATAAGTTTCTGGAACGCAAACGGCATTCGCCAACATAAAAATGAACTTGACCACTTCCTCACGGAAAAAAATATTGATATAATGTTGGTTTCTGAGACTCATTTGACTTCAAGAAGTCTATTTAAAATTAATGGCTACATTTTATATGATTCAAAGGACCCAAGAGGAAGAGCTTGCGGGGGATCAGCTATTTTAATAAAGTCAAGACTCAAGAATTATATTCTTGACAACATTTGTGAAGAACATCTACAAGCAACGAATATTTGTATCGAACATTTTTGCACAAATTTTGTCATATCATCAATTTACTCCCCTCCTATATTCGCAATTACTGAGGATCAATACGAGGATTTCTACAAATCTCTTGGCCCTTGTTTCGTAGCAGCAGGAGACTATAATGCAAAACATACTTTCTGGGGTTCACGTCTTATCACACCTAGAGGACGAGCGTTGTTCAATACAATTTAAAAAATGGGCTTGGACGTCATTTCGAGTGGGGAGCCCACTTACTGGCCTACTGACATACATAAAATTCCGGATATTATAGATTTTGGCGTCATGAAAAATATTTCTAGGGAATTAATTCACGTCGAAGCTTCCCTAGATCTATCGTCCGATCACTCTCCCACGATCGTTACAATCTGTAGCCCACTGAGAAGTGCTCTACCTCACCCATATGTGAAAATGGTCAGTCGTGTTAATTGGCTGCGATTAAAAAAATATCTTAGTAGTCATTGCACTGAAAACATTAAGCTAAGAACTCATGATGATATTGAATCTAATATTGCTAATCTTAACGAAAATATTAAGCAGGCAGCTGAACATGCAACTTCCTCCCATCCGCAGACTGGGTTTAACAGAATATATTCTACAGATATTGAACATCTCGTATGTGCAAAAAGAAGAGCTAGAAGAGAATGGCAACAGCACAGATCACCCCAAAATAAAATTAAATTAAAAGAGTGAACTAAAAGACTCCAAGAACTGCTTGCATATGAAAAAACTGCATCTCTTAAAAACTATCTGGAAAATCTCGACGTAACACCAGCATCTAATTACTCCTTGTGGCGCGCTGCGAAAAAAATTAAAACACCCGTTGAGTTTAAACCACCTCTGCGCACTTCTACCGGAGTTTGGGCCAGGAGTGATATTGAAAAAGGTAACTTGTTTGCAAAGCATTTAAAATCCGTATTTACCCCAAACACATGTACTGGTGTTGTTGATTTCCCGAGAGTAGTTGCGCTACCCCCTCAACCCATAAAATTTAAAATGTGTGATGTACAAAATCTAATTGCTGAACTCAATCCGAAGAAAGCACCGGGTATTGATGGAATTAGTAACCAAATGATAATAAAATTGCCTCGTATTGCATTTAGAATCATGTTATTAATTTTTAATGCCATTTTACGACTAGAGTATTATCCCCACAGCTGGAAGCTTGCCAAAGTTAAAATGATTCCAAAGCCGGGCAAAGATCTTACCAAAGCAGAATCATACAGGCCAATAAGTCTGCTATCAACAATGTCAAAACTTTTCGAAAAACTGCTCATGTCAAAATTGTCCCCAATTCTAATTGGTAGTGGGTGCATCCCAGACCATCAATTTGGTTTTAGAAGTCAGCATAGCACCATGGAACAAACGCATAGATTGGTTCAATGTATAAGAAGAACATTTGAAGAAAAGAAGTACTGTTCTGCACTGTTTATTGACGTTTCGCAGGCATTTGATAAAGTGTGACATGAAGGCCTAATTTTAAAATTAAAATCATATCTACCAATAAATTTAGTGAATTTATTAGAAAGTTACATTACTACCCGGAAGTTCACGGTTGTGGAAGGAGAATTCATGAGTGTGCCCGAATCTTTATCATCCGGTGTGCCACAGGGGAGCATACTGGGGCCAGTTTTGTATTTGTTTTATACTTGTGATATGCCTTTGAGCAGTAATATTCATACATATACGTTTGCCGATGATACAGCCTGCCTAAGTATGCACAAAAACCCTCACGAGGCTTCCTGATATCTACAAGAACATGTTACACAACTGGAACTATGGTTAAAATTATGGAGAATTAAGGTAAACGAGCAAAAGTGTGTTCAGGTAACATTTACCCTGCGAAGAGATATTTGTTCCCCAATTCGAATCAACAATCAAGTTGTTCCTCAACATTCACATGTAAAATACCTTGGTATACACCTTGATCGACGACTTACATGGAAACACCATATTGACTCAAAACTAATACAAATGAAACTTAAACTAACTCAGATATATTGGCTGATTGGTAGAAATTCAACACTCAGCCTAGACTCCAAACTTTTACTTTACAAGTCGCTTTTGAAGCCAATATGGTGCTACGGAATTCAGTTATGGGGCACTGCTTCAGCTTCTAATGTCGAGAGAATCCAATGCAGGCAAAACAAAATTTTACGTTTGATAACATCGGCTCCATGGTATATCAAAAACTCAAATATACATCGTGATTTGAATATGCCACTATTCATTGAAGAAATTGCAAAATACGCAGGCAAATATTTAACAAAACTCGAGTCACATCCTAATCCGCTTGCTCGTAACATCTTGAATTTTACTGGCCACATTCGCTTGAAAAAGAAGGACACAAGGGCTCTTTTACTCAACACTCCAGATGGGATTGATTGAAAATATTTTTTTTCTCTTTTTTTTTTTTTTTGATTATCACTACTTATGTATTATTTATAACTATCACTAAGTTTATAATATATAATACTTATATTATAGATTTAAGATTTGAATACTTATTGTTAGTTCATAATTGAAGATACAATAAATAAATAAATGTATTAAAAAAAACATCTTCATGTAATTCACCACCGTTAATAGAACGTCAAGGCTTTTTTATTTTCACTTGTTTGCTTAACTCAAAAAACAGTTTATTCGTCGTTAAATACATCAAGTAAGCCTTTATTAGAAAAAATTTTAGAACATTTTTGGAAAATTGAAGAGCCTAGTTACGAAACCACACAAACAGCCGAAGAGGAGGAATGTGAACGATTTTTTGAAAAAACTACAAAGAGATGTCCGAGTACAAATAAATTCATAGTGAAGCTTCTCTTTTAGAAGAATCCAGCAGAACTTGGATCATCAACCCATATTGCTACAAGAGTTTTATTCATTGGAAAAACGACGGGCAGCTGACGAGAAAATGCAAAAAGACTACTCTGCTTTTATTCCGGAGTACATTTCATTGAAACACATGGAAAAAGTGGCATCTAGTGTAAGATTGAGAGTTGTTTTCGATGGCTCATGCCCTACGTCAAGTGGATTGTCATTAAATAATATGTTGCTTGTGGACCCAGGAAGACATTTTCTCCATTTTGTTAAGATTTCACTTTCACAAGTTTGTACTGGTAGCTGATATAGCCAAAATGTACAGACAAGTTTTAGTTAATGAGCATGATGTACAGTGGCAAAGCATTGTTTAGAAAAATAGTCCAAACGATCCCCTCTCAACATACGTCTTAAAAACTGTCACATATGGTACCGGCAGTGCGCCATACCTGGCCGTAAAGTGCCTACAAATGTTAGCAAAGGAGGGTGCATTATCCTATTCAGTAGGCTCTAAAGTAACCCTGCACGACTTCTATGTGGACAACTTGATGACTGGAGGTAATAGCATCGGCGAAGTGTTGGAAATTAAACACCAAGTTATTCAATTATTGAAGAGTGGTGGTTTCCCACCCCGAAAATTTGCTGCAAACGCTGAAAAAAGATTAATATAGTTTTAATATTTATACTAATATACACACATTTACAGACGCTAGTTGCAAGGCTTACGGAGCATGTGTATATGCCGTCACAGGTTCTCCATATGGAACATGTTCTTCACTATTGTGTTCTAAGTCGCGCGTTGCACCCCTTAAATCGGTCACTCTTCCCAGGTTAGAGCTGTGCGCATCTTTAATTTCAACTCAACTTTTAACGTCAGAATTAAAAATGTTACTATATACACCTCAAAAAATCATATGTTGGCCTGATTAAACAATTACTTTATGTTGGCTAATGGGAGACTCAAAACGTTGGCAACCATTTGTGAAACATAGAGAAGAAAACCTTAAGCAAAACGTACCATTTGCTAATTGCCGCCATATTTCATCAGAGCTAAATCCAACGGATATTTTGTCACGAGGGGCAAACCCTCATAACTTAGTGCACAATAAGCTTTCGTTCCATGGACCAGAATTTTTATTAGAGGACGAATCTTCATGGCCGACAGCGATCTATGACCACACAGATGAAACGAATTGTGAACTGCGACAAACTTTAATTGCAACAAAAACCTCGAATAAAAAGGAAATTGAACAACCATAAATACATAAATAATTATTGAAAATTTTCGTCTATTTTATGCGTTATGCTTTTTCTATAATTCACAAGACTGAACCAAAACCGAGTCCGATCGAGTCCCAAGAACTGAAAAAAATCACTTGAATTTATCTGTCGTTTAATTCAAGGCCAATCATTTAAAAAAGAGTTACTATCAGGCATGTTCTGTAAATCACAAGGTTTCAAATCACTTTGTGATTTAAAAATCACAATTGTGATTTGATGGTGTTCTGAAAATCACAAAAGTTTTAACTTTTCGGTGTGATTTTAGCCTTTCAAAAACCACAAGAAAACAGCTGATGTTTTGTTTTGTAAATGCAAAATCACAAATGCAAATCACAAAGCAAATAACAACATTTCTTGCAAAAAAGTGTCTTTAATTTTTTCATAATTTTATAAATTCTTTCATAGAAAATTATTCATTTTACTTTAAAAACAATAAAAAAAGATATTAAGTTATTCAATTAATTAATTTATTTCGAATTTAAAGATAAATTGATTGAAAAAATAACCAAGTGATTTCAAATCGGCATGCATTTAGCTGACCGGTTTAAAATCACAAAAATTCAAAAAGTTTTGTGTGCAGAACACCTTTCTTGTGATTTCAAATCACTTTCACAAAAAGTGATTTTCAGAACATGCCTGTATGTCTTAAACGTAATCAACAAATCGAGCGGCAATCGAAACTATTTATGTTATCACCATTTTGGCACAATGAATTGATACGAGCAGGCGTCCGACTACACAAATTTAATTTGCCGTTACCCGTGAAACATCCCACTGCAAAAATTTCCATGCAGGAGTACAAACTCTACACAACATACTTCGTGAAAAGTATAGTGAAAGCTAAACTAGCAATAAGGAACGTTGTACACAATTGTGTATTTTGTTATAGATTTCGTCCTGTAACAGAAAAGCAGATCATTGGAACACTACCAACAGAACAAGTAAATCAGTCTTATACATTTGCCATATCTGGGGTTGACTACTGTGGTCCATTTTACGTGACACAAGAAGTGGTATACTTGGCAGCATTTATATGCTTCTCTGTCAAGGCGGTTCATCTTGAACTTGTACCGGACTTAACAATGAATGCATTCATCGCAGCATTGAAACGATTTATAGCCAGAAGGGGACGGTGTTCTTTAATTTTTTGTAATAATGCAATCAACCTCATAGGTGCCAACAGGGAGCTAAAAGAACTACTACATCATTTTTTGTCAGAACAACACAAGACATTAGTATTTGAAGGCATAGAGTGGAAGTTCATACCTCCACGATCGCCACATTTCGGTAGATTATGGGAAAGTGCAGTCAAACAGGCAAAACATTACTTAAAAATAGCAATTGGCACTTATGTACTTACATTTGATGAGCTCTACACCATATGCTGTCAATCCGAAGCTATTATTAATAGCAGACCGCTTACTCCACTGTCTAACGATGCAAATGACTTACGTCCACTTACTCCTTCACATTTCTTGATAGGTCGACCTCTTAATACAATTTTGGAGCCATCACTCTCCAGCGTTAATCCAGCATCACTTAAAAAATACCACATTTTAAAATGGATTCATCAAGAGTTTTGGGATCGATGGCGTAGCGAGTACTTAAAAACTTTGCAACAAAGAACAAAATGGAAAATACTTCATAACAACCTTAAAAGAAGTGATTTAGTTTTAATTAAAGAAGACTCAACCCCCCCCCCCCCCCTTTCAAATGGCCACTTGGTCGAGTAAATGATACATATCCCGCTTCCAAGGGCGGGAGAATTTTGAGATTGTGAGGTCGTCTTTGAGGATTTGTATTGTAAATTTGATTTTCTACCTGTGTTATTTGTACTTTATTTTTTTTTTATTAATTTATTTATTTTTTTAACGAGAATGGCCTTGGATTAAAATTTTTTTTGTGGATAATTTTTAAAGGAGGTTTTGAAAATTGAGAAAAAAAACATACAAAGGGAAAAATAAAAGTTTTTGCCTAAAAAAATTTACAAGATTACAAAATAACTAAATTTGCAAGGAAATTTTAAGAAAAATTTACAGAATAATTTATTATTTGATGATAAAAAGCAAAATAATAAAAGAAGAAAAAAATAAAATATCTTTACATATGCATACACCAAAAACTTTAACATTCGTTAAAATATAAAAGGAGTTACAGAAATTTATAAAAACTTATTATTCCTCAAGAAGAAAAGCCTCAATAAGAGTGAAATCCTCTCTCTATCTCTTAAGAAAATGCTTTGGTGGTGACTTTAATAACAAATCGGAAGTATATGTTAATTAAAGCCAGCTTCGATTCTAAAAATATTCAAGAAATCCTTTGAGAAGTTCAAAATCTCGTTGGACGTCAGAAAAATTGTCCTTTGAATTTTTATAGTTAAAATTCAAACGAATATTATTAAAAATACATATTATAATAGCATTACAACATTCTTTCCCATTTTTTTTAACATAAATTGCAATTTGTTTTAATTACAAGTTAATATTAAGGAAAAAGTATTAATTTTTTTAAATATTGATAATGTAAATCACACATATACTTACATACACACTCCCACCATCATACATACATACATTTGGACATCCACATTCCCAATTCTAAACAAATTTTTTTTTCGTTGTTTGTGTTTGTTTATATTTACTTACAAATATTTTTTATAAATCCCTTCATAATAACATAAATTCTTAAAATATTTATAAAAGTTAAGAAATCCAAGATCCTGACTACAGGCCTGCAGTCTTCGTGGGAATTAATCATGGTGAGTGTTTTATAAAATTAATAATAAAACCTTCATTACTTTTGTTTTATAAGGAATATGTTTTTATATATCCAATATCTCAAGTATATCAAAATTTCTAATAATAAGCAGTAGAATTGAAATTTTGAGGTACTTCAGTCTTTGGTTTAATATAACAGAGATATGTTGTTATAAACTGAATGGTATAGCTAAAAAAAAACTAAATACATATAAAAAATTGATATTTCTTTAACATTTCTAAAATTTTACTTTTTCTTTAATGTTTTTAACATAATACATAACATAAAATGAAACATTAATGTAAACATTACATTAATTAAAATTTACATTTTAATATCCTAAATTCATACAATTTTATTAATGTTTATACGTTGATAGTATAATTTATTTTACTTCATTACATAATTCCTTCATATTTTTTTTTGTTCTGTGTAGTATTCGTTTCTTTTTATATAAATATTAATTAGATTATTTTTTTGGGATTTTAACAACTACAAAAATATATGTTTATTATGAAATAAATTTGTTTTCATTTAATAGAATTATAAACTTTTCTCTTTAATTATTTCGCGAAACATGTAAGTAATTGTAAATAAAATTATTACGTGGGCTATTCAGAATATAGGCATAGAATAGCATAGGTCATGGGAGGGTACAGAACGGAAAGAGGCGAACAATACCTAGATCATCTTCCATCTGTTTTGGACTTACATACTTTCCTTTTTATTTTTCTTTATGTATTTCAAATGTTTTTACTATTATTTTCGCTTGTAATCGTCTCAAATATTACTTTGCTACTTATTTTTTTATTTTACCTGTAATGAACTGTTCCATTTTTTATGAGCAAAGATCCCCCCCCCCCCAAATATCCCTGAGCACGGCCGGAAATTAAGTAGCAAAAGCTCTTGAAGTGGAACTCAACGATAGCGTTCGTTATATAAAATATTTGGCGCCCAACGTGGGGACCGAGGCATTATAGTTCAGCTTTCTGAATTCTAATACATGATTGTTAACGTGTTTTTATAACATCTTGCTTTGGTTCCTCACATCATTTTAATTCCGTGGTTTCGATTGAATTTTTTTTATTTTTTTTTAATTAAATAATATTTTCTTTTACTTCAAATTTAACCTCTATACGAAACATATTCGGACTTTAGATTTTTTTTTGTGTTTTAGAAAACCTGATTGTATAGATTAAATTTTTTTTATTGTGTAGGATTATTTCCGTTAGAGATTGTAAGTCTTTGATTATTTCAAGAGTTTACTCACGAATATTTTCACAATTTTTTTTTTTGGATTAGATCTATAGTGAAAATGTTGGGATTTTCATAACTGGTTAGGTTAGTTATTTACTCACAGGGAAATTAGAGAATAGGTATTTTAGTTTTCTTGCGAGTTTTGGATTTAGGAATTCTGTTATGATTTGTTTTGTATAAAGTACTTAATCCAAAATTAGCATAAAATCTTAATTTTATTATTTTTTGTTTTAAATATTAAATTTAATATATTGATATTTATTTTTTGTGTAAGTTCAGATTTATATAATATTTTTCTACAATTACCTCATGGAGTAGAAAAAATTTGATTTATTAATATATTAAATAATTATTAAAAATGGTTTTAACTCGAAGCCAAGAAAATTTGTCCATGTACGACCAATCTGCAAACTGTAGCTTTACAGTAAACTTAGAACCAAATAATACAACTCCAGTTACTCAGGGTGCTCATCCTAAGACAACATCCCGTAAAACAAATCAACCTATATCTAACAATACAACACAAAATGCTTTTTCACAGTTAGCTAGTCAGGATGATTCTCGATTACGGAATATCGTTTCAGATTCTATGGAATCATTCCGGATAGAAATGCAAAGTTTTATTTGCAATATGTTTCAGGACATGTTTAGCGGTGCATGATTTCCTCAAACGATATCCCTAATAGATCTTCCATTGCAAACAATAATCCTTCACAAAACGCCTTACCAGCAGATAAAATTTCGAATATTATTCCTAACTGGCAAATCAAAATTAGTGGCCATGATAATCAAATGTCAGTCAGTGAGTTCATTTATCGCATTAACATTCTTACGGTAAAAACGTTGAATTGCGACTTCAAAATCCTGTCTGATCATGCACATAGTTTGTTTGAAGGAAAGGATTTAAATTGGTTTTGGCGTTATCGTCGTGAACATGATGTTGTTGATTGGGTTACACTGACAAACTCTTTACGTGACAAATATAAGGCTGACTACAGTGACTATGACATTTTGAATGATATTCGACGACGTAGACAGAAACAAAACGAGACTTTTGACGTTTATTTAGACCATATTTCGGCTTTAACTGACAAATTGAAATTACCAATTTCTGATCGCGATTTATGTGAAACATTATTTAGAAACTTACGTAATGAACTTCGCCATGAATTAATTCATTTGGATATCTCTACAGTAGCTCAACTTCGTCGGGAAGTTAAAAAGCATAAGAGATTTGTTAGGGAATTAAATGAAGAATCACATAAATCAACACGAAGACGAGTTTCAGAGTTGGTAGATGATATTGCCAATGAAGATGAAATTTGTGCAGTTCAGCGAAATATTAAATGCTGGAGTTGTGACAAGTTGGGACATACTTTTTTCGACTGCTTGGGGACAAGACGGATATTTTGCCATGGATGTGGTGTTAAAGATACCTTTAAACCCAAATGTCCCAATTGTACCCGATAGTCGGGAAACGAACACAGGGATGTCCGTCGAAAAGAGAGCGGGCATCCATAACAAATAATACCGGTATGTCGGTTGGGGGGTTCATGAAGACATTGACACAAACAGAACAAACAAACATGTACATCCGTTATTAAGACCCTACCACGTTCGAATAAGGGAATATAGTGAAGCCCGTGCAAGAATATTTGGATATTAAATAAAAAATTAAAAAAACGCCAAAAACCGAAAAAATTCGCCAAAACGAGAAAAAAGTGTAAAAATTAAAAAAATTGCCAAAAAGAAATAAAAACGCCAAAAACCGAAAAAATCGCCAAAACAAAAAAAAAAATTGCCTATATGAAAAAAATCGCCAAAAAATAAAAAAATCGCCTGAATGAAAAAAAAATTGTCAAAATCAAAAAAATTGCCAGAGCAAAAAATATCTCCAAAAAAAAAAGGCAAAAACCGAAAAAAACTCCAAAACGAGAAAAAAAGTGTCAAATTTAAAAAAATTGCCACAAAAAAATAAAATATATAGAAATAAAAAAAATCGCCTAAATGAAAAAAATCGTCAAAATCAAAAAAATCGCCAGAACAAAAAAAAAAATTACCAAAATTAAAAAAAAACGCCAAAAACCAAAAAAAAAATCGCCAAAACCAAAAAAATTGCCTATATGAAAAAAATCGCCAAAACTAAAAAAATCAGCAAAATAAAATAAATCGTCAAAATTTAAAAAGCACCAAATTAAAAATAATTCCAAAAACCTAAAAACTGCACTAGAGAAAAAAGTATGAATTTTTTCAAAAAATTAATATGTACCTACATATCTCTGTGCTTATGTATGTATCTCTATACTACATAAACGCACTTTGTTAAAGGGTATATAAGATTTGACACAGCCAAATATAGCACTCTTACTTGTTTTTATTTAAAATTTAATCAGAAATTTAATGCTGTCTTTTAATTTAAAATCCAACAATTGACTAAAAAGTTGTAGGTGAAATACTAAAAAAAGTCAAGGCAAAAAAAAATTTTTTTTGTTAAAAGTCAAATATCTTCTAAGTCATGAGAGATACGGAAACACATCTAAGGACATTATTTATTAAAAATGTTGAGCTTAGATCAAAACGCTCTATCTCATAAAAATCGGATAATTTTTCTAAAAGTTACAAGCCTCAGAATTTTTTTTGAGTCCCATGTTGTCAACTTAGGCCCCTGAGTCCTCCTCTACGAATGTTTGAAGTTTCATATAAATCCAATCAGTAGTTTAGAAGTTCCAGATTTATTACCATTTATTTTGCAAAAGTCCCCACTGTGCAATCCAGGAAACGTGGTTTGGCGAAAAGTTAACGAATTTGTACTGTACTCCGCGATATTCAAATATCAATAGTTGCAGAAGTGGTGTATATGGTGGAACTTATTTATAAGTATGTTCACAACAAATTTCAATGTATAGTTAAACGTTGTAGAAGTGAAAACTTTGTTAAAATTATTGTCATAGCTTTAAATAACTTTCGAATTCACAATAAACCTTTAAATGTACCCACGCAGAAAAATACAGTCGGCAAAACATCACATGTTCTACTTTTGGAGTGTTGTGCCAACACTCAAATGATAACCTCATGATGGGGTTGGCCAACTATTTTTTATGTCGTTGACTAAACATTATGAAAACAACAATTTAAGTGCTTTCCCACCATAATTTGTTTATTTTGTTAAGTGAAATATATTCCCAATAGTTCAAACTCAGAAATCCCAAAAAATTTTAAGTTTTTTCATCTATGCAGTTGTAAGCAGAATTCGTTTTAGAAGCCAATAATTTCATTAGCGCAGGTATAAAAAAAATTCAAATGTTAAACCTGATATGTATATTATTTTACTTCCTACATAGGTATACAATTGAACGGAAAACTTGTTTAAAGTTTGAAATTTTATCTTTTTTTGCGATATGCCAGCCCGAGCTTTTATTAAATGCTGCAGAGGTCACACTGGATTTTTTTCCTGCGAAAGGTGTACTGTTAAAGGCGAGACAGTCAATAAGACTCGCGTATTTAAGGAAACAAATTGCGAGGAGCGCTCATATTCGTCATTTAAAAATAAATCAAACCCTGAACATCATTTATCAAAAGAATATACCCCACTACTGCACATTATTAATTTTGATCCCATAAAACACGCTGTTATTGATGAAATGATATCTCGGAATTAGCAAATAATTACTTCAAAAGCTAATTGTAAAGAATTCATTATCTTATATATTACAAGAAAATGTATAAGCGCTTCAACAAAACCTACTAATGGTATCTAAAAATGTACCTTTTGAGTTTCAAAGAAAATCATACGAATTTAATGAATTTAGCTAACTGGAAAGCTACACAATTTCGTTTCTTTTTGTTATACGCTGGCGCAATTGCTTTAAAAATTGTATTAGATGTTGAAATGTACATTTTTTAATTCTATTTACTTCTTGTCCTATTTTGTCGTCAACCAAGTTGGCCACATTTTATTCAAAATACGTTTAAGAATTATTAAAATCATTTGTTTAACTTAAGCCTCGATATTACGGCCCTAATTCGCAAACTGTGAATATACATAATCTAATTCATATACCAGATGATGTTATTAACATAGGAGCTCCTTTATCACAATTTTCAGCTTTTGACTTTGAAAATAGTTTGGGGTACTTAAAGTCAATTGTTAAAGCAATACAAACCCAATAGCGCAAATTCAAAGGAAATTGCACATTTTCCATACTAACAGTTTCTCTAATAATATACCTGTTGAGATCTCGATCGCAAATATTCCTACTGGGTCATTCCCAAAGGTATAATTGTATTTTTACAAAAAAATATTATCAAATGCATTTAAGCATGCAGCGACAAAAAGTAAGTACATACCACTAAGTGCAACAAGCATTAAAACTTTATGTAAAAAAAACGCGATTTTGTGAACCATGTTTCATTTAAACACATTACAAAATTTGTTATTGAAGAGTTTTTAGTTTTTTGTAATCTTAGATTTGAGTCCCTTATTTTTTAAGTCTAAGTGAATAAGAAGAACTTATAAGTTAACTTGGAATCAATAAGTTTTTAATTAAACTGAGTAAATCCGTAATGGTTGAATTTTTTTAAATTTATACAAGAATCATCATATTTTGCATAGCACTAAAAGACAAAAAAAGGCGTTTGTCCTCAACAAGGTCCTTCGAACCGGATTATATCGTTAGTCTGGAACTTTCATCCTTAGGTATTATCACTGTATTAAATAATGGCAACTAAAGATCACTTACAGGAACAAACTCCTCCATCGGTTGGCGATGGTATCGAGCAAATTCATGTCAAGGAGTTGCAACGCAATAGCCTACTTGATCGAGTATTAGATGAAGCGCGTATTGTTTCGAATTATGCCACTTTTTCGATCCATCAATTAGAGGTCAAACTTTCATTATTAGAACGGCAGTTAGAATCTTTCGAGAAGATTCAAGGCCAACTGGAATCTTTAGACCAGTCGGAATTTGAACAAAACCACCGGCTGCTGTTTGAAGATGCCCATTTTAATTTAAAATCGGAGATTCTTGAGCTCCTAGCGGTACAAAAGCTAAACACAATGGAACCTTCCATAACAAGTACACACAACGCAACAATTGTATTACAGCAATCATCAAAGCCTTATTTACCAACATTACAACTTTCAAAATTAAATGGAAACTACAATGACTGGACAGAATTCTACAATATGTTTAGTGTTTTGGTTCATAATAACTCTGACTTATCACCAGCATCAAAATTTCAATATCTTTGATCCTGTCTAACTGGCAGTGCATCTAAACTTATTCAGTCATTAGATTTCACATCTGAAAACTACGAAAAAGCTTTGCATATTCTAAAGTCGAGGTATGACAACAAAAGATTAATATTTCAGTCTCATATAGAAAGTCTTTTTACCACAAAAGAATTCACAAAGCCAAACATTTTTATTGTAAGAGATTTAATTGAGTCAGTCAATGCAAACCTTCGTGCCTTACCATCAATCGCCACTAAAGGTCAAATTTCAGAAGGCATTATTTTGCACATGTTAACCTCAAAAGTTGATACGGAGACCCAATCAAAATGGGAAGAAGAAATTTTTGCAAACAATGAGACTGACTCAGACTAACTTTCTCTTCCAACGTGGAACGATCTTTCATTGCTTTTGGAGAAGAGGTGTAAAACTTTACAGATTGTCGCTAAAACATCTTCAAAAACAGATGCGCAGCAGGGCCACTTGATAAATTATACCAATTCATCCACAACCAAGAAACGTCCAATATCATCATTACTCGCCACGAATCAAACAACAAAGTGCAGCTTTTGCATCAGTACTCCCAATCATAATGTTTTTCGTTTCAATACATTTATTGAAATGTCTGCACTAGAAAGATTTCGAATCGTAAAACAGTTAAAATTATGTATAAACTGCTTAGGTTCCAACCACATAGCCAGCGCATGTCCATCAAACAACAGATGTCAGCATTTTAAGACATCACACCATACACTTTTGCATAAAGACTGAAGTCAACAATATTCATCTACAAGCAGCACTCAGTGCACAACAGCAACATCCAATCCAAGCATCAGAAGAAAATAGCCAGGTAATTTTGGGTACAGCGGGCGTGGAACTACAAGCTTCGAATGGTAGATCCATTTTGGTACGTGCATTCTCTGGATCGCAACTAAATTTTATAATAAAAAGGGTAGCACAATACTTACTTGTTCACCACGAGCGAGTAAACATTGAAATCACAGGTATTGCCTGCCAATCATACGGCGCCTTTAGTAACTGCTCACTGTCAATACGATCATGTACAAATGAGTATTCCACAGTAATAAAAGCCATTGTAATCCCATCCATAACATCGTATCAACCTCAATCAACTGCAGATATTACCGGATTCAATTGTTACAAAATATCAAACTGGCAGACCAACAGTTCTATAAGCCCGGACCCATAGATTTACTTATTGGAGCGGGACTCTTTTATGACTTGTTAATGGTTGGCCAAATTAAATCAGATAAAATGCCTATACTGCAAAAACTGCGCTAGGTTGGATTGCCACAGGCACAAATGTCAACAATAAAGAAATAAAAACAAATAAATTCAGTAAAGTGGGACTTTGACCAGCACACGAAGGGTTCCGTACGGACAGGAGATATGTAATTCAATACGAACTTTAGCCTACATAAAATATAGTTTTGGCATTTTTTTCGTTGAAATTTTTTTTATTTTGGCGATTTTTTTCATATAGTCCATTTTTTTTTGTTATAGCGATTTTTTTGGTTTTTTGAGTTTTTTTCCATTTTGGCAATTTTTTTCTTTTTGCCGATTTTTTCCGGTTTTTGACATTTTTTATTTTTTTGTGTTTTTTTTTTTAATTTTGGCGATTTTTGGTTTTTGGCATTTTTGTCATTTTGGCGACTGTTTTCATTTAGGCGGTTTTTTAGTTTCGACACTTTTTTCTCATTTTGCCAATTTTTTCGGTTTTTGGCGATTTTTCAATTTGGCGTTTTTTTAATTTTGGGTTTTTTCTCATTTTGGCGATTTTTTTTCATATTAACAATTATTTTGTTACTGGAGCCTTTTTCGCGTTTGGGGATTTTTTTCGGTTTTTGGCGCTCCTTTTCATTTTGGTGATATTTTTCATTTGGATGATTTTTTCAAACTTTGCGACTTATTTTAGTGCTACAAAATTTTTTTAATTTTGGCTATTTTTTCATATAAGCGATTATTTTTGGGTTTGGCGATTTTTTGGCTTTTTGGAATTTTTTTCCATTTTGGCAATTATTTAGTTTTGACATCTTTTTCTCTTTTTGGCGATTTTTTCGGTTTTTGCCGTTTGTTATTTTTTGGCGATTTTTAGTTTTTGCGATTTTTTTAATTTTAGCGATTTTAGATTTTTGGCGTTTCTTCATTTTGGCGAGTTTTCATTTAGGAGCTTTTTAAGTTTTGACACTTTTTTTCATTTTGGCGATCTTTTTTTCATATTAACAATTATTTTGTTATTGGAGCCTTTTCCACGTTTGGCGATTTTTTTCGAGTTTTGGCGCTTTTTTGTCATTTTGGCAATTTTATTCATTTGGACGATTTGTTCGAATTTTGTGACTTATTTTAGTGCTAGAAATTTTTTTTAAATTTGGCGATTTTTTGAGTTTTTTGTAATTTTTGTTTTGGTTTGGTGATTTTATCATTTTAAGATTTTTTAGTTTTACCGTTTTTGAAATTTCAAAACACACCACAAACGTCATTGTGTGTCACATCTTCATGTCAAGTTCTCGTTGTACATTCATAGTGAACAGTCGATTTAGCGGAGTTTTTATTTCATACTAAACAAAAAAAATCGTACGAAAAAATATTCGGAATACATATTGTTATTGACAAATAAGCTTTATTTACATTGCTAATATTTTTTACATAGTCATAAATAACAAAAACAAAAAAAAACCGTAAACAAAAAAACAAACAAACAAAAGTGGCCTTGAGGAATACTCTATATGAGTACCTCAAAAACAAATAACTGTGAAGTGAGTTCTAATGGCAGAAATGCCTATTTTACTGTGAGTTCTGAAGCTCTTAATGATAATAATAAAAATAAAAAATCTGATGATAGACTTACTGAGAGCTCTGAAGCTCTTAATGAAAACAAAATAAATAAGAAATCTGATAATAGACTTTTTTTTAACAGCGAGGCGGCTTTTTCGTCAGCGATCAACTTCGCTTTGTCCAATGCCAACTACTGATTCTTTAACATTACCGTTGCCTAGTACTTCTACATTTAACTCAGCGATATCATCCGCTTCGGGCTCGTGGTCATCACTTAACCAAGTTTTCACTGAAGTTAAGAGCAGCCCAAAATCCAAGGTCCAAGTCGGAATGGACAGATATATAACTGTTGTAAAGCGCGGGCGAAGCCCAAAGTCTTCGAAAATGTCATCTGCTCCAAAAATGTCTAGGGATAACACGCATTCTCTATTAACCGTTTTCAAATATTGCAAGATGACAACAACGAACCCGATGTATCTACGAACAAAACACCCAAGCCGCCACCAATCTATTTGAGAGAAAAAAATTCAAACGCTCTTAATAAAAATTTAATTTCAGTCATTGGTGAGAATAAACTTCACATCATTCCAATAAAACGTGGTAACATCTATGAAACGAAAATTCAAATTTATGAAGAAAACGATTTTCGCAAACTTATTACTGAATTTGAAAAAAGTAAGTAAAAGTTTCTACACATATCAGCTTAAGAGTGCTAAAGGCCTGCAAATCGTATTGAAGGGCATAGATTCCTATGTTGCTCCCGAATAAATTTAAGATGCACTCGTCCTCCAGGGATTTAAGGTAAAAAATTTATCTAACATAATAAATAGGGAGAAGATTCCTCAACCTCTATTTCGCGTCGAACTTGAGCCAAACGATATAAAATTGAAAACAAGCGAGACTCATCCAATTTATAATTTGAAATATCTCTTATATCGAAAAATAACAGTTGAAGAACCACACAAGCGTTCTGGACCCGTACAGTGCCATAATTGTCAAGAATATGGTCATACAAAAACTTACTGCAAGTTACCTTCAGTTTGTGTTATCTGCGGTGAATTGCACGGTACTGCTGGTTGTACCAAACCTAAGGATCTAGCAGAGAAAAATGTAGTAATTGTGGAGGTAATCACACCGCTAACTACAGAGGATGTCCTGTCTATTCTTTCCTTAAACAGACTATGGGGCAAAAACCTAAATTAGCTCCAGCACAAACAGCAAACGTTTTCTCCGCCACTTTTGCTCAAATGAGCCAACCTGTCACTTCACGTGTATCGTATGCCGATGCAGCTAAGACTAGTTATAATCCCACACAAAATATTCCGCCTCAAAATAATTCAACGAATGCAAACTCAAGCTTTAATTTTAGTCGCCTTGAAGCTACTATTGAGAATCTGGTGCTAACTATAAATAATTTTACAACAAATATGACTAGCATGATGCAAGAAATGCTACGAATGCAGTCTACACTGCTTCAAGCATTAGTTAACAAGCCATGAACACGTTAAAGATAAGTTTCTGGAACGCAAACGGCATTCGCCAACATAAAAATGAACTTGACCACTTCCTCACGGAAAAAAATATTGATATAATGTTGGTTTCTGAGACTCATTTGACTTCAAGAAGTCTATTTAAAATTAATGGCTACATTTTATATGATTCAAAGGACCCAAGAGGAAGAGCTTGCGGGGGATCAGCTATTTTAATAAAGTCAAGACTCAAGAATTATATTCTTGACAACATTTGTGAAGAACATCTACAAGCAACGAATATTTGTATCGAACATTTTTGCACAAATTTTGTCATATCATCAATTTACTCCCCTCCTATATTCGCAATTACTGAGGATCAATACGAGGATTTCTACAAATCTCTTGGCCCTTGTTTCGTAGCAGCAGGAGACTATAATGCAAAACATACTTTCTGGGGTTCACGTCTTATCACACCTAGAGGACGAGCGTTGTTCAATACAATTTAAAAAATGGGCTTGGACGTCATTTCGAGTGGGGAGCCCACTTACTGGCCTACTGACATACATAAAATTCCGGATATTATAGATTTTGGCGTCATGAAAAATATTTCTAGGGAATTAATTCACGTCGAAGCTTCCCTAGATCTATCGTCCGATCACTCTCCCACGATCGTTACAATCTGTAGCCCACTGAGAAGTGCTCTACCTCACCCATATGTGAAAATGGTCAGTCGTGTTAATTGGCTGCGATTAAAAAAATATCTTAGTAGTCATTGCACTGAAAACATTAAGCTAAGAACTCATGATGATATTGAATCTAATATTGCTAATCTTAACGAAAATATTAAGCAGGCAGCTGAACATGCAACTTCCTCCCATCCGCAGACTGGGTTTAACAGAATATATTCTACAGATATTGAACATCTCGTATGTGCAAAAAGAAGAGCTAGAAGAGAATGGCAACAGCACAGATCACCCCAAAATAAAATTAAATTAAAAGAGTGAACTAAAAGACTCCAAGAACTGCTTGCATATGAAAAAACTGCATCTCTTAAAAACTATCTGGAAAATCTCGACGTAACACCAGCATCTAATTACTCCTTGTGGCGCGCTGCGAAAAAAATTAAAACACCCGTTGAGTTTAAACCACCTCTGCGCACTTCTACCGGAGTTTGGGCCAGGAGTGATATTGAAAAAGGTAACTTGTTTGCAAAGCATTTAAAATCCGTATTTACCCCAAACACATGTACTGGTGTTGTTGATTTCCCGAGAGTAGTTGCGCTACCCCCTCAACCCATAAAATTTAAAATGTGTGATGTACAAAATCTAATTGCTGAACTCAATCCGAAGAAAGCACCGGGTATTGATGGAATTAGTAACCAAATGATAATAAAATTGCCTCGTATTGCATTTAGAATCATGTTATTAATTTTTAATGCCATTTTACGACTAGAGTATTATCCCCACAGCTGGAAGCTTGCCAAAGTTAAAATGATTCCAAAGCCGGGCAAAGATCTTACCAAAGCAGAATCATACAGGCCAATAAGTCTGCTATCAACAATGTCAAAACTTTTCGAAAAACTGCTCATGTCAAAATTGTCCCCAATTCTAATTGGTAGTGGGTGCATCCCAGACCATCAATTTGGTTTTAGAAGTCAGCATAGCACCATGGAACAAACGCATAGATTGGTTCAATGTATAAGAAGAACATTTGAAGAAAAGAAGTACTGTTCTGCACTGTTTATTGACGTTTCGCAGGCATTTGATAAAGTGTGACATGAAGGCCTAATTTTAAAATTAAAATCATATCTACCAATAAATTTAGTGAATTTATTAGAAAGTTACATTACTACCCGGAAGTTCACGGTTGTGGAAGGAGAATTCATGAGTGTGCCCGAATCTTTATCATCCGGTGTGCCACAGGGGAGCATACTGGGGCCAGTTTTGTATTTGTTTTATACTTGTGATATGCCTTTGAGCAGTAATATTCATACATATACGTTTGCCGATGATACAGCCTGCCTAAGTATGCACAAAAACCCTCACGAGGCTTCCTGATATCTACAAGAACATGTTACACAACTGGAACTATGGTTAAAATTATGGAGAATTAAGGTAAACGAGCAAAAGTGTGTTCAGGTAACATTTACCCTGCGAAGAGATATTTGTTCCCCAATTCGAATCAACAATCAAGTTGTTCCTCAACATTCACATGTAAAATACCTTGGTATACACCTTGATCGACGACTTACATGGAAACACCATATTGACTCAAAACTAATACAAATGAAACTTAAACTAACTCAGATATATTGGCTGATTGGTAGAAATTCAACACTCAGCCTAGACTCCAAACTTTTACTTTACAAGTCGCTTTTGAAGCCAATATGGTGCTACGGAATTCAGTTATGGGGCACTGCTTCAGCTTCTAATGTCGAGAGAATCCAATGCAGGCAAAACAAAATTTTACGTTTGATAACATCGGCTCCATGGTATATCAAAAACTCAAATATACATCGTGATTTGAATATGCCACTATTCATTGAAGAAATTGCAAAATACGCAGGCAAATATTTAACAAAACTCGAGTCACATCCTAATCCGCTTGCTCGTAACATCTTGAATTTTACTGGCCACATTCGCTTGAAAAAGAAGGACACAAGGGCTCTTTTACTCAACACTCCAGATGGGATTGATTGAAAATATTTTTTTTCTCTTTTTTTTTTTTTTTGATTATCACTACTTATGTATTATTTATAACTATCACTAAGTTTATAATATATAATACTTATATTATAGATTTAAGATTTGAATACTTATTGTTAGTTCATAATTGAAGATACAATAAATAAATAAATGTATTAAAAAAAACATCTTCATGTAATTCACCACCGTTAATAGAACGTCAAGGCTTTTTTATTTTCACTTGTTTGCTTAACTCAAAAAACAGTTTATTCGTCGTTAAATACATCAAGTAAGCCTTTATTAGAAAAAATTTTAGAACATTTTTGGAAAATTGAAGAGCCTAGTTACGAAACCACACAAACAGCCGAAGAGGAGGAATGTGAACGATTTTTTGAAAAAACTACAAAGAGATGTCCGAGTACAAATAAATTCATAGTGAAGCTTCTCTTTTAGAAGAATCCAGCAGAACTTGGATCATCAACCCATATTGCTACAAGAGTTTTATTCATTGGAAAAACGACGGGCAGCTGACGAGAAAATGCAAAAAGACTACTCTGCTTTTATTCCGGAGTACATTTCATTGAAACACATGGAAAAAGTGGCATCTAGTGTAAGATTGAGAGTTGTTTTCGATGGCTCATGCCCTACGTCAAGTGGATTGTCATTAAATAATATGTTGCTTGTGGACCCAGGAAGACATTTTCTCCATTTTGTTAAGATTTCACTTTCACAAGTTTGTACTGGTAGCTGATATAGCCAAAATGTACAGACAAGTTTTAGTTAATGAGCATGATGTACAGTGGCAAAGCATTGTTTAGAAAAATAGTCCAAACGATCCCCTCTCAACATACGTCTTAAAAACTGTCACATATGGTACCGGCAGTGCGCCATACCTGGCCGTAAAGTGCCTACAAATGTTAGCAAAGGAGGGTGCATTATCCTATTCAGTAGGCTCTAAAGTAACCCTGCACGACTTCTATGTGGACAACTTGATGACTGGAGGTAATAGCATCGGCGAAGTGTTGGAAATTAAACACCAAGTTATTCAATTATTGAAGAGTGGTGGTTTCCCACCCCGAAAATTTGCTGCAAACGCTGAAAAAAGATTAATATAGTTTTAATATTTATACTAATATACACACATTTACAGACGCTAGTTGCAAGGCTTACGGAGCATGTGTATATGCCGTCACAGGTTCTCCATATGGAACATGTTCTTCACTATTGTGTTCTAAGTCGCGCGTTGCACCCCTTAAATCGGTCACTCTTCCCAGGTTAGAGCTGTGCGCATCTTTAATTTCAACTCAACTTTTAACGTCAGAATTAAAAATGTTACTATATACACCTCAAAAAATCATATGTTGGCCTGATTAAACAATTACTTTATGTTGGCTAATGGGAGACTCAAAACGTTGGCAACCATTTGTGAAACATAGAGAAGAAAACCTTAAGCAAAACGTACCATTTGCTAATTGCCGCCATATTTCATCAGAGCTAAATCCAACGGATATTTTGTCACGAGGGGCAAACCCTCATAACTTAGTGCACAATAAGCTTTCGTTCCATGGACCAGAATTTTTATTAGAGGACGAATCTTCATGGCCGACAGCGATCTATGACCACACAGATGAAACGAATTGTGAACTGCGACAAACTTTAATTGCAACAAAAACCTCGAATAAAAAGGAAATTGAACAACCATAAATACATAAATAATTATTGAAAATTTTCGTCTATTTTATGCGTTATGCTTTTTCTATAATTCACAAGACTGAACCAAAACCGAGTCCGATCGAGTCCCAAGAACTGAAAAAAATCACTTGAATTTATCTGTCGTTTAATTCAAGGCCAATCATTTAAAAAAGAGTTACTATCAGGCATGTTCTGTAAATCACAAGGTTTCAAATCACTTTGTGATTTAAAAATCACAATTGTGATTTGATGGTGTTCTGAAAATCACAAAAGTTTTAACTTTTCGGTGTGATTTTAGCCTTTCAAAAACCACAAGAAAACAGCTGATGTTTTGTTTTGTAAATGCAAAATCACAAATGCAAATCACAAAGCAAATAACAACATTTCTTGCAAAAAAGTGTCTTTAATTTTTTCATAATTTTATAAATTCTTTCATAGAAAATTATTCATTTTACTTTAAAAACAATAAAAAAAGATATTAAGTTATTCAATTAATTAATTTATTTCGAATTTAAAGATAAATTGATTGAAAAAATAACCAAGTGATTTCAAATCGGCATGCATTTAGCTGACCGGTTTAAAATCACAAAAATTCAAAAAGTTTTGTGTGCAGAACACCTTTCTTGTGATTTCAAATCACTTTCACAAAAAGTGATTTTCAGAACATGCCTGTATGTCTTAAACGTAATCAACAAATCGAGCGGCAATCGAAACTATTTATGTTATCACCATTTTGGCACAATGAATTGATACGAGCAGGCGTCCGACTACACAAATTTAATTTGCCGTTACCCGTGAAACATCCCACTGCAAAAATTTCCATGCAGGAGTACAAACTCTACACAACATACTTCGTGAAAAGTATAGTGAAAGCTAAACTAGCAATAAGGAACGTTGTACACAATTGTGTATTTTGTTATAGATTTCGTCCTGTAACAGAAAAGCAGATCATTGGAACACTACCAACAGAACAAGTAAATCAGTCTTATACATTTGCCATATCTGGGGTTGACTACTGTGGTCCATTTTACGTGACACAAGAAGTGGTATACTTGGCAGCATTTATATGCTTCTCTGTCAAGGCGGTTCATCTTGAACTTGTACCGGACTTAACAATGAATGCATTCATCGCAGCATTGAAACGATTTATAGCCAGAAGGGGACGGTGTTCTTTAATTTTTTGTAATAATGCAATCAACCTCATAGGTGCCAACAGGGAGCTAAAAGAACTACTACATCATTTTTTGTCAGAACAACACAAGACATTAGTATTTGAAGGCATAGAGTGGAAGTTCATACCTCCACGATCGCCACATTTCGGTAGATTATGGGAAAGTGCAGTCAAACAGGCAAAACATTACTTAAAAATAGCAATTGGCACTTATGTACTTACATTTGATGAGCTCTACACCATATGCTGTCAATCCGAAGCTATTATTAATAGCAGACCGCTTACTCCACTGTCTAACGATGCAAATGACTTACGTCCACTTACTCCTTCACATTTCTTGATAGGTCGACCTCTTAATACAATTTTGGAGCCATCACTCTCCAGCGTTAATCCAGCATCACTTAAAAAATACCACATTTTAAAATGGATTCATCAAGAGTTTTGGGATCGATGGCGTAGCGAGTACTTAAAAACTTTGCAACAAAGAACAAAATGGAAAATACTTCATAACAACCTTAAAAGAAGTGATTTAGTTTTAATTAAAGAAGACTCAACCCCCCCCCCCCCTTTCAAATGGCCACTTGGTCGAGTAAATGATACATATCCCGCTTCCAAGGGCGGGAGAATTTTGAGATTGTGAGGTCGTCTTTGAGGATTTGTATTGTAAATTTGATTTTCTACCTGTGTTATTTGTACTTTATTTTTTTTTTATTAATTTATTTATTTTTTTAACGAGAATGGCCTTGGATTAAAATTTTTTTTGTGGATAATTTTTAAAGGAGGTTTTGAAAATTGAGAAAAAAAACATACAAAGGGAAAAATAAAAGTTTTTGCCTAAAAAAATTTACAAGATTACAAAATAACTAAATTTGCAAGGAAATTTTAAGAAAAATTTAAAGAATAATTTATTATTTGATGATAAAAAGCAAAATAATAAAAGAAGAAAAAAATAAAATATCTTTACATATGCATACACCAAAAACTTTAACATTCGTTAAAATATAAAAGGAGTTACAGAAATTTATAAAAACTTATTATTCCTCAAGAAGAAAAGCCTCAATAAGAGTGAAATCCTCTCTCTATCTCTTAAGAAAATGCTTTGGTGGTGACTTTAATAACAAATCGGAAGTATATGTTAATTAAAGCCAGCTTCGATTCTAAAAATATTCAAGAAATCCTTTGAGAAGTTCAAAATCTCGTTGGACGTCAGAAAAATTGTCCTTTGAATTTTTATAGTTAAAATTCAAACGAATATTATTAAAAATACATATTATAATAGCATTACAACATTCTTTCCCATTTTTTTTAACATAAATTGCAATTTGTTTTAATTACAAGTTAATATTAAGGAAAAAGTATTAATTTTTTTAAATATTGATAATGTAAATCACACATATACTTACATACACACTCCCACCATCATACATACATACATTTGGACATCCACATTCCCAATTCTAAACAAATTTTTTTTTCGTTGTTTGTGTTTGTTTATATTTACTTACAAATATTTTTTATAAATCCCTTCATAATAACATAAATTCTTAAAATATTTATAAAAGTTAAGAAATCCAAGATCCTGACTACAGGCCTGCAGTCTTCGTGGGAATTAATCATGGTGAGTGTTTTATAAAATTAATAATAAAACCTTCATTACTTTTGTTTTATAAGGAATATGTTTTTATATATCCAATATCTCAAGTATATCAAAATTTCTAATAATAAGCAGTAGAATTGAAATTTTGAGGTACTTCAGTCTTTGGTTTAATATAACAGAGATATGTTGTTATAAACTGAATGGTATAGCTAAAAAAAAACTAAATACATATAAAAAATTGATATTTCTTTAACATTTCTAAAATTTTACTTTTTCTTTAATGTTTTTAACATAATACATAACATAAAATGAAACATTAATGTAAACATTACATTAATTAAAATTTACATTTTAATATCCTAAATTCATACAATTTTATTAATGTTTATACGTTGATAGTATAATTTATTTTACTTCATTACATAATTCCTTCATATTTTTTTTTGTTCTGTGTAGTATTCGTTTCTTTTTATATAAATATTAATTAGATTATTTTCTTGGGATTTTAACAACTACAAAAATATATGTTTATTATGAAATAAATTTGTTTTCATTTAATAGAATTATAAACTTTTCTCTTTAATTATTTCGCGAAACATGTAAGTAATTGTAAATAAAATTATTACGTGGGCTATTCAGAATATAGGCATAGAATAGCATAGGTCATGGGAGGGTACAGAACGGAAAGAGGCGAACAATACCTAGATCATCTTCCATCTGTTTTGGACTTACATACTTTCCTTTTTATTTTTCTTTATGTATTTCAAATGTTTTTACTATTATTTTCGCTTGTAATCGTCTCAAATATTACTTTGCTACTTATTTTTTTATTTTACCTGTAATGAACTGTTCCATTTTTTATGAGCAAAGATCCCCCCCCCCCAAATATCCCTGAGCACGGCCGGAAATTAAGTAGCAAAAGCTCTTGAAGTGGAACTCAACGATAGCGTTCGTTATATAAAATATTTGGCGCCCAACGTGGGGACCGAGGCATTATAGTTCAGCTTTCTGAATTCTAATACATGATTGTTAACGTGTTTTTATAACATCTTGCTTTGGTTCCTCACATCATTTTAATTCCGTGGTTTCGATTGAATTTTTTTTATTTTTTTTTAATTAAATAATATTTTCTTTTACTTCAAATTTAACCTCTATACGAAACATATTCGGACTTTAGATTTTTTTTTGTGTTTTAGAAAACCTGATTGTATAGATTAAATTTTTTTTATTGTGTAGGATTATTTCCGTTAGAGATTGTAAGTCTTTGATTATTTCAAGAGTTTACTCACGAATATTTTCACAATTTTTTTTTTTGGATTAGATCTATAGTGAAAATGTTGGGATTTTCATAACTGGTTAGGTTAGTTATTTACTCACAGGGAAATTAGAGAATAGGTATTTTAGTTTTCTTGCGAGTTTTGGATTTAGGAATTCTGTTATGATTTGTTTTGTATAAAGTACTTAATCCAAAATTAGCATAAAATCTTAATTTTATTATTTTTTGTTTTAAATATTAAATTTAATATATTGATATTTATTTTTTGTGTAAGTTCAGATTTATATAATATTTTTCTACAATTACCTCATGGAGTAGAAAAAATTTGATTTATTAATATATTAAATAATTATTAAAAATGGTTTTAACTCGAAGCCAAGAAAATTTGTCCATGTACGACCAATCTGCAAACTGTAGCTTTACAGTAAACTTAGAACCAAATAATACAACTCCAGTTACTCAGGGTGCTCATCCTAAGACAACATCCCGTAAAACAAATCAACCTATATCTAACAATACAACACAAAATGCTTTTTCACAGTTAGCTAGTCAGGATGATTCTCGATTACGGAATATCGTTTCAGATTCTATGGAATCATTCCGGATAGAAATGCAAAGTTTTATTTGCAATATGTTTCAGGACATGTTTAGCGGTGCATGATTTCCTCAAACGATATCCCTAATAGATCTTCCATTGCAAACAATAATCCTTCACAAAACGCCTTACCAGCAGATAAAATTTCGAATATTATTCCTAACTGGCAAATCAAAATTAGTGGCCATGATAATCAAATGTCAGTCAGTGAGTTCATTTATCGCATTAACATTCTTACGGTAAAAACGTTGAATTGCGACTTCAAAATCCTGTCTGATCATGCACATAGTTTGTTTGAAGGAAAGGATTTAAATTGGTTTTGGCGTTATCGTCGTGAACATGATGTTGTTGATTGGGTTACACTGACAAACTCTTTACGTGACAAATATAAGGCTGACTACAGTGACTATGACATTTTGAATGATATTCGACGACGTAGACAGAAACAAAACGAGACTTTTGACGTTTATTTAGACCATATTTCGGCTTTAACTGACAAATTGAAATTACCAATTTCTGATCGCGATTTATGTGAAACATTATTTAGAAACTTACGTAATGAACTTCGCCATGAATTAATTCATTTGGATATCTCTACAGTAGCTCAACTTCGTCGGGAAGTTAAAAAGCATAAGAGATTTGTTAGGGAATTAAATGAAGAATCACATAAATCAACACGAAGACGAGTTTCAGAGTTGGTAGATGATATTGCCAATGAAGATGAAATTTGTGCAGTTCAGCGAAATATTAAATGCTGGAGTTGTGACAAGTTGGGACATACTTTTTTCGACTGCTTGGGGACAAGACGGATATTTTGCCATGGATGTGGTGTTAAAGATACCTTTAAACCCAAATGTCCCAATTGTACCCGATAGTCGGGAAACGAACACAGGGATGTCCGTCGAAAAGAGAGCGGGCATCCATAACAAATAATACCGGTATGTCGGTTGGGGGGTTCATGAAGACATTGACACAAACAGAACAAACAAACATGTACATCCGTTATTAAGACCCTACCACGTTCGAATAAGGGAATATAGTGAAGCCCGTGCAAGAATATTTGGATATTCAAAAAGAAAAATAACAACAATATTACCGTCAACTCAAAAATTTTCAAAATTTTGTTATATCTTCTATTTGTTGAGAAGGAGTTTGATAATAGACCTTATGCTAAGCTTTAGCTAAATAGCAACTTTTATTATGCTTTGCTTGATAGTGAGGCAAATAAAAGTGTCATTTGCGGTGATTTGGCAATAGAAGTTCAGGAATTATGTAGTTTTCGTAAACGTATGGGTAATGTACGAACAGCAGATGGACAAAGACAAACTGTAATAGGAACAGTGACGGTAGACATTACGTTTCAAGGACAGATAATAAAATTTGATTTTATTGTAGTTCCGACAATAACACAAGACATAATATGTGGATATGGCTTTTTGTCTAATTTTGGTGTGAAAATTTTAACTCCAACTATTGGCGAGATAAATTTTTCTGAAACTGAGACTAATTCTGACAAACTAATTCTGATATATGAACAAAGACAAAGACTTAACAAAATTATTTCGATGTTTCCGAATTCTGAAGTCGAAGGGTTGAGGTGTACAACACTAATTCAACATCATATTGATACAAAGTACGCAAAGCCCATATGACACTTAATTTTTCTTTCATTTATCAAGTTTTATAGAAAAGTGCAAACATATTGTAATAGAAAAATTCAACAGGTGCAAAGGGTTCAGCTATATTCAGAAAAATGAAATAATGTCAATAACTTGATTAAAGTTATCGATAAAAAATGAAGATTAGTCACAAGGCACATTTAATACAGGTACATGCATTAGGCAAAACTCTCTGGCAACTCTCTGCTTCTCACATAGCTTTACATGGTAATTGTCAAAAAATTGTATGCATCAAACAAGACACAATTGTATTTGTCAAATGAATTCTTCGTTATAAATTTGTAAACAAAAAATCAGCGGATGAGCAATATGCCTGATACGTGTACCTGTTTGATATGCCTTGATTAGTCAAAAAAAATTTAAAAATTTTCAACTTAAAATTGACATTTCAAGCTTGAAACATAAAAGTGTTCGCTATTAGCGGTTTATGGTCAAACATAGCGACTTTTAGTTTGTTTTGGCTCTATGCTAGCGGTTTTTAATTGTGAAAATTTTACAACATTTAAACATTTTGCTTCCGTTTTATATAATTTTTTCTTTCTAACATTTATTGTTTCTTTCTATCAATTCAATATCAAATCAATGAAGAAAAAAGTAAGTGTCATAAGGGCTTAAACAACGGTACTACTCAATTTCACCAGCTGTCAAGAATCTTTTATGTGGTGAATTAGATAGGATTCTCTCACTCGGAGTTCTAGAGGAGGCACCAAGCTCTTCTTGGTCTTCACCAACTGTGGTTGTGGTTAATCCTGGCAAAGTAAGAATGTGTGTTGACAGTAGGAAATTGAACTCCGTGACAGTAAAAGACGCTTATCCGATCCCAAACATAGACGAACAGATATCAAGACTTCCTCCAGTATTATGCATTTCAAAAATTGATTTGAAAGACGCCTTCTGGCAAATTAAGCTAGAGGAAAGTTCCAAACCAAAAACCGCATTTACAGTCCCTAATCGGCCACTGTATTAATTTAACAGAATGCCGTTTGGACTTTGTAATGCACCGCAAACGTTGTGCCGACTTATGGACGTAGTGATTCCGTACAATTTAAAGACACATGCATTTGTTTACTTAGATGACCTTTTGATTGTTTCGCAAAACGTTGATGAACACTTAACACACTTAGTTGAGGTGGCTAGCCAACTTAGAAAAGCAGGTTTAACTATAAATGTGCAGAAAAGTAGTTTTGCTTTAAATAAGGTGAAGTACCTTGGGTATGTAGTAGGAAACGCGTTAAATATTAATTTACAACCCATTTGCACTCAACCAGTTTTTTTTTCACAAACACTATAATGATTGAAGTTTTATCAACATAGATAACATTACTGTAATTATATAAATTTCCTCTTTATATAGTATGTGAAAAAATGCGTTTTAAAACTTTTCGGTTTTAGTGTTAAGAACTTTTTAATGTAAGTGGATTAAAAATTAATAACTAAATATTTATTAATTTTGTATGTAAAGAAGTTATTTAATATAAATACAATAATATTACCTATCGACATTTGCCTGAATTACAACTGTGTTTCTAAAAAATTAGGTGAGTGTAGCATACATAATTATAATTTCACTACATACCTTCATAAGCTTTAACTTAATATATAAATCTCAAAATATGGTTTCTTAATTATAGGTTTCATTTCTGCCAGGCAGTTAGACGAAATGTGACAAAACATAAATCCTTATAAGATTTTATTAGGTCATCAAAATATGCGTCAATACTTTACCACAAAATTTTGGCACTTCCTTTATTACCGCCTTATTTAATAAAAAGTTCTTTTGTGGCATTAAGATCCAAAATACTATTGATGGATACCAAGTGCTTATTGGGGTTTTAGTTCATTGGGGACTTAGTTCCTACTGCCGGTCTGGGTAGGTGATACATCTTTAATGACCAAACACCCCAAAACAGATATGAACAAAGCCCCCAAAGTTTGATATGAAAAAAAACGACGACTTTTGGGGAATTAGTTCTCTATGAGATAAATTTTTGGGGGCCAAGCTCATTTTTATGTTTGGGGACTTAGTTCATTTATGTTTTGGGGACTTAGTTCATTGGGGACTAAGTTCCTACCGCCAAGAAATAGCGTACACCAATCTTTAGGTAAAACACCATATCAGCTAATATTCGGACAAACTATGGTTTCTCATGGAGCGGACTACAAACTTTTACAGAACCTAGACATTATAAATGACTCGGACATAACTTTGGAAAGACAGGACAAAAACTCTTTGATTCGGGACACTATACGTGAATACATGCCAAAAGCTTATGGAAATAGTGTACGGACATATATTCTTAGATCCCGTCCCAGGAATTATGTTGTTGGCCAGGAAGTTATAAGAAGACATTTTACCCAGAGCTCGAAGATTGAACACTTTAATTCGAAGTTGGCACCAGTTGGGATAAGAGATACCGTTATTCGCAAAGTAGGCCATGTAAACTATGAGTTACAGGAATTAAACGGCGGACGAAAATTCGTAAGTCCCACCAAAGACATTTTGACGTAACTTAGTTGCTATCGATGATTATTGTGAATTGAGATTTTGCGCCCTTTACAAAACAAGTTTATCGTTTTTCTTTTGAAAAACCTATACAGTTTCTGTTTTGTGAGGTCGTCTTTGGGGATTTTTATTGTAAAATTGATTTTCTACCTGTGTTATTTGTACTTTATTTTTTTTAAACTAGAATGGCTTTGGATTGGATTTTTTTTGTGGATAATTTTTGAAGTAGTTTTTGAAAATTGAGTAAAAAATAAAGAAAAAAAACATACAAACGGAAAAGTAAAAGTTTTTGCCTGAAAAAATTTACAAGATTACAAAATAACTAAATTTGGAAAGAAAATTTTAAGAAACGTTGAAAGAATAATTTACTATTGATGATAAAAAGCAAAATAATAAAATAATAAAAAAATTAAATCTTTACATATGCATAAAGCAAAAACTTTAACATTCGCTAAAATGTAAAAGGAGTTACAGAAATTTATAAAAGCTTCTTTATCCTCAAAAAGAAAAGCCTCAATACGAGTGAATTCCTCTCTCTATCTCTTTAAAAAAAAATCCCGTAAGAAGAAGAATAACTTCAATGCTTTGGTGGTGACTTTAATAAAAAAACGGAAGTATATGCACTGTTGCCAGAACTTCTAGAGGTAAAATCGTCAAAAACTACAGATTTCTGTGTAAAAAATCGTCAAAATCGTCGTCATTTTAGAAAATCGTCAAAAAAACGTCCAATCAAAAATATTAAATTTTTTTGTATTTTAATTGTTTTATTACAAAAACTATTACAATGGATCAAACTTATTCACCCTTATTCTATTTGGCGTCGGCAACATCGTCGTCAATTTTTAAACAACATCAATTTAACACAACATCAATGCGAACTTTGTATTCACTAACAATGTTACGACGACGTTGCCTGTTTATCGATAAATGCAATACACATATCCAATATTTGAGACAGCTGATTCATTTTGTTTACTATTTTTGGTAGAAGTGTTTTTGAATAAGTAAAAGGTTTGTACATAAATTAAAATAAAATGTTTTTCTTTCGTATCGGGACGATGAAAATAAAAAATTTATTAGTGAAAAGAAGATTTCTCAGACAAAAGTCATTGCATTTGTAATTTACCGAATGAAAAGTAAGTGATAAATTTCGACATATTTTTGTGAAATAATGAGAAATGTTCATCGTTTTAATATTTTAAATTTATTTTCGGCTGAATAAAACATCATTTAAGCATGTATTGGATACAATTGAACCTGATTTTGGAAACAAAAGGGATCAGATCAACGTTTATTGGAGATTGCAGCTTCCTCCAAGGGGCTTATTGCTAATTGTTTATATACGCTGCCTCTTGTTGCTTAACGCTCAGCATTGTTTGCAACCTTTTTTTAATTTAAAGCTCAAGTCCCGTCAGATCTGTAAAAATATATCTTTCATACAGTATACTTTCCCAACACCCTATTTACTTTACATTTTGCCATTTACCACTAGTTCTAATGGTGCACCGAGGGAATTTAGTGCAGTCATAACAATTTCCCACTGTATCTTGAAAGTATTAGGAACACTGCCCCTACGGACTTTTTTCAACTGCTAAACAAGCTTTTCAAATTAATTGGGTTTGGTAATTTTAATTTTGTCCATATTAACATTTTTCCCTTTTTTTAAATTTTTTTAAATAAATATGTATGTATGTATGTATATATACTTTTTTATTTCTTATATTTTCACATTTTTACTATTTAAATTATTTTTAAAATTCATTGAGCTATGCACACAACAGAACACGACATCAAAAACACTGACGACAAAATGAACGGCAACATCAACATCAATTTTTCGTACAGAATGCCAAACATATGCTGACAGTCATCGATAAATGGCAATACTATCTACGGGAATACCGATGTGCCAAAAAACATTAAAAACGGCGTCGTGTTATGTTGCCGACGCCAAATAGAATAAGGGTTATTAACTACGCTTTCAACAAATATACACATATACAATAATATATATGTATATAGCCTAATAGGGCATTTACACCATCCCGAAATCTAGTACTTACAAGATTTTTAGCTAAATCTGACTACTTTTCACTAGATTTCCCATACAAAACAAAATCTAGTTTGTAAGTAGATTTGTAGGCAATCAACTCAAAAACTAATAATTTTATTTTATTTTTACTACTATGTACAATAAATTTATATAAAAGATGATTGAATAGCTACGATCTCCTCAAAAAGCTGTTAAATTGGGTACATTGCAGTTGTTTGGTTGCAGTTTTAGAAATTTTTCGGTTGATGGGCTGTGTTTTGGATAAAAAAAACTTAATAAATGTCAAAAAAACATGGTGTAAACGGTATAGATTTTCATAAAGATTTTAATTAAAATCTGATAGATTTTGTGCAGGTGTAAATGCCCTATAATCATGAAAAGCATTAAAATAAAAAATAAATAAAAAAAACAAAATGAAATCAGAATTCACATGCGTACATATGTATATATGTATTTATTTTTAAAACAGATGATTTATAAATTTATAAATTTAGAAAAATCGTCATTTCTGTACCTAAAATCGTCACTAGTGTTTTGAAAGGTGGAAATCGTCAAAATGCAGAGAAATCGTCAATTCTGGCAACAGTGAGTATATGTGATATATTTGGCGGCTGAAGAATTAAAGCCAGCTTCGATTCTAAAAATATTCAAGAAATCCTTTGAAAAGTTCAAAATCTCTTTGGACGTCAGAAAAATGGTGTAACTATAAAAATTCAAAAGAATATTATTAAAAATAAATATTATAATAGCATTACAACATTCTTTCCCATTTTTTTAACATAAATTGCAATTTGTTTTAATTACAAGTTAATATTAAGGAAAAAGTATTAATTTTTTTAAATATTGATAATGTAAATCACACATATACTTACATACACACTCCCACCATCATACATACATACATTTCGACATCCACATTCCCAATTCTAAACAAATGTTTTTTTCGTTGTTTGATTTTCTTTATATTTACATACAAATATTTTTTATAAATCCCTTCATAATAACATAAATTATTAAAATATTTATAAAAGTTAAGAAACCCAAAATCCTGACTGCAGGCCTGCAGTCTTCGTGGGAATTAATCATGGTGAGTGTTTTATAAAATTAATAATAAGAACTTCATTACTTTTGATTTATAAGGAATATGTTTTTATATATCGAGTAGGTCAAGTATATCAAAATTTCTAATAATAAACAGTAGAATTGAATTGAATTATAACAGAGATATGTTGTTATAAACTGAATGGTATAGCTAAAAAAAACTAAATACATATAAAAAATTGATATTTCTTTAACATTTCTAAAATTTTACTTTTTCTTTAATGTTTTTAACATAATACATAACATAAAATGAAACATTAATGTAAACATTACATTAATTAAAATTTACATTTTAATATCCTAAATTCATACAATTTTATTAATGTTTATACGTTGATAGTATAATTTATTTTACTTCATTACATAATTCCTTCATATTTTATTTTGTTCTGTGTAGTATTCGTTTCTTTTTATATAAATATTAATATTTAAGAAATTAATTATTCGACATATTGTCATAATTATATTTTAATTTGAAATTTATTTGCTGGTGGTTCAGCTTGATCTATATGCATTTCATTGTTGCTGTAACAAATCATCAGTAGACTTCAACCACACATTTTGAATAGTCACAAACCTCTTATCTTATGCACAGACATTCAAGAACTTTTTGAGAATTCACAAATAATAATATTTTCGAAAATCACAAAAGAAAAATAAGCATAGTAGGCTTAGAAACTCATACTAAGCCCAGCAAATAATTTATATTCGATATGAATATATTTTATTTTTTTACACCTTTATACAATTAGAAATCCATTGGATAACAATAAAAGTAATTACAAGGCGAAATGAAAAATAAAATCTAAAATTTAACATTTAAGAAATTAATTATTCAACATATTGTCATAATTATATTTTAATTTTAAATTTAAAATTAAATTTAAAATATAAATTTTAGATTTTATTTTTCATTTTCACGCCATTAAAGGCGTTTGCTTTATAATTCTGAGAGTTTTTTTCGTATTGTTTGTTAAGTAATATTTATACAAATGGATAATCGCAAAATTATTCAGTTGCCTTGTGCAACGGTGTGTTTATCCATAATAAGGAAAAAATTATCCAAAAAACGGCAAAGAAAGTGGTGGAAAAGACCAGTCCTTAATATGCGCGTTACCAAAGGATTTTATTGTTTGCTGCATTCCAGTTTACGAAAACTGGATTCAAGTTGGTTTAAAACTTTTGTGCGCATGAAGGAAGAAAGTTTCGACTTTCTTGTTGACTGTTTGACACCTCAAATCCATGATACAATTACACTAGGTACATGCAGAACTACAACAAAATTACAACACCAAAAAACACATGTATTTTGTTGGTATAAGCAAAACCCAAATTGTCGGAAACAACTGTCTTTTGTTTATAAAAATAACAATTACAGGGTAACTAAAGTAGAATTGCAGACGCGGCATTCCTGCATGATTATAGTTATTCAGTGTTGCCAATATGGATGTAGTTAGACAGTGTGTAATTTCTACTCACATGTGTAGGCGATGTAATTAAATTCTTGTATAATATATGTGCAATTCTACTTTGGGTTCTATTTTTATTTATTATTGTTTTAATTTTAACCCACACAAAAGATGTGTAGTGTAATTTTCTTCAATGTGTAATTGGAGACACAGCCATGTGTAAATTCATTGGCAACACTGTAATCATTTTATTTACACACATACATTAACATTTTTGCAGCTTGTAAACAAAGTTTGACAATTAGGGGCAATGTTTACAGTGACAGGCTGGGCTTGTGCATGTACCTAGTGTAATTGTATCATGCTCAAATCCAAAAACAAGATACAAATTTCCGAAAAGAAATAACAGTAGGAGAAAGGTTGGCATTGACACTTCGTTATTTGGCCACAGGCGACAGCTTTGCATCTCTAATGAGTCTATTTTTGCTAGGCAAAGCGACAGTGGCTAAGATAGTCAAAGAGACCTGTACAGCTCCTTATGAGTGCCTTAAAAATAATTATATGAAAATAATTATATGAAAATAATACAAATTTCTGCCCATGCAGATTCCATCGCATTTTTATCCCTATAAATGCTACATAAGTGATTCCACACATCTTCGCGAACTTCTACAAGCTGAATTAAATGTGTCGTCATGTCATGAGTCCATGACGCTTGAATTTTCCTCACACGCTTGTGTGATTTTCCGCTTTCTTTTTCGTTTTCCATTTTATTAAATTTTTATAGCCGCACACATTTAAAGTTCTTTCGGTATTTTTGTAATGTCAAAATGTCAACACGCTGACTTTTTCTTTTTGTATTTGCAATGCAGCCAACTTATTCTCAGAGCTGTTTACGAATCTGGTCGTAAAGAGTTTTTTTGGTAATGCCACACAACGAAAAATATCGGAAATGACAAAGATTGCCACTAGTTCCCCCTGCTAATTTTGCAATATTTGTCAAAAAATGCCACAGTGTGTACTCGGCCTAAGAGGCACCATTCTTTTTTAATAAACAAATAAACATTGGATAAAAAATGTTTTGTAAAGTGCAAAAAACGGACAGTTTATTGTATGGGCATTTTTTTAATCCAAAAAATAGCACTTCCTAAATTGAATGAAAAACATGAATTTAAAATTTGTCGCAACTTTTAATGCAATTTTTTCATAGCATATAAAATAATAGAGACGATATAACACTAACCCTTAACTGTGGACGTGGCGATAAACTTTACTCCGACTTTAACTTTTTTTAAAAGAATTCTGTTATTGCTCAACCACTGAGCTATTTTAAATCGATATTATTTACGTAGCCTATAGAAATAGATTTTCTATAAAATATTACTTAAAAATAGCAAAATATTTCTTTGTTCAAAAATAACGTAAATACATACGTGTGGTAATTTAGCCCATGGTATAGATATTTCGTCTTAGGCTATAACAACAACCGTCAAAATGCATCTGAGTGTGAAGGACAACGATATAGGAAGATACTAAGCCTTTTTAGTATCTTCCTATACTAGAGTGCAATTGAAAAATTTAGAAAATGTTGACGTCAGGGTAAAATTTACCACCACCTAGGCAGTTTAAGGGAACATGTATTGAACATGTTCTTAGTAATTTATATGGTAAAATATCGGTGGACTCTGTTGATTTTGATTTGACAGATCATAAGTTGGTATGTTGCAAAATAGAATGTACAGATGTTTCCAGAAGTTACACGCAAATAGTTATTGTGGTTATGATAAGGTTAGGGCGTATTTAGTTGAAAGTCTAAGGGGATTAGATGATATGTGGGTTGGTTCATCAGAGTTAACTGAAAATTTTATACATTGTGTTAACCATGCTGTAGTTAATTCAATAAGCAATACTAAAATTAGAAATCAGATGAGATTTCAGCTTTGTCCATGAATTAACAAATATATACAAAATTTAATTAAGTGTAAACATAAATGATTGATTAAACGTCGAAAGCATAAGGCTGGAAAGTATGGTGACTTAATAAAAAAGATTAGTAAAGTAATAAAGATTTTTTGTAATTTAGAACGTGAAAATTTCTATTTTAACAACTACGAAAGAGTGAAACGAGATTCCAGAAAGATTTGGAAATTTTTAAACAATGTTCTTGGTTGAACTCAGAGGAAAACTCTTAGTTTAACATCTTGAGTACTTTTAAAGATCAGTGAAATATTTTCGTAGGCAAAGAGAACTAAATCCTGATGATAACTTCAATCAGCCTAGAACTTTCACAATAACTTCTTGTAGATTTTCTCATTTGCCAGTTATTAATGCGTATGTTGAAGATATCGTAGTTGGCTTAAACGTGAGAAAATTTATTGGTTGTGATGGTATTTCACCAAAGTTGATTATTGAATGTAAGGAAATAATTGTACCGATATTAGTTAAAATTTTTAATCGAATTATAAATTCACACTTAGTTCCCATTCCTAAGGTTCAGAATGTTTCAATAGTTAACAAATATCGACCTGTTTCTATTCTTTCGACTGTAGACAAAATTTTTAAAAAAATAATACATCAGCAACTCTTGCAGTACTTTGAAGATAATAGTTTTATCTTTAAACACCAATTTGGTTTTAAAAAAGGTTCCGGAACTAATGATGCAGTTTTGAATGTCGTCAATTATATTTGCAATTGATTAGATAAGGGATCAAAAATTGGTAGCGGGATTATTTTTAGACTTTTCAAAAGCTTTTGATCTTGTTGATCATCAGATAATGATACGTAAACTGAATTACTATGGCATTACTGGTGGAGAATTTAATCTTTTTGAAAATTATTTTAAAAATCGTAAGCAGTACGTTCATATTAACAACGCTAAGAGTGATTTAATAAATGTTGAGTGTGGAGTGGCGCAGGGTAGCTGTTTGGGAGCTCTTTTATTTCGTATTTATCTAAATGATATAGCTAATTTAGACTTAAGTGTTAAGATATATATGTTTACTGATGACGTATGTCTGTTTTACCCATATTCGTATGATTTGACTCTAAAAATAGCAATGGAACGAGATGTTTCCTTAATTTTTAAATTTGCTAGGTTGAATAAATTAATTTTAAATGCAGCAAAACCAATTTAATTAAATTAAGATTATAACTTGCCAAGAACTTTTCATGCAAAAGAGCTTTTTAATAATGTTTGTAAGCCAATCTTGCCTGTTCGTGGATTGTACAGATATGAAGCATTAAAGTACGTTTATAAGTCCTTGCGTAATATAGGATACCATACCATTATCTTTGTTCGAATTCAGAGTTTTCAATACTAGGAACCAGCAAAATATCTGAACACCTAGATGTAGACTAGAAACCACCAAGCAACGCATTGAATATTTGGGCATTTATAAATACAATCGGCTGCTAGATTATATAAAAACCACAAATAGAATACTAGGCAGATTTTGTAAAAAATTTCGTTTCTAAACGTTTCAAATTTGTATGAAAAATAACGAAAACTCGTTTCAAAAAATATTTTTTCCATACAAATTTAAAAACGAAAAAACGTTTCTATTTACAAAATTTGGCCTTACATATCAGTTTTTAGGTCGAATATAAAATTATACTTGTTTGAAAATACTGAAAAGCTTCTAATGTAAAGTTTTTTGATATTAAAATGCCTTTTATTACTTGTTTTGTTTTTTTTATGTTTTTAATTTTATTTCATATTTTATTAGAAATTCTTTTATTTAATAAATCTTTTAACTATTCATTGTACATGAGTTATAGCCAGTCTGTCTCAATAATGCCTTTAGGACGCTAAGACTTTTTTATCTTGAAATGTTTTTGTACTTGAATACATCTCTATTAATGAATTTTAAAAATTTTAAAACAAGTAAGAGTGCTGTGCCGAATCTTGGGCATTTTTTTTATCTTGGTTATATTTTTTATTTTAACGATTTTTTTTTTTCATATATTTTATTTGCTAGATTTCTTTCCAATTTTGTGGTTTTTTCTTTTTGGTGATTTTTTTCGGGTTTTGGCTTTTTTTAATTCGGTACTTTTTTAGTTTTGGTGCTTTTTCCTCGTTTTAGCGATTTGTTAGTTTTTTGTCATTTTCTTAATATCGTGCTTTCTTTAGTTTTGGTGCCTTTTTCTCGTTTTAGCGATTTTTAAGGTTTTGGTGTTTATTTTTATTAATTTCCGTTTTTGGGGTTTTTCGGTTTTAAGCGTTTTTCAATAAGGTTTTTTTAGTTTTGGTCATTTTTTAATTTGGCAATTTTTTTAGTTTTGGTGCTTTTTTCTCATTTTAGTGATTTATTTAATATTTTGGCGTTTATATTTATTATAGTGATTTTTTTTATTTAAGTGATTTTTTCATTTAAGCGATTTTTTTCATTTGGCGATTTATTTTAGTGCTAGATTTTTACGTGTTTCTTGTTTTGGTACTTTTTCTCGTTTTGGTGATTTGTCTAGGCTTTTGGCTTTCTTTATTTGGTGCTTTTTTAGGTATGGTGATTTTTTCTTATTTTAGGGATTTTGTTACGTTATTTTGGGTTTTTTGTGACGAGTTTTTTTAATTTTAGCAATTTTTTTCATTTTTGAAATTTATTTTAGTGCTAGATTTTTTTTAACTTGTCCTTTTTTCTCGTTTTGGCGATTTTGTTTTTTAATTTTGAGATTTTTTTAGTCCTGGTGCTTTTTCTGGTTTTAGCAGTTTTTAATTTTTTAACGTTTATATTTATTCTGGCAATTTTTTTCATTTTGGTGATATTTATTTTAGCGATTTTTTCATTTTGGAGATTTTATTTATTGGTATTTTTTTTTAAGTTATTGCTTTTTCGTTTTGGTGATTTATTCGTTTTTGGCGTTTTATTTTAATTTTGTGCTTTTTTCTCGTTATAGCGATTTTTCAGGTTCTTGGCGTTTATTTTAATTTGGTGCTTTTTTTTATTTTTGAAATTTATGTTAGTACTAGAATTTTTTTAACTTAGTGCTTTTTTCGTTTTGGGGATTTTTTCGGGTTTTCACGATTTATTCCGGTTTGACGATTTTATAATTTTGGGACTTTTTTGTTTTACCATTTTTGAAAATTTCAAGACGTTGCATCTTACGGTTACCAAGTTGGCAAAATTAAATAGTCAAAATTACATAAACTGATAAAACAGCCTTTAATCTTAATTTTTATAAATTTTATTGTTAATTGTTGTAGTCAGTATAAAAATACACTAAATTTACAAATTTCAAGTTTCAACATACATACATATGTACATTCAATTATATATACTAGGATCTCCAGGTGGTCTAAATTAGACCACTTGAACGTATGTAAATATGTGTCTCCATGTGTGTACAAAACAAAAATGTTGTTTATTTCTTGCAAATTTAAAACGTTTTTTAGCACTTTTATGCCAATAATTTTGAAAAAATTTATATTGTACATATTTACACAAAAATACCTTTTAAACCATATATATTTCACCAATGTTCGTGGATGATAAGTACTTAAAAGGGCACAACAAAAAAATATGTGCCGTATTTATATACAAGTTATTAAAAGGGATTGTACTTTTTACTTCTTGTTATTGCAGCAACTGAAGTTCTACACACTCTGTGCAAATTTCATGTCCGTAGCTCTTACGGTTCCTGAGAAAATAGCCTAAGACGTAATCACTTTTATACACCAAAAATGTGTAAGTTTCCCAACCCTGAAATCATCCTTTTTGATTTTTCTGATATCGTACACTAATCTATTTCCTTTATAAATATAAGATATGTTTAATTTATAGAAAAAAATGAAAAATTTGATTTAGTAAGTTGCTTTTGTATAAGAAAAAAAGTTAAAGTTTTCCAACCCTGGAAAGGTCTTATCAATTTTTTTTTAGTTTTTTTAAATTAGAAATAACAATTTTATTCATACTAATACTTTAGTATAATAAGTTTATTTAATAAAAAATTAATAAAAACTAGTTTTCAGTAGTTATAATAAACTTTAAGTTTTCCAGCTCTGAAACCATGTACTCGATTTTGCAGATTTTCAATACCAATCTTACTCGGACCACTTCTGACACACCAGTTCAAGAACGAAGTCTCTAGCTTTTCTGGGAGCTTCGAAAAACCGATTTCACGTACATACAGACGGATAGATGGACATCGTTTGTTCGTCTTCCCTATGCAGAAGGATCATCAGGTAGGTGAGTCTTCAATATTAAAATTAGGTCTTCATGCAACACTTTATCAAATGCCAGAGAAACGTCAATATACAGCGCAGAACAATGCTTCTTTTCTTCAAAAGTTCTTCTTATAAATTGAACCAATCTATGAGTTTGTTAAGTTGTGCTATGGTGACTTTTAAAACCGAATTGATAGCCCTGTATGCACCCATTATCAGTTAGAATTGAGGAAAATTTTATGATGAGTAACTATTCAAACAGCTTTAACATTGTTGACAGTAAACTTTTTGGCCTATATGACTCAGCCTTTGCTGGTCTTGAAATTATTTTAACGTTGGCAAGATTCCAGATGTGAGAACAGTACTCCAAAAAACTAATTGCAATACGAGGTAACCTCATCAGCATTTGGTTACTAATTCTATCCATACCCGGAGCTTTCATAGGGTTGAGTTAAGAAATTAGTTTTTGCACATCACGCGTCTTAAACTTTGAGGGTTGATGTGGTAGAGCGACTACTCTTGGCAAATCAACTGCACTAGTAAATGTGTTTGGGGTAAATACGTATTTTAAATTCTCAGCAAATATGTTACCTTTTCAGTATCGCTTCTTGCGATGAGAGGTGGTTTAAACTCAACGGGTGTTTTAAGCTTTCTAGTGCGCACCACAAAGAGTAATTAGATGCTGGGGTGATATCAATACCTTCCAGACACTTTTTAAAAGATGCAGTTATTTCAGATGCAAGCCACTCCTGGAGTCGTTTAGTGCACTCTTTAAATCCGATTTTGTGTTGGGATATGTGGTCTGTGCTACTGCCTTTTCTCTTCTAGCTCTTCTTTTTTCACACACGAGACGGTCAATATCCGTATAATAAATTCTGTTGAGCCCAGCCTGCGGATGGGAGGTAGTGGCATGTTCAGCAGCCTGTTTAATATTTTCGTTACGATTTTACAATGTTAAATTCAATAATGTTCTTAGCTGAGTGTTTTCCGTGCAATGACTACTGAGACATTTTTTGAACCCGAGCCAATCAACACGATTGATAATCTTCACATATGGGTCAGGTAAGTCACTTAATGGGCTATATGTATGTATATTGTAACTATCGTGGGAGAGTGATCGGACGATAGATCTAGAGAAATTTCAACTTGAATTTAATCCCTATAGATATTTTTGATGACGCCAAAACTTATAACATCCATTATTTTTTTGTGTTTCAGGATACCAATAAGTGGGCTCCTCATTCGAAATGACGTCCAAGCCAGTTTTTGAAATTATGTTGAACAACGCTCAACGCTGAGTGTAATAAGCCGCGAACCCAAGAACGTATGTTTTGGACTGTAGTCGCCAGCTTCTACAAAGCTAGGTCCAAGAGATCCTAGAAATTTTTTTCGTATTGATCCTCAGTGATTGAAAGTCTGGGAGAGGAGTAAATTGATGATATCACGAAATTTGTACAAAAAGTTGCAATTTGTACAAAAATTTTTTGCTTGTAGATTTTCTTCACATATGTTTTCAAGAATATTGTGCTTGAGTCTTGACTTTATTAGAATTGCTGATCCACTGCAAGCTCTTCCTCGTGGGTGCTTTGAATCATATAAGGTGTAGCCATAAACTTTAAAAGGGCTTCTCGAAGTCCATGCAGAAATGAGAAATTTATTTGATAAGATATGTTTGTTGCGAGCACTTTCCCCCTTCAAAATTTCTATTGGTGGATGCATTCCAAACTAAAAAATTAAACTTGAGAAAGTAATTTGATAATCCGTTTTTTGGCAAACACATTTCACCCTCCCACCTTGAAAAAATTTAATGAATCTCTTCCACATGCAAAAGCATTTTTAAAATGGATCGACAAATGGAATTTTGGAAGTTGGTTTCCATATGATGAAGCTATTTGATATTGACTTCTTACACTTCACCTCTCCCTCCTTCCATATGCAAAATGAGTTTTAACAAGTAAGAGTGCTATATTCGGCTGTGCCGAATCTTATATACCCTTTACAAAAGTGCGTTTATGTAGTACAGAGATACATACATAAACACAGAGATATGTACATAGGTACATATTAATTTTGTGAACAAATTCATACTTCTTTCTCTAGTGCAATTTTTGGGTTTTTGGCATTATGTTTAATTTGGTGCTTTTTAAATTTTGGCGATTTATTTTATTTTGCTGATTTTTTTAGTTTTGTCGATTTTTTTTCATATAGGCAATTTTTTTTGGTATTGGCGATTTTTTTCGGTCATTGGCGTTTTTTTTTGCGATTTTTTCGTTCTGGCGATTTTTTTGATTTTGACGATTTTTTTTCATTTAGGCAATTTTGTTATTTTTTATATATATAATTTTTTATTTTTTGTGGCAATTTTTATGGTTTGACACTTTTTTCTCGTTTTGGCGACTTTTTTCGGTTTTTGTCGTTTGTTTTATTTTGGGCGACTTGTTTTCCTTCTGGCAATTTTTTTGATTTTGACAATTTTTTTTCATTTAGGCGATTTTTATATTTTTGGCGATTTTTTTCATATAGGCAATTTTTTTTTTGGTTCTGGCGATTTTGTCGGTTTTTGGCGTTTGTATTTCTTTTTGACAATTTTTTAGTTTTGATACTTTTTTCTCGTTTCGGCGATTTTTTCGGTTTTTGGCGTTTTTTTAATTTTGCCGATTTTTTTTCATTTAGGCGATTTTTTTTTTAATTTTTGTTCATATAAGCATTTTTTTTTTTGTTTTGGCGATTTTTGCGGTTTTTGGCGCTTTTTTTGTCATTGTGGAAATTTATTTTTAGTTTCGGCACGTTTTTCTCGTTTTGGCGATTTTTTTCGGTTTTTGGCGTTTTTTTTTAATTTTAGCGTTTTTTTTCATTTTGGCGATTTTTTCGTTTTGGCGATTTTTTTAAATTTTTGGCGATTTTATAATTTTCAGACTTTAGTTTTACCGTTTTTTAAATTTTCAAGAGTTTAACTCTTACAGTTTCCAAGATATATCAATTTGTCAAAATGACATAGTCAAAATTTCATTAACTGATGGACCACCCTTTAATTTAAATTTTTTTAATTTTAGTATTAATTGTTGTAGCCTATATAAAGATATACTAATTTTATAAATTTCAAGTGTCAATATACATATTTACACACATACATACATACAATTGTATGCATATTAAATGGGATTTTAAAAGATTTCGTCGCTGGTTTTGGACCACCCTTTAATTTTTAGTTTTTATATATTTGTTATTGTAGCGACCAAAGTTCTAAATACACTGTCTAAATTTCAGACCCGTAGCTTTTACCGTTCCTGAGAAAATAGCTTTCTTCCCAAAACATGAAATATGTTTAATTATTAGGAAAAAAGTTAAAGTTTTCCAACCCTGGAAACGTTTTTATATTTTGTTAAATTTTTAATTTTTTTTTTAAATATAAATATCAATTTTATTCATACCGAAGTATAAAATAAGTTAATTTAATAAAAAAGTAATAAAAACTTGTTTTCGGTAGTTATTTTCTATGACAAAATAGAGTTTGAGTTTTCCAGCTCTGAAACGGTCTGCCAGATTTACTGATTGTCAATAGCAAAATTTTTCGGAAAATTTCTGACACACCAGTCCAAGAACGAAGTCTCTAGCTGTTCTGGGAGCTTGGGAAAACCGATTTCACGTACAGACAGACGGACAGACGGACATCGCTTGTTCGTCTTCCCTATGCATAAGGATCCAGAATATATGTACTTTATGTGTCTCTTATTAATATTGTAGAAATTACAAATGGAATGACAAACCTATATATACGTTTTTACCATTTTTTGGTAAAGGGTATAAAAGTTGGTCCACAAATGACAAAAATACTTGATAATCAATTTTTTGGGCGAGGATTTGCACAATTTCCAACTCCCTTTTCCCCACTCGCCTAATATAAAAAATACATTAAAAAAAATAAGTGGAGCTCTTCCGCATGAGAAAATAATTTTGGAAATTGGTCCACATATCGTCCATACCACGTCAAACTATCCAATATGAAAAACTGGTTATTTAGATTCGTTATCTTGGTGCCCTGATTTACACGATATTCCTCGTTTCAAAATGCTGAAATTCTCACGAAGGATAGATAACTCCATAAGAAATATTTTAAGCTTGTCACTTTGAAGAGTACGCCGACTTTAAATTCACAATTGACGGGTCTTTGCGCTCTTCTGAAAATTTCAAATTTGCATTTTGGATAGTTTGACGTATTAGGGACGATATGACGAAGTTATTTGATATTCACTTCTTAAAGGCGGACACTTTGCTTCCCCCTTCAATTAAAAAAAATTAGTGGACCCTTCTCCATGTGCAAAATGAATTTTAAAAGTTGGTCCGCAAACGACAAAGCAATTTGATAATCCATTTTTTAGCGGGCACACTTAGCCCCCTTCTCCCCCACCCAGAATTAAAAAAAATTAGGTGGGTCCATATGTAAAAAGCATTTTGAAAATTGGTCGATAGATTACAAAGTCAGTTTTAAGTTAATTACTGGGGCAACAATTACCCTCTACCCAAAAAAAATTTAGTCGACTTTTTTATATGCAAAAATCGTTTTGAAAATTGGTCCACGAATGGCGTATTTATGGTCCTTTATATTATAAAACCTGTTAAATATTTGCGGTATTCACAAGGGTTTCTTAAGTGTTATAACGTCATAAAGTCCTAACATTTTAAACCAGTTTAAAATTATTTTTATTTTCCTTCATATAAAAGGTGTACTTGTATATTAATACAATTCTTCAACCTACATACTTATATATTTGTTACTGTCATTACTAATTATTTTGCTTTTTACTGTTCTTTTTCGACAAAATGGCCATTTATGTTTAAATACGTGGAGTTTTTCTTTTGCAAATTTCTACTAAAATCATCAATAACGAAAATAAATCTATAAATCGCAAAAAAGCAATAAGTCGAGAAAAGGCTTACAGCATATAAATCGCGAAAACTTGCAAAAATGCGAATATCTTTAAAAAATTTAAAAAACCGCAAAAACTGTAAAGGAACACACTCAGTGTATTTTAAGAATAAAAATAACCTCATGTGCAAGAAATTGGGAAAATTCGCGAATAATTTTTTAAAGGAAAAAATATTAAAATTTATTATAAACAACGCTTAAATTTTAAGGAATGCAAAAAAATTATAAAAATTCGCAAAAAATTAAGAAAATTTGCAAAAACTTGGTAACATAAAAAAATATATCAAAGTCAGATACTTATTAAAAAAAAATTAGAACTGACAAAAAAAAACAAAAAGTTTGGGAACAAACACTTTTATTGCAAAAATTCGCGATAAATTGCAAAATTTGCAAACAAGCACTTAAATAACTTACAAATGCCTAACGGTATAATTCATAAAAAATATTTTATGTTTATCACAGGTTTATTTGACAAATTTCCCATAGAAATACTTCAAATAAGCGCTTAATAAACCTGAAATATTTATTATGAATAAGGCAGTAAGGATGAAAATTGGCATAAATTTGCTAACATCAAATAGATATTTGGATTAAAAATCGGTTAAGTGGCAAAAACGCAAGATTAGACTTAAAACCACTTTAATCACGAAAATAGCGAAAATTGGCGAGAAATGGAAAAATTACAAACGAGCCCAAACATAACTCACAAAAACCTAAAGATATAAGAAATTCCAAAAAAGCGGAAAAATTCGCGACAATTTAAATGTGCAAAAACTTGCTAATATCAAAAAGGTAACAAAGTGGTGTGTAAAGGGCAAAAACTGGAAAAAAAAATAATTCTATCAGACAATGAAAAGGCTTGAATCACCCCTAATTTGTTAAAATTATGCACGAGAGCATTAAGTTTTATCAAAAATTACATGATTCGCAAAAAAAAAACCAAAATTTTGCAAATAAATTCCAAAGCCTTAAAATTTTAACAGGATAAATGCTTGAAAACCTTTTGTTTTACATTTTGCGAAAATTGCAAAAATATGCAAATTATTTTCGGATACAGATAGAAGCCGTTGAATATTTTTTCTCATAATTTTGCATATTCGTACCAAATATTATTTTATTTTTGTAAATTTTTTTAATTTTTTTGTATCGTCTTGTTTATGTTTCAACTAACATACTAAAATATGAGGGGTTGCTCACATCAGTCATATTTTAAACTAGTTTAAAAGTTTAGGACTGTATGACATTATGACTTTAAGACACCCTTGTGAATACCCCAATTTGGAAGGTGTAAGATAATTAAAAAAAATGGGCGTGCTTGATACCATATAATTAAATCCACAGTCCCAGTTAAATGTCTTGAAAATTTAAAGATCGGTTCAGAGGTCTGGTCTTCTATAAGGCACAAACAAACAAACACATTCCGTTTTATATGTACATATACGTAGAAAAATTTACATATGGTTGAATCATTGTATATACATACATATTTTTGTTCATGAATATTCTTGTATATTTCTGTGGCAATATGGAATAATAGCTTACGTCGACTTAAGCAAAGCAGTGCATTTCGGAAGTTTTTACGCTTTCACTAAGAGATTAGAAGACTCTTATGCATGATTCTCCTTTCTTGTGATTCTTCCTTTCAGTATGTAACATATAAACCCCTGAAAATTCCAACTGGAACATAATACCGCACAAATAAGCTAACTTTCTTAAGTCTATTTAAGCTACTATTCCATAGATTTAAAAGCGTTTCCTAAGTAAGTACAGTACTTTTCGTTTATAGTTACTACCGCTTACTGTCACATTAATGATATAGTCCATATTTACTGCCTGCCCCACGATGTCGAAAGAAAACTTAAGAGAACGAAAGTAAGTCACTCATTTTCTTTCGACTTATCGTTCGATTGGCTTTACGTTTCTAACGTAAGCCATATAACCGTTGTCATATATCCATATTGCCACATCAACAATTTAACACATTCATCGTCAAATGGGAACAAAAAATCGTTCAAATGTGTATATTTTGCTTTAAAAAATGAAACTCTGTTATAATTCAACTTGCAACAAGTGGCAGCCAAAAATAAACAAGTAAGAGTGCTATATCCGGCTGTGCCGAATCTTATATACCCTTTACCAAAGTGCTTTTATATAGTATAGAGATACATACATAAGCACAGAGATATGTAGGTACATATTCATTTTGTGAAAAAATTCATACTTTTTTTCTAGTGCAATTGTTAGGTTTTTGGCATTATGTTTAATTTGGTGCTTTTTAAATTTTGGCGATTTTTTCGGTTTTTGGCGTTTTTTTAATTTTGGCGATTTTTTCGTTCCGGCGATTTTTTTGATTTTGACATTTTTTTCATTTAGGCGATTTTTTTATTTTTTATATATATAATTTTGTTTTAATTTTTTGGGTTCTGACACTTTTTTCTCGTCTTGGCGATTTTTTTCGGTTTTTGGCGTTTTTTTTATTTTGGCGATTTTTTTTTCTTTCTGGCAAGTTTTTTGATTTTGAACATTTTTTTTCATTTAGGCGACTTTTTTATTTTTTGGCGATTTTTTTTCATTAGGCAATTTGTTTTTTGTTTTGGTGATTTTTTATTTTTTTTGGCGTTTTTAATTTCTTTTTGGAAATTTTTTAGTTTTGAAATTTTTTTCACCTTTTTGGCGATTTTTTTCGGTTTTTGGCGTTTTTTAATTTTGGCTATTTTTTTTTTGTTCTGGCGATTTTTTTGATTTTGACGTTTTTTTCATTTAAGTGGTTTTTTATTTTTTGCCGATTGTTTTCATATAGGCAATTTTTTTTGTTTTGGCGATTTTTTTCGGTTTTTGGCGTTTTTTTATTTTTGGCGATTTATTTTCGATTTGGCGATTTTTTTGATTTTGTCGATTTTTTTTGCATTTAGGCGATTTTTTTTTAATTTTTGACTATTTTTGTTCATATAAGCATTTTTTTGGATTTGGCGATTTTTGTGGATTTTTTGTCATTGTGGGGGTTGTTGTTTTTTTGGCGATTTTTTTTCCTTTTGGCGAATTTTTTATTTTGCCGATTTTTTTCATATAAGCGATTTTTTTTAATTTTTGCCGATTTTTTTCATCCAGTCAATTTTTTTTTATTTTGCGATTTTTTCGGTTTTTGGCGTTTTTTTTTAATTTTGGCGATTTATTTTCGTTTTGGCGATTTTTTTTTGGATTTTGGCGTTTTTTTTTTATTTAGGCGATTTTTTTTTTAATTTTTGGCGATTTTTGTTCACATAAGCATTTTGTTTGTTTTGGCGATTTTTTTCGGTTTTTGGCGATTTTTTTTTTTTAATTTTAGCGTTTTTTTTTCATTTTTGGCGATTTTTTTCGTTTTGGCGATTTTTTAAAATTTTTGGCGATTTTATAATTTTCGGATTTTTTAGTTTGACCGTTTTTGAAAATTTCAAGAGTTTAACTCTTACAGTTTCCAAGATATAGCAATTTGTCAAAATTACATAGTCAACATTTCATTTACTGATGGACAACCCTTTATTTAATTTTTTTTTAATTTTAGTGTTTATTGTTGTAGCCTATATAAAAATACACTAATTTTACAAATTTCAAGTGTCAATATGCATATGTACATACATAATACAATTGTATGTATATTACATGGGATTTTAAAAGTTTTCGTCACTCATTTTGGAACACCCTTTAATTTTTAGCTTTTATATATTTGTTGTTGTAGCCATCAAAGTTCTACATATACTGTCCAAATTTCAGACCCGTAGCTTTTACCGTTCCTGAGAAAATAGCCTTCTTCCTAAAACATGAAATATGTTTAATTGTTAGGAAAAAGTTAAAGTTTTCCAACCCTGGAAACGTTTTTTTAATTTGTTAAATTTTAAATTTTTTTTTTAATTATAAATACCAATTTTATTCATACCGAAGTATAAAATAAGTTAATTTAATAAAAAAGTAATAAAAACTTGTTTTCGGTAGTTATTTTCTATGGGAAAATAGAGTTTGAGTTTTCCAGCTCTGAAACCGTCTGCTCGATTTTGCTGATTTTCAATAGCAAAATTTTTCGGAAGATTTCTGACACACCAGTCCAAGAACGAAGTCTCTAGCTGTTCTGGGAGCTTGGGAAAACCGATTTCACGTACAGACAGACGGACAGACGGACAGACGGACATCGCTTGTTCGTCTTCCCTATGCATAAGGATCCAGAATATATATACTTTATGTGTCGCTTATTAATATTCTAGAAATTACAAACGGAATGACAAACCTATATATACCCTTTTACCATTTTTTGGTAAAGGGTATAATTAAAATGAAGTCGGTTAAAAATAAACAAACTTGACAAAACAATTTTTGTTGAGGGAAAAAAAGAATAACTACTTAAGGGGGTTTTTCATGATAAACAAAGACCAGAAAAGGGGCAAGTCATGCAAAATTTTGGTCTTGCAAAAATGACAAGAAACCCAAACAAAAAGGTTTTCTATCACATGCATCTACGTATATACATATGTATGTACATATGTATGTATTTTATGTGTATGTGCCATTCTTTTGTATACTTTTTTTGTTAAGCTGGCCTTCGTCCGGATTTAAGGACTCACTCCTGTATGTATGTGTGTGCATATATACATATGTATGTACGTACAGTGTACGTCGTAGATGTATCGGATACTGGTCCCGATAAGTAAGAATTTTCTGTATATCCGGATGGCTAAATGAAATTCCTCTCTGCGTATGTAAAATACCAGCTTAGATGAATAAACAGCTTCTAACCAGCTGGCATTATAACTAGCGGAAGGGGTGGTAGACAGAAAATCCTTACTCATCGAAGCCGTTGTCGAACATACATACATACATACCTAGAAAAGTATATCACAAATATTATCCAAAGGACGCAAAACCACTTATTTACAAGTCCAGACGTGAGGAAACCGCCAACGGCCGCTTACGCAACAAATCCATTGCCAGCATATCCGGCATTGTATTTATTCATTGGCAAAGCAAAATATGTACATATATATTTTTTTGTAATTTAAAATAATTTGGTTCATTTTGTCTCAGTCGACAATTAAAATACAAGTGCCTGCTTTTGACATTAGAGTTCGTACAAATGACTGAAAAATTTTATATTGCGGCACAAATTTGTATTGAAATGCTTACGTTATCGTTCGCATTAATTTTCTTTCGACTTGTCGTGCTAAAGGCTTTTAGTGGAACGCAAAACAGCTGTTTATCTTTTAAAATGCGTGCGAACGAAAATGAGTGACATCCTGGAACAGGCAGTTAATGTTTTTTGTGACTTTTTAACTTAATTTCATTAAAAAATTGTATGCATAGTCCATTTACTATATAGTCATATTTGACATAAGTATATGCACCGACTTTGTGGTAGTCAAAATCCAAATTGTATTCAAACAATTTGCGTTATACCTATTCACAAAAATTTTCCACAGATTTTTTTAGTTATTTATTTAAGTCATAAACCAAAAAGTAAATCTAAATTTAAACCTCCATCTACTGTTTAGTAGAAGAACATGTCTTTAGAATAGGCCTACCAGAACACTCATCCAAACCACAAACGAACGTACAACAGAACTTATATTTACACATACATATGTACTAGTGATGCACGAATATTGGTGTTCGAATTGTCGAATATTCGGCAATTTTTTATATATATTCGTATTCGTATTTTTCCAAACAAACTAACAGCCTGTTTTTAGAAAACGAGCCCTTTCGTTTTTATACCCTTTACCAAAAAATGGCAAAAGCGTATAAATAGGTTTGTCATTCCGTTTGTAATTTCTACAATATTAATAAGCGACACATAAAGTATATATATTCTGGATCCTTATGCATAGGGAAGACGAACAAGCGATGTCCGTCTGTCCGTCTGTCTGTACGTGAAATCTGTTTTCCCAAGCTCCCAGAACAGCTAGAGACTTCGTTCTTGGACTGGTGTGTCAGAAATTTTCCGAAAAATTTTGCTATTAAAAATCAGCGAAATCGGGCGGATGGTTTCAGCGCTGGAAAACTCATACTCTATTTTCCCATAGAAAATAATTACCGAAAACAAGTTTTTATTACTTTTTTATTAAATTAACTTATTTTATACTTCGGTATCAATAAAATTGGTATTTATGATTAAAAAATTTTTTTTTTAAATTTAACAAATTAAAAAAACGTTTCCAGGGTTGGAAAACTTTAACTTTTTTTCTAATAATTAAACATATTTAATGTTTTAGGAAGAAGGCTATTTTCTCAGGAACGGTAAAAGCTGCGGGTCTGCAATTTGGACAGTATATGTAGAACTTTGGTAGCTACAACAACAAATATATAAAAGCTAAAAATTAAAGGGTGTTCCAAAATGAGTGACGAAAACTTTTAAAATCCCATGTAATATACATACAATTGTATGTACATATGTATATTGACACTTGAAATTTGTAAAATTAGTGTATTTTTATATAGACTACAACAATTAACACTAAAATTAAAAAAAAAATTTAATTATAGGGTGGTCCATCAGTTAATGAAATTTTGACTTTGTAATTTTGACCAATTGCTATATCTTGGAAACTGTAAGTTTAACCCTTAACCTCTTGAAATTTTCAAAAACGGTCAAACTAAAAAATCCGAAAACTATAAAATCGCCAAAAATTTAAAAAAATTGCCAAAACGAAAAAAATCGCCAAAATAAAAAAAAATCGCTAAATTTAAAATAAACAAGTAAGAGTGCTATATTCGGCTGTGCCGAATCTTATATACCGTTTACCAAAGTGCGTTTATGTAGTATAAAGATACCTACATAAGCACAGAGATATGTAGGTACATATTAATTTTGTGAAAAAATTCATACTTTTTTCTCTAGTGCAATTTTTAGGTTTTTGGCATTGTGTTTAATTTGGTGGTTTTTAAATTTTTGGCGATTTATTTTGCTGATTTTTTTAGTTTTGGCGATTTTTTTTCATATAGGCAATTTTTTTTTTGGTTTTGGCGATTTTTTTCTGTTTTTGGCGTTTTTTTAATTTTGGTGACTTTTTTTTCTTCTGGCAATTTTTTTGATTTTGACAATTTTTTTCATTTAGGCGATTTTGTTTCATATAGGCAATTTTTTATTGTTTCAGCGAATTTTTCGGTTTTGGCGTTTTTATTTCTTTTTGGCAATTTTTTTTGGTTTTGACACTTTTTTCTCGTTTTTGCAATTTTTTTTGGTTTTTGGCAATTTTTATTCTTTTTGGCGTATTTTTTTGATTTTGAGGATTTTTTTCATTTAAGGGTTTTTATTTAATTTTTGGCGATTGTTTTTCATATAAGCAATTTTTTTTAATTTTGGCGATTTATTTTCGTTTTGCCGTTTTTTTGATTTTGGCGATTTTTTTTCGTTTTGGTGGATTTTTTTAATTTTTGGCGATTTTTTTCGTTTTGGCGGATTTTTTTGATTTTTACGATTTCTTTTTTAATTTAAGCGATTTTTTTAATTTTTGGCGATTTTTTTCGTTTTGGCGGATTTTTTTGATTTTGACGATTTTTTTTCATATAAGCGATTTTTTTCATAGAGGCAATTTTTTTGTTTGTTTCAGAGATTTTTGGCGTTTTTTTTAATTTTCGCGATTTATTTTCGTTTTGGCGATTTTTTTGATATTGGCGATTTTTTTCATTTAGGCGATTTTGTTTTTAATTTTTGTGGATTTTTGTTCATATAAGTATTTATTTTTGTTTTGGCGGTTTTTGCGGTTTTTAGCGTTTTTTTTTTCATTGTGGAAATTTATTTTTAGTTTTGACACGTTTTTCTCGTTTTGGGGATTTTTTTCGGTTTTTGGCGTTTTTTTTAATTTTAGGTTTTTTTTTCATTTTCGTCGATTTTTTTCGTTTTGTCGATTTTTTAAAATTTTTGGCAATTTTATAATTTTCGGATTTTTTAGTTTGACCGTTTTAGAAAATTTCAAGAGCTTAAATCTTACGGTTTCCAAGATATAGCATTTTGTCAAAATTACATAGTCAAAATTGCATTAACTGATGGACCACCCTTTAATTTAAATGGTTTTAATTTTAGTGTTAATTGTTGTAGCCTATATAAAAATACACTAATTTTATAAATTTCAAGTGTCAATATACATATGTACATACAATTGTATGTATATTACATGAGATTTTAACATTTTTCGTTGCTCGTTTTGGAAAACCCTTTAAGTTTTACTTCTCATGTATTTGTTGTTGTAGCGACCAAAGTTCTACATACTCTGTCTAAATTTCAGACCGTAGCTCTTACCGTTCCTGAGAAAATACCGTGTGACGGACAGACGGACAGCGTAGCGAAAACAATAGGGTTCCTTTTTTCACCTTTGGTGTACGGAACCCTAAAAAGCGTCAAATTAAAAATATGCCAAACTTGAAAAAAATCACCAAAACGGAAAAAGCAATTTTGGAACACCCTTTAATTTTTAGCTTTTATATATTTGTTGTTGTAGCGACCAAACTTCTACATACACTGTCCAAATTTCAGACCCGTAGCTTTTACCGTTCCTGAGAAAATAGCCTTCTTCCTAAAACATGAAATATGTTTAATTATTAGAAAAAAAGTTAAAGTTTTCTAACCCTGGAAACGTTTTTTTAATTTTTTAAATTATAAAATTTTTTTTTTAATTATAAATACCAATTTTATTCATACCGAAGTATAAAATAAGTTAATTTAATAAAAAAGTAATAAAAACTTGTTTTCGGTAGTTATTTTCTATGGGAAAATAGAGTTTGAGTTTTTCAGCTCTGAAACCGTCTGCCCGATTTTGCTGATTTTCAATGGAAAATTTCTGACACACCAGTCCAAGAACGAAGTCTCTAGCTGTTCTGGGAGCTTGGGAAACCCGATTTCACGTACAGACAGACGGACATCGCTTGTTCGTCTTCCCTATGCATAAGGATCCAGAATATATATACTTTGTGTCGCTTATTAATATTGTAGAAATTACAAACGGAATGACAAACCAATATATACCATTTTACCATTTTTTGGTAAAGGGTATAAAAAACGTCAAAAACCGCGAAAATCGCTAAAACAAAAAGAAATTGCTTTGTGAACAGAAATCGCCAAAAATGAAAAAAAAATCGGCAAAAAATAAAAAAATCGCCTGAATGAAAAAAACGTCAAAATCAAAATAAATCACCAAAATTAAAAAAAAAACTTCAAAAACCGAATAAAATCGCCAAAACAAAAAAAATTGCCTATATGAAAAAAATCGCCAGAACGAAAAAAAACCGCCAAAACCAAACAAAAAATGGACTATAGGAAAAAAAATCGCCAAAATTAAAAAAATCATCAAAATAAAATAAATCACCAAAATTTAAAAAGCACCAAATTAAAAATAATGCCAAAAAAAAATTCCCAGAATGACAAAAATCCGCAAAAATCGCCAAAACAAAAAAAAATTATATGAACAAAAATCGCCAAAAATTAAAAGAAATCGCTTAAACGAAAATAATCGTCAAAATTAAAAAAAATCCGCCAAAACGAAAAAAAAAATCGCCAAAATTAAAAAAACGCAAAAAACCGAAAAAAAAATCGCCAAAACAAGAAAAAAGTGTCAAAACTAAAAAAATTGCCAAAAAGAAATAAAAACGCCAAAAAATTCCTATATGAAAAAAAAACGCCAAAGAATAAAAAAATCGCTTAAATAAAAAAAATGTCAAAATCAAAAAAATTGCCAGAAGGAAAAAAAGTCGCCAAAATTAAAAAAACGCCAAAAACCGAAAAAAATCGCCAAAACGAAAACTAAAAAAATGAAAAAATGAGAGAAAAAAGTATGAATTGTTTCACAAAATTCATATCTACTATGTACCTACATATCTCTGTGCTTATGTATGTACATATCTCTATACTACATAAACGCACTTTGGTAAAGGGTATATAAGATTCGGCACAGCCGAATATAGCACTCTTACTTGTTATGTTTCGTTTATAAACAATAACGTTCAAAATTTGCTTTTTATAAAACATTTTCAAAAGCTTTCGTTTTGTCATAAAAAGATCTTTTTAAGTATAACCAAAAATTCATTTTAAATTTTATGAACAAGGGGGTAAGCAATTTTATATTTCATTGATTCCAGCGTTCATTTAAAAAATTATACACTACTTAATATAGATTTTCATTGTATTTCATATTTTCCGTTGTTATTAGAACTATTATTTTTTCCTATAACTCATATTTTATTTTGACTCAATGCTAAGAATTTTTGTGATTTGTTTGACAGTTGCAATGCAAATATTATTTTGTTATACTGAATTTGGTAACAGAAATATTACAGAAACAAGAGAAATTTTTTTATTTACATACATATATGCAAATCGAGATTCGTTCTTGTGAAAGGTAAGTTAATCTGATTAAATAAAAACCCCCATGTGCACAAAACAAACTAACGTATGCTCCAAGTGCACGTTAAATCCGGTTTTTGTATGGAAATTTTGATTTACCGTACACTTCAAGCATAGCTTAGAAAGTTTTTCACATTTTCTCGTTTATTTATTTATTTTTGTAAGTTAAAGTGTAAAATAAAAGAAAAAAATTTTTCTTAGAGTTTAAAGTTAGTTAACATTTTAACATAAAAATTAAATAGGATTTTCGTTAAAGTCAAATGAAAAATATGTAGATCGAATTTTAATTAATTTTATTTACAAAATTTTATGAGTGTAGAAAACTGAAAGCTCTTTTGTTGTCACTGACATGAAAATAAATAAATGTTTTAAAAACGAAAACATAGTTTTGTTCGTTATTTTTAAGAACGTATACACTTATGGACTATTTCCCACCTGCGAAAGAAAACGTTCGACTTACAATTTATATTGAAAACAACCATAAAATATGAAAATTTGTTTTTGTTTTCAATATAAATTGTAAGTCGAACGTTTTCTTTCGTAGGTGGGAAATACGCCATTATTCATTTTCGAAAAACAGGCTGTAAGTAAATAAATGCATAAATCCTAAACGAAATTTGAATAAATGGCTAAAAATATTAGTTTGTACAAATCCATTAAATTATTTATAGAAATTTTTGCTTTGTATCATTTTCAAATATTATTTAATGACTGTCATAAAAATTTTGGGTAGTTTTTATTAACTTTAAAGTACGCCAACAAGCGTGTGAAGTCCTTTTTCATAACAATTTTTTAATTTTTCATATTGCAGGCGTAAATAGAACCCCAATTTATAGCAGGATTTTGTAAAACATAAGCCCTTTCCTTTTAATGTTTCGTTTATAAACAATAATGTTTAAAATTTTGTTTTTTATAAAACATATTTTAAAGCTTTCATCTTGAAATAAAAAAAAAACTTTTTGGTATAACCAAAAATATACACTCAGAAAATTATTACAGTAATGGAATAAAAAGAACTAAATGTTTTTGATATTTAAAAAACAAATCAAATTCATTTTAAGTTTTATTAATATGGGAGTAAGCAATTTTATTTCAAATTGATTATTGCACTCATTTAAAAAACTAAAAGCACATTAATAAAGATTTTCCGTTGAATATAAGAACTAATTTTTTTTTCTTATAAATTCGATTTTATTTTGAAACTTTTGCAATTGTTTTGCAGTTAAGCTATGAAAAAAATAAGGCAAAAATCACATGTTTATACTGAATTTGGAGTGGATTATATCACAATAAAGGTAGCAGAAACAAGGCAAACATCTTTTATTGGTACGGAAGGCGAGATTCGTTTTTCTGAAAGTTAAGTTAATCCGATTGTAGAATAAAGTCATTCATATTTATCCGTTTACGTCACTTTTTTTGTAACTTAAACTTGAAAATAAAAAATAAATAGTTTTTTATGGTTTTAAGTCAGTTAACATTTTAACATGAAAAATTTAATAACAATTTCGTTAATTTCGAATTAAAGCTAAGTAGACAAACTTTTACAAGATTTTCATTTGTTTTAAACAATAATTTTATTTAATTTTACATACAGAATCTTATGAGTGTAAAAACTTATTCATTTTCAAAAAATAAGCTGTTAGTTAAAACAAGATTTGAAACAGAGTGGCTGGCTCTCTTTTAAAATTATTGTATCTGCTTGTAAATTTTTCTGTACAAAAAAAACCGGGACAATATAATAGTGGACCAGGACACCAGGAAAATTTGTCTAAGTCCAGGACAAATCCTGGAAAACCAGGACGTAGGGCAGACCTACTTTAGAACAAAACATTGCTGCATAAAAGGCCACACAAATGTGGCTTTTAAATTCAACATTGTTTTGTAATTGACGTTTGTTTTTCAAAACGATCTTTAATAAAATTTCTACGAAATATACATACCTACATGAAAACATATTGGAAAAATATGTACAATAAGAAATGAGAAACGAATAAATTTATCACTGAAGCAAAAAATTAATTTACTTAACGATTTTAAAGATGCTTAATTCTTTAAAGCGTAAACAATTAATCTGCAAATACAAAATAAATGTGTCAACAGTATCTAAAATGATTAAAAATGAACAAAAAAAATCGTGATACGGCAAATTCGTCAAACTTAAAATCAAAACGTCAAAGAACTGGAGTTCACCCAAATGTGGAAAAGGCTCTTACAACCTGGTTTCATGATACGCGTAGCCAAAAAGCAGTCATAACAAGCTAGATGTTGTTAAACAAAGCAAAAAAAAATTGCTGTTCAATTGGACGAAGTCCTTTTGTTAATTTTTTTAATAATAAATATGAATTTAGTTTATTTGGTTTATAGGTATTTACATAATTGGATTGTATGGAAATTCTTTTATATATGTACCTCTGCGTGGCATATAAAAAATTAGGCTTATATCTCGTCACATTAGCGAAATAGTCCACAATTTCTGTGCAATTTTAAATGTGACTATAAGCGAAAACTACTGTACATACGAAACTGTCCATCTGGTCACGTTATACACAGAATATGTACTATATGCATGTATGCACATATGTATGTACATAGGTACATAGTATTTATAAAAATTCATACACTTATGTATGTAAAATGTATGTACATATGTATGTACATATGTAGTATTTACATATGTATTACAAAATATGAAGCATAAATTTTTTTATCTGTTTTAATATCACGACCAGTTGTGGCTGATTAAGTTGATGAAATCTGTTTTACTAAAACTGAATACACATTACGTCCATATCTACATACATACATATTTATAATAGTATTGACCTCGTTTAATTTTTGATTTTCACAAATACCTCAGTAATACATTATTATTTAAATGTTTAAATGAGTAGAAGTGAAATTCAGATTTCATTTTTATCAAATTTTGCATTCGTGTCACGTTTAACGCCAACTACATATACCTATATACATACATATGTATGTATGCACTAGGGATGCCAATCGAGATCGATTTTTGGAAATCTCGGGATTCGGGATTTTTTTAAATCGCGGATATCGGGTTCCCGGGATTTTTCAGGATTCCGGGATTTTCAAGATCTAATTTTTTTTATTAAATATATTATTTTTTAATATATATTACTTTAATAACAATTTTTATTAATTTTAAAAGGTTTTGTCTTTAAAGTTAACAATTTTCTACACTGAAAGAATTTTGTCCATAAGTTCTGTGAATTTCGACATTAATCCCATGAAAAAATTCATTAAAATTCAACCAACGTCACGTTTCGTCGGATTAATGAAACCAGTCTCGTTAAAATTATTTTAATAAAAACTACATCAAATATATTAAACAGTGTCATTAATGCAATGAAAGAATTTCATCAAAACAACGTAATAATTTCATTAAAACGATGAAATCATTTCATAAACGCCACGAAATAATTTCATTAAAACAACGAGATATTTTCTAACTAAATAATTTCATTAAAATAACGAAATAAGTTCATTAAAACAATGAATTTTTTTTTAATACATATATTTATTTATTGTATCTTCAAATATGAACTAACAATAAGTGATCAAATCTTAAAGCTAAAATATAATTATTTAGACCGACCAGTGTCGGCCAAAAATTAGTGATAGTTTAAATAATACAAACTTGTGATAATCAAAAAGGAAAATTAAATGTATTTTCAAGCATTCCCATCTAGAGTGTTGAGTATAAGAGCCTTTGTGTCCCTCTTTTTTAGGCGGATGTGACCAGTAAAATTCAAAATATTACGAGCAAGCGGATTAGGATGTGACTCGAGTTTTGTTAAGTATTTGCCTGCGTATCTTGCAAAACAATGAAATAACTTCACAAAAACAATGAAATAACTTTATTATAAAAACGAAATAACTTAATTGAAACTGTATGTGCAAATAAGCCTACAAAGAGTACAAAAACAATTATACAGAACTACCTTTGATTCAAGCTTTTGGTTGACAACTGTTGAGATACATTTAATTTATTTATTTTATTTAGACTTTCATGACTACAATGAAATTTTCATTGGGAATGCATTTCATAGTTATAATGAAGTTCTAATTTGCTGTATATTTTATTATATTTTTTAGTTTTAAAGAATTTAATCTTTAACTTAATTGCTTTAAGGTATGTACTTATCTATATATGTTTATTTCAAGCAACAACTGTAAATGTTTCTTAAATATAAAGGGGTTTCTTAATAATTAGAAAATATTTTTGTCATAAATCCAATGAAATATTGTTACGAAACTAGAATACCAACGAAGCAATTCCAATGAAATTCTTTCACAATATTCGTGAAATTTTCATTAGATTTGTGAAATTATCATTAGATTTTTGGAAAAAAATTCAATGAAATCGTTGGATTTATGAAGCAAAATACTTTCGGTGCAATACGAGTATGAAAAAAATTAAAAGAATTTTTTTAATTTTGTTTAGAAGAATCCAACGAAGGCAAAACAAAATTTTACGTTTGATAACATCGGCTCCATGGTACATCAAAAACTCAAATATACATCGTGATTTGAATATGCCACTAGTGATTGATGAAATTGCAAAATACGCAGGCAAATATTTAACAAAACTCGAGTCACATCCTAATCAGCTTGCTCGTAACATCTTGAATTTTACTGGTCACATCCGCCTGAAAAAGAGGGACACAAGGGCTCTTATACTCAACACTACAGATGGGATTGCTTGAAAATATTTTTTTTTCCTCTTTGTTTTGATTATCACTACTTATGTATTATTTATAACCATCAATAAGTTTATGTCCGACAGTGGTCGGGCCTAATACTTATATTTTAGATTTAAGATTTGAATACTTATTGTTAGTTCATAATTGAAGATACAATAAATAAATAAATGTATTTAAAAAAAAAATTTTTTTTTAGTTGATTAATCACATTTGGTGTTAAAGAAAACCATAAATAAATATGAGAAATTGTTTTTGTTTTCAATATAAATTTTTTCTATAATCTTCACCAAAATGAACATATGTATATATCTATGAAAAACGAAAGGAAAATAAAAAATTTTTCAACAAAATACTCCGCATTATTCGGAAAATATGTCTTACGTTTACGTCAACCCGACAACGAAAAGCTTGCACTTCCCTTGTATTGTATTCTACATCAATTGTAAGGAGCTACCAATAGTACTCAATTGTTACCGAAAAGTAGATAAGTGCTAATTTTTTTTATAGCGTTGAGGAGTCGACATACAGTTATACACTGCAATTATGAATAAATTTCCGCAAGAAATTTCTACCTTTTCCAATTTGATTTTTTTGTTTTCCCTATTATTTGCTGCTGTTCGAAATTATTCCCCGGGAAAAATTTCTTGTGGAATTTTATTCATAAGACGGATACGGTTTTTTATATAAAAATTGCTAAGAAATCCCGAAAAGGAAATCCCGGGATTGAATTTTACAAATCCCGGTAATCGGGATTTGCCAAATCCCGAAAATCCCAGGATTTCGGAACTCGGGATTTCCCGTTTGGCTTCCCTAGTATGTACATATGTACTTATGTATGTATGAACGCGTTTATTCGTCTGGTCGAAACACATACATATGTACATATGTATGTATGTACTATGAATATGTATGGACATGTATGAATACATAAATAAGTATGTACATACATATTTCTCATTTACTTCAATAGTGTCATAACTACGGTGACCATAATTTTTAAACCAAAATACAGACCGAGAAAATATTTAACAAACAGCAACTTAGGTACAAACAATAATACAGACATATTGAACATATTGAAGTTCTTGAATTGCTTAAATTTTTAAATTAACAAAAAATTCAAAATGTGATATAACAATGCTACATACGCTAATATACATATCGATGGCCACAAGTAGAAAAGCTCTAACTCGTATTTTCACGAAATTTAGTTTTTCAGTGATTTCAATATATGTATGTATTTTACACAAATACACCTCGCCACCAGGGCTATCAGATATGGCGATTTCTCGCCAAACGTAGCGATTTTTCAACTTGTTGGCGTCCAAATTTTTGGTTTGGTTACATAACGATTTTTCTGACAATAAATAAATTTGTTTTTTGTTTGTTTATTTTTTAACAAAATTTAACATCAAAATGTTTATAATTCAGGACAATAGTTTGTTGTAGGAGTAATTTAAAAATTAGATCCTACCAAAACTCGTCGGCAGGAAATTAAAACAATTTGATTTTGATGATTTTTCTTAAAGCCCATTCAGGCTGACGCCAAATTAAGTAATTTCGTGATTTCGGTTGAAATTAAGTAATTTCCAATATATTTTAACATTCTCCAAATTAAGTTATTTTACTTTATTGCGATGAAATTAACAAGAAATTACAATACACAACGTTGGCGAAATCAAGAGAAATGTCATTCGTACTGAATGGCATGAAAAAAAGTGCATGAACACTTTTGATTTCGTTTGTAATTTAAGCTTGAAATGACTGAATAAAAACAAATTTATTATCAAATAGACATATATTAAGAAAAACTACATTATACTGATTTCGAGGACTTTTAAAATCAATGGTTCCAGAAACTACGTTAATTTTTTTAATGCAGCTTGAGTCATGAAAATATAGAACAAATACTGAACAGTAAATAAAATACAGAACATTTCAACGTTTTTTCCTAATGAATAATTTATACAGAACCGGGCTCTCAAATACAGTACTGTTCTGTATAATACAGAACGAATGGTCAGCGTAGTCATAACTCAAACAATGCATTTTTAGAGTTAATGATGCAAAATAATTTGCATTTTGTATTTTATCTTGTGTAAAAATTTTGTATAAATAACTTGTATTAGAACCTCGTGAGAGAAGAACATTTGTTCATGTCTTCATTGCGTTGTAGGTTAATAAAAACTCTAAACTTTCTGCAAAACTAGATTATTTAAGTTGTGACAATATTGAAGTAAATAAGCGATATGTATGTAAACATGTGCATATACACATACCTTGTCGGAGAATGTGTGGTTGACTACAAAAATAATTAACTTATAGTAAACTTTTCTTAGACTAACTAAAAGGTTACTACAATGTCATCAAGGACAGATCAAAAATTAATTCTTAAGTAATCCACAGACTTTGCGACCATTGCACTGAAGAGTATTTGAGCCAAAAAGCTAAAAAGGCAAAAATTAATTTAAAGAAATCGTTACCCAAAAAAATTTTACATCATTTACAATATTTAAGACTTTAACGTAAAACAGGGACTTTAACGGCAAGTTTTATATGAAGAACTGTCAGTTAAAGTTCAAGTTAACTCATAACCATACATTGTGAAAAGGAACGTAAGTTCCTTGTAGCTCTGCGACACTGCTAATGTCTGGAAAGTAAAGAAAATTACATTAGTTTTTAATGTTTTTTCGGTTTTAACATGTTTATATGATATTTTTGTGGCTAAACGAATAAAGGTATTGCCTTCTTTTTTAGTTAAGGGATTTGATTAAGCTATTTTTAGTATTAAAACCAAGGTTGGCAAACGGTTTCGTAAAAATACCGATATCGATTCAAATACCACTATAATTAGATACCGATACCGAAATCCATTTCGGTTAGAAAATACCGGTATCCAGAATGCCGTTTAGGTCTATAACGGTATGTATCAGTATCCCGATTCCCACCAAAAATAAAATTTCAAAAATGTATTTCAATTAACTTTCTTATATAAACATGTTTTTGTTCGCCTTTACACATTCTTATGCAGCACTGTTTTTATTTAATCAACCGGAATGTGCAATCATATCATAACCATCACTAGTCCGAAATACTAACAAACTTCGTAAGCTGTTTAATGCCTTTAGAAACGAAAAACGTATCTCTAGACATAGAAATGTTTAAAATTGGTGAAAAGAGCAACGCGTTTTTGTAAGCGGCAGTTTTGTAAGTATATGAAATCGCGAATGTTAGTATATTGGCTGTTCAAGATGCACAAGGTAATGCGGAGATTTAAAGTTCTGAAGATTGCTTTTTTAATGTATGCACAGTCAAGACTTTTTCTTTAATTGATATACTACATATAAGCGCCGTCTAAAATATTTTATTATTATTATTTAATATTTTTTAGCTCGATCCGACGGTGCCTTATGGTGCGGCCTAAAGTAGCCGATACACAGTGGGTTTTTTTAATTTGAAATAATTCTGCAGTGTTTAAACTATCTGCCCGATTGTTATGAAATCTTATACGGCATTTGAGGAGGTGTCACAGAGCTCAAGTCTGAAATTTAGACTTTATATCTTTAAAAGGGGTGGAGGCACAAAGCACCTCATGTTTTTGATCAGATAAAAACGATTTTTGCAAGTGGATATTTTTTTCTACGTAAAAGCTAAAAATAAGTCTGCTACATTTATGGCTTTCGCTTACAGTTTAGGGAATATTCAAGAGAAAATTTAAAAAAATTGGGGTTTTCACCAACCTTTGTCCACTGTTCTGCTAATGGAGTAGTAAAATATTGTTAGCTTTAGAAAATTAAACTTATTATGAATAAGGAAAACAATTTGTTACAAACATTAAAAATAACATTTGCCAATAAATATCTTCGGCTAAAAAGTCTTTCTAAGGCCGGGTTTACATCTGTGTGCCAAATGCCACACAAGCGTAAAAAAGGGTAACCAACTAATTACTAATGAAAAACCATTTCATTCAGACATGTATTTATTAACTTAAACAGTTTCATACATAATTAATAGACAATTTTATAGAATCCAAATTTTTTTTTATAAAAGAGAAGTAACACTCAGGCAATGAATGCCTACAACTACTTATAGGTGTTACCTTCTTTAGGAAAGGGATAGTGATAGAGAAGACAGGTGGTGAAGGAATAGATAGAGGAAAACTTCTTTTCCTTTTTACAACTCTACGTTTTGCACGTTATAATCAGCGTGACCGTTTGTGCTACTAAAGTATCAATTTGCCACTTTTTTTACCTTCTTGACACTTTTAGTGCCACTTTTTTAAAATGAGCTAAATCTGATACTTTTTATTATACTTTGACACTTTTTGACCCTTTTCAGAAATTCCATCACTTTATTTATTTTTTTCGCAGCAATCTGCTTCTATAAGCATAATTTCTTGTGACAGAAATTTTTTTTTTATCTCAACTTATACGAAAGCTGAACTGTTCGCATCAAAGTTTGAGTTGATTAAAAGATATAATCAACTGTCTCTGATTTTGCTCCTAAATTTTAAAACCCAATAAAATTTTTAATGAGTATTCCTCTGACTGAATTAGATATGTGAATAAAAATCAACTTCGACATGCACGAATTGTAGGATTATATACATACATTAGACCGACTCACTGAAAAAAAAAGTTTTTGACCGGTCTTTGATTTCCCAAATCAAAGATCGCTATTTTTAGGGGGTCTAGCGATGATCGTTCATGAGCTGCATATTTTCGTAAAGTGCATCATTTGCAAGATTTTTTCAAGCCGCTTCCAATGGTGTATTGAACTTTACCATTAGCAATACGTTATTTCGAGCATATACAAAGATTTTTTAAGCATTTCCATAGCAGGTTCTACTGTATTAACAAAAATTCTATTATTTTTTAAGGATTATTAGATTTGAGTCGTTGTTAATTTACATAATAAATGTTGTTAGTTCTTGAGCGAACTTTTGCGAAAACTATTAACAGAAATAAGTTACCAATGACCAACGTAAAATAATATTTAAAAAATAATATAATTTAATAGCAATAATCATTTCACTTTCATAAAAAAGAATTCCGCAGAAATGAAAAAAGAAATGATTTTTGCCTTGTTTTCCATAATTTAGATGTAATTCAAACTACAAAAATTTTTAGCATTGAGTCAACATAAGGTTTGGTTATAAAAAAACATACTGCCAGCTTATAGAAGGCATGTTATAATTCTCATCTCTCAAATATTTATATTTGATTTTAGTCATTGTTAACTTATTTCTGTTATAGCATTATAGAATTATAGAATTTTTACGTGGAATGATTGTACCAAAACCAAAACAAAACGAAGTTTTTGACATTCGTCAGCTTTAAGCCACATAGAGCAAAAAATTATCAGCTGAAGTAGCACTGCCAACTGGTTATATACACCTTGGTATGTGTTTCTGGTTAAAGGAGCAAGCACTTTATGTCAAAGTATAATAAATATATCAGCTTTATAATGTTAATAATGATCAATTGCTCAACGTTATTGCTAACAAATGAAACCAGAATAAATGTGGTTATGTTTTCGTTAAATCGGCATTTGCAACAAATAAATATGAGTGTTGTTTTTTTTATATTTGCCTTCCCATGTCAAATAAATATATTACGTTATTTCTCATTCATGAATTGTTATTTAGTTTTTTATCTATAAACTTATAATGGTTTCGTTGTTTCTAAAATATCACTTGTAAATAAAATTTAATCCATAGTAAAATGAATGAAATTAACTCGAAATCGTGTTTATACTTTAAATTTTTGTTCCTAAAATAGCTGCCCCTTTTATGATAAAAATCCTTTTTTTGTGCCACTTTTATTTCTTAAATCCCCTTTTTGTGCCACTTTTTGAAATATCTCAACGGTCACACTGGTTATAATGCCGAGTTGCAGCGCCTCTGCTTTCAATGAGGCGCATTAAATTTTTGAAGCTGTGCTTAGTAGCCATTTTTATTCGTTATTTTACTTCGCCGATGATTCTGCAACACAATAACGACAAAGGAGGGCGCCCTGATGTTACATTAGGATTAGTATCTGCGAAGTCGGTATAGTTCAGTGACCAGTGACTATGCCTTCAGCACTTGAACTTTCCTACAACAACTGATACAAAGGGACACTAATGCAAACCAGAAAAATGCGTGGTGTTGTTATTTTTTAATGAATGTCGGATACACGGATTGAACCCAAGATATTCGGTTTTGTAGTCAACGTGCTAACTACTGCAGCCAACGCCACCCTCAAAAATAAATGATTGCAAACTGTTTAAATCAATAAATATATGTCTGAATCAAAAAGTTTTTCATTAGTAATTAGTTGGTTACGTTTTTTTGGGCAAATGACACACAAGGAATGCCCGATGTAAACTCAGCCTTAGGTAGAAAATGATGCAATCAATACACAGAAAGTTATAACAAATAGAATTTGCTTTTGAGTTCCCGTCAATTCCAAACAAAAATTACAAGAAATTTTAATTGCAATAATAATTTCGTCTAAATTTGGAGAGTACGATTATATCTAAAAATGGCCGAATATTCGGGAACTCGAATACGAATATTCGCACTTTACTAAGTGCATACAATTCTACATGTACTTCGTGTATAATATAAATAATACATACACGGTATGTATTATGTAAATGTATACTTTATATATGCAAAGTTTCAACTGCAGTTTTCTTATTTTACTTTTTTAATAAATAGTTTTTTAATAAAAATATAAAAACGTACATATATAGAAACATATATATTTAAATACTTTTTATGTCAATGTAAAAATACTCCATTTTCGAAGTAATTTAACATAATAAAAAGTTTTTTTGCTACGTACACTGTCTGAACTAATAAATTTAGCAGTCTATAAGAAATGTCTTGAAGAAAAAGCTTCGTAGTATAAAAACTGAACTTAACCTCTCAAAGAATTTTTAAATAGTTCTAAAAATATTGAAAGAATTTCTAAGAAAGAAGAGGAGGGTAAAATCAAGACCGACGTTGAAAATAATACAAGATTAAAGTTTCAGAAACAATCAGTCAAGATAGATACTACGTTTATGCGTGTACTATTTGCAAATAAAAATATTAGCAAATAAATTAACTCATTGTTTATACCACATTGTAAATGTTTAAAAACTTGGTAGCACTTCTATAGAAATCATACTTATGTTTACAAAAAAACATTTTGTAAATGTATAAAATAACAAATAATATTTTTTTGTTATCATTATTTTCTTCTTTCAATGTTTTTTGTGCAATATTTATCAATTTATGATTTTTTTATTATTAAACATTTGTAAGCATGGCAACCTCAATCATTTTATTTGCATATAGTGCGTTAATCGTGAACAGTTTTCTGAATTAGTAAATCACAATAAAAACAATAATATGGCAACAATTTATAGTTTTATTTGTAAATAAGCACTGCGTATAAACGTAGTAAGAGACAATTAAACCAAAAAACATGCAGAAGGAGCAATATTTTATAATACCGTATTATTTATTGATGGTTATACTGAAGTCTTGGAAGGAAGAATTGAATTAGCTAGAAACTATGGCCTACATTAAGATTTCAATAATGAATGGAAATTTTGCGATAGTAATCTCAAACTGAATGAAGATAAAATAAAAGTTGGTGGTCAAATATTGGCTGTAACACCAGTAGTACGATTCAGTAACTTTTTTCTAACGATAATCGCATCGTTAAGATAATTATATAAAAATTTATCGAATTTGCTATTCAATACAATTTTTAACGATATTCGCTGTAGGTTAATGTCAGCTGTGTCGGTATTTAAGCGACAATAATTTATGTGTTGTTAATTTTATCGACAAAAATCAATAGAAAGTATCATCTGCTTTCAATCTTTAAAAATAAGTTTCAGAATCACACAATCATTTTAAGCGACAAAATGTATAGACAAAATTTACGATAATCGGATCGGTTAAAGTTACTGAATCGCAATACAGGACTTTCTTCTCTAATGTTTAAAAAATACAAAAAAAACTATGATAAATTTGAGCTCAACATCTATAAGAAGATTTTAATTACTACTAATGCATATAGAAGAGACTATAAATATAAACATATTATTAAGAAATTTATTGAAGAGAAAAAACAGAAGAATTTATCTGAATCACCAGGATTTATGCCAAAAGGTAGGTATTTAGTTACATAGTCCCAACTATATACACTGGGAGGATCCAGATAAGTTAGTAGATCATCTTCGACTACTGCTTACATCACAAGCTACAGGTCATACTAATCACAATAATAAGACTGTCAATTATTAAAGAACTACGTGAAGAAAATATAATACAATAACTTTAATAAAATATAGAGATGTGTGTATAAAGAATGTCTATTGATAAATTTTGAAATTAATTAAACAATACTAGCAGCATAATTTCAATGAAAAATGCACTTAAACTGTTGGGGTTCTTTGTGGATACGAACAACAACAATGATGTCCAAAACAACAGGATTACAAATGTTGTAAAAGCTCTGGAGGAAAACGATGTTATCAATAAATTATTTCTACAAACTCAAATCGAAAAATAAGATAAATGTTTTTTTTTCGCAATTTAGCCTTCACCCATATATATGGGTTTATCATATACTGGTTGCATTTTTTCCAACTACACCACATATTTACATGTCATCAGATCCAAATGGTTCCTCTTTGTTGTTTCGTAAGATGAAGTAATTATAATGTCCTTACATTTTTGTCTTCCCATAAACAGTATCATTTAAAAAATTTAAGAAACCGTTTTCAAAGTTGCTTTAAACATTTGTCCTATGGAGTGTGTTCAAGTCAATATATTTTTAAGCCAAGGAATTTTAGGACTCTATAATGTATGGTGTAATTTGTTTTGATGTGCAAGTCTCCAACAAATATTTTGATCTTGGATAACCCAACGGTCTTATTTTGGAAACAAAATGGCAAATCAAAATCATTATAACATACTTACTCCAATTCTCCTCGAGGGAGATATTCGGACATCGCCTAACCGTAAACGTTATTTGCGTCTAAATAGATAAGAAATTCTGCTGGATTTGATGTATCAAAATCTTTTAAATATTTATTATTCGCTTTTGAATATCTTTGCGGGCATTGAGCTACTCCACTTCTAATTCCATTTTGCATAGACATATACATTTTGGAATCAGTGAAACTTTTGTGATTATTAGCATTGCGCCCCAAAACCGATATACCTTCACAAATTTTCCTAAAATTTTCAAACACGTTAGTTAGAAGAAGAACATCTGTCTTTAGAAAGAGCTCAGTATAGTCAAGGGGAGTTTTACAGTTAAACTCCCTACATATTTCTTGAGCATATTCACGCTCGACTATATCACATTTATCTTTCGTTAGAATATTGAAGAACTCTTTTCTACTAAGGAGTTTAGTTCTGTTAAACTTAGTCGTGGAATACACGTAAGAGCATGGAAATACACCCTTTCTTTTAATCAGTTCGAAATTATCTTTATCAACGAAACATGATCGAACAGTATTGAAATCATTGCTATCAAGATTTTTCGTTAATGTATGTAAGCTTAAAGTCATAAATTTAAGCGAGTCTATTAATCTTATTGCGAATCCAAGTTTTACATCTAACTTGATGAACATTTTAAGATTTCTGTGTCCTGGGGAATCACTTTTATTGTGAAAATTCTTTGAAAAATAGGTGCATATCATACGGAGAAAGATAATATTAGATAACACAGTCTGACAAAAAAAATACCTGCGAAGTGTTAATATTTTTCTGGTAGGTATTGTCAAATATAACAACAAGCTGTATTTGAAATTTTCCTAACACTTCTAAAATCTTGAGTTAGTCAAAATTTACACTATTCGTCTTATTGCTAAGCTGAATAGCTTGTTGAAGAGAGTGACGAGGGGAACATAAACGTTTCTTTTCACCTCGTCTCTCTCCTAACAAACTAATCAGCTTAGCAATAAGACTTGCATAGTGTAAATTGGCACTTACTGGTAAAAACCCGGTATTTCGTACCCGTCGGCAATTATTAGCCTCTAACTAAATTTAATATCAACCGATTTTGAGTTTATAAATGGATATAGAAAAAAGAGACTAGGATCTTTTGAATTATATAAACATATATTGTTTCAGTGAATTTCAGATATATATGTCTGTATTTTTTCACCATATATAATTTTTTCATTTCTTTCGACACTTTTCTACTTTGGATTCGTTCTTAGGCAGTATTTTTTTATGAGAACCATACCTTTATAACTTTTTTTATATTCTTTTTAAAAATTCCCTCGAAATTGAGTTATTAAACATTTTATTAGAAGACTATTTGTTAAAACAACTACTTGTATGATGTATTTCGAGTTCTATTTATACGCTTTCTGTGTATCTAGGCTTCGAGGATGACGAAAGTACAATTTAATGGACATATATCAACAAAGAGTACAAAATTTATACAACAGTGGTCTCCAAACTTTTTTCTTGAGAACCACATTTTTTAAATTTTTCAACGCGAAATACATCATACAGGTGGTTTTTTAACAAAAGGTTTTCTAATAAAATGTTTATTAACTCAGTCAATTTCAAGGTATTTTTTTAAAACAAACCTGCGAGTTACTCTTAATCAATTATGTTTTATAAATAGATTTATAAACAGTATGGTACCAGTACAAAAATACTGCCTAAGAACGAGTCCAAAGTAGCCAATGTACCTTCATAGTGTCGTCAAAATAACGTCAGAGCCACATGTGCATGAGTACTTTAACATGCCGTGTACTGTAAGATTAAAGCCTACAGTACTCGGGTTGAGTTCAGCAATTACTTTTTGTACTTCACGCATCTTAACCCTTAAGGGACGAGTGGGTAGAGCAACTACAATCGCTAAATCAGCAGCCCAGTACATGAATTGGGAGTGAATACAGATTTTAAATGCTCAGCAAATAAGTTACCTTTCTCACTATCGCTTCTTGCCCAGCCTCCGGTCGAAGTGTGAAGTGGTGATTTAAAATCAACAGGTCTCTTAAGATTTCTAGTAGCGCGCCCTTTGATGCTGACGTGACATAGAAACCTTCTAAATATTTTCCCAGTAATGAAGTTTTTTCCGACGATAGCAGCTCTTTGAGTCGTTTAGTACATTCTTTAAGTCTGATTTTATTTAGGGTTGATCTGTGTTGTTGCCATTCTGTTCTTGCTCTCCTTTTTTCACACACCAGACGTTCAATTTCCGTAGAATAAATTATATTAAAGCCAGTCTGTGGATAGGAGATAGTGGCATGTTCAGCAGCATGTTTAATATTTGTGTTAAGATTGGCAATATTAAATTCAATATCATCAGGTAATTTTAGCTGAATGTTTTCAACGCAGTGAGTACTAAGATATTTTTTGATTCCTAGCTAGTTGACCCCATTAATCATTTTCACATGAGTTTGTTAAATCACTCATTAATGGGTAGAAAATTTTAGCTATTGTCGGAGTGTGATCGGAGGAGAGATCTAGAAAGGACTCGACGTGAACTAAGTCCCTATGGATATTTTCATGACGCCAAAATCTATAACATCCGGAATCTTTCGTCCGTCAATAGGACAGTAAGTAGGCTCCCCACTCGAAATGAGATCTAAACCCATTTTTGAAACAGTATTAAACAACGCTCGACCTCTAGGTGTAACAAGACGCAAGCCCCAAGCGATTGATAGAAATCCTCATAATGATTCTTAATGATTAAAAATGTGGGAGAGAGTAAATTGAAGATATTATGGAATTCGTACAAAAATTTTCAAAGCAAATATTAGTTGCTTGTAGATGTTCTTCACATATATTGTCAAGAATATAGTGCTTGAGTCTTGACTTTATTAGAATTGCTGATCCACCGCAAGCTCTTCCTCTGGGGTCATTTGTATCATATATACCGTAGCCATTCGTTTGAAAGAGGCTTCTGAAAGTCAAATGAGTTTCAGAGACCAGCATTATATCAATATTTCTTTCCGTAAGGAAGTGCTCAAGTTAATTTTTGTGTTGGCGAATGACGTTTGCGTTCCAGAAACATATTTTTAACATGTTCATGGCTTGTTAATTAATGCTTGAAGCAGTGTATTCTGCATTCGAAGCATTTCTTGCATCATGCTAGTCATACTTGTTGTAAAATTGTTTATAGTTTGCTCTAAATTATCAATAGTATCTTCAAGGCGATTAAAACTAAAGTTTGAGTTTGTATTTGTTGAAATATTTACTGGGAAACACTTTGTGCGGGAATAGAATTTGTTTTAGCAGCATCGGCGTACGATACACGGGAAGTAACTGGTTGGCTCATTTGCGCAAAAGTGGCGGAGTAAGAGTTTGCTGATTAAGATGGAGCTAATTTAGGTTTATGCACCATAGTCTGTTTGAAAAAAGAGTACACAGGACAACCTCTGTAGTTAGCGGTGTGATTACCTCCACAATTACTGCATTTTTTATCACTTTGATCTTTTGGCTTATTGCAACTAGCAGTACCGTGTAATTCGCCGAACACAACACAAACAGAATGTAATTTAAGTACATATGTTTTTGTGTGGTCATATTCTTGGCAATTATGGCACTGTAGCTGCCCTGATCGCTTATGTGGCTCTTCAACTATGATTTTTCGGTATAAGAGGTATTTTTGGGTGTATCTCGTTTTCTTAACTTCATCATCATTCGGCTCCAGTTCAACACGAAATAGAGGCTGGGGATCTTCTCCCTATTGATTATATTGGTAACATTTTTTACCTTAAATCCTTGTATCATGAGTGCATCTTTTACTTCTTCGGGATTAACATAAGAGTCCATACCCTTCAATACGATCTGCATACCTTTGGCACTCTTAAGCTGGTACGTATAAAAACTTGTTTTATTTTTTTCGAATTCAGTCATTATTTTGCGGAAAACATTTTCTTCATATATTTGAATTTTAGTTTCGTGGTAACGTTTTATTGGAATAACATGAAATGCCTTTTCACTAATGGCCCAGACTAATTTTTAAATAAGGGCGTTAGAATTTTTTTCTCTCAGATATACAGGGTGGCCCAGAAAGACCGAAGTGGTGTGAAATCCTTATAACTTTTTATTTAAGACATATTTTTTTAGTTTTTTGTTTTTTAAATACATTAAATTTATAGGGAATATTTTAAGATTAGTTATTAAAAATTATATCCCGCAAGTGGTGGCCATTTTCTGCTTCGCACAAATGTGCTCTTTCCAACACATTTTCAATGACCTTTCGCAAAACTTATGTTATGTTGTTAATTTCGTCTCGAATATTGGTTTTTAATTCCTCAATAGTCCTAGGCTTATTAAGATAAACTTTCCCTTTTAAATAACTCCAAAGGAAACAGTCTGGAGCAGTTAAATCCGGGGAACGCGGAGGCCAATTAAAATTGCTTCTACGCGAAATTATTTTTTCACCAAAGATGTCGCGTAAAAGAGCCATTGTGGCCCTGGAAGTGTGCGCTGTGGGTCCATCCTGTTGGAACCATATTTGCGGATGGTTTTCCACGGTTGGCTTTACCAAATTTTCCAACATGGCCTGATATCGATCACCATTGATGGAAATGGCGACACCTCGTTCATTTTCAAAAAAATATGGGCCAATGATCCTTTCTGAAGAAAGACCGCATCAAACAGTATACTTAACTGGGTGTAATTGTCGGTGATGAAGTACTCTCGGGTTTTCAATATCCCATATCCTAAAGTTTTGTTTGTTAACGAGGCTTCGTCACTCATAACTAAGTTATGAATAATGGAAATGGAAAGAACACATTTGTGCGAAGCAGAAAATGTCCACCACTTGCGGGATATCATTTTTAATAACTAATTTAAAAATATTCCCTATAAATTTACTGCATTTAAAAAACAAAAAATTAAAAAAATATGTCTTAAATAAAAAGTTATAAGGAATTCACACCACTTCGGTCTTTCTGGGCCACCCTGTATTGGTGGTGGTTTCGAGATTTTTTTCGATGAAACTTCGGGTACATCGTTATTGGCTTGCAATATTGAAAAACGATTTTAACGGTTAACTGAAGTAGAGTGGTAATGGCGGCGGGCGACATGTTTGAGGAATTAAAAACTGGGAAAAAACATGTCGTCCGCCCCCATTAATACAAAAATGATGGCAACCCTAATAAAAATTGGGGGATTTCCGGGATTTTCATCCTGTGATTTTCTTGGCTATGTGTGTGTATGGAAGATTGATTCTTTCTGTGTATGCATGTGTGTATGTATGTATACATGTGTGCACAGCTTTTGTTGTCATTGTAGAGAAACTTTGTTCTTACAGCGCATGGATGTATGTATATGTATGTGTGTGTGTGTGTGTTTATGCACTTAATTGCGTGTGTGTGTGTTTATGTATTTACTTGTATGTTTGCTGGTGTCCGCTAGTAGTGGTAGTGGTAGACAAATATTATACCCCTTTAGGAAATACCGATTTTGAAAATGTAATGACTCGCTTTTGACTTGCCACCAGTACTAATCTCTAATTATCAGCCATACAAAATTTTGTACTATAGACATTTAACATGTGCTTGTCATTGAAAACCTAGTAGTAACACTGAAACAATTGACTAGGTAGTGACTACGTAGTTCTTATGGGATATGGAGACATACCAACCAAACAGTTAGTTACTGGAACATTTCTATAATTTGTTTACATTTAAATGCATATATATTGACAAGTTGTTGACAATTCCACCACAAATATACCATATTCATTTTCTATCTTTCTTTTATAATGACGAGTAGAAGAAAAATTGTAGACAATGTAACTACTAATGGAATTTTAGTGTTGACATAAAGACATTTGGCCCCAGTCTGACTGCAGGGTAGTGACAAGAAATTTGTGTGTATGTAGTAATCGTGATTTGATCGATTTTGGTTTGCTGTTGTGAGTTCTCGTTGCTATGCGTATGTATGGGTATTACATGTATGCATCAATTTCTATTTTTTAATTGTATCTCTGGGGAAATAATCATATACCTCCAGAGTGGCAATCCTGTTATCTGTTCTGTTGCATATGGAAGTGGAGAGGGAATGCATTTGATAACACTGTACAACAAAATAACATTTTTTGGCTGTCCTTTAGATAAAATTACGCGGACTATATGGATTTCGATGCGTTAAATTCAAATCTGCTTTCAGTTTTTCTCTATCACGTAGAGATTTTTTTTTATGGGCGTGGCTAATTTTGCCCCCTAAATTAGTCGGCCATACTAATATATTTTACTATAACTCGAAACCCGCTATTTCGATTTTAATAAATAATAAACCAAAAGACGCGCCACAAAATTTTGTTAAAAAAAATTAATAATCATTTTTTACCTATATTTTATGGTTTCGGAGTTATTCAGAATTTAAAAAAGAAAAAAGTTTTTTTTATGCAAAAATCGCGTAATTTTTTTACATGAAAATGGCAATAAAAAAATCAGAAACTCAATAGTTTTATATTTTTTAAATTTTTCTTAAAACCACATATCCTAGGAATAAAACAAGCTATAAAACGTGAAAATCCAGCAATAAATCTTGATTTTATTCGCAATTTAAAGCAGGTACCTTAAAATGGAAAAATGTGTGTAAAGCATTAAATGCTGATCCAATGTTTTTTTATTTCAGCTGCTAATAATTTCTCAATAACTCCGAGTATTCAGAAATTATTGGCGAAATAAATAATTTTGGTTTAATATTAATTTTTTTTAGCTCTCAAAATATAATGAAAAACTTTTAGTCGCAAATATTTTTCACTTTATGTATTATTATGTATGCTGTCAATAAACTAAGCTAGAAGCGCTAAATATGTATATTCAGTTTTAAGAAAAAGTGCTAGCTTGAACTACAACACTTAACTATTTGAAATAAAACACCATTTTTGTAAGAAAAATATTTGTACTTTAAAAACGTTTTAAAATTAAAAAGTGTCTTGTTATTTACTAATTGACATTTTTATTCCTATTCATATCTTCAATTAAGTTTCTCGTCGAATGGACCAACAAAAATCTGCACGCATTACTTCTAATGATTTTCCATTGTAACGCTTTTCTATATATATCATGTCTTGATGAAACCTTTCACCATGTTCATCTGATACGGCACCAAGATTTTCGGGGAAAAAATCCAAGTGCGAGTTTAAAAAATGAATTTTAAGCGACATATGGCATTTTAGAGCCTCATAGGCAGAAAGCAGTTCTTGAATGATTTCATGGTAGTTTTCACTTTTTTTATTTCCCAAAAAATTGTTACACACATTCACAAAAGCCGTCCATGCTCTTTCTTCCACGCCGTTCAACTTCGTCTTAAAGACTGCGTCCTTCATAAGCTCTCGTATTTGTGGACCAACGAAAATTCCTTCCTTTATTTTTGCATCACTGATTCGAGGAAATTTGCTCTTAAGATATAGAAAGCCATCACCATCCTTGTTCATTGCTTTAACAAAGTTTTTTATTAGGCCTAGCTTTATATGAAGAGGTGGTAAGATAATTTTTTCCTTCTGAACTAGAGGTTCTTCTGAAACAATTTTTTCTCCTGGAATAAAATTTACTCTCTTTGGCCAACTTTTAACTTTATAGTGATTTTCTTTTGAGTGACTATCCCATTCACATAAAAAGCAACAGAATTTGGTATATCCACATTGCAATCCATTTAACATTGCTACAACTTTCAAATCAGCACAAATGCTCCATGAGTACTGTGTGTATTTAATTTTGTTAAGTAACACTTTCATATTATAATAGTTTTCTTTCATGTTTCTTGAATACGCTAGTGGGAGTGATGGATATTTGTTGCCATTGTGAAGCAAAACTGCTTTCAAACTCGCCTTTGATGAATCAATAAAAAGTCGCCATTCTTCAGATTTATCACTGAACGAAAGTTCTTGCAGAAGACCATCAGCATTATTACAAAATATTAAATCCCTGTCTTTGCTGAAGTATTTCAAATATTCTTCTTCTCTGTTTCGAAAGTATGTGACTTTCACGTCTTTATCTACCAGATTCCATTGCTTCAATCTGGATGCAAGAAGTTCTGCCTTTGTTTTTGAAAGTCCTAAATCACGAACTAAGTAATTCAGGTCGCACTGCTTCGGAAAATAAAGTTTGCTCGTTGGACTTGTAAATGTTGAACTTGCAGAAGCAGCCATCGTGGCGTAACTGGATTCAGTACTTGCAGACTTAACATCTTCTTCCTCGTATGTAGGGGACATTGGAAGAAAATCATTACTTCTTAGAGGAACTGGTCGTTTGGCGGATGAAATATTGGAATATATGACTTTATTTTTGTTCTTTCTGGAAAACCCACGTGTTGTAGTCATACAAAAGTAGCAATCATTTGTATGGTTTTTTGGTTCGTTCCAAATCATTGGTGTCGAAAATGGCATAGACTTGCGATTTCCTTTGATCAAAACTCTTAAAGCCCTTGAACAGCTATTACAACATATTTTTGGTAGCCAATATTTATCTCTTTCATCGATAGGAAACCCAAAGTATAGCTTATAGGCGTTCTTAACCTGGGAAGTTATTGTCTGGCGTTGCGATTTTAAAGTTAAATCACCACATACATAACAGAATGAATCAGCAGAATTTTTACAAAGCCTTGGCATTTTGAAACCTGCAACAATTTGATACAAAACTATTACTTCGCATCATAAATACAACATTTTGAATTAGTAATAATAATACTTACCAAAAAATAGATGAAGAAATTATCACTTTTTAAATTCAGCTTATGCTAAAATTTTTAGCTATTTTTTTTTAATTTTGTTGCGGTTGAAAATTTACTTTTCGGTTTCACAAACAGTTATTGTATGGCAACTGATGAGTGAACATACTTATGTATACCCAAAATTCTTTATTTTATATTTTCTTTTAGTTCTGTTACCTGCCCGCAATGCCCTTTCAGTAGCATTACCAGATGTAAATGTGACTGCATTTAATGCATTACACACATTTTTCCATTTTAAGGTACCTGCTTTAAATTGCGAATAAAATCAAGATTTATTGCTGGATTTTCACGTTTTATAGCTTGTTTTATTCCTAGGATATGTGGTTTTAAGAAAAATTTAAAAAATATAAAACTATTGAGTTTCTGATTTTTTTATTGCCATTTTCATGTAAAAAAATTACGCGATTTTTGCATAAAAAAAACTTTTTTCTTTTTTAAATTCTGAATAACTCCGAAACCATAAAATATAGGTAAAAAATGATTATTAATTTTTTTTAACAAAATTTTGTGGCGCGTCTTTTGGTTTATTATTTATTAAAATCGAAATAGCGGGTTTCGAGTTATAGTAAAATATATTAGTATGGCCGACTAATTTAGGGGGCAAAATTAGCCACGCCCATAAAAAAAATCTCTACGTGATAGAGAAAAACTGAAAGCAGATTTGAATTTAACGCATCGAAATCCATATAGTCCGCATACTTTTATCTAAAGGCTATTTTGGCTGTTGTACAGTGTAATTTATGTATATGTTTTTGGACTAATGTATGTGATCGTATGGTGGGGGACGAAGGTATTGTTATGAAACCTTCGGTTATTTATTTAGGAAATATTGTTTCGTATTTCATGATAGAGGAATTTGAATTTCATAATATTATAAAATTTCATTATGTATGTATGTTCAGCGATGCCAACTTAGCTATTTTAGAGCTAAATTTAGCTCTTTTTGATTGCTTCTAACTCGAAATTTTTTGCTTTAGCTCTTTTTTAATAAAACCCCGTTTTTATTATAAAGTGTTCGTTTCTGAGTAAATAGAAAATTTTCCACAAATTATTGAAATGGATTCTTACTGCCAAAAATATAGGAAAGCTTGGAAATCAAATCCCGCGTTTAAAAAAATGGATTAAACTAACAAAAGATCCTTCCAAAGCTAACTCTTTTTGAAAATTATTCTTCTTATCTTTTAACTTAACGTATATACAAGTATATGTAAATGTGTATGGTTATATTGTTAATGCAGATAAATATTTGCATCAATTGCTGGGAAATAATTTTATTTTAAATTATTATTTTTTCTTACTATTATTTTTATTAATGTAAAAAAATCTTGAAGTGCAAATTGAATAATAAATATGTACATTCATAGATTTAAAACGGAGTTTTTAAATTTAGCTCTTTTTAGCTCTTTTTGGCTACTCAGTTGGCTCGTTTTGCCTTTAAATTGTTGGTATCACTGTGTATGTTTGTGTTTGTTTATTACGTCATCACCTCTTTGTGTGCCTGTGTGTGAGAGTGAGTGAGATTTTCTCACGCTAGTACGAGTATGTACTGTGTACATTGAAATAATTGTTTGTTTGTTTTTATACTTACGATTGCTTTATATTTTCTCATGCTTAAGTTTTCTTTATATTTTCTTTAGCCAAAAGTGCCAGCGTTAAGGTCTGCTTGTGGGAAATTGGTTTATATTACAGATTTTGTTTATTTAAATATATATGTAGGTATGTCTTCTTTGACTGGACGATAAGCCGTCCACCCAGAGAAAAACCATGTTGAATTAATAAGATACATTAACGAAGGTTTAGTCATATTAAAATTTATTATTTTAATATGAAAAAATATATAATACAGTATTCATTTATTAAACTCATTAGTTTGTAGGTATCTGAATATACATTTTCTATTATATTAAAAATTATTGAATTAACGTGAGGCATTCTTATTTTTAAGCAGCATAATTTCCCTCAGTGCATGATCATGTGAATTTATGCTTAATATATGTATTTTCATGATGTAGATATGTATGTAAGTGTGATTGTTAAGATCTAATAAATACTTGAGCATTGATAAGAAATTTGATATGTATACATACATATCTACAAATTGATTTTATGTTTGCATGTATGTATGTACATATGTAATACAAATAAGTGTTTATATCAATCTTTGAATACATATATTTTTCGTCATGTCATGTCTTTTGTTGTTGTTGTTGTTGTTGTTGTTGCTGCTGCTGATGTTGCTGTGTATAGATGTGAAATATCTTCAGATTTTTTACTTGAAATTAAAAAAAACGTTGTTTTAATTTTCATTTGCATTTACTTAAAAGTGTGAGGATTTTCTATTTTAAGTAAAGCTGAATTCCTGAAGGTACATACTCTAAAGTAATAGTAACTATAACAGAAATATTTCCTATATTTAATTTAAATTTGCTTAAAGTTGATGCAGCCTATATAGTCAACGTTAGAAATTTTTGGAGGGTGTACATTGCAAAACCTTTCAAAAATGTATAAACATTTTTAAATGAAACTGATTCAACACCTCCAGCTTTGGTGATGACAGTTTTTTTTTTTGTTAGCCAGTTTGCTTGGTTTAACTTTTTGTATTTTTTTGATAAACATTTAAAATCAAAGGGAGTTTTATAATGAAATTGTTATTTTCATAATTGATGAAAACAAACGCTACTTTTTCTTCCAGTGAAATTATTTGAATTACTTTGGAGACCTTAGTCCTCTATAAAATTTATGTTTATTTTCCATATTGCTTAATTTATAAGACTTTAAAAATGTGTCCTTCGGGCGTTTATATATTCTATTAGACGATTATGAATAAGAATGCAGTAAGCTGATGTCTTTGCTTACTGTTTCAAATTAAAATTTTATTCAATGGGTCTCCTATTGAATAAAAGGAGCTTTTTTTCTTAAACTCTGATGCAGTTAGAAGCGCTGGAGATTCCTTCATACTTATATGTAACAGCTTTTTTGGAATTTTAGATACATATAATATAGAATTGAATAATGTTTGTTTTTGACTTTTATGTTAAGAAGTATAGATATGAATGTACTTTTAAATTAGTTAAACCATAATAAACAAACTAATTTTCTTCTTGAATAGCGATCAACACAAAATAAAGTCGTTTTCTAAGAATTTAGATCTACTCTCTTGTAGTATTGTATTCATATTTTTGATATCTTTAATTTAATTGTTGCTTTGTGTATCTGTTAGCAGACTGTACGTATAAGTTAGTCAATCACTCTTTATTTTTATTTATTTTTCCATCTAATGTGTCACTAATTTTTGATTTTACTACTTGAAATAGAGAACATTTACTGGGTAATTGTACTTTATACTTTATGGAAATAATAAAGTACGCGAAAGTACTTTAATTCGCATGATTTGTTTTATAGTGGGATAGTGTGATGTATAGGTCTATGTGGGTATATACGTTGCTGGTTAATGATTATGCAGAGGGGGACAATTGCCACCTCCGTAGGACATTTCCATCTTAAATTCAACAGTTAAATGCTTGTGAAGTAGATTGTGATGTTACAGTGGCAGTTTTTTAAGAACTAGAGCATATACACGCGCTGCACTAGCCTCGTATTATAAAACCAAAACATACACAAATATAAATATATTAATTTGAAATTTATTTGCTGGTGGTTCAGCTTGGTTTATATGCTTTTCATTGTTGCTATAACAAATCATCAGTAGACTTCAACCACACATTTTGAATAGTCACAAACCTCTTATCTTATGCACAGACTTTCAAGAACTATTTGAGAATTCACAGATAATAATATTTTTGAAAATCACAAAAGAAAAAACAAGCATAGTAGGCTTAGAAACTAATACAAAACCTAACAAATAATTTATATTCGATATGAATCTATTTTATTTTTCTACACCTTTATACAATTAGAAATCCAGCGGATAACAATAAAAGTAAATACAAGGTAAAATGAAAAATAAAATCTAAAAATTTAACATTTAAGAAATTTATTATTCGACATATTATCATAATTATATTTTAATTTGAAATTTATCCGATGGATTTCTTATTGTATAAACGTGTAGAAAAATAAAATAGATTCATATCGAATATAAATTATTATTGTATTAGTTTCTAAGCCTACTATGCTTGTTTTTTCTTTTGTGATTTTTAAGAATATTATTATTTGTGAATTCTCAAATAGTTCTTAAAAGTCTGTGCATAAGATAAGAGGTTTGTGACTATTCAAAATCAGAGCTCCAAGTCGTTCTAAAATTTTCGCCGGAGGCGGCTAGGCTAAAAATGACCGGCGGCGGCTCAAAGTCGGCTGCAGCCGACAATTTTGTAGAAAAACATGATTTTTTCAATTATCATTGTAGGGTATGTACATATACATACTAATGTCGTTCACAAGACCATTTATAAGATCTTTCAAGACATGAGAGATTTTTCAAAAGCTTTACTACAGCGAAATATTCTAAAACAAACGCTAAACAACACTGTTCGCAAGACAAACAACTGAAGCAAATGTCTTCCCAACAGTGCTGTTAAGCGTTTGTTTTAGAATATTTCGCTGTAATAAAGCATTTGAAAAATCTTTGCGCGAAGGCAGAATAACAAATGCTGAGTTATACTGCGGCTAGGGCTCGACATCTTGTGTTTCCGAACGGAATTGAACTCTGTGACATGGTCGATAGATTGCAGTTTTATATGGGAAGTAAAAAATTATATAATATCCAGCCTTATTTTCGATTTTATCGTGCGCGACATGAGAAGCAAATCGGATTGAATTTTTTTTCTGTACATCGCTTTTTTAAAGGTGTGTTCTACAAGATTTTGTTAAAGTTCGGACTAATGACCTGTCCAAGGCATATCAAACAGGTACACGTATCAGGAATATTGCTCGTCCGCTGATTGTTAACAAGTTTATAAGAAGAATTCATTTGACAATTACTTTTGTGCATTGTTTCATGCATACAATTTTTTGACAATTATAATTATTATATTGTTACGTTTAAATTTTATTAAACGTGTGAGTTCTTTTGATTGCTCAAAAATAAAAATAAATAACAAGACGATTTTCTTATTTGCAACTGAACTTCCTTTTATTTGTGACTAAACCAATTACAACTTGTGTTTTCTTATTTGCTTCTGAACGTTATTATCCACGGCACGATGTCTTTTACTTTCAACGATGTTCACTCCACTAAATTCCAATTACTACTGACTGACTCTGACATACGGCAGCTCTCTTTTTATACTACCAAACCGGATCTAGAATATTCGCAAGTAGATGACGTGGCAACATGCATTCATGCACTTAGTAAAGACCAACACATAAGAAACGATATGGCCGTATAGGCGTGTTTGTTTATTGGTAGCCAGATGTTCAAACAGTCTTCTAGCATAATGGGGAAAATTCATATCGCCGTTTCTAGATGTTTGTAGGTGATTCGATTGGCCGTTAATCTTTGAATTTTCAAAGTAACGACTTGTATGTTGCTAGTGCAGTGTGCTATTTTTAGTACAGGGTGATTACCATAAGTGCTCGCACTTTTATTTGTATACGTGTATGTCTGTAGCTTTGTATACAATTGTTGTTGCTATAGTGCTTGCACGTGAATATGTGTGTACGTTTAGCGCTTTAGTTAAATACTTCTAGATAATTCTTTGCATTAACCCTGTAGGAATCTTTTTACGTAACACTGCCGCCCACTTAAGCCTATTCGTCCCGAATAGGCACATCATCACCGCCTGTTTCTTTCTACGTTTTCTATACGCCTTGTAGTTGCGCTGTAGACGACTACCTCTTCCATATTTGTAGGCTTTAGTTCTGGCTCTGCTTCGTCTTTCAACTGGGAATTGTTTTGCCATACGCCGGAGGTGACTACTTTGTTGACATTTGTGGCCCCTGGTACTGACTTTGCTTCCTGTTCCCACTACAGCTTGCTTTGCCTTGCGCTGAAGATGACAAGTTCTTCCACATTTGCAGCCCTTGGTACTGAATCTGCTTGGTATTTCCACTACAGCTTGCCATGCCGTACGCTGTACATGACAACTTCTGCCACATTTGTGGCATCTGGCTCTGAGTCCACTTTGCCTCTTGACTAGAGCGTGCTTTACCATTCCCTGGAGATGACTACTCCTTCCACATTTATGGCCTTTGGCTCTGACTCTACCTTGTCCCTTGGCTAGAGCTTGCCTTACCATACACTGGAGATGACCACTCCTTCCACACTTATGGCCTTTGGCTGTGACTCTACCTTGCCCCTTGGCTAGAGCTTGCCTTACCATACACTGGAGATGACCACTCCTTCCACACTTATGGCCTATTGCACTGACTCTACTTTGTTTCTCGACTAGACTTTGCCTTACCACACGCTTGAGATTCTTTACGAAAGTTGTCTTCTTCTTCCTTGCTGCTTTTATGCTGCGCGCTTTGTTTACTGTAGCAGTTTCTTTACCCTGAGAAAGCGAGACCATTTCACCCATAGCTTGTTCCACTGTTTCACTGACCGCTTGACTATCTTCTACGTCACGAGCTTCATTCACTTCGCTGGAGACTTCTGACAAACTTCGCTCATTTCCAACTTGTTGACACTGACCACTGTTGATTTCGTCAACATTTTCTTCATTGCCAGAAATTTCATCGTTGATCTGCTCCAAGTCACAAATCTTTTCGTCTGATTTACTGACTTGTACTTTAATGCCATCTACTCTTCTATATAAGCCCTCAGACATTTCTTGAAGTCTCTTATTTGTGGCCTTAACTTCAGCTAGAACTCTCTCGTTGTTTAGCTTAGAAAACTCCTGAAATTGCTCATCCATTCTTTCCAGGCTAGTTTCCATTTTCTCATAGTGCGCTTTTATTTCGCTCATCATGGCAGCAAACATTGCGCTGATGTCTGTACTGGTTGGAGTACTAGTAAAAGAAGCAGAGGCTTCTTCCATCTCATATTTCTCTTCAAATTCGTACGCTCCTATGTCAACGCCATGACCCTTGAATTCATCTGTTAGCCTCTTTTGAAGTTCTGCCTTATTACCTGTTGTCGGCAGGTCACACTTACTCAATTCCTTTTTGAGTTGCTCCACTTTTAGGTCTTCGAACTTCATTGTCGATTTTCTTTCCTTGTATTACAAATTCATTCTCTGATTAATTAATTATTTTTATTTTAATTTTGCAATCCCACTTCTGACACCAAATGTTACGTTTAAATTTTATTAAACGTGTGAGTTCTTTTGATTGCTCAAAAATAAAAATAAATAACAAGACGATTTTCTTATTTGCAACTGAACTTCCTTTTATTTGTGACTAAACCAATTACAACTTGTGTTTTCTTATTTGCTTCTGAACGTTATTATCCACGGCACGATGTCTTTTACTTTCAACGATGTTCACTCCACTAAATTCCAATTACTACTGACTGACTCTGACATACGGCAGCTCTCTTTTTATACTACCAAACCGGATCTAGAATATTCGCAAGTAGATGACGTGGCAACATGCATTCATGCACTTAGTAAAGACCAACACATAAGAAACGATATGGCCGTATAGGCGTGTTTGTTTATTGGTAGCCAGATGTTCAAACAGTCTTCTAGCATAATGGGGAAAATTCATATCGCCGTTTCTAGATGTTTGTAGGTGATTCGATTGGCCGTTAATCTTTGAATTTTCAAAGTAACGACTTGTATGTTGCTAGTGCAGTGTGCTATTTTTAGTACAGGGTGATTACCATAAGTGCTCGCACTTTTATTTGTATACGTGTATGTCTGTAGCTTTGTATACAATTGTTGTTGCTATAGTGCTTGCACGTGAATATGTGTGTACGTTTAGCGCTTTAGTTAAATACTTCTAGATAATTCTTTGCATTAACCCTGTAGGAATCTTTTTACGTAACAATATTATAATTATAATTATAATTATAAGTATACTTTGTTAAGCTTTGTGAGAAGCACAGATTTGCCAGAGAGTTTTGGCTAATGCATGCACCTGTATTAAATGTGCCTTGGGCCTGTCATACGCGAGAACAATTGTGCTGACATAACATGCCAGATTGTAGGTGAGAGGGAAAGAGAGAGGTTTTGTGGTTGGCATAATTTTGCAACCAAGCACAACCCCGCATCAGCAGCACAAAACCAATACACACATAACTAAAAAAAACCGCAAATATCAAATGCATACAAGAAACACTAACACGTCACCGAAAAAAAATTATTTTCTTTCTGTAAAATATCAGCGAGTTTTAAAAGTGGATGGAAAATATTAGTCGACTTCCACATGTTAATCGGCTGCAATTATTAGCCTATGCGAGCCGTCCAATTCGGCGGCGGCTCGATCTCAAAAATATAAGTCGTGCGGCTCACAGCCTTGAACCTCTGTTCAAAATGTGTGGTTGAAGTCTACTGATGATTTGTTACAGCAACAATGAATTGCATATAGACCAAGCTGAACCACCAGCAAATAAATTTCAAATTAAAATATAATTATGATAATATGTCGAATAATAAATTTCTTAAAAGCTGTATATACGTATACATTTTTATGTCAGATGAATTAGTGTCGTGTGCTCTAAAAAGAACAAAAATTGTGCGTCTTAAAAATTAGTCAAGTGTGTGAAAGGCCAATAACCCAGCAAAAAATTTCAAAAAAGGTAAGAGTTTGGAATTAAGCATTTTTGGTGAAAGCTTTTCCCAACTGGATTACCAACTTAATGATTTTAACAAGGCGTCCTACTTAAATAATCGATTCTTGAGAACTACTTATATTTTTTATTTGGCAACATATTCATGTATTCTATGAAAACTGAGATAATTATATTTCTCATCAATCAACTTCACATGATTTCTTTAAATTTTATGTAAAGAAATTTGTAAGCGAGTAATGAAATTTAGTAATCAGAAAAGTAAGTCATTATTTGGCAAGTAGTTCTCATGGTAATGTCAAATATTTTGGTCGGAAGATACTATGTATATGTTTTATAGATTTATAATAAAATTAATAAACCATACACGGAAAGAAAAAATATGGTTGAGGTAACCATAATCAAACAGCAACATACTATGATTGAATTATATGGTTGTAGTTAAATCATATTATTGTCAATAGAAAAGCAAACTTTTAATAATATTATTATCTGAGTTAATAATAATATTATCAACGAAAACAATAAACTTTGTTACACCTTATCTTATTATTGTAAATATGACAACACTATTGTTAGATGTGACGAAAATAATATTGAGACTCACTATACCATGTTCTTATCTTATAATTATATTGTTAAATACGACAACAGTATTATTTAATATATTAATAATATTTTGTTTTTCAATCATAAACAGCTGTGCGTTAAATTCGAAATAAAAATAAATTAATATTATTGAAATAAAATATATGTATATATAGAAATGTGTGTATGCACGAAACACAGACAATCTGTATAAAGAGATAAACATACATATGTACATATGCACGTATATGTTTTTATTTATCTACGCTTTTGTTTGTTTGTACTTTAGCTATTTATTTAACACGACGCGTGCAATACCGATAGCTAACAAACGAAACACTGAACTGACAGAAGGGATTTCTGAAAAAGATTTTTTTAAAAACTTAACATACTATGGTTTTGGACAACACTATATTTTTATTTTCATTATACTATTTTTAAAAAATAACAAAAATTATGTTGCAGTCATAAATTTTTAACAAAACTATATTGTTAAACTCTAATCATATCACACTTTTTTATGAATATTATAATATAATTATTAAATTCAAACATTACTTTGCTTACCGTAACAAAATTAATGTTTAAAATAACAATAGCTTGTTTTCAACGATCACACATTTGTTTCTGAGAACATAATATTGTTTTCTCAACCATTCTACAAACATATCTTTTCTTTGCGTGTAGACAGCAACTTTCGTAATAAAAATACTTTTAAAAAAGGTAATTTTTAAAATAAAACAGATCAAATAGACAGAGAATATGTTACGCCTAAAAAATTCGTCAAAATATTGATACAATGAAACAGAAGAATAAAATATATGAAAATTAATTGGAAATTAAACATCGAATAAGAAAGATGATAATTTATCAAATTTGTATAGTCCCAGTTCACACCAGGTCTGGCGATTTTCAGCTTTTTTAGCGTCCAAATTTTTGGATTAGCGATATGGCGATTTTTCAGGTGATAAATAAATGTGTTGGCGATTTTGATGGTTAAAAAATTTTGGAATTCTTGAAATTAGTTTGTCGAAGGAGTATACTAAATAAATCCTACCAAAACTCGTCTGCAAGAAATTAAAACAATTGGGTTTTTATGATTTTTCTTATATTAATTATAGTAATTAATCCGTTTCCAATTTGAATGTAAAAAATTTACATGAAATCATTTTTTGCCATTTCATTTCTGCTTTTAGTGATTTTCTGTTAAGTCTGTTGACGATTATTTAATAAAAATTTATGTTATAAAAATTTTTATGCAAAAGCGAATTTATTATCAAATATATATTAAGAAAAACTACATGAAATTGATTTTGGCGAGTTTTAGCGATTTGTAAAATCAATTTGGCGAAATAGTTCGGAAAAAATTGACAACCCTGGTTAACACCAGTCAAGTCTTATTGCTAAGCTTATCACTTTTACTTCTTTGAACTTTCATCGGCGTTCACAAAATGCAAGTCAGCTCATATTATTTGTGCATGTATTTATTATTTTTGCATGTATGTGTGCTTTTTTTAACATTACGAATGCCAAAAATATCAGCTTGTCAATTAGACTTGCATAGTTTAAACTAGGACATAAAGTAATTTAATTTTTACTTTCTATTCCTGCCACGTCAGAAAGAAAAATTCAAAATTTTAAAAACCTCGGATATATCTAGAAAAGATGTGATATCCTCTAAACGGCTAGACCGTTTTTCTTAAAACATAGCTAAGTACCCTCTGGGGCAAGTCACCTTTCAAACAGAAGAAACTAAATCAAAACCAGTTAAGTCGTTTGGTCTGTACGTGGACTCGGACAGACACACAGAAACACCAATACACAGACACGCACTATAAAGTTATAACACTCCTTTTTTGGTCGGGGGGTTAATAACAGAAAAGAAAAAAAGATAGTACTATATTTTTATACTATATACTCTTTTTCCTTAACCTTTAATAACCAATGTACTTTAATTACAAGAAGAAAATGTGGGAACCCTAGGTAAGATATCTGTTGACTATGAATGTACCACGAGAGCTGAACCTATAATTTAATAAAATTAGATAGTAATAGTAGGGGATACCAATTCTACCGCAATTAAAATTGTTAAATTGTGGCTGAAATTGTTAAATTTGGGTAATTAAAATTTGAAAATTGTTAAATTCTTGGAAATTTGTGAAATTTGATACCTACGAGGGTGTTTCAATAATTGCGCCTAATTTTTTGTTTACACAAGGAGTTTTTTGTTTACATTAACCCTTGAGGGAAAGGGTGTTTTTTTTTGGTTACATTAATTGTGATAACGGGTGATTTTTTTTGTGGTGTCGGATTGTGGGGTTTCATAAGATTAAGATTACATAAGCATATATGCCGACGGGAAAATCATGAAAATGATTTTTCCAATACCAAAGGGAGAAATTTTTAAAATTAATTTTTCCTAATGCCTACGGCAATGCATGATAATTTTTCCTAATGCCTACGGCAATACATAATTATTATTTTCAAATGCCGACGGCAAAACATGATTATTATAGTTTTCAAATGCCGACGGCAAAACATAATTATTTTTTTCAAATGCCGACGGCAAAACATGATTATTATTTTTTTTAAATGCCGACGGGAAAACATGATTATTATTTGTTTTCAAATGTCGACGGCAAAACATTATTATTTTTTTCAAATTCCGACTGGGAAATAATTTTTCCAAATGAAAATTGTCAGTAATAAGATTTGATGACTACTACGCGATTCCCATATGAATCGGGGGAATGTGTGTGTGTGATTTCCGCAAACTAAATTGCTTATAAATAAAATAATTAAATATATTAATGAACAATTTATTTAATTATTTTATATAATGCATAAAATGTTCTCATGTATGTGAACGCCCCTAATCCTTGTGTGTAGGTGGTCCAGCTTGTTTGTCGCTGGTATTTTGTTTATTTTTTAAGAAATATATTTGTATGTATGTATGTATGTATGTATATTTGTATGAATGTATGTATGACTGGTAATACTTGTGTGTAAAATATTTTGTAGAATACATTTATATTTTGCAACGTAATCATTTCTTTAGCTACGATTATTTTAAAGCAGCAGAATTTCAACTAAGTGCAATCATCAGCAGAGAAACAAAAAGTACACAGCCACGCACAATAAAGTTAACTCTCCTCCTACCCACTTCCTTCTCTTTCCTTTATGTAGTTTGTATTTGAAATAAGAAAACACTTGTACATTCTTTTATTTTGTATACATATATTGTTTAATTTTTTTTAAATTTTATAATAATATATACATATGTATATAAATTCATATTTTAAGAAGTAAAAAAGTTCATTTAAAACAAAACATTTCTTTTGTTAGTAAAATATCATTTTTTAATGCGCAAACACCAAAATTATGATAATTACAATAAAGATATTCTGGATCAGGGATGGCAAAGTTGGTATAATTGTACCTTTTTGGTACTATTTGAATTCGAAAAGTACAATAGTAAACCAATGACTAATTTAGTACATTTAAGGAATCTTCGCAGTTTCACTCCGTATTTCTTTTCAAACGATTGCATATGTCAATTTTCACTTTTGAACACTGAGACTCATATTCTTCTCCTTGAAAACATTCTTATGAAGTCAAAACGCAACAATAAAATCAAAAAAATATGAACTATTCCATTTCCAAATCATAGGAAGCTGGAACACATGCTATTAATTTTTATATTTTAAATTTCAACTTAAACAGTTGTAACTTACAAGCAAATTTGTGAAAACGATTCGCTTGCCATAACAAAGTCGATTATTTTAATAAAAACAAATAAAAATACGTCATTTGAACTAAAAAAATATTTTAGTACAATTAAGGTCAAAAAAGAAAAATTTTTTAAGTTCTTGGTTCAATTTTAAAATTCTCAATGCCTTCCCTGTTCTGGATACTTGATTTCCATTTGTTTAAAGTTGATGCATCCTATATACTCAACGTTAGAAATTTTTCGGTGTAACATTTTTTCCAACCATTGTCTTTTTTCTTCACCTTTTAAATAAATTTTAAAAAATTGCAAACGCGTTGAAGTTAAACTGATCCAGCAGTCCACATAAGGTGATGATGGTTTTTTGTTAGCCGCTTTGCTTCTCTTTGCTTTTTTATTGATAACCATTTAAAATCACATCGGGGTTTTATAATGAAATGGTTATATTCATAATTGTTGAAAACAATCGATACTTCTTTTGCGATGAAATCATTTGAATTACTTTTGAAAACTTGTACGTCTATAAAAGTTATGTTGTTTTCCATATTACTCAATTTATAAGATTTTTCGAACTTGTCCTTTGATGGGTATATATTCTTATATACGATCATGAATAAGAATGCAGTAAGCTGTTGTCTTTGCTGCAATATTAGTTGCTGTTTCAAATTCTATTTTTATATCAATCGGTCCATTATTGAGTTATTCATTGTGATGACTGACATCTACTACAATAATAGGAGCTTTTGCCTTAAACTCTGATGCAGTTAGAAGCGGTTGAGATTCTTTTATATAATAGCTTTGTTGAAATCTTATATACATATCATATAGATATGTATATAGTTAATTTTTGAACTTTATGTTAAGATCAGCATACGGATATGAGACTGATTTTTTTTAATACATGTATTTATTAATTGTATCTTCAAATATGAACTAACAATAAGTATTCAAATCTTAAATCTAAAATATAATTTATATATATTAATATAATTCATATATATAATAATATAATATAATGTTATTAATTAAAATGAAAAAACGTTTATTTATTTATTTGTTTATTTATGTCGACCATCTTGGTCGACCACACTTTTTATATTAATTAAATAAAAACTTACAAATATAATGAAATTAAAACTAACTTAAACTTATCGTGAGAAAATGCTTGGTCGGCATAAATACACGCCGACCAGGTGCATTGTATGTGTAGGCATAAAATATTCAAATAAGCCAGATGATCAAGTTACTTGCTGATGACAAATAACTGATGCAGTCAAACACATAAGTATGTGGACAAATATGAATTACTGGCACAGTCAAACACATAAGTATGCGGACAGATATATTCCATAGCCAAACACACTACACCTCCCTTTTTCAGAAAGAATGATCAATGCGAGGTAGTTGATCATTCTTTAGTTACAATGGGTTTTAAAATTGAAGGGGGCTTCTCACATAATATACTTGTGAATTTCAAGTAACAATAATTTTTTTTTTTTTTTTTTTTTTAAATAAGGTAATTTTTTTTTGTTTTGTACAATACATATTACAGGTAGTATTTTTTTTTTATGTCTATAAGCTTGTTTAAGTTATGTTCCTCTTAGACCAATTTGTGGTGTTTTTTTTTTCTTAAATAAAACTTTAAACTTTTTCTCTTTTAAATATGGGAACACAAATCGTTTGCTATTTTATGTATGCATTATGTATAAAATAATAAAAGTATGTTTTTGGATTTTTTTTGACATTTTGCTTAGAATTTTTAAGTTTAATTTAAAAATGAAATTGTTTGGACATACATACATATGAAGTTTATATGGTACATGTAGTAAATTTTTGGTTTTTTATGTTTTCTTTTACCATAGTGTTAGAAACTATCAGATTTATTTATAAAACTTATTAAGGTTTTATAAAGGGTGTTCATAAAAAAATTAACACAAAATGTTTCTTAAAAAGCCTTCATAAATATTAAAATAGTTTTAAAAATTATAAAAATTCTTAATTTTACCGCGCCATAAGCGCCAAAAGCAAAGTATAACCGACACATCTTTTGGAACGAAATCAGAGACAAAAGAAAATCAAAAATCAGAATAAAATGTGTCATTCCTCCCCTGTTCTTAGCAAGACCCTTTACCCCGTGAACTTCTTTACCCTATTTTTATGAACAGTGAATGACTTCCCATGTTCATCTTGGAGTTCTACATTATTATTGTTGTCCATATTGGATATTTTATAGGGGCCCTTATATACTGAATCCAGCTTATGACCTGATTCATTGCGGATCAAAACGAGTTCCCCGTGGGTTAATTCTATTGGATCTGCCCACTGGGTGGAAAGTTGTTGTCTTTCCCACTTAGCATTTTCTATGATATTGGCAGCTCTTCGCTGCGCCACTTGAAGTCTGAATTTAACCTCTTTTCCATATGAATCAATGTTGTACAATGGTTCTACAATGTTTTCTTTTGTACAATCAAGAGTTGGTGGTATCTTTCCGTAAACCAACTCGAATGGACAATAACCATGAGCCGTAGATGGGGTGGTATTGTAACAATATACGAAGTATTTTAACCACAAATCCCAATCTGTTTTATCGGATGAGATGTATGTTCGCAGATATTCGTTAAATGTTCTGTGAGATCTCTCAACAGTACCCAAAGTCTGATGATGATACGGAGTAGAATTGAGTTTCTCTATCTTCATCATTGAGCATAATTCCGACATAACTTGATTCATATATTCTGTTCCCATGTCCGTTAGTATTGTATTCATTGGACCGTAAGTCAAAACAAATCCTTCCATAATTGCTTTGGCAACCATTCTGGCTGACTTATTCTGAATGGGTATTGCAACTAAATATTTGGTTAAATCACATATCATAGTGACAGCGTATTCGTTTAATGACTCGGACCGTGGTAGTGGTCCTACGGTGTCAATTATTACTCTGTCAAATGCCTTTAACGGTGTAGGAGTTATGATGAATGGCTCTTTACCATTGACAACTGTTTTATTTTCTTGACATGCTTTGCACCGTTTTACATATTGGGCTATGTCTCTAGTCATGCCTTTCCAATGGTATCGAAGTCTAATCTTCTTTATCATACGTGTTATCCCCGGATGTCCTCCTGAAATAGGATCATCATGATATTTTTGCATGATTTGTAATTTATCTGTATCGGTGAAAATTGTTGTTAATTTAGGCGTGAGCACAATTGTTAATTTACTTTCTTGCAGTATTTCATTGCCTTTATTCTTAAAGGTTTCAACATTGGTTCCTAGGAATTTAAGCAGACTATCATCGAAGTGTAGTCGCATGGTTGTTAAACACATATTATCAGCTATTTTTTCAAGCTTTAGAAAGAGGTGACCTAAGTCTACATTTCCATCAATAACCGTGTCTTTCAACAAAAATTCGGAAAGAATTTTCTTTCCTTTTCTAATTATAACTTTATTTTTGGTAAAATGCAATTGTGGCATTTTACTGTGCTCTTGAGCATTAATTGCCTCATAAACCTTTAGTTCAACCGATTTTGTATTAGCCGTTATACCATTGTCATTACAGTGCCTACCTGCTTTTGCCTGAAGTCTCGTAGTTACCTTCAGTATTGTATTAGCGTCAATATTTTTTATATCATTAATATTTATACGTGACAGCGCGTCCGCGGCGTAATTTTCTCTACCCCTAATATACTCATACGGGTTAATTTTGATGACGGGTTTTTTAATGAAAATAAATAAGTTAGGGGTCTGTGATCGCTTTTAATTACAAACTTTCTGCCGTAAACATATGGTCGGAAATATTGTACTGCCCAATGAATTGCAGTTAATTCCTGCTCTATTGTTGATTTATTGCTTTCACCTTTTGTGAAAGATCTGGATGCGTAAGCAATTGGTAGCTGAATACCCTGCTTTTCTTGGCTCAAAACGGCACCAGAGGCATGTTTACTTGCGTCTGTGGTTATGCAGAATTCTTTAGAAAAATCCGGATATTGGAGAATTTTTGGACTCAGCAATTGATTTTTAAGATATTGGAATGCTTTTTCACATTGTTGAGTCCATTCAAATTGCACATTTTTTCTAGATAATCTGGTAATATGTCGCGATGATTCAGCAAAATTTGGTATAAATCTTCTGTAATAATTACAGAATGCTACGAAGCGTTTAGCTTCATCACCATTTGTAGGTGTTGGATAATTTTGTATAATTGAGTATTTGCTGTCGTCAGGTAAGATGCCTTTATCGGTGCATTTGTGACCTAAAAATGTTACTTCACGACAAAAAAATGTACATTTATCAGGATGGAGTTTGAGATTGTATTTTCTGCAAGTATTAAACACTTGTTTTAAGTTTTGTAGCATGTGTTCTGAAGAACAACCTATTACTACTAAGTCATCCATGTATACAAAGGCTTGGGTTGGAGATAATCCAGAAAAAGCCAATGACATCATTCTTTGGAATGAATTCGGGGCAATTTTAATACCATATGGCAGTCTTTTAAAGCGAAAAGAGCCTTTTTCTGTGGAAAAAGATGTAATGTCTCTAGAGTCTTGTTCCAATTCTATTTGATGAAATCCCGACATTAAGTCCAGGCATGAAAAGAACTTGGCTCTTCCTAACTGATCAAGAATGTCATCTATACGAGGCAATGGGAATTTATCAGCTATCAGTTTTTTATTTATTCCTCTATAATCTACGACCAATCTCCACCTTTTTTGTGTTGAGCCGGGTAATGGCTTTTTTGGTACTATTAGAATAGGGCTATTATATTGCGAGATGGATGGTTCTATTATATCATCATTTATTAATTTATCTAATTGGGCATTAACTTCCTCTTTGTGAGCATGAAGGATTCTATAATTTTTGATGTACACTGGTTGTGTATCATGAAGTCTAAGTTTCTGCTTGTAAAAATTGTTAGTACTTATTTTTTCAGTCTCCAGAGCAAAAATATCTATGTAGTCCAAGCATAATTTTCTTAAATCTTTATGAGCGTATTCGGGAAAGTTTTTTGTTAATTTTTCAAGTTTTTCCTTATTTAGCTTGGCATTAGTATCAGAACTGCAATTGACAATTTTATAGTGGTTTAGACTTTCGGATTTTACCTGAATGTTATCAATTACTAGGTCTTTATCTGTGGTATTTATGATTTTTACCAATGGCCTTGCTTTAGTAGTTATTGTGTTGGCAATATATACGCCATCCTGCATAATTTGTTGAGGTATCAATACTTCTTCCTCATTGGATATGAAGTTTATCGGTCTTATAACTTCAGATCTTGCTGGCAGTGATATGGAATTGATGTTTGGACCGTTTCTTAAAGCGATTGCTATATCGTACGGAACGTCGTTAGTTCTCAAGGTGATCCAATCTTGATTATTTTCGTAATTTAAAATACATTTGTATTTTCGAATAAAGTCCATTCCTATTATTCCGTCTACCTGAATCGGAAAATCATCCTTTACGACATGAAAATCGTGAGCTATTAGCAGATCTTCTTGTTTTAAATCAGCTTTAACTTTGCCTATTGTAGTTATTATACCTTGCCCAATGCCATTTATTCTGGTTTGACTAGTAATGTCTATTGGTTGGTATAAAACTTGATGGTGTTTTACGACTGATATGTCTGCACCTGTATCTACTAAGAATGTGGACCTATTGTCATTTAGAGTGGTTCTGGAGACTAGATAACTGTATAAATTTGTATTTATGTTGTGGATTTTCCTGTCTATTGAGTACTTAGGGGTGTTAGTTCGTTTCCCGAACTATTGTCATTCATGCAACGTATATTATTATTTCTATTCACGTTGCGGTTGTTACTGTTGTAACGGTTACTATTGTTGTTAAATTGATTCCTTACTCCGTTATTATTGAAGCTTCTAGGTGCATACCGGTAACTTGTATTTCTGTTATTGGGATTCCTGTTACCATTATTCTGATTATGGGAATCAGGGGGCCTATTAGAGTTATTGGGTCTGTTGCAATATTTCTAGAGTAACGATTTCTACTATTAGAGTTATTGTTGTAATTGTTTTGGAAAGTTAATATAGCATTAGGTTGTCCGTATGCGTCCGTATAACTGCTTATAAATTTTGTTTTAACTTCATCCATATTTAGGAACGTTCCTGATTCCATGATCAGTTTTACTCGTTCGTTGGATGCATTTTTTATTATTGCTGAAACTGCTGCACGTGTTGTGTACTTGTTTGCAGTTTCATTTGGGAGGCCGTCAGATATGTAAGCGGTCTCCAATTTTTTTGCAAGTTCATCGATTTCCTTAACATAGGCATTGGCATTTTTGCCCGTTTGTTTTATATTCATTAACTTTGCATTGATGACGTCAACGGATTCACCCTTAACAGTCGATTTGAGTTTTACTATTATCGCTGAAATGGTCGATTCCGTTGTTACTATATTCCTAGTAGTGCCTTTTAGTTTTGTTTTAATAAGACTTACCGCAATAGCCTCATGTGTACCCTTTATGCTTTCCACAAGTGTCAAAGCATCAATGAAGCTTTGTAGGTTTTCTGGACTTCCGTCGAAGTCAGGTAGCAGTTTGGATGCTGTATTTAGGAATTCTATATTTGTTTGTGACATGTTGGGAGAGGCTCTACTTGTACTTGGTAGATTTGAAGTTGGGTCTAAAACTAGTTCTGGTAGATATTTAAAATTTGTTTCCTCATGTAAAGAGTTAGGTACATTTAGTACGATACCTTTCTTTAAGGATATCGTTATTAATTTATCTCTTATGTCAGCGAAGAAAGCTTCAGCTGCTGCTTTATGAGCATGTGTTAATCTGTTATAATTAACATTAAGGAGTGCTCTAATTTGTTCGAATCTGCGCACGAGATTATTTATGTGCTTATTAATTGTTTTTGGTTTTATCTCCCTATTGAGATTGAGACACTTATATGATTTGATGAATTCTTCCTTTATTGCTCTGGCCTTATTCACTATTATTTCCCATTCCATGAGGTTTAAATTGAGATTTTATGGAATTTTAAGAAATGTATTCTTTAGGTCTATTTAAAATGGAAATTAAACAATTAGACTTGGTCTAAATTTCTGGCTAGTGATGCTGCGCGCGTATAATTTTTTCGTAATGATTTCTTATGAAGCTGGTATAGCGTTATAAGGATTTGCAGCGCCATTAAGGAAATGATAATTATCAGATACACGACCGGATATTCCAATTTTACCGTAATATCGTTGATGACGTTGGCATTAGGGTTTTCTATTTTTGATTCGCGGCCACCCATGATGCCTAAAATTATTTTAAGGTATGAAGTCAAAAAAAAATCAAGGACGTGTTAGTTAAAAAAAAATGGTGCTTATGTCATGGATGCCGTGACCATTTTTTGATGGTCAATAGAGTACCATGGCATAAACCAGATATCGCCAATTTATATCTGAATTAGGCTCTTAATTCTTTAATGTTATACCACTGGAGGGACACTTATGTATCTCAGTAGTAAGTTATTTGTTAGTATATCTTTATGTTATTTTTTTTTTTATATGTAAAATATATGAATAGTAAAGAAATTAAAAAAATTAATATATGCATTAATATAATAAAAATGTATTGAAAAAATTGCAACTCTATTTTTAGAGTGCTTGTAGAGACATTTAAAAATATATGAATAAAGAAATATGTTTATAATAAAATATTGATATAATGTATTGATTAGTAATTATAAAATGTATTGAAAAAATTTAATTTAATTTTTTTTGTTTTTATATGCGATACTACTCTGTTAATGCAGCATTGGAGAGACATTTCTGTATAAATATAATAATAATCTTCATGCTAATAGTTTTATATTATTTACATAAAACATCCTTTCGTTGTTGTTTGGCTAAACAACACTAAAAGATTCACGATTCTTTTAGGCAGCTATGTTATTTTTAAATGGTGCTGATGTTTTTGAGCATGCTGATGTAAATGCTGCTGCTGTTGCTGCAGTTTGTGTGGATTATACTGTGTATGTTGTTGGGTATTACTTACTGCCGTGTTGTAATTTGTCAGGTCGGTGCTGTCATAAGAAATTGCTGATGTTGATGATGGTGATGCTAAATCTTCATCAAATTTATATTTATTATTATCAGTTTTAGGTGCTTCTATCAGTATAGACTATTATGGTTAGTTTGATGATGATTATGGCGGTGACGGTGAATTATAATTTTGTCGGAGACTGAAGTCAACAGTTAAGAAAGGGACCGATATCAGAGAAATCTGGGGAATTGTTTCCATTTTTTTTTTCTTTTTGCAGATATTTTTATTTTATTTCCTTAAAGCGTAAGTTATATAAGAAGATATGGCGAAAGTAATCCAAACGTTTTTTTTTTGAATAATTTCAGTTTCAATTTAGGTTTTTCAAACTTGTGATAGGTATTTAATGATTTTCAAATTTTACAAAAACTTTTTTATTTTCCAATTATTATAATTATTATTATTAGGTGTAATTTTTACTTATTTGCCAATTATTATTAGAAAAAAAAACAGCACTTCAACGATACATTGATTTGAATTGTTGTTTCACTGTAAACTTTAAACGTTTCATGATTGTTTTATAAGTTTTTGTTTTGCGGCAGGGGGACTAATTTTTTAAAAACGTTAGAAAACTATATTTTATTCTTTTTTAATATTTTATAAAAAAAATACCCAATTTTAAACGTTTTATTTATTTCTTTTTTTTTTTTTTATTATATTTTCATAAGGCACTTGATTTTTCTTTATTTATTTATCTTTTTTATTATTATGCATTTCGCAGCCTCAGAGGATATACAGAGATGTCGCGAGACGGAAGATAATTTGATAATCTTTTATATTTGCGCAACACTTCTTTGTTATGTATAAGAAATTTTAAATTGATTTGTACTTTTGCACTACAATGTTCTAAAGTATTTTGGCAGGATCGCCATGTTATTAATTAAAATGAAAAAACGTTTATTTATTTATTTGTTTATTTATGTCGACCATCTTGGTCGACCACACTTTTTATATTAATTAAATAAAAACTTACAAATATAATGAAATTAAAACTAACTTAAACTTATCGTGAGAAAATGCTTGGTCGGCATAAATACACGCCGACCAGGTGCATTGTATGTGTAGGCATAAAATATTCAAATAAGCCAGATGATCAAGTTACTTGCTGATGACAAATAACTGATGCAGTCAAACACATAAGTATGTGGACAAATATGAATTACTGGCACAGTCAAACACATAAGTATGCGGACAGATATATTCCATAGCCAAACACACTACAATAAGCTCAGTGATAGTTATAAATAATACATAAGTAGTGATAATCAAAAAAGGAAAAAAAAGTATTTTCAAGAAATTCTATCTGGAGTGCTGAGTATTAAAGCCCTTGTGTCCCTATTTTTTAGGCGGACGTGTCCAGTAAAGTTCAAAGTATTACGAGCAAGCGGATAAGGATATGACTCGAGTTTTGTTTAATATTTGCCTGCGTATTTTGCAATTTCTTCAATCACTAGTGGCATATTTAAATCACGATGTATATTTGAATTTTGGAGCCGATGTTATCAAACGTAAAATGTTGTTTGACCTTCGTTGGATTCTCTCGACATTAGAAGCTGAAGCAGTTGAAATCCATAGCACCATATAGGTTTCAAAAGCGACTTGTATATCAAAAGTTTGTAATCTAGACTGAGAGTTGAATTTCTACCAATCAGCCAATGTACCTGAGTTAATTTTAGTTTCATTTGTGTTAGCTTACAATCAATGTGCTATTTCCATGTAAGCCGTCGATCAAGGTGTATACCAAGGTATTTTACATGTGAGTGTTGAGGAACAATTTGATTATTAATATTCGAATGGGGGAACAAGTATCTTTTCGTAGAGTAAATGTTACCTGCGCACACTTCTGTTCATTTACTTTAATTCTCCATAACTTTAACCATAGTTCCAGCTGGGTAATATGATCCTGAAGATATGGGGATGCCTCGTGAGGGGTTTCGTGCATGCTAAAAAAGGCTGTATCATAGGCAAATGTAGATGTATGGATTATAACTAAAAGGCATATCACAAGTATATACCAAAAACAAAACTGGGACCAGTATACTCCCCTGTGCCACACCGGCATAGATATATTCGGGCACACTCATGAAGTCTCCTTCCACAACAATGGACTTCCGGTATATAATATAACTTTCCAATAGCTTTAAAAAGTTTACTGGTAGATGTCTTCAATTTTAGAATTACTTCATGCCATACTTTATCAAATGCCTGAGAAACATCAATAAAGAGAGTAGAACAATACTTCTTTTCTTCAAATGTTCTTCTTATAACTTGAACCAATCTATGCGTTTGTTGAATGGTGCTATGCTGATTTCTAAAACCAAATTGATGGTCTGGGATGCACCCACTATCAGTTAAATTTGGGGACAATTTTGTCATGAGCAGCTTTTCGAAGAGTTTTAACATAGTTGACAGCAAACTTATTGGCCTATATGATTCAGCTTTAGTAAGATCTTTGCCCGGCTTTGGAATCATTTTGATTTTTGCAAGCTTCCAGAGTTGTGGATAATACTCCAGTCGTAATATGGCATTAGAAATAAACAGCAAAATTCTTATTGCAATATGCGGCAAGTTCATCAGCATCTCGTTACTAATTCCATCAACACCTGGAGCTTTCTTTGGCTTGAGTTCAGCAATTACTTTATGTACATCACGCATCTTAAACTTTAAGGCTCGAGGGGGTAGAGGTACTACACTCAGCAAATCAGCAACACCAGCACATGTATTTGGGGTAAATACGGATTTTAAATACTCAGAAATATTTTACATTTTTCCGTATCTCTTCTTGCCCAACTTCCGGTAGATGTGCGCAGAGGTGGCTTAAACTCAACGGGTGTTTTAAGCTTTCTAGCAGCGCGCCACAAAGAGTAATTAGATGTCGGTGTGACATCAAGACCTTCCAAATAATTTTTTAAGAGATGCAGTTTTTTCAGATGCAAGCAACTCTTGAAGTCGTTTAGAACATTCTTTAAGTCTGAGTTTATGTTGGGGTGATCTGTGCTGTTGCCATTCCCTTCTAGCTCTTCTTTTTTCACACACGAGATGTTCAATATCCCTGGATTAAATTTTATTAAACCCAGACTGCGAGTGGGAGGTAGTGGCATGTTCAGCAGCCTGTTTAATAATTTCGTTAAGATTGGCAATGTTAGTTTCAATGTCATTGGGTGTTCTTAGCGCAATATTTTCCGTGCAATGACTACTGAGATATTTTTTGAATACCAGCCAATTAACACGATCATCTTCATATATGGGTGAGGTAAGTCACTTCTTAGTGGGTTACAAATTGTAACGATAGTGGGGGAGTGATCGGAGGAGAGATCTAGAGAAGTTTGAACATTAATTAAATCCCTAGAAATATTTTTCATGACGCCAAAATCAATAACATCCGGAATTTTTCTTACGTCAGTAGGCCAGTAAGTGGGATCCCCACTCGAAATAACATCTAAGCCCATTTTTTATCCCTAGGTGTTACGAGGCGCGACCCCCACTACGTATGCTTTGCATTGTAGTCTCCAGCTGCCACGAAACAAGATCCAAGCGATTTGTAGAACTTGTCATACTGATCTTCGGTAATTGAAAATCTGGGAGGTGAGTAAATTGATGATATCACGAAATTAGAACAAAAATTTTCTACAAAAATATTCGTAGCTTGCATATATTCTTCACTAACGTTGTGAAGCATATAGTGCTTGAGTCTTTACTTAATTAGAATTGCAGATCCACCGCACACATAGTGTAGCCATTTATTTTGAAAATCTTCTCAAAGTCAAATGTGTCTCAGAGACCAACGTTATATAAATATATTTTTTCCGTAAGGAAGTGCTCAAGTTCATTTTTATGTTGGCGAATGCCGTTTGCGTTCCAGAAACATATTTTTAACGTGTTCATGGATTGTTAATTAATGATTGAAGCAGTGTATTCGCCATTCGAAGCATTTCTTGCATCATGCTAGTCATACTTGTTGTAAAATTATTTATAGTTTGCTCTAAATTATCAATAGTATCTTCAAGGCGATTAAAACTAAAGTTTGAGTCTGTATTTGTTGAAATATTTGGCGGGGAAACATTTTGTGCGGGAATAGAATTTGTTTTAGAAACATCGGCATACGATACGGGAAGTAACTAGTTGGCTCATTTGAGCAAAAGTGGTGGACTAAGCGTTTGCTGATTGAGATGGAGCTAATTTAGGTTTTTGCACCATAGTCTGTTTGACAAAAGAGTACACAGGACAACCTCTGTAGTTAGCGGTGTGATTACCTCCACAATTACTGCATTTTTTATCACTTTGATCTTTTGGCTTATTGCAACTAGCAGTGCCGTGTAATGCGCCGTAAAGAACTGAATTTAAATGTCCTTTTAAATTACTCAAATCACAATGAACAAACTTCTTTTCTTGTTGAAAAGCAATCAATACAAAACGGGGGCGTTCTCTATTTGCAGCCAGTTTAATATTCGAAATATGGCTAGTTCCTGTGTTTAATTTTGGATTGATATGACAATCCCAACTGCGAAATGCCATAGTTATAGAAGCACCATTATTAATAATTTTTATCATATTCAATTTGCTGATTGGATAGGATTTCTGGGATTCTCCTTGAAACAGTAGAAACACTCGAGCGTACAAGATCTTCATCGTTATTTTTGCGCAAGTATATCAATTCATGTTTTCCATTTAGTATAATTTTATTGTAGTCTTCAGCGAATCCTAGAAGCATTTTTAGATGTACATAGAAATTGAAAATCCATTTACAAGAGTGACATCGTCAATTTTGTTCAATCCAGAATTTTGCATCACGTTGCTTTCAGTTCGTGACATAGAAACCAAATTTTTTATGGTGCTTGTTGCTCCGAAATATCTTGTATGATCAATTTCAATTCCATTGAGCTCATAGCGAATTTCATCAAATAGATATGCCACAAAATTGTTTTTTAATATAAAGTTCTCCGAAGATGACGAAGATTTGGGCTTACTATCATCGGCAACAAACCCCTCGACATAAATGTAGCTCTCACTGGGTAACACGTACAAATCTTGATTTTGTATTGAAATTCTAATTTCATCATTATTGTTGTAAGATTGTAAGTATGGTACACATGTTTGATAGTCCTTTTTGATTATATTTTCATCAGACAAGTTTATCTAAGACATCTTTTATTGAACTCATTTTGTCTTCAATTTAAAATTCAAAGACTTTAGAACATTTTTATTTGATGTTGTTAGAGCTTTTTGTTGAGCTGGTCGCTTTAATATTATTGTTGTTCTTTGTATTTGTGTTGTATATTAGCATTATTTAGTTGGCCTTAAATGTATTCGTATTGTAATTTCCTCTCCTCCGAAATTAATTAAATCACCGTGTTCATCATGTACTCGCAGCGCTAGTGAACTTATCTCTCTGGTGTTTACAGGTAAATATATGAGATTTCTTCGAAGCTCATCTATTTTATAGTTGAAGTGGTTTTGAAGAAAATAGACAATTGCGGTAATTTTTTTACTATTTGCCCAATATTCGGCCAAAAATTCGCTCGGTTGGTTTTTTTTTATTTAGAGAATAGTTTCCCGTTTTCTCCCTAGTATTATTTGAAAGAGAGATAGCTGCTAAAATCACATCATGTGTTTTGGAAATCTTACTTTTCTCGGTTACCTTTGCAGTGTCGCTTAACATGGACGATGAAACTTGTTGCAAAGACGATGGAGATTTGCTCGGAGGGTTATTAATATTTATATGAGAGTTTATTGCATCATTATTAAATGAGGATAAGTGAACGGCTGAAATTGAGTTTTGTGTATATCGTTTGTTTTGTTTCAAAACATTTAAATTTTTTTTTTAAATTCGATAATTGTTCTTCCCGTTTCCGTTTTAATTCGAGCAGCTTTTGTTTTTCACGTAGTAATAGTGTAATAGCACCGTAATGTGACAAAAAATTCTCAACTTCTTAATTGTTTCAAAATCATTCGTACATAAAAACTACAGACAGTAAGCAAAGAAAAACCATGTGTAGCAAACGCTCCGCTCGTCCATAACTCGCTTTATGCGCGTTACGCTTTCTATGCATCTGTCAAAACAGTAGAAACAATATAATAGCATGTGACAAGTTATATTGCAAAAAGCGCAGAACGCGTAGGTGCGTTCAAAGCAAAAAGTAGGTCTACTTTTTACTTTTGTACGCGTTACAAGCACCATGAAAGAAAGTCAGCTGTTCTTGAAAGCTAAAGATATTAAATAATACTTTATTTCGTACGTTGTCGATAAATATTATTTTGCCGTGAATCATTTTTTTCTTTTTTCAGCAAAAAAAATTTTTTAGTAAAAAAAACAAAAATAAAATGGGGTATGAAAAGCAGTGCATGTAACTCAAAGCGAACAATGTATAAAATTAAATAAGAGGATGAAACGCGTGTAAAGCATAACGCGCAAAAAGCGAGGTATGGGCATCTACCTTTAAGCTCAAATCATAAGCAATTTCAGGGCGAATTAATTAGCTTTCTATCAAAATCCTTAATTTTATTAACGAATTAATTTTAATGCTAAAAAGTAACCTAACACAAAATATCACTTTTTTCAAGAGGAAAAAAAGAACTTGTGCACTAACTTTTCCTTTAGGAAGGAGCTATGAAATGAGTAAAACATTAAAAATTAGTACTAATAGTGGCCACATCTAGCATTTAATACATTATTGTCATAGAATTCACTGGATGTTAATATTGGGAGGCATATGCCCTGGAGAACAGTGACGAGAAATGAGATTTGCATGTTGGTATCAAAAACAAATTTTTTTAGTACTTTTTTGATGATGATAGTACCAGTTTATTTTTTTTTAAGTTAAATTTCATCAATAAAAAATTATTCGTTAGTCACAAGTAGAAGTACACTATCTCAAATAATTGTGACCTTACAGGAGAAGTTAAAAACATGATAGAAACAGTACAACTGTATTGTAAAACAAAGAATGAAATTAAGAGTTTTGCTTTCTTTTCTGAGTTTAAAATAAGAAAAAATAAAAAAATATTTAAAATCAATGAATATTTTCTGATACTGTTTGCTTGAGTTTAAAAAATGCACAAACAGTGTTTTCCGTACGGAATGTGCGTTCAGGTTGGCACTTAGCTTAAGCAAATGATATTTCACGAAACTTGACGAAAAGTTCCATAAGTACATTATAGTTTGCCACATACGTTTTATATGTAACCGCACAGTCACTTAAGTTCTCTTATTCAGATAATATTGACAATAACATATTAAAGAATATTTCAAAAGATACAAATAAGTTTGCAAAGCATATACGAGAATAACATTGCATGGAAAGTTGGGTAGAACGTTAAGTGTTCTCCTATGTCATTTGTGCTCAAAAGCAATTGAAACTATTTTAAAATACAGACAGACGTAAGGCAGGGATAACAAGTGAAAACCACTATATCTTCAGCAAACAAAATTCTTCATTATCGAAGCAATACCATGGAGCATGTGTTTAAAAAAACACTGTTTTCCCAGGAGTGCTGTGCAAAAATACCACAAATCCTTCGACGCACAACATTAAGGAAGCACATCGCAACCAGCGTTGCCACAACCAAAATATTTTTGTAACCAAAATATGATAAAAAAGTAACCAGAGGCGAAAAAAAGTAACCAAAATTTGTTTGTATTTAAGGCTCAATCAGACGTGACATAACCATAGCCATAGAAAACAGCAGTTCGAACCAAACTAATGAGCAACACGTCTAATTTAAGCTTTAATATACTGACTTATTTGTACTTCAGTTTAAAAATACATACATATATCTGTGATAGTATGGAATAATCGCTTAAGTCCTTTTAAACAATTGTTTTTCGGACGTTTTACGGACTTTAAACTGGTGCGTAAAATAACATAATAAAGCTTAATTTGCTCAAGCAATTATTTAATATTGCCACCGATATAATCATGATAAAATTATATAATATAAATTAAATTATTACATTTAGATTTGAGATTTCCTTATTTTATTGAGCCTTAGTTTCGATTTTACCGTAAGCAACATGGGATCGAAAATATACTTTTTTATTTGAATTAAAATTTTATTGGCCTCCCCATAGTTTAGAATTATCAAAAAGCCAAAATTTTGATAACTTTTAAGATAAGAGCCGTAAAAATTTATCTTAAGCGACAATTTACGTATGTAAAACAAATTTGAATATTATAAAAAACCTTCTCCTGAAAACTCTAATTTTTGTCTCTTGCGATTAAATCGCAAAAAAAATAACAAAAATAAAAAATTTAAGAAACCTCCGAATATATCTAGAGGAGATGCGATATCTTCTAAGCGGCTGGACCTATTTTCTTAAAACATGACTAAGAACCTTCTCGACCAAGTCACCTTTCAAACAGAAAAAAACTAAATCAAAATCTGTCCAGCCGTTTGGTCTGTACGTGGAAACGACAGACACACAGATATACAGATACACAGACACACACTACAAACTCATAACACCCCGTTTTTAGTCGGGGGATAAAAATAATATCAAATAAAACACAATAACAAAAAACATAAAGTTCTTTGCAATAAAAAAATTAAATTTTATGACATTCGTTGTCCAAATACATGAATGAATAGATAAAGTATAAAAAAAATACATATGCATTATAGAGTTGGTCTTAAAATTCAGCTCCCTGCATTAGTTTTGATTAAGCTAAGCCCTCGTGGCTTTCAGAAACCTATGATCTGTGTGGCAATCAATTCATTTGTATGTTTGGAAACTTTGTTTCAAAATATATCCACATCAATACTTTTTATTTCCAATTGGGAAAATTTGAGCAATTGTACTAAATTTTGAAAACACATCCACCACATTAGTTTTTTAGTTATGAAATTCATTTAAAAATATGGTAGTGCATCATGATATGCAAATTTAAATCCCATATAAAAATGGTTATTTTTGTGTTACAAAAAAGTAACCAAAATAGAAAAAAAGTACACAAGTACACATTGGAAAAAAAGTAACCAATTTTGGTTAAAACTAACCAAACTGGCAACGCTGATCGCAACATACGCATCTTTACAAACCAGTGAAGAGGCATCTGTAGACAAACTTGCCAACTTTATGGGCCACCACAAGGATATCCATAAAAGTATGTACAGAATGTCTGTACCGGTTGCAGAAATTACGTGTGTTTCTTAATTATTAAAAGCTGCCCGAGATGAAATAGAGGACGAAGTAGAAGATGATAGTGATGAGAATGAAGGTAAACACGGAGAAGAAAAAGGTACCATAGATGAAAGCAAAAACTCGACATCATCTTCGGGTAAAAAACGAAGAAGCAGTAAAGCTGGAAGTCCATACCATCCGTTCTTTGCATATGCGTTGTATGCGTTTTTGTACGTACTCTCCGATTCTAAATTCAAGTTACATGCAATACGTCTTATGCGCAGGAATTTTTGTTGTGATCATCTGTAGTATTTTTATATTTTTATATTTTTAATCAAATAAACAAAATTTTGAGGAAAAATGGAAGTGAAAGTATGACTTTAAAAGAATTTGTGGAATTAATTGATTTAATGCACATAGTATTTTGTAATAAATATAATACATAATATTAATCACAGCTGAAATAAGATTATTTTCCATTGCACTTTCCTAAAAAATAATAAATACAATTGAGTTGACAGTCAGTACATAAGTACGTAAAATTAATTGATAAGTTCTTAATGCAAATTTTGTTCATGAAAGAACTATGTTAAAAATTTATATTAATGTATTTAAGTCTTGAATATACATACATATGTATGTATGTAGTTGTAAACTTTATTACGAAAGCAGTTTCTTTTACTAACAGCGATGCCAACTTAGCTATTTTAGAGCTAGATTTAGCTGATTGATTTGATTGCTTCTAACTCGAAATTTTTCGCTTTAGCTCTTTTTTAATAAAAAGAGCTAACACTGCTCTTTTCAATTATGAACACGGCACTTTTGGCACTTCTTACATCTTATAGTAAATTTTCCCGTTTTTACCCTATTGTTTCTTATTTTGGGCATTTACGTTTTTGGCAACTATGTTTTTGCAAATGCAGATACTTTTTTTGCAACTATGTAAGATATATTTATGTATTTAGGTATTTCAAATTGTAAAACCCCGTTTTTATTACAAAGTGTTCGTTTCTGAGTAATTAGAAAATTTTCCACATATTATTGAAATGGAAATGAACTGCCAAAAATATAGGAAAGCTTGGAAATTAAATCCCATGTTTATAAAATGGATTAAACAAACAAAAGATTCTTCTAAAGCTAACTCTTTTTGAAAATGATTGTTCTTATTTTATAACTTAACGTATATACAAGTATATGTAATGTGTATGGTCATATTGTTAATGCAGATAAATATTTGTATCAATTGCTGTGAAATGATTTTATTTAAAATTATAATTTTTTTTTCTTCCTATTATTTTTATTTATGTAAAAAAAATCTTGAAGTGCAAATTGAATAATAAATGCATTCAAAGATTTAAAACGGAAAAATCTTGAATTTTTAAATTTAGCTCTTTTTAGCTCTTTTTGGCTGCTCAGTTGGCCCGTTTTGCCTTTGAATTGTTGGCATCACTGTTTACTAAGAACTGTTTTAATACAAAAAAGGAGAAAATTTAAATTCACCACACTAACATTTGGCTCTTAAAAACAACTCACCTTTTCTCAAGATTCAGGGACGAATAAAAAAGTAGAAAGTAGATGTACTTATCCGTCCTATGCGTCTATACGTTCTTTGCGTTTTGTTCTGTAACCTGCCACATACAAATACTCGGATTCTACTTTTTTGACACATGCATAAAACGCAGCTACGCATTGAACGGATGGTATGGACCTTCAGCTTAAGTTTATACAGTAAAATACATGGAATGTTTCTTTATAATTTGGTTTAAAATCAATCTTAAAAATTACACATGCTTGCAGTACATCGCGTTTCATAAAAAGTTTAGCAATCACCGACTTCGTATATTATGCAAATTTTAAGTATATACATATATAGAGTTTTTTATCAGCTCTAGTTCTCGAGAAAAAATTAGGGCACTTGCAGGACACATATTATCATAACTTGAGAAGGCCATCCTGTATTCAGTTAAGAAAGAAATTCAAAATTCTTTAGTCCTTTAAAAAATTTGGTGTATTCATAAGGGTGTCTTAAGTGTCATAATGTCTTAACATTTTAACATAGTTTAAAAAAATTGTTGTGGCTCAAACAAAAAGGTCATAAAGTAATAAGACTTTCTCAGCTATGTTTATTGTGTGTCATAACTACATGTAGAAAAGTATGAGAGTTTACCGAAGGAATTGAATCATTGTAAATTATAAGGGGTTGCTCACAGCAGTCATATTTTTTCATTTTATTTTTTTAAAACGTGTTAATTTATAAGTATCATTTGAATACCCCAATTATTTCCTAATCTGCACAGCAACTTCGGCGGTATCGTAAAAAGTTTAGAAAAAATTTAATTTTAGGAAATTTTTTTACATTTCTGTTTTTAAAACTTTATAACAAAAGAAAGATACATCACCTGGGCAGTTTTTTGTTGAGTAGCACGTAACTAAATATATTCCAAAAGATTGAGCCATCTTCCATTGAAACTCAAGATCTTATTCGCAATTTAGTGACAGAAAAAAACTGTTAGAAATTGAAATTCCATGCAACAGTGCTACACAAAAACGCAAATTCAAAACTTTTACAGATATCTGTTGCTTCAAAGATTGTTTTTTATGAATATGCTTTTCATTTCTCTTCTTAAATTTTTAATAATTTTAAAAGTTGTACAACCATTCGAATGACAAATTCCATTCGTTTGGAATACATTTAGCGTCATCAAAAATAATCTCCTTGTGCTTTTATGCATTCTTCAAAACCCACAAATTAAAGAATTTTCGAAAATATATGTTTTTTTGGTTAAGCTTTGATGATTTCTCGAGCTTAGAAGAGCTGATAGAAGAAACTAGAGTGCAAATTTGCGTTCTGCGTTTCAAAAAACTAAAGAAACATCTATCACTTCTAGCGAACGAAAAAGTTTTTCAAAATTTGTAAACATGTGATATTATGTTTGCAGTACGTATTTACGTACATATATTATTAAGGGTCCTTTTCACAATGTCCAATTAAAAGCTTACAAGGGCTTTAATGACAAGTTTTGTATGAGGAACTTGCAGTTAAAGTTCATGTTAACTCTTAACCATACATTGTGAAAAGTGCGTAAATTTATTAATATTAACGATAAACTACATCTGTAATTCGAGTCAATTTCTTGTGTTCAAAAAGAGATGTGCATTTGATGTATTTTAAATAATGTATAATAACTTAGTTTCAGATATGATTATTCAAGCTCCAAAAAGTACAAAACTTTGAAATTAAACTAGTTTAAAAAGAATCCTTTGTTGTCTAGTAAAATGCGACTACACAACCGGCACATATAAATAATCTGAATCAGGGTTACCACTTGTTTTGGTAACAATTGAGTACATATCAAATAAAAATACAAATTATCTCTTACTGCTCTCTCCACGCGTGCGCGGTTTTGAAGATCGCTGTCTTACACACACTCGAACGCACAATATGCAAAATAACGAGCATACACCTATGAACCGTATTTCTTTTGATTGTTTGTTACTAACAAGAAGTCTTGGCGACATCGCTTGTTAACACTCACAAACACGTACACCAAAGAAACCTACGTAAGCAGTCTTCAAATATTAATACTTTATGTGTTTTAAATGTATTCTCGTGGCATGTATTATAGTAAACCAATAATAAATGTTGTCGTATCATAAAAGAAGCACGATGGATGTATTGGTATACGTGTATATGAGTATTAGCAGGCGATGCCACCAAGACTTCTTGTTCATAACAAACACTCAAAAGAAGTAGTGTTGATACATTTATGTTTGTTATTTTAAATATTGTACGTTTGAGTGTGTGTGTGTGTGTATGTAAGATGGAGATGCTAACCTATTATGTGTTTAAGGGAGGTTTTTTTTAAACCAAGCTCACACAACTAATGTAAATGCATGTTTGCGTTTGTATCTGCGCAGAAAAATAACCCTGCAGTCAGACTGGGGCCAAATGTCATTCTTAAAAGCTGTATATACGTATACATTTTTATGTCAGATAAATTAGTGTCGTGTGCTCTAAAAAGAACAAAAAATGTGCGTCTTAAAAATTAGTCAAGTGCGTGAAAGGCCAATAACCCAGCAAAAAATTTCAAAAAAGGTAAGAGTTTGGAATTAAGCATTTTTGGTGAAAGCTTTTCCCAACTCGATTACCTTAATGATTTTAACAAGGCGTCCTACTAAAATAATCGATTCTTGAGAACTACTTATATTTTTTATTTGGCAACATATTCATGTAATCTATGAAAACTGAGATAATTATATTTCTCATCAATCAACTTCACATGATTTCTTTAAATTTTATGTAAAGAAATTTGTAAGCGAGTAATGAAATTTAGTAATCAGAAAAGTAAGTCATTATTTGGCAAGTAGTTCTCATGGTAATGTCAAATATTTTGGTCGGAAGATACTATGTATATAGATTTATAATAAAATTAATAAACCATACACGGAAAGAAAAAATATGGTTGAGGTAACCATAATCAAACAGCAACATACTATGATTGAATTATATGGTTGTAGTTAAATCATATTATTGTCAATAGAAAAGCAAACTTTTAATAATATTATTATCTGAGTTAATAATAATATTATCAACGAAAACAATAAACTTTGTTACACCTTATCTTATTATTGTAAATATGACAACACTATTGTTAGATGTGACGAAAATATTATTGAGACTCACTATACCATGTTCTTATCTTATAATTATATTGTTAAATACGACAACATTATTATTTAATATATTAATAATATTTTGTTTTTCAATCATAAACAGCTGTGCGTTAAATTCGAAATAAAAATAAATTAATATTATTGAAATAAAATATATGTATATATAGAAATGTGTGTATGCACGAAACACAGACAATCTGTATAAAGAGATAAACATACATACATATGTATGCACGTATATGTTTTTATTTATCTACGCTTTTGTTTGTTTGTACTTTAGCTATTTATTTAACACGACGCGTGCAATACCGATAGCTAACAAACGAAACACTGAACTGACAGAAAAGATTTCTGAAAAAGATTTTTTTAAAAACTTAACATACTATGGTTTTGGACAACACTATATTGTTATTTTCATTATACTATTTTTAAAAAATAACAAAAATTATGTTGCAGTCATAAATTTTTAACAAAACTATATTGTTAAACTCTAATCATATCACACTTTTTTATGAATATAATAATGTAATTATTAAATTCAAACATTACTTTGCTTACCGTAACAAAATTAATGTTTAAAATAACAATAGCTTGTTTTCAACGATCACACATTTGTTTCTGAGAACATAATATTGTTTTCTCAACCATTCTACAAACATATCTTTTCTTTGCGTGTAGACAGCAACTTTCGTAATAAAAATACTTTTAAAAAAGGTAATTTTTAAAATAAAACAGATCAAATAGACAGAGAATATGTTACGCCTAAAAAATTCGTCAAAATATTGATACAATGAAACAGAAGAATAAAATATATGAAAATTAATTGGAAATTAAACATCGAATAAGAAAGATGATAATTTATCAAATTTGTATAGTCCCAGTTCACACCAGGTCTGGCGATTTTCAGCTTTTTTAGCGTCCAAATTTTTGGATTAGCGATATGGCGATTTTTCAGGTGATAAATAAATGTGTTGGCGATTTTGATGGTTAAAAAATTTTGGAATTCTTGAAATTAGTTTGTCGAAGGAGTATACTAAATAAATCCTACCAAAACTCGTCTGCAAGAAATTAAAACAATTGGGTTTTTATGATTTTTCTTATATTAATTATAGTAATTAATCCGTTTCCAATTTGAATGTAAAAAATTTACATGAAATCATTTTTTGCCATTTCATTTCTGCTTTTAGTGATTTTCTGTTAAGTTTGTTGACGATTATTTAATAAAAATTTATGTTATAAAAATTTTTATGCAAAAGCGAATTTATTATCAAATATATATTAAGAAAAACTACATGAAATTGATTTTGGCGACTTTTAGCGATTTGTAAAATCAATTTGGCGAAATAGTTCGGAAAAAATCTGACAACCCTGGTTAACACCAGTCAAGTCTTATTGCTAAGCTTATCACTTTTACTTCTTTGAACTTTCATCGGCGTTCACAAAATGCAAGTCAGCTCATATTATTTGTGCATGTATTTATTATTTTTGCATGTATGTGTGCTTTTTTTAACATTACGAATGCCAAAAATATCAGCTTGTCAATTAGACTTGCATAGTTTAAACTAGGACATAAAGTAATTTAATTTTTACTTTCTATTCCTGCCACGTCAGAAAGAAAAATTCAAAATTTTAAAAACCTCGGATATATCTAGAAAAGATGTGATATCCTCTAAACGGCTAGACCGTTTTTCTTAAAACATAGCTAAGTACCCTCTGGGGCAAGTCACCTTTCAAACAGAAGAAACTAAATCAAAACCAGTTAAGTCGTTTGGTCTGTACGTGGACTCGGACAGACACACAGAAACACCAATACACAGACACGCACTATAAAGTTATAACACTCCTTTTTTGGTCGGGGGGTTAATAACAGAAAAGAAAAAAAGATAGTACTATATTTTTATACTATATACTCTTTTTCCTTAACCTTTAATAACCAATGTACTTTAATTACAAGAAGAAAATGTGGGAACCCTAGGTAAGATATCTGTTGACTATGAATGTACCACGAGAGCTGAACCTATAATTTAATAAAATTAGATAGTAATAGTAGGGGATACCAATTCTACCGCAATTAAAATTGTTAAATTGTAACTGAAATTGTTAAATTTGGGTAATTAAAATTTGAAAATTGTTAAATTCTTGGAAATTTGTGAAATTTGATACCTACGAGGGTGTTTCAATAATTGCGCCTAATTTTTTGTTTACACAAGGAGTTTTTTTGTTTACATAAGGAGTTTTTTGTTTACATTAACCCTTGAGGGAAAGGGTGTTTTTTTTTGGTTACATTAATTGTGATAACGGGTGATTTTTTTGTGGTGTCGGATTGTGGGGTTTCATAAGATTAAGATTACATAAGCATATATGCCGACGGGAAAATCATGAAAATGATTTTTCCAATACCAAAGGGAGAAATTTTTAAAATTAATTTTTCCTAATGCCTACGGCAATGCATGATAATTTTTCCTAATGCCTACGGCAATACATAATTATTATTTTCAAATGCCGACGGCAAAACATGATTATTATAGTTTTCAAATGCCGACGGCAAAACATAATTATTTTTTTCAAATGCCGACGGCAAAACATGATTATTATTTTTTTTAAATGCCGACGGGAAAACATGATTATTATTTGTTTTCAAATGTCGACGGCAAAACATTATTATTTTTTTCAAATTCCGACTGGGAAATAATTTTTCCAAATGAAAATTGTCAGTAATAAGATTTGATGACTACTACGCGATTCCCATATGAATCGGGGGAATGTGTGTGTGTGATTTCCGCAAACTAAATTGCTTATAAATAAAATAATTAAATATATTAATGAACAATTTATTTAATTATTTTATTTATGCATAAAATGTTCTCATGTATGTGAACGCCCCTAATCCTTGTGTGTAGGTGGTCCAGCTTGTTTGTCGCTGGTATTTTGTTTATTTTTTAAGAAATATATTTGTATGTATGTATGTATGTATATTTGTATGAATGTATGTATGACTGGTAATACTTGTGTGTAAAATATTTTGTAGAATACATTTATATTTTGCAACGTAATCATTTCTTTAGCTACGATTATTTTAAAGCAGCAGAATTTCAACTAAGTGCAATCATCAGCAGAGAAACAAAAAGTACACAGCCACGCACAATAAAGTTAACTCTCCTCCTACCCACTTCCTTCTCTTTCCTTTATGTAGTTTGTATTTGAAATAAGAAAACACTTGTACATTCTTTTATTTTGTATACATATATTGTTTAATTTTTTTTAAATTTTATAATAATACATACATATGTATATAAATTCATATTTTAAGAAGTAAAAAAGTTCATTTAAAACAAAACATTTCTTTTGTTAGTAAAATATCATTTTTTAATGCGCAAACACCAAAATTATGATAATTACAATAAAGATATTCTGGATCAGGGATGGCAAAGTTGGTATAATTGTACCTTTTTGGTACTATTTGAATTCGAAAAGTACAATAGTACACCAATGACTAATTTAGTACATTTAAGGAATCTTCGCAGTTTCACTACGTATTTCTTTTCAAACGATTGCATATGTCAATTTTCACTTTTGAACACTGAGACTCATATTCTTCTCCTTGAAAACATTCTTATGAAGTCAAAACGCAATAATAAAATCAAAAAAATATGAACTATTCCATTTCCAAATCATAGGAAGCTGGAACACATGCTATTAATTTTTATATTTTAAATTTCAACTTAAACAGTTGTAACTTACAAGCAAATTTGTGAAAACGATTCGCTTGCCATAACAAAGTCGATTATTTTAATAAAAACAAATAAAAATACTTCATTTGAACTAAAAAAATATTTTAGTACAATTAAGGTCAAAAAAGAAAAATTTTTTAAGTTCTTGGTTCAATTTTAAAATTCTCAATGCCTTCCCTGTTCTGGATACTTGATTTCCATTTGTTTAAAGTTGATGCATCCTATATACTCAACGTTAGAAATTTTTCGGTGTAACATTTTTTCCAACCATTGTCTTTTTTCTTCACCTTTTAAATAAATTTTAAAAAATTGCAAACGCGTTGAAGTTAAACTGATCCAGCAGTCCACATAAGGTGATGATGGTTTTTTGTTAGCCGCTTTGCTTCTCTTTGCTTTTTTATTGATAACCATTTAAAATCACATCGGGGTTTTATAATGAAATGGTTATATTCATAATTGTTGAAAACAATCGATACTTCTTTTGCGATGAAATCATTTGAATTACTTTTGAAAACTTGTACGTCTATAAAAGTTATGTTGTTTTCCATATTACTCAATTTATAAGATTTTTCGAACTTGTCCTTTGATGGGTATATATTCTTATATACGATCATGAATAAGAATGCAGTAAGCTGTTGTCTTTGCTGCAATATTAGTTGCTGTTTCAAATTCTATTTTTATATCAATCGGTCCATTATTGAGTTATTCATTGTGATGACTGACATCTACTACAATAATAGGAGCTTTTGCCTTAAACTCTGATGCAGTTAGAAGCGGTTGAGATTATTTTATATAATAGCTTTGTTGAAATCTTATATACATACATATCATATAGATATGCATATCGTTAATTTTTGAACTTTATGTTAAGATCAGCATACGGATATGAGACTGATTTTTTTTAATACATGTATTTATTAATTGTATCTTCAAATATGAACTAACAATAAGTATTCAAATCTTAAATCTAAAATATAATTTATATATATTAATATAATTCATATATATAATAATATAATATAATGTTATTAATTAAAATGAAAAAACGTTTATTTATTTATTTGTTTATTTATGTCGACCATCTTGGTCGACCACACTTTTTATATTAATTAAATAAAAACTTACAAATATAATGAAATTAAAACTAACTTAAACTTATCGTGAGAAAATGCTTGGTCGGCATAAATACACGCCGACCAGGTGCATTGTTTCAAATAAGCCAGATGATCAAGTTACTTGCTGATGACAAATAACTGATGCAGTCAAACACATAAGTATGTGGACAAATATGAATTACTGGCACAGTCAAACACATAAGTATGCGGACAGATATATTCCATAGCCAAACACACTACAATAAGCTCAGTGATAGTTATAAATAATACATAAGTAGTGATAATCAAAAAAGGAAAAAAAAGTATTTTCAAGAAATTCTATCTGGAGTGCTGAGTATTAGAGCCCTTGTGTCCCTATTTTTTAGGCGGACGTGTCCAGTAAAGTTCAAAGTATTACGAGCAAGCGGATAAGGATATGACTCGAGTTTTGTTTAATATTTGCCTGCGTATTTTGCAATTTCTTCAATCACTAGTGGCATATTTAAATCACGATGTATATTTGAATTTTGGAGCCGATGTTATCAAACGTAAAATGTTGTTTGACCTTCGTTGGATTCTCTCGACATTAGAAGCTGAAGCAGTTGAAATCCATAGCACCATATAGGTTTCAAAAGCGACTTGTATATCAAAAGTTTGTAATCTAGACTGAGAGTTGAATTTCTACCAATCAGCCAATGTACCTGAGTTAATTTTAGTTTCATTTGTGTTAGCTTACAATCAATGTGCTATTTCCATGTAAGCCGTCGATCAAGGTGTATACCAAGGTATTTTACATGTGAGTGTTGAGGAACAATTTGATTATTAATATTCGAATGGGGGAACAAGTATCTTTTCGTAGAGTAAATGTTACCTGCGCACACTTCTGTTCATTTACTTTAATTCTCCATAACTTTAACCATAGTTCCAGCTGGGTAATATGATCCTGAAGATATGGGGATGCCTCGTGAGGGGTTTCGTGCATGCTAAAAAAGGCTGTATCATAGGCAAATGTAGATGTATGGATTATAACTAAAAGGCATATCACAAGTATATACCAAAAACAAAACTGGGACCAGTATACTCCCCTGTGCCACACCGGCATAGATATATTCGGGCACACTCATGAAGTCTCCTTCCACAACAATGGACTTCCGGTATATAATATAACTTTCCAATAGCTTTAAAAAGTTTACTGGTAGATGTCTTCAATTTTAGAATTACTTCATGCCATACTTTATCAAATGCCTGAGAAACATCAATAAAGAGAGTAGAACAATACTTCTTTTCTTCAAATGTTCTTCTTATAACTTGAACCAATCTATGCGTTTGTTGAATGGTGCTATGCTGATTTCTAAAACCAAATTGATGGTCTGGGATGCACCCACTATCAGTTAAATTTGGGGACAATTTTGTCATGAGCAGCTTTTCGAAGAGTTTTAACATAGTTGACAGCAAACTTATTGGCCTATATGATTCAGCTTTAGTAAGATCTTTGCCCGGCTTTGGAATCATTTTGATTTTTGCAAGCTTCCAGAGTTGTGGATAATACTCCAGTCGTAATATGGCATTAGAAATAAACAGCAAAATTCTTATTGCAATATGCGGCAAGTTCATCAGCATCTTGTTACTAATTCCATCAACACCTGGAGCTTTCTTTGGCTTGAGTTCAGCAATTACTTTATGTACATCACGCATCTTAAACTTTAAGGCTCGAGGGGGTAGAGGTACTACACTCAGCAAATCAGCAACACCAGCACATGTATTTGGGGTAAATACGGATTTTAAATACTCAGAAATATTTTACATTTTTCCGTATCTCTTCTTGCCCAACTTCCGGTAGATGTGCGCAGAGGTGGCTTAAACTCAACGGGTGTTTTAAGCTTTCTAGCAGCGCGCCACAAAGAGTAATTAGATGTCGGTGTGACATCAAGACCTTCCAAATAATTTTTTAAGAGATGCAGTTTTTTCAGATGCAAGCAACTCTTGAAGTCGTTTAGAACATTCTTTAAGTCTGAGTTTATGTTGGGGTGATCTGTGCTGTTGCCATTCCCTTCTAGCTCTTCTTTTTTCACACACGAGATGTTCAATATCCCTGGATTAAATTTTATTAAACCCAGACTGCGAGTGGGAGGTAGTGGCATGTTCAGCAGCCTGTTTAATAATTTCGTTAAGATTGGCAATGTTAGTTTCAATGTCATTGGGTGTTCTTAGCGCAATATTTTCCGTGCAATGACTACTGAGATATTTTTTGAATACCAGCCAATTAACACGATCATCTTCATATATGGGTGAGGTAAGTCACTTCTTAGTGGGTTACAAATTGTAACGATAGTGGGGGAGTGATCGGAGGAGAGATCTAGAGAAGTTTGAACATTAATTAAATCCCTAGAAATATTTTTCATGACGCCAAAATCAATAACATCCGGAATTTTTCTTACGTCAGTAGGCCAGTAAGTGGGATCCCCACTCGAAATAACATCTAAGCCCATTTTTTATCCCTAGGTGTTACGAGGAGCGACCCCCACTACGTATGCTTTGCATTGTAGTCTCCAGCTGCCACGAAACAAGATCCAAGCGATTTGTAGAACTTGTCATACTGATCTTCGGTAATTGAAAATCTGGGAGGTGAGTAAATTGATGATATCACGAAATTAGAACAAAAATTTTCTACAAAAATATTCGTAGCTTGCATATATTCTTCACTAACGTTGTGAAGCATATAGTGCTTGAGTCTTTACTTAATTAGAATTGCAGATCCACCGCATGCTCTCCCTCTAGGGTCCTTTGTATCATACATAGTGTAGCCATTTATTTTGAAAATCTTCTCAAAGTCAAATGTGTCTCAGAGACCAACGTTATATAAATATATTTTTTCCGTAAGGAAGTGCTCAAGTTCATTTTTGTCTGCGAATGCCGTTTGCGTTCCAGAAACATATTTTTAACGTGTTCATGGGTTGTTAATTAATGATTGAAGCAGTGTATTCGCCATTCGAAGCATTTCTTGCATCATGTTAGTCATACTTGTTGTAAAATTATTTATAGTTTGCTCTAAATTATCAATAGTATCTTCAAGGCGATTAAAACTAAAGTTTGAGTCTGTATTTGTTGAAATATTTGGCGGGGAAACATTTTGTGCGGGAATAGAATTTGTTTTAGAAGCATCGGCATACGATACACGGGAAGTAACTGGTTGGCTCATTTGAGCAAAAGTGGTGGAGTAAGCGTTTGCTGATTGAGATGGAGCTAATTTAGGTTTTTGCACCATAGTCTGTTTGACAAAAGAGTACACAGGACAACCTCTGTAGTTAGCGGTGTGATTACCTCCACAATTACTGCATTTTTTATCACTTTGATCTTTTGGCTTATTGCAACTAGCAGTGCCGTGTAATGCGCCGTAAACAACTGAATTTAAATGTCCTTTTAAATTACTCAAATCACAATGAACAAACTTCTTTTCTTGTTGAAAAGCAATCAATACAAAACGGGGGCGTTCTCTATTTGCAGCCAGTTTAACATTCGAAATATGGCTAGTTCCTGTGTTTAATTTTGGATTGATATGACAATCCCAACTGCGAAATGCCATAGTTATAGAAGCACCATTATTAATAATTTTTATCATATTCAATTTGCTGAATGGATTGGATTTCTGGGATTCTCCTTGAAACAGTAGAAACACTCGAGCGTACAAGATCTTCATCGTTATTTTTGCGCAAGTATATCAATTCATGTTTTCCATTTAGTATAATTTTATTGTAGTCTTCAGCGAATCCTAGAAGCATTTTTAGATGTACATAGAAATTGAAAATCCATTTACAAGAGTGACATCGTCAATTTTGTTCAATCCACGAACTGAAAGCATCACGTTGCTTTCAGTTCGTGACATAGAAACCAAATTTTTAATGGTGCTTGTTGCTCCGAAATATCTTGTATGATCAATTTCAATTCCATTGAGCTCATAGCGAATTTCATCAAATAGATATGCCACAAAATTGTTTTTTAATATAAAGTTCTCCGAAGATGACGAAGATTTGGGCTTACTATCATCGGCAACAAACCCCTCGAAATAAATGTAGCTCTCACTGGGTAACACGTACAAATCTTGATTTTGTATTGAAATTCTAATTTCATCATTATTGTTGTAAGATTGTAAGTATGGTACACATGTTTGATAGTCCTTTTTGATTATATTTTCATCAGACAAGTTTATCTAAGACATCTTTTATTGAACTCATTTTGTCTTCAATTTACAATTCAAAGACTTTAGAACATTCTTATTTGATGTTGTTAGAGCTTTTTGTTGCGCTGGTCGCTTTAATATTATTGTTGTTCTTTGTATTTGTGTTGTATATTAGCATTATTTAGTTGGCCTTAAATGTATTCGTATTGTAATTTCCTCTCCTCCGAAATTAATTAAATCACCGTGTTCATCATGTACTCGCAGCGCTAGTGAACTTATCTCTCTGGTGTTTACAGGTAAATATATGAGATTTCTTCGAAGCTCATCTACTTTATAGTTGAAGTGGTTTTGAATTAAATAGACGATTGCGGTAATTTTTTTACTATTTGCCCAAAATTCGGCCAAAAATTCGCTCGGTTGGTTTTTTTTATTTAGAGAATAGTTTCCCGTTTTCTCCCTAGTATTATTTAAAAGAGAGATAGCTGCTAAAATCACATCATGTGTTTTGGAAATCTTACTTTTCTCGGTTACCTTTGCAGTGTCGCTTAACATGGACGATGAAACTTGTTGCAAAGACGATGGAGATTTGCTCGGAGGGTTATTAATATTTATATGAGAGTTTATTGCATCATTATTAAATGAGGATAAGTGAACGGCTGAAATTGAGTTTTGTGTATATCGTTTGTTTTGTTTCAAAACATTTAAATTTTTTTTTTCAAATTCGATAATTGTTCTTCCCGTTTCCGTTTTAATTCGAGCAGCTTTTGTTTTTCACGTAGTAATAGTGTAATAGCACCGTAATGTGACAAAAAATTCTCAACTTCTTAATTGTTTCAAAATCATTCGTACATAAAAACTACAGACAGTAAGCAAAGAAAAACCATGTGTAGCAAACGCTCCGCTCGTCCATAACTCGCTTTATGCGCGTTACGCTTTCTATGCATCTGTCAAAACAGTAGAAACAATATAATAGCATGTGACAAGTTATATTGCAAAAAGCGCAGAACGCGTAGGTGCGTTCAAAGCAAAAAGTAGGTCTACTTTTTACTTTTGTACGCGTTACAAGCACCATGAAAGAAAGTCAGCTGTTCTTGAAAGCTAAAGATATTAAATAATACTTTATTTCGTACGTTGTCGATAAATATTATTTTGCCGTGAATCATTTTTTTCTTTTTTCAGCAAAAAAATTTTTTTAGTAAAAAAAACAAAAATAAAATGGGGTATGAAAAGCAGTGCATGTAACTCAAAGCGAACAATGTATAAAATTAAATAAGAGGATGAAACGCGTGTAAAGCATAACGCGCAAAAAGCGAGTTATGGGCATCTACCTTTAAGCTCAAATCATAAGCAATTTCAGGGCGGATTAATTAGCTTTCTATCAAAATCCTTAATTTTATTAACGAATTAATTTTAATGCTAAAAAGTAACCTAACACAAAATATCACTTTTTTCAAGAGGAAAAAAAGAACTTGTGCACTAACTTTTCCTTTAGGAAGGAGCTATGAAATGAGTAAAACATTAAAAATTAGTACTAATAGTGGCCACATCTAGCATTTAATACATTATTGTCATAGAATTCACTGGATGTTAATATTGGGAGGCATATGCCCTGGAGAACAGTGACGGGAAATGAGATTTGCATGTTGGTATCAAAAACAAATTTTTTTAGTACTTTTTTGATGATGATAGTACCAGTTTATTTTTTTTTAAGTTAAATTTCATCAATAAAAAATTATTCGTTAGTCACAAGTAGAAGTACACTATCTCAAATAATTGTGACCTTACAGGAGAAGTTAAAAACATGATAGAAACAGTACAACTGTATTGTAAAACAAAGAATGAAATTAAGAGTTTTGCTTTCTTTTCTGAGTTTAAAATAAGAAAAAATAAAAAAATATTTAAAATCAATGAATATTTTCTGATACTGTTTGCTTGAGTTTAAAAAATGCACAAACAGTGTTTTCCGTACGGAATGTGCGTTCAGGTTGGCACTTAGCTTAAGCAAATGATATTTCACGAAACTTGACGAAAAGTTCCATAAGTACATTATAGTTTGCCACATACGTTTTATATGTAACCGCACAGTCACTTAAGTTCTCTTATTCAGATAATATTGACAATAACATATTAAAGAATATTTCAAAAGATACAAATAAGTTTGCAAAGCATATACGAGAATAACATTGCATGGAAAGTTGGGTAGAACGTTAAGTGTTCTCCTATGTCATTTGTGCTCAAAAGCAATTGAAACTATTTTAAAATACAGACAGACGTAAGGCAGGGATAACAAGTGAAAACCACTATATCTTCAGCAAACAAAATTCTTCATTATCGAAGCAATACCATGGAGCATGTGTTTAAAAAAACACTGTTTTCCCAGGAGTGCTGTGCAAAAATACCACAAATCCTTCGACGCACAACATTAAGGAAGCACATCGCAACCAGCGTTGCCACAACCAAAATATTTTTGTAACCAAAATATGATAAAAAAGTAACCAGAGGCGAAAAAAAGTAACCAAAATTTGTTTGTATTTAAGGCTCAATCAGACGTGACATAACCATAGCCATAGAAAACAGCAGTTCGAACCAAACTAATGAGCAACACGTCTAATTTAAGCTTTAATATACTGACTTATTTGTACTTCAGTTTAAAAATACATACATATATCTGTGATAGTATGGAATAATCGCTTAAGTCCTTTTAAACAATTGTTTTTCGGACGTTTTACGGACTTTAAACTGGTGCGTAAAATAACATAATAAAGCTTAATTTGCTCAAGCAATTATTTAATATTGCCACCGATATAATCATGATAAAATTATATAATATAAATTAAATTATTACATTTAGATTTGAGATTTCCTTATTTTATTGAGCCTTAGTTTCGATTTTACCGTAAGCAACATGTGATCGAAAATATACTTTTTTATTTGAATTAAAATTTTATTGGCCTCCCCATAGTTTAGAATTATCAAAAAGCCAAAATTTTGATAACTTTTAAGATAAGAGCAGTAAAATTTTATCTTAAGCGACAATTTACGTATGTAAAACAAATTTGAATATTATAAAAAACCTTCTCCTGAAAACTCTAATTTTTGTCTCTTGCGATTAAATCGCAAAAAAAATAAAAAAAATAAAAAATTTAAGAAACCTCCGAATATATCTAGAGGAGATGCGATATCTTCTAAGCGGCTGGACCTATTTTCTTAAAACATGACTAAGAACCTTCTCGACCAAGTCACCTTTCAAACAGAAAAAAACTAAATCAAAATCTGTCCAGCCGTTTGGTCTGTACGTGGAAACGACAGACACACAGATATACAGATACACAGACACACACTACAAACTTATAACACCCCGTTTTTAGTCGGGGGATAAAAATAATATCAAATAAAACACAATAACAAAAAACATAAAGTTCTTTGCAATAAAAAAATTAAATTTTATGACATTCGTTGTCCAAATACATGAATGAATAGATAAAGTATAAAAAAAATACATATGCATTATAGAGTTGGTCTTAAAATTCAGCTCCCTGCATTAGTTTTGATTAAGCTAAGCCCTCGTGGCTTTCAGAAACCTATGATCTGTGTGGCAATCAATTCATTTGTATGTTTGGAAACTTTGTTTCAAAATATATCCACATCAATACTTTTTATTTCCAATTGGGAAAATTTGAGCAATTGTACTAAATTTTGAAAACACATCCACCACATTAGTTTTTTAGTTATGAAATTCATTTAAAAATATGGTAGTGCATCATGATATGCAAATTTAAATCCCATATAAAAATGGTTATTTTTGTGTTACAAAAAAGTAACCAAAATAGAAAAAAAGTACACAAGTACACATTGGAAAAAAAGTAACCAATTTTGGTTAAAACTAACCAAACTGGCAACGCTGATCGCAACATACGCATCTTTACAAACCAGTGAAGAGGCATCTGTAGACAAACTTGCCAACTTTATGGGCCACCACAAGGATATCCATAAAAGTATGTACAGAATGTCTGTACCGGTTGCAGAAATTACGTGTGTTTCTTAATTATTAAAAGCTGCCCGAGATGAAATAGAGGACGAAGTAGAAGATGATAGTGATGAGGATGAAGGTAAACACGGAGAAGAAAAAGGTACCATAGATGAAAGCAAAAACTCGACATCATCTTCGGGTAAAAAACGAAGAAGCAGTAAATCTGGAAGTCCATACCATCCGTTCTTTGCATATGCGTTTTATGCGTTTTTGTACGTACTCTCCGATTCTAAATTCAAGTTACATGCAATACGTCTTATGCGCAGGAATTTTTGTTGTGATCATCTGTAGTATTTTTATATTTTTATATTTTTAATCAAATAAACAAAATTTTGAGGAAAAATGGAAGTGAAAGTATGACTTTAAAAGAATTTGTGGAATTAATTGATTTAATGCACATAGTATTTTGTAATAAATATAATACATAATATTAATCACAGCTGAAATAAGATTATTTTCCATTGCACTTTCCTAAAAAATAATAAATACAATTGAGTTGACAGTCAGTACATAAGTACGTAAAATTAATTGATAAGTTCTTAATGCAAATTTTGTTCATGAAAGAACTATGTTAAAAATTTATATTAATGTATTTAAGTCTTGAATATACATACATATGTATATATGTAGTTGTAAACTTTATTACGAAAGCAGTTTCTTTTACTAACAGCGATGCCAACTTAGCTATTTTAGAGCTAGATTTAGCTGTTTTTGATTGCTTCTAACTCGAAATTTTTCGCTTTAGCTCTTTTTTAATAAAAAGAGCTAACACTGCTCTTTCAATTATGAACACGGCACTTTTGGCACTTCTTACATCTTATAGTAAATTTTCCCGTTTTTACCCTATTGTTTCTTATTTTGGGCATTTACGTTTTTGGCAACTATGTTTTTGCAAATGCAGATACTTTTTTTGCAACTATGTAAGATATATTTATGTATTTAGGTAATTCAAATTGTAAAACCCCGTTTTTATTACAAAGTGTTCGTTTCTGAGTAATTAGAAAATTTTCCACATATTATTGAAATGGAAATGAACTGCCAAAAATATAGGAAAGCTTGGAAATTAAATCCCATGTTTATAAAATGGATTAAACAAACAAAAGATTCTTCTAAAGCTAACTCTTTTTGAAAATGATTGTTCTTATTTTATAACTTAACGTATATACAAGTATATGTAATGTGTATGGTCATATTGTTAATGCAGATAAATATTTGTATCAATTGCTGTGAAATGATTTTATTTAAAATTATAATTTTTTTTTCTTCCTATTATTTTTATTTATGTAAAAAAAATCTTGAAGTGCAAATTGAATAATAAATGCATTCAAAGATTTAAAACGGAAAAATTTTGAATTTTTAAATTTAGCTCTTTTTAGCTCTTTTTGGCTGCTCAGTTGGCCCGTTTTGCCTTTGAATTGTTGGCATCACTGTTTACTAAGAACTGTTTTAATACAAAAAAGGAGAAAATTTAAATTCACCACACTAACATTTGGCTCTTAAAAACAACTCACCTTTTCTCAAGATTCAGGGACGAATAAAAAAGTAGAAAGTAGATGTACTTATCCGTCCTATGCGTCTATACGTTCTTTGCGTTTTGTTCTGTAACCTGCCACATACAAATACTCGGATTCTACTTTTTTGACACATGCATAAAACGCAGCTACGCATTGAACGGATGGTATGGACCTTCAGCTTAAGTTTATACAGTAAAATACATGGAATGTTTCTTTATAATTTGGTTTAAAATCAATCTTAAAAATTACACATGCTTGCAGTACATCGCGTTTCATAAAAAGTTTAGCAATCACCGACTTCGTATATTATGCAAATTTTAAGTATATACATATATAGAGTTTTTTATCAGCTCTAGTTCTCGAGAAAAAATTAGGGCACTTGCAGGACACATATTATCATAACTTGAGAAGGCCATCCTGTATTCAGTTAAGAAAGAAATTCAAAATTCTTTAGTCCTTTAAAAAATTTGGTGTATTCATAAGGGTGTCTTAAGTGTCATAATGTCTTAACATTTTAACATAGTTTAAAAAAATTGTTGTGGCTCAAACAAAAAGGTCATAAAGTAATAAGACTTTCTCAGCTATGTTTATTGTGTGTCATAACTACATGTAGAAAAGTATGAGAGTTTACCGAAGGAATTGAATCATTGTAAATTATAAGGGGTTGCTCACAGCAGTCATATTTTTTCATTTTATTTTTTTAAAACGTGTTAATTTATAAGTATCATTTGAATACCCCAATTATTTCCTAATCTGCACAGCAACTTCGGCGGTATCGTAAAAAGTTTAGAAAAAATTTAATTTTAGGAAATTTTTTTACATTTCTGTTTTTAAAACTTCATAACAAAAGAAAGATACATCACCTGGGCAGTTTTTTGTTGAGTAGCACGTAACTAAATATATTCCAAAAGATTGAGCCATCTTCCATTGAAACTCAAGATCTTATTCGCAATTTAGTGACAGAAAAAAACTGTTAGAAATTGAAATTCCATGCAACAGTGCTACACAAAAACGCAAATTCAAAACTTTTACAGATATCTGTTGCTTCAAAGATTGTTTTTTATGAATATGCTTTTCATTTCTCTTCCTAAATTTTTAATAATATTAAAAGTTGTACAACAGCAAAAAAAATTTCTTAGTAAAAAAAACAAAAATAAAATGGGGTATGAAAAGCAGTGCATGTAACTCAAAGCGAACAAAGTATAAAATTAAATAAGAGGATGAAACGCGTGTAAAGCATAACGCGCAAAAAGCGAGTTATGGGCATCTACCTTTAAGCTCAAATCATAAGCAATTTCAGGGCGGATTAATTAGCTTTCTATCAAAATCCTTAATTTTATTAACGAATTAATTTTAATGCTAAAAAGTAACCTAACACAAAATATCACTTTTTTCAAGAGGAAAAAAAGTACTTGTGCACTAACTTTTCCTTTAGGAAGGAGCTATGAAATGAGTAAAACATTAAAAATTAGTACTAATAGTGGCCACATCTAGCATTTAATACATTATTGTCATAGAATTCACTGGATGTTTGGTAATATTGGGAGGCATATGCCCTGGAGAACAGTGACGGGAAATGAGATTTGCATGTTGGTATCAAAAACAAATTTTTTAGTACTTTTTTGATGATGATAGTACCAGTTTATTTTTTTTAAGTTAAATTTCATCAATAAAAAATTATTCGTTAGTCACAAGTAGAAGTACACTATCTCAAATAATTGTGACCTTACAGGAGAAGTTAAAAACATGATAGAAACAGTACAACTGTATTGTAAAACAAAGAATGAAATTAAGAGTTTTGCTTTCTTTTCTGAGTTTAAAATAAGAAAAAATAAAAAAATATTTAAAATTAATGAATATTTTCTGATACTGTTTGCTTGAGTTTAAAAAATGCACAAACAGTGTTTTCCGTACGGAATGTGCGTTCAGGTTGGCACTTAGCTTAAGCAAATGATATTTCACGAAACTTGACGAAGAGTTCCATAAGTACATTATAGTTTGCCACATACGTTTTATATGTAACCGCACAGTCACTTAAGTTCTCTTATTCAGATAATATTGACAATAACATATTAAAGAATATTTCAAAAGATACAAATAAGTTTGCAAAGCATATACGAGAATAACATTGCATGGAAAGTTGGGTAGAACGTTAAGTGTTCTCCTATGTCATTTGTGCTCAAAAGCAATTGAAACTATTTTAAAATACAGACAGACGTAAGGCAGGGATAACAAGTGAAAACCACTATATCTTCAGCAAACAAAATTCTTCATTATTGAAGCAATACCATGGAGCATGTGTTTAAAAAAACACTGTTTTCCCAGGAGTGCTGTGCAAAAATACCACAAATCCTTCGACGCACAACATTAAGGAAGCACATCGCAACCAGCGTTGCCACAACCAAAATATTTTTGTAACCAAAATATGATAAAAAAGTAACCAGAGGCGAAAAAAAGTAACCAAAATTTGTTTGTATTTAAGGCTCAATCAGACGTGACATAACCATAGCCATAGAAAACAGCAGTTCGAACCAAACTAATGAGCAACACGTCTAATTTAAGCTTTAATATACTGACTTATTTGTACTTCAGTTTAAAAATACATACATATATCTGTGATAGTATGGAATAATCGCTTAAGTCCTTTTAAACAATTGTTTTTCGGACGTTTTACGGACTTTAAACTGGTGCGTAAAATAACATAATAAAGCTTAATTTGCTCAAGCAATTATTTAATATTGCCACCGATATAATCATGATAAAATTATATAATATAAATTAAATTATTACATTTAGATTTGAGATTTCCTTATTTTATTGAGCCTTAGTTTCGATTTTACCGTAAGCAACATGTGATCGAAAATATACTTTTTTATTTGAATTAAAATTTTATTGGCCTCCCCATAGTTTAGAATTATCAAAAAGCCAAAATTTTGATAACTTTTAAGATAAGAGCCGTAAAATTTTATCTTAAGCGACAATTTACGTATGTAAAACAAATTTGAATATTATAAAAAACCTTCTCCTGAAAACTCTAATTTTTGTCTCTTGCGATTAAATCGCAAAAAAAATAACAAAAATTAAAAATTTAAGAAACCTCCGAATATATCTAGAGGAGATGCGATATCTTCTAAGCGGCTGGACCGATTTTCTTAAAACATGACTAAGAACCTTCTCGACCAAGTCACCTTTCAAACAGAAAAAAACTAAATCAAAATCTGTCCAGCCGTTTGGTCTGTACGTGGAAACGACAGACACACAGATATACAGATACACAGACACACACTACAAACTTATAACACCCCGTTTTTAGTCGGGGGATAAAAATAATATCAAATAAAACACAATAACAAAAAACATAAAGTTCTTTGCAATAAAAAAATTAAATTTTATGACATTCGTTGTCCAAATACATGAATGAATAGATAAAGTATAAAAAAAATACATATGCATTATAGAGTTGGTCTTAAAATTCAGCTCCCTGCATTAGTTTTGATTAAGCTAAGCCCTCGTGGCTTTCAGAAACCTATGATCTGTGTGGCAATCAATTCATTTGTATGTTTGGAAACTTTGTTTCAAAATATATCCACATCAATACTTTTTATTTCCAATTGGGAAAATTTGAGCAATTGTACTAAATTTTGAAAACACATCCACCACATTAGTTTTTTAGTTATGAAATTCATTTAAAAATATGGTAGTGCATCATGATATGCAAATTTAAATCCCATATAAAAATGGTTATTTTTGTGTTACAAAAAAGTAACCAAAATAGAAAAAAAGTACACAAGTACACATTGGAAAAAAAGTAACCAATTTTGGTTAAAACTAACCAAACTGGCAACGCTGATCGCAACATACGCATCTTTACAAACCAGTGAAGAGGCATCTGTAGACAAACTTGCCAACTTTATGGGCCACCACAAGGATATCCATAAAAGTATGTACAGAATGTCTGTACCGGTTGCAGAAATTACGTGTGTTTCTTAATTATTAAAAGCTGCCCGAGATGAAATAGAGGACGAAGTAGAAGATGATAGTGATGAGGATGAAGGTAAACACGGAGAAGAAAAAGGTACCATAGATCAAAGCAAAAACTCGACATCATCTTCGGGTAAAAAACGAAGAAGCAGTAAATCTGGAAGTCCATACCATCCGTTCTTTGCATATGCGTTTTATGCGTTTTTGTACGTACTCTCCGATTCTAAATTCAAGTTACATGCAATACGTCTTATGCGCAGGAATTTTTGTTGTGATCATCTGTAGTATTTTTATATTTTTATATTTTTAATCAAATAAACAAAATTTTGAGGAAAAATGGAAGTGAAAGTATGACTTTAAAAGAATTTGTGGAATTAATTGATTTAATGCACATAGTATTTTGTAATAAATATAATACATAATATTAATCACAGCTGAAATAAGATTATTTTCCATTGCACTTTCCTAAAAAATAATAAATACAATTGAGTTGACAGTCAGTACATAAGTACGTAAAATTAATTGATAAGTTCTTAATGCAAATTTTGTTCATGAAAGAACTATGTTAAAAATTTATATTAATGTATTTAAGTCTTGAATATACATACATATGTATATATGTAGTTGTAAACTTTATTACGAAAGCAGTTTCTTTTACTAACAGCGATGCCAACTTAGCTATTTTAGAGCTAGATTTAGCTGTTTTTGATTGCTTCTAACTCGAAATTTTTCGCTTTAGCTCTTTTTTAATAAAAAGAGCTAACACTGCTCTTTCAATTATGAACACGGCACTTTTGGCACTTCTTACATCTTATAGTAAATTTTCCCGTTTTTACCCTATTGTTTCTTATTTTGGGCATTTACGTTTTTGGCAACTATGTTTTTGCAAATGCAGATACTTTTTTTGCAACTATGTAAGATATATTTATGTATTTAGGTATTTCAAATTGTAAAACCCCGTTTTTATTACAAAGTGTTCGTTTCTGAGTAATTAGAAAATTTTCCACATATTATTGAAATGGAAATGAACTGCCAAAAATATAGGAAAGCTTGGAAATTAAATCCCATGTTTATAAAATGGATTAAACAAACAAAAGATTCTTCTAAAGCTAACTCTTTTTGAAAATGATTGTTCTTATTTTATAACTTAACGTATATACAAGTATATGTAATGTGTATGGTCATATTGTTAATGCAGATAAATATTTGTATCAATTGCTGTGAAATGATTTTATTTAAAATTATAATTTTTTTTTCTTCCTATTATTTTTATTTATGTAAAAAAAATCTTGAAGTGCAAATTGAATAATAAATGCATTCAAAGATTTAAAACGGAAAAATCTTGAATTTTTAAATTTAGCTCTTTTTAGCTCTTTTTGGCTGCTCAGTTGGCCCGTTTTGCCTTTGAATTGTTGGCATCACTGTTTACTAAGAACTGTTTTAATACAAAAAAGGAGAAAATTTAAATTCACCACACTAACATTTGGCTCTTAAAAACAACTCACCTTTTCTCAAGATTCAGGGACGAATAAAAAAGTAGAAAGTAGATGTACTTATCCGTCCTATGCGTCTATACGTTCTTTGCGTTTTGTTCTGTAACCTGCCACATACAAATACTCGGATTCTACTTTTTTGACACATGCATAAAACGCAGCTACGCATTGAACGGATGGTATGGACCTTCAGCTTAAGTTTATACAGTAAAATACATGGAATGTTTCTTTATAATTTGGTTTAAAATCAATCTTAAAAATTACACATGCTTGCAGTACATCGCGTTTCATAAAAAGTTTAGCAATCACCGACTTCGTATATTATGCAAATTTTAAGTATATACATATATAGAGTTTTTTATCAGCTCTAGTTCTCGAGAAAAAATTAGGGCACTTGCAGGACACATATTATCATAACTTGAGAAGGCCATCCTGTATTCAGTTAAGAAAGAAATTCAAAATTCTTTAGTCCTTTAAAAAATTTGGTGTATTCATAAGGGTGTCTTAAGTGTCATAATGTCTTAACATTTTAACATAGTTTAAAAAAATTGTTGTGGCTCAAACAAAAAGGTCATAAAGTAATAAGACTTTCTCAGCTATGTTTATTGTGTGTCATAACTACATGTAGAAAAGTATGAGAGTTTACCGAAGGAATTGAATCATTGTAAATTATAAGGGGTTGCTCACAGCAGTCATATTTTTTCATTTTATTTTTTTAAAACGTGTTAATTTATAAGTATCATTTGAATACCCCAATTATTTCCTAATCTGCACAGCAACTTCGGCGGTATCGTAAAAAGTTTAGAAAAAATTTAATTTTAGGAAATTTTTTTACATTTCTGTTTTTAAAACTTCATAACAAAAGAAAGATACATCACCTGGGCAGTTTTTTGTTGAGTAGCACGTAACTAAATATATTCCAAAAGATTGAGCCATCTTCCATTGAAACTCAAGATCTTATTCGCAATTTAGTGACAGAAAAAAACTGTTAGAAATTGAAATTCCATGCAACAGTGCTACACAAAAACGCAAATTCAAAACTTTTACAGATATCTGTTGCTTCAAAGATTGTTTTTTATGAATATGCTTTTCATTTCTCTTCCTAAATTTTTAATAATATTAAAAGTTGTACAACAGCAAAAAAAATTTCTTAGTAAAAAAAACAAAAATAAAATGGGGTATGAAAAGCAGTGCATGTAACTCAAAGCGAACAAAGTATAAAATTAAATAAGAGGATGAAACGCGTGTAAAGCATAACGCGCAAAAAGCGAGTTATGGGCATCTACCTTTAAGCTCAAATCATAAGCAATTTCAGGGCGGATTAATTAGCTTTCTATCAAAATCCTTAATTTTATTAACGAATTAATTTTAATGCTAAAAAGTAACCTAACACAAAATATCACTTTTTTCAAGAGGAAAAAAAGTACTTGTGCACTAACTTTTCCTTTAGGAAGGAGCTATGAAATGAGTAAAACATTAAAAATTAGTACTAATAGTGGCCACATCTAGCATTTAATACATTATTGTCATAGAATTCACTGGATGTTTGGTAATATTGGGAGGCATATGCCCTGGAGAACAGTGACGGGAAATGAGATTTGCATGTTGGTATCAAAAACAAATTTTTTAGTACTTTTTTGATGATGATAGTACCAGTTTATTTTTTTTAAGTTAAATTTCATCAATAAAAAATTATTCGTTAGTCACAAGTAGAAGTACACTATCTCAAATAATTGTGACCTTACAGGAGAAGTTAAAAACATGATAGAAACAGTACAACTGTATTGTAAAACAAAGAATGAAATTAAGAGTTTTGCTTTCTTTTCTGAGTTTAAAATAAGAAAAAATAAAAAAATATTTAAAATCAATGAATATTTTCTGATACTGTTTGCTTGAGTTTAAAAAATGCACAAACAGTGTTTTCCGTACGGAATGTGCGTTCAGGTTGGCACTTAGCTTAAGCAAATGATATTTCACGAAACTTGACGAAAAGTTCCATAAGTACATTATAGTTTGCCACATACGTTTTATATGTAACCGCACAGTCACTTAAGTTCTCTTATTCAGATAATATTGACAATAACATATTAAAGAATATTTCAAAAGATACAAATAAGTTTGCAAAGCATATACGAGAATAACATTGCATGGAAAGTTGGGTAGAACGTTAAGTGTTCTCCTATGTCATTTGTGCTCAAAAGCAATTGAAACTATTTTAAAATACAGACAGACGTAAGGCAGGGATAACAAGTGAAAACCACTATATCTTCAGCAAACAAAATTCTTCATTATCGAAGCAATACCATGGAGCATGTGTTTAAAAAAACACTGTTTTCCCAGGAGTGCTGTGCAAAAATACCACAAATCCTTCGACGCACAACATTAAGGAAGCACATCGCAACCAGCGTTGCCACAACCAAAATATTTTTGTAACCAAAATATGATAAAAAAGTAACCAGAGGCGAAAAAAAGTAACCAAAATTTGTTTGTATTTAAGGCTCAATCAGACGTGACATAACCATAGCCATAGAAAACAGCAGTTCGAACCAAACTAATGAGCAACACGTCTAATTTAAGCTTTAATATACTGACTTATTTGTACTTCAGTTTAAAAATACATACATATATCTGTGATAGTATGGAATAATCGCTTAAGTCCTTTTAAACAATTGTTTTTCGGACGTTTTACGGACTTTAAACTGGTGCGTAAAATAACATAATAAAGCTTAATTTGCTCAAGCAATTATTTAATATTGCCACCGATATAATCATGATAAAATTATATAATATAAATTAAATTATTACATTTAGATTTGAGATTTCCTTATTTTATTGAGCCTTAGTTTCGATTTTACCGTAAGCAACATGTGATCGAAAATATACTTTTTTATTTGAATTAAAATTTTATTGGCCTCCCCATAGTTTAGAATTATCAAAAAGCCAAAATTTTGATAACTTTTAAGATAAGAGCCGTAAAATTTTATCTTAAGCGACAATTTACGTATGTAAAACAAATTTGAATATTATAAAAAACCTTCTCCTGAAAACTCTAATTTTTGTCTCTTGCGATTAAATCGCAAAAAAAATAACAAAAATTAAAAATTTAAGAAACCTCCGAATATATCTAGAGGAGATGCGATATCTTCTAAGCGGCTGGACCGATTTTCTTAAAACATGACTAAGAACCTTCTCGACCAAGTCACCTTTCAAACAGAAAAAAACTAAATCAAAATCTGTCCAGCCGTTTGGTCTGTACGTGGAAACGACAGACACACAGATATACAGATACACAGACACACACTACAAACTTATAACACCCCGTTTTTAGTCGGGGGATAAAAATAATATCAAATAAAACACAATAACAAAAAACATAAAGTTCTTTGCAATAAAAAAATTAAATTTTATGACATTCGTTGTCCAAATACATGAATGAATAAAGTATAAAAAAAATACATATGCATTATAGAGTTGGTCTTAAAATTCAGCTCCCTGCATTAGTTTTGATTAAGCCCTCGTGGCTTTCAGAAACCTATGATCTGTGTGGCAATCAATTCATTTGTATGTTTGGAAACTTTGTTTCAAAATATATCCACATCAATACTTTTTATTTCCAATTGGGAAAATTTGAGCAATTGTACTAAATTTTGAAAACACATCCACCACATTAGTTTTTTAGTTATGAAATTCATTTAAAAATATGGTAGTGCATCATGATATGCAAATTTAAATCCCATATAAAAATGGTTATTTTTGTGTTACAAAAAAGTAACCAAAATAGAAAAAAAGTACACAAGTACACATTGGAAAAAAAGTAACCAATTTTGGTTAAAACTAACCAAACTGGCAACGCTGATCGCAACATACGCATCTTTACAAACCAGTGAAGAGGCATCTGTAGACAAACTTGCCAACTTTATGGGCCACCACAAGGATATCCATAAAAGTATGTACAGAATGTCTGTACCGGTTGCAGAAATTACGTGTGTTTCTTAATTATTAAAAGCTGCCCGAGATGAAATAGAGGACGAAGTAGAAGATGATACTGATGAGGATGAAGATAAACACGGAGAAGAAAAAGGTACCATAGATGAAAGCAAAAACTCGACATCATCTTCGGGTAAAAAACGAAGAAGCAGTAAAGCTGGAAGTCCATACCATCCGTTCTTTGCATATGCGTTGTATGCGTTTTTGTACGTACTCTCCGATTCTAAATTCAAGTTACATGCAATACGTCTTATGCGCAGGAATTTTTGTTGTGATCATCTGTAGTATTTTTATATTTTTATATTTTTAATCAAATAAACAAAATTTTGAGGAAAAATGGAAGTGAAAGTATGACTTTAAAAGAATTTGTGGAATTAATTGATTTAATGCACATAGTATTTTGTAATAAATATAATACATAATATTAATCACAGCTGAAATAAGATTATTTTCCATTGCACTTTCCTAAAAAATAATAAATACAATTGAGTTGACAGTCAGTACATAAGTACGTAAAATTAATTGATAAGTTCTTAATGCAAATTTTGTTCATGAAAGAACTATGTTAAAAATTTATATTAATGTATTTAAGTCTTGAATATACATACATATGTATATATGTAGTTGTAAACTTTATTACGAAAGCAGTTTCTTTTACTAACAGCGATGCCAACTTAGCTATTTTAGAGCTAGATTTAGCTGATTGATTTGATTGCTTCTAACTCGAAATTTTTCGCTTTAGCTCTTTTTTAATAAAAAGAGCTAACACTGCTCTTTTCAATTATGAACACGGCACTTTTGGCACTTCTTACATCTTATAGTAAATTTTCCCGTTTTTACCCTATTGTTTCTTATTTTGGGCATTTACGTTTTTGGCAACTATGTTTTTGCAAATGCAGATACTTTTTTTGCAACTATGTAAGATATATTTATGTATTTAGGTATTTCAAATTGTAAAACCCCGTTTTTATTACAAAGTGTTCGTTTCTGAGTAATTAGAAAATTTTCCACATATTATTGAAATGGAAATGAACTGCCAAAAATATAGGAAAGCTTGGAAATTAAATCCCATGTTTATAAAATGGATTAAACAAACAAAAGATTCTTCTAAAGCTAACTCTTTTTGAAAATGATTGTTCTTATTTTATAACTTAACGTATATACAAGTATATGTAATGTGTATGGTCATATTGTTAATGCAGATAAATATTTGTATCAATTGCTGTAAAATGATTTTATTTAAAATTATAATTTTTTTTTCTTCCTATTATTTTTATTTATGTAAAAAAATCTTGAAGTGCAAATTGAATAATAAATGCATTCAAAGATTTAAAACGGAAAAATCTTGAATTTTTAAATTTAGCTCTTTTTAGCTCTTTTTGGCTGCTCAGTTGGCCCGTTTTGCCTTTGAATTGTTGGCATCATTGTTTACTAAGAACTGTTTTAATACAAAAAAGGAGAAAATTTAAATTCACCACACTAACATTTGGCTCTTAAAAACAACTCACCTTTTCTCAAGATTCAGCGACGAATAAAAAAGTAGAAAGTAGATGTACTTATCCATCCTATGCGTCTATACGTTCTTTGCGTTTTGTTCTCTAACCTGCCACATACAAATACTCGGATTCTACTTTTTTGACACATGCATAAAACGCAGCTACGCATTGAACGGATGGTATGGACCTTCAGCTTAAGTTTATACAGTAAAATACATGGAATGTTTCTTTATAATTTGGTTTAAAATCAATCTTAAAAATTACACATGCTTGCAGTACATCGCGTTTCATAAAAAGTTTAGCAATCACCGACTTCGTATATTATGCAAATTTTAAGTATATACATATATAGAGTTTTTTATCAGCTCTAGTTCTCGAGAAAAAATTAGGGCACTTGCAGGACACATATTATCATAACTTGAGAAGGCCATCCTGTATTCAGTTAAGAAAGAAATTCAAAATTCTTTAGTCCTTTAAAAAATTTGGTGTATTCATAAGGGTGTCTTAAGTGTCATAATGTCTTAACATTTTAACATAGTTTAAAAAAATTGTTGTGGCTCAAACAAAAAGGTCATAAAGTAATAAGACTTTCTCAGCTATGTTTATTGTGTGTCATAACTACATGTAGAAAAGTATGAGAGTTTACCGAAGGAATTGAATCATTGTAAATTATAAGGGGTTGCTCACAGCAGTCATATTTTTTCATTTTATTTTTTTAAAACGTGTTAATTTATAAGTATCATTTGAATACCCCAATTATTTCCTAATCTGCACAGCAACTTCGGCGGTATCGTAAAAAGTTTAGAAAAAATTTAATTTTAGGAAATTTTTTTACATTTCTGTTTTTAAAACTTCATAACAAAAGAAAGATACATCACCTGGGCAGTTTTTTGTTGAGTAGCACGTAACTAAATATATTCCAAAAGATTGAGCCATCTTCCATTGAAACTCAAGATCTTATTCGCAATTTAGTGACAGAACAAAACTGTTAGAAATTGAAATTCCATGCAACAGTGCTACACAAAAACGCAAATTCAAAACTTTTACAGATATCTGTTGCTTCAAAGATTGTTTTTTATGAATATGCTTTTCATTTCTCTTCCTAAATTTTTAATAATATTAAAAGTTGTACAACCATTCCAATGACAAATTCCATTCGTTTGGAATACATTTAGCGTCATCAAAAATAATCTCCTTGTGCTTTTATGCATTCTTCAAAACCCACAAATTAAAGAATTTTCGAAAATATATGTTTTTTTGGTTAAGCTTTGATGATTTCTCGAGCTTAGAAGAGCTGATAGAAGAAACTAGAGTGCAAATTTGCGTTCTGCGTTTCAAAAAACTAAAGAAACATCTATCACTTCTAGCGAACGAAAAAGTTTTTCAAAATTTGTAAACATGTGATATTATGTTTGCAGTACGTATTTACGTACATATATTATTAAGGGTCCTTTTCACAATGTCCAATTAAAAGCTTACAAGGGCTTTAATGACAAGTTTTGTATGAGGAACTTGCAGTTAAAGTTCATGTTAACTCTTAACCATACATTGTGAAAAGTGCGTAAATTTATTAATATTAACGATAAACTACATCTGTAATTCGAGTCAATTTCTTGTGTTCAAAAAGAGATGTGCATTTGATGTATTTTAAATAATGTATAATAACTTAGTTTCAGATATGATTATTCAAGCTCCAAAAAGTACAAAACTTTGAAATTAAACTAGTTTAAAAAGAATCCTTTGTTGTCTAGTAAAATGCGACTACACAACCGGCACATATAAATAATCTGAATCAGGGTTACCACTTGTTTTGGTAACAATTGAGTACATATCAAATAAAAATACAAATTATCTCTTACTGCTCTCTCCACGCGTGCGCGGTTTTGAAGATCGCTGTCTTACACACACTCGAACGCACAATATGCAAAATAACGAGCATACACCTATGAACCGTATTTCTTTTGATTGTTTGTTACTAACAAGAAGTCTTGGCGACATCGCTTGTTAACACTCACAAACACGTACACCAAAGAAACCTACGTAAGCAGTCTTCAAATATTAATACTTTATGTGTTTTAAATGTATTCTCGTGGCATGTATTATAGTAAACCAATAATAAATGTTGTCGTATCATAAAAGAAGCACGATGGATGTATTGGTATACGTGTATATGAGTATTAGCAGGCGATGCCACCAAGACTTCTTGTTCATAACAAACACTCAAAAGAAGTAGTGTTGATACATTTATGTTTGTTATTTTAAATATTGTACGTTTGAGTGTGTGTGTGTGTATGTAAGATGGAGATGCTAACCTATTATGTGTTTAAGGGAGGTTTTTTTTTAAACCAAGCTCAAACAACTAATGTAAATGCATGTTTGCGTTTGTATCTGCGCAGAAAAATAACCCTGCAGTCAGACTGGGGCCAAATGTCATTATGTCAACACTAAAGTTCTGGTAGTAGTTACATTATCTACAATTGCTCTTCTTTTCGTCAGTATCAAAGAAAGAGAGAAAACATATGTGGTGTATTTCTCAACAACTTGTCAATATAAATAAATTTGTATATACGTAGGGTATAGAAATGTACCAGTAAATGTCTGGTTGGTATTTCTCCATGTTGCCATAAGAACTATGTAGTCAGTACCTAGTCAATTGCTTTAGTGTTGGTGGCAGATTTTCTAGTACTGGTGACAAAGTCAAAAGCGACTGAGTGCATTTTCACTAACGATATTTCCTTCAAGTGTTTATTTTTATAAACACTTAAATTTTGCTGGACGCCACTTTTATTTTCAACAAACCAATAAAACATTAAGAAGAAGCTTAATTGTATGTATCTAAAAAAATGTTATCTACGCATTAAAAACAACATTAATAGACACTCCGTTGACAATGTCACCAAAGTAGTTGACAAAATTGATGAATAAGGGACTCTTAAACCCACGTTTCCTTCAGGGTAACTATTAGAGACGTGCGTAAACAGCCTTAAAATGTAAATACATCATATTATTTAAATGAATTCTCGTGGCATGTATTATACCAAGCCAATATTAAATGATGTCGTATTATAAGCGAAGCAAGATGGATGTGTTGGTGTACTAAGGACCTGCACAAGACGTCTTACAAGAAATTTTAAGACGAGGGATTTTTCAAATGTCTTAATACAGCGAAATCTTCTAAAACTAACGCTAAACAACAATGTTGGCAATACATTTGTTTCACTTATTGCAGGTATAGGAGTAAAGAAGAAAATACTTAAGTTGTGTGTATGGTATCTTCCCTGAAGGGAATATCGATAGTGAAAATGCACTCAGCCGTTTTTGACTTTACCACCAGTACTACTCTACAATTATTCCCCATACAATACTTTGTGCTATAGTGCCACTAACACTAAAGCAATTGACTAGGTACTGACTACATAGTTCTTATGGCAACATGGAGACATACCAACCAGACATTTACTGGTACATTTTTATACCCTACGTATATACAAATTTATTTATATTGATAAGTTGTTGAAAAATACACCACATATGTTTTCTCTCTTTCTTTTATTCTGACGAAAAGAAGAGAAATTGTAGACAATGTAACTACTACCACAACTTTAGCGTTGACATAATGACATTTGGCCCCAGTCTGACTGCAGGGTTATTTTTCTGCGCAGATACAAATGCACACATGCATTTACATGAGTTGTGTGAGCTTGGTTTAAAAAACCTCTCTTAAAAACAAACATAATAGCTTACCATCTAAATCTTACACACACACCCAAACGTACAACATGCAAAATAACAAGCAAACATGTATAAACATTACATAGCTTCATTGCTTGTTTAAACAAGACGTCTTGGCGACATCGCTTGTTAACAGTCATATACACGTACACCAATACAACCATCGTGCTTCGTTTATAGTACGACAGCATTTATTATTGGCTTTGTATAATACATGCCACGATAATACATTTAAAAAACATGACGTATTTACATTCCAAGACTGCTTACGCAGGCCACTAATGCCAATGGACGATGCAAAATAAATAAGTATGTCTCACAATGCGAAATTCGCATACGAGGTTGTGTGTTTTTTTCTCTGTTGCTTATTGTTGGTTTTTTTTCTGGAATTGAAAACCAACCCTATTTATTACTATTGTATACTACTTGCAAACTGTTTAATGACTAAATTTTTAAATAAACACACACATGTACATGAGCTAAAAGAGTTAAATCAATAGTTGAACTACTCTCCTGAAATTAGAAAACAAACTCAGCTGCTTGGTAAGTGTGAGTGTGGTATGAATATGAATGTCAACGTCGCAGTGATATTTTTTTCGACTTATTTATAAATTAATGTCATTGAGACTGAGCGTTCATCAGAGTAATTGAGTTTAAACGATGTCTTACGAATTTATATTTAAAATTTCATGAGTCAATATGAATAGCAAAAACAATATTCATTACGGATCTCTAGTCTGTATGCCTTTTATACGAGAATTCTCAATATTTGGATGGGGTTGATTGCTTTTTATTTGTTCTTCTAGCTTTCCTTATTAGTATCTTGTCGCTCTTATTATTAATATTTATCAAGACACCAATACACTTCATGTTTTGCTATCGATAAAGTTTCAAAAGTAAGATGGTAATTTATACCAACAGAGTACGTGTAGTTATTGCTGTTGTAATATTTGTTGTAGAAATGCGAGTACCTGATTGATGTGCGTTGAGCACAAGCATCACAAATTTTTCAATAACGAACTATTTTCTTATTTATTCTATACCTGCATCAAGTTAAACAAATATATTGCCAACAGTGTTCTTTTAGAACAGTGTTGTTTTAGAACATTTCACTCTAGTAAAATATTTTAAAAATCCCTAATGCCTTTAAAGTTCTTATAAGAGGTCTTGTGCAGGTCTTTAATAAGTATGTATCAGTGTGACCAGATTTTAAAATAACTTTAAGCTAAATCACGTTTGAAAAAGAGCTAAAATAAGCTAAAAAGTTTACTTTTAAGTCAGAAAATAAAGCTAAAATTTTTCCTACTTCTTTGATCACTTTTAAATAGTTTCTTATTGTGAAAATAACGTTAAATATATACTCAAAAATATTATTATTAAATAAAATAAAAAATATTGAATAATTCTTTATGTAATTATTTATTAATTATTATCAGCTCAATTCCATTCGAAAACGGAATTCAATCCGTTTTTTGGTGCTTTACAAAATGAAAAACTGTAACGACACGTTTCCGCTGGTTGCCGGGATAGCTTCAGGGGTGTCCAGGGAACGTGTGTAGTTGTATTAAAGGAAATGTACACTATATTTTTTTATTCCACTTAATAGTTATTTATTCTTCTCATTTACAAAAGTTTTATCTGGAACGGTTGACCTTCCACGTGACGATATGTAGGGCGTCGGCGTATCAACCAGCGAGTAATCAGCCAGTTCCACGGAATTGATAACTCCTTATGAATGCACGGTCACCAAGTGGGATACTTCTGAGGGATTGGTTCCCCTCCCGAAGTATCTTGATGGAACAGTACCAAACTAGCACTGGTGTTTGTAGGGGTTGAAAGCCTCAAACAAATGCCCAGTCACCAGTGTGCTACCTAGCAGGAGTATTTGTAGGGGTTGATAACCACCAACAAATGTCCCGCCACCAAGTAGTGTACCTCCGAGGGATTGATTCCCCTGCTGAAAAGGAGCCAACGGTCGAACCAACCTAGCTGGGGTATTTGTAAGGATTGATAACCACAAACAAATGCCTTCTAAGTCACACGACACCACAAGCACAAGTGCAGAGCAAAATATTAATTGTAAGGATTGATAACCAATGTAACGACACGTTTCCGCTGGTTGCCGGGATAGCTTCAGGGGTGTCCAGGGAACGTGTGTAGTTGTATTAAAGGAAATGTACACTATATTTTTTTATTCCACTTAATAGTTATTTATTCTTCTCATTTACAAAAGTTTTATCTGGAACGGTTGACCTTCCACGTGACGATATGTAGGGCGTCGGCGTACCAACCAGCGAGTAATCAGCCAGTTCCACGGAATTGATAACTCCTTATGAATGCACGGTCACCAAGTGGGATACTTCTGAGGGATTGGTTCCCCTCCCGAAGTATCTTGATGGAATAGTACCAAACTAGCACTGGTGTTTGTAGGGGTTGAAAACCTCAAACAAATGCCCAGTCACCAGTGTGCTACCTAGCAGGAGTATTTGTAGGGGTTGATAACCACCAACAAATGTCCCGCCACCAAGTAGTGTACCTCCGAGGGATTGATTCCCCTGCTGAAAAGGAGCCAACGGTCGAACCAACCTAGCTGGGGTATTTGTAAGGATTGATAACCACAAACAAATGCCTTCTAAGTCACACGACACCACAAGCACAAGTGCAGAGCAAAATATTAATTGTAAGGATTGATAACCACGAACAATTAGATCTTACCTGCAGGTCGCCTGCACGCCAACTGCCTGTTCACTTGTGATGTTCGTTCTTTTATACCTGTTTTCAGGCATACAGTTGTTGTACACATACAACCAATCATTGTGGGCACACATGTTTTCCGTCATCGAAAAGAGTTGCATTTAAATGGCACGAACAGCTGATCATATATAGTTTCTCACCACCAGATGTCGTCACGTGTCGATCGTCCGTTAATTTTGAATCTTACAGATAGTAAGCGATAATTTAAATAATCACTATTCTTACGATTAATTAAAATAAGCAATAAAGTATAATATAATGAATTTAATAAAAGTATAGTAAATAAACAAAGGAAAGGAAATTCATATAACATAATGTTAATATTCAACGCAAAAGGAAATTCATAAATATTCATGTATGTAGCTTAAAACGAGGGTGGCGACTTTAAGCGTTACAAAACTAAAAAAAAATTTCGGAATGAAATCACTTTTAATTTCATGGACGGAATTAATATTTTCTGCATGTTAAGGTAAAAAAAATAAATATAAATAATAAATAAATAATACTATTTTCTTACTTTTAATTTTTTTTACTTTTTATTTATTATGTAGTCATTACAAAAATAAAATCAACGGAACAAAGTGTACAGAATGGATTTCTTTGGTATTGCCATAACATTTTTGTATATACTTTATCGAAAACTTCATATTGGCAGCACACAAAACAAAAAATACAAGGCAGAATTAAAATATGTATACAAAAAAAAAGATTAAAATGCTAAAAGTTTACCACATTATGATTTATGACAAAATTATATTGCCATACTTAAAACATAACATAAAAACGATTTAACCATTTTTTTCGGATTGATGAAAACTGGACGGACTCAAAACCATTCCGAACGGAATCTGTGACACAGCTGTATGTATTTTCCAATAAAAAAAAATACATTTAAATGTTAAAAAATTATTAATTTCTATAACTTTCTTATGTCTTTAATATATTTTTAAATAACACGCAATTTAGATTAAAATTAAGCTAAAAAAGGTAAATAAGTTTTTAAATAAATTCAGTGAAGTGCGACTTTGACCCGCGCACGAAGGGTTCCGTACGTACACGAGATATGTAATTTAATACGAACTTTAGCGAATATAAACTATAGTTTTGGCATTTTTTTTTCGTTTTTGGGTTTTTTCGGTTTTAAGCGTTTTTTTTGGTTAAGGGGTTTTTTGAATTTATTGGCGCTTTCTGAGTTTTGGTACTTTTTTTCACATTTTGGCGATTTATATTTTTGGTTTTTGAAGTTTTTTTAATTTTGGCGATTTTTATTATTTTGGCGTTTTTTTTTATTTTGGCGATTTCTTTATTTTGGCGATTTTTTTAATTTTTGGCGTTTTTTTCGTTTTGGCGATATTTTTTTAAATTTGGCGATTTTTTTCGTTTTGGCGATTTTTTTTTAAATTTGGCGATTTTTTTAATTTTGGCGGTTTTTTTTCACATAAACAATTATTTTGGTTTTGGCGCATTTTTCGCGTTTTGGCGATTTTTTTCGGTTTTTGGCTTTTTTTTCATTTAAACGATTTTTTCAAATTTGACGATTTATTTTAGTGCTAGATTTTTTTTATTTTGTCGATTTTTTTCGATTTGGCGATTTTTTTTTAATTTTTGACGATTTTTTTCAGGGTTTGGCGATTTTTTCAGTTTGGCGATTTTATAATTTTTGGATTTTTTAGTTTTACCATATTTGAAATCTTCAATTTACGGTTTCCAAGATATAGCAAGTTGTCAAAATTACATAGTAAAAATTGCATTAACTCATGGACCACCCTTTAATTTAATTTTTTTAATATTTTAATGTTTATTGTTGTAGTCTATATAAAAATACACTAATTTTGCAAATTTCAAGTGTCAATATACATATGTACATACAATTGTATGTATATAACATGAGATTTTAACATTTTCGCCGCTCGTTTTGGAGCACCCTTTAATTTCTAATTCTCATGTATATGTTGTTGTAGTGCCCAAGGTTCTAAATATTCTGTCCAAATTTCAGGTCCGTAGCTCTTACGGTTCTTGAGATAATACCGTGTGACGGACAGACGGACAGACAGACAGCGTAGCGAAAACAATAGAGTTCCTTTTTTCACCTTTGGTGTACGGAACCTTAAAAAAGCTAAAAAATAAGCTAAGAGCTAAATGAAAATTTTAGAGCTAAATCCAGCAAAAATAAGCTTAATTTAGCTTAAAATAAGCTAATATGGTCACGCTGGTATGTATACGCACACATAAGTATAGAGAAATCTAAATTCTGTGTGCGTAAGTCAGTTAAATAAAAACTAAGTAGCTACTTGTAAACATTGTAGTGCATACATAGATCGTACGTGAGTATTGTCTTTCAACTACTCAGCCAACATTTAAAAGAAGCGTTAAAAAAAAACTTTTATATGGGGGTTCTTTATTAGCGTATGGTTATTGTCGATTTTGTTTTCAAATCGTATACAGGAGGACAATCACAGTGCGCGTTACATTAAAAAATGTCATCATATACCGCAGTTCTGTTAGCGTTATTTTGTTACACCTCATGTTTTGCTATCGGTACAGGCGATGCATCATTTCCTGATGATACTTATATAAATGCGTTGCAAAGCTCGCATCAAACTGAGACTGGTGCGTTAATTGTTACAAATAAGTAAATAGATACTCGATAGTTCTAACGAAAAAGATATGTACATATCTAGCAACTATTGTAATTTTTAGATATCGCTCATTTACTCAAACAACGCCATAAGTAATAAAATGGAGATAATGGCGCAGTATTAATCATCATATCGTTCTGGATATTGTGTAAAAATTCCACACCAACATTTTGATTAATCAACTCTTGAAAGTAAAATAAAAGTTAATTTTTCGATTAAGTTGTCTGTAAATTGAAAAATTTAAACTCGTGCCCTGGCAGACTAGTTTTTTAAGTTATGACGTTGTTTGAGTAAAAGAGTGATATATAAAATTTTTTAAAAAGGGCCTATATAACCTTATTGTGTTGGGGCCTTCCAAAATCAAAATAAGTAAATAAATAAAATAGTTTTGGATATAATATAATATAACATAACACATACATACATATGTATATTCAAATGAAGTGAAGTCTCTTTTGCGAATCAGTCCACTCCTGCATTTTTATGTCCATATACATACATACTTACATATGCACGTATGTATTTATATCTATATTTGTACATAATACATACATATATTATGTGCTACATTGTGAATGAAAGTAACTCAAATATTAAAATTAAATTTATTTATTATTTATTTATTTGTATGTAGGTATGTAAGTAAATACATAATTACATACATACATACATACATATGTACATACATATGTTATACACAACCTGCAATTAAAACATCTGAATGTGCTGATTTTTAAGTGTGAAGTGTAGTGGGTTCTGTAGTACGATTCAGTAACTTTTAACGATCCGACAATCGCAACTTTTGTCTATACATTTTGTCGCCTAAAATAACGATTGTGTGATTCTGAAACTTATTTTTAACAATAGGACCGCAGCTGATATTTTCTGTTGAATTTTGTCGATAAAATTAACAACACATAAATTATTGTCGCTTAAATAACGACACAGCTGACATTAACCTACAGCGAATATCGTTCAAAATGTCACTGAATAGCAAATTCGATAAACTTTCGTTATAATTATTTCAACGATGAGATTATCCTCAAAAAAAATTAGTGAATCGCACTTATGGAATGTAAACCAGTGAATGTGTATTAGTTTTGTTTCCCACTTGACCTGAGATTCGATAAAAACGAATGCTCACTATAGCGAAGAAATTTCGAAACAAAATTCTTCGATATTTGTTTGCAAATTTAAGAAAAATCGAAAGTTTTTCGGATGTGTGACGGTAGCCGAGTGGATCTGTAAGTTAAAAAAATGAAATAAGAACACATACCCACATATGTGCAATAATTGAACAGAAAAATTTTTATCGTATAAGATAAGCAAGAATAGTTAAGCATACTTAGGTAGAGTGATATAACTTCATGCAAACCAAATAGAAAATGGAAAAACAGAAAATGAATTGTGATACTTATAAATGTATTTACCAATGGTAAATCAATAATCATTTCTCATATTCAATTTCATTCATTCATGATGTTAATAACAAAACTCTACCCCAGTAGATAGACGTGGGTGCTGATGAAGTGTGTGGCTGCACAGAAAAATATCGGTATTTCCCCCAGCTAGTAAAGTCTAAGTTTAATTTTTCTTCACTTCCTTAGAAACTCACATTAATTAATAAAAATATTTCATTCAATAAGAATTGAAATTACTGAACTTAAGCTTGACTAAAAATTATTTCTGATTAAAATTCACTACAGTTCAATTAAAATCTAAAAATATCTCTTTTAATTACTTTTTTACTTTTTCTTCTGCTTTTGGGTTATCGTAATTAGTTCAATATTCACTCACTTTTGATATTGCTAGCGAAACTTCGATAACGAATGTTTTTTGGGACAATACCGAGCGACATGTGAACTTTTTTCGAATCATTTTTGATTGTCACTCTCCATAGTTTCACACGATAAATGTAAGAGATATATTCGAAAGCGATATCAATTACGAAAGTCTTGGTCAACTGGGTTAATTCACAACGTACACAGTGTTGAAGAAAATGAGTAATTTGTTAACAAAATAACCAAAACAAACAAGAGAACATTTTTACAAAATTAAATGAAAGAATTTGTTGTGTTGAATTAAAAAACAGCTTGTGAAAAGACTTATTAGTATTCAAAATGTGATTAAGATTTGATTTCAAATGATTCCTAATATAAATTTAACCATTCCAATATATTAATTTTTACCTTTTACCTACAGAAATTACACAGCGAATGAGATCCCAAAGCATAAATTGAATACATACATACATACATCCATATGCATATGTTCGAACAAGTGAAAATATTTACACAATTAATTGAAAGAATTTGAAGTGTTGAAGTAAAAAATAGAATTAGGGAAAGGTTATTTGTATTAAAAAAGGTGATTATGATTTGTTTTTAAATGATTTTTGATTTTAATCCTTAATCTTTTAATCTTTCACTTAAAAAATCGCATAACGAATGAGGCCACAAAGAATATAGTTAAAATACTTTATATCAATGTTACTACGAAAGAAGCATTAAACAGGTACTGAGTGACCGAGACATTCCGAAAACTTTATAATAGTATGTTTTCACCGACATGATTTCGAGAACCGATTTGAGCAAATCATGTTAGTTTAGACATGGTTTGCCATACATTTTGCATATGGCCAAATCACGTCAAAGTAGTTGATTTACTTTAATTTATGTCGAAAATACTGTTAAAATATATAGTGATTAACAATTTCAAAAAAAAGTGTCATAAATAGTACGTTTTAATTATGAGCAAATCAAGTAGATTTGAGAAAATTATGTCGAAGTGCTTACATTACACGGTGCGACAGTCCAAAAAACCTGGAACAGGATATTATATTTCTTGTCTGATATGACAAGTCTGATATGAAAAACAGACCACCTACCTGATAAGTTGATTTGATACCTGATAAGCTGAAATTAAAACCAGACCAGGTACCTGATAACCTGATCTAATACCTTATAAGCTGATCTAATAGCTGATACCTGCTATTTGCTGTTAGCAAACATGGATGAGAAAGTTTTAAAGAAATGTGTTGAAGAAAAAGCTTCGTAGTATAAAAAGTGGTGAAATAGTTACAAGTGAACAACTAAGAAATACATTAAAACCTATAACAGAACCTCTCAAAGAATTCAGAAATAGTTCAAAGAATATTAAATGAATTCATATGAGAGAAGCAAGTCAAATCAAGAGAGAAGATGAAAAGAATAAAATTTTAAAGCCTGAGAAACCATTAGTCAAGATAGAGACAAGTACACCAAAGAAACTAGCAGAAAGAACAATATTTGATAGTTCCATCTTATTTAATGATGCTAATACTGAGAATAATGATGACGATGATTTTTTCCCACAGACTTCCAATTCCTGAGACACTTATACTGACTTACCAGTCTTGGAAGGAAGAAATAAATTAGATACAAACCATGGTCCGCATAAAGATTTAAATAATGAATGGAAATTTGGTGATAGCAACCTCAAACTGAATGAAGATAAAATACAAGTTGGTGGTCAAATATGGGCTCTAGCACCAGGAGTATTTTCTCTAATGTTTCATATAATACCGAAAAATTATTTTAAATTTGAACTCGAAATCTATAAAAAGATTTCAATTATTACTAATGTATACATACAAAATCGTCATCGTACAGTTCACTGATGGAGAACAATGTTATCCGAAAACTGTTTCTGGAAACTGAAATCGACAAACTAAAGGACAATTTAATAATATAGCTTAGGGCATTAATATTCTAGAATGTTTAAATGCAAATTGATGGACTACAACGTGAAATAAAATAAGCGATAGAAGACAGTTATAAAATTGAAAAAGACATTCTAAAAATGAAATCATATTTTGAAAGACAAATTGAATTGAATTGACAATGAATAGATTGGAAAATTAACTAGATGTTAGTATAAATAGCTGAAAAGGCATCAAGTAGGCCACAACACTAAAAAATCCGATAAACAACTCAATGAACACCAACTCCATAAGCAATCTCTAAAATTTATTGTGTATTGTAGAAATATAACGAAAGAAATATATGATCTTTGGGAAGCTGATTTAGTTGAAATGGGTGACTATACTAGAAAAAATACAAGTAAGAGTGCTATATTCGGCTGTGCCGAATCTTATATACCCTTTACCAAAGTGCGTTTATGTGCAATAGAGATACATACATAAGCACAGAGATATGTAGGTGCATATTAATTTTGTGAAAAAATTCATACTTTCAAACAATTTTTAGGTTTTTGGCATTGTGTTTAATTTGGTGCTTTTTAAATTTTGACGATTTATTTTATTTTGCTGATTTTTTTAGTTTTGGCGATTTTTTTTCATATAGGCAATTTTTTTTTTGGTTTTGGCGATTTTTTTCGGTTTTTGGCTTTTTTTTAATTTTGGCAATTTTTTTTTGTTCTGGCGATTTTTTTGATTTTGACGATTTTTTTCATTTAGGCGATTTTTTTATTTCTATATATTTTATTTTTTTTTATTTTTTTGTGGCAATTTTTTTAAATTTGACACTTTTTTCTCGTTTTGGCGATTTTTTTTCGGTTTTTGGCGTTTTTTTTAATTTTGGAGATATTTTTTGCTCTGGCAATTTTTTTTGATTTTGACAATTTTTTTTTCATTCAGGCGATTTTTTTATTTTGTGGCGATTTTTTTCATATAGGCAATTTTTTTTTGTTTTGGCGTGTTTTTCGCTTTTTTTTGGCGATTTTTTTTGATTTTGACGAATTTTTTCATTTAGGCGATTTTTTAATTTTTTATATATTTTAATTCTTTTTTATTTTTTTGTGGCAATTTTTTTAGTTTTGACATTTTTTGGCGTTTTTTTAATTTTGGCGATTTTTTTTCGTTCTGGCAATTTTTTTGATTTTGACAATTTTTTTTTTCATTAAGGCGATTTTATTATTTTTTGGCGATTTTTTTCATATTGGCCATTTTATTTTGGCGATTTTTTCGGTTTTTGGCGTTTTTATTTCTTTTTGGCAATTTTTTTAGTTTTGACAATTTTTTCTCGTTTTGGCAATTTTTGTCGGTTTTTTGCGTTTTTTTAATTTTGGCAATTTTTTTTTTGTTTTGGCGATTTTTTTTCGCTTTTCGGCGTTTTTTTTTTTAATTTGGCGATTTATTTTTGTTTTGGCGATTTTTTGATTTTGGCGATTTTTTTTTCATTTAGGCGATTTTTTTTTAATTTCTGGAGATTTTTGTTCATATAAGCATTTTTTTTGTTTTGGCGATTTTTGCGGATTTTTGTCATTGTGGGAATTTTTTTTTGTTTTGACACTTTTTTCTCGTTTTGGCGATTTTTTTCGGTTTTTGACTTTTTTTTAATTTTGGCAATTTTTTTTTGCCGAGTTTTTTTTCATATAAGCGATTTTTTTAATTTTTGGCGATTTTTTTTCATATAGGCAATTTTTTTTTCATTTAGGCGGTTTTTTTTAATTTTTGGTGATTTTTGTTCATACAGGGTGGCCCAGAAAGACCGAAGTGGTGTAAATTCCTTATAACTTTTTATTTAAGACATATTTTTTTAATTTTTTGTTTTTTAAATACAGTAAATTTATAGGGAATATTTTTAGATTAGTTGTTAAAAATGATATCCCGCAAGTGGAGGCCATTTCCTGCATCACACAAATGATCTCTTTTCAACACATTTTCCATGACCTTTCGCAAAACTTCCGGTGTTATGTTGTTAATTTCGTCTGGAATATTGGTTTTTAATTCCTCAATAGTCCTAGGCTTATTAACATAAACTTTCCCTTTTAAATAACTCCAAAGGAAACAGTCTGGAGCGGTTAAATCCGGGGAACGCGGAGGCCAATTAAAATTGCTTCTACGCGAATTTATTCTTTCCCCAAAGATGTCGCGTAAAATAGCCATTGCGGCCCTCGGAGTGTGCGCTATGGCTCCATCCTGTTGGAACCATATTTGCGGATGGTATTCCACGGCTGGCCTTACAAAATTTTCCAACATGGCCCGATATCGATCACCATTGATGGAAATGGCGACATCTCTTTCATTTTCCAAAAAATATGGGCCAATGATCCTTTGTGAAGAAACACCGCACCAAACAGTACACTTAACTGGGTGTAATTGCCGTTGATGAAGTACTCTCGGGTTTTCCTTAGCCCATATCCTAAAGTTTTGCTTGTTAACAAACCCATTTAATTTGAAAATGGGCTTCGTCACTCATAACTAAGTTATGAATAATGGAAATGGAAAGCACATTTGTGCGAAGCAGAAAATGGCCACCACTTGCGGGATACAATTTTTAATAACTAATCTAAAATATTCCCTATAAATTTACTATATTTAAAAAACAAAAAATTAAAAAAATTTTTCTTAAATATAAAGTTATAAGGAATTCACACCACTTCGCTCTTTCTGGGCCACCCTGTATAAGCATTTTTTTGTTTTGGCGATTTTTGCGGTTTTTGGCATTTTTTTGTCGTTGTGGAAAGTTATTTTTAGTTTTGACACGTTTTTCTCGTTTTGGCGATTTTTTTTGGTTTTTGGCCTTTTTTTAATTTAGCGTTTTTTTATTTTGGCGATTTTTTTCGTTTTGGCGATTTTTTTAAATTTTTGGAGATTTTATAATTTTCGGATTTTTTAGTTTGACCGTTTTTGAAATTTTCAAGAGTTTAACTCTTAAAGTTTCCAAGGTATAGCAATTTGTCAAAATTACATAGTCAAAATTTCATTAACTGATGGACCACCCTTTAATTTAAATTTTTTTAATTTTTAGTGTTAATTGTTGTAGCCTATATAAAAATACACTAATTTTACAAATTTCAAGTGTCAATATACATATGTACATACATACATACAATTGTATGTATATTACATGGGATTTTAAAAGTTTTCGTCGCTCATTTTGAAAGACCCTTTAATTTTTAGCATTTATATATTTGTTGTTGTAGCGACCAAAGTTCTACATACACTGTCCAAATTTCAGACCGGTAGGCTTTACCGTTCCTGAGAAAATAGCCTTCTTCCTAAAACATGAAATATGTTTAATTATTAGGAAAAAAGTTAAAGTTTTCCAACCCTGGAAACGTTTTTTTATTTTGTTAAATTTAAAATTTTTTTTTAATTATAAATACCAATTTTATTCATGCCGAAGTATAAATTAAGTTAATTTAATAAAAAAGTAATAAAAACTTGTTTAAGGTAGTTATTTTCTATGGGAAAATAGAGTTTGAGTTTTCCAGCTCTGAAACCGTCTTCCCGATTTTACTGATTTTTCGGAAAATTTCTGACACACCAGTCCAAGAACGAAGTCTCTAACTGTTCTGGGAGCTTGGGAAAACCGATTTCACGTACAGACAGACGGACAGACGGTCGTCTTGTTCGTCTTCCCTATGCATAAGGATCCAGAATATATATACTTTATGTGTCGCTTATTAATATTGTAGAAATTACAAATGGAGTGACAAACCTATATATACCCTTTTACCATTTTTTTGTAAATTGTATAAAAATATAATGTCGAGGAAAAATATTAAAATTTTAGACGAACTACGCTCGAAATGTTTTTTACCAAGTTTTTATCTAATTTCATTTCTTAATTTTCTTCCTTTTGCAAGCATCCCTTAAATTTTTAAGATATATATGTAGGTTTCAAAATTGAATAAAAATCTATTCGTTTACTTTTTCGTTTTACTATACCTCTAAATCTCCCACAATTTCTCACCAATGCACACACATTTAATTTTTGGGCATCTTTGAGATAAACACTTATTTGTATGTATGTATATAAGTACATACATACATGCAAACATAAAATCAATTTGTAGATACCCTGCAGTCAGACTGAGGCCAAGTGTCTCTATGTCAACACTAAATTTCTAGTAGTAGTTACATTGTCTACAATTTCTCTTCTATTCGTCAGTATAAAAGAAATAGGGAAAACAGAAGTGGTGTATTTCTGGTGGATTTTGCAACAACTTGTCAACATATACAAATTTGTATATACGTAAGGTATAGAAATGTACCAGTAAATGTCTAATTGATATGTTTCCATGTTACCATAAAAACTATGAATTCACTACCTAGTCAATTGTTTAAGTGTTAATAGTAGATTTTCAATGACAAGCACATGCTAAATGTCAATAGCACAAAGTATTCTATGGGGGATAATTGTAGGGTAGTACTGGTGACAAAGTCAAAAGCGACTCAGTACATTTTCACCATCGACATTTCCTTCAGGGTATGTATGTATACATATCAAATTTTTTATCAATGCTCAAGTATTTATTAGAGCTTAACAATCACTCTTACATATCTACATCATGAAAATATATGAAGCATAAATTCGCATGATCACACACTCAAGGAAATTATGCTGCTTAAAAATAAGAATGCCTCACATTTATTCAAAAATTTTCAATATAATAGAAAATGTATATTGAGATACCTACAAACTACTGAGTTTAATAAGAGAATTCTGTAAATTAATATTTTTCCATATTGAAATAATAAATTTTAATATGACTAAACCTTCGTTAATGTTTTTTTTATTAATTCAACATGGTTTTTACTGATTTTAAGTTGGGTTTTCTCTGGGTGGACGGCTTTTGGTCCAGTCAAAGAAGCCGGATGTAGTTAAATAAACAAAATCTGTAACATAAACAAATTTCTCAAAAGCAGACTTTAACGCTGGCACTTTTGACTAAAGAAAATATAAAGAAAATTTAAGCATAACAAAATATACAGCAATATTTAGTATAAAAACATAATAGGATTAGAAAAGTTCCAATAAAGTTATGATATTTTATACTACCAAATGTCTGGTATGACAAACAATTTATTTCAATGTACACATAAATACTCGTACTAGCGTGAGAAAATCTCACTCACTCTCACACAAAGAGGTGACGACGTAATACACAAACACAAACACATATACTTAATGAAATTTTATAATATTATAAAATTCATAAATTCAGTAACACCCAGAACAAAATCGCTAACATCAGTTTGTAATACACAGGTACGAGAAAAATTGGGAACTGTGAAAGTATGTGGTTCTGCAAGTTTTTGTTGTATTTCTCCAAAAATTATTTCCTATTTTTTACATTAAAGTACAATATACTGAAATAAAAATATCATTACCCCAATACAAAAGCTCTTCCTATCAACCAGACTTGATTCAAAACATTTAACATCTGAAATTCACTTGTATATATAAAACCTTTTTTTCTGCTATCCGTCAGTATAAAACGAGGATAGAAAATAGATATGGTATATTTGTGGTGGAATTGAAATTGTTAATATAGTATATATACATTAAATTATAAAAATGTATCATTAACTAACTGTTTGGATGGTATGTCTCCACGTTCCCATAAGAACTTCGTAGTCAATACCTAGTTAATTGTTTCAGTGTTATTTGTAGGGTTTCAATGACACATGGTAAATGTCTATACCACAAAGTATCGTATGGGTGATAATAGAGTAGTACTGATGACAAGTCGAAAGCGAGTCAATACATTTTCAAAATCGATATTTCCTACAGGGGCATAATGTTTGTCTACCACTTAAACAAAAGTATCGGACACCGTCAAACATACAAATAAATTTAAAAAATGCATACATATGCATACACACACACACAAATACCCACGCATTCATCCATCCACTGTAATCACAACGTTTCTCTACAATAACAACAAAAGCTGTACACACAAGTGTACATACATACACATACACAGAAATAATCAATCTTCCATACACACACATAGCCAAGAAAATCCCAGCATGAAAATCCTCAAAATCCCCCATTTTTATTAGGGTTGCCATCATTTTTGTATTAATGGCGGAGATAGTCCTGTTTTTTCCCCAAAACAGGACTATCCTCGCCATTACTAATCTACTTGTAATGTAGATCATCGTATCGTTTCCTCTTTATTCATTTTCTATCGGTATGTTATTCCTTTATATATGTACTAGTTCCTTGTTGTTATTTTCTATTGAATTCAGTAATTCTGGCTGTCTTGAGTTAAATTTTTTTTATTTCAGTAAATCAAATGTTAATGCTATTCACTTGTTAAAGAAAAGTGAATCATAGCATAATATTTATTGATTTACATACATTCATGACAATATATACATAATAAATTCAGTGAAGTGCGACTTTGACCCGCGCACGAAGGGCTCCGTACGGGCACGAGATTTGTAATTTAATACGAACAATATAAACTATAGTTTTGGCATTTTTTTCGTTTTTGGGTTTTATCGGTTTTAAGCGTTTTTTTAGTTTGAGGTTTTTTTGAATTTATTGGCGCTTTCTGAGTTTTGGCACTTTTTTCACGTTTTGGCGATTTTTTTTTTGGTTTTTGAAGTTTTTTTAATTTTGGCAATTTTTATTATTTTGGCGTTTTTTTTTATTTTGGCGATTTTTTTATTTTGGCTATTTTTTTAATTTTGGCGTTTTTTTCATATAGGTGATTTTTTTTGGTTTTGGCGATTTTTTTTTTCGTTTTAAGGATTTTTTTTCGGTTTTTGGCGTTTATTTTAAATATTTGGCGATTTTTTTCGTTCTGGCGATTTTTTTTTAATTTGGCGAATTTTTTCTAATTTTGGCGACTTGTTTTTCATTTTGACGATTTTTTTCATATAAACAATTATTTTGGTTTTGGCGCATTTTTCGCGTTTTGGCGATTTTTTTCGGTTTTTGGCGTTTTTTTCATATTGGCGATTCTTCTTCATTTAAACGATTTTGTCGAATTTGGCGATTTATTTTAGTGCTAGAACTTTGTCGATTTTTTTCGATTTGGCGATTGTTTTTAAATTTTTGGCGATTTTTTTCTAGGTTTTGGCGATTTTTTTCGGTTTGCCGATTTTATAATTTTCGGATTATTTAGTTTTACCGTTTTTGAAAATTTCAAGAGTTTACCTATTCTCCAAGATATAGCAAGTTGTCAAAATTACATAGTCAAAATTGCATTAACTGATGGACCACCCTTTAATTTAAATTTTTTAATTTTTTTATGTTTATTGTTGTAGTCTATATAAAAATACACTAATTTTACAAATTTCAAGTGTCAATATACATATGTACATACAATTGTGTGTATATTACATGATATTTTAACATTTTTCGTCGCTCGTTTTGGAGCACCCTTTAATTTCTGATTCTCATGTCTTTGTTGTTTTAGTGGCCAAGGTTCTACATACTCTGTCCAAATTTCAGGTCCGTAGCTCTTACGGTTCCTGAGAAAATACCGTGTGACGGACAGCGTAGCGAAAACAATAGGGTTCCTGTTTTCACCTTTGGTGTACGGAACCCTAAAGAGCACGGGACGAAATCAAGATTTCCAATTCCCATCACTGCTATCAATACAATGTATGTACTCTTTTCCGATGCTGTATTTGTATCGTGTGCACATACATAGTTGCGAAACATTGTAATCAGCGTTGCCGTTTTGGTTACTTTTAACCAAAATTGGTTACTTTTTTTTCCAATGTGTACTTGTGTATTTTTTCCATTTTGGTTACTTTTTTAAGCACAAAAATAATAATTTTTATAAGGTATTTAAATTTGCATATGGTGATGCACTATCACATTTTCAAATGTGGATGTGGTTTCCAAAGTTAGTATATGATAAAGAAGAAGAAATCGAAAGTATTGATATGGATATATTTTGAGACAAAGGTTCCACACATACAAATGAATTGATTACCATTGGATTTTGGATTACCAATTGGATTTTAATGCCAACTCTATAATGCATGAGTATATTTTAACACTTTATCTATAAATTCATGTGTTTGAATGACGAATGTAATAAAATTACGTTTTTTTATCGCAAAGAACTTATTTGTTTTTTACATACGTAAATTGTCGCTTACGATAAAATTTAACACTCTGTATCTTAAAAGCTTTCAAAATTTTGGCATTTTGATAATTCTAAGCTATGGGTAGGCCAATATAATTTTAATTCCAATAAAAAAGTTTATTTTCGATTACATGTCGCTTACAGTAACATAGAAAATAAGGCTAAATACAATTACGGAAGTAAAAATGTAAATGCAATAGTTAATTTATAGTATATGCAATTATTCCATACTGTCACAGATATATTTCTCAACTGAAGTACAAATAAGTCAATATATTAAATACATAAAAATTTTGGTTATAGCCATTACAATATGTGTATATTAACTTTATTTTTATAAATTTAACACCGATTCTTAAAATTTATTAATGGCGACTATATTATTATTTTTTTGAAAATTTTTAAATATTTGGCCAGCAACCGTACGTTTTTAATTTATTTATGAATACATATAATGGTTGTAAGCTCACTCATGGTTGAAAAAAGTGTATGATTTTACTCAAAAACAGCGTTGTATATTGTAATTTCAGGCTTATTTGGACGAAATTAATAAAAATTAGTTAATTTGATAAACGTCAAAATGTATGGGAAATTACTTAATTTTAACTTGTTTTCCGCCGAAAGCACGAAAAAACTTGATTTCGTGGCACGCTGAGCGGGCTATTACTTTTTTTCATAATTTGGTTACAAATATATTTTGGTTAAGGCAACGCTGATTGTAATCATGAGCATCAACTTCGAAACTGATGCGCTGATCGCATGTTTGCGCCGTTATTAATACTTGCCGACAACGTTTTGAAAGGGCGTGCATTATATTTATTTTGTACTGCGACGAATGAAACAATACCCTTTGTTCAAAGACAAACAAATTGATGTTTTGGAAGATAGCCATATTTTCGTATAACCGAAAACACATATGTAGAAAAATTCAAACAATTTTTTTTCACTTACATCAAAATTTTTCAATGTTACACAAACTTTAAATTGTGTTTCGAAACATAAGCTATTCTTAAAGTAGAGGTCCATAGCTCACTTTTTGCGCATTGTGCTTTACACGCGTTTCATCCTCTTGTTTCATTCTATTCTTTGTTCGCGTTGAGTTACATGCACTGCTTTTCATGCGCCATTTTATTTTTGTTTTGTTTTTGTTTTTTTACTAAGAAATTTTTTTTAGAAAAAAGAAAAAAATTATCCACGGCAATATAACATTTATCGATAACGTAAGAAATAAAGTATTATTTAACATCTTTAGCGTTCAAGAACAGCCGACTTTCTTGCATGGTGCTTGTAACGCGTACAAAAGTAGAAAGTACATATATCTACTTTTTGCTTTAAACCCGCCTACGCGTTCTGCGCTTTTTGTAATGTAATTTATCACATACTTTTACATTGATTCTACTTTTTTGGCAGATGCGCAAAAAGCGAGTTATGGACCTCTAACTTTATTTTCTCACAAACATCTCATGACACAAACGCTTTGAAACTAATGTGGTTGTTACCTTGAAAATATCGTTAAATAAAATAGCACATGTTCGTGTATATTTTAAAACACATATTTAATTAAAATTATGTACTTTGCATATTTTTACAATATTAATATGAAAAACAAAACGGATTTTAAATTTTTATTTAGTAGCTACCTCCATCAACTTGTAAATTAATAAACAAATGAATCATTACTCGTATAACAAATACATTATCAAATGTGTTAGGCTGAGTTTACATCTGGCATTTCTTGTGTGTCATTTGCCCAAGAAAACGTAACCAACTAATTACTACTGAATTACACTATTAATTTTTAGTATATTAGCAATTTTCACGAGTAAGGCCAGGTTTACATCTATGTGCCAAATGACACACAAGCGTAAAAAAAGGCTAACCATACAACGAAGGCAAAAAAAAATTTGTACGGTTAATAACATCGGCTCCATGGTACATCAAAAATTCTAATATACATCGTGATTTAATTATTCCACTAGTAATTGAAGAAATTGCAAAATACGCAGGCAAATATGAAACAAAACTCGAATCACACCCTAATCCGCTTGCTCGTAATATTTTCAACTTTACTGGACACATCCGTCTAAAAAAGAGAGACACTTGGGCTCTTATACTCAACACTTCAGATGGGACTACTTCAAAATACTTTTTTTCCTTTTCTGACTATCAATACTTATGTATTATTAATAAGTATCAACAAGTTTATGTCCGACAGTGGTCAGGACTAATAATTATGTTTTAGATTTAAGATTTGAATACTTATTGTTAGTTCATATTTGAAGATGCAATAAATAAATACATGTATTAACAAAAAATACGTAAAAACAGCTGATTATTTAATTCTTTTTTCTTACCCAGAAGAAAGAGTTCGTACTAGTTTGTACAGGAGTAGAAAAAAATTACTTTCTCATTCGCTCTCAAAATTGCACAAAAATTGCTATCTGAATCGGTTTTGGAAAACTTTCTACCAGTTCGGACTGTTTTGTTACGCGTTTGGAACAGAACTATTAAGTACGCAAAGTACAAAATTTTGTTCAACTTTTTACTTTTAACGCACGTTGAGTAGTTTGACAGCTATCAGATGCCTTTTTGCTTTCTCTGTGTTTGTGTTTTATTGGGGCAAAAATTAACAATATGTGACAGCGCACAGAGAAGGGGACCTAAGGGTAAAAAAATCAATTAAAATTTTTTTTCTTTTTTCTTTTTGATGTGGACAACATCTGAGCATCGAATGAGACCGATCCCATGCCCCAAAAGTGTGTGATTGTACACCAAAGATACATATATTTACATATTTAGGTCCCTTTCTCTTTGCGCTGTCACATATACAAAAATAAATAAAAGGATTTAAAAAAAACTGAAAGTCAATAATTAAAATTAAGTTTAAACTTATTAAAGCTCTCCAAGTGTTTCTTTGCCTGTTTGATAAAAGTAAACAACAGTGAAGAAACAAACAAAATAAATTTAATAAAGTGCGACTCTGACTCGCGGACGAAGGGTTTCGTAAGGACGCGAGAAATGTAATTGAATACGAACTTTAGCCTATATTAAATAAAGTTTTGGATTTTTTTCGTTTTTGGTGTTTTTTTTAGTTTTAAGCTTTTTTTTAGTTTAGTTAGTGGGGTTTTTTGCGTTTATTGGCGCTTTTTTAGGTTTGGCACTTTTTTTTTAATTTTAACAATTTTTTTTTTGTTTTTTCACTTTTTTTTTATTTTTGAGATTTTTTTATATAGGTGATTTTTCGGTTTTTGGGGTTTTTTTCATTTTGGCAACTTTTTTTTAAGTTCTGACACTCTTTTTCTCGTTTTGACGATTTTTCGCGTTTTGGCGTTTTTAATTTGGTTTTTGGGTTTTTTTTATTTTGGCGATTTTTTTTTCATTTGGACGATTTTTTCAAATTTGGTGATTTATTTTAGTGTTAGAATTTTTTTTTTAATTTTGGCGATTCTTTTCGTTTTGGCGATTTTTTTTTATATTTGGTAATTTTTTTTGGTTTGGCAATTTCGAGAGTTTACCTTCCAAGATATAGCAAGTTGTCAAAATTACATAGTCAAAATTGCATTTACTGATGGACCACCGATTAATTTAAATTTTTTTTAATTTTAGTGTTAATTGTTGTATTCTGTAGAATAGAATAGGGGGAAGATCTGGTCCAAAGACCGGCACTGCGACACCTGATGGATCTTTTGTACCATAGATCTATAAGCTAAATTAAGTCAATCTCTGTATGACTTTCCTTATGCAGGTCAGTACAGATATTGGAAAAGCCCGCCTAATATCATCTGAACACAAAAACTCAGAGTGAAAAACACGCCTTGTACTGTCACACAATACGATACACTTACAAAGAATGTGTGTCGTCGTCTCGTCATTTTCTAAGCACAAACGACACAAAGGTGAACCAACTTGGTTCATTCCAAAAAGACCAGACAGAAAATCACTAACAAGCCGTTAATTATTCCTGTTGAAGTTCAGGATGCCATTATATGTAAATGGCTGCATCAAAGCTTTGGCTTGCCTTAAGGTAGAAGAAGACAGCCAAATTTTCTTAGCGGTAGAAGCGACATCTTCTTTAATCAGAGACATTACAATCGACTGACTTACGCCACAAAATGGCTCTGTATTTCCGCCTGAAATACCGTAGGCCATTTGCTCATGGGCAAAGAAGTTTTTACGTTGGGTCCAAAAACCCCAGCACCAACTCCATCCTCCGTTTTGGATCCATCCGTATACCAACATAAACTTCTGGAATACACAACAGGACCGCTTTCGCCCCATACTTCTCTGGGTGGAATTGTGATATTAAATCTCCTGTTGAACCTCAGTTCACAGTTTATCTTGTCACTAGCAGTCCTAATCTGGGCATTGTACTCAAGACCGACAAGTTCCCGTTGCCAACACAACAATCATATGTCCCGAGACCCATTCTATAAGCGGCCATTGATCTTATAAAGATTTGTATGGGTGGTAGTCCAATCAAGGCCTCAACGGCAAAGGTTAGATATGACCTCATTGTGCCTGTTGCAAGAAGACACGCCAATCTCTGAACTTTACAGAGTTTAGTTGTCGCGACAACCTGTCAAGTGTTTTGCGACCAAACTACCGCGCCGTACGTTATAATTGGCCTAACAATCATTGTGTAGATCTACATAATTATTTTCGGGCATATGCCCAAGGTGCACCCAGCACAACTCTTCAACGCCCAGGTGGCCCTAGTGGCTTTCTGTGTTACGCATTGAACATGTCGGTTCCAAGTTAGCTTACTATCAAGGGTAATCTCTAAGTATTTAAAATCGGTCGAATATTCGAAGATAATATCCCTAGAGCAAGTTTTCTTCTAAGAGAAAAAGGTACCAGAATAGTCTCATCAGAGTTAACAGGTAGGCCATGTCTCCCACACCATGTCGTTACAGTGCACAGAGCATTGTTCATGATGTCTGATATAATGTTGCTGAATTTTCCAGCTGCCATCATAACTAGGTCATCAGCATACTCTATAACTTCGTGTCTTTGTTCACTAAGAATGAGGAGAAGTTGTTCAATCACCACTGACGAAAGGAGTGGTGATAAAACACCACCTTGGGAACACCCTTTGACTGCCTTAATAGTACCCATATCATTACCCATAGAAGCAGTTATGTCCTTGCTCTCTATTATAGACCTAATCCATTTCACAGACGCGTGATCAAGACCTTTTTGTCTAAGAGAGCGCTCTATTGACCCATACTCCGTATTATCAAATGCGCCATTTATGTCTAAAAAACCACACAACACAATTTCACTCGGCACATGAGCCCTCTCGATCTTTGTAACAAGATGATACAGAGCATTGTCGGTCGGTTTCCCCTTAGCGTAAGCATATTGATTTGCATGCAACGGGGCGGAATTCAGAACTGTCGGTCTAATGTGCAGATCAATAAGCCCCTAAATAGTTTTTAACAAAAACGATGTTAGGCTAAATTCAACGTCAACCTTCCTCCACAACAAGCGAATGTGTCCGTAGATAAAACTACCTCTAAATAGGGCGGCGAGTGTATACAGCAGCTTATCAATGCATCTTATCAAAGCGCTGGAAATATACCAACCCCGCCAGGAGCCCTAAGCAAATCGTCAGTTCATCACCACTTTGAACCTTGGGAATCGACTCGGGAAAATGAACAATTAGTATATGTTCCAGCGTTTCTCTTTGGTGCTTGGTGTAATTGCCATCATTTTTCCTTAGGAGACTGATTTAGCTGAAATTAGATCGAGAGAGAGCCTTGTGCAATCTCGCTGCTTTTAGGGTATTCTCGATATCCTCGCAGAATTTTCTCCAGGACTCCCTTTTGGATTTCCTAATTTCTTTGTTGTAATTGGTTAGGTACCTTATGTACACTTCCCAATTACCTGAATGCCTTGTGTAATTAAATAGTCTTCTAACTTCTTTGCGCATATCATCTAGAAGGTCACTCTACCACGGCACCTTACGTATCATTTTTCGGTTTCTCAGAATACAACTATCTTGATATGAAGAAATAATGACCTGATTAAGCTTATCTACTGCTACCTCTAATTCTTCCACAGAAGAAATATTGGAAGTTGGCAGATTGGGTCTCGAGTCTATCATTTCTTTAAACAAAGCCCAGTTAATATGTTTGAGACTCGTAAATTGTTGGGTAACGGACATGTCTCATGGAAAATCAAACCTTATGTATCAATGATCCGAAATGGAGACATCGTCAGAGACCCTCCAGGTTGATATGTAGTTAGAAATGTATGGACGAGATAAGGTGAGGTCTAATAGCTTTTCCCTGATGGCATTAACAAAAGTTAGCTCTGAGCACCTATTCAAAACTTCTATACCTTCACATTCTAGAAATTCTAAAAGATCTATCAGAACACAGGCTTATATTGTCTGCCTCGTTATTTCTCTTATGTGGGTCCTCAGTTACGGATAATTGTAGTCCGAATGAATGAAGTCCATCAGGTTGCCCAACAGTATTCCCGATAAGCTCCATATCCACATTGACCTGCGCTTCCACAGCATTTACTTCGGTTAATAATAATGAAGCGGGGGTTTTATTGCTGTTTTTTAAATATGTTTCCATGAAATATTGCCTTTTATCTGAACATAACACTTCTAGCAGAGCCCCTTGCTAGAGTAGGCATTAATCAAAACTGGAGTTCCCAAGTCCGCATACTTACGACTAATCTCCCTATTAGACACGCATCCCTTGGCATATGCTGTTCCACCGTGGATTAGAGGTACCAGTTTTAAGAGTGGATACCAGATCTCCGCCTACCTACAAGTAAACAAGAACCTACAGCAGAGACATGACTGTACAGAGGTCCTGTTCCCGACCTTCCTCCAACCACCAACATGGAGAGAAGATGTAAGTACATTACCATCAGTGCATGACGATACGGCACTTGTAAGAGCGCAGATCCCCCATTATGACTTTTGGCTGATCGGGACATACCTTGTTTCCATGATTCAGACGTCTATCCACCTATTGCACCACTAAGACAGTTTAGATAGCCAGATGAGCACCTAGAAACTTAGCCAAGCACTATCCTGGGTATGCAGTGCAAAAATATGACCAAACTGAGGTGCTTGTTACCAGTAGGCACCAACGTGGAGGGTTAGGAGAAGAAATTTGTAGTCTGTATAAAAATATACTAATTTTACAAATTTCAAGTGCCAATATACAAATTTAAAGACAATTGTATGTAAATTACATAAGATTTAAAAATTTTTCGTTCCTTGTTTTGGAATACCCTTAAATTTTTAATTCTCATGTACTTGCTGTTGTTGCGGCCAAAGAGCTACATACTATGTCCAAATTTTAGGTCCATAGCTCGTACGGTTCCTGAGAAAATAGCGTGTGAGGGACAGACGAACAGCGTAGCGAAAACAATAGGGGTCCTTTTCACCTTTTGTGTGCGGAACCCTAAAAAGGAAAATCCGTGGTTTTTTGTAGCAATTGCAACAGGTAAGCAGTATTTTTATTTGTCAATTAGTGCGGGTCGATTTAAAAATCACTCATATTACAAGGAAAATCGTATTCTAGGGATCAAAATAAGAGACTTTTCAGAAGAAACCATACCTCTAAAGTGTATTTTGATGTTTTGATGGCTCAAATTTTGAAAAATCTAACTTTTACTTATTTACGGCCTGGCCCATGCTGTCGACAAGAAATTGTCTGTCGCTTAGTTAAATTGATAACAAAAACAAAATAAGAAAATTTGTTTTTCTTTTCAATATAAGTAGGCGATAGATAGTTTATTGACGACATCGTAAGCCAGGCAGTTAGAGTTCCTTAATTTTAAAGGGCCGACTCACCTATCCCAGTGACACACCCCCTGGAACCACGATTGGGGGGTTCCCATACAAACATTTAAAAAACTACCATTCTTGCCACTTTACAAGAAAAAATCAACGAAATGGCTACAATTTTTTATTTTTGGAGTTTATTTTTCTCTTTAGAAATTTTTTTAGTCAGAATTTAAGAAATTTATTATTCAAAATATTTTCAAAATTATATTTTAATGTGAAATTTTTTTGCTGGTGTTTCAGCTTTGTTTATACGCATTTAATTGTTGCTGTAACAAATCATCAGAAGACTTCAACCACATACATATTTTGAATAGTCACAAATCTCTTATCTTATGCACAGACTTTCAAGAACTATTTGAGAATTCACAAATAATAATAATAAATTCACACCTGAACGACCAGCAAATAAATTTCAAATTTAGTCAGAATGAAATGAAAAAATTAATTTTACTTAGTAATAGAAAAAAAATATTGTTTGAAGTCTTTTTTACTTTCAAGTCTGGGTAATTTCGCACATCTCTCTAATGTCGTCACCAGAACAGCATCTTTATTTCCCGGAATAACTCGTTTGGAAACGATAGCTAGCAAGTGAACGTGTCGTTCCATTCCTTGTACGTGTGATGGAATTTTTGGGTCAAAAAACTTGATTTAAATATTTTTTCAATGTGTCGTACGAAATGCTTTGCTTGAATGGTGGTTCAAATACGTTATTTATATTATTCAAACTGATCATTTCCATGTAACTTGAGCAATTAAAGTTTATATCTTGTTTTTTATAAACTCTAACTTCCGTTGGGTCTTCAACATCGGTTCGATAGCATAGAATTTTCTTTATAGCACAGTCTCGCTTTTTTTGCTATCATCAAAAAACATTGATAGCAAGATATTTTCCAAATGCGCATAATATGAATTATCATTAATTTCTTTATTGACAATACTGCGTAAATTATGTTGTAGAAACCGTGACCAACTAATGAACTTGAAGAATAATGCACTACCGTACACGACAGAGCTGTAACACTTGATATTTAAGTACATTAGCGCATAACATTTAGTTATAAATTCAACAAGAATCCGTAAATTTTCGGATGGATTTTCCATTATCGCATACAATCGTGGTAATCTACCGGCCTGGGTAAGTCAGCGAGAATGTACAATTTTCGCTGGTTTGATGTTAGCCAGATCCACCGAAACCAAGCCGCTAGAAATTACATGAGCCAGGGGCATATTTTTCAACTCAATTTTCTGAAAGCCGTCCACCACCTGAAATATATAATAATAAAATAATTAAAAACGGTTGACAATTATAATAAATAGGTGATTGCAATAACCTACCGGAAGACTTTCAGAAGTTTCGATTTGACGGCTCAGTTTTCCGCTTGCTGATCTTGGTCCAGTGCTGGTTGATTTATCCAAAGCTTCAAACAAATGCCGAAACGGAAGTTCGTTAAAGTGTAAAAGGTAAACAAACCAATGCAATGGTCTTTTTAACAGCAATTCGAATCGTCGTATAGTTCCAAGGTGTGGGCCAGTGTTTGTTGGCTGGCCGTCAGTGCGTATGCCAATCAATTCATCCAGTGATATATTTTTATCGTTGAAAAAATAATTTAATTTGGTTGTTCTGTATTCAGCGGTTTCATGTTCCAGTCTTAAGTAACCAATCAATGCAGAACTCGGTTCTCTTAAAATAACAATATGAGGTTCTTTTACCATCCTGGTAGGATACTTCTCATCAGTTTTATGTCTCGTTAAAGTAACATCTTTTCTACCATCGAATGAAAACGCTAACAAATTGGTATCATCTAACCGTTTGCGAAGTACTTCTCGTCTGCATTTCTTTTTTTTCTGCGAACTTTCGATTTATCCATGATGAGAGGTTCGCCATGCTAATCTTTCTTTTTTAAATCTTGTAAAGGAGCGATTCCTTATGCCGATGCTACTCTATCAGGCACACCAAATCTATAGGCAAAGTTAAAACAATCGTGTCTTTCTGTGTATTCTGAACTTGTGCTTGTATCCATATCTTCTTGATCCGATGGCAGTGCGCGTGTTGAATAATCGGGATCTTGGTATGTTGGCATTGATGACACAGACGTTGCTCCTTGCTCTTCAATTTCCATCATAAATGCAGCCACTGTTAGTCTTCTCTGATTGTGTTGATTGTGCATAAACTTTTTGAGGCGTTCTATTGTATATATGTAAAGTTTTATTTAGACATTGTTACACACTATTACGAGTATATATTCTGAATTTTTTGGTTTAATTTCACCCTATAGTTTTTATCTTTGATAGTGAAGTTGATGATTTTTTTTTTGTTACATAAAATATATATAATAGTTGTTCAATACATGTCTAATTATTACATTACGATATTTGGACGATTTTTTTGTGACAATCGACGATTTTGTTTTTGAAATTAGACGGTTTAAAAAAAATTTGTCTAACAACATTGTGCGTTTGGTTTGTTCAAGGCACATCAATCAGATACCCGCATTTCTACAACAAATATTACAACAGCAATAACCATATGCACTACCATCTTACTTTTCAAAACAGGCTAGCATCGTCAGATTGTATGTTTCTTAAAGGAAATGTTAAAAACACCATACAAAACTGAATATTCGTTAGGTGTTTATGTATACCTAAATAAAAGCACTTTTTTAAGCCTTACCTACACAATCCCAGTTTGACATTTGTCTTGGTATAATTACATTAGTCATCTGATGTAGTGCTTCCACCTAATAAATGCGCCCTGTGTTTGTTTTTATTTGTTCACACATACATACACATATATACGTAAGTACCTATTTTGTTTTGATAGCTAGGTTAGAAAAATGGCTATAAGTTAGAGAAGACACTAGTTTTACGTGCACCGCAATCATGTTCATATTGAATCTACTTGATTCGCTCTAATAATTTTGTATGGCAGAGCAAAAAGCAGTATTCTTTCATAAAAAATAACTAAATGCAACAACTATGTTTGCATGTACATATGTAAATTATAAAGATTTCAATTCAAAAACTATTTTATATATATCATATATATTAAATTATATCATCCGGCATAGCCTAAATATCAAAACACTTGATTAAAATTTAAATGGAAATGGTCCTTATCGAGTACTTTGGTTATACTTTTAAAATAATGCGTAGGTCTATAACTTTTTTCCACCTCAGCATTGGAATATTGTATGCTAACAGTAGTAGAGCAAACATTTGGAAATGGATTATAATTAAATTTCTATAATTATGAACTTCAATCCGAAATTTATCAGTTCTGAGCAAATTTTTCCATTTATGTAGCCCTAAATTTGTATTTCTATATTTTTTCCTGAGACATGTTTTGGGAATTCAAAACCGGGGTGAAAAATGATGGAATATCTGTTGCAAATGGTGGGATTTAGGGAATTTTCATGCTGAGATTTTCTTGGCTATGTGCAAGTGTGTGAGTTTGATTCTGTGTATGTGTATGTATGTACTCTTGAGTGTGCAGCTTTCATTTTTATTGTAGAAAAACGTTGTGCTTACAGTGGATGGATGCATGTGTGTGTGTGCATATGTGCGTTTTTGTGTGTACTTGTATATTTGTCGTTGTCCGATACTTTTGTTGTAGTGGTAGACAAACATTATTCCCTGTTGGAAAAGTCGACGATTAGAATGTACTGAATCGCGTTTTACCTTGCCATCAAGCCTACTGTATAATTATACCCCATACAATACTTGTTCTATAGACAGTTAGCATGTGATTGTCTTTGCAAACCTACTATTAACACTAAAACAATTGACTAGGTACTGACTACGAAGTTCTTATGGGAACATGGAGACATACCAAACAGACATGGATGGTACATATCCAGAATTTGCATACATACAAATTTATATTGACAAGTCATTGATAATTCCACCACAAATACACCATATCTGTTTTCTCTCTTTCTTTTATACTGACGGATAGAAGAAAACTTATTATACCAAAATGCTCACTAGAATTTTAGTATTGACACAAAGACGAACGAATCTGTGTATTTGGCTGTATGTAGTGAGGGTTATTTGATAGACTTTGGTTACCTGTTTTGAGTTGTCCTTACCACGCGTATATAGGGTATCTATGTATTTATGTTGGGTTAGTATATGTACATTTATGTTTGGGATCTCTATGGGGAAATAATCTAATAGCTGCAGTTAGTGGCAACCCAGATAGCTGTTTGGAATGGAGGTGCATAGGGAATGTATTTGGTAATGAATGTATTAATGTATGAATGGATTAATGTATGTAATCGTATCTATTTTTGCTTTGAAGAATATCATTGCTTGTGTGACTTTCTTCATTTTTAGGGTTCCGTACACCAAAGGTGAAAAAAGGAACCCTATTGTTTTCGCTACGCTGTCTGTCTGTCCGTCACACGGTATTTTCTCAGGAACCGTAAGAGCTACGGACCTGAAATTTGGACAGAGTATGTAGATCCTTAGCCACTACAACAAAAAATAAAAAAAATGAGAATTAGAAATTAAAGGGTGCTCCAAAACGTGCGACGAAAAATGTTAAAATCTCATGTAATATACATACAATTGTATGTACATATGTATATTGACACTTGAAATTTGTAAAATTAGTGTATTTTTATATAGACTACAACAATAAACACTAAAATATTAAAAAATTTAAATTAAAGGGGGTCCATCAGTTAATGCAATTTTGAATATGTAATTTTGACAAATTGCTATATCTTGGAGACCGGAAGAGGTAAACTCTTAAAATTTTCAAAAACGGTAAAACTAAAAAATCCGAAAATTATAAAATAGTCAAACCGAATTAAATCGCCAAAACCTGAAAAAAATCGCCAAAAATTTAAAAAAAATCGTAAAATCGAAAAAAATCGTAAAATTAAAAAAAATTCTAGCACTAAAATAAATCGCCAAATTCGAAAAAATCGTTTAAATGAAAATAAATCTCCAATATGAAAAAAATCGCCAAAACGCGAAAAATGCGCCCAAACCAAAATAATTGTTTATGTGAAAAAAAATCGCCAAAATTAAAAAAATTCGCCAAAATTAAAAAAAAACCGCCAAAATTTAAAATAAACGCCAAAAACCGAAAAAATCCTCAAAACGAAAAAAAATGTCAAAACTAAAAAAATCGCCAAAACCAACAAAAAATCACCTATATGAAAAAAACGCCAAAATTAAAAAAAATCGCCAAAATAAAAAAAACGCCAAAATAATAAAAATTGCCGAAATTGAAAATCTTCAAAAACCAAAAAAAATCGCCAAAACGTGAAAAAAGTGCTAAAACTCAGAAAGCGCCAATAAATTCAAAAACCCCTAAACTAAAAAAACTCTTAAAACCGAAAAACCCAAAAACGAAAAATATGCCAAAACTATAATTTATATTGTTCGTATTGAATTACATATATCGTGCCCGTACGGAACCCTTCGTGCGGGGGTCAAAGTCGCACTTCACTGAATTTATTATTTAGATATGACTGTATATACTTATAGCATTCGCACATGTATTTAAACCAAAAGCAAATTAAACCAAATGCAAATTAAATTAAACTTAACGCAAATCAAATTGAACTAAACGCAAATCAAATTGAACTAAATGCAAATTAAATTAAACTAATCGCAAAATAAATTAAGCCAAACAGAAATTAAATTAAACTAAACGCAAATTAAATTAAACAAAAAGCAACTTAAATTAAACCATATTGAAATTAAACGCCAGACATTTATATATATATATATATATATATATATATATATATATATATATATATATATAATTAATCCAAAAAAATATTCTGCACATTTTATTAAAAATATTAAAGGCAACAAATCTATTTTTATATACTTACATTAGTATATATTTCATACAAATAGATATTTTGTTCATCACCGTGGTACGATAGCAAACACCGACCTCCAGCTTAAATATCTGCCTCCTTACTCACAAATTCTGAATCCTATAGAGAAATGTTTTTCAAAGGTTGAAACTCATGCTCGGCATATGTTAAGCGAATTAAACCCGGATCAAAGCATTCAAGCAGTCATTGAAAGTAATATCATCGAATAACGGTCAATTATATAGCAGACATTTTTTTTGATTCTTAAAGCTGCCTCTTCACAGGGTGGTTCAATAAGTTCGGTTTTTTATGACCATGGAAATTTGTATGTGAGTATGTTTGTGGGTGAGTACGTTAAAGGTGTTCATAGATTGGAGGTTTTCCTTTCTTATAATGTATGTATGCATGTATAAGCCAACAGGAAAATCATGAAAATGATTTTTCCTAATACCAACACAGAAATTGTGAAAATTAAAACATGATTATTATTTTTTCCTAATGCCGACGGCAATACATGATTATTATTTTTTTCAAATGCCGACGGCAAAACATTATTATTATTTTTTCCTAATGTCGACGAGAAAATCATGAAAATGATTTTTCCTAATGCCGAAGGGAAAATTTTGAGTGTTGCCAGACTGTAGAAATTTCTTACCGTAAAAAAATAGAAAAATTAGAAGAAAAATTAGTCTACACGCGATTCTAATATGAATCGTGGGAATGTGTGTCTATGATTTCCTCACGCTTGTAAATTGTTTATAAATAAAATAAATAAATAAATTATTAAACAATTTATTTAATTATTTTATTTATGTATAAAATGATATCATGTATGTGAACACCCCTAATGCTTGTGTGTGGTGGTCCAGCTTGTTTGTAGCAGGTAAGCTTATATTTTGATTATTTGTTTAAGAAATATATTTGTGTGTGTGTATGGACACATATATGTATGTATATATTAGAGTGACCGTTAATTGTATGGAGACTTTTTGTTTTTTGATTTCTTCTACTCTCACCCCCCAAATCAATTTAGTTTTATGTAAAAAAAATACAAAAAAAAATCCTAGCGATAAGTTGCATTTTAGGGGGTACGTCCAGCCCTCAAAGTTCCCCTTCAAGCCCATTTTTCAATGCAATTTTTTGCATATGACTGTCTTTTTAAAAAATCATTTTACAAGAATATGACATATGACAATAATTTAGCTCTTCAAGTCAACAACATTAGTTTTAAAGAAAGTTTTTTGCTAAAATTAATATTTTAGAAAATAATAAGGAAAATAACCAACAAATACCAGCAATTTTATGTAAAAAAATTATATTTATATGGAAATTTTTGATTTTAAGCATGTACAATAAGAGCTTATATATATTAAATTATTAGAAAGTACACTCAACGATAATGGGCTTAAGCATGTTACACTGGAATAACCAGATACTCAAAAACTCTTATCGACTATATTATAACAAATAATCATAGTATTACTACAAGAAATAATGTAAGTAATAAAATATCTTATCACGAATCCATTGACATTTTGATCGAATGCGAAAATAGAAAGCAATATCATAATTTCAAAGAAATCAACATATTTAAATATGAAAAACACAGATTTAAAAATGAAATCAGAGCATTATTAAAATATGATGAAAGTATTGGTCTAAATGAAAATGTTAATAAATTTGATGAATGCATCGAAAATACAGTAAAAAAGTTTACTTTTAAGAAAAGAATAAATGAAAAAAGTAATAATAAATGGTTTAATAACGAACTTAGAAATTTAAAAAGAGAAATAGGGTTTAGATATCAAACTGCAGTTTTAGAGAATACGAATGAATCATGGAATAACTATAAAACGATAAGTATAAGTTAAAAATTTAAAATGAAAAAAATAAATATATTAATAATTGTATTAATAATTCAACTAACCAAAAAGAAATGTGGAGTAAAATTGAAGAGCTAGTCTTAATAAAACCTAAAAATGTGATATTTAATCAAGTAGAACATGAGGACAATTTTCAAATAGACGAGAATTTTAATAAGTATTTTATAGAGGGTATTAAGGAAATCAGATGCTCTATTGAAGATGTGCAATATGAAAATAAAATACCTATGATAAACCTTAGATTCAAATTCAATGCAATATCTATACAAGAACTAAAAAATATTTTTAAAAGTATAAAGAAAAAACCTGATTATACAAAACTATCAAGTAACATAATATTAGACAATTGGGACATAATCGGAGATATTTTATTAATTATTATAAATAGATCACTGAAGACGGGTGTGTTTCCTAATAATTGGAAAGAATCAATGATTTTTCTTATTGAAAAAGTGCAAAATACATCAAAATGTGATGAATTCCGACCAGTTAACACTTTGAAAATATGTGATAAGATAATTGAAAAGATAGTAAAAGATCAATTGGAAAAATATTTGGAAGAACATAAACTATTGTCGATATTTCAATCTGGTTTCAGAAAAAATACTCATGCGAAACATCGGTAAATTATGTTTTAAACAGATGGAAATGTAAACGAAAGAAAAATAAAATATTGGCAATTTTTCTGGACTTCAAAAGAGCATTTGAAACTATAGATAGAGATATGCTAATACAAAAGCTATATAGATACGCTATTCAAGGTACAGAAATTAAATGGTTTCAATCATATTTAACAAATTGTAGACAATTAACTCATGTAAATAATGAAATATCAAATGTAACAGAAAACGGTTTTGGTGTACTACAAGGCTCAATTTTAGGAGCTCTTCTTTTTGTTATATATATGTATAAACGATCTTGAAAACATATTAGAAAAATTTTAAATTGTAATGCATGCAGACGACACATTAATTTTTACTGAAACAACAACTGAAGAGCTATGGTATGAAAATTTAAAAAATTAAATAGATAATATTAACAAATGGCTAAAAATGAATAGACAAAACTAAATGAAAATAAAACCAAACTAATGCAGATAAATATGAGTACAAATATAACACTCAAAATAAATAATGTATTAATAGAAAAAGTAAATAATATAAAGTATTTGGGGTTTCTAATAGATAAAGACTTAAACTTTAAAGATCATATCGAATTTATATGTAAAAAAATTGGGAAAAATTCGGGTTTTTTAAACGCTTGAGAAATTAACAACACTAACTGCAATAAACATATATAACATGATAAAACCTCAATTTGAATATGGATCAACCATATTATTTACATGCTGCTCTGATCAACAAATGAAAAGACTACAAAAACTACAAAATAAGATTATGAGATAAATTTTAAAATGCAATCGCTTTACGTCAGTAAGATATATGCTAGAAACACTGAAATGGATGAATATACAACAAAGGTTACAACTTAATACATTATATTTTATACATAAGATGAAAATGGGAAGAGCACCTGATTACTTGATTGAGCAAATAAGATATGTTGGGGACGTACAACCGCATAACCTGAGGAATGCAATAGATTTTAGAACACATCGAGCAGACAGCAATGCAATGCAAAAATCTCTGTTTTTTAAAGGACTGAACCTATACAACATGATACCAAATAATATAAAGAATGAAATAAACATAAACATTTTTAGAAGAGAAATAGTAAATTTTATAAAAAATTCTAATTTTTAATTATTAATGTTAAGTTATTAATTTGATTTATAAATTTTTTAATTTTTAAATGTTATTAGATTAATATGAACTTTTATTTAAAAAGTATTTTAAATACTACTACATACATACATACATACATACACACATATACAGTATATATAAATAAAAAAAATTACATTACATTACATTTGTGGGCCGGACGTACCCCTGAAACACAACTTATCGGTATGCATTTTTTAAGTATTTTTCTTTACATAAAACTGAACCGATTTTGGGGGGTGAGAGTAGAAGAAATCAAAAAAAAGTAAAATAACGGCCACCCTAGTATGTATGTATGTATGAATGTGCGATCGTGGGTATTTGTGCAAGGAATATTTTGTATTTGTATAGAATACAAATGTTATGTGTAGATATATTTATATTTTGCAATGTAGTCATTTCTTTAGCTACGATTATTTTAAAGCATCTGAGTTTCAACTAAGTACAGTCATCAGCAGAGAAACAAAAAGTAAAAATTCGCAAGTAAGCAAAAAAGTTAACTTCCCCCCTCGTTCCCACTTACTTCTCTTTTCTTTATGTAGTTTGTATTTGACATAAAAAAACACTTGTAGATTTTTTATTTTTCTATACATTTATTGCTTAAAATTTATTAAAATTTTATAATAATAAATACATTAATATTTTTAAAAGTGAAAAAGTTCATTTAAAGCAAGATATTTCACTTGTTAGCAAAATAGCATTTCTTAAAGAAATAGCAAACATCAAAACTATGATAATTACAGTAAAAATATTCTGGATACGTAATCTCCATTTGTTTAAAGTTGATACAGCCTACCTATATCCTCAACGTTAAAAATTTTTCGGCATAACATTTTTTCCAACCATCATCTTTTTTCTACACCTTTTACATAAATTTTAGAAAAGAAACTGATCCAACAGTCCAGCTTAGGTGATGATAGTTTTTTGTTAGCCTCTTTGTTGAAAACAATCGCTACTTCTTTTGTGATGAAATCATTTGAAGTACTTTTGAAACCTTGTACGTCTATAAAAACCATATTTTCTTTCATATTACTCGTACGCAATTTATAAGACTTTTCGAATTTGTCCTTTTGATTATATTCTCATTGAACTCATTTTGTTTTCAATTTAAAATTCAAGGACTAGAAAATTTTTATTTGATGTTGTTAGAACTTTTTGTTGAGCTGGTTGCTTTAATGTTTTTGTTGTTCTTGCTGCTATATTTTTCAATGTATTTGAGATATATATTAGCATTATTTAGTTGGCCTTAAATGTATTCGTAATGTAGTTTCCTTTCCTCGGAAATTTATTAAATCACCGTATTCATTAACTACGCGCAGCGCTAGTGAACTTATCTCCCGGTTGTTTACAAGTAAATAGATGAGATTTCTTGGAAGCTCATCTATTTTTTACCATGAAGGGACATTAATCGGAAATTCATGAAGTGTATGCGATTTGGAGTTATTCATATATGTATTAATAGTGATACCAGTAGTAGTGAACTACCAATTCTGGGGCAATTAAACTTGCAAAATTGTTCGCTGAAATTGTTAAATTGTGGCTGAAATTTTTAAATTGTTGCTGAAATTGTTAAATTCTTGGAAATTTGTGTTTCTTTGTTTACATTAGGAGTTTTTTGTTTACATTAAGAGTATGTCTGTCTGTTTGTCTGTCTCTCTGACTGTCCGCCTGACCGTGCGAATTTTTGTGTGGAATATTTTGTGTGAATGTATTAAGGTTACTCATAGTTTTGAGATTTTTATGTGTGTATATGCCGACGGCAAAACATGATTATTATTATATCCTTTACCAAAACATGGTGAAAGGGTATATACGTGAAATCGGTTTCCCCAAGCTCCCAGAACAGCTAGAGACTTCGTTCTTGGACTGGTGTGTCAGAAATTTTCCGAAAAATTTTGCTATTGAAAATCACCAAAATCGGGCAGACGGCTTCAGAGCTGAAAAACTCAAACTCTATTTTCCCATAGAAAATAACTACCGAAAACAAGTTTTTATTCCTTTTTTATTAAATTAACTTATTTTATACTTCGGTATGAATAAAATTGGTATTTATAATTAAAAAAAAATTTTTTAAATTTAACAAAATAAAAAAACGTTTCCAGGCTTGGAAAACTAACTTTTTCCTAATAATTAAACATATTTCATGTTTTAGGAAGAAGGCTATTTTCTCAGGAACGGTAAAAGCTACGGGTCTGAAATTTGGACAGTGTGTGTAGAACTTTAGTCGCTACAACAACAAATATATAAAAGCTAAAAATTAAAGGGTGTTCCAAAATGAGTGACGAAAACTTTTAAAATCCCATGTAATACAATACAATTGTATGTACAAATGTACATAGGTATATTGACACTTGCAATTTGTAAAATTAGTGTATTTTTATATAGGCTACAACAATTAACACTAAAATTAAAAAAATTTTAAATAAATGGTGGTCCATCAATAAATGAAATTTTGACTATGTAATTTTGACAAATTGCTATATCTTGGAAACTTTAAGAGTTAAACTCTTGAAATTTTTAAAAACGGTCAAACTAAAAAATCCGAAAATTATAAAATCGCCAAAAATTTACAAAATCGCCAAAACCCGAAAAAAATCGCCAAAACGAGAAAAACGTGTCAAAACTAAAAATAAATTTCCACAATGATAAAAAAAAACGCCAAAAATCGCCAAAACAAACAAAAAATGCTTATATGAACAAAAATCGCCAAAAATTAAAAAAAAATCGCATAAATGAAAAATTTAAATCCGCAAAATTAAAAAAACTTAAAAAAACGAAAAAAATCGCCAAAACGAGAAAAAAGTATCAAAACAAAAAAAAATCCCACAATGACAAAAATCCGCAAAAATCGCCAAAACAAAAAAAAACTTAAATGAACAAAAATCGCCAAAAATTAAAAAAAATCGCCTAAATGAAAAAAATAGCCAATATCTAAAAAATCGCCAAAACGAAAATAAATCGTAAGGATGCCATCATTTTAAGGAGAAGAAAACCGGAAGTACTTCGTCACTTATCCACAGTCAGCTTAATTGATTATACTTAATTTAAAATTCCTGTTCAACTGTTGGTTAAATTTACAAGAAAACATAAATTTATGTACAAGTACAAATTTGTATGAATTATTAAATATCAGATTTTAGCTGCGAATAAAACTGATTTGTTAAACCAGCTCAAACTAAGTTTAATTTATTAACCAAGCGACCGAACATTACTAAAATATTTATTTGCTATAGTGGGACTTGCGATCGTAAGTAAAGTGAGCTGATTCATCAAACGCCACTTGCAATGCCGACTGCACATGGAGATAAGGACTGCACTGCATTCGGTACTGTTGAACTATTCGTCACTTCCACCGACACACCGGCAAACCACGCAGCCACCGCTGCATCCTCCGCCTGGGCCATACTAACGCCTTCGGGTACCAGCGCGGCAAACGCTCCACTTCTTGCAGCCAAAGTCATCGAAGGACAATTAAAAACTGTAGCCGACGAGGTAAAACCAACCATCTCCAATCGAGCAAGGTAAGTAAACTATCAGTTATCGCTCGCCAACTACTCGTCCCGGTCTCGTACGTAAGGCCCCTGCGACTAAGCGTCCGCGAGTAAGTGCAAGGACATTAGATAAATCTCTTACAAAAGGTCAACAAAGCATAGGGCAAGCCGTTTGCCATAACACTTCGCTTATTACAACGCAAGCAAATCTGGTGAAACTGCAGATGTAGTTACATCTCACATGTCCACACTCACACTCACGGACGCGACCAATCATAAAGAAACTCAACAATACTCTCTGCAAGACAAAATTTCTTTGTTCCAGTGGCCTCGAGTTCTAGAATGTTTGATAAATATCCACATACATTTGCCCATAATTTTAATGCAACAAATCAACAGCATACTCACGCAATTAACCAACAAAATTCTGCCGGCAACTTGCAACACCCAGTAGCACCAAATTTTAGTGATAATGCTATTGGAAACACACGACCCGGTGTTAACACAAATAACGGCGTAGCACCATCGAATATATTTTATAATCCTAAGCCTGCCGCCGCTTAATTATTTACTATCAAATGCGAATTCTTATTGTACTCCACATCCAAATAATTCAAATTTGCCACACGGTATTAACACGTACATTCCGTTTAATAATCAGCTGCCAAAATTATTTCAATGCTCAAATCCACTTAATAGTACAGCCGATGTAACATTATCGACTTCAAATGTAGCATCCCGACAAGTAAAAATTTACCGGTCTTTTCAGGAAAAACCAGAAGATTGGCGCATCTTTATTACCAATTACATACAATCAACAGAAAGGTGCGGATTTATTGATCAGGAAAACTTAATACGGCTGCAAAAGTGTCTAAGGGGTGCTGCTCTTGAAGCAGTAAGGCGCAAGTTAATGATTCCCAGCACGGTAAATTTTGCAATAGAGACATTGAGAATCCTATATGGACATCCCGAAATTATACACCATGCCCTACAAAAAAGCTTAAAAAACGAGTGTACGTAACAAGAAGCTTGAAACTTTGATTAATTTTGTCCTTGCATGTTCACCGTATACTGGAGAAACAAAAAACATACAAAAAGAACGTGTTTTAGTGCATGACGTCATTACTGGTAACAACGCAAACAGCCAATCGAATTTATGTTAGAAGTGCAGCAACAACCACCGTCTCTTTAAGTGCCCCGAATTCACCGCATTGAGTATAAATGAGCGATGGAATTTTATAAGATCAAATAGTTTGTGCTTAAGTTGTTTTAAAAAACACCACATAAAAAAATTTAGATCCAAACGTCAATGCGGGGTACACGACTGTAAAATGCCGATCAATTCATTACTGCACAAGCGTGTTGTACAGGGTGGCCCAGAAAGACCGAAGTGGTGTAAATTCCTTATAACTTTTTATTTAAGACATATTTTTTTAATTTTTTGTTTTTTAAATACAGTAAATTTATAGGGAATATTTTTAGATTAGTTGTTAAAAATGATATCCCGCAAGTGGAGGCCATTTTCTGCTTCGCACAAATGATCTCTTTTCAACACATTTTCCATGACCTTTCGCAAAACTTCCGGTGTTATGTTGTTAATTTCGTCTGGAATATTGGTTTTTAATTCCTCAATAGTCCTAGGCTTATTAACATAAACTTTCCCTTTTAAATAACTCCAAAGGAAACAGTCTGGAGCGGTTAAATCCGGGGAACGAGGAGGCCAATTAAAATTGCTTCTACGCGAATTTATTCTTTCCCCAAAGATGTCGCGTAAAATAGCCATTGTGGCCCTCGGAGTGTGCGCTGTGGCTCCATCCTGTTGGAACCATATTTGCGGATGGTATTCCACGGCTGGCCTTACAAAATTTTCCAACATGACCCGATATCGATCACCATTGATGGAAATGGCGACATCTCTTTCATTTTCCAAAAAATATGGACCAATGATCCTTTCTGAAGAAACACCGCACCAAACAGTACACTTAACTGGGTGTAATTGTCGTTGATGAAGTACTCTCGGGTTTTCCTTAGCCCATATCCTAAAGTTTTGCTTGTTAACAAACCCATTTAATTGGAAATGGGCTTCGTCACTCATAAATAAGTTATGAATAATGGAAATGGAAAGAGCACATTTGTGCGAAGCAGAAAATGGCCACCACTTGCGGGATACAATTTTTAATAACTAATCTAAAAATATTCCCTATAAATTTACTGTATTTAAAAAACAAAAAATTAAAAAAATATGTCTTAAATAAAAAGTTATAAGGAATTTACACCACTTCGGTCTTTCTGGGCCACCCTGTAGCTCAGCTGCAACAACAAAGGTGCAACAATGACAATCAACCTATTTTATTTCACGCAAAATAGAAAGTGCTCTTCAAATACATTCCGGTAACTCTTTTTGAAAATTGTTATACACTCAATACTTATGCTCTAATTGATGAAGCAGAGCAATTAGGATAAGATGGTCCAGCTGAGGAGTTATGTTTACAGTGGACAGGTGAAATAATGCAAGGAGAAGAATGCGCAAAAACTATATCTTTTGTACATTTCGGATCGTAACCAAAATTCTAAAACTTGATTGATAAACGTGAAAATTTTGATGGCTTACCAATTATGCCCTATAGCGCAGCAAAAGCTAAAATTCTCATTGGGCTTGATAATGCAAAACTATGTATTCCTTTCGAGTAAAGAGAAAGTCTCAACGATGGACTAATCGCCACAAGGTGTCGAATTGGATGGGGTGTACATGGACGTCACCAGACAAGCAATTCTTCGAAAGAACAGTTCTTCCATATTTGCTCATGCAACAATAAGAATAGATATTTAGATGAAATGTTAAAACAATACTTCTCGTTAGAACGCCTTACGTTCAATAGAAGACGAACGAGCCATGTCAATTATGAAATTACGACTAAATATTTAGCTGAAGAAAAACGCTGGGAAACTGGAATATTGTGGAAACAGGATAAAATGTGTTTGCCAAACTCATTTCTAATGGCGAAAAGGCGCCTAAAAGGCAAAATCATTTTTAATTCAAAAAATAAAGGAATATGAAAAAAAGGGATACATAAGAAGGTTAAAACCGATTGAGATTCATAATGACCGCGGCCGCCGTTGAAGGGATTTCATTAAATTCGTTATTGTTGAAGGGCCCTGACCTACTTAAGTCGTTAGTGGGTGTGATCATCCGATTTAGAGAGCGCCCAGTAGCGATTTAAGTAGCCATTCGTGAAATGTTTCACCAACTCCGCTTTAGAAAAGAGGATGAACATTTCCAGCAATTTCTGTGGCGCGTGGATGACTCATCAAAATCGATTGAGACTTATGTGATGACCGTTATGGCATTCGGGGCATCATGTTCTCCATCCTCGGCAAATTATGTCAAAAACAAGAACGCAGAACGATTTGCTCACACATTACCCGGTCACTGTACAATCTATTTTGAACAACACATTTGTAGATGACTGGCTGCAAAGTGTAGACACAGAACTTGAAGTCGTCCAATTAGCTAAAGTAGTCCAAGCAATACACCAGGGCGGCGGATTTGGGATGCACAATTGTATTTCTAATTCACAAAAGGCACTCAATATCCTTGGCTATGACAACAATTTACAAAAGGTTTTTGTTAACCTTGACGATAAATTGGAAAAGGTTCTGGGTATATTGTGGGACCACAAGCGCGATTTATTAACATTTTATGTAAATTTTAGCTCTGACATTTTGGACGTATCAGTGTGCCTAACAAAACGAAATGTTCCACGCGTAGTATTGTCCATCTTTGATCCACTAGGTTTTCTAGGCAAACCTTCTTCATTTAAAATAAATCGCTGAGTGTTCTGGTTCGACTCAAGAGACGTTTTGTATTGGATTAAATCAGACGCAAGAAAGTTCCAACAGTTCATAACGGTACGGGTTGGGGAGATTTTAGAAGACTCAGACGTATCTGAATGGAGATGGATACCATCATCACAAAATGCCGCAGATGACGCCACTAAGTGGATAAGCATTCCCGACTTTAGTCCGAATAGTCGCCGGTTAGAGGCTCATTGTTTTTGAGTTATGATGAGGATGCTTGGCCAACTTCAGACTCGAACAATCAACATACCAAGAATGAAGTTATATGCCACGTATCGTTAATTACAGCTGATCTAATACGTTTCAGTACCTGGGAGAAATTTTGCAGGTGCCACATGGTCGTTTTAAAATTTCTATGCAAACTGCTTGGATGTGAAAGAGTAGAGAGAGTAGATTATTTTATTTATAGAGCATGCCAAGAACAGGCCTTCTGCCAGGAAATAGAGCAGCTTAAAACTAACAAGTGTCTGAATAGAAATAGTATTTTGTACAAACTAACACCCTATTTAGATAATTTCGGTTTGTTAAGAATCAAGGGCAGAATTGATGAAGCAGATGGTGTACCAATCAGTGTTAAAAGACCTATTATTTTGCCGCAATGCAACAATAAATTTAATTATTGATTATTTTCATCGAATGTATCATCACCACCATAATGAAATAATTTTTAACGAAATTAGGCAGCTATTCTGGATATTTGGTTTACGAGCCGCCGTACGCGCTGTTGCCAAATCCTGCCAACACTACAAAATACAACGCGCCTCTCCAAGGCCTGCAATGATGGCCGATCTACCGGTAGAAAGACTCGCCAGTTTTACCGACACTTTTATTACACTGGCTTAGACTATTTCGGACACATGGAGATTGTTGTCGGCCGTCGAAGGGAAAACCGTTGGGGTGTCGTATTTACCTGTATGACCGTAGGAGCAGTACATTTAGAAATAGCGCCATCACTACCAACAGATTCTTTCTTATAGGTCCTTAAACAATTTGTCTGTCGGAGAGGCACACCTCTTAAAATAGGGCAGGAGCCTTGGAGAAGATGGTTCGCTCGGTTAAATCCGTACTAATGGATATATTACCCCGTAGAAGACTCCGTGAAAAACAGCTAAGATGTGCATTACCTGATGTTGAACTCGAGGCCCTTAAGATATGTTCCAGTGGAATCTGCTGATAGGGAGGCAATGACGCCTAATCACTTCCTGATTGGGAATCCTCAGGGTAGTGGTGCTGTACTAAGCAAAAATTTTTGATTATCAAATATGATAGCAAATGAGTTTTGGAAGCGTTGGATGCGTGAGTACTTTCCTTGCTTGACCCGACGCACGAAGTGGTATGAGACGTCGACACAGCCAATAGCGATGATGACCTTGTAATAATAGTTGCCGAAAATGCTTAGCGAAACGAGTGGTTGAAGGGTGTCGTTGTTGAAGTACACCGTGAGAAGGATGAAGCAGCAAGAAGCACCATTGTGAAAACGAAACACGTCTTCGCTACACGACCTACGGTGAAGCTTGCTAAGCTCGGCGTAAAGCGGTAAACTCCTACCCGAGCTATGAAGTTTACGGCGCGGCCTATGTTACATCGTATTACGTACCCTGACATACAACGTACATTAAAATTCATCAATGAAACTAAGTACACTAATATACAATCGTGTTTAAATAAATTTGATGACGTGGCGAAAACTCAATTTCTATTTGGCTGGAGATTAAAACCCGAAGTACTTCCTCACTTATCCACAGTCAGCTTAATTGATTATACTTAATTTAAAATTCTGTTCAACTACTGGTTAAATTTACAAGAAAACATAAATGTATGTATGTTCAAATACGTTGTAATTAGTAAATAGAATGTAAAACAATGTATAGTTAAGACCAGGGACCGTAACGGTTATGATTTTTATTGTAAAAATTACTTTTTAACCGTTATTTCTTGATTTTTATTTATTCCTCACAAAATAACAGTTATTTCATGATTTTTATTTATTCCTCACAAAATAACAGTTATTTCATGATTTTTATTTATTCCTCACAAAATAACAGTTACCTTCTGATTTTTATTTATTTGCTTAATTTTTTAAAATTTAGAAGGTGTAATTTTTGCGTTAAAATTAATATTACGGATTTTAAAATCGAATTTATCGCCAGAGCCTGTACTTTACTTTTTTATAGTTTATTCATCTTAAAAATTTAAATTTTTTGAGCAAAAAAATAAAAATCAGAAAGTAACTGTTATTTTTTGAGGAATAAATAAAAGTTACAAAATAAGAGTTATTTTGTGAGAAATAAATAAAAATCAAGAAATAACTATTCTTTTGTGAGGAATAAATAAAAGTCACAAAATAACTCTTATTTTGTGAGGAAGAAATAAAAATAAAAAAAATTAAAATCACTGCATCTATAGGTAGTCCATGTAACATGGGTGTATTCCTTTTCCACGTAGGACTTCTCTATTAGTGTGGTTTTTTCAGTTTAAATTTGGAAAATAATAGTTGTTTGCGATCCCTGGTTAAGACAATAAGAAAATTTATATGAATTGTAAAATTTCAGATTTTAGCTGCGAATAAAACTGAATTGTTAAACCAGCTCAAAATAAGTTTTATTTATTAACCCAGCGAACGAACAAGTAACAATAATAATTTATTTATTTCCATATGTATATTTAATTTGATTAATTTTTTTTTATTATTATTAATTTTTATGAATCTGCAAAGATTCCAAAAGACATTGCGCCATCAAAAAATGGTGTTATAATTTATATATATAAATAAGCTAATAGCATAGATAGACCACAGCGTCTTAATTCAAATTAACTTGTGAACTATTCCCATCCCAATGCGTATTAGCTTTACCGTAAATACACTAACGTACCTTTTCACAATGTATGGTTAAAAACTAACAGGGACTTTAACGGCAAGTTTTGTATGGAGAACTGTCAGTTAAAGTTCACGTTAACTCTTAACCATATATTGAGAAAAGGTACGTCATGAAAGTGAATTAATACTGAATTTAGCTATATGATAACACCGTCCCAATATGGTAACACCACCAACAATCAATCAAATGGATAATTCTTTTCGTTTTCAAAATCAAATTGGATTCAAAGTCAGGAAATATAAGTTATTTTAATTGTTTTTAAAAAGAGAAAAAAGAAATATTAAAATCGAAACACATTTTTTCCATTTTAAGATATCCAAGGAAAATAATCGAATTGTGTGGTACGAAAGGGATGCAGAGATTTTCTTTACTTAATGCGAATACCGCCGTCTGTCAGGCTAAATTTTTAATTCACATTACTGAGCTTTTAATGCAAATTAACGCTATCGTCTGTCTACGCTATAAGAGTCCAGTAAATAAATATCATTAACATGTTCGAAGTTGCGAAAAACCTTGATTATTTCGCATGAAAAATTTGACATGTACTAAATGTAGCCCAACTCGCGTTTTTTTTATAAATTTCTTGCTTTTATTGCTTGAAAGTATGCAACATTGTTAAAATTCCGTGCTCATGTTGTTTCGCAGCTAAACTAAAATGATGCCAGACTAGTTTCGCATGGAAAGACATGACTTTACGTGTTTTTCACAACAAGAACAGAGTACTACTTTTGCGAATTTATTTCACAAATATTTCATACCAAACTCTTTTATATGTAGTTTGACAGCATTTCGCACGAAATTGTGAACAGAGTACCAAGCTTTATGCCATAAAAATTATTTCTGAATGCACTTATTTTTTCAGAAGTATGTAATTTGTTTAATTTATTTCAGAATAACTAACAGTGATTCCAAATTTTTTGCTAACAATATTTGGCAACATAATCTTAACGTGTGTAGGCAGCCTAATAGGTCATACCAACCATAATTTTTTTGCACTTGTAATTTAATTTCATATAATTAATGCAGTTTTCTGTTTAGCTGCACTAACCTTTTTTGCAAAAAAAGTATAGTCTAGTAAAAACGAAAATTTTCCATTCGAATTTATTTAAAAGATACAATTAAATTTATTTCAGAATACAGTGAAAATTTTGGAGGATACAACTATACACCACATCCAAACAACCAGTACTTACTACATTCAACACCAGCACCAATATATGGGCCTCCAGCACCAGTATATGAGCCTGTAGCCCCCGTATTTGGGCACCCATCCGCTATATACGGAGCACCTCCGCCAACATTTTTCAAACCAGTGCCATATCCATATCATTCACGTGATCATATCTCCCTGCTTCATAAATTCAAAACTAAAATAAATTTCTTTACCATCGGAAAAATTATTTTAAAACTTTTGATCTTCAAAAAAATTGTTAAATTTGTCGGTATTATTTGTCTTCTGCTCTTTTTACCAAAATTTAAGGATATGTTTAAAGAAGATACATCTAGTGATGAAGATGGCATGGAAATCAAGCAAGGGCTAACCAAACAAGGTAAGATTTAATCCTTAAGAACGCTTACTCATGTTTTAGACTCGCCAGTTTTTCTTGAAGAAAGTCTGAGTTTGTGGAAGAGAGGGAAAAGAAGAATGAAGAGGGGTGCATGTACAGAAAAGTTACTTCAATTCTCTTTTGTTATTTCATTCGATGCATTAAAGCAATAGAAAAATTTAACAAGAAACCATCCGTGTGTAAATAATCGAGCAGTTTTAAAAGAGAATTGAGGAGAACTACTTCAAGAAAAACGGTCAAGTCTAAACCATGACTTAGCAAATAGCCATAATGATCCATATACATATATGTACATATAAAGATATACATATGCACCAGACAATGGCAAAAAGCATTATTCTAAGTGCTCTGTGAGTATTGTATAAAGGCGTACAGTTAAAAATAAAAGAAATACTCATAGGCAAACATATGGTTCTACCATTAGTAAATTCATATCGTGATTTGACGGATCAGCTAAAAAAAATTATTTTATAAATTACTTTTGCTTTATACATATCAATGATAAATTTAGAATATAATTCTGACCATACTAGTTAATTTATCGGGGCAATGTTATTTTTTTAGATTTATATGATAGTATTTGTTGCGGTATGAGATAATAACTAGGTTAAAAAAAAAATTGTATTTAGATAAGATATATATAAGTACATGTTTGGAGCAAAATGTATAAGAAGCATACATACATACACATGTATATATATATTATATATATGTATATGTATATATGTAGTATATATATATATATATATATATATATATATATATATAAGTATTTATTAAGAAAGAAGTTGAAAGCAAAGAAAAAGAAAGGACATTATCATGTTTAGTAGTCATATGTATAAGTATATGTAGCACCCTAGCTGAAAGACATAACAATGTTTATGTTAAGTTGTTAAAATAGAGATATAGTGGGGAGCCACTGTAAACAACGAAGAGTAAATTATGGGACTATTGAAGGATCGTTAAATATTTCCGAACGCTTCCACATCATTTGACATTTGAGCTTAAGGTCTGACATATGAACTTGACGAGTTTATACTCGCTGCAATATCCGGTCTTTTCGTTTTCATTCGCTGAACCACAAGGAGGTTAAAGAAGCAAAATTAAAATTGAAAGGTAAAAAAAAAGGGAAAAAGACAACAAAAGAATATTGTTGATATAGTACAGTAATAGCACTTTTAACAGTGCTGAGTATTTCGTTATACTGTCAAGGAGCATTTTTATTAAGATCCAAAAATACAGTGTTAAGAAACTGTAGTTGAAGACGAGGTGGTTATAAGAACAACCGGTACGTCTGCTATTGAATTTTTATGGACGTATGTATATATTTCATTTTAAAGTATTTTCACAGCAACCGTATCTAGAGAACTCCACTGGGTAGTGCTTCGCGTAAAAAGCGTGACCTACGTAGTGGGGTGTCTTGGTGGAGACTGTGAGTTACTGTCTCAGCAACGAAGGCAGACCTAAAGGTAATCAATCCCATTAAACCAAGTAAATTGCATCTGGATTCAGGTCTTGCTGATGAGACGTATTATAAAGATTTCGTTCGCTGCCTGGGGCGGCAAATTGTGCGTCCACTTAGCCAAATAATCAATCAAAAGTTATTTGATTGGATAGCGAGTGAGTTGTACCTAAATCTAAAGTTTAACCCTTCAGTGGGGCATAATTTTATTTTCGTGTTGCTATAAAAAGGGCTATATAGAATTTTGATAGAACGTGTAGTAAAACTTAGCAGTATATGTATAAACATATATGCATAAATATGTACAAAAGAAAAGAAAAAAAAATCCAATGAAAAGAATTAAAGAAATAATTAAAAAGCGAATAAATTAAACACTTAATTATAAGAAATGTAAAGTAAAATAATTATAACGAAGGAGAATTAAAAGGGGTATAAGAAAAAAAGGAAAAATGGAAGAAAAAGTAAAAAGGCAAAGAAGAGAAAAGAATTGATTTGTAACACTAGGAATTTACGTGTAAGAAATGATTCTGGTAATCTGTTAAAATAATAAAATATGATATAAAGACAAAATAAATGAAGAAATGAATAATAAATTAGAAAATTAAGCAAATATGGATAAAACAAGCAAACAAAAAATTAATATCAGTAAATATAAGCTAAAATGAATGTTGATGATACTAAACTAGGTTTTTAAGTGATACTGGGAGTTATGTTCTTTTTAATAAAATAATATGTGCAACTAAGAACATTTTGTGTGTGTGTTGGGGATCAAACCAGACCAGAAGAGCAGACGGACGAGGACGGGATGAGTAGTTATAGTTCATAAATCGGACACAAAGTTTAGAAGAGGGGCTGTAAAGAAAATTTTAATAGAGATCGGCCATTACGGCATGGCAGGTGAGGGATTGGTCAGGACTGTCGATAACATCTAAGGCAGATTCCGCATTTGTTAGGGGTTTACGTGACTATTTGCATGCTAGTATCTCACATGTGATTCCTGGGTGACAGTTGGTTACCTCCTGGCAATGAAACACGTATATATATATATCGGGTACGAGTTTATTGTGTAGCGCGATGGACGCGTATCATTTTGACGCAAAGAATCCACCCATATCCGACGAGCTAGGTCGTGCCATAAGCAAGCGTACCCGCGCGTCAAGGTGATTGCAAAATTAGAGCTAAGTCCGAGCGCAACACTGGCGCCCAACGTTAGGCAACAGGACGTTGTTTTTGTTGCAAATCCACTGCATTGGGTCTAAGGATATTTTCCCTGGATCAAGGTGTAGCTAAGAGTATTATATTTTTTCGATTAATTCATGTTTTATGTGGGTATGAGTTCATTGTTACAGAGGTTTTCGATTGCCTAAAGTCGACAGACATTGGTTTATGTAGACATTTATTCGGTAGCTCAAGATAGTTGCCAGAAAACTTTTTGATTGTGCCGAAGGTAGGTTTAGTCATATTAATAGTTCTGGATAGTTGCATCTTGCTGCATTTTTGAGTTTTAATTTTAACATTGAGGTTTGAGGCACTATCAGAAATTTAAAAATAAGATATAGTATTTACAAAGACAGCCAGCCCAATTCGTTGAGTTTTAGTGCAGTTGGTTGGGGTAGTCTGCGTAGGGAAGATTTTGGACAGACGGACTAGACATTTAGATTTAAGTAAGACAATGCGGTTTGTGAACCGACACACACATAAGTTGAAATGATAGTTTTGATTTGAAATCAGAGGAACAAAAGAAACACAATATTATATACGAAATTTTGAAGCTAATTATAATTTGCGGCGAAGATTTTGGTAGATGGTTGGCGAAATTATAGTGAATTAAAACACTAATTTTAGTTATATAATAGGTAAATAATAAAAACAAAAGGAAATTTGAATTTGGCGAAGAATTTTACAATATTATTAGGCAAATTTCAATACTATTTAGGATGACTGACGAGGAAACTAATTTAGCAAAACTGCGGAGCGGTAAGATCATAAATAGAGTAGTGACAGAAAATACTGGTCAAGCAGCGTTAGATGACGATAGCGACAAGGTTGAAGGGGCGTGTTCGCTACCACCCGTGAGTGACCTTGAAGCAGTCGTTAAGCGTTTCGAAATGATGTTCGTTCAGTATCAGATGGAAGTGAGTAGGGCAACCACTGATGCGGTACGAACGGCAGTTAAGGGCATAAGGCAAGAGGTAGATAGCATTGGTCAAAAAATTTTGAACTTGGAGAGAGCTGGAAGAGATCCAGAGGAGACGAGTAATCAGGTTACAGGTGAATTGGGTCAAAGCTATCCTCGAAGAAGGTTGTTTGAACAAGCATCAGATTACACACCCTCTCCTCGGACAGGCCATACTCGGCAGGATACAGAAAGTGGGAAGGATAGGCGTGTTAGAAACTGGGGCTTAAGGTATGATGGCAGTCCAAAGTCAATACCAGTAGAAAGATTTTTATTTAGGGTAGAAAGTCTTCAGAAGAAGCATGGTATTTCTAGTGAGGATTTGTATACAAACTTTCATTTTCTTTTGGAAAAACAAGCGCAGGAGTGGTATTGGCTATACATGGAAGAACACGCAGACGAAGAAGCATCCAGTTTTACGGATTTTCGTTTAGCATTTCTGTATCAATTTCGTCAGGCCGACTGTGATGAAGAAATACGAGCTGCCATGAACGAACGTATACAAAATGTAGGCGAATCCTTCGACGACTATTATGCGGCAATACGGGGAATGGCATTCACCATGAAGAACAAACTTGATGAAAAGACTCTTGTTAACATTATAAGGAAAAATTTGAGGTTTAGAATTAGGGATTTGATTTTTGGGTGTAAAATTGAAAGTTTGAGTGAGCTTCGATTCGAGTGCAGACGTGCTGAAAAACATCTGTCACAGTTTTCAAACAAGTCCACGTATAGAAAGAAAGTTGATGAATTAAGATGGGAGACCTATGAAGAGGTTGATGACCAGGAGGGCTCAAATATTGAGGCTTTTGAGAGGCGAGCACGTAAGAGTGTCGGGGTGGACGAAAAGCAGAGGGACGAACAAGCCCAGCAGCCTGGCTCTTCCAGGCATGAAAGAAATTCACATTGTCCATGTGACTCTTCCTTTCATAAGCTTACTTGTTTTAAATGTGATAAGAAAAATCTAAGATATTCATTATGTGCAAAATGCGAGGCGGAAAACGGGAAGTCCGGCGATCAGACCGGGCTGAATCGTCTTGTCAATCCAGTCCCGAAAATAATACCTCAGTGAGTCTTTTGCAGACCAGTAGGGAGAGGCGCCCAAAAGAAAAGCGGGAGTTAGGTACAAGGTATGCCACATTAGAAACTCGGCGAGAAAATTATGAGGAGGTTAGGGCACGATTATTTAACGATCATGAAACAGCAGACACAAGAAAATTTAACAAAATTAAGAAAATGAGGCAGAAATCTAAATTTAGGAAAACGGAACGAAAAGCGATAGCAGCGACGATAATTAGAGACTCGACAGATCAACGTCCATATACAAAGATTTTGATAGGAGATTGTGAGGTTACAGGTATGCTAGATAGCGGGGCAAGTGTGAGTTGTTTTGGCAAGGGTGCTTTAGAATTGGTGGAAACACTAAAACTCTCGGTTCAGACGCTAGATGATGAAGTAAAGGTGGCTGATGGCAAAGTACAGCCCATAGTAGGTAAAGCAGAGGCAAAAGTCACATGGAGGGATAAATCTGTGTCGATGGTGTTTTATTTAGTGCCTGGCTTACAACAGCAGCTTTATCTAGGCATAGATTTCTGGCAAAAATTTGAAATTTATCCTAAGATCGAAGAAATTGATATTACTAGTAGAACCGAGTACCACATTACAGCTACGCCGCAAAGACGGCTAGAAACTGTAAAAAACTTGTTCCCATCGTACGCAAAGCTAGGGCTAGGAAGAACACATCTAATGGAACACGTAATTGAAGTCTTTGATGAAACGTTGCCTGTCAAACAGAAATATTACCCGATGTCACCGGTAAAATTGAAGAAAGCTTACCAAGAGGTAGATAGGATGATTTCTCTTGACGTGATAGAAGAGAGCGATAGCGCATGGAGTTCACCCATAGTTATCGTAGAAAAGCCAGAGAAAGACCGGTTGTGCATCGATCTACGGAAGGTAAATGAAAGAACTAAAAAGGATGCTTATCCGGCACCGCACGTGGAGGGTATCCTTGGCCGCCTTCAAAATACTTTCTTTATATCTAGTCTGGACTTGAAGGATGCCTTCTGGCAGATTCCCCTTCAGAAGGCATCGCGAGAGAAAACGGCGTTTACGGTTCCTGGCAGGCCGTTGTACCAGTTCAAAGTAATGCCTTTCGGCTTGTGCAACGCCAGCCAGAGGCTGTGTCGTCTTATGGACCGCGTGATACCTTCAAAGCTACGAGAGTTTGTTTTCATATATATAGACGATTTGTTGGTCTGCTCTCCAGATTTTGACTTACATCTTCAACACCTTACCGAGGTGGCTAAGTGCTTGGCTGAGGCAGACTTAACCATTAATCTAGAAAAGTCAAAATTTTGCCAGAAAGAAGTGTCCTATCTTGGATTTGTCATAGGCCAAGGAGAGCTGCGTACGGACCCGTCAAAGGTACAATGCATACTAGATTTTCCACCCCCAAATACTATTAAGCAGCTACGCAGGTTTCTTGGAATGTGCGGATGGTATAGGCGATTTTTGCCTAACTTTGCTACGGTCACCGCTCCACTGACAGATTGCTTGAAAAAAGCGAAACAATTCCAAATGTCCTCGGAAGCTCTAGAGGCCTTTAATAAATTGAAGCATGAGCTAGCTTCACCAAAGGTACTTGTAAATCCCGATTTCAAGAAGCATTTCTTCTTACAATGCGATGCATCTACAACAGGCATTGGCAGTGTACTGTTCCAGCTGGATGAAGAAGGCAATGAGAGACCTGTGGCGTATATGTCACAAAAGCTGAACTCAGCGCAGAAAAATTATACCATCACCGAATTGGAATGTCTCGCAGCAGTGGTGGGTGTTCCGAAATTTCGTCAGTATATTGATGGTCTACCGTTCACAATAATAACTGATCACATGAGCCTAAAATGGCTCATGAGTCAGAAAGACCTCTCTGGACGTCTCGCGAGGTGGAGTCTTAAGTTGCAGGCATTTGATTTCGATATCGTCCATAGGAAAGGTAGAGCAAATATCGTGCCCGACGCGTTGAGTCGAATGTTTGTAGATGAGATAGGCGAAGTCAGTGAGGGTTCAGAGCTTGATTTTAGGGCAGCGGAATTTAGGGAGGCCGAGTACTTAAAATGGATAGATTATGTTGAGACAAATAGTAGTGTGCTACCAGACTTAAAGAATGTAGATGGCATAATTTTCAAGAGGACTATGTTTAGGGCTGACGAAAACATTGAGAACGTATGGAAGGTATGGGTGCCTAGAGGGCTTCGCAATAAGTTGTTGGAAAAATATCATTCTGATAGTTCAGCCGGACACGGAGGTTTGGGGAAGACATTGTATCGTCTAAGGGTGAAATATTATTGGCCCGGTATGGTGGCAGATACTAAAGCGTTTATAGCAGGTTGCGAGATTTGTAAATGCACTAAGGCCACGAACAGTATTTCTAGGCCACCCATGGGGAATCAGATAACATCAGAACGAGTTTTTCAAAGACTGTTCATTGACTTTTGTGGACCGTATCCACGCAGTCGTCAAGGAAACAGTTATGTATTTGTCGTGCTGGATCACTATTCAAAGTTTGTGTTCCTCAAGCCCATGAGGAACGCCACAACAACGGAAGTGGTGAAGTACCTGGAAAACGACATATTTCATATCTTCGGTGTTCCCGAGGTTGTTGTATCGGACAATGGCCGACAGTTTGTTTCCGACATGTTTAAGGGATTTCTGGATAGTTACGGGGTTAGACATATGAAAACAGCTATATATGCTCCCCAGTCGAATTCGTCGGAGCGAGTGAACCGGTCGATGCTGGCTATAATTCGAGCATATCTGGATGAACAGGACCAGAGGACCTGGGACACTCATGTATCAAAAGCAGCTTTTGCTCTAAGAAGTTCTTTGCATGAAGCTATAGACACGGAGCCTTATAGAGCAGTGTTCGGCCAAACCATGGTACAGCACGCGGATTCATATGAGCTGCTTCGGAAGCTAAACGCCATTAATGATTCGGAGGTAGAAATTTTATCGAAAGACGTAAAATTGCAGCTCCTTAGACAGAAAATCTCTCAGAATCTGAAACGAGCCTACGAAAAAGGTAAAAAGTGTTATGACCTTAGGTCAAGAAATGTTGCTTATAGAGTTGGCCAGTGTGTGTACAGAAGAAACTATAAGTTGAGTGATGCTACGAAGCATTATAATGCTAAGTTAGCACCTAAGTATGTAAAGGCTATCGTTTTGAGGGTACTAGGTAATTCTTTGTACGAGTTAGGAGACACTAGAGGCAAAGTAGTGGGAGTATATCACGCAGAAAACATTAAAGTTTGAAATCCAGGAGACCTTTGAGTAGTTTGGTAGACCTGGCTAGCCAGATCCGTTGAAAGGTTACGAAATGTAGAGCATGAGACGGTCGTGGGCCCTTGCCCCACGTTTGTTAGATAACGTTAAAAATCAAATTTCCTTGCTTAAATGATAGAAAAAAAAAAGAAAAAAATAAATAATATTTCGCTTTTCGAGCCAACCACCATCTAAAGTCGTTCGTTTGACTCGCTGTGTTGCGGTATGAGATAATAACTAGGTTAAAAAAAAATTGTATTTAGATAAGATATATATAAGTACATGTTTGGAGCAAAATGTATAAGAAGCATACATACATACACATGTATATATATATTATATATATGTATATGTATATATGTAGTATATATATATATATATATATATATATATATATATATATAAGTATTTATTAAGAAAGAAGTTGAAAGCAAAGAAAAAGAAAGGACATTATCATGTTTAGTAGTCATATGTATAAGTATATGTAGCACCCTAGCTGAAAGACATAACAATGTTTATGTTAAGTTGTTAAAATAGAGATATAGTGGGGAGCCACTGTAAACAACGAAGAGTAAATTATGGGACTATTGAAGGATCGTTAAATATTTCCGAACGCTTCCACATCATTTGACATTTGAGCTTAAGGTCTGACATATGAACTTGACGAGTTTATACTCGCTGCAATATCCGGTCTTTTCGTTTTCATTCGCTGAACCACAAGGAGGTTAAAGAAGCAAAATTAAAATTGAAAGGTAAAAAAAAAAGGGAAAAAGACAACAAAAGAATATTGTTGATATAGTACAGTAATAGCACTTTTAACAGTGCTGAGTATTTCGTTATACTGTCAAGGAGCATTTTTATTAAGATCCAAAAATACAGTGTTAAGAAACTGTAGTTGAAGACGAGGTGGTTATAAGAACAACCGGTACGTCTGCTATTGAATTTTTATGGACGTATGTATATATTTCATTTTAAAGTATTTTCACAGCAACCGTATCTAGAGAACTCCACTGGGTAGTGCTTCGCGTAAAAAGCGTGACCTACGTAGTGGGGTGTCTTGGTGGAGACTGTGAGTTACTGTCTCAGCAACGAAGGCAGACCTAAAGGTAATCAATCCCATTAAACCAAGTAAATTGCATCTGGATTCAGGTCTTGCTGATGAGACGTATTATAAAGATTTCGTTCGCTGCCTGGGGCGGCAAATTGTGCGTCCACTTAGCCAAATAATCAATCAAAAGTTATTTGATTGGATAGCGAGTGAGTTGTACCTAAATCTAAAGTTTAACCCTTCAGTGGGGCATAATTTTATTTTCGTGTTGCTATAAAAAGGGCTATATAGAATTTTGATAGAACGTGTAGTAAAACTTAGCAGTATATGTATAAACATATATGCATAAATATGTACAAAAGAAAAGAAAAAAAATCCAATGAAAAGAATTAAAGAAATAATTAAAAAGCGAATAAATTAAACACTTAATTATAAGAAATGTAAAGTAAAATAATTATAACGAAGGAGAATTAAAAGGGGTATAAGAAAAAAAGGAAAAATGGAAGAAAAAGTAAAAAGGCAAAGAAGAGAAAAGAATTGATTTGTAACACTAGGAATTTACGTGTAAGAAATGATTCTGGTAATCTGTTAAAATAATAAAATATGATATAAAGACAAAATAAATGAAGAAATGAATAATAAATTAGAAAATTAAGCAAATATGGATAAAACAAGCAAACAAAAAATTAATATCAGTAAATATAAGCTAAAATGAATGTTGATGATACTAAACTAGGTTTTTAAGTGATACTGGGAGTTATGTTCTTTTTAATAAAATAATATGTGCAACTAAGAACATTTTGTGTGTGTGTTGGGGATCAAACCAGACCAGAAGAGCAGACGGACGAGGACGGGATGAGTAGTTATAGTTCATAAATCGGACACAAAGTTTAGAAGAGGGGCTGTAAAGAAAATTTTAATAGAGATCGGCCATTACGGCATGGCAGGTGAGGGATTGGTCAGGACTGTCGATAACATCTAAGGCAGATTCCGCATTTGTTAGGGGTTTACGTGACTATTTGCATGCTAGTATCTCACATGTGATTCCTGGGTGACAGTTGGTTACCTCCTGGCAATGAAACACGTATATATATATATCGGGTACGAGTTTATTGTGTAGCGCGATGGACGCGTATCATTTTGACGCAAAGAATCCACCCATATCCGACGAGCTAGGTCGTGCCATAAGCAAGCGTACCCGCGCGTCAAGGTGATTGCAAAATTAGAGCTAAGTCCGAGCGCAACATATTCTAAAGCGGTTGAGCAGACCATTGTGCATTTATAATATTTAATGACAGTTAGGGTAAGTGTATTTTACATGTTTATTTACGAAACCAGAGCGTACTCTAGTTAGGTGGCATTGAGAGGCAGCGTTTAAAAACTTCTGATTTGTGTAATTGCTTTTGCTTATGCTTCTGAAAATGTGAACAGTCGCAGTCAAAGTGAACGCATAAAACGAAAAGCTATACACAACAGAGAGTTTCAGCATTTGACATGTTCAAACAATTGTCGGTTTGACTGACTGCTCTTTTAAATAAATTCGGATGAAAAATTTTCGTTTTTTACTAGACTATACCTTTTTTTTGCAAAAAGTGTTAGTGAAACTCAACAGAAAAGTGGGCATTTATATAGTGGACTCTTAGCTACATTATTTCTATATATAGTAAAGCGCTATCACTAGGTCTGAATTAGCCGTTGGCTAAAAAATGATAACACAATTTTTTTGATTTTGGAGATTCATAACAAGTGTGTACAGGGTTTTGCTTCCCTTTGGTAGCACCATCGAACCTATACTGTCAGGACCATGTGGATTTTTTATTGTTTCACAGTGTAATTTAAGTATGTGAGTGATGAAGAATGTTTAGTTCATTAGTTTTATAAAAATATACGATAGAATTTTTTGTTTAACAATAAAAGTAATAGATACTTATGTTTTTCGTTCAAACTTAAAGTTGATATAATTTTTACATCCAACTTGAAAAGTTATTTGGATTTAAAGAAAAGATTACAAAAATGTTTGTCAACCCATGTCACAATCATAACAACAAAATTGTTCACTACTTGTTCAAGTAGTTTAAATCTATATAAATAAACATGAAATGCTGTCCGTTGCTAAGCGCATAACTTGAAAACGACTTCACGTATTTCGCAAATTTTTTGTTTGAAATATGTGCCATAATCTGAGAAAGGTTTTTATGAAAAGAAAAATTGGAAAGTTAGCTTGGAAAGATAAAAATTTAGAAAAAAAACTAAATTAGGGTTTTTCTATGGCATTTTACATTTATATTTCTTACAAATTCCCCACAAACTTCGTACGAATAACATCTTAAGTTCGAAAAAAAAATGCATATATAGTTTTAATTTACCACGTCTATTTTGATGCTTAATTCTTTCAATATACCCAATATACCTTTTTTCGTTTGTCGATCGTGAAGAAAATTTGATTCAGGCAATTTGAAAATTTTAAATGTAGTATGAATTTCCCTTTTTAACCGACTTCAAAAAAAGAAGGAGGTTAACAATTCCTCTCAATTTTTTTTTAGGTGAGTAGGTACATAACTCGGTGCATTTTAGACCGATTGTAAAACTTTTTTTGTTGTCTGAGAGGGTAAAGCTTCCCATTGGTCCCATGCTAAAAAAAGTGGGCAGGGATACGCCCACAATTTTTAACTTGATTTTACGATCTTTTACTTATTTGATTGCTGCTAAACCAAGCAAACATCTTTGGTTCTTGAAATAACACAATTTAAAAGTTGAAAAAGTGGGCGGAGCTACGCCCATTAAAATATATTATAACATTTCACGTGGTTCTACTTAACCGATTTTTACGAAACTTACCACACATCGTGAGCTCTAAAATAAACACAATCTTCTTTTAAAAAAAATGGGTGGAGTCACGCCCATTAAAATTTAATATAATATTTCACTAGCTTCTTTTTCACCGATCTCTTAAAAATACACAATCTTGTTTAAAAAAAGTGTGCGTAGCCACGCCCTATGAAATTTAATACTATATTTCACTAAAAACCTAAAAATAAAACTTTTTAAAAAATAATTAAACCGACTTCAAAAATAAGCCCTAAAAAGCTAAAAATAATATTGATCTAGTTAAATAAAATATTTTTACATATGTTACCTATAGTGTTGTTTGAAGTTGGTGCCAGTAATACAGGTACTAAACATATAGGAACATGAACGGTACAAAATTGCAAGAACTTTTTATGTACATGCATATATGTATGTATGTATGTATGTATGTGCTTAGTTACCAATATTGCTGCCACCAACTTCAAACAACACTATAGGTAACATATGTAAAAATATTTTATTTTTATTACTAGTTCAATATTATTTTTAGGTTTTGATAATTAAAATACAAAAAAAATAATCAAATGAAAATAACTAATTTATTTTTAACTCCAGACTAAAAAAGGGGTGTTATAAGTTTGTAGTGTGTGGCTGTGTACCTGTGTGGCTGTCCGTGTACTCGTACAGACCAAACGGCTGGACCGATTTTGATTTAGTTTTTTGTTTGAAAGGTGACTCGAGGGGGTTCTTAGCCATGTTTTAAGAAAATCGGAGTCCTCAAATTTAGTATTAAATTAAATATGTACTCTTTTGAGAGCGAAGTGCTGTCATTCAAAATATTGGTAGAGGACAGTGGAGGGGTACCGCTATACATGCTATAGTACAGTCAAATCCCGGTAGTTCGTAATTGCAAGGTACCGGCCATTTCTTACGAATTATAGGCGTTTTCGATTTAACGGCGTTAAAATATCGGGGGTTTCCAATTTATTTACTAAAACCATAAACAAATTTTTCTTTATTCTTTATTAAACTTCTTAAGAAAATAAACACACACACAAGCAAATGCAAAAACCCACGAAAAAAAATTACGGTAAGCAAAAAATCATTCCTTCCATGTTTCTGTTGTTTTTGTTACGAATAATAAGTGGTAGTTAGCAATCAATTACGATTTATAAGAGGTAAAGAAGATTTTATTTGAAAAAAAATACGAATTATCGAGGGGAGCAAAATGTATGAAAATTTTACGAATTCACAAGATTTTTTCCAGGGGCCCGACAGTTTGTTACGAATAATCGGAAATTACGATTTATCGGGGTACCAATTATCGGGATAAAACTCTTATATCTTAAAAGCAAGAGTCTTAAAATTTGGAAGCAGCTAATTTGAAAACAATTCATCTATATACATCCGAGTATATAAAAATTAATGTTTGTTTGTATGTGCTTTATGTACGACCAAACCGCTCATCCGATCGTAATAAAATTTGGTGCAGGTAGTCTGTACAGCTCCGTGAAAGTTTAAGGGGACTATTTTTTTATACTAGGACCAGGAGGGCGATAACGGGATATTTCTGCCTCTGAGAAACAATCCAGCCGATTTTAATGCAATTTATAACATACATATATAAATCTGAATATAAAAAGTCACATAGGATGTCTGCATTTTTATAAATAATAATAATAATAATAATAATAAAGAGTGTCTTTCATCGAGTACGGACGTGTTTGTATTTGCGCTTGTGTTCAAAAACTTTTATTAGCTATGGACCTAATGGACCCTAAAAGTATTTGTGCAAAATGCTTTATTACGATTAAAGCAAAATTCATTGCTTGCCACATTTGTAGAGGAAAATTTCATATCTTATATGCTTCTATTGATGAAAAATTTGTGAAATATTTTTCGGCAATAATAATATTGTATTTAATTGCAATGATTGTTTGTGTGTTTCTTCGGATTTAATTGCTCGTATTCAGCGTGTCAACTTTGAAATTTCAAAACGTACCAAAATGAAGAAAAAACGCACCATTTACAAAAAATCGCACCAAGCTCAGAATTTCTTTTTTTATTTAGTTTGTACCTTCATAGTGAATAGTCGATTAGCGGAATTTTTCTTACATTCTTACTGAATAAACAAAAAATTATACAAAAAAATATTCGTAATAGGTACATACTGACTTTAATAAATAAGCTTTATGTGCTTTCCTAATATTTTTACATAGTGGAAATAACAAAAACAAAAAAAACCGCAAACAAAAAACAATAACAGTGACATTGAGGAATACTCTATACGAGTAACTCAAAAGCAAATAAAAAATCATAAATTACAAAAACAAAAAAAAAACACAAAAAGTGCCCTTGAGGAATACTCTATATGCGTACCTCAAATACAAAAAATTATGAAGTGAGTTCTAACGGGAGAAATCCCTATTTTACTGTGAGTTCTGAAGCTATTAATGAAAATAAGAGAAATAATAAATCCAATGAAAGTATTTTTTCAACGGCAAATCCAATTTTTCGTCAGCGATCAACTTCGCTTTGTCCAATGCCAAATAGTGATTCATTAACATTACAGTTGCCTAGTACTTCTTCATATAAGTCAGTAATATCATCCCCTTTAGGCTCGTGTTCATCACTTAATAAAGTTATCACTTGAGATAAAAAGAACTCAAAACCCAAGGTACAAGTCGGAATGGACAGATACATAACCGTGGTAAAGCGTGGGCGAAGCCCGAATTCTTCAAAAATTGCATCTGCTTCAAAGATGTCTAGGGATAATAGCGCTTCCTCTACCAATCGTCAAAATCGTTTTTCTTTACTGCAAGTCACCGACGACAAGCCCTCTGCGTCAACGCAAAAGTATTTTAAGCCACCACCTACATACATATATATTTGAGAGAAAAAAATTCTAACGCCCCTATTAAAAACTTAGTCTCGGCCATTGGTAAAAACGCATTTCATGTTAATCCAATAAAGCGTGGTAGCATTGACGAAGCTAAAATTCAAATATACGAAGAAAAAGGTTTCCGCAAAATAGTGACTGAATTCGAAAAAAAAAACAAGTTTTTATACATACCAGCTTAAGAGTGCCAATGGTATGCAGATCGTATTGAAGGGTATTGACTCTTATGTTAATCCCGAAGAAGTAAAAGATGCACTCATGATACAAGGATTTAATATAAAAAATGTTACCAACATAATCAATAGGGAGAAGATCCCCCAGCCTCTGATATACAGCTGGATATACAGCCAAATGATATACAGCTGGAAAAAAACAAGACACACCCAATTTATAGCCTAAAATACCTCGTATACCGAAAAATCACAGTTGAAGAGCCACATAAGCGATCAGGTACCGTACAGTGCCATAATTGCCAAGAATTATTCCCGCACAAAATGTTTCCCCGCCAAATATTTCAACAAATACAAACTCAAACGTTAGTTTTAATCGAATTGAATCTACTATTGACAATTTGGTGCAAGCTACAAATAATTTTACAACAAATATGACTAACATGATGCAAGAAATGCTGAGAATGCAGAATACTCTGCTTCAAGCATTAATTAACAACCCATGAACACGTTAAAAATATGTTTCTTGAACGCAAACGGCATTCGCCAACATAAAAATGAGCTTGAGCACTTCCTTACTAAAAAAAAATATTTATATAATGTTGGTCTCTAAGACACATTTGACTTCGAGAAGCTTTTTCAAAATAAATGGCTACAGCATGTATGATACAAAGTACCCTAGAGGGAGAGCATGCGGTGCATCTGCAATTCTAATTAAGTCAAGACTTAAGCACTATATGCTTGACAACGTTAATGAAGAATATATACAAGCTACGAATATTTTTGTAGAAAATTTTTGTTCTAATTTCGTGATATCATCAATTTACTCACCTCCCAGATTTTCAATTACCGAAGATCAGTATGAGAAGTTCTACAAATCGCTTGGATCTTGTTTCGTGGCAGCTGGAGACTACAATGCAAAGCATACGTAGTGGGGGTCGCGCCTTGTAACACCTAGAGGTCGAGCTTTGTTAAATACAATTTCGAAAATGGGTTTAGATATTATTTCGAGTGGGGAGCCCATTTACTGGCCTATTGACGTACGAAAAATTCCGGATGTTATTGATTTTGGCGTCATGAAACATATGTCTAGGGATTTAATTAATGTTGAAACTTCTCTAGATCTCTCCTCCGATCACTCCCCCACTATCGTTACAATTTGTAACCCACTAAGAAGTGACTTACCTCACCCATATATGAAGATGACCAATCGTGTTAATTGACTGGGATTCAAAAAATATCTTAGTAGTCATTGCACGGAAAATATTGCGCTAACAACACCCAATGACATTGAAACTAACATTGCCAATCTTAACGAAATTATTAAACAGGCTGCTGAACATGCCACTACCTCCCATTCGCAGTCTGGGTTTAATAAAATTTATTCCAGGGATATTGCACATCTCGTATGTGAAAAAAAGAGCTAGAAGGGAATGGCAACAGCACAGATCACCCCAACATAAACTCAGACTTAAAGAATGTTCTAAACGACTTCAAGAGTTGCTTGCATCTGAAAAAACTGCATCTCTTAAAAATTATTTGGAAGGTCTTGATGTCACACCAACATCTAATTACTCTTTGTGGCGCGCTGCTAGAAAGCTTAAAACACCCGTTGAGTTTAAGCCACCTCTGCGCACATCTACCGGAGGTTCGGCAAGAACCGATACGGAAAAATGTAAAATATTTGCTGAGCATTTAAAATCCGTATTTACGCCAAATACATGTACTGGTGTTGCTGATTTGCCGAGTGTAGTTGCTCTACCCCCTGGAGCCTTAAAGTTTAAGATGCGTGATGTACATAAAGTAATTGCTGAACTCAAGCCAAAGAAAGCTCCAGGTATTGATGGAATTAGTAACAAGATGCTGATGAACTTGCCGCATATTGCAATAAGAATCTTGCTGTTTATTTCTAATGCCATATTACGACTGGAGTATTACCCACAACTCTGGAAGCTTGCAAAAATCAAAATCATTCCAAAGCCGGGCAAAGATCTTACTAAAGCTGAATCATATAGGCCAATAAGTTTGCTGTCACCTATGTCAAAACTCTTCGAAAAGCTGCTCATAACAAAATTGTCCCCAATTTTAACTGATAGTGGGTGCATCCCAGACCATCAATTTGGTTTTAGAAGTCAACATAGCACCATTGAACAACCTCATAGATTGGTTAAATTTATAAGAAAAACATTTGAGAAAAATTTCCCCTGTTTATTGACGTTTCTCAGGCATTTGATAAAGTGTGGCATGAAGGCCTAATTTTAAAATTAAAATCATATCTACCAATAAATTTAGTGAATTTATTAGAAAGTTACATTACTACCCGGAAGTTCACGGTTGTGGAAGGAGAATTCTTGAGTCTGCCCGAATCTATATCATCCAGTGTGCCACAGGGTAGCATACTGGGGCCAGTTTTGTATTTGATCTATACTTGGGATATGCCTTTGAGCAGTAATATCCATACATCTACGTTTGCCGATAATACAGCTTGCCTAAGTATGCACGAAAATCCTCATGAGGCCTCCCGATATCTACAAGAACATATTACACAATTGGAAATGTTTTTGAACTTATGGAGAATTACGGTAAATGAACAAAAGTGTGTCCCTGTAATGTTTACCCTAAGAAGAGATATTTGTTCCCCCATTCGAACGAACAATCAAAATATTCCTCAACATTCCCAAGTGAAATACCTTGGTATATACCTTGATCGAAGGCTTACATGGAAACATCATATTGACTTTAAGCTAACTCAGATGAAACTTAAGTTATCTCAAATACACTGGTTGATTGGCAGAAATTCAACACTTAGCCTGGACTGTAAACTTTTATTATACAAGTCGCTTTTGAAGCCAATATGGTGTTACGGTATTCAGTTATGGCGCACTGCTTCAGCTTCCAATGTAGAGAGAAACCACGAAGGCAAAACAAAATTTTACGGTTAATAACATCGGCTCCATGGTACATCAAAAATTCTAATTTACATCGTGATTTAAATATGCCACTAGTGATTGAAGAAATTGCAAAATACGCAGGCAAATATTTGACAAAACTCGAGTCACATCCTAATCCGCTTGTTCGTAACATTTTGAACTTTACTGGACACATCCGCTTAAAAAAGAGGGACACAAGGGCTCTATTACTCAACACTCCAGATGGGATTTCTTGAAAATACTTTTTTTATACTTTTTTATAATTTTTTTTTTCTTTTTTGATTATCACTACTTATGTATTAATTATAACTATTAACAAGTTTATGTCCGACAGTGGTCGGTCCTAGTAGTAGTAGAATGTATGCGCCCGAGCAATAAAAATTGTCAAATTTGGGTAATTTAAATCGAAATTTTGTAATTTATGGGCTAAAATTTACATATTAAGGTAATTACTGTCAATGGTGCGAAGTGACGAGGGTTATGGACGGTTTGTACGTAGAAAAGGGTAGTTTGATGTCGGCCGTCGATGTGTGTTTGTTTTAATTTTATGGTTTGATATCCGTTCGCCGATGCGCATAGTTAATTATGTATGCACGTGGGGCCTTGTTTGTACGTAGTATGTATTTTCGTTTGTTAAGCGGTGCGGAAGGGTACTTGAGAAAGAAATTGTGTGGAAATCAATGAATGTTTTTTGTTGTTGGTTTTATTTAGTTTGATTTTTATTTATTTTTTCCTATGTTTAAAGAGTTCGAAGACATGAATAAAATATATGGTTTGTGAGATAATCATGGTTTGATGTCCGTTCGTCGCTGTACATACATAGTTAATTATGTAGGTACGAAGGATTTTATGTATGTTTTGTTTTAATTTTAATTTTGAATGGAATTTTTTTTGTTTGTTAAGCGGTTGAAGCAGGTTTATGATTTTAGAGTGTAAGTGCGTGTGTGCATAGAGAAAAATGTTGCTTTTGTCTTTTTGCAATATTCTTTTTTTTAGCTGGTGGTCATGGAAGATTATTTTAGAAAGAAATTATGTATGCTTGTGGGAAATCTATGAATGTTTTTTGTTGTTGGTTTTATTTAGTTTGATTTTTCTATTTCCTTATTTAAAGGGTTTGAAGAGGTAAACGAAGTATGTAATTTATGAACTTATTTGAAGGTTGGAAAAAATGAAGTGTAAGATATTTATGATTGTCAAAGGGAATTAGAGATGCGTGATCATGGGAGCCAACGTTATGCTCATACGTGTGTATTTTTTTACAATAACTTGAGCGTTGGCAGATGGGTAAGTAGTCGTATATGTATATGTGCAATGCCGAGTACAAATCTGGCATTTTCTTGTGTTCTAATCATTTTTTAAAATGTGTGCAACGCCTTTCACATTATGTTTTTTTTTATATGGAATACAAAACGGAAATGATAAACGTTACCACTAGGGCACACTGTTGCGATGTCACAAAATATCATAGTGTGTACTTTTTGTTGTTTGTAATATTCGTTTTTTTAGCTGGGGACAGGGAAGGGTATTTAAGAAAGTAATTATGTATGCTGGTGAGATATCAATGTTTTGTTTTTGGTGTTGTTGTTGTTTGATTTTAATTTTTTTATGTGTAAAGAATTTGAAGAAATGAATAAAATATACAATTTATGCGTGTTGTATTTATTCATTCTTTTCACTTCTTTTGTAAAGAAATTGAAGTTTGTGATATTGAGGATTGTCAAAGATTGGTTGTTATTTTCACTGCTTGCTGACATTTGTCTCTGTCTATTGACTTTTACATTGTGCATATGACTTAATCGTAACTTGTATAAATTGAGAAGTTTTTTATTCTAGCAGCAAGTAAAGCATTGTCTCTACAAGTGTCAAATCCTCAATAATTTCGCTGTTAATACGTAAATAATCAAAGTGACTTTTGAATAAAAAATATTAAATATAATAATATTAAATATATATTTATATATAATAATATTGTATAAACTAAAATAAAAAAAAAGAAAATGAATTCTTTAGCTTATGAGTGCAATGTGTGTAAAAAGATTTATAAATACAAAAAATGCTTTCTGGATCACATCCAAAATCATGGTGTTGAGGACCAATATATATATCCTCAACAACAACAACAATATCAATATCCTCAACAACAACAACAACAATATCAATATCCTCAACAACAACAACAACAACAATATCAATATCCTCAACAACAACAACAACAACAACAACAACAACAATACCAATATCCTCAAGAACAACAACAACAATATCAGTATCCTCAAGAACAACAACAATATCAATATCCTCAACAACAACAATAATATCTATATCCCCAACAACAATATCAATATCCTCAACAACAACAACAACAACAATACCAATATCCTCAAGAACAACAACAATATCAATATCCTCAACAACATCAACAATATCAATATCCTCAACAACAGCAACCATATCCTACGGCCATGCAATTGTACCCAAATACTGACCAACAATTGCAATATCAACTACAACAACAACAAAAACAAATGTATTGCCAACAACCCTCTACCTCCATGCAATGGTACACAAATACTTATGAACATCAACAACAACAACAACAACAGCAAGGTTTACAGGATTTAGGAAGTAGCTCAACAAATAATAATATCAACATTGATGGAGAGTGTATGAAATATTATGAGATCAGAAGAGCATTTCAAAATAATATTATTTCTTATGGAATAGAAAATAAAAAGGATCAACTTCTCTTTGAAGATTTTGTTGTCGAAAATGAATCGACTTTTATAGAGAGGCTTGAGTACCATTTGAAGCAACATACTATATTGAAATTTAATATAAGTATAGTGGCAGAATATTTAAAAATTGTGGGCGAAGAATTAGAAATAATAATTATAGTACATACAGCAAAAATGAGCTTGTTGACTAGAGCAGATGACGTGAATGAATTTTTCTGTAAGCAGGTCAGAGAAATTCAAAATAAAATGTCTGAGTTTCAGGAAAGAGATTCCGGATGGACTCTTGTTCGCATAGTTCGAGCTGAACTTAATATTAATAAATCTTCTTTGGTAAAAGGAGCTCATTGGATTAGCACCCCGCAGAAGTTTGCTAGTCGTGGTGCTTGCATTAATATTGAAAACAGTGATAATTACTGTTTTTAGTGGGCCTTAATTGCGGCAATGAGTACCTCGGCTATCAATTTTCCGAATCGATGTTCTTCATATAACATTGAAGATATTAGTGCTAATATAATTTCGCTTCGAGATGGAACTACAATTGATTTTTCAAATTTGACATTTCCGATGTCACTAAAATATATTAAGGAATTTGAGGGACAGAATGATGTTAGTGTGAATGTGTTTGGATATGACACCGAGAGTAATGAACTAATTGGACCATTTTATATAACCCAAAATGAGAAGAATAAGCATGTTAACTATTGGAAAACGTGGATGGGCATCACTATATTTTTATAAAAGATATTTCAAAGTAAGTAATATATTGGAAAGTATTTAAAATTAAATAATACAATACGCGTTTTTGATGTCTTACAGACTACTAAAAAGGCAAACAACGACACATTGCGAACGACTCTTATTTTGCAACAGTTGTCTGCAATACACCCATCTTGAAAATATTATGGAGAAACATAAAATGGAATGTGGTAAAATAGTTACCACAATGCCAAAGGCAGAAGACTCCATACTGCGGTTCAAGAGCCACCATAGAAAAATTGACGTCCCTTTTGCTGTATACGCCGATTTTGAATGTGTTTTGCAACAGATAGACTTTAGTGTAAGTAGTAAAACTAAATTAAATCAGTCACATGTACCCTGCGCATTCAGCTATTTTATTAAGTGTAAGCATGACAATAAATTGGATAAGCTGAGAATTTATACGGGTAAAGATGCTTCTGAAAAATTTGTTACATTTTTGAATCAAGATTGTCAAGATATCTATACCAATTATCTCACAAAAACAATTGAAATAGAGAACTTGACAGATGAAGAAAATGTAACATTTTACAATGCGATAACTTGTCACATATGTGGACAATACTTAAATAATGATCGTGTGAGAGATCATTGTCATATAAGCGGTAAATATCGAGGTGCTGCGCATAACAGATGCAACCTAAGTTATCAAGTACCCAAGTTTATTCCAATTTATTTTCATAACTATTCATCCTATGATTCTCATCTTTTTGTGAAAGAATTAAGTAAGGTTGCGACAAATATAAAAGTCCTTCCGTTAAATAAAGAGTTATATATATCTCTATCTCAATTTATTAATATGAGTGATGGTACAGATCTTGAACTTAGGTTTCTTGATACAATGCGTTTTATGGCCGATAGTTTGGAATCGTTGGCAAATAATCTTACCGTCAACGATTTTCATACTATTAGAGCACAATTTCAAACAAGCCAAGAATTTAATCTCATAAGGAGGAAAGGAATTTTTCCTTATGATTATCTTGATTCTTTTGAAAAACTTAATGAAACACAACTTCCACCTAGAAAAGATTTCTTTAATAAACTTAATAACAAAGAATGTTCTATTGAAGACTATGCGCATGCGAATGAAGTCTGGACAATTTTTAACTGCAAAACTTTGAAAGATTATATGGAATTGTATTTGAAAACAGATGTGCTTCTCCTTACGGATATTTTTGAAAATTTTAGAAATGTCTGTAAAAAAATTTATAGCTTGGACCCCTGTCAATACTATACTGCCCCGGGGCTACCTTGGGATGCTATGCTTAAGCATACAAACATTGAATTAGAGCTATTAACCGATATCGACATGTACAATTTCTTTAAAAAAGGGATACGAGGTGGAATTGTCCAATGTTGTAAAAGATACTCCAAGGCAAATAATAAGTATTTAGACACTTTTGATAAAAATAAACCTTCCGAATTTCTTATGTATTTAGATGCAAACAATCTTTATGGTTGGGCCATGTCTGAACATCTTCCTTATGGAGGATTCAGATGGTTAAAAGGCGAAGAACTAAATATTAATCCGCAGTTAATAGATGATAATTCAAATGATGGTTATGTATATGAGGTTGATTTAGAATATCCTTCTTATTTACATAACATGCATAACGATCTTCCTTTCTGTGCCGAAAACAAGGAAATTGGAGCATCAAAATATAAAAAACTAATAACTGATTTTTCGCCAAACCATTCTTATATAATTCATTACAGAGTACTTAAGCAATGTCTAGAAAACGGTTTGATTTTGAAAAAAATACATAGAGTTCTAACTTTTAAGCAGTCTCCATGGTTGAAAGATTATATAGATCTTAATACTAAATACAGAGCCGAAGCTAGAAATAACTTTGAAAAAAAATTTTTTAAATTGCTCAACAACGCAGTATATGGGAAAACCATGGAGAATGTGGACAAAAGGAAAGATGTGAGGATTGTTACCAGTTGGACTACATTAAACCGAAACCGCTTGGGTGCTCAAAATTGGATATCTAAATCAAATTTCCATAGCTTAGCAATATTTTCAGAAGATATGGTAGCGATTCAAATGAATCGAGTGAAGACATGTTATAATAAGCCAATATATTTAGGATTTTGTGTGCTAGAACTTTCTAAATGGAAGATGTATAATTTTCATTATAGATACATGCAACCTAAATTCAAGTCAAAATTGAAATTAAATTACATGGATACTGACTCATTCATATACACAATACAAACTGAAGACTTTTACGCAGACATTAAAAATGATATAGAACATGAATTTGACACTTCTGACTATCCAGAAACAAATGTTACGGGATTCCACTCGTAAACAAAAAAAGTTCTGGGTATGATGAAAGATGAGAATTGTGGGATGATTATGGAAGAATTCGTGGGATTACGGTCTAAAATGTACTCCTTTAGTGTACAAAATGGAAATGAAATTAAAAAATCTAAAGGAGTAAAAAAATGTGTTTTAGATAAGTATAGCCTAAGTTCGTATAGAGATTGTTTATTTAACAGATCAAATGTTTATGATAATATGCTCACTTTTAAGTCTAAGTTGCATGAATTATATACTATGCAAATACATAAAGTAATATTAAGTTATCAAGATGACAAGAGAAAAGTCAAAAGTGATGGTATAAACACATGCATGGCATCATATTGAAATTGATGAAACAAATCCTGATTATGAACTTGATATGTTATTATTAGAAATAGAAAAACTTCAAGAAGATGAGTAAAATATGTATACAAATTAAAGCTTCTGTAATTTATTTCTCTAATTATAATTATTTAGTTTTAAGTAAAAAATCTTTGTGTCTATTGTAAATTATTTTTTATTTAAGAAATATTGTCTAGTTATTTAGTTTTTTAAATAAAATATACACTAATATGAAAATAAAAAATAAATAAAAACAAAAAACATTAAAAACAAATATTTTTTGTGTACAGTTTTTTTATTTATTATCAATTCTTAAATAAAATTTATGAATTTTCACATCTGTAACAATCTTGTGTTGCATTTTTTCTCCAATCTCATAACAAAGTCGTGTTAATTCAATCTTTACATCCCTTTCGTGTATTCCTTGTATTTCATTGATTTGAAGTTTTGTTTTGTTTAAAGCGGAGCAGGTTGGTATATAATATTCATGATAGAAATGAAGGATTTGTTTTCTCAGAATGTTGTTCCAACATAAAATTGATGTAAAAAATACTCGAATTTGAGAGAGTGATCTCCAAGTGTCAGAATCAATTTTTATTTTAAAGTTTCCTTGTATGATGACTAAAAAACAAACACCTCTTTTATATTGAAACTTATATTCAACATCTCTCTCACTTTCATTATCAATTATATTTATAGAGTTTAAAAAATCCCGACGATTAAGCATATCATGAATATACTCCTTATAACACATGAGATGTAACCACTCTTCCCGATCCAGTCCAATGAATTGCTTATTTTTATAATTCAACCATATGATTGGCTTAAAGCCAAAAGCTGTTGAAAATCCACATGAAGTCTTCAATTTCCAATTGAGCAAGTATTCAAACTCAAAAACCAAATCATATATTTGAGGTTTTCGTTCTTGATTGTTGTGAAATATATTTTTTAAAGTACGTTTATCCATCCTCAATGAAAATAATATTTAAACTAATAGTTTTTTCGCTCTATTAATCTCTATATATACATATTTATATTAAAAAAAAAAACAATAAAAAACTAAATAAAACCCATACACATACATATATATTCTATATTTGTTCATTATTTATTTTTGACAAATTTTTATAAGTTTCAATAATCTTAAAAATAATTTTTTTCCAGCTGGCAAAATGCCCACTATCAGAGTCCTCTTGTTTTATAACTCCATAGTCCTCATTTTCAGTGAGCATGGAGACGAAAAAATTGATGGTTTCTTTATGCTCATAGAGCAATAAGTCCTCAAAGGATTTAAGAAAATCAAATAATCGTTCACGTACTTGACTCATTTTTTTTATTTTTATTTTAATTTTCTTTTTTTAAAGAATACTTTTTTCTTGAATGCTATTTTTATATTAGTACTCTTGAAAGGTTTACATTCTTATTTATAGTAAAATATTCTTGTGAAATTAACATTTTACAAAAAATTGTGAGTTCTTTTGAAATTTTTTTGTTTCAGTTACACTTTGGCACATTAATATAACTATCTCTCTAATCTTTTGTTTTGTAATTTTTTGTTTCAGTTACACTTTAGCACATGAATATAACTATCTCTATGATCTTTTGTTTTGAAATTTTTTGTTTCAGTTACACCTTAGAACGTCAAAATATGTAACTATCTCTTTCACTACAATTCTGTCAGTGACAAAACAAAAAATTTACGTAAAATATAATTACAATATGAGAAAAAGAGATAGCTACGTTACTGGTCTTTCTTTTAAGAATTTTTTTTTACCTATTTAAAGATTGGTAGAAATATTTAATACGTCAGTTTACAAAAGCAGATTGAGCAATCTGTCAAAAAGAGAAGAAGAAAAAAAATATATATATAAAAATTAAATTTAATTAATTAATTAACATTTTTGACAATGAATCCAACAAATTTGATAACAAAGTTCAACAATTTAAACAAGAAAACATTAATCCATATAAAAGAGCTAAAGGACTCAACTAAATATACAGTAAAAAATGCTAAACGGGTGACAAGTAAATACGGCACCACAATTCAAATTGAACTGGAAAATAACATAATGTTCTTACCAAATCGTTACAACACGCTATCGGATGATGACATAATAGAACTAGCATCTGGGATATATTGCATATGCAAGCAAGGAGAAAATTCCCTAAAATTGGACACTGCTGCTGAAATAAGTATATTTCTAACAAATACTCAATACCCACAGTGGGAATAATATGTAGAAATATATTTTATAAACTTTTTTATTAATAAAACAGCAAAATTTAAAAAAATTTTTGTGTGTGTGTGTTATTTATTTATTCTTTTCACTTATTTTGTAAAGAAATTGAAGACATAAATGTCCACATTTAAATGAATTATAATCTTGATATTGATTGTAATTATATTTTATATTTTTGCCTAGATATTTAACTAATTCTAATGGAGGTTGTAAATTTCCAAAACTGTCGAAGTATTCTTTATGTTCATTGTTTTTATAATATGCTACCCAATGGGTTCGAGGACCTCTTGATAAATCCAAATTAATGATTCCGCATTCTCGTTTTCTCGATCGTTTTGGTAGTGTATCCAACATGAAAACTCCTCTAAAGTATGGAATGTTTGTTGAAAAGTTTCTCAAATCAACATCAGATAGGGGTTTATTGGGCAGCTTTATGAAAAATTTGGTTTTTGTTTTTCTTGACAAACCAATCCATATCCTTTCTTATATGGTTTAAGGTAAAAACCTTTCCCCATTGCTACTGCTTCCATTGTTTTATTATGTCTAGTTGCTTCATCAAGTTGTTGTTTGGCATTCTTAGCAGCATTTATTGCTTTTGCTATAGCTGCTCCGCCAGTAGAAAGACTACCAATTGCACTCAGAGCAGTAAGAATAGGTACCAAAGGTAAGAAGCCACCAATCTTTGGAACATTAATTATGCGTGGTATTACAACTTGCGATTTCTTTCCCCTTAACGACTTGTTGATAATCTTACGTGCAATCCTAATTGCAGAGTTAATGTCTTGAGGTTTCTCCTTCTTCAGTACTTTTGTTGCATTTTTAATTGATGTACTGAACAGCTTTTTTCCATTTTGTTCACTTTTTTTGCAACCTTCTTCAATCCCATACCAAGTTTTCTTTTGGCTTTCATTGCGTTAGTAACCATATACGCAAACGATTTTTCTGCAAGACTGCTATCTTTTGCAAGAACTCGTTCCCAAGCTTTATTTTCAAGAATTTTATCAGCTTGATGTCTACTATTTAAATCATTGGTTTTGGAATAAGCAATATCGTGATTTTTACATGCAGCGTCTAATAAATTAATTCCGTTGTCACCGCGATCTAAACGTTTTTTTAATTTTGTTCCGGGTCCACAAAACTGATATCTAGGGAGGTGTAATTCAACAGGCAGAGAGTTAATTACTTTATTCACTAAACCTTTTCCAACGGCTGGTTTTTTATAACTAAACGTTTTGTTATAATGTATAAGCATCTTATTTTATTTTTTCTTCTATAATAAAAGTAACATTTGTGAAATGCAATTAGTTATAAGAATGCAATTAGTAAAACAACATAAAAATATTCTGATTCGCAATATTGATGCTTCAACGAAAATCAGATCTAAAATAAAACATAGCTCTCTCTTACCAAATTCTATTCGTGCTCTAATAGTTGGACCATCAAATTGTGGAAAGACTAATGTTATGATTAGCTTGCTAGAAAGTCCTAATGGACTCAAGTTTGAAAACATCTATTTATACTCAAAATCCCTTTATCAACCAAAATATGAATACTTAAAGCGATTAATTTCACCAATTAAAGGGATGGGATATTACACATTTACAGATAATGAAAAAGTTATTCCTCCTGACGAGGCGAAATCTAATTCAATTATGATATTTGATGATGTTGCATGCGAGAAGCAAAACAATACACGAGCATATTTTTGCATGGGACGACATAAGGATGTTGCTTCATTCTACTTGTGCCAAACTTATACGAGAATCCCCAAGCACTTAATAAGAGACAATGCAAATGTGATTATAATGTTTAAACAAGATGAGACAAACATGAAGCACGTTTATAGTGATCATGTTGTCAGCGATATGAGTTATGAAAAGTTTCATGAAATTTGTCGAGAGTGTTGGAAGGATAAATATGGATTTTTGATGATAAGCAAAGATAATGACTTAAACAATGGACGCTATAGAAAGCAATTCGACTATTTTATAACGATATAAATTACTCTACATAAAAGTAAAACATTAGTACTTAATTTGGCCTTGCGCATAGTACATCTACTTATTTCCTAAAGTATTTACCATACCTGATCTGAAAGCTGATCTGTTACCAGATCTAATAGCTGATACCTGATCTGATACCCCAATACCTGATCTGATAGCTGATCTTATACCTGATCTGATACCTGATACCTGATCTGATAGCTGATCTGATACCTGATCTGATAAGTGATACCTGATCGGATAGCTGATCTGATACCTGATCTGATAGCTGATACCAGATCTGGTGTCTAATAGTTGAAAATGGATGAAAAAGTTTTAAAAGAGCTAATAAAGACAAGAAATGTTTTAAAGAAAAAATTTCATAGTATAAAAGTTGATGAAGCAGATACACATGAGCAATTCAAAGATACATTTAAACCAATAATAGAACCATTAACAGAATTTGTGAACAATTCTAAAAATAATAAAAGAAGTATTAAGGCAGAAAGAGATGAACTTAAAACGAAAGTTTATAAAAATTCAAATTTTCCATTCAACGAACAATCAGTTAAGTTAGAGACAAGTACTCCAAAGAAACTTGTTGAAGAAACGTTATGCAATAAAAATATCTCACTTAGTAATCGAAACGCAAACAAGGTTGATAATGTTGATACTGATGATGATGATGATGACAACGATGATTTTTACTCTCAATCGGAAACTCTAGACAATTCAGATAATAATAAGAGTTGTACTGACCTAGCACTCTTGGAAAGCAGAAATGAATTAGACACTCTATACGGTCCACATAAAGGTTTTAATAATGAATGGAAGTTTGGCAATAGTAGTATTAAACTTACTGAAGATAAAATAGTGATTGGAAATCACATATGGGCTTTTACAACAGGTTTATTTTCTTTACTGTTTCACAAAACACCAAAATATTATGATAAACATGAATTAGATATATATAAGAAAATTTTAGTGAGCACAAATGCATACAAAAGAGATTATAGACCTGATGGACAAATCAAAGGAACGAGAGCATATAAATATAAGCATATTATCAGTAAATTGTTTAAGAAAGAAAGTGAAAAAAACTCATCAACTTCGTCATCACTACATGCAATAAAAAGTCCTTACAAGGGTAAGGGTTTGATTAAACTAAACCCATACAAAGCTAACTATATATACTGGGATGATCCTAATGAGTTAGTAGATCGCCTTAGGCTATTGCTAGCATCAGAAGCTGCAGGTCATACTAATCACAATAACGAAATTGTCTCAATTATCGAAGAATTATATGAAGCAAAAATTATAGAATAATATTTATCTACGTAAATCATGTCTATCGATAAGTTTGGGCACTATCTTAATGATACAAGTGGCAGAGTTTTTGTGAAAAATGTTCCTAAGCTGCTGGGCTTCGTTATGGATACAACTAATAACATTGACGTTCAAAACAAAAGAATCAAAAATGTGGCAAAAGCTTTGGAGGAAAACGACGTTGTTAATAAATTGTTTCTGCAAAGTCAAATTGAAGAGGTACGAGATGAAATCCATTTAATTTTAAGTCAGAAACTAAATGAAATTAGGGAAACAATTTCAAGTATGAAATTATTCTTTGAAAAAGAAATTAGAAAGATAAATGAGTTAATATATGGGTATATAAGAAATATGATGGTCAACAGTACTTAAATGAACTCGCACTGAACTCAACTTATCCCGTCAAATTCTAAATACGTTAAATAATGACTTCAAAAAGAAATTTAATAAATGAACTACATAAGCAAGCACGAAAACATTTTCCACGTCGAAGAGTTGTTATGAAAGGAATAGATGATCTTTGGCAAGCTGATTTAGTTGAAATGGGGAACTATTCTACAGACAATAGAGATTATCGATTTTTGCTGACCGTAATTGATACATTTTCAAAATTTGCTTGGGCAGTACCCTTGAAAAGAAAGACTGCATTGGAAACAACCCAGGCTATGCAGAATATTTTTCAACTGGGGCGAATACCAAAAAACTTGCAAACAGACGATGGTAAAGAGTTTTTCAATAAACACTTTGGAAAATTGATGAATAAATACAACATTAATCACTACTCAACATATAGCAGAATGAAAGCATCAATAGTAGAACGATTTAACAGAACATTAAAAGGAATGATGTGGAAAGAGTTTAGCTTTAATGGGTCTTATAACTGGCTCGACATTTACAAAGACTTGATTAATACATATAATAAGAAAATTCATCGCACCATCAAAATGCCACCGATTCAAGTTAACTATAAAAATGAGAAAAAATTATTAAACACGGTATATAACCGCTTAAAACTATTCAAATTATCAAAGTTCAATGTGGGAGATCATGTGCGCATAAGTAAATATAAACATGTTTTTGAAAAAGGATATACACCAAATTGGACCACAGAAATTTTCACGATTAAAAGAGTTCAAAATACATATCCAGCCACATACATATTAGAAGACTATCGTGGTAATCCTATCAAAGGTGGGTTCTATGATGAAGAACTTTCAAAAACTAGATATCCAAATACATATCTAGTTGAAAAAGTTCTTAAAACTAAAGGAGAGAAGGCATATGTTAAATGGTTAGGATTTTCCAATCAACATAATTCTTGGATCAATAAAAATGAAATATTGTAGTTAAGTGTGTATATATATATATAAGTCTATATTTGTATCTAATATATTAAATAAAATATAAACTTCCTTTTTTATACAAAGTGCTGTGTTTAATTTCACTTATTTGTAATCAGACAACCATAATGTCAATAACACTTACTCTTAGCTCAAACTCATCTGAGTTATCTGCAAATTACTTTCCTCCTATTCGTTTGGATGGTGAATATGAATGTGCTCTAACTGATTTTCATTCATATAATAACATTCCCAATGTAGATGATTATAACAATATATTTCATATTGGTGAACATGTAATTAAAATACCAATAGGATCTTATGAATTGAATGATATAGTTGATTATATTAAACATAACTATAAGCAGTATTGTCCGGAAAATAAAATTGATATAGAAGCTAATAACAATACAATGCAAGTTAGAGTTAAAAGCTCTAAGGATCCCATATACTTTAACAAAGATAACACAATTGGAAAACTTTTTGGATTCAATAAGAAAATTCTAGCTCCTAACCAAGACCATTACTCAGATCTACCAGTCAATATTTTCATCGTGAATATCTTGCGTGTTGAATGCAGTATAGTGGTTAACACATATACGAATAACTCACAAGCACACACATTACATGAATTTGCGATCAATGTCCCCCCAGGGTATAAAATTGTTGAGATTCCTCGAAATCTTATCTATTTGCCAGTTAACTGCCGAGAGATAAGTTCTCTTACTCTACGCATAGTTGATCAGAACGGTGATTTAATTAATTTTCGAGGAGAGGAAATTACAACACGAATACATTTGAGATCTAGCAAATAATGATAATATACAACGTCAAGCAATCTAAGGATAAAATTGGATACACTCATAAAACACTATTGCAAACCAAACCACAATTAAAGAGATCATTACACAAAAAATATTTGACTCAAGAAAATAAAAAATTTTTAAAGTCTCTCAATTTAAAGTTGACAAAGAAATGAGTTACATACTAGATGTTTTAGAAAAACCTCAATGAGACGAGAGTATAATTAAAAAGGACTATCACACATATACACCATACCTACAATCCTTCAACAATAATGAAGAGATTCGAATTTCAATACAAAATCAAGACTTATATGTGCTACCCAGCGAAAGCTACATATATGTTGAGGGAAGTATTGTAGATGATAATGACAGCAAAATATCTTCGTTTTTAAATCAAAAATTAAAAAATAACTTTGTGGCACATCTCTTTGACGAAATTCGATATGAACTTAATGGCATAGAAATTGATCATACAAGACATTTAGCGATTACAAGCAGCCTAAAAAATTTTGTTTCCTTATCACCAACAGAAAGTGTTGGCTTGTACAATGCAGGATGGAACAAACTCGATGATTTGGATATTTCAAATGGACACTTTAATTTCTATGTACCACTGAAACTATTTTTAGGTTTCGCTGAAGACTATAATAAAATTATACTCAGCGGTAAACATGAATTGGTTCTCTTACGTAGTAAGAACGATGAAAAACTCGTATACTCAACTGTTGCTACTGACAAACCAAAAATTAGTATCTCAAACATCTCATGGAGAATTCCGCATGTACAATTATCCGATCTGAGCAAATTGAATATGATTAAAATTATTAACAGTGGTGCTTCTATACCAATGGCATTTCGCAGTTGGGATTGTCACATTAATCCTCAACTAAATACAGGAACTAGCTATATATGGAATGTTAAATTGGCTGCAAATAGAGAACGACCCCGTTTTGTGTTGATTGCTTTTCAACAAGAAAATAAGTTTGTTCATTGTAATTTAAACAATTTAAAAGTACATTTAAATTCCGAATCGTACCCATATGATGATCTAAATATAAAATTTAAAACTGATCGGTATGCCATTCTATATGATATGTATCTACCTTTTCAACAAAGCTACTACATGAGGGAATCACAACCACTTCTAACTGCTCAAGAATTTAAAAATAGTGTGCCGATAGTGGTAGTAGATGTCAGTCATCAAAACGAAGCCCTCTCTAACGGTCCTGTTGATATAAAAATTGAAATTGAAACAGACTCCAATATACCTACCGATACATCAGCTTTTTGTATACTCATCAACGACCGTATAATAGAATACATACCCTTAAAAGGTCAAGTTCGTAAGATAATGTAAAAAAAAATAAAAAATAATAAAATAAGATGACTGGGGATAAAGTTTTCATCGATATGCAAGGATTTAAGTCTAATTCAAACATCTTCATTGCAAAAGAAATAGCAATTGTTTTTAACAATAAGGAGCACATAAATTTTATTATTAAACCACCGTTTAACTTCAAAAGATTATCAATAGCAAAACAAAGAGAAGCGAATTGGCTAACGAGAAACTTTCATCATCTGAATTGGAATGACGGATCAATATCATTTAAGAGTGTTGTAACATTTTTAAAATCCAATTTAAAACATTATTCAATCTATGTTAAGGGTGTGGAAAAGAAGAAATGGTTTGAAAAACTACTTCAAATTAGAGTTTTCAACATCGAGGATATTGGCTGCTTCAACTTTAAGCATATACAACTTAAATATCCAGAATATTTTTACTGCAGCTATCACAGTTATGGAGTTTGTGCCTTAAGAAATGCATATTTACTTTATCAAGAAATAAACTAAACAATTTATTTTAATTTTCTATTCTTACATTGTTACAACATATATTTACGATATTTCTTTAAAATAAATATGTAGATTAAAAAATATTCAAAATTTTGTTCAATCATTTATTTATATGTATATGGTATGTACAAGAGACAGAGACAAATGTCAGCAAGCAGTGAAAATAACAACCAATCTTTGACAATCCTCAATATCACAAACTTCAATTTCTTTACAAAAGAAGTGAAAAGAATGAATAAATACAACACGCATAAATTGTATATTTTATTCATTTCTTCAAATTCTTTACACATAAAAAAATTAAAATCAAACAACAACAACACCAAAAACAAAACATTGATATCTCACCAGCATACATAATTACTTTCTTAAATACCCTTCCCTGTCCCCAGCTAAAAAAACGAATATTACAAACAACAAAAAGTACACACTATGATATTTTGTGACATCGCAACAGTGTGCCCTAGTGGTAACGTTTATCATTTCCGTTTTGTATTCCATATAAAAAAAAACATAATGTGAAAGGCGTTGCACACATTTTAAAAAATGATTAGAACACAAGAAAATGCCAGATTTGTACTCGGCATTGCACATATACATATACGACTACTTACCCATCTGCCAACGCTCAAGTTATTGTAAAAAAATACACACGTATGAGCATAACGTTGGCTCCCATGATCACGCATCTCTAATTCCCTTTGACAATCATAAATATCTTACACTTCATTTTTTCCAACCTTCAAATAAGTTCATAAATTACATACTTCGTTTACCTCTTCAAACCCTTTAAATAAGGAAATAGAAAAATCAAACTAAATAAAACCAACAACAAAAAACATTCATAGATTTCCCACAAGCATACATAATTTCTTTCTAAAATAATCTTCCATGACCACCAGCTAAAAAAAAGAATATTGCAAAAAGACAAAAGCAACATTTTTCTCTATGCACACACGCACTTACACTCTAAAATCATAAACCTGCTTCAACCGCTTAACAAACAAAAAAAAATTCCATTCAAAATTAAAATTAAAACAAAAACATACATAAAATCCTTCGTACAAACATAATTAACTGTGTACATCGACGAACGGATATCAAACCATGATTATCTCACAAACCATATATTTTATTCATGTCTTCGAACTCTTTAAACATAGGAAAAAAATAAATAAAAATCAAACTAAATAAAACCAACAACAAAAAACATTCATTGATTTCCACACAATTTCTTTCTCAAGTACCCTTCCGCACCGCTTAACAACGAAAAAACATAATACATACAAACAAAAGCATATTACAAAAAACTAAACTATGCACACACGCACACACAATATAAAATCATGAACCTGCTGCAACCGCTTAACAAACGAAAAAACATACTACATACAAACAAGCCCCACGTGCATACATAATTAACTATGCGCATCGGCGAACGGATATCAAACCATGATTATCTCACAAACCATATATTTTATTCATGTCTTCGAACTCTTTAAACATAGGAAAAAAATAAATAAAAATCAAACTAAATAAAACCAACAACAAAAAACATTCATTGATTTCCACACAATTTCTTTCTCAAGTACCCTTCCGCACCGCTTAACAAACGAAAATACATACTACGTACAAACAAGGCCCCACGTGCATACATAATTAACTATGCGCATCGGCGAACGGATATCAAACCATAAAATTAAAACAAACACACATCGACGGCCGACATCAAACTACCCTTTTCTACGTACAAACCGTCCATAACCCTCGTCACTTCGCACCATTGACAGTAATTACCTTAATATGTAAATTTTAGCCCATAAATTACAAAATTTCGATTTAAATTACCCAAATTTGACAATTTTTATTGCTCGGGCGCATACATTCTACTACTACTGGTCCTAATAATTATATTTTAGATTTAAGATTTGAATACTTATTGTTAGTTCATATTTGAAGATACAATAAATAAATACATGTATTAAAATAAAAATAAAAAAGATTTTTTCTGAAATATTCATAAGTACATTCTACACAAACGTTTCCAAATTTTATAACGCATTTTATTTCTTTATTTGCAGATTTACTAGAGGACCGGATTGAAGAACTTTATAGTTTTGCAATGACAGCTTTCGAAAAATTCCAAGAAAGTACTTTATAAATACTTACATATGTATGTATGTGTTACATACATAAAATTACTATTAAGTTAAGTCCTCATTATTAATTTTCTATTTATTATAATTATTTAAATTTAATCAAATAAAAATTGCTATACACTTGAATGTAGCATTTACCGATTATTTGTGATTCTTTTATTTTCTATGAAAATCTAATAATCAGTATTGCATCTAAAATTTTCTTAATATTGTAACAGGCTGGATTACTAATAAATTAAAATACGAGTATTTATTTAATTGACTCCTATTCATACAAACAGCCATGTCACAGATTTCGTTCGGAATGATGTAGATACCGTATTTACCATTCCGTTCGAATTTCATTTTAGTGCTTTAGATTACGATCGTTTTTATTAATCCGAAAAATTTTTTTAATAATTTTTTTGTTCAAAAGTGGCAATTCAATTTTGTATTAAAGCATAATAGTGGAAGGCCAATGTAAGCGGCAAGTGACGGCCCACAGTGGGGGATTTTGGAAAAAAATGGAAATAATTCTGTAGTTTCTAAAGGAGCAGTACGGTTGTTATGAAATGCATCATTTAAGGAGATGTCACCGAGCTTAAGTCTGGAATTTATAATATTTATCCTTAAGGGGCGTAGCCACAAAGCTCCAAAGTGGGCAACCTCGGGTTAATGAAAAGTTCAAACCGATACGAAGCTGATGTTTTTGATCTAATAAAAAATATTTTTTGCAAGTGGATTTCTCTATCCAAAATCCACATTTATGCAGATTCACTTAGAGTATAGGAAATATTCGACAAATTTTTAAGTTTTGGCTTTTTTTACCAACCTTGGTCCACTTTTCTGCTAATGGAGAAGTACAATCTTGTCAACGTAATCAGCAGAACAGTATAAGCCATCGTTAATTTTAACATAGGTGTGAAGTACAACAGTTGCTTTAACTACTTTTTCTTCCGATGCTGGATTCATATTCATAGTTCCTCTCAAGATTCACCATCTCGCAGTTAGAATTCCAAATGAATTCGCTTTAACTCTTCGTGCTCTAGACTACCGTTTGTTAAAAATTTCTCGCTTTTCTTATAAAAGATATCCTAGATACGGTCGCATAAGAATTGGTCCCAGGGGAAAGGCTGCATTTCCGATAAAATAAAAGTTAAACATAGTATTGCTATTTGGCACCTGGCGAGGTGCCGAGAGAAAACTCCACCATCACTTTGGCTGCCTTATGCCCCAATATCAACATGTAAAAGTGTAGTTAGCATCACAGAGAGCGAGTAAACCAAACTGTAAAAACCTTTAATTCAAAGTTAATTTTTAAACCCTCAGTGAATCATAAACAAATTTACTACTTACTTTTATAGTTGCAAAAATTTGATCCTGAATGTGCTGGACAAGCTATCGCGATATGCTTTCCATCAATCGATCAATTTGGCATATTCCAAATATTTTAAAAATCGTCACCAATTATTAGGTGTAGACATATAGACTTCATAAGCTCTATCCATATAAGCTGGCTTGTCTCTAAGACAGTGCATATGACAGATCGGACAGACAATTTCAGCGTCATAGAAATATATTATCTGCTGACTCCTTGTGCTAAATATCTGTAAAAAAAATTGCTTAAACTTTTTGTACAAAGATAACTAGTAATAAAAACTTACATGAGCACTAGGAAGAGTCTGAATTCAGGACTAACTGCCTCTCTAATTGAAACTTTTTCTAATTTATGCTGCAGCATATTCAGCAGAGCATCAGAAACTTCCGGCGCACAGTGGCACATTTGAAGAGATGGCGGCAAAAAGTCTTAAAAAATTTTTTTTTTGTGCCACCGATTTAATATTTTTTTTTATATAAAAGTAAACACTTAGGAACCTCAAAATCCAGAAATTTAAGTTCATACTTCGATTATTTCACTTCGAATAGGGTGATCAAAAACGCGCTTTTTTTAAGAGAAGCTGAAATTGAAAATATTTTAGAAAATTTTTGAACTTCAAGTGGGCATAACTTTTTTGGTTTTACATATTTTTGGAAAAAAATTTTTCTTCACACAATATCATTTCTTAACTTATAAAATAAATTAAAAAAATCGTGCCTTACTTTGCTCGAGTCCCAGATTTTGAGATTGCAATAGAGGTCTAAAATATACCCAAATCTCGATGTTCAGTGGATTCAACTTTTTTCTGCGAAAAACTTCGTAAAATTACTTATAACGTGTTATAGTACGTACTTTGAGCTATTATTATATGCTAATTTTTTAAATTTATATTTACATCTCTAGGAACTACAATGATTTTACTGCTTGCATGTTGGATATTTTAGGTATGGGAGTATGGTATATCTATATGTGTTTGTGTGTGTATTGTGTGTATGTTTTTCTTTTTTTCGAAGAAGTTTTATTAATGAAAAGGGTATAATAAAAGACTGTTATTACTGTTATTATAATGCATTAAATGCATTTTTGTAATTGAGGTCATTAAAAAATGTATAGTTACATATAAGCGGGGATAGGTACCAGTGTTGAGATATGGCCATCCTTAAATTGTACCATGAAAATGTTTAAATCGTAGAAAATTAACTTCAATTGTACCAAAATGTAGCCATCTGCTAACTAAGCATACACAATAAGAATTCATTACAATTTTTCATTTATTGAAAACAAAAACATAAAGAAATTAACTAATAGTAGGTACACACTTTGCAAAGTGTTTCCGCAACACATTTATATTACATGCTGTATACTTTGACACAGACACTGCAACCTACAATTTGACATAAAATCATTTTAATATTTTCGAAACTTCGAATGCAATTTCGAACGCTACTATAAACAAGACTACACACTGAGTGACTTTATTTTAGTAAGCCGACGAAAATCGGTACATTGTGCTAATAGTGCGATCTCGGCTTTAGGCAACTATGTTAGGAAAAGTTGTTATTATTGTAATGCAAAGCATACATTTTTTAAAATTGCTCCACTGAAGTATAAAGTGTACCAGTGTACCAAAGCAAATTTAATTGTACCAAATTTGGTACAATTGTACCACAAATCCCAACAGTGCTAGGCACATGAGTTGTTGTACTTGGACTAATATATTCGACCTTTTGTTATAACTTTATTGTGTACCCAGGTAGCTGCTGGTCATATAAAGGTTAAAATACGATAAACACATCAGGTTTTCTTGAAACAAGTCTCTTAATTGTCTTTTAAACCTGCCCGTTTGTTTAGATACAGACAGTTTGTGTTCAAGTTTTTAATGAGTTTTGAATATGAGAATGAAATAATAAAAGAGAATTGAAGTAACTTATCGGTACAATCATGTCTGTACTCCTCTTCTTTCTTTTTTCCTCTCTCTCTCTCGTTTAAACACATACCTGCTTTAAGAAAACTTGATGTGTATAAAGACAGACAAAATTAATAAAAACAATTAGTATTGTCAAAACGATGACTAAGTTCAGTTAAAACGATCTTGCTAAAATTTATTTTGAACAAAAAAACAAAAACCAAGTTATATTTCACATTTTAAAAGACCCTTATTTTGAGTTGTGCGACCATTAAAAAAATAATAGTTTTCTAACCTGATTAAATAATCGGTATAACTATTGTTATAGAAATAAGGAAAAAATGTTTACCTGCAACAAAATGATGGCAACACAGCAAGACAATATTTTTCTGATCCTGAAACTGCCGCTGCTATTACAGGAGTAGATTTTCAATTAATAAAATGCTACAAGATCATACTGCAAGTAATATCATGCAATAAAAAGGTAAATACAAGAAAATTTGGTCAGTATGCTAATGAAACAGCGAAACCGTACAACGAAAAATATGATTGGAGGAATGTGCCATCGACAGTGCATAAAATACTATATCATGGGGAAAACATTATTCAACACAATATGCTGCCGATTGGAGATCTTTCTGAAGAAGCGCAAGAAAAAAGGAACAAAGATTATATATATTTTCGCGAGCACAACACAAGAAAAATATCTAGATCTTAGAGCTGTGCCAAATCGTTCCTTCAAGTGACCGCTCATTTTCGTTCTTTTTCTAAAAAAATTGCGAGTTCGTTCATTTCGTTCATCCGCTCTTTTCAAGAAATAGAACGAAATAAAAACAAACAAACAGTTGATTCGTCAAATAAAAAGGTATAAGTGCAATGAGTTTGTTATGAATTGTTTAGCAAAATAAGCAAAACAAACACTAGAAAATATAAGAAACATAAAAATCAGTAAAAAATTTTAAAATATTATTGTATTTTATAGGAATAAGAAATCAAAATATTCATATTGCCAAAAGAGCCACATTTAAAAAATAAACTGTTTATGTTCATATATACTTAAAATTTGTTAAAAGAAAAACTTTTAATGTGTTCTAAAAAACTTAAGAAATATTAATGGCAATTTTATTAATTTCATAATGCTCATACTGTTTCTAAAAGCAGACAAAAAGGCAAATGAAAACCAGAATGTGACAAAAAATCTCACATGGTAAATGAAAATGCAAGAAAACAAAACAAAAACACCCCAGTGCTCTCGTTCGCTCATTCCGTTCAATTGTACTTTTTGTCAGTACTGCTGAGCCAAAACAGCTCAGTAAAGTGACCGGCTCACTTCGTTAATTTTACTGATTCGTTCAATTCTACCCGTTCGTTCATGAACGACACAGCTCTACTAGATATAGTACCAATGAATACCTCTTTAATATTTTACTATGCACTTCTGATCCATATATCTCCAACATTCGACAAAAATGGAATTCCACCCCCATGGAATTGGACAAAGACGCCTAGCAGCTCCTTGAAGATGAACAGGAGACATACTTAGATGAAATTTTCACTAAGACAGTTAAATGAAAAATGTATTCTATGCAAATTAACATAAAAATTAGAACAAAAAAGCACAATAAATATTGAAAATTTATAAAAGAAATTTAAGAAGTTTATTATTCGACATATTGTCATAATTATATTTTAATTTGAAATTTATTTGCTTGTGGTTTAGCTTTGTCTATATACGTATTTCATTGGCGCTTAAACCAAATCATCAGTAGACTTCAACCACAAATTTTAAACAGTCACAAACCTCTTACTTTATGCACAGACTTTCAAAAACTATATGAGAATTCATAGAATAATAATATTTTTGAAAATCACAAAGGCAAAATAAGTTTAGTAGGCTTTGAAACTCATACAAAACCCAGCAAATAATTTATATTCGATATGAATCTATTTTATTTTTCTACACCTTCATACAATTAGAAATCCATTGGATAACAATTAAAGTAATTACAAGGCAAAATGAAAAATAAAATCTAAAATTTAACATTTAAGAAGTTTATTATTCGACATATTGTCATAATTATATTTTAATTTGAAATTTATTTGCTTGTGGTTTAGCTTGGTCTACTGATGATTTGGTTTAAGCGCCAATGAAATACGTATATAGACCAAGCTAAACCACAAGCAAATAAATTTCAAATTTATAAAAGACATTTTATTTTATTTGGAATAAAAAGGTTTTCTTAGAATTTATGGTAAAACCTTTTTTCGGATATGGATCTCCTACATATCTGTTATGGATTCACGTTTAAAATATATTTTTAAATTGTTCATACAATAATAACATGTAAAGCTGTCGAACTTACATTTGCTAGTGAATTATGATCACCAAGGCTATTTTATGAAATTTGACTTACAAGGGCCCTATGAGTAAATGTGGACCGATTGCCCTAAAATTTCACTGGGATATCAACGACTAAAAAAATTAGTTTTGCTAAATATTATATCAATATTAATATATTTTAAGCAATAATGAGTTTAAAACCCGTATTCTAAGTGGCCCGTTGGAGAACGGGGCTAAAGGTCAAAATAAAATGGACCCGGGTGGACGGCTCAATTAAGTATGCAATTTTTTAGTTCAGTTAACGTTACTATTTATAAAATGCAATGTTAAATCACTACATTCACAAATTTATTTTTTTAAGGCCGTAAATACCTATATTTTTAAGTCATTTTTCAATCATATATAAGTGTACTTAAATATATCCCGATTTCAAAGTTAATATATTAAATTGAAGCTTAAGATGTCTTCTATCCAACAAAAAAATTTAAATCATTTAAAAATTTCAACCCAGTCAAAAGTTATAGAAATTTGACCGCCAACTCACAAAATGTGCCACTGTGCGACGAAATTCTAGTTGCTGTTTGAAATTGTTGCATGTCTCGTGTTTTCAAATGGTTAAAGGTAATCGCAATAAACAAGATGAAGCCCTCCGAAGATAGAGCTCACGCACCAGAGAAGAGCAATGAGTAGTGAAAAAGTGTGTAGATTTAAATCATGACTTATAATTTCTTGTCTATGAATCAGATTAACTCGAAAGTTTGAAGTGAGCATTGAACTCATACTTAGCAACATTTATGACACTGTTGATTTCGACTATGCCTAAACTCAATGCCTATGGACGATGAAAAATAAATAAGTATGATTCACAATGCGAACTTCGCATACCAACATTAAAGCAAAGACTATAAAAACGTTCCACGTAGAACATTAAATAAAAAGTAAAATTATTTTCGTTTATAGATGCTACGGGGGAAGTAACAAGGGAGCGAAATCATTAACAAAGATAGCAAACATTTTTGAGTATGCACACTTTATATAAGTAGGTAATAATAATAAATTCGTAAATTTTATTTTTTTATTGCGGCTACCCTGCAAATAACGGGACTAGTACATACATGCATGTAGGAAGTACTCCATAAAGGACAAGCGCTAGTCCATATGTATGGGTAAAACATGGTCGATTTAACATTGCGATGCCCTAAGGATGGACCACATGACCCAGATTTGAATTACATTGGACCACCACAAAACTACCCCATATGGAATAGTTATAGACTACTCGCATACAATTTGTACGTGCCTAAAAAGAATGATTTAAGAAATCTATTATTCGACATATTGTCATAATTATATTTTAATTTGAAATTTATTTGCTGGTGGTTCAGCAAATCATCAGTAGACTTCAACCACACATTTTGAATAGTCCCAAACCTCTTATCCTATCCATAGACTTTCAAGAAGTATTTGAGAATTCACATATAATAATATTTTTGAAAATCACAAAAGAAAAAGAAAAATAAGCATAGTAGGCTTAGAAACTCATACAAAACCCAGCAAATAATTTATATTCGATATGAATCTATTTTATTTTTCTACACCTTTATACAATTAGAAATCCATTGGATAACAATAAAAGTAATTACAAGGCAAAATGAAAAATAAAATCTAAAATTTAAGAAATTTATTATTCGACATATTGTCATAATTATATTTTAATTTGAAATTTGTGACTATTCAAATGAAGTCTACTGATGATTTGTTACAGCAACAATGAAATGCATATAGACCAAGGTGAACCACCAGCAAATAAATTTCAAATTAAAAAGAATAATCTTAATCGTTTAACCACTAACACTTATCATGCAGCATTGAAGGATTGTGTTAAAACGACATAATCCATGACCGCATTACATGGGACCATGATGTAACTAGTCTGTTTCGTCTAGATTGGCCAACGTAGTACAACATTATTTTCAGGTCAGTTATGCATACACACAAATGATGCTTATTGAGAACTTTGTTCGTGTGTGTTATATTTCTTGTCCAAAGCGCAGTAAAGGTGGATTCACCCATTGTTTCGGAACAAAATTTTTGTTCAGAGAAAAATTTTTTACTGAGAGTTTTTTAAAAACGATTCACCCATTTCGAACAATTTGTCTGGAAAATCAAAGCTAACATATGAAATAGATTTGTAAACACTGCGTATTAATTTTTCAAGGTGGCATCACAGCGGCAGACGATTGTAATTTGTTGGTTTATTGGTCCTCAATTCATGTGTTTTGGAAAAATTATAAGCAAACAAAATGAATAAAAGTGAAGTGCTTCTTTTAATAGTTATTGAGCTAAATAAAGCTCTTTTACTGGCAAGGTACATATATAAGAAAAAACTAAAATAATTGGTGTTAAACAAACACTAAAAGGGATGCTTTCATGCACTGATTCCAGAGATGCACTTAAAAGACAGGGAATCATTTGTAAATTTCCATCGCATGGACCACAAGACCTTCGATGGTCTTCTCGAAATTTTGGGGCCTGATATGCAAGCTATGCCTATCCACAAACAGGAACACATTACCGCAGCAGGAAAGTTGTCCTTAACGTTAGGTGAGTAATGAGAGATATTGAAAAATTACTAACAATAAGTTTTGTTTCCGTAGATGCTTGGATAGTGAGGATTCCATGAAATCTGTTGGTTATTATGGTATTGATGCTTCCACTACTTCAAAAATAATGAGGAAAACAACAGATTTGTTATGGAAGAAATTGCAATTCGTATTCCCAAAACAATCAACGAGCAAGTGGGAAAATATTGCTTCTAGGTTTTATGAGCGTTGGGTTTTCCCCAACTGTTTGGGAGACGGGCACGGTTGCCAGAAATGCAGATTTATCTGGATTTTGCAGATTTTTGCCCTCCAAAAAGACGAAATCCAGATTTGAAGATTTTTGGCCTAAAAACGCAGATTTTTCAACTCCAATTATAATGAATATTTTTAAATTTTGCTATTACTGTTACTACTTTTTGGTTCTTTTATGTGTGAACGACTCACACTTTAGAGAGCTAAAATTTTTGAACTTAGAAGACATCATTAAAGAAAAAGAAGAAGTAACTTTGGCAAGCTTCTGGAATAGAATATCTGATATAAAACGAGCTTATTTTGATTATGATTTTGCAGCCCTAAGTTAAATTAAAATGAATGAAATGTCTTTACCACATTCATTTGAAATGAACTTGAATAAAGCAAAACTTCGAAGTCCTTTGGATATTTATGTAACAAATTAAATCACTTTTTGTATAATTTTTTATATATGCGATTTCTTTTCTCATTCATTTTATATTGTTTGCACATAAGTATGAAGAATTTTTATTTTTTTGTTGGTTCTATGCATTTCGTTTCTCCTAAATAAAGATGGGTTTTCCACACAAACGTTTACTTTGCAAAGTCTAAAGTTTGTAGGAAAGAAGAGAAAAGATATCTTATTCTATATTCTTTTTTCTTTAATAAGCTCAAGACTTTGCAAAGTAAACTTTGGGTGTGAAAAAACCGTCAAACTTATCAGTACACTTCCACGAATGTCGCAAATTCGAAGATGTTATCGTGTAAAGATTTTTGCTTGAAGCTTTTAAGCTTCTTCTGCTGTTTTTGTTTTGTAAACCAAAACTATTTTTTATGGAAATTTGTTTGGTAAACGTTTTGTAACCTAAAATAATTTTTGTGAATAAACGAAATGCACATTCTTCGAACATTAAAGGTTTCTAGTCATAAAAAAAATGTAATTGAAAATTATTTAAAAAAAATCTAAAAAATTTAAACAAAATACATTTGTACCCGAGTTTAAATTTTATAAATTTTTATATTTATATTACACATGTACGTTCATATTTATGTAAATTTTTTTAATCATATATAAAAAAGTTGTTTTAAAAATAGCTTTGAAGATTTTAAAAATAAAATGCAGATTTTGAAGATTTTTTCGTGAAAAATTGTTAAATTTTGCAGATTTTTGCCTTAGAAATTCTGGCAACACTGGAGACGGGAAACCCGTTGTTATACAGGTATTGAAATATCAATAGATTTATTTAGATTGGATTTATTTACTCAATTGTTTATATATTTGTAATTTTTCGGTCGATTTTCTTCTGGTTGTTCTTAGTTCCTACGTAAAAGTATCATCTTTACGTACATGGACAGAAACCAGACGTTTTTGTGACGATTTGTACTTTTCTGTCGCCATAGTATTGCATTTGCACTTGCTTCATCAGGAATCGCAGCTAGGCTTTAGGTTTGAAGGCGGTCGAACTGCATAGTCAGCATGCAATGGCCAAAGTTTTGCGTCAGATCAAATCGATCGTTTCAGATTAATGTATGATAGCGCGTAAGAACTCTTTGGAGGCATTACACTGAACGATGCACGATGATTTTGTTGGCAGGTGATTTTACGGTCAACGCCAGCCAATGAATTGAATACATGTTTGAAGTCGATCTTTTTATGTAAACACATCAAGAAACTCAAACTAAGTACCAACCAGAGAATGACAATAAGTACTAAAAAAAATATACATATATAGATACTCCTAATTTTAGCAACTGCATATAATTCTAACTGAAGCACAAACAATACGTAATAGAGACCTGCGTAAACAGTCTTAAAATGTAAATGTGTCATGTTTTTTAAATGTATTCTCGTGCCATGTATTATACTATATGAAAAAAACGCCAAAATTAAAAAAAATCTCCAAAATAAAAAAATCGCCAAAATAAAAAAAACGCCAAAATAATAAAAATTGTCAAAATTAAAAAAACTTCAAAAACCAAAAAAAACCGCCAAAACGTGAAAAAAGTGCCAAAACTTAGAAAGCGCCAATAAATTCAAAAAACCCCCAAACTAAAAAAAGGCTTAAAACCGAAAAAACCCAAAAACGAAAAAAATGGTAAAACTATAGTTTATATTATTCGTATTGAATTACATATCTCGTGCCCGTACGGAACCCTTCGTGCGCGGGTCAAATTCGCACTTCACTGAATTTATTTAAATATGGTAAATATACGAGTATGTACATATGTATGTATGTATGGATTTTTGTACTATATATGTATGTATAACTGAAAACTATGTGCGAACATTACAAAAAAAAAGTATATAATTTCATTAAAAGCACTCCTTTTATTAAAAACTTCATCGCGATCGCGAAAAACTAAAAATGCAGTTGTTATTATTTGTTCATGCTCTACACGATTTTACCTTGGGAGGCATTATATTTGTAAAAATAAATGCAAAAAGTTAAAACCCTAACCCTATGTATGTATATTTCATGATGTTTTCTATTTTGTGCTTAAAATAAACTCTTGATTGTAAGTGGTGAATGTGTGTTTGGTAGCGTTGCACTAATAGAACTAAATGGCAAATATTATGAATATTAACTTGGACTAAGGTACGAATATAAATTGTATGTCCGCAGATATGATTTTTATACTCTAGATGAATTAATGGAGCTGACGGATGAGTACGAACTGATCCGAAGAGAAGAAGCGAGGCATGTGAGGCCATATCAATGCTCCACTCATTGCTGGCGTTGTAAACTGCATTGATACATTCGGAGCCGTTGTCCGAACCCTGGTCGCTTATTCTGTTCACATTGCGGACAAGACGAAATAATGTCCCGAGACTGAATACGTGCGAAAGAGAAACCGAGTCATGATGGACGATACTACATTACGATCAGCATTTGTAATACTACAATAAGGACCTTAGTGGATACAGGTGCTACGCTCACCTAAATAGGAAAAAGAGTACGACGGTTAATTGAAGCTTACAATACCCGACCACGAAACTACTCACGAATCATACAATTAGCCGACAGCTCGTGTGTGTCCAGTATACACCATAACAATTAAAGTTAACAATTCTACACCCACCTTCTAGAACTTTCTTTGTCGGCGAAAAGCCACCCTTCTAATTGATGGGAAAGAAGTTAAAGCTTCCAGACCTACCCCTGTTAACCTTCTGCATACACTACATTCCCTCCAAAGAAGAGAATTTTTAAATGAAGACCAAGAACAACTTTTCAATTCCATCCTGGAGTTCGCCAAAGCTTCTTTCCAAGAAATTCAAGGCCATTCAAAATGGGAGAACATGTTATTCATATGAAATATGATAGGCCCATAAAACAACGATACTATCCCCGAAACCCTGCAATGCAAAAAAGGCAAATTAATGCTGTCGCCGAACTAGATGCTTACCCCCTACTCGCCCAACTCAAAGAAGCCGCCTTTATCACCACGATTGATTTAAAAAATGGATATTGGCCAGATACCTGTAGTACTATCATTTGACGAACACGTCAACATGTTACAAATTGTATTTTATCGGCTAACCTACAAATAAATTGCGAGAAAAGTGAATTCGTGCGAACCAGTTTTAAATATCTAGGACATATCGTTTGCTCAGAGGGAATCCACACAGACCCTGCAAAAATAGCTGCACTACGATAATTAGACCCCTCTAAAAATGTGCGTGAGCTGCATCGCGTATTAGGAATAGCTTCGTGGTACCGAAGATATATCCCAAACTTTTCAAGGATTGCCGAACCCATGACTCGCCTACTGAAAAAGAATATAAAATGGATGTGGGTCCTGACCAAGAAAAATCATTTTCCAACTTAAAAGATAAACTTACTGAAGCACTGATACTCAGTTGTCCTAATTTCAAGAGACCATTCTTCCTGCAGACAGATGCAGTTATATTCCAGCAGCATGGCGAATAAGAAAAGGTCATAGCATACGCAAGCCGTACCTTAACAGAACAACGTAACTACTCCGCTACTGAACAGGAATGTCTAGCAGTTTTGTGGGGCGTACGGAAAATGAGACGTTACATAGAATGATACCGCTTTACAGTAATAACCGATCACCAGTCTTTGAAATGGCTACACGCGATTTCAAATCCTTCTGGAAGATTTGCACGTTGGGCGCTTGAGCTTCAGCAATTTGATTTCTCAATCGAATGCCGTCGGGGACAATTAAACTTAGTAACAGACGCGCTTTCCAGGAGTCATCTACCAGACGAACCAGCTGATCCCTTGCTCAGAGTTACATCCCAAACACTCAACTGGCATGACAAGAAACTTCGCAACTCAAAGCATTCTCAAAGCATTCCTGACTATCAAATATTGGCAAATCGACTTTTTCGCCACTTCGCGAAAACATTCGCGACTGACAACACGCCAGAATGGAAGCTATGTCTACCCTCAGAAAACGCATACCGAGTGCTTTTAGAGGTTCTCGATGCAAAGACTGCAGGCCAGCTGGCAGTTCACAGGACAACACGAATGACATACGAGAAATACTATTTGGCCAGGTATGGTTCGAGACATTGGGCATTGGACAGGTATGGTTCGAGACATTGCCAAGCGAACGACCGTGGGAAGTAGTATGCATGGATTTTATTGGACCTTTCCACGTTCCACATCAGGACAAAGCTGGTTATTGGTTTTCGTTGATAAATTCAGTAATTGGGTGGAACTCGTTTCACTTAGAAATGCCACCTACCCAGCTGTTGTCAATGCACTAAAAGAGCGAATTATATATAGATTCGGTTTCCCTTCGATGATTATTTCCGACAACGGGACACAGTTTGTAAGCAAAGCAGTAGAACTTTTTTTTAAAAAATGTGGGATTCAGCACAGGCTGACAGCACCATACTCGCCACAAGAAAATCTGACTGAAAGAGTAAATCGGGTGATGAAAACACTACTAGCCCAAAACACAGAAGGAAATCACTGCCGTTGGGACACTACCCTTTCCAAAATAGCGTTCGGTATAAATACTGCAGTTCACGAAACGACAAAAATTTCTCCTGCTCAGCTCCTTTTCGTGCGAGAACTTATACCACCCAACCAGATCTTTGGAGAAGGACCTGAAGAATGGAAAACCATAACCAATAACATATATAAAGTATCCGAAAAACAACAAAAATACTATAATCTTCGTATACGTGAATGGTATCCACAAATTGGAGAAAGAGTCTACAAAAGGAAGCATCAGCTTCGGAAAATAGCATCGCGTCCATATACAGGACCTAAAAGTATATCAGGACCGCATGAAGCCAAATAGCGGTGCTTAAAATACATTTAAATTTTTTTTCCTTGACACGCGTTAAATAAATTTAAGGTGTTAATTTTTTTTTCTCTTAAAAGTATAAAAGGCGGCGTAGTAAGTATTAGCTATTCAGTATCAAAATGGAACGCAAGCCAATAAGACCAATAGCTCCTGGCAAAATTAAAGCATACTTACGAAAGACAGTCATGCCTAAACCACTAACAGCATTTCTACCACACCCAGAGGCTAGGCCAAGAATGTTATCAGTTGCAAAAGCTCATGTAGTCAGATCTGGAAATAAGAAAGCCGATGAAATCGCAAGAGAGGCTTCAGCCGCTTCTCTCCGAGATAAGCCGACGCCCTCCACTAGCCAGTTTGTCCATACACTCGCAACCAGTTCAGCTGCCTTCAGTGACAACCCTGTCATCACAACCACTACCTCTAGCACCTTTGAGCTGGAGAAACTCTTCACCACAAACATCCGTCTCCAAACCTCACCCCGAACAGATCCAAAACCCTAATCCAGAGGAAGATTTTATAAACGATATTTTATCAATAACGACTCCACACCTCAGTGACGATGAGAACCCCTAGGACCCTTTTGAAGGTATTGTAATTACTCCTCCGTAATCCAAGAAAAAAATTCTTAGATGGATAATATACCCTGATGGTAAGCCCAAGGTAGAAGTAACCATAAAAAAGGAATATGCCGCCTACGAAGTCAAGGAAAGACAAAAACATACGTCTGCAAAGAGTGCAAACCAGCCAAAACTCTTCTGAACCCACCAATGGGAAAAGAACCAGATACATGTAGACCTTTCCAAAGGATATATGTGGATTTTCTAGGCCTTTACGTACGCTCAAGAAGAGGAAATTGTTTTATATTCATAGTACTTAATTACTTTTCTAAATATTTTTTGTTGAAAGCAATGACGAAAGCGATCACGAAAAACGTTGCCAATTTTCTAATACAGCGACATTGATTTCAGATAACGGCCAACAGCTTGTGAGCAAAGAATTTGCCTAGTTAATGAAAGCCTTTGGGATAAGGCATATCCGAACGGGAAACTACGCACCCCAGGAAAATGCATCCGAACGGGTGAACCAATCGGTCCTGGCTGCTATCCGATCTTACTTGGAAACGAACCAGGTTGATTGGGACTTGCATTTATGCGAGTGTGTGTGCTAAGTTCGGCTGTACATTCGGCTATCGGGGCAACGCCATACTTTGTCCTCTTCGGGACAAACATGATTACACATGCGTCTGCGTATAAAATAGCCAGGAAATTGGATATGTTGGAAGAACCCGAAAACCGTGTAGAAAGCCGAAGCGAATTTATGGAGCTCGTAAGAGACAACGTCAAACAAAATCTACACAAAAGCTATGAAGCTAACGCGAGACGCTACAACCTAAAAAACCGAGTAACCAAATTTAGAAGCGGTCAAGAAGTATTTCGGTGAAATTTTCAATTATCTGACTTCGCAAAGCAAATATCGGCAAAACTATGCAAAAAGTTCGTTAAATGCAGAATCATCAGACCGGTTGGGAATAACCTGTATGAGGTTGAAAACTTACAAGGAAAATCACAAGGCGTGTACCATGCCAAAGATTTCAAGGCATGAGGTGATAAGCTCAAGAGTCATTTTTGATTAAGACCACGTAAGAGGATATGTGCCGTGTTGACAACACTGGCTGAAAAGTGCTGCCCTGAGCGTGGCAGAAAAATTCAAATGAACCTTGTATTAATAAAGGGCGCGGTGATGCCAGACGGCAAAATTGGTAAAATATCCTTGATTTTGGCCTACGCGCTACGATTACAATCAACCAAGTATAGCGAAGGTGGCTGCAGTTATGACTGAATGGGGTCGCCGGCCATGATTATTTCTCAAATACATATAAGTGGTTGGCGAAAGCTCCGAAAATTGGAGTTGGTGAAGACACCGGAGAAACTGGAGGCATTAAAGATTAAATCCATAAGGTGATTAAAAACAAAAAAAACAGTATTTGGAAGGAGGGTATTTACAAATTAATTTTGATTACGGTTGGCGACGGGGATTTATATAAATAAAAAATGAAAAAACGCACGTGATGCTGAGGGGTGCAAATACGAGGCAAAGTATGCGTGCAAGCGTAGTCATTCGCAGGTATTAAAAGTGAAGCAAAAAGAAAAACGAAAACCAATTCTGTCCTATGGCAGGAAAATCTGGGATTCAATTATATTCATCGCATATATTTCGCACTAAAAATTTATCGGCCACCATGGCCGCATGGCTGTCATTGGTCCAACACTAGCATCAAAGATTAGACAGCCACCACCTGCACATTGTGATCCACCCGACGCAACTTATATTGAAGAAGTAGAAAACCAGAAAAAATCCTCCATCAACGGCCGCCAACATCAACAATAACAACTTTAAGCTGAGGGAGAGATACTAGAAGTTCAGGATTAAAAGTAGATAAATACACCACCAAATCGCGCATTGAAAGCAATAGCTACTTTTCGTTTGATTCCTTTTGAAAATACATCGTCCAAGCCCTAAAACAGAACTCAAAACGGCACTGTAGCATTTAATTCGTTACAGTTGGGCCTGGCTTGACTTGTCACCTGCCAAACCGTTTTCTGGAACGTGGAAATCATGAGTCGTCACTCGTAAAATTGATTTTTTTTCTATTTAGAACATGATATTTGGAGAAAGTTGTAATTATACTTCGGTACAGATTTGGTGTACCAAGATTGAAGCGTCAATGGTCTGAACTCGTCCGGCCAAATCGGTACCATTTTATTATCAATTCAATTGAAATGAATCACGGATATTTACATTTGGCATAATTCATTCGTAATTACATTTTAACCCATTTTTCGCCGACCGGTGATTATAATTACCAGTACTTTCATACGCTATAACTGCTTAATAAAAAAATAATTATGATACATAATTTTAACAAATAATTACTTATGGTCTCATTTCTATTTACTAAAGCAGATTGGGTCGTTTTGTAAGCATAAGATTTTTATTTAGCACAATTTTGAAAGAGTTAAAAAAAGACATTTTAATTTTTTTAAATTTAAATACCATTATATTACTCTTTCCAACAATTTTGTATATAATACTAAAGTTTACTCTTTAAAATTCTTGCTGCATCTTATTTTTTGCAAAAATTATTTTTTTCTAATCGAAAATTGTGTATTCAATATTATGGTGATTATAACTACCATTGGCGAAAAACGTATGCCTAAAAATGTGGTTTATAAACATACATAAAAACATATTTATCTGCTCTTAGATACAGAAACCGCAAATGTTGTTGCTTGTATAACGGTAAATAAACCCAGTTCTTATGAATTTTTAAGAAGAAATGTACAATATGTATTTTTTTAATAATTTTACATTAGTTTAGTGTTGAATGTCTTTGAGAACAGACAGTATAATTACAGGTGCTATTTTTTAGACAAGTGATATAATTAAATAATAGAAAAAAAATTTCCGGAAAGTACGTATTTGTATGAAAAATAAGGGGTTTTAGTAATTTGTTAAAAAAATCAATAATTTCGTGTAGCTTTGGAGTCAAGCGTGCCTTAACAATGAGAGAAATACTTGATGTTCTGGAAGACTCGGATGATGAATCAGAGAATGCACAAATTCGCAATAATGCTCGCAACGTTGTAATGGGTGTTTTTTATTGAGGTATAGAACTTTAAGTTGGCATCACTTTTTTAACTGGCGGCCATTTTGTCAGCTGTCAAGTGATTAATATTTAGTTTGGTTTGCCATTTCATCATGAACAGGTTGACAAAAGAACCACGCTTGCAAATCGTGCAAATTTATTTCGAAAATAATGGTTCAGTTCGCGAAGTTTACCGGAAGCTCCGTCCATTTTATGGTCGACATAATCGTCCATCAGGGCAATTAATTCGGTTAACCATGGATCGTTTTCGCACTAAGTTTACTCTATGTGATAATACGCATCCGCAGAGACGTCGAACAGAAGAAACAATTGCCGCTGTAAAGCAAAGTGTTGAAAAGGACCCGAATGAATCGATTCGCCACCGTGCACTGCAATTGGAGCTTTGTCCATAAACTTTATGGAAGATTTTGCGCAAAGATCTTGGCTTGCGACCTTAAAATATCCAGCTTGTGCAAGAATTAAAGCCGCGTGACCATGCAATGCGTCGAGATTTTGGTGTATGGGCCGAAAATGAGATTGATCTCGATGCTGATGCTGTTCAGTGATGAGGCTCATTTTTGGTTGAATGGCTAAGTCAACAAGCAAAAATGCCGCAATTGGAGTGAAGAGAATCCATATGAGACCCTTGAGACGCCATTACATCCACAAAAACTGACTGTTTGGTGTGCTCTATGGGCTGGTGGAGTCATTGGGCCATACTTCTTCCGAAATAATGCTGGAAAGTCAGTTACCGTTAATGGAGACCGGTATAGAGCCATGATAACCGACTATTTTGGATGAGTTGTGGTTCCAACAAGACGGCGCTACATGCCACACAGCGCACGTCACAATCGATTTATTGAAGGAAACATTCGATGAGCGCATAATTTCGCGGAATGGACCTGTCAATTGGCCACCAAGATCGTGTGATTTGACACCATTGGATTATTTACTTTGGGGATATGTGAAGTCGCTCGTCTACGCCAACAAACCAGAAATGTTAGGGGACATGGAAGCCAACATTCGTGGCGTTATTGCCAACATACGGCCCCATATGCTCGAAAAAGTGGTTGAAAATTGGACCTGTAGAATTGGCTTTATTCGAGCCAGCCGCGGCAGCCACATGCCCGAAATCATATTTAAACATTAATGGCATAAAATTATCCTTCCAATAAAGCCAAATTGATGGACATTAAAACGATTTTCTTGTGTTTTATTTCAATTCGAAGTTCTATACCTCTAAAACACACCCTGTATATATTCCGCCTAAAGTTGACGTTTTAAGTGACGAGGAAGATATAGATGAAACAATCATTGGTGGTAAAGAAAATAATGCCATGTGTGAAGTTGCTGGGGAATTGGAATTGGAATTTTTGGGAGGAAATGAAGATATCAGTACACCAACTGCAGGCGAAAGCTCAGAATCGCTACTAAATAAATTTATGTCAAAATCTTCCTTTCCTTCATCAAAATGGGCACACTCAATACCACCAATTTACTCCAACAGCGTGCATGATTTTACAGAGCTGATGAAGTATCAAGAAAAGCTCTATCAGTAATTGAGTATGTAATTTGTGAATAAATGTGTGTCTTAAACTTTTTTATAAATTAATATAGACGAAAGATCTTCTTTGGACCTGTTCCAGTTGTTTTTTGATGAGGAGATTATGGAACTCATAATGGTGAGCACTAATGAGTATGCCAAACAGAATAATGTTCTAGACAAAATGTGCACAATACAATTGTTGAAGCGTTTTATAGGATTTTTAATATTTACTGGGAACCACACCGTTCCACAATATGAAAATTATTGGAGTGAGAAGCCAGATATGGGGGTTCCAATTGTAAAGAAAGCTATGACACGTTCAGAATTTCGTTGGATGAAGAAAAATCTTCATGCTTGTAACAACAACAATTTAGATAATAGCGATCGGTTTGCAAAACTAAGACCACTACTTGATGGACTAAACAAAAAATGTTTACAATTTGGAATTTTTAGCGAGCATCTATCAGTTGATGAGCAAATGGTACCATATTTTGGAAGACATTCATGTAAAATGTATATAAGGAATAAACCCATTCGGTTTGGTTTCAAGTTGTGGGTTCTTGCTTCGTCAATTGGATATATGTATTGCTGTATGCCCTATGCCGGTTCTCAGCAATCTTATAACAAGGCAATCGGTCTTGGTGCTCACGTGGTTTTGAGTTTGCTGGAAAATGTGAAGAATCCAGAACGACATTATATATATTTTGATAATTTTTTTACATCTTTTCATCTAATGTGTCTTCTGTCAGAAAAAAATTTAAAGCAACGGGTACAGTACGCAAAAACCGATTACCAAGCAATGTGGGCATCAAAAACGACAAAACTTTAAGAAAAGGCGAATATGATTTCATGTTTGATCGCGCAAATGAAATACTGATTGCAACTTGGCATGATAATGCAATTGTTACGTTAGCTGCGTTAACTTCGATACCATCGATCCTCTTACAACTGCCCGACGTTATAACCGAAAATGTCACAAGTATATCAATGTTGAAGAGCATAATTTGATAAAAAATTATAACTTGCACATGGGAGGAGTTGATATGGCAGATAATGCCATACCAAACTATCGCATAAATGTAAGAGGCAAAAAGTGGTGGTGGCCCTTATTTTCAAATGCTGTGGATTCGGCTGTTGTGAATGCATGGAAGATGCATTGTTTCTTGTTCAAAATTGGAAAAGTCCGAGGAAAAATACAATTAGAGTTTCGGTCTGAAATTGCTAGAGCTCTACTTGCTGCCGAAGATGAAGAATATCAACAAGCAGAATCTGAGGAACCAAAATTAAAACGCCAAAAAGTGTCACAACACGTCATTGTGAAACAGGAAGAAGGCAAAAAACGTCGGTGTAAGCAATGCCACAGCCACACACCATTTATGTGTAAGAAATGCGGGGTTCATCTACATACGAAATGCTTTGAAGTTTATCATAATAATTAATTTTTTTATTAAATAAAATATTTTTCTTTGTTCTAAAAAATTCCATGTTTTGCATACTTATTTCGCCGATGGTGATTATAATCACCACTCTATTTCAGACAAACTAAAGTAAAATTCCGCAATTTAAGTTATACATTTTCTTGATTAGCATTATATTAAGCAAACAAAAAAAAATTATGGAAATCGGTCAACAGGAACTATGTGCGGCGAAAAACGGGTTAAAAAACCGAGCAAATTAGCTTGGCTAATAAGAAAAAAAGACAATAATACATCCACACAAATTTAACAAAACATTTAAATTTACTATTGAATAAGTCAAAGAAAAGGTTCAAATCGTCATTTAAAATTCCAATAGCCTGTGAAGTGAAATAAAACCAAAAAAAAGCAGATGTGTTTACACGAGAGTTCGTTTGAGAGAAGTATGGTGTGTTTTCACGACTAACATTTCCATAACATGCAGGTGTTTATACGAAACACTTTACCTTTGTAATTTTATTTTTATGTAATATCCCTACAAGAAATGAATGACTGAAACTAACACAAGCAACATGTTTTTACTAACACATTTACAACGATTTTACATTCAATTCAACAGTTATTATAGTTGCTCTACTCTAACATATATGCTAGAGTGGAACAACTAATGTACACATGTCAAAATTTTTAAAATATTGAATTTTACTGAAAATAGTTTATAGTTCCTTCGGTTTTTAAAATTAAAATGCATAAAAGTGGTAAAACAAATATGATGTTTGCCAAAAAAAAGATAAATACAATAATGAACAAAAGAAATTTTATACAGTTTAATTGAAAATATGCATATGTGACGCGGAAAATAGAAAGGGACCTAAGGGTAAAAAAGAAGAGCCATTTTAAAGATTTAAATACGTGTATCTTTGGTGTACTTCAATTTCATAAAACGCGCATATCTCTGGGAGGGAACACTTTTGGCGCATGGGATCGGTCTCATTCGATGCTCAGATGTTGTCCACAACAAAAATAGTGAAAATAGATTTTTTACCCTATGCGCTGTCACATATGTATGTATGTATGCATTCGTTCCTTTTTAAATTTTTAGATATTCGGAAATACAATTCATTCTGTCTGTGAAAAATTATAAAAGTGTTAAAAAGATAAGTAAAATATTCCACAAAGTTAAATTTATATACATATATATATTGTATATTTATTTTCAAAATTTTAGATATTTGTAAAGAGCAAGGTGCGTTGGAGATGAAAAGGTGTGAATACGGCTAGATACCGCTTATCATTGATTATTAAAAAGCACTGGAGTGAACAGTTCAACTATATGCTATATTCGTTAGTTAGAGATGCAAGATCACACGTACACAAAAGTTTCCATCACATTTTTCATTTTCCCCTTAATAAATTGATAGAAACTTTGTTCCACGCAATTATGAATATATCCTGCCCGACTATCGATCAAATGAGCAGTCAATTGACTGGTAGTGTTCTTGTAGAGATATCGTTTGGAAGATTTGTAGTGTGCTTACACAGCATAAATTTTTCATAACATTTAAAGGTTTGTCTACCCAAAACTATTTCTAATTAAACAGAACGATTTTTCATGAAACCGCAATAGATGTTGACACGTATTTTATTCCGAATTTTAGAAATTTTAATTAGAATTTGTTTGTAGTAAGGTATTTCATATGTGTCATTAAATACAACTTTGAATTAGCTATATATATCAATATTTAATCTTCAGGTTATTTTGGAAAATACATGATTACATCTAGTTTAAGAACAAAATGAATTATTAACTTTTAGAGATTGTAAAATTTATAAAACATGCAAAGCTATTGGAAAGTTGAATTATATTGCATATAAACTCAATTATTATTAACTACTGTATATATTTATATTTAAACATAAGCAATATAGAAGAAGAAGGAAGAAAAGTTAATATAGAGAGAAAAATATTGTATTAATAATCTGAGAATTAAATATTTGTAATAAAATATTTTGAATATTGAAAAAAAAGGTAATTAAATTGAAATGACTGAATAAACAATTGTAGCGAACGTATTGATAAGGTAAGTGTCGGGTGGTGTAATCTTTAGGGGTATTCCACAGTTTCCTGGAGAGAATACCAAGGTACAGGGGAGGGTAGATGTGGGTAACAAAACCTTGACCCACAGTGAGAAATGAGTCTTCCTTGTCGGCACTGGCGCAAATATATAAACGTGGCACTACAATAAGTTAAACAAAAGAATTGCCAACAGTGTTGTTCAGCGTTTGTATTAGAACATTTTGCTGTAATAAAACATTTAAAAAATCCCTAATGTCTTAAAAGTTCTTGTAAGAGGTCTTGTGCAGGTCTTTATTGTGTACACAATTGATTTACCTTTGGTAAACACATTTATAAGTATTACTATTCATCCACGGTTTTTTTAACATTTTGGACTTCCCGGATTTTCTCGAAAACGGCCTTGCCGATTTTTTGCACGGTTCTCTCATTTTGTTCTCCTAAGTGTCCACTTTAAAAATATATCAGCAATTGAACAGTGCTCCTAGGAAAATTCATCCACAGTTTTAGTTTTGTTTTCCCCCTTTGAATTCCTAAAATCAACACCAGCTTTCAAAAATATCTACAAAATTTCCCCCATTTTTTAATTCCCAAAATCATCGCTATTTCGTCGACGCATCTTGGCACACGTAAATTGTTGAAATTATGTCGGTTGGTTTCTGATGGGATGTATGAAACATTTAAAAAAAATTTATTTATTGATTGATTATATATGGATAATGTGTCCTCTTTCCAAACTCGTTATCAGTTCGATATCTTGAATATATCAGGAGATATACAAAGTACAATACTGCATCATTTCCACAATTGTTGAATCTGTTTTACGGCAATCGATAATTTTTTTTTTGTAAGTAAGAAGTGTGTTATTAAAAGTGTCGTGTCCAGATATGTATATTAAAATGTGATGACACGGATAATGAAGAAGTTATTATTCGACATGAAGAGGATAAAGCACAGTATTCAGACAAATATGCAGACATAACTCCTATATAGAATACTTTGTCGAGGAAAATGTATTGTCTCCAGATATGTAAAAATGCAATGCCAACAATAATGAAGAAATTATTACATATGAAGAAGAAAAAGTACACATGTATATGTTTCTATAGTAATTATAAAATGTATACTAAATGAAGTTTGTACACAGATTTATACATATTTTTTCTTTTTAGGTTGAGATGGCAGTCAGAAACCCGGACTCACTTGGTCCATTGTGATATGCGGAGTCCCCACCGTCGAACCAACAAGAGCTCAATATAAAGCTACTAATACGTTGAAGTTCAACACTAGCAACGTTAGAAAGAATTCAAGAGCGCCCATTGTGGCCATTCTTTTTCCTGCAAGTGCAGGACAGTGACAAAGAAAATATTCTATGCTCTCCTCTTCATTTATATCCTGGCAGGTACGGCAGAAATCATTGTGTTCAAGCCGTAGCCTTTGTGCATGCCTACCTATGAAACAGTGTCCGGTTAACACGGACACCAGTACCGAGATTTGTTTCCTGTTGTTCAAAATTAAGTAATGAGTACCTTTCCTATCCAGGTAAGACCATAACTGCCTTGTGATCACGCAAATAATTTCTTGTGACCCACCTTATATTTGTTTCCTCTTCTGTCTTGCGCCAAAATCTGAGTTTGCAAGAGAGTACGGGTAAACCCACACATTCCAAATCCGGTGGAACCTGTAAGGTTGTCCCAATTCTAGCAAACTCATCAGCCCTAGAGTTCCCCTGAAAGCCTCTATGTGGCGGGATCCAAATGATCGTAATATCAATCTGCTCTGCAATCTCATTTAGAGATGATCGGCAGTCGAGGACTGTTGTTCTTCTTAGAAGTGGGAATTCGAGGACCATAAAACCTGAACGACAATCGGTGTATATATTAATCAAGGTCGTTTAAGTAACATTCACTTTCAACCAATCCGCAACTTCTCTTATAGCAAGGATCTTTCCCTGAAAGACACTGCAGTGATCCAGAAGTCGCCTTACAATACGAAGACCTAAAGCCCTCTAAAAGACTTCATAACCCACACCTTCATGTATTTCGGAGCCGTCCGTATAAAAATCAACACGTTTTTTCTACCTGGAGTTCCATGTGTCACACACCACTTCTTAAGCTTACCAAAACAAACGAATATAAATTAAATTAATCCTTTAGTTCATTAAATACTTTATTTAAAGTATACAAAACAAAATACAATCAGAAAAACTACAATTTATTAAAAACGATTGAAAATCACGTCCGCACTCGTCAGCTGCCTGTTAATTCATTAATTCTCTTTTCATTCGTTATTCGCCTGCAACATTAATAACAAAACCTACACGGTTGTATTTTAGGGAGGTATCGCTGACAGTTCGGCCAATCCTGATCTGGGATCGTCCTCGATTCCGTTGTCACCATCACCTTCAAAATCGAGTTCGGGTATATTACAGCACCAAGGCTTTATTTTGTCAGAAGCGTAAACAGAGCAGAATTTTCTGGACGTAATTTGCAGTCCTGGTAAATCTTCGATAAGATACCGATCCTTGTCGAGAATTTTGGTGATTATATAAGGATAGGTCGCAATCGCCTTTATTTGTTGTGGCGGTTCGTAAAAACGATAATATTGTAGCGTTGGCCCTTTCCACCTGACCGTTGGCTCTGGGTGTGCGTACAGCCGTTTTTATATGTTTGATGTGGTTCTGCTCACAAAAAAGTTCAAAGGCATTGAACGTAAAGGCGGTACCACGATCGGATACGATAACTTTCGGCAAACCAAAATAACTCGTCATCTCATTCAGTGCCGTTATGACTGGTTGCGTTTCTGTTGATTTTACGGGCTTCACGATCAAAAACTTGGTAAAAGCATCTGAAATCGCTAATACGTGAGTATGTCCGCGTTTGCTGCGAATAAAGGGGCCTAAGTGGTCTATATGTACTTTCCGGAAAGGTACAGGCTCAATTTCGTCCACATATAGCTGTCCTTCGGGCATGCCAGATTTTGCTCTGTTGTAGCAACAGTCGACACAAGACGATATGTAATTCTTGACATACTTCCGCATGTGCGGGAACCAGAAATTTTGACTAATACGTTGGATAGTCTTATCTAGGCCAAAATGACCCATTTCATCATGACAGGATCTAACAACTCTCCAACGAACTGACTTGGGTACGACAAATCTTACATTATCGTTTTCCTTGCGATAAAGACGCTTATTTATCAGACAATATTCTTGTCTGATCTGTTTACTTTGCGGTGACTTTTCCATGCCCTTTAATACGGAAACAATATTCAGTAAAGCGGGGTCCTGCACCTGCATGGTGAACAGCCAGTCTTCCTCGGAAATGTTTAAACTCATTATTCGGTCGGCCTGTCCGATTTGAGAAAAGGTAGGGTCGGGAGCACGACTCAGTGCGTCCATTGTGACCAATACTTGTACCCGGACGATGTACTATCTCACAATCATAGTCGAGAATATTTATCCACCAACGTGCTATTTTACGTACCATCTCCTTATTTTGTTTCGTCTGCGCAATCGCTGAGCAATCGGTCACTAATCGGAAGGGCTTACCCAAAACATATATACGAAATCTCTCAAGCGATTCTACCACAGCTAACGTTTCGAGCTCATAGCTATGGTAATTTGATTCTGCTGGAGTACAATGGCGACTATAATAACAAACAGGCTTGAATGACTTACCATCAGATGACTGGAGTAGGACACCAGCTATGCCCACTGCACTGGCGTCGGTATGTACTTCGTGTTTATCGTGAAAATTATAAAGACACAATACCGGACGACTGGAAAGTACTTCGATTAATTTTTCAAAAGCCTTTTGTTGAATTTCACCCCATACAAACTGGTTTTCTTTACGTAGCAAACTGGTAAGAGGCTTAGAAATGATCGAATAGTTTTCGACAAACTTTCGGAAAAATCCGGTGAGACCAAGAAATCGTCTGACTTCAGTAATATTTGTAGGAGGTACGTAATTTATGATGGCGCTTATTTTGTTGTCTCCAGGTGATATACCATCTTTGCTCACCTTGTGTCCTAAATACGAAATCTCACGCTCAAGAAATTTACATTTGTCGAGCCGTAGTGTTAAACCTGCCTCTCTAAGTATCTCCAAAAACGTATTTAATCGTTGCAAGCCTTGATCAAGAGAGTTGCTAGGAATGATCACATCATCCAAGTATGCCAGCACTTCGCCTGGATTCATTTTGGATATTAAAGAATTCATAACGCGCTGAAACACGGCCGGGGCGTTCACTAGGCCAAACGGCATTCTATTATATTCATAGTGGCCCTGCGTGGTCACGAATGCTGTGTACTGCTTCGAGGCTTCTTCCATTTTAATTTGGTGGTAGCCCATTCGTAAGTCCAGTGACGTGAAATATTTATTACCGGCCAGCTGCGCAAACTGCTCCTCTAAATTTGGCATTGGAAATGTTATTTTAACTGTGATACGATTTATCGCCCGAAAATCCACACATAATCGGTGCTCATTATTTTTCTTTTCTGCCAGGACTATACCTGAAGCGTATGCTGAATTTGAGGGTCTTATTATGTTGGCATCCAATAGCTCTTTAACCAGTTTATCTACCACAGGCCGCTTAGAAAATGGTAATCGATAGGGTTTCACGTTTATTGGAATGTCGGATGTAAGTTTAATATATATATTTAGGAGGTTGCACTCACCCAAATCCTGTGAGCTATCAGCAAAAGTTTCTCGATGTTTGTTTAACACATTCAGGATCTTGGTCATATCATCTTTACTCTTTTCGTCGTTAGTGCATATCGCCATAATTCTCTCCAAACGACAAGACTCACCTTCTATTACCAAACGGCTACCCTTTTGGCACAAAACATCTCTACCGAGTAATATGTTTTCACATATGAGATCATCGCTTACAGTCAGCACATCCACATTATGAGGTATATCATCAATAATGATATTGAGTCGTAATTTACCCAGACTTTCATATTTGCCATTAGCAAAACCTCCTAAAAATACCGAACATGGCTCGGGCGTGCCCAAACTGGTTGCAAAATTTTTGCGAATAAGTGTACACTTACTTCCAGGATCAACAAAAGCATTTGTTGTAATACCATTGACAATTATTTGCTTTATGATTTCTTGTGAAGTCATTTTCCCCTCACCGACAAGATTTACAGTCGGACGACGTTCTTCTTGTTTGCGTTTACCCGGACAACTTTCCGGTTGATGATTAGTACGACCACAGTTCGTACATCTCTGCTTACGTTGGGGTTCGGGACAATTTTTCGAATAATGCCCTATTTTATGACAATTATAGCACTTAACCGTGCAGTCATTTCGTTTTTCGTTAGAATTTCGTTGATAAGTCACGGGCGTTGTTATATTTGACTTTATTTTCGTTTGCTGCTTTACCTCGTTGTGCATACAAAAAGTCACAATATCGCGCAACAAATCGCTACAGCAGCAATAGTTGTTTGAAATTTTCATTTTCAGATCGGGTTCATTAATACCATTAATGACATGACGTGCTATAGCAGACTCTGACAGCCCACCTCTCTTACCTAGAGCTAGCATTCGGTAATAAAAATCCTGTGGAGTTTCATCACCATTACGTTTGGTACGTGACATCTTAACGTGAATGTCTGCTTCGTTTTCCACGTTTGGGAAATCATTAATAAATTTACGGACAAATTCTGGCCACGATCTGAATACTACTTCCAATGAATCGATCCAGTACTTAGCGGCACCCTGCATTTTCTGCTGAACGGCGAAAATTAAAACTTCATCGTTCCATCGATACGCGTTTCGCAAAATTTCGACACGATTTATAAATTGCCTTGCGCTTAGCGACGTTACGGACGTAGGGTTAAATTCTGGTAATAGCGATACCAGCTCTCGTACATTTCCATACGCATTGTAAGAATTGTCATTATGTTCTAAATTTCGTTGTGGATACATTTCGTCATTACGAAAATGTTCGATTGGAGTTGGTGGAATAGAAAACGTTACCTGCTTGTGAGGTGTAATACCCTGTGCACTGTACAAATTATTTTGATTAACGTTCGGCGTGCCATACGATCTGTTCATGCCAAAATTTGTCATCTTTTGTTGTTCATGATTACGTTGACAAACATTACCACAATATTGATTTGCATTAGCAGCAAAACTCATGTTCTTGCTTTGACGATTGTTTTCATAAATGTTTTTGTCGCAACAATGAACATCTACGTGTTGACGATCCTGTTCGTGCATGTCAGCATAGGCAAAACGATTACAATTGTTATTATCTACAAAAGAATTTGCAGATGTATATTCAACATGAGGACGATAATGATGGCTATCGTTAGCAACATTTTTCTGTGTAGCTAAACTTGAGACAGAAAACGAGCCCATGCTCGATGTACTAGCCACTTGTGGCTGAAATTCAAAATAACGATGGTTTGCTTGTTCTGCGTACATATTTAGTCTGAAGTCGTATATGTAGCAACATTTTGCGTTCGCAATGTTTGAAATGTTGAAGGCGTTGTCAAGCACTGTTGGCTGTTGTTGTTTTTAGGTGACTCGATGAATGTTGTACATATTGGACGTGTTGTATAGATCATCGAATCTGATGACGACGTTGTGATTGGCAGAGACAACGTGTGCGGTATTTGCGTCGCGTTTAATTCAAATGTCGAAGAAGTGGTATGCGTTGATGACGTAGGGGATGAAATTCCCGATGGGTTGAAGTTACAACTGAAAAACGATGTCTTGTCCAAACCCTCCCCTAGGCGATCAATTAAGTCGTTCCGGCTTCCATTCGTTGGCAAGCCAGCCGTTTTACACTTTTTACGCAGTGTGTTAATCTTCATGTTGTGAAAGCTCGGCATTCTGCTGTATCTGCAACAATTTCGTATTGGCTCCTGGGTAATCTCACTTCTGAAGTTGTCACACACCACTTCTTAAACTTACCAAAACAAACGAATATAAATTAAATTAATCCTTTAGTTCATTAAATACTTTATTTAAAGTATACAAAACAAAATACAATCAGAAAAACTACAATTTATTAAAAACGATTGATAATCACGTCCGCACTCATCAGCTGCCTGTTAATTCATTAATTCTCTTTTCATCGTTATTCGCAACCAGCCTGCAACATTAATAACAAAACCTACACGGTTGTATTTTAGGGAGGTATCGCTGACACATTCATCTACAAATCTGTGGATGGTATCCAGGTTTTATAAAGATATTCGTGTAGTAGAGCAGGGGAGGTTTGGTCGGTCCTCCGTCCCCTAACTTCATCATCGAGTATTCTACAGTGGCCGGTGCCATTTCCGTTCCACAGAGAGGTACATCGAAGACGGATTGCCAAGGATGCTGCCATCTCCTTCCCTACTAGGTCCAATTTTAGTAGATGAAGAAGCATCCCCTGTGCATCCGTAGGAGTAGTGTTAAGAGTACTGGTTATATACAAGGATGCAAGTCTTTGCATGGCCACCACTTGATGATGCCATACATGAAAATTTGACGTACTATTGCAGTATAGATCCAATGAACGATTTTCGGTGTAAGACCCCAGTTTTTCCCAATGGACTTTTTGCATAGATAGTGTGGAATTGTTGCTTTTTTCACTCTCTCTAGAATATTAGTTTTCAAACTCAGCTTTGAATAATAAGCTGATAACACCAACACCAAGATATTTTGCAGTGTTGGACAGTTTTTATCTCCGTATTATTAAGAGTGATAAGTCGGTATTCAGGTATCCTATACTTCCTGGAAAAGAGGACTAGCTCCATTTTACCAGGATTAACTTCATGCCCCCATTTCTCCGCCCATCTTGTTAAGTACGAGAGACCATCCTGAATGAGGAATTTTTCTCTTACAGCTATTGCCACATCATCAGCATAAGCGACGATTCTGCACCCCCGCGATTCTAGAGATAGCAGCACAGCACTTCGAGCTAGATTCCACAATAGTGGCGAACTAACTCCTCCCTGTGGTGTACCCCTATTTACAAAACAGGTCTGCCTAGAAGGTCCTAGAGCCAAAAGTTATCCTTCGGTGAGTTAGTAGATTTTGAATCCACTTACACAATCTTGCATTAACCCCCAAATCCGATAATGCATCAATTATCGCATCTGAAGAAATATTATTAAAAGCCCCCTCAATATTGACGAAGTCCACAAGGGTGTATTCACCCACAGAGAGAGAGATTTCTCCATCGTGCCAACCAGCTCGTGTAGAGCTGATTCGGTCGACTTTTCCCTTTCATAGGCATGTTGATGCGGGGAAAGTAGATTTCCATTGATAGTTTTGCGAATATAATAATAAAATAAAATAAAAATAAAATAAAAAATAATAAAATAAAATAAATAATCAACCATCATTTCTAATGTTTTCAGAAGAAAGGATGGTAGACTTATCGGTCTGAAGTCCTTCGGTGTAGTGTGAGAGCTTTTACCAGCTTTCGGTATGAAAACCACTCTCGCTTCCCTCCACCTATTAGGAATATGACTCTGTCTTAGACAGCTGGTATAAATTCTCAGTAGCCTAAGAGCTATGAGATTCGATACATTCCATATCTCGGCCGGTATGATACCGTCAGGTCCTTGAGACTTATAAGGCTTGAAACTTTTCAGATCGCAGTTTAATGTCTGCATATTGACAATGCCGGATATATTTTCCGTAGGCATTGGGCAAAGATCAGATGTCTGAATCTCAGACATTGAGTTACCTGTCCAGCAGGGCTCTTAATGACTCCTCGCTGGATGTAGCCCACGTCCCATTGGGATTCTTCAAATACCCCAGGGTGCAGGGAGTTGCGGACAAAATTTTTCTCATTCGAGAGGCTTCTGAAATATTTTTACAAAACCCCTTCCATGTTGTATTTTTAGCACTTCTTATCTGATTTTTATACTCTTTTAGCTTGCCTTTATAAGCTATCCAGTCCAGTTAATTTCTGGATGATTTAACCTTATTGAAGAGTTTTCTGCATGTACACCTACACAATTCTAACTGTTCCACCAAGGCGGTTTCTCTTTACCCCTTAGCCTCTTCAAAGGGCAAGACGATTCCCTTGCATTTTTAAAGATTGTAGTGATGCTATCAACCTCACAATCTAAATCCGAAGTTTCTAGAAGTGACGAGTCTCCAATCAGTCCTAAATATCTAGAAAAAATAGAACTATACAGACACCAATTAGTCTGCCTAATATTTCGGGAGATTTCTACCTCTGCTGCCCGTTCCCTAATACTAAACTCAATAAATCTATGAGCAGAGAAGTAAGTACACGTCAATTTATGATCCTATCGGCTATCGACTTCCTGTTTGTTTCTTGTTATAAATGTAAGCTTTTGACCTCTATTACAAATGTTAAGTGTAGTACTAACTACTAATTCTAAAACTTCCTCACCTCTTTCATTAGTGTTCTTACTTCCCCAAATGGTATGATGTGCGTTGGCATCACAGCACAGGATAATATGATGTCCAACGTTCACCGCCGTAGCCACAAAGTTCCTCACCACTACCGATGGTAGAGGGCCTTTATCATCATAAGCGCAGTGTACCCACGCCAGCCAGTAGCATGTACTTCCCACTTCCACGCTAACCGCCGTTATATCTCTACCGCTGAAGTTAAATAATAAAATATATTAAGGTGGTTCCTTGCAAAGATGCAGGCTTTATTGTTATCTTCATTCTTGACGGCTAGCATCTTAAAATCGTTGGTCCTAAGTCCGCAAACCCTTCCACCACTAATCCAGGGTTGATGGATAACGTCATGCGAAGCCGGAGAGCAGCTGAGGCTGCTTTCGAGTGGTGAAGATGTATCTGCAGCAGGTTCAACATCCGCTACATCATCCATCTCCACGACCGTTCTATCGGACTCGTCGTGAGTTTCCAGAACAAGGTCACTGTCTTCGCCGTACTCAGCGTCGAACAGGCCTGTGGCGCCTCCGAGAATTTCAGAGTCGGATGTAACGCAGCCATCCTTGTCCGAAGATTCTCTTAAGCTGACCTTCTTCTCAATTTAAGAAAGCAACAGAGAGAATTTGGACAACCGTTTAAATCTGCAACAAATAAAATAGTACGTAGTAAAACACTAAAAGCATGTAAAGTGTCGCAAGAACTCTGAAAGCAGTATTAAACAATTTTCTCATAAGAACTTCTTAGAAAATAATCAATTCCTGCATCGCGTGTGCCGGAGTTTTTTCTACAACACATTAAGCACTGATCAAAAAAGAATATATTTCTGTTTTCAGAATCTAAAAGATAAGGACACTGGCTACCAATGCAAAGAAGAAAAGGAAAAATATACCAAAAGATTTGGTTTATGTGGCCGCCTACTACATGCAGGCACTCAAGTAGAATCAAAATGAATCATTTTATGAAAACCAAAAGATTTATGCTAGGAACACAACCGGGACGAACGACGAATTTCATCCACGTCGATGAAATCGTCGATGAGCATTCGCTGCGTAAAGTTGTTGTGTGAAGCACAATAACGACGAATTTTCTCACCGAATTCCTCTCTCATATTTGATCAAGTTGGTTGTTGTGGGCACAAAAATCAGAGGACTGAGAGAGAAAATTGTTTTTTCATCGTTCGTCAGCGTACAAAATAGAAAAAAATCTATCTCAGAGTTCGTCACGCACGACGAATTTCGTTTATGCAAAAATGTGTTTTATTTTTTATGACGAAAGTTCGCACCGAAAAATTCGTTGTTCGTCACAGTTGTGTTCCTAGCATAACTCCACCAAATAAATTGCCAGGGAACAGATTTCTAGTTTTCCAGCAATCATTTTGTATGTTCATGTGCATTTAACCTTTCTTTATTAAACAATTTTCGTTTAAAAAAGGCGACAGAACAATCATTTCTGCCCAAAAAATTAGACAAAACGCAAATTAGTTATTTTTGGCAAGCATTTTTTAAATATTTGTTTGATTCATTATAATATAAAATCATCAACGTCTACCCCCATTGTGCTGATATTAATGAAAAAATTACAGTTGCTCTGACGGCGTTATATTACGAGTTATGATATAAACTCATCAGGTGTGGACAATATGTAATGGGATTTATTAAACATCAGGGCATATCAAACAGGTACATGCATCAGGCAAATTGCTCATCCGCTGATTTTTTGTTTACACGTTTATAACGAAGAATTCATTTGACAATTACTTTTGTGCCTTGTTTGATGCATACAATTTTTTGACAATTATTTTGTAAAACTATGGCCCCTTTCACATTAGGCAACTTTACTTGCGCAAGTATAATTTTCATTTTTATTTATTTTCTTTTGAACTTGCTTCTATGTTCACATTCAGTTCATTTGTTGAGCAAGTTTAATTTTCTTATGCTCGAGTTTTCTTAATTTGTTGACGTTTTGTGGCAGAATTGCCAAGTTGTGGCAGAATTGCCAAGTTCAAGCAAGTCTGTACTCAAATCTCGGCAATTCTTTCCCCTTCAACCGACCTTTCCTCTCACACCCACAAACACAAGACTTGCGCAAGTAAAGTTGCCTAATGTGAAAGGGGCCTTAGTTAGAAGTAGAGAGTTGCCACAGTGTTTTCTCTAATGCGTGTACCTGTAGTAAATGTGCCTTGATTAAACATCTAAATTAATTTTTAATGTTAAAATACTGCTTATTTAATTGTTTTTTTTAGTTTAGGAGATTCTTAACTTTTGTTGAAATATTGGGTTATATTGTAATCAAATGAATTGATATTTATCTTTTTTTAATCAAATTATTTTTATTAAATATGTTATTAAATACGGCCTTCGAAAACGGCTAGTAGTGCCGCTCGACTATGTGTTAGTCAGAATATTCACAACTAACTTTAATTTTATGTGTTCATTAATAATTATCAATGTAATTTTGCTTAAAAAGCGATAAAAACACACTACTTTGGCATCATCATTACACACATTTTGTCTTATTCATGTTATTAAGCTCTGATTTGACATATTTCTATGGGAAATTTGTCAAATAAACCGAAAAAAATAGTATTATTGCATTATCACTGAAACTATAGTGCAAAATAGAACGTAAAACATACGTACATACATAATGTAAATTTTTTTATGTGCATATCGCCACCTGTGACGAAAAATAATATAACTACTTTTTTATAATTTTTCAAGAGAAATTAAAAACGATTAAATTGTTTCAAGCGGTAGTATTTTTCGTTTATCAAATCACCATTCTTTAAGATATAACTTTACAATAAAATAAACGAAAACCAAAGTTCTGAGCTTTCATTTATATGTATATATGTATATATACTCTTACTTATAAAGGTCCCCCCAATGTAAACTTTACTGTATTTTTATTTTCTTATTTGTGCTATCTGATAAAATTATATTTGCGTTTTATATAATTTTACTGTATACAATACTATATGATATCGCAATAATAAATGGAAAATTAGTGCATTTTTCACCATCCGATTAGCTGGAATGCAATATTAATACATTGTTTTTTAGAGATTTTATTTTAGGCAAAAAAAAATAGTGCACTACAAGCATCAAATTTAAATTTTCACTAAAATTTTTGTTTTTCAATCAGTGCTTATGAAAAGTAATGCAAGTCTGGTTGTATTGATCTGTTTTTGACATTCATCCATTATTTTTACACAAACAAAAAGCCTGTTGTTTTGGTAGTTTTTTAGTTGTTGTAGACCTGCATATACTTTATAAATATACTTTGTGCCCTTTTACATTTGGGAAATTTAAGGACAAACAGACGATGTTTGTTGAAGAAGGGTCGAAGATGCAGAGTGTGTCTGTAACGGAAATTTTTTGTTTCTCTTTTCTACTTTTCCCAATTATTGTTGCTGCATATGATTTTTCTCATTTCAACGGGTGTATAGATACTTGATATGTATTATCAAGGAATATGGCATGTATGTGTATGTGTTTAAGTAGAAAACGCGAATAAGTACACAAACTACAAAATTTCTGTCTGTCTACTAATGTCCAATATGTAAAAGCTTCGGGCAAGAGTAAGAGAGAATTGAAAATATGACCAGCAAGAAATGTCTCAAATGTATATTGGGACTTAGCATACATCTAACCAAATCCCAACCGACGTTTAGCCGGCTCTCAGCCAGGTTTGTAGTAGCCGCTGATGGTGTTATATTTTAGGGACCGCCGGCAAGTTTTCTTCGGCCTCGTTCCATGATTTTCAATAGTACTGTAAAAAGCGGTTACTTATGAGTACTCAATACCAAGGCGATTTCATTCTAGGTGGTCGCAAGGAATCAAGCAAGGCGAATTGACATAAGGTGGTCTTAATTTGCAACTCTGCGTATTCGCCTTGTATATTTGTTAGTGTAAAATTTCCTGCTGTCAGAATATTTCTTAACGTTTTGATTCATTTGACAGCAGGGAAATTAAGTCAGCTGGCGAATTAAGATCACCTTATGTGAATTCGCCTTGGAATCAAGTAACTATTTTCGCCGCTTGTAATTTAAATATACCTAGGATGTCAAGACACATTTTTCTGACATTTCAAGTATAATTGAGCTAAGTATACCTTACACTGGGTCTTCACGTAGCAATATCGATTGCGGCAATTGTCAAATTTGATTACGTCCATGAAATTTCCTGCGTGTAGACTGCGATTACCATAAGTGTCAAACCATTGTGCAATGATTGCTGTGCTGGTTGCTCGAGGAATTATTGCCAAGCAAGCTGCTGTCACTTTTGTTGTATTTTTCATTAATTTTTGCAAAACAGCGAATTCGAACAAAATATAAATAGATATCATCCGAAAACATTATAAAAGAAAAACTAAACATAAATTTTTCGTACTTTTGCATTGGAAATATATATTTTAGTCAATACCTGCCCTATGAATATGTAAGATTTGTGGAAAAAATTGCCATACGTGTTCTCCTCAAGCAAGAAGCAAAAAGGAATATAATTTTTCTGCTGACGTTATTGCTTGTTTTCAGCAATGCTCGATACTACTCAATACATCTTTTTTATGCATGTTTTTTATTTATTATATCTTCATATATGAACTAACAATAGGTATTCAAATCTTAAATCTGAAATATAATTAGTAGGGCCGACCAATGTCGGACATAATTTAGTGATAGTTGATAATAATACATAAGTAGTGATAGGCAAAAAAAAAAATTTTTTTTTTCAAGCAACTTCATTCGGAGTGTTTAGTATTAGAGCCCTTGTATCTCTCTTTTTTAAGCGGATGTGTCCAGTAAAGTTCAAAGTATTACGAGCAAGCGGATTAGGATTTGACACGAGTTTTGTTAGATATTTGCTTGCGTATTTTGCAATTTCTTCAGTCCCTAGTGGCATATTTAAATTACGATGTATATTTGAATTTTTGATGAACCATGTAGCCGATGTTATCAAACGTAAAATTTTGTTTTGCCTTCGTTGGATCTTATCTACATTTGAAGCTGAAGCAGTGCCCCATAGCTGAATTCCGTAGTACCATATTGGCTTTTAAAGCGACTTGTATATTAAAAGTTTGCAGTCTAGGCTGAGTGTTGAATTTCTGCCAATCAGCCAATATACCTGAGTTAATTTTAGTTTCATTTGAGTTAACTTAGAGTCAAAGAGATGTTTCCATGTAAACCGTCGATCAAGGTGTACACCAAGATATTTCACATGTGAATGTTGTGGAACAACTTGATTATTAATCCGAATTGGGGAACACGTATCTCTTTGTAAGGTAAATGTTACTTTCACACACTTTTGTTCATTTACCTTAATTCTCCATAAGTTTACCCATAGTTCCATCTGGCTAATGTGTTCCTGGAGTTTGCGGGATGCCTCATCAGTAGGGAAAGGATTTTCATGCATTTAAAATCACGTTTTATGTACATAAAATATGCATTACAAATTTAAAAATATGTACTTAAAACTAATAAAATATGCATTTCTGAAATCTTTTTTCAACATTTGATAATATTAGAAACTTAAGAAATCAGCTTCATTGCTATCTTAACAAACATGTCGACATTAAAAACTTAAAAAACATAAAAAGCTTAGCAGTTTACTTGTGAAATATTCAGTTTCTAAGTTTTCGTTGTTAGAACTATTTTGATACAATTTGTTGCATTTATTTTAATTTATTTTTTACCGCATCTTCAATTAATTCAACTTGAGATGTTAAAGTAACGAAAGCCTCTAATTGGGATATAGTGTGAACAAGAAAGCAATACTATAGTATTATATATATATATATATATATATATATATATATATATATGTGCACAAATGTCAATTTAGGCAGAAGGCTGTCGGATACTATATTTCTATTAATAAAATGAAAGAAATTTTAAAGTAAACAAACTTGCCCCCAATATGCAAAAAATAACGTGTGCTTCAAGTGTACGTTTTTGTATGAAAATTTTGTTTTAGCGTGCACCGTTTGAGTTAGAAATCTTGGCGTTTCTCCAATACATTAAAGAAAAGCTGTACAAGTTTCCTTTAATCTATTACAAAAACGCCAAGATTTCTAACTCAAACATCTTACACAAACAGGGGGTTATTCTGTTTTTGTTAATTTTAACTTGAGTTCAATTTGAATATGCTTATCGGTATCTGAATCGGTATCGACGACATTTCTTTTTGAGTATCGGTATCAGATCGGCAAAACGGCGTATCGTTACATCCCTATTATACCATGCTTTTGTTTTTTTCTTTAATATTCAATGGTATTGATATTATTGACTTAAGCCAAGGTATTGAACTTTGAGTCCTATGGTGTTTTTGAATATCGGTTCATATCACAAAAAAGGATCGTAAATTTTTCTCGTTTTCTCCTTTTTTTGTTCTTACACAGTCGTAAAAACTGCTACTCTTATATATCTACTTTACAACTAGTAAAAAAACCAAAATTAGATTTATAGCATGAAAAAACTAAATGTATTAAAAATATACATTGATGATGAAATATGCAAAAATATGTATTTATTATAAAATATTCAAAAATATGCATTAACAAATCGATGCCATTTTGTCGCAAATTTGTGGATTCGGAAAGATATTTTATTTACGTTGATCTACGACCAACGACAGAAAACATGTATTTACATGAAAATGCTTTCCCTACTCATCACGGTTTTCGTGCATACTCAGGCAGGCTGTAGAAGTGTGGATACTACTGCTCACAGGCATATCACAAGTATAAATCAAATATAAAAATGGCCCCAGTATACTCACCTGTATCACACCGGATGAAATAGTTTCAGGCATAAAGTGTCCTTCCACAACTGTAAATTTTCGTGCAAGAATGTAACTTTCCAAAAGATTTAGAATGTTTATTGGTAAGTATGTCTTCAATTTCAAAATCAGGCCTTCATGCCACACTTTATCAAATGCCTGAGAAACATCAATAAACAGGGTAGAACAATACTTCTTTTCCTCAAATGTTTTTCTGATAAATTGAACCGATCTATGCGTTTGCTCAATGGTGCTATGCTGGCTTCTAAAACCAAATTGATGGTCCGGGATGCACCAATTATCAGTTAGAATTGAAGACAATTTTCTCATGAGTAGCTTTTCAAAAAGCTTTGACATTGTTGACAGTAAACTTATTGGCCTATATGACTCAGCCTTGGTAAGATCTTTACCTGGCTTTGGAATCATTTTAACCTTGGAAAGCTTCCAGTAGTGTGGATATTTCTCCAGTCTTAAAATGGCATTAAAAATGAATAACAGGATTCTAATTGCAGTACGAGGTAACTTAATCAGCATCTGGTTACTAATTCCATCCATACCGGGAGCTTTTTTCGGGTTGAGTTCGGTAATTAGTTTTTGAACATCACACATCTTAAATTTTAAGGGTCGACGGGGTAGAGCAACTACACTCGGCAAATCAGCAACACCTGTACATGTGTTTGGTTTAAATACGGATTTTAAATGCTCAACAAATATGTTACCATTTTCAGTATCACTTCTTGCCCAACCTCCTGTAGATGTGCGCAGAGGTGCCTTAAACTCAACGGGTGTTTTAAGCTTTTTAGCAGCGCGCCACAAAGAGTAATTAGATGCTGGTGTGACATCAAGACCTTCCAGATAATTTTTAAAAGATGCAGTTTTTTCGGATACAACCAACTCTTGGAGTCGTTTAGTGCACTCTTTAAATATGATTTTGTGTTGAGGTGATCTGTGCTGTTGCTCTTCTTTTTTCACGTACGAGATGTTCAACGTCTGTAGAATAAATTTTATTGAACCCAGTATGTGGATGGGAGGCATGTTCAGAAGCTTGTTTAATATTCTCGTTAAGATTAGCAATGTAAGATTCAATATCATCGGGTGTTCTTAGCGCAATATTTTCCGTGCAATGACTACTAAGATATAATTTGAATCCCAGCCAATTAACACGATTTATCATCTTGACATATGGGTGAGGTAAAGCGCTTCTCAGTGGGCTGCAGATTGTAACGATATTGAGTCTTGACTTTATTAAAATTGCTGATCCCCCGCAAGCTCTTCCTCTTTGGTCCTTTGAATCATATAAAATGTAGCCATTAATTTTGAATAGACTTCTTGAAGTCAAATGAGTCTCAGAAACCAACATTATATCAATATTTTTTTCCGTGAAGAAGTCCTCAAGTTCATTTTTATGTTGGCGAATGCCGTTTGCGTTCCAGAAACATATTTTTAACGTGATCATGGCTTGTTAACTAATGCTTAAAGCAGTGTAGAGTTTATTCGTAGCATTTCTTGCATCATGCTTGTCATATTTGTTGTTAAGTTGTTGATAGTTTGCATTAGATTTTCAATAGTTGATGCAAGGTGACTTAAATTAAAGCTTGAGTTAGCATTTGTTGAATTACTTGGTGGGCACACTTTCTGCGCGGGAATAGAATTTGTCTTGACAGCATCGGCATACGTTACACGGGAAGTCACTAGTTGGCTCATTTGAGCAAAAGTGGCTGAGGAAGCGTTTGTTGTTTGAACTGGAGCTAAATTAGGTTTTTGCACCATAGCCTGATTGACGAAAGAGTACACAGAACAATCTCTGTAGTTAGCGGTGTGGTTACCTCTACAATTACTGCATTTTTTTCGCTTGATCTTTTGGTTTAGTACAACTAGCAGTACCACGCAATTCACCGCAGAAAACACACACTGTAGGTAAATTGCAGTAAGCTTTTGTATGGCCATATTCTTGGCAATTATGACACTGCACGCGACCTGATTGCTTATGTGGCTCTTCAATTGTGATTTTTCTATATAAAAGGTATTTTAGGCTATAAATAGGATGAGTCTCCAGTTCAACACGAAATAGGGGTTGGGGTACTTTTTCTCTGTTGAAATCCTTTTCGTCATAAATTTGAATTTTCGTTTCATCGATGTTGCCACGTTTTATTGGGACAATGTGAAATTTATTCTCACCAATAACCGAAATTAATTTTTTAATAAGTGCATTTGAATTTTTCTCTCTCAAATAGATTGGTGGCAATTTCGATGTTTTATTCGAGGATACATCGGGTTTGTCGTTCTCATCTTGCAAATTTTTCAAACGGTTTTGGCGATTAGTTGAGGATGCGCTAGACATCTTTGGAGCGGATGAAATTTTTGAAGAATTCGGACTTCGCCCACGCTTTACCACTATTATATATCTGTCCATCCCGACTTGCACCTTGTGTTTTGAGCTACTGTTATCTGTAGTGATAACTTCGTTAAGTGATGAACACGAGCCTGAAGGGGATGGTATTACTGACTTAAATGAAAAAGTACTAGGCAACTGTAATGTTAATGAATCACTATTTGGCATTGGACAAAGCGAAGTTGATCGCTGACGAAAAATTGGCTTTGCCGTAAAAAAAAACATTCATTAGATTTAATGTTTCATTTGTTTTCATTAAGAGCTTCAAAACTCACAGTCAAATATGCATTTCTGCCGTTAGAACTCACTTCATAATATTTTGTATTTGAGGTACGCATATAGAGTATTCCTCAAGGGCAAATTTTTTGTGTTTTTTTGTTTGCGGTTATTTTTATTGTTTTTGTTATTTATGATTGCTTGTTTCTTTTTGAGGTACTCGTATAGAGTATTGCTCAATGTCATTGTTTATGTTTTTTGTTTACGGTTTTTTTTGTTTTTGCTATTTCCACTATGTAAAAAATATTAGCAAAGCAATAAAGCTTATTTATTAAAGTCAGTATATACCTATTACGAATAATATGTACTACAAATATTTTTTGTTTGTTTGGTATGTAAGAATAATTCCGCTAATCGACTGTTTGCTGTATGTGCATATATGTATGAGAGATTAAAAATTATTATTTATAAAAAAAAACAAATTAACCTGAATTCTCGTTGTACATTCATAGTGAACAGTCGATTTAGCGGAGTTTTTATTTCATACTAAACAAAAAACAAATTGTACGAAAAAATAATCGGAATACATATTGTTATTGTTAGCTTTATTTGCATTGCTAATATTTTTTACATAGTCATAATTAACAAAAACAAAAAAAACCGTAATAAAAAAAACAAACAAAAGTGCCCTTGAGGAATACTCTATATGAGCACCTCAAAAACAAATAACTGTGAAGTGAGTTCTAATGGCAGAAATGCCTATTTTTATTTGAGTTCTGAAGCTCTTAATGAAAATAATAAAAATAAAAAATCTGATGATGGACTTACTGAGAGCTCTGAAGATCTTAATGATAACAAAATAAATAAGAAATCTGATAGTAGACTTTTTTTTAACGGCGAGGCCACTTTTTCGTCAGCGATCAACTTCGCTTTGTCCAATGCCAACTAGTGATTCGTTACCATTGCCGTTGCCTAGTACTTCTACATTTAACTCAGCGATCTCATCCGCTTCGGGCTCGTGGTCATCACTTAACCAAGTTTTTACTGAGGTTAAGAGCAGCCCAAAACCCAAGGTCCAAGTGGGAATGGACAGATATATAACAGTGGTAAAGCGCGGACGAAGCCCAAAGTCTTCGAAAATTTCATCTGCTCCAAAAATGTCTAGGGATAACAGCGCATCCTCTATTAACCGTCAAAATCGTTTTCAAATATTACAAGTTGACAAAAACGAACCCGATGTATCTACGAACAAAACATCCAAGCCGCCTCCAATCTATTTGAGAGAAAAAAAATTCAAACGCTATTATAAAAAATTTAATTTCAGTCATTGGTGAGAATAAATTTCACATCGTTCCAATAAAACGTGGTAACATCGATGAAACGAAAATTCAAATTTATGACGAAAAGGATTTTCGCAAACTGATTACTGAATTTGAAAAAAGGAAGAAAAGTTTCTACACATATCAGCTTAAAAGTGCTAAAGGCCTGCAGATCGTATTAAAGGGCATCGATTCCTATGTTGCTCCCGAAGAAATAAAAGATGCACTCGTCCTCCAGGGATTTAAGGTAAAAAATGTATCTAACATAATAAATAGGGAGAAGATTCCTCAACCTCTATTTCGCATCGAACTTGAGCCAAACGATATAAAATTGAAAAAAAGCGAGACTCATCCAATTTATAATTTGAAATATCTCTTATATCGAAAAATAACAGTTGAAGAACCACACAAGCTTTCTGGACCCGTACAGTGCCATAATTGTCAAGAATATGGTCACACAAAAACTTACTGCAAGTTACCTTCAGTTTGTGTTATCTGCGGTGAATTGCACGGTACTGCTGGTTGTACTAAGCCTAAAGATCTAGCAGAAAAAAAATGTAGTAATTGTGGAGGTAATCACACCGCTAACTACAGAGGATGTCCTGTCTACTCTTTCGTTAAACAGACTATGGGGCAAAAACCTAAATTAGCTCCAGCACAAACAGCAAACGCTTACTCCGCCACTTTTGCTCAAATGAGCCAACCTGTCACTTTACGTGTGTCGTATGCCGATGCAGCTAAGACTAGTTATATTCCCACACAAAATATTCCGCCTCAAAATAATTCAACGAATGCAAAATCAAGCTTTAATTTTAGTCGCCTTGAAGCTACTATTGAGAATCTAGTGCTGACTATAAATAATTTTACAACAAATATGACTAGCATGATGCAAGAAATGCTACGAATGCAGTCTACACTGCTTCAAGCATTAGTTAACAAGCCATGAATACGTTAAAGATAAGTTTCTGGAACGCAAACGGCATTCGCCAACATAAAAATGAACTTGAGCACTTCCTCACGGAAAAAAATATTGATATAATGTTGGTTTCTGAGACTCATTTGACTTCAAGAAGCCTATTCAAAATTAATGGCTACATTTTATATGATTCAAAGGACCCAAGAGGAAGAGCTTGCGGGGGATCGGCAATTTTAATAAAGTCCAGACTCAAGCATTATATTCTTGACAACATTTGTGAAGAACATCTACAAGCAACGAATATTTGTATCGAAAATTTTTGCACAAATTTTGTCATATCATCAATTTACTCCCCTCCTAGATTCGCAATTACTAAGGATCAATACGAGGATTTCTACAAATCTCTTGGCCCTTGTTTCGTAGCAGCTGGAGACTATAATGCAAAACATACTTTCTGGGGTTCGCGTCTTATCACACCTAGAGGACGAGCGTTGTTCAACACAATTTCAAAAATGGGCTTGGACGTCACTTCGAGTGGGGAGCCCACTTACTGGCCTACTGACATACATAAAATTCCGGATATATTATAGATTTTGGCGTCATGAAAAATATTTCTAGGGAATTAATTCACGTCGAAGCTTCCCTAGATCTATCGTCCGATCACTCTCCCACGATCGTTACAATCTGTAGCCCACTGAGAAGTGCTCTACCTCACCCATATGTGAAAATGGTCAGTCGTGTTAATTGGCTGCGATTCAAAAAATATCTTAGTAGTCATTGTACTGAAAACATTAAGCTAAGAACTCATGACGATATTGAATCTAATATTGCTAATCTTAACGAAAACATTAAGCAGGCAGCTGAACATGCCACTTCCTCCCATCCGCAGACTGGGTTTAACAGAATATATTCTACAGATATTGAACTTCACGTATGTGCAAAAAGAAGAGCTAGAAGAGAATGGCAACAGTACAGATCACCCCAAAATAAAATTAGATTAAAAGAGTGCACTAAAAGACTCCAAGAACTGCTTGCATATGAAAAAACTGCTTCTCTTAAAAACTATCTGGAAAATCTCGATGTCACACCAGCATCTAATTATTCTTTGTGGCGCGCTGCGAAAAGAATTAAAACACCCGTTGAGTTTAAACCACCTCTGCGCACTTCTACCGGAGTTTGGGCCAGGAGTGATATTGAAAAAGGTAACTTGTTTGCAAAGCATTTAAAATCCGTATTTACCCCAAACACATGTTCTGGTGTTGTTGATTTCCCGAGTGTAGTTGCGCTACCCCCTCGACCCATAAAATTTAAAATGTGTGATGTACAAAATCTAATTGCTGAACTCAACCCGAAGAAAGCACCGGGCATTGATGGAATTAGTAACCAGATGCTAATAAACTTGCCTCGTATTACATTTAGAATCATGTTATTCATTTTTAATGCCATTTTACGACTAGAGTATTATCCCCACAGCTGGAAGCTTGCCAAAGTTAAAATGATTCCAAAGCCGGGCAAAGATCTGACCAAGGCAGAATCATATAGGCCAATAAGCCTGCTATCAACAATGTCAAAACTTTTCGAAATACTGCTCATGTCAAAATTGTCACCAATTCTAATTGGTAGTGGGTGCATCCCAGACCATCAGTTTGGTTTTAGACGTCAGCATAGCACCATTGAACAAACGCATAGATTGGTTCAATGTATAAGAAGAACATTTGAAGAAAAGAAGTACTGTTCTGCACTGTTTATTGACGCTTCGGAGGCATTTGATAAAGTGTGGCATGAAGGCCTAATTTTAAAATTAAAATCATATCTACCAATAAATTTAGTGAATTTATTAATAAGTTACATTACTACCCGGAAGTTCACGGTTGTGGAAGGAGAATTCATGAGTGTGCCCGAATCTATATCATACGGTGTGCCACAGGGAGCATACTGGGGCCAGTTTTGTATTTGATTTATACTTGTGATATGCCTTTGAGCAGTAATATTCATACATCTACGTTTGCCGATGATACAGCCTACCTAAGTATGCACGAAATCCCTCACGAGGCTTCCTGATATCTACAAGAACATGTTACACAACTGGAACTATGGTTAAAATTATGGAGAATTAAGGTAAACGAGCAAAAGTGTGTTCAGGTAACATTTACCCTGCGAAGAGATATTTGTTCCCCAATTCTAATCAACAATCAAGTTGTTCCTCAACATTCACATGTAAAATACCTTGGTATACACCTTGATCGACGACTTACATGGAAACACCATATTGACTCAAAACTAATACAAATGAAACTTAAACTAACTTAGATATATTGGCTGATTGGTAGAAATTCAACACTCAGCCTAGACTCAAAACTTTTACTTTACAAGTCGCTTTTGAAGCCAATATGGTGCTACGGAATTCAGTTATGGGGCACTGCTTCAGCTTCTAATGTCGAGAGAATCCAATGCAGGCAAAACAAAATTTTACGTTTGATAACATCGGCTCCATGGTATATCAAAAACTCAAATATACATCGTGATTTGTGAACATGCCACTATTCATTGAAGAAATCGCAAAATACGCAGGAAAATATTTAACAAAACTCGAGTCACATCCTAATCCGCTTGCTCGTAACATCTTGAATTTTACTGGCCACATTCGCTTGAAAAAGAAGGACACAAGGGCTCTTTTACTCAACACTCCAGATGGGATTGATTGAAAATATTTTTTTTCTCTTTTTTTTTTTTTTTTGATTATCACTACTTATGTATTATTTATAACTATCACTAAGTTTATGTCCGACAGTGGTCGGGCCTAATACTTATATTTTAGATTTAAGATTTGAATACTTATTGATAGTTCATAATTGAAGATACAATAAATAAATAAATGTATTAAAAAAAAAACTGCATTGCATATTATATAATGCAATATAAAAAACTAAAATTAAATATATTTACATTAAGTTATAACAAACTAGCTGACCGCCCCGGCTTTGCTCAGAAGTTTTTTACTAATGATTATTATTTCTTATACAATTAAAAATAAAACACAAAACTTTCAGTACAAAAAAATAATACCAATTTTTCTAAATTGGACTTCCCACATAACTCACTGGTAAAATTGTAACTCCACCAATATTGTTTGCATTCGCATCAGTTTGATGGCGTCATGGAGATGGATGTATTCTTCATTTCGTAATTTTTGCTGGTTAAGACGTATATATGTTAAACGTTCGGTTTCGATTTTTGCATACATATCAACTACGAATTGATGAAATAATCTTCTACGTTTTAATATTTGGTTTTCTTCGTTATAAGTAATCATTAATGTATATGCATACAAGTTCATAGAACTAACCTTTTTGTTTGTTTCTTTACCTATAAATGAAAAATATTTTTTTGTTATGAATGTAGTTAGTTTGCTTTGCTTTTTTAACCTGATAATGGAATTATCATCTTAATAAAGAAATGATATCCATATTCTCCTCTGCAAAATAACAGCGGATACCGTAATGCACCTTATGAACGATGTGTTTCGGATATACGCTGAAGATGACTACCATCACGTCGCCTAATTATAATATCGCGAGACCCTAAATTTTCTCACACAATAACAACGGCAAGCTCATTGAACGTCGGTACATTGAAACGTCTCTCGTATTCACCATATGGTCTTTTGTCGGCCCTGATTACAATTTTGTGATCATCAGAAGTTTTAAATAGTTTCCCCAACTTATTTTGGTCATGTAAAAGGTTTTGCAGTTGCGCAATAATTTCTCTTAATTGCACGGCTAATAGCACATCGCTGATTAATTTCGTCATCAGAATTTCCAAGGAAATAATATTTTTTATAACTAAGGCTGTACAAGTTTGAATTATAAATCATGTTGGTGTAATTTGTATTTTGTGTATTACTTGCGTGTATGTTAATAAAAATTAATGTACCTTAAAAGCTAGATTAAAACCTCGTTCTTATATTATATTTGCACCAAAAGACGTCATCTGAAACAAACTATTGTAAAGCTGTATGTTTTGCAGAAAGTGCTTCGACAAAGGGTCTTGGCCAGAAAGAAATGATGCCAACGATTCTGGTGACGGTAGTAATTTGATTTTTCCACTTGCACAGCATTATCCAGGCGGTTCGCAGCGAAACCTCAAGGCATTAAAATACTTGCGAGCAGTGCTCATTGCTCCGAAATCAACAGATTGGTCTGTTGCGTAATCAACTGAGTCGTGTTCATACTGAACACCATTATTTGAATTCCGATTAATCCGACATTGTAAGTTGTCTTATGTTGCCTCGATAGACGCGTACGACGGCCTATATTCCGTTGTCTTCTTGGTGGCATTTTTTTTTCGAACTGATATAAGCGTGTGTATGTATAATGTTTATACAAAATTTCAATTTAGCCAAATTTTATATTTTTAATTTCAAGGCTAACTGTAATTTTCTGTGCCTGCTTACGTTTAGTGCGAGTTTATGCTAAAATTTTCTCTTATGAAAAAAATTAGAAGTAAAAAGGAGGCACTGTATTAAAAATATTACGTTCCCCTTTGTTAGTTTGTGCTTAGAAAAAATGAGAAGTGAATAGTAGACATTTTTTTAACTTTTTTTTTTTTACAAACCATCTCCTGAAAACTTCTAATCGAATAAAAAAAATCTGCCAAATCCCTCCAGACGTTCTCATGTTATGCGATTTCATATATGGACCGTTTCATTTTTATATACACTAGATATACCAACGGATGCCACAATCGTCCGTATTCTAGAATCATAATGTTAATAATTTTATTCATTCCAAGAAAATGTTTCTAAACATACATGCATAGGCATAATTAAATAATACATGAAACTAAAAACACAAACGAAATCCCTTTAACTAAGCTAATTCAATTTATTGAACTCTCTTCCTTTACGTATTATGGCTTTCATACAATAACAAACAAGAGAAAAAAATTTTAGATCAAGAGAAATACTACACACACATACAATCTCATGTTTTTTGTTTCTTGTTTACTTGTAAGCTAATAAATGCGTGTGTAATATGTGTGCATGTAGTAGTAGCAACTTTAAACGCTTATAGCTCTTAAAATACTAAAAGGGATTTCAAAAAACATGTTTGCCTATTAATTATATATATATATATATATATATATATATATATATATATATATATATAGATGCACAATATCTCTGAAACTAGAAAAATATTAAAGCTATTTTCGTAATAAACGGGCAAAATTACATGCGTATCAGCTATATTAATTTCTAAAATTGTTTAATAAAATAAAATTTTAAGGACTAACCCAAAAATATATGCAGGTCAATTATGAATAGAATTCCGCGTGAAATTTCTCGCTTTTCCAATTACAATTTTTTTGTTTTCCCTATAAATTGCTATAAGTTGGAATTTTTCCCCGGGAAAAATTTTCTCTCTTTATTCATACCTGCCCTCATGATTTTTAGCATACTTGTAAGATATCCTGATTACTCGTCAATGTGGCCCAACTCAAGTGAAAGAAAATTTTATGTAGATAAATAAACCAAAAAGAATTTTAATGTTTGGGGAACCATTCGTGAAAAATTCAGAGAATAATTCAAAAAGTGGTGTAAATAATGCAAGTGTTTAACGACATTATGCCTTTAAAACTATAGCTGCTGGAGAATAACTAATGATGCTGTTAAGGTGTATTTATTTTTATAACACATTTTTCTGATGTGCATTAGTGTCCTTTGTATCATTTGTTGTGGGAACAAGTTCTAGTGATGCAGGAATAAGGCACTGGTCACTAAAAAAAACTATACCGACTTCATCAGATACTAATCCTTCGTTGTGTAGCAGAATCAGCGGCGAAGTAAAATAACTAATAAAAGGCTACTAAACAAAGGGTACGTTCGTAAATTCAACAAATCCACGCATCTATGTAGCAATTCTGCCAAATTTAACTGCGTACGCGTGATCAGATGTTGCACATGCTTTGCAACTGCTCAACATCTGTGCATAGTTAACATTTTTGAACAAACTGCAAACAATTTTTAAGTCAGCAATTAATTTTATTTAAGAAAATCTTGATAACAAAAATGTCAATTTTCAAAGCGGCCATTTCTTGCAAAAACATAATTGGCCCTAAAAAGAAGAGTACTAAAATAAAAAAAAACTTTGAAGTAATAAAAAACTACCAAGATTATGTGTTTCAAAGTAATTTTTTAATAAATCAATCTTCTTTTCTGTTAAAATTCTAAACATGTAATTTAAATATCAAAATACGTGAATATACTCTTCTCATTGTTCCACTGCAACTTATTGCATCTTAAAATAATTGCCGTTTACATGCATTAAAAAACGCTTAACACTAAACAGTTCTGCCAAGCTTTGAATTTTTGAACGTTAGATGTTCGTGATGCTGCAGACGTGCACTATAAATGCTTTTACGAACGTACCCAAAGCTTCAAAGTTTAATTCGCTTCATTTGACACCAGAAGGCGCTGCAACACTGCATTATCAAAAAAACGTACAAAGAGCAGAGTTGTAAGAGAATGAAGCTTTCCTCTATATCTTTCTTCAAAAACCTGTATTCTTTATTACCGTCTCTCACTATCTTCTCATCAACTAACAGGTAGCACAAAGGGAGCATTGTATTTGACCCTAGTGAGCTGGACTCTAAAAAATTGCATCCTTCCTTACCAGCAGCCTGCTAACCTAACCTAACCTGGAGGGTCCCTTGGGAGTCGCAGGAATTCTTTATTATTAATTTAACTCTTGCAGCTGTCACTGTGTACAACTACAACTCTAACTGCAACTGACTGTCTTTTGTTTTCTACTAGCTGTTTATACAATAAGTCTACAATATACTTTTACTTACAATTAATTTTATTACGCTAACTAGACAATAACTTATTTATTTATTTATTAAACATATAACAGTGTTTTAAAAAGTTTTGTGACTGACTATACACGACCTATGCCTTCACATAGGAAGTAGCAACATGGTTGTTAACATAGCGTCTATACCTGATATTTACTCTGATATATGAAATAGAACGTCGGCAGAATGAAACGAATAATAAATATTCATATTAATATTAATATCTATGTAGGGGAAAACGTACTCTTGTAAATATCATAATATTTCATAATTATCGGGCAGCCGCTCAGTGAACATCTTCGTTTATTTTAATATTACTATGTGTTTTATAAAAAATTTTGGCATTTCCTTAATACATCTTGTATAATTAAAACATTTCAGCATTTGTTTACCAAAAAATATTAATTTTCATTTTAATATGCCAAATTCTCTTCTATGAATGTGTACGATTTTTGGCACTTCATATCATAATATTGTTTTCTAAATATATATTACGAAAATATTATTATAATATCTGATATAATATTAATATAATACTAATATTGCAGTCCACACGTAATATGACTCTCTCTGCTATGAAATTTGACTTTTGCTGATAGAAATATATATGATATTATATCAGGTATAGACGCTATCAAGGCACATTTAATACATTTATACATATAATACATTTGATATGCCTTGGACGCTATGTAAAAAAAGTCCACAAAATATCGCAGGATTATACGGTAATCCGTGGCAGATCAGTCAACCAGTGTGAGTGAGACGAATAACTCTCGAAGGCAATACAACAAACACAAGCCTGACCGCAGTTAAGAAATAGTTACGATGACGCGAGAGATGTTCCCCAACCCAGAGCTGCTTAACTTATTTCATAAGTTTTATTTAAGGGCCACTCAGACTGTACAAGTATTAATACTTTTAACGAAAATGTATCCCTGGTCTTATATTTGTTTCAAAAAAACAAAAACAACTCAACATGTCAGAGCTGCATCTTCCACAAAAGTATTAATACTTGTATAATAGTCTGAACGGGGCTTTAGCTTTTGACCCATGATACAATTATACTAGGTACATATACAAGCTCAGCCTGTTACTGCCCTGAAGGAAACGTGGGTTTAAGTGTCCCCAAGACACCATTTTTGTCGACTATTTCGGTGACATTGTCAACGGAGCGTCTGCATATTAATATTGATTTTGATGCGTAGAAAATATATTTTCAGATACACACAACTATGCTTCTTCTTAATGTTTTATTGGCTTGTTGAAAATAAAAGTGGTGTCATGCAAAAATTTAAGTTAATAAAAATTTGTTTAAGAAATAAAATTAAGATGTTAATACCTATAAATGTATTGAACAATTCAAATTCATATTGTATAAAAATAAAAAATATGAAAACTAAATTTTTTTAGTGAAAGTGGAATTATGGAATTTTTTTAACCTGTGGAAGATTTTGTGCCATCAGTTAAGATTTGTCACACTTTCAGATCCATACGTAAGTGTTTGAATTTACTAATTCAGCGAAAATTTAAATTAATCAGTACAGTTTTACTAAGGACATTTCCCACAGAGTGGTAATACCGTCAATAGTAAGTCAGTACAATCTTACTATTGACATTTTCCACATATGGTCCCACAATAACTACCTAGTCAGTATTGACGTAGTCTACTGGTAGATTTCGTAGGACAAGCCTGTGTTGAATGTCAATAGTAGATAGCATTAGTTGGGGTATAATTTGTCAATAGTACTGGTGACATCGTCAATAGGTAATCAGTATAATTTTACTATTGACATTTCCTGCAGGGTGTACACATTGCATATAATTGTCAAACTTTGTTTACAAGCCGCAAATATGTTAGTGTATGTGTGTGAATAAAATGATTACAGTCGTCGTGTGCCACTGCTGAATGCTTAGTTTGATTTAATTGTGGTCATCGCCTTGTCCTTAAAATAGCCTTTATATAGCCAGCTATAATTACACATAAAGGCATTTTTTCACTCACCTACAACTTTTGCTATATATATTTACTAAACTTACGTTTTTTTTATAAAACTTTCAGCTATTTTGCTGCTTATCTCCAGAAACAGGGGAACTATTTAGGCCATCCGTAACGCACGGAGCACAATGTTACTACTTAAATATATTTATTTTTGTGTTTTACTTTATTTTTATTTGTTTAAATATACTTCACTAATAGTTCTGGTGTGGACACTTCGACAAGCTTTTTACTTCTGATTTCTATACATTTGTATCCCTATGTTCAACCTATATTTTTCCCAATGGATTTTCCAATTTTCCAAAAAAAACAAAAACATTTCCCGACTGCCATATTTTCTATGTTTTAGTTTCCCTCCAAATCGCCATATTTATTTGGGTAACTATACATTTTTATAATTTCTAGAAAATTCTACTCAGTTATTTACTATTGTTACATTTAACACGAGTAATCTGCAATTCCATTTGATGTCTTGATTTGGAACACTCTTTCACCTTTCCTTTTTTTTAATGAGTTTCTGGTAATATTCTATATCTTTTTTCACACCAGCAAATTCCTCGTCAGAACTGGATGAATCTTATTAAGGCAGTTCTTTTTCTTTTGTATTAAAATACAATTTTAAGCCTCTGCATTATTTAATCACACTTTGTTTCACTTAATAAAAACTAACGGCACTTTCATAGTTGGCTTTATTTTTACATACAATAGAGATGTAAAAATTGGTATGTACAAACATTTATGCCAGTCTCAGTCAAAAAATTAACGGCTGAGCTGATAACAACGGCGGCTCTGATCATGCCGGCTGAGCTTTTGAGCCGATTTTGGTCGGCGGCGGCACGGGTTTTTAGAAATACACAGCCGGCGGCTAGCCGACGAATTTGAGCTGGTCGGCTTGTTTCTCTGAACAAGAGAATGAACTTCCCTACAGGAAGGTTACCAGCATAGACTAACAACCGATTACCGATTACATCAACATTTATTGTAATTAAAGCGCATTAAGTCTAAAAAAATATATTTAAATTAAATTTATTTTGTGACAATGAAAACTTATGGAATTGCTTTTGCAAATATTTTAACATTTTCACATTAGTTAGGTCGCAATTTACATTCACTAGTTGAAGAACACCACCGGCCTTTAATTAAGCTAATTAAACACAAAAATCACTGCTCTTTTATGCAAATATTTATATTTTATTAAAAATAAGTCTAAAATAATTCACTTTTGGAAAATTTAATTTTGCACTTTTTCACAATCATATGGTCACAAATGCTATGTATGGCTATTGCTTTTTATACATGCAAAAAGCCTATTTTTTCTCTCCCTTCAAATATTTATACATCAGCTGATACGACGATTTCGCTTAACTCATAAGTGAGGATTCTGGTTAATATTCTGTGGTTACCAGTCAATTGACGAGTGATTTGACTAGTATCGAAGACTACAACTTCGGTCACTGGCCCCAGTTGGTTTCTTAAGGCTTCATTAGTCTTTACTTTCTGTTGCTGTTCTGTGCCGTTCTTTTCCGTATAAAATATTTTGCAATTACTTTTTCTATGAAAAAAAAATCAGCTGGCAACCTATAGAATTGATTACACTTGTACACAAAGTATCACAACACACTAATACATACACACTTTTGACTGTCACTTAACGTTGAATTCTATTTTCTACAGATCTGTCCGCAACAGAGCGGAACGAAAAAGGAAAATCTAACCACACATACAGATTTTCCACTAAACAGAAAAAAACAGCTGATTCAGAACAGAACAGCACGTACAAACTAATTGTGCCTTTAGGGGCTTGGTGAAAAAATTGACCAAAACATTTGTGTACGTGTGATTTTTTCTCTCTCTCTCTAACTTATTTATTTCACTGAATTAAAACACATATATCTAAACTGCTTACTCTGGTACGATTTTGCCAATCACAGATTACATAAGCATTGGTAACTATGACCAGTCAATGGTTACTAGGCAACTAGTCACCTTATACTAGTCAATATTTACATAGAAACTGGTTAAATATATATTATTATATTAAATATATAGTTTTGTTTAATGTTATTTGCTTTTAATTAACTAATTAAATTAGTGCGGGTACGCGGGCTGTTCCAAAATGATTCAAAATGAAATTACGTAAGGCTCGGCTATTTTTAACTTACAGTATATACCTCAGAATATTAAGAAATTAAATTAGTCTATTGTGCATATAAATACCATAATAAATACATACAAAACTTATTTTAAAAATTCGGCTCCAGCCGGCTAGATGCCGCCGCCAGTATATATTTCCTAAGCCGCCGCCTACAATTTTGTGACCAATTGGACCTCTGATGAAGTATTGATTCTTCAAATTGTGATAAATAATTAAACCCATGGGATGAATAAATGTATGAGAATACCTTGGTCGATATTAACTAGTTGAAATGAGGCTACGAAGAATTTTTATCGTTTTGAGCGCATTTTTGACAACAATTGCATTGTATATTATACATCACTACTGCCATGTCCCGGGAAGCTCACACACTTCTGGGGAATATTTTGGTGAGAGCTCGATGAAGTATGTATGTCTGTTCGAAGAAAATATGCTATTGAGAATATTAAATTTAAAACTCCAGATCGGCAGTACCGCCCTTTTATATAGCAGTGGTTGCATGTGGTCAACGACTTCAAGAAACTTTGGTTATGATAAAATCCGCACTTCTTTTCAATTACTCGAAAGATAAGTTGCATTTTTTAGTATTTGCAGAAGAACAATTGCAGTCAAGTTTTAATGAAAAGCTTAATGATTGGCGTCTTCAAAGAAAAAACGACTTTAATTTTAATTTATATCCCTTACAATTTCCTGCAAATGGTGAATGGAAGACATTATTCAAGCCATGTGCTGCCCAAAGACTTTTTTTGCCGGTAATACATATACACTATTTTTTCTGAAAAAATCATCATTAATCATAAATGTACATTTAAGTCTCTTCTGCAATCGGTTGAATCTCTGTTATATGTGGACACAGATATTCTTTTTTTATCCCCAGTTGGAGATGTTTGGAAATTTTTCAGTCGTTTTAATTATACTCAAATTGCAGCACTCGCACCAGAGCATGAAGATCCTAATATTGGTTGGTATAATAGATTCGCCCGTCACCCTTATTATGGACCACTAGGTGTCAATTCAGGAGTAATGTTAATGAACTTGACTCGCATGAGGCAATTCAAATGGGAAGATCACGTGTTACCAATTCACCAGGAATATAAACTTCGTATCACTTGGGGAGACCAGGATATAATAAATATTCTGTTTTATTACCATTCAGGTAACTTATTTGTTGACTAAACTTTTCTTACTGATATTTCTGATTTTGCAGAAAGACTCTTCATTATGCCTTGTGAGTACAACTACCGTCCAGACCACTGCATGTACATGAGTATTTGCAATGCTTCCACGGAAGGTATTAAAATTTTGCATGGCAACCGTGGTTATTTTCATTCCAATAAACAGCCATTGTTTCGAGCTGCTTTTGAAGCAATTGAAAGCTTCCAGTTGGATGGTAATCCGTATAGTGATTTTTTGGTGCCGCTGCAGGATGCGTTACAAAACTCGATTGTTATTGAATCGAATTGTGGCAAAATTTCTAAAGAACTTCTGTTTTTAGCTAACAACTTATTTAATAACAAAAATTTTAAATTTTGAAAACCCGTTTCATATCGATATACCGTGTTTCTTAAAACAGCTAAAAACCTTCTTAGTCACCTTTCAAACAGAAAGAAACTAAGTCGAAATCGGTCCAGCCATTTGGTCTGTACGTGGGCTTGTACAGACGGGTACACTTCAAACTTATAACACCCCTCTTTTGGTCGGGGGGTTAAAAACCAATACTATTATGATGCTTAGCAGCTTAGATATGCCTGGATATTTTGAAATTGTATTATGTATGTATGTATGTATTATATTTCCGGGCGTTTTTAATCATTTACATTTACAAATATAATAACTTTTATTAAGCTTGAGGTCTTTTAATTAAAATTAAGAACGTTTATTTTCCGACCATATTTTTACACGATGTTGTGTGTCTTTCTAAATATTTTATATTAAAATTTGGTCTTTAATAAGGTTTAAGGCCTCTTCGCAGAAATTAATAAAAATTATCCTATCGGAACAAAATTATAAAAATAAGAAAAAATTAAATAAAAAATTGGTGGCAAGCCTTTCCAAGTTATGGGTCTTTAAGGTTTTCATTCAAAACTGATTGGGCATTGCATTTCTGAATGAGACAGACCAACATTGGTATCAATTAATGCCTATTTTTCAAGTTCGTAATCAAATTGTTACTATTTTTAAGTTCTAATTATAATATAATAATATAATATATATTATAATATATAATACGAAATTGTGTTTTTGTGTTAATTGAAAACACACATGAACATCATGTATTGAAAACATTATGTGGTCGTATTAGGAAAAATTTCGTTTAATTGATGGCGATGGCGTACTCACACGTTTTTACTAATTTTTACTGAACTTTAGTGCATTTTACTAAATTGCTTTCGTTTACAAAAAAAAATACAGTAAATGAAAACACAAATTGAGAGAATAAAGTGACAGTTCTTGACTGAGTGTTTTGCAGCAAATTTTTACTGCAGAAATTTGTCGTAGTAAAGTTTAGTAAGATAAAACATTATTCAAAAATTATTATTCAACTGAAAAGTAAGCAAACGAAAAGTGTAAAAATTTGAGAAAAGGTTAAACAAAAATTGTAAGTCATTAAAAAACAATTAATTTATAAAGGGGCCCATACACACAAACTGCTTGCAGCTACTGCCGATGAACCCTTGGTATACGTGTGTGATTGATATTTTACCATTAACTTATCAATCATCATTTAAAATAAAAATTTGTAAAATAAACATGCGTTTGAGAACAAAAAAATTATGGGTATAATTCAAGAAATTAATAAAAATTTTAGTTTCTTTAATCATTATTTTTTCAGAACTTAACATACCCTTTACCAAAAAATGCTAAATGGGTATAGGTTTGTCATTCCCTTTGTAATTTCTACAATATTAATAAGCGACACATAAAGTATATATATTCTGGATCCTTATGCATAGGGAAGACGAACAAGAGATGTCCGTCTGTCTGTACGTGAGATCGGTTTTCCCAAGCTCCCAGAACAGCTAGAGACTTCGTTCTTGGACTGGTGTGTCAGAAATTTTCCTATTGAAAATCAGCAAAATCGGGCAAACCGTCTGCCCGAAAACTCAAACTCTATTTTCCCATAGAAAATAACTACCGAAAACAAGTTTTTATTACTTTTTTATTAAATTAACTTATTTTATACTTCGGTATGAATAAAATTGGTATTTATAATTAAAAAAAAATTTTTAAAATTTAACAAAATAAGAAAACGTTTCCAGGGTTGGAAAACTTTAACTTTTTTCCTAATAATTAAACATATTTCATGTTTTAGGAAGAAGGCTATTTTCTCAAGAACGGTAAAAACTACGGGTCTGAAATTTGGACAGCGTACAACTTTGGTCGCTACAACAACAAATGTATAAAAGCTAAAAATTAAAGGGTATTCCAAAATGAGTGACGAAAACTTTTAAAATCCCATGTAATATACATACAATTGTATGTACATATGTATATTGACACTTGAAATTTGTAAAATTAGTGTATTTTTATATAGGTTACAATTAATTAACACTAAAATTAAAAAATTTAAATTAAAGGGTGGTCCATCAGTTAATGCAATTTTGACTATGTAATATTGACAAATTGCTATATCTTGGAAACTGTAAGAGTTAAACTCTTGAAATTTTCAAACACGGTTAAACTAAAAAATCCGAAAATTATAAAATCGCCAAAACGAAAAAAATCGTCAAAATGAAAAAAAAACGCTAAAATTAAAAAAACGCCAAAAACCGAAAAATATTGCCAAAACGAGAGAAAAATTTCCACAATGACAAAAAAACGCCAAAAATCGCCAAAACAAAAAAATGCTTATATGAACAAAAATCGCCAAAAATTAAAATAAAATCGCCTAAATGAAAAAAAATCGCCAAAATTAAAAAAATAGCCAAAACGAAAATAAATCGCCAAAATTAAAAAAACGGCAAACACAGAAAAAAATCGCCAAAAAAAAAAAAGTGCCTATATGAAAAAAATCGCCAAAAATTAAAAAAATCGCTTATATGAAAAAAAATCGCCAAAATCAAAAAAATCGCCAAAACGAAAAAAATTGCCAAAATTAAAAAAACGCCAAAAACCGAAAAAAATCGCCAAAACAAAAAAAATCCCACAATGACAAAAATCCGCAAAAATCGCCAAAACAAAAAAAATCGCCAGAACGAAATAAATCGCCTATATGAAAAAAATCGCCGAAATCAAAAAAAAAAAACGCCAAAACGAAAAAAAATCGCCAAAATTAAAAAAAACGCCAAGAACCGAAAAAAATCGCCAAAACAAAAAAAAAATTTCCCATATAAAAAAAAATCGGCAAAATAAAAAAACGCCAAAAACCGAAAAAAATCGCCAAAACGAGAAAAAAGAGTAAAAACTAAAAAAATTGCCAAAAAGAAATAAAAACGCCAAAAACCGAAAAAATCGTCAAAACAAAAAAATTGCCTATATGAAAAAAAATCGCCAAAAAATAAAAAAATCGCCTAAATGAAAAAAAAATTGTCAAAATCAAAAAAATTGCCAGAAGGAAAACAAGTCGCCAAAATTAAAAAAAAAACGCCAAAAAGAGAAAAAATCTCCCAAACGAAAACAAGTGTCAAAACTAAAAAAATTGCCACAAAAAAATAAAAAAAAATTATATATATAAAAAATAAAAAATCGCCTTAATGAAAAAAAAATCGTCAAAATCAACAAAATCGCCGGAACAAAAAAATCTCCAAAATTAAAAAAACGCCAAAAACTGAAAAAAATCGCCAAAACCAAAACAAATTGCATATATGAAAAAAAATCGCAAAAACTAAAAAAGTCAGCAAAATAAAATAAATCTCCAAAATTTAAAAAGCACCAAATTAAACATAATGCCAAAAACCTAAAAATTGCACTGTGCTTATGTATGTATCTCTATACTACATAAACGTACTTTGGTAAAGGGTATATAAGATTCGGCACAGCCGAATATAGCACTCTTACTTGTTTTTTGTTTGTTTATATCCTTTTTTGTTTGTTTTACTTTCGTTTTTTCAGTAAAACTTCAAATTTTAAAAAATACATACAAAAATTAATAAATTAATTTTTTGTTCATTTGAAGAACTGTCAGCAGTATAAGTTCATTCCAAATCAAAACTATTTTGATTTTTCATACTGCATTAATTGTCTGTGTGACAAATAAATTCGTCCTGAATCTGTCGAAGACGTAGTCGAATCTCGATTTTTTTTTTGGAAAATAGTACTACGGTTGTCGAAAATGCATAATCTGTTACGATTTACATACATAGGGTCTCCACCTAACATAATATGTAAGATAAGATCGTCAAATTCAATCGCAGAACGAATTATGTTACGTGTAGATTTCAAATTAGTGTTATCTCAATCTTATAAGATTTTTTATGAGAGCGTTGTTATAAGAAATCCTATAACAACAATCTTATGCGATAAATTTTTTATGAAAATAAATTAGTATGCATGTGTGAGTGTTTATTAAAGTAAATGAAAAACTATGTTTTGGACAAATTTTCTGGGGTTTTGTATGTTTAAATGTATTTAATTCATTTATAAATTAAAGTTTGTGCGAAAAAGCGAAAATAAAATAGCTAATTATGCAAAAATAAAACATGTTAACTCGATGAGAATTTCCATAAAATGAAATGTTATAAAAAAATTAAATTTCGTTGTCCCCTTGTATAAGATGAAGAGAAATATCGGCATTTTATTTTTGTTACTCTGCCGACGTTTTCTCACATATTATGTCAGAGTTAAGGTCATGTCAGATAAAACTTTTGCTTCGTTGCGTTGAAGATTCGATTTGACATATAATATGAAATGTACATGTTTATATGAAACATCACATAACGTACTTTTAACACAAATCGAAGCGAAAAGTTAGGCAACCCTCAACTTTTTGCGTGCTTTGACAATCAGTTGGTATACTTTTCTTAATTTGTTTGACCAAACTCGCATGTAAATACGAAATTTTTATTAAAATGTCGGTAAATTTACATAAAAAACAAGTAAGAGTGCTATATTCGGCTGTGCCGAATCTTATATACCCTTTACCAAAGTGCGTTTATGTAGTATAGAGATACATACATTAGCACAGAGATATGTAGGTACATATTAATTTTGTGAAAAAATTCATACTTTTTTCTCTAGTGCAGGATTTTTGTCATTCTGGGATTTTTTTTGTTTTGACACGTTTTTCTTGTTTTAGCGATTTTTTTCGGTTTTTGGCGTTTTTTTAATTTTGGCGATTTTTTTCGTTTTGGCGATTTTTTTTTCATATAGGTATTTTTTTTGTTTTGGAATTTTTTCCGGTGTTTGGCGATTTTTTTTAATTTTGTCAATTTAATTTCGTTTTGGCGTTTTTTTTTTTATTTTGGCGATTTTTGTTCATATAAGAATTTTTTTTGTTTTGGCGATTTTTGCGGATATTTCATTGTGGGATTTTTTTTTTTTTTTGACACTTTTTTCTTGTTTTGGCGATTTTTTTCGGTTTTTGGCGTTGTTTTTAATATTGGCGATTTTTTTCGTTTTGGCAATTTTTTTGATTTTGCCGATTTTTTTTTTCATATAAGCGATTTTTTTAATTTTTGGCGATGAAATATGAAATAGGCAATTTTTTCGGTGTTTGGTTTTTTTTTAATTTTGGCGGTTTATTTTCGTTTTGGCGTTTTTTTTTATTTTGTCGATTTTTTTTTCATTTAGGCGATTTTTTTTTAATTTTTGGCGATTTTTGTTCATATAAGAATTTATTTTGTTTTGGCGATTTTTGCGGATTTTTGTCATTGTGGGATTTTTTTTTTATTTTGACACTTTTTCTCGTTTTGGCGATTTTTTTTCGGTTTTTGGCGTTTTTTTAATTTTGGCGATTTTTTTTTTCGTTTTTTTTTTTGATTTTGGCGATTTTTTTCATATAAGCGATTTTTTTAATTTTTGCGATTTTTTTCATATAGGCAATTTTTTTTCGGTGTTTGGCGTTTTTTTTATTTTGGCGATTTATTTTCGTTTTGGCGATTTTTTGATTTTGGCGATTTTTTTTCATTTAGGCGATTTTATTTTAATTTATGGCGATTTTTGTTCATATAAGCATTTTTTTGTTTTGGCGATTTTTGCGGTTTTTGGCGTTTTTTTTGTCATTGTGGAAATTTATTTTTAGTTTTGACACGTTTTTCTTGTTTGAGCGATTTTTTTCTGTTTTTGGCGTTTTTTTTATGTTAGCGTTTTTTTCGTTTTGGCGATTTTTTTCGTTTTGGCGATTTTTTTAAATTTTTGGCGATTTTATAATTTTCGGATTTTTTAGTTTAACCGTTTTTGAAAATTTCAAGAGTTTAACTCTTACAGTTTCCAAGATATAGCAATTTGTCAAAATTACATAGTCAAAATTGCATTAACTGATGGACCACCCTTTAATTTAAATTTTTTTAATTTTAGTGTTAATTAATTGTAACCTATATAAAAATACACTAATTTTTCAAATTTCAAGTGTCAATATACATATGTACATACAATTGTATGTATATTAAATGGAATGTTAAAAGTTTTCGTCACTCATTTTGGAATACCCTTTAATTTTTAGCTTTTATACATTTGTTGTTGTAGCGACCAAAGTTCTACATACGCTGTCCAAATTTAAGACCCGTAGTTTTTACCGTTCTTGAGAAAATAGCCTTCTTCCTAAAACATGAAGTATGTTTAATTATTAGGAAAAAAGTTAAAGTTTTCCAACCCTGGAAACGTTTTCTTATTTTGTTAAATTTTAAAAATTTTTTTTTAATTATAAATACCAATTTTATTCATACCGAAGTATAAAATAAGTTAATTTAATAAAAAAGTAATAAAAACTTGTTTTCGGTAGTTATTTTCTATGGGAAAATAGAGTTTGAGTTTTCGGGCAAACGGTTTGCCCGATTTTGCTGATTTTCAATAGCAAAATTTTTTGGAAAATTTCTGACACACCAGTCCAAGAACGAAGTCTCTAGCTGTTCTGGGAGCTTGGGAAAACCGATTTGACGTACAGACAGACGGATATCGCTTGTTCGTCTTCCCTATGCATAAGGATCCAGAATATATATACTTTATTTGTCGCTTATTAATATTGTAGAAATTACAAACGGAATGACAAACCTATATATACCCCTTTACCATTTTTTGGTAAAGGGTATAAAAATATAAGAAATATCGTAAAGAAAAATCACTACATACAAATTGTATTTCCAAAAATTATATAAAAATACCACTGTTGTGGATAGTGCTCGTCCTAACTGCAGAACTGGAATTATTGGACAAGAAAAAAATTATAAAACAATAATTTTTGCTATAATAAAATGAAAATAAATTCATATTTAATAAAATTTTGTTCTTTAAATGAATTACAGTTGATACTTTCTGAATAACAATTGAAGCTTTTTGAATTTAAATTGATTAATCTAAATAATAATTGACGCTTTCTGAATTACAATTGGAAAAGGTGTAAAAATCATAATAGTTTTGTACAAACAAGTTACGCACACATTTTTTTATTTTAGTTTGATTAGATTAAAATGTTTGTATATGAATTGAAAGTGTAATTTAAACATTACGAGGCATGACCACCAAAAAAGTTTAAACGACACATTTTTGAGACTTCGTTTTTTCTTTGACAAAACTCAATATTTTTTTATCGATTTTGGTGAAAAAAATTAACTTCGAAAATTATGTCGCTTAAGCTTTTTTGGCGGTTATGGCACGATTATATAGCACGATCAGATAGTAAGTACGTATGTGTGTACATATATGTATATGTGTCTATGAATTTCAATTATAGTGATAAAGCGAGAGCAAAAACAACAAAACAAAAATAATTCAGAACGGTATACATATTTATACACCTGGAAAATAATTTCTTGGTATAAATATATAAAGAAATTAAATTTTAAGTACTATATACGTATTTAGATATCGTTACCTTAACATAGAAAGGCCCTAACTCATTATTTTTTTATATTGCCACATAAGAACATCTAATGCAGAGATGTACGCGATACCGATTCCGATATATCGGCGTTATTTCTGATTTGCCGATATATCGATATTGGCAATATTTGACTGTCAATACGAAGATATTTCTTAAATTTTTTTAGAGCTTATTTAAACAAATAATTGAAATTTTAACGTTTTTTTGCATAAGAACTAAGAGAAATAACATATTTAAAGCCTTGCACCATAGTAGTGAAATGTTCTCTCAATGCTAAATCATGTATGTATTTCGTTAAAAAATAATTTGTTTTTTTGTTAATTTCAGAATGAATTCAAACATCAATATTAAATATTAATAATGTATTACACTGTAATTTTGTATAATCCTCACAAAAACATAAATGTGAAAAAAGGCCAAGTTCCTTTCCAAAATTTTGGCCATCAAAAGTAGTGAGATACATTTTTTTACCAAGTTCGTGTTTGGTACAATACCTATCACTGCAATAGGTATGCAGCATTATATAAATTTGTAATCGTAAGGGTGTTATATAATTTCTAGATAATGTGCTAACTTGGCAATATTTTTACTCTTCTAAGAAAGGATAAAATAATGTATATTTGTTCATTTCTTTACATCGGGAAAAATGTTGTCAAGTAAGCAGATTATCTAGAAATTATATAACACCCTTACGATTATAAATTTATATAATGCATACCATATTGCAGTGACAGGTATTGTACCAAGCACAAACTTGGTCAAAATTTTATCTCGCTACTTTTGATGGCAGAAATTTTGGAAAGGAACTTGGCCTTTTTTTACATTTATGTTTTTGTGAGGATCTGAAGACTTTTTGGAAGGTTTTCTTAATAAAGGTTTTTGAACTCTAAATTTCTAGTCTGTTATAGTTCTATTCATAATGTCTGCGCCAGTTCAAGAGGGCAGAGTTACATAAAATAATGGGTTAATGGTGTGATATGTGCACCACTGTGTCATGATAAGGACCGAGTAATTTGCTTAATTTTTTAAGAGTCATCTGAGTAGAGATATGTAAAATATAGTGTAAATTTGAGTGGGAGTGACTCCATCTATTTTGCTATAGTCTGCTTAGATGAAGTACTTTTGAAACCCCAAATTAAATGCTAGCATGGGTGAAATGTGCATGCAACGTTTCAATAGAGTGCTTGTGTTTTAAATTTTTCTGGTTGGTAACTTACCTAAGCCTATTTTATTGTAAAATTTCAGTTCTCTACCGTATAATATAATATTTCGATAAAAATTTTATTAACGTGGCTCTACTTCCCTTATTTAAGAATCTGTGCTTTTAGATTTTTCCTGTTCGTAACTTAAAGTCTTAATTTTGAGGTAAAAGTGTGTCCATGTCTCCCAATTGAAACTTTCAGGATTTTAAACCTCTTTTGGTGATCTCTAATTTAGATTTATTTGTGTATTAAATTTAAGCTCCCTAGTGCAAATTCTAGCTTGAAATGTTATGGCCGTTACCCCCGCTCTCCGTAAATTTTTCAAATTCAAAATTTTGTTATGAGCAGCGCACAATTATCGTACCCTTTTTAAGAAGATAGCTTTTTAGTTAAAGCTTCAGTTAAAAGCTTTAGTACAAAATTATTGTCGCCCCTGCCACTCCTGGTTAAAGTATTTAGGTTTTTAGATTTTTCTATTTGGTTTCTCATCTTGACCTACTTGGGTATAAAATTTCAGCTCTCTAGCGCAAATTTAATTATTTAATTTTTATGGGCGTATTCCCGCCCACTTTTTTTAAATAATTTTTTTTTGCCAGTGCCAATCATACATGTCAAGTTTTGTTGGAAGCGGATATTAATATTTAAATAAATATTACATATATTTAAATCTGCTTATCCGAATTACATGAAATAGGATGTTTAAATTGTATGGGCGTGTTTTTCACGTTTTTCAACGAAATTTTATAATTTTGCATTATTCCAACATTTGTGCCAAATTTCAGTAATATCGCTTGAGATAAACATTTTAAATTTGCTCTTTTAATTGTGTGCTTTATTGGAATAGCCCGCCCCCTGGTCAAAATCTCCGGGTTTTCAGATTTTTCTAGTTAGTTGCTAATCGAGACCTACTTGTTTATCATATTTCAGCTTACTAGCGTTTATTTTATATATTTTTTTTCTTATGGGTGTGATACCGCCCACTTTTTTAATCACAATAACTGCTGTAGCCATTAGTTATCTATCCTGTCGAGTTTCGTTGAAAACGGATAGTAATAAATATATAAATATGTAGTATATTCAAATGTGCTGACTCGAAGTACATGAACTAGGAGACTTAAATTGTATGGGCAAGTTAACGCCAACTTTTTCAACGAAAATTTATAGCCTTGTATTATTGCAACATGTAAGCCAAAAATGTAAAAAAATAGCTTGAGTTTAACGCATTAGATTTGTTTTTTAAATTCTGAGCCTTATGGGTGTAGCCCCGCCCTCCTAGGTAAAATTTTTGGGTTTTAAGATTAGTTATTTGTTAATCTATAACTGCTCGTTTATCAAATTTCAGCTCACCAGCGCAAATTTTAATTTTTATTCTTATGGGCGTGTTCCCGCCTTCTTTTTTAACCCCAAATTTTTTTTGGGTAGTAGTTATCTTTCCTGCTTAGTTTCGTTGGAAACGGATAATAGTAAATACATAAATAGTACATTTAAATGTGATGACCCGAAACAAATGAAATAGGAGGCTTAAATTGTATGGTCGTGTTAACGCCCACTTTTTTCAATAAAAATTTAGAGCCTTATGTTAGTGCAACAGGTGTGCCAAATTTCAATATAATCGCTTAAGTTAAACGCCTTAGAAATGTATTTTAAATTCTGAGCTGTATGGGCGTAGCCCCGCACCCTTGGTTAAAATTTTCGGGTTTTTAGATTATTTTTAGGTGAGTACTCACTTAGTTCTTCTTGTGTACCAAATTTCAGCTCACTAGCGCAAATTTTTATGGGCGTAACCCCGCCCCCCTGGTTAAATTTTTCGGCTCACCTAGATCTACTCGTGTAACAAATTTCAGCTTTCTAGCTATAGCGGAAGTGCTTCATCAATTTGATGAGTGCGTCAGTGGTCAGTGGTCAGTGGTCAGTGAGTATGTCTTAAAATATGCACTTTTTGCACCTCCACATATCCGGAACCTTTCATTGTAAAACTTTCAAACTTCGCATATGTGGTTACATAAATTTATTTTAATTATGGTTTCAATTTTATAATTTTACGATTGCGGGGAACAAAGTTATGAGGGAGGTAAAAACAGCTCGAATGGCTTCCTGTAAATATACACACTGCGTGCATTGGCCGGAACTTGGCCTGGCGCCCTGCCGTGCGCCTAGACAAAAGAATAACTCTACTTTAATTTTGTTAATTTTAACTTTAGTTCAAATTCAGTATGCGTATAGGTATCGGAATCGGTATCGGCGATATTTCTTTTTGAATATCGGTATCGGATCGGCAAAACGGCGTATCCTTACATTCCTAATCTAATGTATCGAAAAATGCAAATATCTCAATTTCAACAAAATAATGAGTTAGAGCACCTTTCTAAATTAAGGTAAAAAAATACCGTTTCTCAGGAGGTCCATATTAAAACACAATGAATTGCACTTTAACAAATTTTTACAAGAAGAAATTAAACAAAAAATTGCATATATGCAGATATGTTTGTATAATAAGTCTTGTAAAAGAGACTTCCAAATATTAACAGTTGCTAGCGGCCACATTAGTGTAGCTATATTTGTCGAATTGGATGTCATTTAATCACTCTAATTCGCCAAATCAAATACGTGGAAATGATAAAATTATTTTTATAAAAAAATGTTATCTGTTCGTTAGTCTTAATTTATACTATGCAAGCCTTATTGCTAGATTATTAGAAGAGAGAGAGAGAGACGAGGGAAAAAGAAACGGTTCTGTTCCCCTCGTTTCTCTTTCACACAAACTAATCAGCTTAGCAATAAGACTTGCATAGTGAAAATTAGGACTCACGAGCGCTACAAGCAAGAATTGAAAAGTATGCCACACACTTGAGGGACTTGTCATCACACGTTACAATGATATGAACCTGGACATTGTGAATGTAATCCATCTAGAGAAGTAGCGCAGGAGCGTTAAACAATGTTATATTCCAAGCGAAGAGGCATCGATAGGCATTTCAAATGCATTAAAAAATATTGCTACGAGTATTATGAGTATCTTACACACACTTTGTTTTATTAATATTTAGAGATTGAAAACATTTAATGAAAGGCATTTTATTATATTTAAAAACTATTATTGTATAACAGTTAATAAGGGGTACCATAAATCAAAAATGAAATAAAATTATTTTTAATACTGACAAACGTTAACATTTAAATATAAAACTGTAAAGTTTCATTAACGGTAGCCTCTGTCTTGGAATAATTTTTTTGAACTAAAGAAAAGTAATAAAATTTAAAATTAGACAACAAATGCCGCTATTATGACGTTAATTAGTCACAGCTTAGCTGATGAAATTTTTATTGCAAAAAGTCTAACATTATAGGCGAGGGCGAAAAAATAAACTGAAAGGGGTAAACAATATGGAAAAAATATGGTTGAGGTAACCATAATCAAACAGAAACATGCTATGATTGAATTATATGGTTGCAATCAAATCATATTATTGTCAATACAAAAGCAAACTTTAAATAATATTTTAATCTAAGTTAATACCTAATCTTATTATTGTAAATATGATAAAACACTATTTTTAGATGTGACTGAAATATAATTCACACTTAACATACAATGTTCTAATCATATAATAACATTGTTAAATACGACCACAGTATTATTTTATATCATGCTAAGATTTTGTTTTTTAATCATATATTTTTTGGTTAATCTTTTGTTTAAAACATCTGTGCATTAAATCTGATATAATTTTGAAAACTTGGTGTATGTTGGAAAACGTTAGAACTAAAAAATTTTAAATTAAAATGTGCTCAAACAAAAAAAATAAAAATAAAAAAAGCACTTACATATGACATAAAACAATAAATTGCAAGCATGTAAGAAAATCATCAAAAGTAAAAAACTCGCCCAAAAACTAAAAACACTGCCAAAAACTGAAAAAAATCTCTAGATCTAAACAACAAATTAAACAATCGGCAAAACGAAACAGAATTATCGGCAAAGTAAAATAACCGATAAAATGGCTACAAACCACAGCTTCAAAAAAAAGTATATACGTCTCATTTAATACCAGAGGCGCTGCAACACTGCATTATTAAAAACGTACATAAACAGAGTTATAACAGAATGAAGCTTTCCTCTATCTCTTCACTCACCACCTGTTTTCTCTATCACTATCACTTTCCCAAAGAAAGTAACACCTAGTAATAGTAGTAAGCATTTGCCTAAGTGTTACTTTTCTTAAAAAAACTTAAAAACGCCAAAACTAAAAAAGCCGCTTAAACTAAAAACCGAAGAAAAAAGCCCAGAATATAAGAAATCCCCAAAGTGAAAAAAGCACCGAAACTAAAAAGTCGCCAAAACTAAAAAAATCTCTAAACGCCCAAAAAATCGGTAAAGTGAAGAAAGCTCTAAAACTAAAGTAAATTGCCAAAAACCGAAAAAATTGCCAAAATAAAAAAAACCAAAAAATCTAAAAATATCCGAAAAACTTAAACAAAGTGCTAAAGCTAAAGTAAATAGCCACAAACTCGAAAAAAGTCAGCAAAGTCCGCGAAAACTAAAAAAGCACTAAAAAAGAAAAATCACCAAAGTAAATAAAATCCCCAAAAACCGGAAAAAAGTTTACGGTGTACTAATTTTTTTAAATTTGTTCATCAGGTAAGATACTCCATTCTATGTAATGGCACGATCGTATGGTATTACATAAGTCGCTTCCGTATAGAACCCCTCGTCTGCACTTTACTGAATTTAATTTAATTTAAAATGAAAACAGCAATCGCAAAAACTCTTTGCTTGGTGAACTTGAATATAAATAGTCATGCAAAATTGTGAATTTTGTGCTGTTGGGAGACAATGTGTTTCAGTAAACAAGTTGTTTAATACTGCAGTTATTGGTGGAGAGTCCCCATAGTATTTATCAAGCTTTTCTTAAGCTGCGAAGATAATCTTTTTACATAAAAAACAATAATTAATCAGCATTCAAAATTTACTTTGTTTCAATTGGGTTAAAATTAACATGACCAGTATTGAATTTAAAGTTACTAATCTAAAAATATAAAACATTGCGGTTTGATAAAATTGCACTCGTATATGAGTATGTACACATGTTTATACACACTATCGCATATAATCTTTTCATTTATAAAATTATCTTCAAAAATACTTTGGCGATAATATGTACGTTCAAGATCAAAGAAATATTTCGTGAATATTTTTATTAAATTTTTTAAGTTTTCATTTGCGAAACATTAGTAACATATCACAAATAACATTGAAAACATCTTTAAAGATCTTTAGTATACTTATAGATACAATTTTAAAATAAAGTTAAGTTTTTGTACAATGAAATCTTATACTGCATTTAAGTGCTTATATTTTATAGTTGTCACAACAATAACTTTACAAAATGTTAAAAGTGCAAACATTTTAGCAATCTTTCCATTTCCTGGACCCTCGCAATACATCCTGGTGCAACCATATTTAAAGGCCTTGGCTGGCAGAGGACATGACGTAACCGTTATCAATGCGTTTCCACAAAAGCAACCGATTAATAATTATCGAGATGTTTTAGTGATGGAAGTACATGATACCTATGCGGGTAAGAAAATACTAATTAAAATTATGTAATATTCAGAAATAATAAGCAATTTGTTTAAAGCGATATTTCAAGCAATGACTTTTTAGCATGACTTTTGTTCGATATTATAGACATACGAATTGCCGAACTAAACAATTTTTCAGCAGCACCTAAAAACTAAAAAGTCATCGTGTGAATTACGCATAAGAAATCATTTTGAAAACATAATATGTTGAGTGTCTAAAAAATAATGTCATTCCTTTTATAGAAACAATTCTATCTATGCATGGTGAGCGTAACAAATGGGAAGAAACATCATTTATAGCTGACTTCTCCATAAATGTCACCGAAACAGTTATTAAAAGTCCCAGTGTGCAAAAAATATTAAAAACTGAACAGTTCGACTTAATTATATTAGAAGCATTGCATACAGACGCCTGGTATGCTTTAGGCAGACATTTTAATGCTCCCCTGATTGGCCTTTCCTCTTTCGGCACAGATCCCGTTATTGATGAGCTAATGGGCAACATGTCACCTCTATCGTACACACCCTTAATGACAGCTGGTTTGACAGATCACATGACATATGGAGAACGTTTGAAAAATGTTATTTTAAGCGTAATGAAATTACTGCATGTAAGAGTCTATACAATACCTAAGCAAAGAGAAATCATAAAGAAATACTTGCCTCATATAAAAGAAGACATATGGGAGTTGAGAACAAATTTTTCTCTAATGTTGCTGAATCAGCACTTCAGCCTAAGTTTTCCTCGTCCTTATGTACCCAATATGGTGGAAGTGGGAGGTTTCCAAATACATTACAAGGCCCAACCTTTACCTAAAGAAATCTTAGATTTTATGAACTCCTCCACAGAGGATGTTATCTACTTTTCCATGGGCTCTAATTTACAATCAAAAGATTTTCCTCCCGAAAGATTGCAAATGATAAATGAAGTCTTCAGTTCCTTACCTTACAAGATTTTGTGGAAATTCGAAAACCCCACATTGCCGGGAAAACCCAACAATGTCTATATAAGTTCCTGGTTTCCACAACCTGATATTTTGGCCCATCCACGAGTAAAACTTTTTATATCTCATGGCGGTCTTCTCAGCACCACTGAAGCGGTATATCATGGCAAGCCGGTGCTTGGACTACCGGTATTTTACGATCAATACATGAACATTAAAAAAGCTACCAAAGCTGGATTTGCTTTAGGCATTGATTTCCATACACTTCCCCGTGATGACTTCAAGTCAAAAATTTTGGAAATGATGCATAATCCTAAATACCGAAATAATGCCAAAACGATCTCAAATATTTATCATGATCAGCCGTTAAAGCCATTGGATTTGGCCATTTATTGGACGGAGTATGTTTTGAGGCACAAAGGTGCTGTGCACTTACAAAATGCTGCTCAAAAAATGAATTTCATACAAAAGCACAGCATAGACACTGTGGGCCTTTTAATAGCTGCGGCTATCGTTTGTCATATTTTAATGATAATATTATTGTGGAAAATTGTTAATTTAGTGTTAAGAAGAAATGTTTTAGATAAAGTGAAAGTCAATTAATGTGGTGAGTTAAAACTACAATTGAAAAAAAGGTTACAAAGCTGAAAATCATGGGCATGTAAATCAAATCAAAAAATTGGTGCAACTATGCAGTAGCCTTGGCAAGGTTTTTACTTTTTTTTATTTTAGGAAAATTTTGATTTCAAAAGTGAAAATTTTGCAGATCGAAATTATAGTTAAAAGTAAAAAAATATTAGTTGCGTCTTATATAAATCATTTAAGCAGTGTTGTTGTTATATTTAATTAATCACAGCAGGATAACGACAGCAAGTCAACACTGCGGCAGATTCTTATCCATGCTTATCTTTTTGTTGTAGTCCAATTAAACTTATTTCTATTCAATAATCAATTTAAATATATTTTTAATAAAAAAAATTTTTTTACTGAATAATTAAATTAACATTTGTTAATATGTTAAGCTTAATTTCTATTTTTGATTGTTTATGTATATGCTACTCATGAAAATAAAAGCTATACTTGATGTATCAGAAATGGTCTGAGGTATATTGGTCTTCAAAATCAGCAAAATCGAAAATACGGTTTCAGAGCTGGAAAGTTTAAACTTTTTTTAACATATAAAAGTAACTAGCTGAAAGTTTCTTTTGTTTTCTTTTTGTGATTTAAACCTATTTTATATTTCAGTTAGAATTAAATTTGTATTAAAAATCAAAATAAATCAAAAAGACGATTGCAGGGTTGGAAAATTTATTTTTTTGGTATATAATTATAATTACTAAAACAAATTTTTTCTTTTTCTTCATAAATTAAACAAATTTTATATATTTTTGAGAGAAATATTTTGCCAAAAAAAATATCAGAAAAAAATAAAAGAATTATTTCAGGATTGGAATATTTAATTTTTTTGTGTATAAAAGTAACCAGGTCAATTTAATTTTTCTTTGGAAATTAATAGTAATTAATGTTTTAGGAAGAAGAGTTAGCTATACGAAATTAGAAAAATAAAAAGTATCCAGAGCTGGAAAATTTAAACTATTTTTGGTACATAAATATAACTAAATAGAACAAATTTTTTTCTTTTTTAAATAAATACATATTTTCTATATCAAAGAAAGAAAAACATTATAGCATTAAAGATCAGAAAAATAAAAAAAATATAGTTCCAGTGTTGAAAAAATTACAACTGTTTTGGTATATAAAAGAAACTAAATAAATAACTGTAAAAATAAAAAAACTATAAACTAATAGCCTGTTTTTCGAAATTGAATAAGTGTATACGTTTTTTAAAAAAAACTAACAAAATTATGTTTACGTTTTTAAAAAATTTATTTATTTTCATGTGAGTGACAACAAAATAGCTTTCAGTTTTTTACACTCATAAAATTTTTTATGTAAAATTCTTCTTCAACGAAAATCGAATTTAAGTTTTACTGTTGAAATGTTAACTGACTTAAAACTCTAAGAAAAAATTTGTTTTCTTTTATTTTTCACTTTAACTTACAAAAATAAATAAATAAACTAGAAAATGTGAAAGACTTTCTCCGCTAGGCAAAAAAAAATTACGTATGCTTAAAGTCATGGAGGTTTTTCTTTAATCGGATTAACTTAATTTTCACAAGAACGAATCTTGATTTTATCGTAAGCGAAAAAAATTAAATTTTTCATTAGGTTTCTTTAAAATATTCAAATTTGTTTTGTACGTAAATTGTCACTTACGAAAAGAAATTGTACAGCCTGTATCTTAAAATTTATCAATAATTTTGGCATTTTGATAATACTAAACTATGGGTAGGCCCTTAAAATTTTAAATTCAATAAAAAAGTATATTATCGACAACATGTCGCTTACGATAAAATCGAAAAAAGGGCTCGATATTTTATGTAATAGAAAGGCCTTTACTCAATTTTTATATGAAACCCTAATTTAACCATAAACATTGGCACTCACTAGTCTTACGAAGCTCTTTGATATGTTGCGTGTTATGGACAAACGCAGGTGCGTTATTACGAATAATTAAAGTTGCTTGCAGGAATATTTATTCAATTTACTTTTAAGTGTCGGGATCATTATGGTAAGGTCGGGCAAAATTTTTAGTTTATATATTATATATTATACGTAGATTCAAGGTGCAGAAATTTCCATTAGATAGTGCTGATCTCTGTTAAAGCCATCTTTGATTAATTTTTCCTCATACGTTTTATAAAGGAAAAATATTAATCATGTAAAAACAAGTAAGAGTGCTATATTCGGCTGTGCCGAATCTTATATACCCTTTACCAAAGTGTGTTTATGTAGTATAGAGATACAAACATAAGCACAGAGATGTAGGTACATATTAATTTTGTGAAAAAATGCATACTTTTTTCTCTAGTGCAATTTTTAGGTTTTTGGCATTATGTTTAATTTGGTGCTTTTTAAATTTTGGCGATTTATTTTATTTTGCTGATTTTTTAGTTTTGGCTTTTTTTCATATAGGCAATTTTTTTTGGTTGTGGCGATTTTTTTCGGTTTTTGGCTTTTTTTAATTTTGGCGATTTTTTTATTTTTTATATATTATATTTTTTTGTGGCAATTTTATTAGTTTTGACACTTTTTTTATCGTTTTTAAGAATTTTTTCGGTTTTTGGCTTTTTTTTTAATTTTGGCGACTTTTTTCCTTCTGGCAATTTTTTTGATTTTGATAATTTTTTTTCATTTAGGCGATTTTTTTATTTTTTGGCGATTTTTTTCATATAGTCTTTTTTTTTGCTTGGCTAATTTTTAGGTTTTTGGCGTTTTTATTTCTTTTTGGCAATTTATTTAGTTTTGACACTTTTTTCTCGTTTTGGCGATTTTTTCCGGTTTTTGGCGTTTTTTAATTTTGGCGATTTTTTTTCGTTTTGGCGGATTTTTTTTGATTTTGACGATATTTTTTTAATTTTTGGTATTTTTTTCATATAGGCAATTTTTTTTTTGTTTTGGCGATTTTTTTCGGTTTTTGGCGTTTTTATTAATTTTGGCGATTTATTTTCGTTTTGGCGATTTTTTGGATTTATGCGATTTTTTTTCATTTAGGCGATTTTTTTTAATTTGTGGCGATTTTTGTTCATACAAGAATTTTTTTTGTTTTGACAATTTTTGCGGATTTTTGTCATTGTGGGAATTTTTTTTGTTTTGACACTTTTTTCTCATTTTGGCGATTTTTTTCGGTTTTTGGCGTTTTTTTAATTTTTTGCGTTTTTTTTTTGTTTTGGCGATTTTTTTGATTTTGTCGATTTTTTTTCATATAAGCGATTTTTTTAATTTTTGGCGATTTTTTTTCATATAGGCAATTATTTTTGTTTTGGCGTTTTTTTTATTTTGGCGATTTTTTTTCATTTGATCGATTTTTTTTTAAGTTTTGGCGATTTTTGTTCATATAAGCATTTTTTTATTGTTTTGGCGATTTTTGCGGTTTTTGGCGTTTTTTTTTGTCATTGTGGAAATTTATTTTTAGTTTTGACACGTTTTTCTCGTTTTGACGATTTTTTCGGTTTTTGGCGTTATTTTTTAATTTTAGCGTTTTTTTTTTTTGGCGATTTTTTTCGTTTTGGCGATTTTTTTTATTTTTGGCGATTTTATAATATTGTTTGACCGTTTTTGAAAATTTCAAGAGTTTAACTCTTAAAGTTTCCAAGATATAGCAATTTGTCAAAATTACATAGTCAAAATTTCATTAACTGATGGACCACCCTTTAATTTAAATTTTTTTAATTTTAGTGCTAATTGTTGCAGCCTTTATAAAAATACACTAATTTTACAAATTTAAAGTGTCAATATACATATGTACATACAATTGTATGTATATTACATGGGATTTTAAAAGTTTTCGTCACTCATTTTGAAACACCCTTTAATTTATAGCTTTTATATATTTGTTGTTTTAGCGACCAAAGTTCTACATACGCTGTCCAAATTTCAGACCCGTAGTTTTTACCGTTCTTGAGAAAATAGCCTTCTTCCTAAAACATGAAATATGTTTAATTATTAGAAAAAAAGTTAAAGTTTTCCAACCCTGGAAACGTTTTTTATTTTGTTAAATTTTTAAAATTTTTTTAAAATTAATAATACCAATTTTATTCATACCGAAGTATAAAATAAGTAAATTTAATAAAAAAGTAATAAAAACTTGTTTTCGGTAGTTATTTTCTATGGAAAATAGAGTTTGAGCTTTCCAGCTCTGAAACCGTCTGCCCGATTTTGCTGATCATGCTGTAAACTAATTTGAAATTTAACACATTTTTTTGAGATTTATATATTCGACAATAAATAAAAATAACAAAATTCTATAAAAAAAAATTCTTTAGTTATCTAAAACATTGGGTAAAATTGCAGAATTTTACACAAAATGTTTTATCTAACGTTGGCCGCTGGCATAAAGCTTATGACGCCGGTACTTGTTTTGTGTGAGCTGTCGCCGTAAAAATTATCAAGCTGGCTTCATTTTCTGAATATATTCACATATGCAAGGTATTTGATAACAGGTGACCTTAACAGTCCAGAGGATTATCAGGTGTTCGAACACTAATTGAACTGCTTTGCACCCCGAATGTCAAAATATCTTCTTTTATCTAATGCTTGTTTGTATGTATTGGTATTTTAGTCAACTATTTTTGACAGATGGGGTTTTTTAAAGCCAGACTAATTGCATGTTGATTTTGGTATTGTATTGTAGCGATAAGGTCACCAAATATGTATTCGCCTTGCACAAAGATGAGCTGTGAAATTTAAGTCCCTACAGGAAGGCTACCTGTCAATTAACTAGTCATTTGACTAGTAGCAACGACCACAACTTCGTTCACTGTCCCCAGTTAGCTTATTAGAGGCTTGGTGAAAAAAATTACCAAAATATTTGTGTACGTGTGACTTTTTCTCTCTCTCTAACTTATTAATTTCACTGAATTAAAACACATATATCTGAACTGCTAACTCTGCTACGTTTTTGCCAGTCACAGATTACATAAGCATTGGTGAACTATGACTAGTCAATGGTTACAAGGCAACTAGCCACCTATTTCTAGTCAATATTTATGTAGAAACTGGTAACATGTAACTTTTAAGTAAAACACATAATTTATAATAGTTTTTGTTTAATTTTATTTGCTTTTTTATTACAATAATAACTCTAAAATACATAAGTAAATAGTATTTAAAACAAAAAATACAAATACATATACAAAATCACCAAATAACTTAAGCGGTATATAGCCCTCACATCTTTTCATCATCAACGCACCTTGCTCTCCACAAAATTTCTAAAATTTAGAAAATAAATATACATATTAAATTAAACTTTGTGAATACCTTTTATGCACTATTTTACTTATCTTTTTCAATACTTGTATAAACTTTCACAGACTGCATGAATTGCGCATTCTTCACAACGCATTTTCCCCTTTCCAAATATCTAAAAATTAAAATAAAAAGAAACTAATACATACAACCATACATACATACAATTGTATGTATATTTTTAATTAATAAAATTTCTTTGTCATTATTGTTTTTATCTTACTTTTTCACAAGCACCATAATTTTCTTTAACACTTTTATGCATTTTAATTTTAAAAACCGAACGAACTATAAATTATTTTCAGTAAAATTCAATATTTACGAATACGAATAAGTTATTCTAATATATGTATTAAGATTTTAATAATAATTGCTAAAAAAAGTAGTTTTTATATTCATCAATGTATTGGCAATTCATTAGAGTGCTGACAATCTTGAACTAATTTTCGTTCGGCAATTACAAAGTGTGATTTAATTACATTGGTATTTAAAAAAAGATTTCAAATGTAAATTTTTGTATTTATTGAAGATATCTTGTTGCTTCTTGTTGAAAAGTTGTTGCAAGTTTTTTGTAGGTATATTGTATAACTTCCTCGACTATTTCTTCGGGCATTTGTTAAAAGTCACGGGTTACATTCCAGTTTGTAGAAATGTTAACGAATATTTTTAGTGTACGCTGATTTTAGGATATTATTTCATTGTTTATGAAAAGTCCATTTCAGCTATTAACTTTTTGTCACAAGGCTCTTTTTGGTCCGCAGGATCGTAGTTGCAGGATGAAAGGATGTGTAGGATGGCAGGATCGCCATGTAATGTTGAGAGTAGGATGTGTAACTAGTATGTAGTAGTGTGTTTGTGAAGTCCTATAGCCCAATTATGATTTTTATCCAGCTGTACAGGGGGTCCAGCTTATAACTAGGCGTTCAAATGAACTGCCAGAAAAAGTGAGAATTTAGTTAAAAAAACTAGGCAAGTTATTGCCGGTTTGCGTTTAGAAATTAAACTCTGATTTATTGAATGTTTAACTCTACTTATATACTATTTTACATTTTATTATTTTTATGTTTCTTTATGTCTTTACTTTGGCTGTCAGTGTTGCCAAAACGGTGGTTTTCCCGCTATATATGTATGACTGTATTTTGTTGTCATTAGCGGCAAGTCTATTTAAAAAACCACTAGCGGGAATTTTAGCGGAAGAATTTCTTAGTTGACGGATTTTCAGCGTTTTCTGAAACTTATAAAAAAAAATATTAAATCAAAATAAAGTATTTTTAACGCAGCTATGCGACACGTATCCTGAAAGAACTATGTTAAAAATTGATATTAATTTATTTAAGTCTTGAATATACATATAAGTATATGTATGTAGTTGTAAACTTTATTACGAAAGCAGTTTCTTTTACTAAAAACTGTTTTAATGCAAAAAAAGGAAAATTTAAATTCACCACACTAACATTTGGCTCTCAAAAACAACTCACCTTTTCTCATGATTCATGCGACGAATACAAAAGTAGAAAGTAGATCTACTTTATCCGTCCTATGCGTCTATACGTTCTTTGCGTTTTGTTCTGTAACTTGCCAGATACAATTACTTTGATTCTACTTTTTTGACACATGCATAAAACGCAAGTATGCATTGGACGGATGGTATGGACCTTCAGCTTAATACAGGTACATGCATTAGGCAAAACTTTCTGGCAACTCTGTGCTTCTCACATAGCTTTACATAGTAATTGTCAAAAAATTCTATGCATCAAACAAGGCATAAAAGTAATTGTCAAATGAGTTCTTCGTTATAAACTTGTAAACAAAATATCAGCGGATGAGCAATATGCCTGATACGTGCACCTGTTTGATATGCCTTGGAAGCGTCAGTTGTTAGTATAAAAGGTTTTTAAAAATTTGGGTATTGTAATACAGGTGGGTTGATTAGTTTTTATTTTAGTGTTTCGAAGGCATGTTGGCATTGCTCTGTCCATTTGAATTCTGTCGATTTCTTTAAAAGTGCGTTTAGATTTTTAGCGATGTATGCAAAATTAGGTATGAATTTTCTGTAATAATTGCAAAGATGGTATTGGATAATTTTTTATTGTTTCATATTTAGATGGGTCTGTCTTTACACCGTCTTTTGTTATTAAATGTCCCAAGTAAATCACTTCTGGTCTTAAAAAACAACATTTCTTTGGATTAAGTTTTAGATTGTACTTTTGAAGTCTGTCCAGTACTTTTATTAAATTTTGGTTGTTATGGTTTAAGCTACATCCATATACTATTATGTCATCTACATAAAGAAATGCTTTGGATTCTAGTCCGGAAAGTGCTATTGTTAGCATTCGTTGAAAGCTGTTTGAAGAAATTTTTAGTCCGAAAGGGAGTCTTTTGAATTGATAGTGGCCTTGCGGCGTAGAAAATGCTGTAAGTGGTCTAGATTCTTCATTTAATTCAATCTGGTGAAATGAGCTTGTCATGTCTAGTGTAGAAAACCATTTGGCTCTACCAAGTTTGACTAAAATATCTTCTAGTCTAGTTAGTGGAAATTTGTCGCTTACAATTTTGTCGTTCAGTTTTCTAAAGTCTACTACTAGTCTCCATTTCTTTTTGTCTTCGGTGTTCTTTTTGGGTACCAAGAGGAGTGGAGCATTATATGGGCTAATTGATGGTTCTATTATATCATCATTAAGCATTGTTTGTACTTGTTCGTTTATTATTTCAGTATGTGCATGAGGTAATCTGTAGTTTTTTATGTACACTGGTGTATTGTCCGAAGTCATGATTTTCTGTGTGTAAAAATTGTTGACGCTTAATTTTTCGTCTGCGAGGTGAAAAACATTTTGATATTTCCTAAAAATTTTTATTAATCCTGTTTTTGCATAATTGTGATTATTATTTAATTGCAAGTCATTTAGTATTTGTTCAAAACGTTTGGGGTTATTAACATTATTGTAATTTAATATTTCATAGTTTTTAAGTAGGTCAGTTTGGAGTTTAATGTTGTATTTAATATTTTTAAATGAGTCATGCCGTTTTTCGGTGCTATTGAATTACTTAAAAATACGCCTGGTTTTAATTCATTATTAAAAATTACGCTATCTTTAGTTAAGTTTAATTTTAATGCTTGTATTATTTCTGTTCTTGGTGGTATTTTTATTTGTAGTGACGTAAATGATTTTGTATGCATTGGAAGTGTTATAGTTGTATTATTTGTAAATATAGAAATTGTGAATGTTTCGTAATCTATTTTGCAAAGGTATTTCTTGAGAAAATCTCTGCCTATTATTCCGTCTGTTTCTATGGGAAAGTCTGAATCTACTATATGAAATGGGTGTAAGCATATTTCATTTGCTAAATTTAGTTCTATTTCTATTGTACCTAGTGAATGGATTTCTTCTGTAGTAATTAATGCCTGTTAATTTGCATCTTTCTTCGTTTAAAATTTCATATTGGAATTCATTTTGCATTCGACAAAGTGATATGTCAGCTCCTGTGTCAATAAGAAATGTGAAAGTTTTATTTTTGTATTTAGTGGTTATGAAGTTTGTGTTATTATCAGATACTTTGTGTATTTTTAAATTTGGCTGCCCGGAATATCTCTGTATTCCGAGCCTAATGCGATGTTATTCTGCTGTTGTTATTTCTGTATGTGTTATTTTAATTTTAATAATTTTAATAGAGATACTATTAAAATTATTACTGGTTCCATTCCTATTATTGAAGGTGTTATTTCTAGTGTTTGGATTATTGTTTCTATTAACATTTGTATTGTTTCTATTGTTATTAAGATTGTTTCCTCTATTAAAATTGTTATTTCTGGAGTTAAAAAATTTATTTTTTATGTTATTATTACTGCGATTTGTATTGTTAAAATTACTATTATTTCTATTCTGATTTCTATTATTAAATCTTATTCTCTGATGCATAATATGTGCTTGGGCATTTCAATTGTTGGATTCTTCTGCAATTTCTAAAGCTTCTGCAAATGTTTTTACTCTGCTTGCTTCTATTGTTTTGCAATTTTGCATGCATTTTTAAATGCGTTAAATGCAATGATACCATTTGATTGTATTATTGCATTTCTGCTTTCTTCACCTATGCTTGATGTTTGTAATTCGTTTAATTCTAAAACTAAACTTTCAATTTTGTCTGCGAATTTTCGTATGTCACCTTGTTGTGATATTTTATTTAAGTCATTTAAGATGCTATTTGGTGTTTGTTTTGTCTTATAATTTTTCTTTAGTTCTTTTATTAACTCTTCTAAATTGTTTGGTATACTAGTTTGCTTTATTCTATTTTGTACTTTTTGATCTAATATTGTTTTAAAAATGAATTGAAAGAAATTGTGTTTCTTTGTATCATCTAGGGTCTCTTGAATCAATTCCAAATTGGCTATAAATGGGTTAAGTTCTTCCTTTCTACCAGAGTAGATGGGAATTAATTTTGCAATTGATGCAAGCTCTGAAGCGTTCATTGCCATTGTTGCAGTTGATTGTGTCATGTCTGAGTTTTTCGAAATTTTTCTAATTAATTGTTGATGTAGAGTATTTCTAATTCTAATCCTTTTCTTGTTGATATTTTTGAAAGTTTATCTCTTATATCTAAGAAAAATGCGTCGGCTGCGACTTTATGTGAAGTTGTCAGTCGATTATAGTTTACGTTTAATATTACTCTTATTTCTTCAAATTTGGTTATTAAATTCTGTATGTGTTTTTCAATTGTCTCGTCTTTTGTTGCTGTATCAGTGTTTAAACATTTATAGGACTTATCAAAATTTCCTTTTATCAATCTAATTTTACTAACAATATTTTGCCATTCCATTGATTTAAAAATGTATGTTTATTTAATTTTGTTTTCTTTTAAAATTAAATTTTATCTAAATTGTCACTACGTCTAGCATACTTTTTTCTCAGGGATCTTTTGTGTAAGATATATAATTTAATTAATATATTTAATAATATTAACATAAGTATAAATACTGAATCTATTTGTCTAGTGTGGTCTACAATTTCAACACTATTAACTACATTGGCATTTGGGTTAGCTATTTTTGATGATTTTCCTCCCATTTTTACTAATTTTTTTAAATGTATCTTTCTGCGATAGACCCTAATTATTCTACACGTGTGGAATAATATCTTGCCGTTTTGGTTGAAGTATTTGTAAAATATTGTTCAAATTTCCCAGTTTTCTGACTATCTGAAATAAAAAAATAGTGTTGATAAAATAAACTCTGTGGCTCACTTCACATTCTTGAAGTTTAATTTCGAAGTAAAATTTCAATAAAAAGTCTCTAATCAAAAACAAATTATTCAGAAAAAGTTATTGTTTTGAGAGATTTTGGTTGATATTATGTTTTCCTCATACTCACTAGTCCAATCACCCAGTTTTCGGTTTATTTTCTTTTCGCTGTTAATATGGAAAAAACTCAACATAAATACCAGGATACGTGTCGCATAGCTGCGTTAAAAATACTTTATTTTGATTTAATATTTTTTTTTATAAGTTTCAGAAAACGCTGAAAATCCGTCAACTAAGAAATTCTTCCGCTAAAATTCCCGCTAGTGGTTTTTTAAATAGACTTGCCGCTAATGACAACAAAATACAGTCATACATATATAGCGGGAAAACCACCGTTTTGGCAACACTGACAGCCAAAGTAAAGACATAAAGAAACATAAAAATAATAAAATGTAAAATAGTATATAAGTAGAGTTAAACATTCAATAAATCAGAGTTTAATTTCTAAACGCAAACCGGCAATAACTTGCCTAGTTTTTTTAACTAAATTCTCACTTTTTCTGGCAGTTCATTTGAACGCCTAGTTATAAGCTGGACCCCCTGTACAGCTGGATAAAAATCATAATTGGGCTATAGGACTTCACAAACACACTACTACATACTAGTTACACATCCTACTCTCAACATTACATGGCGATCCTGCCATCCTACACATCCTTTCATCCTGCAACTACGATCCTGCGGACCAAAAAGAGCCTTGTGACAAAAAGTTAATAGCTGAAATGGACTTTTCATAAACAATGAAATAATATCCTAAAATCAGCGTACACTAAAAATATTCGTTAACATTTCTACAAACTGGAATGTAACCCGTGACTTTTAACAAATGCCCGAAGAAATAGTCGAGGAAGTTATACAATATACCTACAAAAAACTTGCAACAACTTTTCAACAAGAAGCAACAAGATATCTTCAATAAATACAAAAATTTACATTTGAAATCTTTTTTTAAATACCAATGTAATTAAATCACACTTTGTAATTGCCGAACGAAAATTAGTTCAAGATTGTCAGCACTCTAATGAATTGCCAATACATTGATGAATATAAAAACTACTTTTTTTAGCAATTATTATTAAAATCTTAATACATATATTAGAATAACTTATTCGTATTCGTAAATATTGAATTTTACTGAAAATAATTTATAGTTCGTTCGGTTTTTAAAATTAAAATGCATAAAAGTGTTAAAGAAAATTATGGTGCTTGTGAAAAAGTAAGATAAAAACAATAATGACAAAGAAATTTTATTAATTAAAAATATACATACAATTGTATTTGTTATTCTAATATATGTATTAAGATTTTAATAATAATTGCTAAAAAAAGTAGTTTTTATATTCATCAATGTATTGGCAATTCATTAGAGTGCTGACAATCTTGAACTAATTTTCGTTCGGCAATTACAAAGTGTGATTTAATTACATTGGTATTTAAAAAAAGATTTCAAATGTAAATTTTTGTATTTATTGAAGATATCTTGTTGCTTCTTGTTGAAAAGTTGTTGCAAGTTTTTTGTAGGTATATTGTATAACTTCCTCGACTATTTCTTCGGGCATTTGTTAAAAGTCACGGGTTACATTCCAGTTTGTAGAAATGTTAACGAATATTTTTAGTGTACGCTGATTTTAGGATATTATTTCATTGTTTATGAAAAGTCCATTTCAGCTATTAACTTTTTGTCACAAGGCTCTTTTTGGTCCGCAGGATCGTAGTTGCAGGATGAAAGGATGTGTAGGATGGCAGGATCGCCATGTAATGTTGAGAGTAGGATGTGTAACTAGTATGTAGTAGTGTGTTTGTGAAGTCCTATAGCCCAATTATGATTTTTATCCAGCTGTACAGGGGGTCCAGCTTATAACTAGGCGTTCAAATGAACTGCCAGAAAAAGTGAGAATTTAGTTAAAAAAACTAGGCAAGTTATTGCCGGTTTGCGTTTAGAAATTAAACTCTGATTTATTGAATGTTTAACTCTACTTATATACTATTTTACATTTTATTATTTTTATGTTTCTTTATGTCTTTACTTTGGCTGTCAGTGTTGCCAAAACGGTGGTTTTCCCGCTATATATGTATGACTGTATTTTGTTGTCATTAGCGGCAAGTCTATTTAAAAAACCACTAGCGGGAATTTTAGCGGAAGAATTTCTTAGTTGACGGATTTTCAGCGTTTTCTGAAACTTATAAAAAAAAATATTAAATCAAAATAAAGTATTTTTAACGCAGCTATGCGACACGTATCCTGGTATTTATGTTGAGTTTTTTCCATATTAACAGCGAAAAGAAAATAAACCGAAAACTGGGTGATTGGACTAGTGAGTATGAGGAAAACATAATATCAACCAAAATCTCTCAAAACAATAACTTTTTCTGAATAATTTGTTTTTGATTAGAGACTTTTTATTGAAATTTTACTTCGAAATTAAACTTCAAGAATGTGAAGTGAGCCACAGAGTTTATTTTATCAACACTATTTTTTTATTTCAGATAGTCAGAAAACTGGGAAATTTGAACAATATTTTACAAATACTTCAACCAAAACGGCAAGATATTATTCCACACGTGTAGAATAATTAGGGTCTATCGCAGAAAGATACATTTAAAAAAATTAGTAAAAATGGGAGGAAAATCATCAAAAATAGCTAACCCAAATGCCAATGTAGTTAATAGTGTTGAAATTGTAGACCACACTAGACAAATAGATTCAGTATTTATACTTATGTTAATATTATTAAATATATTAATTAAATTATATATCTTACACAAAAGATCCCTGAGAAAAAAGTATGCTAGACGTAGTGACAATTTAGATAAAATTTAATTTTAAAAGAAAACAAAATTAAATAAACATACATTTTTAAATCAATGGAATGGCAAAATATTGTTAGTAAAATTAGATTGATAAAAGGAAATTTTGATAAGTCCTATAAATGTTTAAACACTGATACAGCAACAAAAGACGAGACAATTGAAAAACACATACAGAATTTAATAACCAAATTTGAAGAAATAAGAGTAATATTAAACGTAAACTATAATCGACTGACAACTTCACATAAAGTCGCAGCCGACGCATTTTTCTTAGATATAAGAGATAAACTTTCAAAAATATCAACAAGAAAAGGATTAGAATTAGAAATACTCTACATCAACAATTAATTAGAAAAATTTCGAAAAACTCAGACATGACACAATCAACTGCAACAATGGCAATGAACGCTTCAGAGCTTGCATCAATTGCAAAATTAATTCCCATCTACTCTGGTAGAAAGGAAGAACTTAACCCATTTATAGCCAATTTGGAATTGATTCAAGAGACCCTAGATGATACAAAGAAACACAATTTCTTTCAATTCATTTTTAAAACAATATTAGATCAAAAAGTACAAAATAGAATAAAGCAAACTAGTATACCAAACAATTTAGAAGAGTTAATAAAAGAACTAAAGAAAAATTATAAGACAAAACAAACACCAAATAGCATCTTAAATGACTTAAATAAAATATCACAACAAGGTGACATACGAAAATTCGCAGACAAAATTGAAAGTTTAGTTTTAGAATTAAACGAATTACAAACATCAAGCATAGGTGAAGAAAGCAGAAATGCAATAATACAATCAAATGGTATCATTGCATTTAACGCATTTAAAAATGCATGCAAAATTGCAAAACAATAGAAGCAAGCAGAGTAAAAACATTTGCAGAAGCTTTAGAAATTGCAGAAGAATCCAACAATTGAAATGCCCAAGCACATATTATGCATCAGAGAATAAGATTTAATAATAGAAATCAGAATAGAAATAATAGTAATTTTAACAATACAAATCGCAGTAATAATAACATAAAAAATAAATTTTTTAACTCCAGAAATAACAATTTTAATAGAGGAAACAATCTTAATAACAATAGAAACAATACAAATGTTAATAGAAACAATAATCCAAACACTAGAAATAACACCTTCAATAATAGGAATGGAACCAGTAATAATTTTAATAGTATCTCTATTAAAATTATTAAAATTAAAATAACACATACAGAAATAACAACAGCAGAATAACATCGCATTAGGCTCGGAATACAGAGATATTCCGGGCAGCCAAATTTAAAAATACACAAAGTATCTGATAATAACACAAACTTCATAACCACTAAATACAAAAATAAAACTTTCACATTTCTTATTGACACAGGAGCTGACATATCACTTTGTCGAATGCAAAATGAATTCCAATATGAAATTTTAAACGAAGAAAGATGCAAATTAACAGGCATTAATTACTACAGAAGAAATCCATTCACTAGGTACAATAGAAATAGAACTAAATTTAGCAAATGAAATATGCTTACACCCATTTCATATAGTAGATTCAGACTTTCCCATAGAAACAGACGGAATAATAGGCAGAGATTTTCTCAAGAAATACCTTTGCAAAATAGATTACGAAACATTCACAATTTCTATATTTACAAATAATACAACTATAACACTTCCAATGCATACAAAATCATTTACGTCACTACAAATAAAAATACCACCAAGAACAGAAATAATACAAGCATTAAAATTAAACTTAACTAAAGATAGCGTAATTTTTAATAATGAATTAAAACCAGGCGTATTTTTAAGTAATTCAATAGCACCGAAAAACGGCATGACTCATTTAAAAATATTAAATACAACATTAAACTCCAAACTGACCTACTTAAAAACTATGAAATATTAAATTACAATAATGTTAATAACCCCAAACGTTTTGAACAAATACTAAATGACTTGCAATTAAATAATAATCACAATTATGCAAAAACAGGATTAATAAAAATTTTTAGGAAATATCAAAATGTTTTTCACCTCGCAGACGAAAAATTAAGCGTCAACAATTTTTACACACAGAAAATCATGACTTCGGACAATACACCAGTGTACATAAAAAACTACAGATTACCTCATGCACATACTGAAATAATAAACGAACAAGTACAAACAATGCTTAATGATGATATAATAGAACCATCAATTAGCCCATATAATGCTCCACTCCTCTTGGTACCCAAAAAGAACACCGAAGACAAAAAGAAATGGAGACTAGTAGTAGACTTTAGAAAACTGAACGACAAAATTGTAAGCGACAAATTTCCACTAACTAGACTAGAAGATATTTTAGTCAAACTTGGTAGAGCCAAATGGTTTTCTACACTAGACATGACAAGCTCATTTCACCAGATTGAATTAAATGAAGAATCTAGACCACTTACAGCATTTTCTACGCCGCAAGGCCACTATCAATTCAAAAGACTCCCTTTCGGACTAAAAATTTCTTCAAACAGCTTTCAACGAATGCTAACAATAGCACTTTCCGGACTAGAATCCAAAGCATTTCTTTATGTAGATGACATAATAGTATATGGATGTAGCTTAAACCATAACAACCAAAATTTAATAAAAGTACTGGACAGACTTCAAAAGTACAATCTAAAACTTAATCCAAAGAAATGTTGTTTTTTAAGACCAGAAGTGATTTACTTGGGACATTTAATAACAAAAGACGGTGTAAAGACAGACCCATCTAAATATGAAACAATAAAAAATTATCCAATACCATCTTTGCAATTATTACAGAAAATTCATACCTAATTTTGCATACATCGCTAAAAATCTAAACGCACTTTTAAAGAAATCGACAGAATTCAAATGGACAGAGCAATGCCAACATGCCTTCGAAACACTAAAATAAAAACTAATCAACCCACCTGTATTACAATACCCAAATTTTTAAAAACCTTTTATACTAACAACTGACGCTTCCAAGGCATATCAAACAGGTGCACGTATCAGGCATATTGCTCATCCGCTGATATTTTGTTTACAAGTTTATAACGAAGAACTCATTTGACAATTACTTTTATGCCTTGTTTGATGCATAGAATTTTTTGACAATTACTATGTAAAGCTATGTGAGAAGCACAGAGTTGCCAGAAAGTTTTGCCTAATGCATGTACCTGTATTAAGCTGAAGGTCCATACCATCCGTCCAATGCATACTTGCGTTTTATGCATGTGTCAAAAAAGTAGAATCAAAGTAATTGTATCTGGCAAGTTACAGAACAAAACGCAAAGAACGTATAGACGCATAGGACGGATAAAGTAGATCTACTTTCTACTTTTGTATTCGTCGCATGAATCATGAGAAAAGGTGAGTTGTTTTTGAGAGCCAAATGTTAGTGTGGTGAATTTAAATTTTCCTTTTTTTGCATTAAAACAGTTTTTAGTAAAAGAAACTGCTTTCGTAATAAAGTTTACAACTACATACATATACTTATATGTATATTCAAGACTTAAATAAATTAATATCAATTTTTAACATAGTTCTTTCATGAACAAAATTTGCATTAAGAACTTATCAATTAATTTTACGTACTTATGTACTGACTGTCAACTCAATTGTATTTACTATTTTTTAGGAAAGTGCAATGGAAAATAATCTTATTTCAGCTGTGATTAATATTATGTATTATATTTATTACAAAATACTATGTGCATTAAATCAATTAATTCCACAAATTCTTTTAAAGTCATACTTTCACTTCCATTTTTCCTCAAAATTTTGTTTATTTGATAAAAAAAATATTTACACTACAGATGATCACAACAAAAATTCCTGCGCATAAGACGTATTGCATGTAACTTGAATTTAGAATCGGAGAGTACGTACAGAAACGCATACAACGCATATGCAAAGAACGGATGGTATGGACCTCCAGCTTTAAATGTGCCTTGTGACGCTTCAAACTACGCGTTAGGTGCTGTACTATCACAAGGAGAAATAGGACAAGATTTACCAATTGCATATGCAAGTAAAGCATTACAAAAACATGACATGAATAAACCAGTTATTGAAAAAGAACTATTAGCAATACACTGGGGAATAAATTATTTTAAACCTTATCTATATGGAAGACAATTCATAGTAGTAACAGACCACAGACCTTTAATTTCGCTCTTTTCACATAAGAATCCTTCATCTAAAATGACAAGAATTAGACTAGATTTAAGTGATTATGATTTTACAATTATTTATAAGAAAGGAAAAATTAACACTAATGCTGATGCACTTTCAAGAATAAAAATTGACTCTGACATATTAAGACAAATGATACCATTAGAAAATTATGAAAAAGAAAAAAAAATTATTAGTAACTACAAGGGCAATGAAAAATAAAACTAATGAGGCAAATACAAAAGACAACAATGAGGCAACTAACAACAATATAAATGAAAAGAATGAGCTCACAACAGAAAGAAATATGGAAAAATTTAATTCTCAGAAGTCTGATCAACTTCAAATATGAGAATGCATATCCATTAATGACGTCAAAAATATGAAAAAATTGCAATTTAATTAAAGCAAAAATATAGAAGGAAATGATATAATTATTGAAAATAATATTGTGCACATAGGACGTAATGATAATTCATCGAAACCAGATTCGAACATGAAGAAATTGCGTACCAACAATATGAATATAGGATGTAATGATAATTCATCGAAACCAGATTCGACTATGAAGAAGTTACATACCCAAAATATGAATAATGAAATTAATAATAAAATTAATAAGCTAGCAAGATTCAGCGATAACTCAGCGAAAGTAGATTCGATTCTGAGGAGACTGATATCAAAAATGAATAAAGAAAATATAAAAGAATTAGCGCTATCAAATAATGATGAAATATTTAAAATATATACAAAAGTAGCATATGCCAAGATAAAGATAAATAACAAAAGTCCTCAACTAAAAATATTAATATACAATGCCCCAACAAAAATTTTGCAATACAAACTAATTGACGAATACCACAATGCCACACACGCAGGTCACTTAGGAATTAGAAAAACTATCATTAAGTTAAAACAAAAATATATTTGGAAAAACATGTCAAAAATGGTAAAGAAATTTGTGCCATATTGTGACAAATGTACGAAAAATAAACAAACAAAACACATTAAGGAACCCCTTACACTAACAGACACACCAAACAATAGTTTTGAAGTAATTTTAATTGACACCGTAGGACTTCTTCGTATTTCAAATGATTACCGATACATTTTAACCATGCAGTGCGAACTGACAAAATTTGTCGTTGCTCACCCAATGCCGACAAAAGATGCACTTACAACAGCCAAAACACTTGTTGAACAATTTACATTAAAATACGGACAATTTAAAGTACTTAAGTCAGATAGAGGAACATAATTTAAAAATGAAATAATGTGTAACATATGTTCGTTACTAGGAATAAAACAAAATTTTTCAACACCTTATCATCCTGAAACACTAGGATCAATTGAAAGAAATCACAGGGTACTTAACGAATTTCTATTAACAACCGCAAATGATTATGAGTGGATAAGTGGATTCCATATTTTACTTTTGCCTATAACACGGCACCACACATTGACACAGGCTACTCGCCATATGAATTAGTATACGGAAAATTACCATCCCTACCATCTGACATTGTAGACAACAATACAAAATTTTATAACTATGATGACTACGCACAAGAACTACGACTCAAATTAAAATTTACACTAAAAAGAGCTAGACACTTATCAACAAAAGCAAAAGAAAATAGAGTAATAAACAATAAATATGAAAATATACTTAATTTAAAGATAGGAGATTTAGTACTAGTTAAAGTAGAAAATAGGAAGAAAAATCAGAGCCCATATAAGGGACCTTACAAAATAATAAGTAGAAACGGTGTAAACACCACAATAGAATATGAAGGAAAACCAAAAGAAATACACAACAATAATTTGAAACCCTACAAAAATTTATAAATATAAGTTTTAGGATAATTATATACATACATATGTAAAAAAACATAAAATTCATAAGAACACTATTAATATAAACTAAGAAAATAATAAATACTAAACAAAATTTTATCTGTAAGCAAATAATATAAAGAAAGTAACAAAAAAAATTATAACTTAGACTCAAAAATAATCAAACATATCTTATAACATTTTAAAATTTTATTACACTTTAAGAAAACATTATATACCGAAATAAATTTATTTATATTTTTTATGTTTTTTTTATATACACTAAAACCTTATTATTTTAAGAAAATCATATACATTAGAAACATTTTTTTTAAATATTTTAACTTTACTATGGGAATGGTAAGAAAAATTACTTACATTATTTTTCTCTTAAGGGTGAGGGTTTAGTGTACCTAACTTACTGTAATAAACTGTATCATAATATAATTGCTTTGCAATACAGTTTATTGTATTAATTAACAAAACGCTTACTTTATTAAATTTAAATGACACTTTTGTTTTCATTATAAAATTCTTCTATTGTAGATGGTCAGCAAAAGTAAAGACATAAAGAAACATAAAAATAATAAAATGTAAAATAGTATATAAATAGAGTTAAACATTCAATAAATCAGACTTAAATTTCTAAACGCAAACTGGCAATAACTTGCCTTGTTTTTTTTATTAAATTCTCAAAATATTTTGGCACCTCCTTTGAGCGCCTACTGATAAGCTGGTCTCCCTGACAGCTGTAAAAACAAAACAAGGGACTATAGGGCCTCACTAATACACGCACGCTGACTACACCTTAGGGCTAACGTTATCCATCCTTTTAACCTTTACAAGTTCATTGGCAACACTGTAATCATTTTATTCACACTCATACACTAACATTTTTGCAGTTTGTAAGCAAAGTTTGACAATTATATGCAATGTATACAGTAACAGGCTGGGCTTGTGCATGTACCTAGTATAATTGTATCATGCCAAAATTAAAATATGCATACAAAAAAATTTAAAACGTCTAAGCATATGCTTTACTACAAAATTATATTGCCACACTTACAAGATAAAAACTATTTTACCAGTTCTTTCGGTTTGATGAAAACGATCGGAATCTGAAGCAGCACCAAAATGAACATTGAACGGAATGGTTAATAGGGAATCAAAACCATTCCGAACGGAATCTGTGACACGGCTGATAGGTATTGGTTGTATCTATATTATGTAGGAAACACATAATTGTAAAAAAATTTACATGTATGAACAGAATTATTCTCAACACTAAGCATTTTTTAACAAATTTAAATTTTCTATTTTAAGCAAAAAGCATTTGGCAGAATTTCAATGACTCTTATACAATTAAAATGTGCATCGGATGCCTCAAATTTATAGTCTTAGAAATGGAATTCAAGGTCAACCGATTATTATATATTTTATATGCATATTTGTGTATAATAGTGGGTACAGACTTTGCAACTCTCTTACGCAACAGGTTTCCCAATACTGTGATACAGACACTGCAACCTACAATGCAACCGTCAATAAATATCAACACATTTTGATATATTCGAAACTTTGAATGCAACTTCGAACGCAACCATAAACAAAACTACAGACTATGCAATCTGCCTGGTTGCATAAACAAGTTGCTAAGACTTTACCTACACTCAAAAAAATTCAAATGTTATATTTCCCAAAACTATTAAAAAATTTTAACTAAGTGAAAGGGTAGAATGGCATTTACAAAGTTTTTTAGGTAATTCAACAAAAGTTTTTGTTGATTTCTCTATTCGAAAAATCAACTAAAATTTTAGTTAAAACGGATAAGTAAATTCACATATTTATTTTCTGTGAATTTTCTAAATGGCAAAGTAAATTTATACATACATATATAATTCGGCAATTTATCATGGATTTTAGTTAAATTAACTACCTATTTATAATTCTATAATTGTTACGAATTTTAAAATAATAATATAACACTTTCTGAAGTTGTTAATAAATGATTATTTATTATTATTTATTAATTTATCTACATCTAAATAATGGTTTTGTTTTGTTTTGTTTTTGATCTAAGCGGTAATTGAGACCATTCGTATTTGCTAACAATTTATAAATTTGTTGCTATTGCCATGCATTTATTCGACAACAATAACATGTGTAATTGCTATGATACCATTCACTGCGATTTTTTTGTTATTATCACAATGCCGATATAACACAAGCAGCGAAATGAAATGATGCAGCATAAAAGTATGGATTTCTTGCATACCATTCACTCAGTATTCGCTGATCTTTTGTATATCACGTTTAAATAAAAAGTTTATTTTAAGTGGTTTTTATAATTATAAACAAAAAAATGCAGTGTGAGGGAGGAAATTTTAGAAAAAACAAATGTTGACATTTATAGATAAAAAAGAAAATGCAAAAAATAAATATTGGAAAATGTAAAATATATCAAAAATGTATTTCAAATAACTGTCTCATAGAAAATATGACATAAAATACATTTCCAAACTATATCGTGTTTTATGAATACCAATGTAAAGCACAAAGTACAAAGACTACAGGCCCAACTATAATAGGAATAAGCGAACTTAAGTGACTGTGCGGTTCCATATAAAACGTATGCGGCAAACTATAATGTACTTATGGAACTTTTCGTCAAGTTTCGTCAAATGTCATTTGCTTAAGTTAAGTGCCAAACTGAACGCACATTCCGTACGGAAGACACTGTTTTTGCATTTTTTTTTAAACTCAAGCAAACAGCAGCAGAAAACATTCATTGATTTTAAATATTTTATTATTGTTTCTTATTTTATACTCAGAAAAAAAGCAAAAATTTTATTTTCATTCTTTGTTTTACAATACACATATACACACATACACATGAGATTATTTATGTATGTTCACTGTTGTACTTTTTGGTAGGCAAAATAAATAAAACAAGTAATAAAGTGTTGGATATAATTACACGTGAATTCTTAATAGATTAGGACATTCCAACAAGTTAATTTGATTGAATTGCATTCATTTAGTAGTTATAAGAAGAAACAAAATTAGTAAAATAATTTGAACAATACCTATATGTGCAACTGTGGCTAAAGAATAATTAAGTGCATGTAAGTACATTGTGGCCACCTAAAAGTCACATTTGAATTGCTTAAGTATTTGACAGACTTATCGTTCAATTCTGGCATTAGCTTAAGCCAGCATATTCATATTATAGTTGGGCCTTACGTTGTGGTCAATCACAGTAAAAAGAATTCGCACCATTCACTGAGTATTCGTTGCTTTTGACAAGAACAGTGAACATTTATATAAAACAAGCAATGCACGCAATAAAATTCGCCGCACTCATCTCTTTCGATTGTGCCATGCGTTGTTTATTTCAAATGTTGTGGATTTACAACAATATGCAGTTTTTTTGCGATTGCATTCAAAACAACAAAATAAACCATTCAATCTGTTCTCTGTTTGGTATGTATCAGAAAATCAGTGTAAATTTAATTTGTGTTTTCGTAAGCAAACGGTCAAAACGGTAAAGATGGATTGGTTAAAACGCACGAAAGTCTCAACAGCCTCTCTCACGCCAAGTATGACCGTTTAATAGCCGAGCAATAAGTGACCACTTATACACAGCGTACGTAGATTTGTACAGTCACATAGTGGGGTATTTAATAAAACATTTGAAGGTAAGACAACGTTTCCTTTCATAAATGCAACCAGGCCACTGTTGTTTATTGTCCTTCGAGAGTTTTGCGTCTCACACCGCATGTAATTTTTGGTTGGTGTCAGATAGCAGTATCCCATTAGTTTCCATTAACCTCATGCAAAAACAATTATAAAGTATAAATATTGAGTGGTTGGTGACAGGGCAGGAAAATGACTTCTTGGATTTTGTACCAACTATAAAAACAAAATGTACTCTGTAGACCATGACGGTACCATTTTTTAATATTTATTACTAAAAACATAAACGTAAAAAATTTATGTAAGAATTTAGAAGTATACAATAAAAAACAGAAACTTAACAAAAATGGGTATAAAAATTCAGTACACAATAAGAATTAACATAAAAAATATTAAATGTTACATTCATAAAGGTCTATTCGTAGATTCGACTATTATATTAGAGAATAAAATAAAACACATACAAAGAAATTAAAGAGAACATAGGAAAAATTATTGCTACCCAAGAATGATAGAAATACAGATTACGACATGCGCATGATTTCCCGCTAGATGACGTATATTCCCCTAAGAAAGGGTTGCCAATCCATTCATTCCACAATAATTTTTAGGGCTGTATTTTTATCTTGTATGATTAATATTTTTATATTTACTTACTAGTGTAATTGGATCAGTGGTCCTGTTAATAACAAAATAAATTTTAAAATTTCGATTTTCGTAGACAAAAAAGCGTTTTGGTAGATTTTTTGAATAATTTTGGTGGAAAAAGAATTTCTTGCACGGCAACGCTACTTTTAAATTTTGCCAATAGTTTTACTTTGTGCGAGCGTTAAACAATTAAAAGTAAATGTTTTTAAAGGGTTTTCTTATCTTTGTAAGCGAAATTTCTTAAAAAAATTGTTTGTAAAAGGTAATGCCAAAATTATTAATTTAATGAAATTCCTAAGTGCCATTAAAATTATTCAAAAACCGCATATCTATTTTCCTCACAATTCCCAGTTTTGTCTATATAAATAGAAGCTGAAATATACATCTTTGCAGCATATCTTACATCACTATGAAAAAATTAATGCCTAACGAAATGTCAAGAAGCAGATACTAATTTCGGCTGAAAACCCTTCCTTCTTAATTTGTCGTTGTCCAGTTGGTAAGATTCATCCTCCGATTAAATACAAATAAGTATCCAACCAATTTGAGACTTTTGTTTAATTTTCGTTATTTTGAGTCACAAAATAACTGGGCTCAGAGACTATTATAAAGCTCCATTCCATATACCTGCTCATATTTCGTCCAGTTGAGTGACATTCACTCTAATTTTTACAGGTAATTAAAACATATTAAGCAGTCTTTGCTCGTAATGTTTTATAATTAAAATTTATATGTGAACTTCGATAATGAATTATAAGAGAATGGCTTAATTAACTGTATTTGGTTGTAATGTTTAACAAGTTGATTTGTGTGGCCTTATAAAGTGTATCAATTACTTCTCTAGTTGACCTGTAAGCCTTAAAAATATAGACAATAATATAAAATTCAAATGTTTTTTTTTCTTTTTGTCATGAAAAACCCCTTTAAAAAACTTTCTGCAATAAACTGCAATGTAGGTCGTTTTTGTCATTGTAATCTTATTGTTGAAGTTACAAGCGCTTGATGTTTGAAACACTATTTTTGACTGTGCCTTCAATAAAACGATTTGGCATTTTCTTAATTCCTGGAAAAATAAATTTAAGCAACTTTTTTTTTGGCCTGCAACCTTAAAAATATAATTAGAAAATAATTGTAACATTCCAATGTTTTTTATTGAATGTACACCGATTTTTAAAGGGGTTTTCCCACTTTAAAAACTACCTGTAATAAAATCAATGTAGGAAATCTATTTCTGAACATACCCTCAATAAAACATTTTTGGTTTTTCCCAATTATTTATTAAAAGCATCCTCCGAAATTTTTTTAGGTAATTGTAAAATGTTGCGTTTTTTTCAGGTAGTCAGTGTTCATGGTTTGATATGAAAATAATTTTTTAAGTAATATCAGTAGTATTGTGTCTTTGAAAGTGAATTGATGAATTTTAATTGAAAAATAAAAATAATAATAAATAAAACAAACCGTTAATCTAAAAAAGTGAAAAAATCTAAATCTTAGTACATAATTGTATACACAAATAAATAATTTTGCCCGAAACTTGGTTAAGTCTAATGTGACACTTGGCAACCCCTCAATTCAAAATTAATTTTGATTGGTCGAAACAAATTTATATTATATTTCGATAAAAATCAGGATTTTTTAATTAATTTTAGTTTTATTTTATAAAAAAAAATAATCTTTATTATAAAAACCGTGTACAAAGTGTTTAAAATAAGAAAAAGTGCCCGAAATCTTCGCCAAAAAAATCGAAGCAAAAGCAAAAAAAAAAACATGAAGTGTGCAGTGGGCAAATGCAGGCAAAATGATAGTCAAAAATCATGTGATCAAATGTGTGAAAAATTAATTTTGTGCATATTTTTAATTAATTTAAATTTAGCTCTATCTTTTTATAGTTTTCCAAAGAATGATAAAGGGCTAAAAAGACTTTGGATAAAGTTTTGCAATCGGCGGGATACAATAAAGACCCACAGGGAGCGAATTTGTTCTCTACATTTTAAACAGGAGGATTTTGAAAGAAATTTGAAATGGGTAAGTTACAATTATGTTTTTTTATTTGTTCTGTTTTTTAATTAATAATTATGCATAGGATTCAGCAATCGAGCAACTCTGAAATTGAAAGAGAGAGCAGTACCGACTATAGAAGCGGGTGAAACGGAAGAGGAGACAAAAACATACGTAGAGGAAGCAACAACATCCGTAGAGGAAACCAAAACATTTGTAGAGGAAACAAAAACAATCGTGGAGGAAACAACAAAATTCCCTGAGGAACGAACAATGGTGAAGACTAGCACTAACGAAGACAGTTTACAGATCTACATAAAAAAATTTGGAAGACAAAATGTATGTATCTACACTTTTATATATACTTTTAAATGGTTCACAAAAACTTGTTCATATATGATCGTTTCTAGCGATGCATTACGTAAGGAAAATGATATGCTAAAAATGTAAAAAAACCAAGCTGAGATCACTACTAAAAAATTGTCTCAAGAAGTTCAGAAGTTAAAGTTTACAAACTCAAATCTTCAGAAGGCACTGAGACGTCTTTCACTGAAGGCCAAATAAAAAAACTTAAAAACGGTGACAAAAGACAAAACTTTACTGAAGAAGATATTGCACAGTCAATTACGCTATATTTCACAAGTGCCAAGGCTTACAGGTTGCTGCAGAGAAAAAATTTTCCGCTTCCCTCCGTAAGAACATTGCAGAGGTGGTCGCAGAAATTAGATGTGTCGACAGGTATTTTGGATCCTGTTGTAAAAATATTGTCTGCGGCTAATCAAATGTCCAAAATACAAAAGCTGTGTGTATTAAGCTTTGATGAAATGAAGGCGAAAAAAAGTATTGTTACGACAAGCCAACAGACTCTTTGTTAGAACCGGCTAATTATATTCAGGTGGCTTTGTTGAGAAATGATTTATATAAATCAATTTCAAGAGTTTTTATTAGCATTTTTCTATTTTATTATCAGGTTTGACAGCAAAATGGAAGCAACCAATATTCTATAACTATGATTGCCAAATGACAAAAATTATATTATTTGATGTAATGAAGACAATGTGGCAGTGTGGCTTTGAAATTGTTGCAATTGTTTGTGATTTGGGCGAAAACTTTTTAATGAGCTTGAAGTTGATTTTAATAAGCCCTGGTGAGTGGTATATGTAGTAAGTATGTATTGTGTGGTAATTAAAGTAATTTTAAATTTACAGGTTTTTGTACGACGACACAAAAATATTCGTGTTTAGTGATATTCCACATATGATTAAACTGTTAAGAAACCATTTTATTAAGAAGGATATTATTTTAAATCTTTTATCGCTTCAATCTAGTGACTTAAAAATCACAAACAAAATATCAGTACATTATCTAAGCGTTGCTGGAGCTGAAAGACAGAAAGTTAAACTGGCTACGAAGCTGTTCTCACATACAGTTGCTCAATCAATTACACGAGCAGCCAGTTTAGGATTTTTGAGTGATACAAATTGGAGTGAATGCAGTCAGTTCTTCAAATTGGTAATGAGATGTTTTATTTTAAAATATAATAAAATCATTATAAATTTTTTACTAGACGAATGACTGGTTTGATATAATGAATTCAAGGGTACCAAGACAGGACGCAAGAGAGCGATTACACGCATACGGCTTGTCACTTGGAATACAAAATGAGACGTTAAATAATATGTCGCAAATGATGTTAGATATTCGTGCGATTGGCAAAAATACGCTCTTACCATTTCAAAAAGGTACACATACATTTAATGTAAACTTTAAAAAATGTATCTATTGTAAAACATTTATTTCACAGGCATTATTCAATCAAATAACGCATTGAAGATGCTCCACGATGAACTAAAGAATCGTTATAATATAGACTACGTCTTAACATATCGCCTAAATCAGGATGTTCTTGAGAATTTTTTTGGCATAAGATCTAAGGGAGGTCTTCACGACCATCCCGATCGTCAAGAATTTAAATATAGACTTCGGTCATATATTTTGGGGGTACAACGAAGGCATCTTGGGCAGTAATGCAAATGTAGAGATAGACAATACTCCCGATTTGGAGGACGTACATTATTCATTAACAGGTAAATTTAAACTAACAATTTAAAATCATACAGTTTTTAAAGTTTCGTTTGATTTCTTAAGGTAAAATACTTAAACGTATTAATCCCAGCATAGAGCAAAACGATTTGCCAAAAGAAAATTATGAGGAGGAGGTGGAAAACCTGAATTATGATGGTTTGGAGAATTTGGCCGGCTATATTTGCAACAAATTAAAAAACGAAGATCCCAGTCTCGTTGCTAAGCCTGTAGAGGTTAGACATTGAAATGAAGGTGGGTTAAGTATTCCATCAAACACTTTAATGGAAACGTTAAAATCTTGTGATGAAATTTTTGTAAAACTAAATGGGTATAAGTTACTTGCTACAAAGGGATATTTAGAAAAGCACTTGGCGGAAGCAAGGAATATAAAAGCAAGTGAAGAAGTAAAAAGACTTTTTTAGATGCAGAATGTATTTTAGAATACGGTCTCTTAATGCAGAAATGTCCCAAAATATAAATAAGCGTAAAAGAAAATTAAATAAAACAACAACGTAATATAAATAAATAAAATATTTTTTTTCATTTAATTTTTTTTTTAACAAAAATAATAATTTGCCCCACTGTTATGTTGACATATTTTTTGAGAGTCGTGACGTCATTTCACCTACCTGCGCAGAAGAATAAAATTTTGTGTGCGTGATGTCGTAATCTGTTTTTCTATCATTCTTGATTGCTACCATATAGTGAAACATTAAAATGTTTAAATTGTACCATGTAACTCGCGGTAGTACCACGGTACCAAAATGTTAATAATGTGCCATAAAAAGTACAATTGTACCATGATTTCCATCCATGGTTGGAGAGCCAAACAAAAATTCACTTTTAAACAAGTAAATGATTAAACAGAATACCGGCTAAAACACATTTTCCATACAAATTGACACAAAAAAGCAGCCACAGAAACCAGTCGTGAGATAGAATCTATTTTATTTTGAGAGCGTTTTTTCTTATGCTCTCGCATATCAATACTCATTCTCACAAAAATGTTACCATACTTTTGATCAATTTCATACATTTTGTAAACAAAACTACTAAGAAAAATAAGCACAAAAGAAAATAAAATAAAAATCAGAGAGTATTTGAAGTTACTGCCGTCGATTTTATTATGGGCTTAATTAATTTGTCAGCGATTTGCCTGAAGTTGCATACTTTACTCTGTTTCATCATTAACTAGAGTATAGTTACTAGACTCTAGTGACTCAGTCTATGCTCAGTGATGTCAAAAATAACTATAGTTGTATGTTGGAGAAAAGTTCACTCATTCTTCTCTGAAGTACATAGAAAAACATAAATATTTGGAAAAATGCAGTTTAGTAAAGCTGCTTAAAACAAATTATATGATAGAAAATTAAGATATATGGAATAAAGATTATATAAAAAAGTTGGGGCGACCCATATTTCCGGGTTACGGGGCTGTGAACTTTTTATATGAAACTGTGAAAAATTTTCAAAAACAAATTTTTAAATAGCTTATCTGAACTTAAAAAAAAGAAAAAATTAAACAAAAAAATTGGCTGCGACCCATATATGCTGAGTTATAGATCTTTTAAGTTTTGCTATTAAATGCATTTTAGTGAAGCTGCTCCAAAAAATATTAAAATGTGTTTTAATACATATTCATTTCTTTCCTTAAAAGTTTTGTAACATAAAACACATAGAGGCCCAATAATCGACTTCCCAATTATATGGCATTTAGCTAATTGCCACTTAAATTTAAGTGGTATTTAAGTGTAACTTAATTTTTTCAGAGACACTTCAAAATTTGCCAGTGTTATGGAAGGTCTTTTAAACAACAGCTGCTTATAATCAATAAAAAAGTTCGGTTATCAAAATGAGGAAAACTAAAATTTAATAAAAACACATTTTATGAAACAAAAAGAGCATCAGTATTCATTTTTTCTATATATTTTTGCATGCTATGAAACTATATATTCGCCTTGAGCATTAATGATCACAAGGCACATTTAATACAGGTACATGCATTAGGCAAAACTCTCTGGCAACTCTCTGCTTCTCACATAGCTTTACATGGTAATTGTCAAAAAATTGTATGCATCAAACAAGACACAATTGTATTTGTCAAATGAATTCTTCGTTATAAATTTGTAAACAAAAAATCAGCGGATGAGCAATATGCCTGATACGTGTACCTGTTTGATATGCCTTGAGTGATCATTAAATATTTTTCGCATTCCACTTTTTTTCTTTGACTGTAGGTCGTCGCTACTAGTCAAGGCGCATTTATTAGGTTGCAGTACTAAGCCAGGTGACTAATGTCATTATACCAATTCAAATGTCATATTTGGATTACGTAGGTATAAGCCTAAAAACATGCTCTTATTTGGGTATCCATAAACAATTAACATATATTCAGTTTTGTATGGTGTTTGATATATCCAATAAGACACACAATCTGACGATGCTAGCCTGTTTTGAAAAGAAAGAAGGTAATTTATACCAACAAAGTAAATGTGGTTACAGCTTTTGTAATATTTGTTGGAGTAATACCGTTACCTGATTGATGTGCCTTGCTAGTAGTCAAATCACAGAATACCCAGAAGTGAAGAAACTGACAGGTAAAAACAGCTCCAATCAAGTTTTTGTTAAAGCTCGTGGAAAAAAAAGTATAGTGTATTTGATACTGTAGTGCATTACTCCTTACCAATTAATGGTAGAATTAGTAGATTCGTATCGTGAGTTGACGGATCAGCGGACAAAGTCTGTAACATTAATAAAACATGTTGCTGTTTATTTAATATGTATCGTAACGTACGTGAGGTAGAAATCTACAGAAAAAGGATTTCTACGTCAACTTTTCTCATAAATGCATACACACACACACATGTATAAAGCAGAGAGAAATACAATAACAGCTGACACGTTCCCTGCCAACCTCACGTTTTTACTAACTAACATCAAGAATTGAACGATACGACCACTTCAGAAGTAACACGATACGAATCGACTTATTCTACCATAACAGCTAATACAAATTTATTGTACTAGAAAGAAGTATCAAAACAAAAACGACGACAAAATTTGAAGGAAAATGAGACAAACAGATAAATACCCTGCTCTTCCGTCTCGTGACACTTCTGTATGTTTTGTGTTGTAGGGTTATTATAAAAAATCGTCAAAATGACGTAAAATCGTCACATCTAACAACACTGAACACAGTAAAGAAAATACTCAAACACTGCAGAAAAATAACAAAATTAAATAAATAAAATTGTTCGTGAAGAAAAATATATAAAACTAATAAACACAAAGAAGAGCAATGGGGAGCATAGATAAAGCATGCATATCAGGCTTTTTATGTCGTCTATGTTCAGAAATGCATCGAATTGTAATCCATATATACGGCGATCAGGGACAGCGCCTTTGTCTGGTTGAAAAAATAAATGGATATTTGCCCATCACAGTAAGTATACAGCACTGAATGGTATACAATTTTACTTATTTAATGCAAAAATATAGATCTCCCCAACTGATCCGCTGCCCAAGACAATATGTACAACTTGTTTGCGGCGCGTAGAACAACACTATGACCTTCTGATGCGTTTGTCGAGAATTAAAGAAGAACGATTTCTTCGTGTTAACAATAAAGTATAAGAATTCATTACATATTCGAGGTTTCAGTTGAAATGCTTTACACATATTTAACTTGTTTCTTAATTAGCAACGTCCCCGTGTTTCACCTATTTCAAGCATTGACAATTCGGAGGATGAAGTGTATCAAAGTGATGATGAGTCACGTCGTGGACAGCGGAGTAGGGATTTTACTCCACCACAAAGAAGCGGGTTACAAACACGTCAAAATGTTTTACCGTCGCCAGCAATATCGGCTGCGCCATTGTTCAGTTCAGCAATAAGTGGAGGTTCTTTAAATAGAAGTAATTTGCCGACAAGTGCTCATAGTGGTGAAGATAACGATGATCAAAGTGGAGCAAGTACAAGTGCTAGTGCTATTGCAGCAATTACTCAACATATTAATGTTCTTAATGATACAAATAATAGCGGTACATCATCGCCTTCGTCAACATAATCTCAAGTTTCTGCTGAAAATGTCAACAGTTTTGGTATTGTTTTGCAACAGCGCTCTGACTGATGTTAATAGTTAAGGTTAATAAGAACGTTACACGTTTATAATAATTACTATATTATAACTAAAAAATAATTTGAAATAATTCATTAAATAATCATTTAAAACATTTGTTCATCTTCCAGTTTCTTTCCTTAACTGAAGTTTACATCAAATAATAAGTAAATCTGTGTGTTGCAAGCCATAACAGCGTAAGTGGGAAAACATAGTTTCGAGAAATCCCAAATTTAACGTATGAACGTTTCTTCAGAAAATAAAAATGGGTAAATTAAAATAATTTAGTCGTAAAGATTAATTTATTAACGAATGCACCTAGATTGTATGAAAATGTATTTTGTAGAATCTAGCTCATCATAAATTTTATCTAACTTTTTGAACACTAAATTGTTTTGTATATATGTATGTATCTTTAGGTTTGTCCATTTACTAAAATTTTTTACGAATTTGTAACAATTGTTACTGGAAAGTGTTCATTAACTCAAAAAGTAAGGAGAGAGCTTCAAAACAGAAACCAACAATTCCTAAAAAGTATTATTAGGAAATTTTTTACTTGCAAGGATTATCCAACCACCTAGTAGGTCTGCTCATTTACTTTCCAAGCAGAAACTAGCAATGAGAGAGTAAAGCAGAAATTTACAAAATTACTCTCCCAAATATGAAAAAGTAAATGAACGCTTTACTTATAAAAATTTGCAAGAAAATTTTATTCATATCAGAACCATGGATGGAAATCATGATACAATTGTACTTTTTGTCATGTATTTTGTTTGATAATATTTTAAATTGAAATTTTGTTAAAAAATTGATATTTAAAATGAAATTCTACACAGCTTCATGTATATTTACCATTTTTATGCATTTTTCATACTTTTTAAATTTTATGCCATTAAAAAATACAAAAATTCGACTTTCCATCGCTGATCATAAAATTGCCATTAAAATTGAATTTATGTGGCTTAATGGAGAAAAACAATAAATTAAGAAAATATGTTTTTTTCATACGTATACATGTTAAGAAGTTTATTATTCGACATATTGTCATAATTATATTTTAATTTGAAATTTATTTGCTTGTGGTTTAGCTTGGTCTATATACGTATTTCATTGGCGCTTAAACCAAATCATCAGTAGACTTCAACCACAAATTTTGAACAGTCACAAACCTCTTACTTTATGCACAGACTTTCAAAAACTATATGAGAATTCATAGAATAATAATATTTTTGAAAATCACAAAGACAAAATAAGTTTAGTAGGCTTTGAAACTCATACAAAACCCAGCAAATAATTTATATTCGATATGAATCTATTATTATATTATATTATTATTCTATGAATTCTCATATAGTTTTTGAAAGTCTGTGCATAAAGTAAGAGGTTTGTGACTGTTCAAAATTTGTGGTTGAAGTCTACTGATGATTTGGTTTAAGCGCCAATGAAATACGTATATAGACCAAGCTAAACCACAAGCAAATAAATTTCAAATACGTATACATGTTTTTTAATAAAGAAATGCAAACTTTTTTAGTTTTCCATTTTCAAATATTTTTTAAATAATTTATTTGACATTAAATCAAAACAGGTGGTTGGATAGTTCTTGCGAGTAAAAATTTTACTAGTAATAATTTATAGGAATTTGTTTTTTTCTCTCTTTTGACGCTCTCTCCTTGCAAACTTTTTGAGTTAATGAACACTTTCCAGTAACAATTGTTACAAATTCCTAATAATTATCAGTAAATGAACAAACCTATTGTGTTTTTTGTTGTCAAATTAATTATTTAAAAAATATCCGAAAAAGAAAAACTGATAGATGTACATTTCTTTATTAAAAAACAGCAAGACACATTATTTCCAGGTAATATCAGGATTACAAAAACAATGAAAAAAATATAACAATGAAAAAAACAACATGGCTTTTAGTTTGTCCAAAATATCAAAAATATAATTTGCTGTAACACAATAATAATAAAGATTATTTATTATTATTATTTTATTAGCGGTTTTCACGCTTCGTAGTTTTTTTAAAACCCTTTTGAATTGAAAAGGTTTTTTTTTGATGAAAAGCGTGAACGACTTTTTTAGTCGATGTAAATAATTTGAAAGAGCTGATTTTTCTTTTCATTATTTGAAATTATAGAAAAACAAAACAAAAAGTAACGTAAATGCCTAAAAACGGAAAAATATAATTTGTTGAGTTTTTGGTACAAAATGCAGTGGACCAAATTGAAGATACGTAAGAGTGTGATATTGGCAGTGGTGCCGCTTTCCAATATTTCACATTTATAAAAATAAAATAATTTGTTCAAAAATATAAACGCAAATCCCTTTATTTCTCTATATTTTTATTGCGAATTTTCTATTTATAGGTTTAGTAATTATTTCAATACGTTTAGCAATTTTTCGCTAACTTGCGATTTTCGAGTTTTTTTCCAAACTATTTATATTTTTAAAGACTCGCGATTTTTAATCAATTTTAGCGCTTGCTTTCGATTTTGCAAATTTTAGCGATTTTTTGCTAAGTTTGCAATAAAATCGACATTTTGCATTTTTTGGAGTTTCCTAAGAGTTTTGCCGATTTTTAAATAATATTAGACTTTGTTTTCATCTCGCTGTTAATAAGTTTTAGCAAATTTCCAAAATTTAGCGATTTTTTTGCATTCCGTACAGTTTTGGTAATTTTGTATCAATAGTATGGCTTGTTTAAAATATTGCAACTTGCGATTTTTTGCAAATTTCGGGATAAATGCGACTTTTTTCATGCTTTCAGCCTACAAACAGTTTTGTCTATTTTAAAAAAAATATTAGACTTTGTTTTCATCACGCTGTTTTTATGTTTTTTTAAACTTTCGTAATTTTCGCGATTTTTTGCATTTGTTAAAGTTTTAGCGATTTTTAATAGAGATGTGCACGTGAGTGTTTTCTGACTCACGACACGGACGCTCACGCAGAAAAATATTTTACTCACGCACAAATGATCTTGAAAATTTTCACGATCACGCACGCTCACGAATAAAATATTTTTAATCACGCACGAGTGGTTTACAACTTATCACGATCACGCACGCTCACAAAAAAGTATATAATTAAATTTGCATGTTTTTTTAGTTGAAAAATTGGTATGTATTATGTCGTATTTCCACTACGCCTACGACGATTTTGTGCTAGATTAAAGAAAAAATATTGCAATGTTCTGTAGTCTAGTATAAGATCGTCGTAGTAGAAATCGTAATACGACACTCGTAATAAGGCCCATTATTTAGAAAAGTGCTTTAACTTTTAATGTTTCAATTTCAATTCAGTTTATTGTGTCTAATGATATTTACAAAATTTACTTACAATAGTATATATATGTACATTTACAAAGAGTTTAAGGATTTTTCCTTTTTCTACTTAATAATACAATTTTGTTTCATGTTATCCTTAATTATACCCTTTACCAAAAAATGGTAAAAGGGTATATATAGGTTTGTCATTCCGTTTGTAATTTCTACAATATTAATAAGCGACACATAAAGTATATATATTCTGGATCCTTATGCATAGGGAAGACGAACAAGCGATGTCCGTCTGTCCGTCTGTCTGTACGTGAAATCGGTTTTCCCAAGCTCCCAGAAGAGCTAGCGACTTCGTTCTTGGACTGGTGTGTCAGAAATTTTCCGAAAAATTTTGCTATTGAAATTCAGCAAAATCGAGCAGACGGTTTCAGAGCTGGAAAACTCAAACTCAATTTACCCATAGAAAATAACTACCGAAAACAAGTTTTTATTACTTTTTTATTAAATTAACTTATTTTATACTTCGGTATGAATAAAATTGGTATTTATAATTAAAAAAAAAATTTAATAATTTAAAAAATTAAAAAAACGTTTCCAGGGTTGGAAAACTTTAACTTTTTTCATAATAATTAAACATATTTCATGTTTTAGGAAGAAGGCTATTTTCTCAGGAACGGTAAGAGCTACGGGTCTGAAATTTGGACAGAGTATGTAGAACTTTGATCGCTACAACAACAAATACATGAGAATTAAAACTTAAAGGGTGTTCCAAAACCAGCAACAAAAATGTTAAAATCCCATGTAATATACATACAATTGTATGTACAAATGTACATATGTATATTGACACTTGAAATTTGTAAGATTAGTGTATTTTTATATAGACTACAACAATTAACACTAAAATTAAAAACATTTAAATTAAAGGGTGGTCCATCAGTTAATGAAATTTTGACTATGTAGTTTTGACAAAATGCTATATCTTGGAAACCGTAAGAGTTACAGCCTGTTTGTAGAACACGACTCGTCGATAATAATCGCTAACATGTTAGCATTTTTCTTTTTTTGGTTTTTAGATCGCGACTGTTGACGATTTTAATTAAAAAACGTAACAATTCTCAATTTATTTGGGTTTGTGTAACACGGTTTGGCTCATTATAAATGTCAAGATGGGCGAATGAAAAATTATAATCGTGTTCAAAACAAGTGCACCAAAATGAATAAATACTGACAATACACATACACTCACCTGGATTTTACACAGTTTCATACATATCCTAATTTTTGTTCTTCAAATAACAGCAGATATTTTGAAGAACAATTGATTTTTTTATAACAAAATAATAAAAAAAATACATACAAATAATTGTTCATTCAATTGTCAATTGTGTTTTTTCTTCACAAGAATAGGGTTACCATTTTTCAAGTTGAATTTATAATTTTCTATGAAAAAAGATAAATGAAAACAATTTTTGGACATGTTGGCAACATAACGTTTTGCCACAGGGTGGGATATATAGGCGAATTAACGTAAGCTGCACGACAAAGTCGAGTCGCGTTATAAAAACGCTTTTCATTACGTAGTCGTCCATGAAACGGCTCGTCGTGAGTCGCCCTTGTCGCGTTCTACAAACAGGCTATTAAATTCTTGAAATTTTCAAAAACGGTCTAACTAAAAAATCCGAAAATTATAAAATCGCCAAAAATTTAAAAAAATCGCCAAAACGAAAAAAATCGCCAAAATGAAAAAAAAACGCTAAATTAAAAAAAACGCCAAAAACCGAAAAAAATCGTCAAAACGAGAAAAACGAGTCAAAACTAAAAATAAATTTCCACAATGACAAAAAAACGCTAAAATGCTATTGAAAATCAGCAAAATCGGGCAGACGGTTTCAGAGCTGGAAAACTCAAACTCAATTTACCCATAGAAAATAACTACCGAAAACAAGTTTTTATTACTTTTTTATTAAATTAACTTATTTTATACTTTGGTATGAATAAAATGGGTATTTATAATTAAAAAAAAATTTAAAAACTTAACTAATTAAAAAACGTTTCCAGGGTTGGAAAACTTAAACTTTTTTCCTAATAATTAAACATATTTGATGTTTTATAGCCCATTCAGGCTGACACGAAATTAAGTAATTTTAAGCTCAAATTACGAACGAAATGAAAACTGTTTATGCAGGTACTGAATGACATTTGAGTTAATTTCGCAAACATATTATTCACTGCGGCAGGCATTATAGTTGTTTTTTCAGTTGAATAAATTCTTTGTTACACTTATACACATATTTCTTTAAAAAATTTTCATAAATTTAATAGATTTCATTGTTTTTTTAATTTAATATTGAACTTCAAAATTGTTATTTCTTTTAATTGTTGTTTCTCATAGTTGTAAATTTATTCATGTTTGAAAATAAAAGTACTTTTAGTACAAAAACAGAGTTGTATATTGTAATTTTTTGTTAATTTCATCGAAATTAAGTAAAATAACTTAATTTGGAAAATGTCAAAATATATGGGAAATTAATTAATTTCAACTTGTTTTCGACCGAAATCACGAAACTTCTTAATTTGAAGTCAGCCTGAATGGGCTATTAGGAAGAAAGCTACTTTCTCAGGAACGGCAAAAGCTACGGGTCTGAAATTTGGACAGTATATGTAGAATCTTGGTCGCTACAACAACAAATATATAAAAGCTAAAAATTAAAGGGTGTTCCAAAATGAGTGACGAAAACTTTTAAAATCCCATGTAATATCCATACAATTGTATGTATGTGTGTACATATGCATATTGACACTTGAAATTTGTAAAATTAGTGTATTTTTATATAGGCTACAACAATTAACACTAAAATTAAAAAAATTTAAATTAAAGGGTGGTCCATCAGTTAATGAAATTTTGACTATGTAATTTTGACAAATTGCTATATCTTGGAAACTGTAAGAGTTAAACTCTCGAAATTTTCAAAAACGGTGAAACTAAAAAATCCGAAAATTATAAAATCGCCAAAAATTTAAAAAAATCGCCAAAACGAAAAAAATCGCCAAAATGAAAAAAAAAAACGCTAAAATTAAAAAAAACGCCAAAAACCGAAAAAAGTCGCCAAAACAAAAAAATGCTTATGTGAACAAAAATCGCCAAATATTAAAAAAAAATCGCCTAAATGAAAAAAAATCGCCAAAATCAAAAAAAATCACCAAAAACGAAAATAAATCGCCAAAATTAAAAAATAAAACGCCAAAAACCGGAAAAAGTCGCCAAAACAAAAAAAAATTGCCTATATGAAAAAAAATCGCCAAAAACTAAAAAAATCGCTTAAATGAAAAAAAATCGGCAAAATCAAAAAATCTGCCAAAGTGAAAAAAGCCGCCCAAATTAAAAAACGCCAAAAACCGAAAAAAGCGCCACAACGAGAAAAAACTGTCAAAACTAAAAAATTGCCAAAAAGAAAAAAAACGCCAAAAAACGAAAAAATCACCAAAACAAAAAACAAATTGCCTATATGAAAAAAAATCGCCTAAATGAAAAAAATCGTCAAAATCAAAAAAATCGCCAGAACGAAAAAAAATCGCCAAAATTAAAAAAAAAGCCATAAACCGAAAAAAATCGCCAAAACCAAAAAAAATTGCGTATATGAAAAAAAAATCGCCAAAAAATTAAAAAGCACCAAATTAAACATAATGCCGAAAACCTAAAAATTGCACTAGAAAAAAGTATGCATTTTTTTATAAAATTAATATGTACCTACATATCTCTGTGCTTATGTATGTATCTCTATACTACATAAACGCACTTTGGTAAAGGGTATATAAGATTCGGCACAGCCGAATATAGCACTCTTACTTGTTTTAATATAGTATTTAAGTTAAGGAGAAACTTTTCAAAAACCTTGTAATTTTTTTTTTTTATGATAAAAACTTAAAAACTACTTAACTGACTAATCTAATGCGGGTGCTAACTCAACTATATGATTATGTTCAGAATGAAAACATCTAGTATTGAAATTTTCATACAATTTGTATATCTTAACAGCGACCAAATCGACGTTTGCGATTTGGTGTAGTCTTGCTGTAGAATAATGTGTGGGAAGATTAAGGATTAACTTAAGGAGTTTATTTTGAAGGATTTGTAGCCTTTTTATGTGGCATTTAGCACTTTTTACCCAAACTGGGGCTGCATAGTATATAATTGCCTGAAATATAAGTTTGAAAATTAACATTTTATTTTCAATACTTAATGATGAGTTTCTATTTATTAAGGGGTAAAGAGTTCTAATAAGTATGTTACATTTATTAACGATATATGATACGTGATGTCTATATGTTAATTTTGGGTCTAGAATTACACCTAGATACTTTACGTTGTTTTCCCATTCGATTTCGGTATTGTTTAAGCGTATACCATTTGGGGGAATAAAACACGATTTCCTTTTTCTGGTAAAATAAATTGCTTGACTTTTGTTATAATTTATTGCTATTTTCCATTTTGTAAAATATTTAAGTAATATTACAATGACCGACTGCAGGTTTGCTATTATTTCTGAAGAGTAAATACCTGAGCATAAGACTGCGGTGTCGTCTGCAAACATGGATATAACACAGTGGTTTATAGTAGGTATATCAGCTGTGTATATATTATATAAAATTGGAGATAAACAGGACCCCTGAGGACATCCTGCATTTATTTGGAAAACGTTTGAGCATTTCGAGCCTATGAACACTCTAAACGACCTTGAAGATAAATAACTTTGGATTATTTTTATAATATTTGGTGGGAAATTAAACTGTATTAATTTAAATATCAAGCCATCGTGCCATACATTGTCGAATGCAGCCTTTATATCCAGCAATATCATACCAGTCGAACTTTGTTGGTTAAAGTTAGACTTAACGATGTTTCTTATGCGTATTAACGGGTGTAAAGTATTATGTGCTTTACGAAACCCAAATTGTTGGGGAGGTAAAATATCTCTACAGTCTAAGAAGTTAATAATTATATCTTTTAAGACTCTTTCTAAGATTTTACTTATAGAAGATAATAAGCTGATTGGACGATAAGAGGATGGGGAATCAGCAGGCTTGTTAGGTTTTTTGATTGCAATAACCTTTGCTTCTTTGAATTCATTTGGGAAATAACTTAAATTAAGGCAGCTGTTTATAAAGTGTGTCAAAAACTTTATACCTTTTCTTGGTAGAGCTTTAAGAATTGTGTTATTGATGCCATCAGCACCGGGTGACTTCTTATTTTTCAAAACCTTTAATGTATCGGAAACTTTTTTATATGTAACAATACAATTTTCTGTGGATACAAAGTTAGAATTGAATTCATTAATTCTATTCGTGACCAAATTTTCGGTTTCAGTATCACTTATACTAGTTGAATATAAATGATTCTCCGAAAAAGTACTAGCCAATAATTCACATTTTTCTTCAGTCGAAAAAAATCGTAAATTATTATGCTTTAGTAATGGGATATTTTTGGATCTCTTCCTTAAAATTTTAGTTAAATTCCAAAAAGGAGAAGAGGATTTGTCTAATGTAGACAATACTTGATTCCATGAATTGTTTCTGAATTTAGTGATTTCCGATTTAATTACAGAATTTAAGGTTTTAAACTCATAGTAGTTACGAACATCTCTATAACGAAGCCATTCCCTACGAAAGTGGTTACGGTTTCTAATTAACAATTTGATGTTATTTGGCAAAGGTTTTCTTACGCTTCTCTTTTGTTTTTGTGGAACACTATGCATAACTGCATCATTTAGGGTATCAATAAATCGGCGAAGTGCAGAGTCAACCATCTCTTTGGTTGAATATGTATTATTATTAGACAAGGAAATATTTCTGTTAATGAATTTAGAGAACCGTTTCCAATTTCCATTTTTAAAATCAAAGTAGTTAAGATTGTTGGTCACATAATCGGTTCTCAAAGCTAGTTTGACGGGAAGATGATCGGAACTTAGATCGTTGATAACTTCTGGGGAGGATAAATTATTTGTAAAATTTGTTACGAAAATATCAAGCGTTGAACTTTGACGGTTTAATTGGTGAGGTATGTATGTACTTTCCTCAGGAAATAATATATTTAAATTGTAAGAGTTCTGTTTTTCATATAAAATATTGCCCCAACAGTTGGCTCGTACACATCCCCATGTTTGATGTCGACAGTTTAGATCGCCACCCATTATATACTTTTCACCCCTACTAAGCTTATGGATATCAGAAGCGAAAATTTGCTTATTGGAATTGTCTGGGCCGGCGCGGCCGCCTGGAAAATAGCAAGCATATATATTTATATTACCAATAATAGTTGGAACCTTAATACCGATATTTTCTATAAGAGTAGTGTTCACAATAGGAATTGTCGAATGGCTAATATTTTTCTTTACTATTATAGCTACGCCCCCTCCTCTTCTTAATTCTCTATCATTTCTATGTATAATAAATTCTTGGTGACTAAGGGAAAAATTTGGTTTAAGCCAACTTTCAGATAGCAAGCATATGTGAATGTTATTATTCAATAAGAACTGAAACAGCTCAATACTTTTATTTTGAACGCCTTGAGCGTTCCAAGCTACTATATTTAGTTCATCACTAGCCATTATGAAAGGAATTTTGTGGCGAGGTTTGTTATCACCTCGAATTGATCTAGTTTATTTCTACAATTTCGGAGTTTAGTGATTAATTCAATTGTAAGTGCTTGTAATTCCTGAATGGAGAACAATTGTCCGGAATTGTTAAGAGAATTTGCATTATGATTATTGTTACTATTACCACTGCTCTGCAAGTTTCTCGATGCTGGCCAAAGGCCTGATGATTGTGGAACATTTTGCTGGAGAGTATTTGGAAAGTCCTGGTTGTTCACAATGTAAGGGTTGTTCACAGTAGGCCGTTTATTCACTGGCTTGTTACGCTGCTTGACCAGTAAGTAGTTTGCTTTGCTGGGACAATTACTATCAGTTGATTGATGAGGCCCATTACAATTTGCACATTTTACAACCTCCTCATTGCAATTAGCGGTTTGATGGCTCCCAGCACATTTTGCACAAAATGTTTTTACCTTACAGTAGCTTGAGCCATGACCATACATTTGACAGTTGCGACACTGTGTAACTCTGGACTTATTAGTCTTTTGGAAATCCCATTTGACTTTAACATAGTCAATTACGGAGTAGTTTTGTCTTAACTCTCTGATAGTTATAGACTTGCGTTGAAAGTAGACTACGAAAATAACATATACACCATATTGTGTTTTCTTGTTTACAATTTTTACGTCTAGGCATTTTAGTCCCTTGGCGATTAATTTGTTTTTCAGCACGGCTGGATCTTGGGTTTCCAACCCAAATAATAATGCTTTATAAGGTTTTTCTTCTTTTGAAGCATACGAGAAAAATTCATATTTTCCATCAAGAGCATTGCAAATTAAAACAAGGTCTTCTTTTGTATTGCAAAAAACTTTATGACCAATAGAAATCTTTCGTATGGCATAATCTTTTATTTTAGAAATTTTACAAATCTCATGAATTTCTTCCAACTTGCATTTTAGAATAGTTATTGGTGGAATGTGTTTTTTACCTTCCTTTGGTATTTTATCGTCTTCAATATCATTATCATCGTCGATTGTCTGTAACGGTGAAAAGTAATTGTTTTTGTCTGCATTTGATGCAGAGTTGTTGTTTTTATGTTTTTTATTTAGATTCATTGAAGTAAGAGGTGCATGCACATCATCACTTTTATATGTACGCTTTATTTTGTTTTCAATAATATATGTAATTGTTTTTGTTAGTTTAATTTATATATATATGAAAATATGTTATAAGAATGCTTATTATTTTTATTTTGAAAACGGTAACAAAAATAAGTAAGCCAATAAGCGAGAACACGTCTGTCGTTGGAGAGAAAGAAACTCGAACTGACTTTTAATGTTAATTGTACAAGAAGTTTGTTTTATTTGTTTTTAAATTGGGTACAAGAATTGAATTGAAATAGTTTCTTTTAAATTATTACAAACTAATAATTTTATGCCATTTATTAAAATTTCGTTTAGGATTTATGCATTTATTTATTTATTTATTTTTTTTGTAAAAATATTCGTATTCGTCTGAACTTGGCGAATACAAATGCGAATATCTATAAAGCTGAAGGTCCATACCATCCGTTCTATGCATATGCGTTGTATGCGTTTCTGTACGTTCTCTTCGATTATAAGTTCAAGTTACATGCAATACGTTTTATGCGCCAAATATTTTTGTTGTGATCAGCTGTAGTGTGAATATTTTTAAAAATAAAAACAGTTCTTGCAAAAATGGAAAGTGAAATTGTGATTTTAAATGAATTCACTCAATTCATTGAGTTTATCTATATAATATTTTGTAGAGGAGTAGGCTTTTATTATACAAAATTTCGTGATTTTTCACAGCTTCAATTAGCTTCTCCTCCATTGCACTTGCTTAAATAATAATAAACACAACAGAGATGACACTCAGTACACAAAAGCAATCGATAACTAGAATGCAAATTTTGTTTTTGAAATATTTATGTTAAAAACTGATTTTAATATATTTTCTTCTTGAAAATAGTTATAATCTTTATTACAAAATATTTTTCATTTATTATAAACTTTTTTATAACAAAAAAACTTAAAATTTAAATCCACCACACTAACGTTTTTATCGATATCATTGAAAATATAATATAATTTGCCATCTTTCGCTTTCAAAAACAGCTGACGTTTTTTCCTGGTGCATGAGACGGATACAAAAGTAGAAAGTAGATCTACTTTATCCGTCCTATGCGTCTATACGTTCTTTGCGTTTTGTTCTGTAACTTGCCACATAAAATTACTTTGATTCTACTTTTTTGACACATGCATAAAACGCAACTACGCATTGAACGCATGGTATGGACCTTCGGCTTAAATGTTATGTTTAAAAATTATACCTTCTAGCTTTTGAAAATGTGGGCGGGTACGTCCGCATTTATTATTTCATGTCCTTCTACTTCACCGATACGTATTATGTACCTATATACATAATTTTTTTTTGATTAGTTTTTTCTTTTAATAAAACGCCAAATGTTAACAAAATATGCAGTTTGATTAGCAAAAATGTAGACTGGAGTTACTAAAATGCACTAGTGAGTCAATGTCTACATATGGGCCAAAAATAACTACCTAGTCAATATACCAACGCAGTAGTTGATTTTTAATAACATGCACATGTTAAATGTCTATAACAAAACCTATTTTCTGCGGTGCAATTCGTCAGTAGTACTGTTGACAAAGGCACTATTGAATCAGTAGTGCTTCTCAATTGATACTTCCTACAGGGTATCTAAAAAACATACATGCATATTTACAAAGCTGTTTGTATTCATTATGTTTGTAACCCTGAAGGAAATGTCACTAGTGAATCAGTACTGATTCACTATTGACTTTGTCGCCGGTACTACTGACTAATTATACTCCACCCTGCTTTTTGCTAACATGTGCGTGTCATTGAAAAGCAACTACTGACATTGGTACTACTGATTACATAGTTCTTTAGGGACCATATGAAGACATTGGAAACAGATTGTCTCTATTAAATTTTAGTAATTCTAGCATACAATTTTTAAAATGAAATTGCATATTTTGTTCACATTTTGGTATTTTATTAAATAAATTTATAAAAAATCTAATTTATGCATAAAAAACATACAATAACAGGGACTAATTCATTCATTCGTTCATCATATTATCAGCAAGTAGACATTTTGTTTGTCATTTCTATAAATACATATATATGTTATGAATATGTTAATCAAAAATTTTATGTTTCGCTGAATTAGTAAAGTCGAACACTTATGTATGGAGCTGAAAGTGTGACAAATCTGTAACTGACGGCACAAAATCTTCCACAGGATCAAACAAAAATTTCCCTAATTGGCACATTTACTTAAAATTGTAAAATTTTCACATATTATATTTTATTTGTTTTTTGCAACTTCTTTTTGTGTAAGTTTTTTAATTATTGTTCAATACGTTTATATTGTTTTAATTTGATTCTTTAAAATTATTTTTATAAACGTTAAAACGTTATTAAGAAGCTTAATTGTGTGTATCTAAAAAATGTTATCTACGCATTAAAAACTAAATATAATAGACACTGTTGACAATGTCACCAAAATAATCGACAAAAGTGGTGACTTGGGGAGTCAACCCCACGTTTCCTTCAGGGTAAACTCGTACTACCATACATAGATTGTACTATTTATTAAATATGTAGTTATTATAAAATAATTTATTTCAAAGGATTGAATACAGTTACATATATGTATACCTATGCAGGAATGTCATCTCGTGAGAGCGTGAGAATTCGTGCGTGATTCTTAAAAATAGCTCTCGCACGATCACGCACGAGTAATTTTTTTTAAGTCACACTCATTCGTTATTAATTATAAATTTGATCACGATCACGCGTAATTCACGCGTGACACGATAAATCACGACATTTGTACATCTCTAATTTTTAATCAATATTATGGCTTATTCATAATTTTGCAAATTCTCGCGATTTTTTGCAAAGTTCGCGATAAAAGCGGCTTTTTGTGTGTCTTTTAGCTTCCTAACAGTTTTAAAGATTTTAAAACATTATTAAACTTTGTCATCATCCCGCTGTTAGAAACTTTTTGGGAATTTTTGAATTCCTTACTGTTTTATCGATTCTTAATAAATTTCAAATTATTCGACAATATGTCGAATAATAAAATTCTTAGATTTTTAATCAGTATTGTGGCTTTTTATAAATTGTATAATTGACTTGTACAATTACAATATTTAATATGCTTTTGATCTTGATTTTTTTTAAAGTTAAGTTAAGTTATAAGTTAATTTTCAATTATTATTTTTCGAACTTCATTTGTTTCTATATTTATGATTTATTTGAACGGGCTAAAGTTCGTATCGCTTTTTTAAGTCAAATTACATGTGATAATTATTAATGAACAAATAACATCAAAGTTAGTTGTAAATATTCTGACAACACATAGCTGAACGGAACAGCCATCCGTTTTCGAAGGCCACTAAACCTTCATCATCAGCGTTCTTCTGTGTTGGTCCACTGTGTGTGGTGCCAGTTGATGTAGATTTCTGCCTTATATACAAAACTTTCTTGCAAATGGAATACGTGAATTGTTTTGATTCATCGTATTTCAATTTGCTGAAACGTGTTTTGTAATGAAAGCCCAAATTTACGATCTCTAATTTACAACAGATTTACCATTGTCGTTTAATCTTTACTAATTACGCAAATGTTAGTTAATTTGCTTATATTTTGGTCTACTTAAAACAAACTTTTTTGGATTGTTACTATTAAGTATATTTATTTTAATTTTTGCCACAGGCCCCTGGCTATTAATTTAAGTTAATTTTTAATTATTATTTTTCGAACTTCATTTGTTTCTATATTTATGATTCATCTGAACGGGCTAAAGTTCGTATCGCTTTTTTAAGCCAAATTACATGTGATAATTATTAATGAAAAAATAACATCAAAGTTAGTTGTAAATATTCTGACAACACATAGTTGAACGGAACAGCCATCCGTTTTCGAAGGCCACTAAACCTTCATCATCAGCGTTCTTCTGTGTTGGTCCACTGTGTGTGGTGCCAGTTGATGTAGATTTCTGCCTTATATACAAAACTTTCTTGCAAATGGAATACGTGAATTGTTTTGATTCATCGTATTTCAATTTGCTGAAACGTGTTTTGTAATGAAAGCCCAAATTTACCATCTCTAATTTACAACAGATTTACCATTGTCGTTTAATCTTTACTAATTACGCACATGTTAGTTAATTTGCTTATATTTTGGTCTACTTAAAACAAACTTTTTTGGATTGTTACTATTAAGTATATTTATTTTAATTTTTGCCACAGGCCCCTGGCTATTAATTTAAGTTAATTTTTAATTATTATTTTTCGAACTTCATTTGTTTCTATATTTATGATTCATCTGAACGGGCTAAAGTTCGTATCGCTTTTTTAAGCCAAATTACATGTGATAATTATTAATGAAAAAATAACATCAAAGTTAGTTGTAAATATTCTGACAACACATAGTTGAACGGAACAGCCATCCGTTTTCGAAGGCCACTAAACCTTCATCATCAGCGTTCTTCTGTGTTGGTCCACTGTGTGTGGTGCCAGTTGATGTAGATTTCTGCCTTATATACAAAACTTTCTTGCAAATGGAATACGTGAATTGTTTTGATTCATCGTATTTCAATTTGCTGAAACGTGTTTTGTAATGAAAGCCCAAATTTACCATCTCTAATTTACAACAGATTTACCATTGTCGTTTAATCTTTACTAATTACGCACATGTTAGTTAATTTGCTTATATTTTGGTCTACTTAAAACAAACTTTTTTGGATTGTTACTATTAAGTATATTTATTTTAATTTTTGCCACAGGCCCCTGGCTATTAATTTAAGTTAATTTTTAATTATTATTTTTCGAACTTCATTTGTTTCTATATTTATGATTCATCTGAACGGGCTAAAGTTCGTATCGCTTTTTTAAGCCAAATTACATGTGATAATTATTAATGAAAAAATAACATCAAAGTTAGTTGTAAATATTCTGACAACACATAGTTGAACGGAACAGCCTGCCGTTTTCGAATGTTTCAATGTATTTTGTTGTTGTGGTCTTGTAATGTAGTATCTTTAAAAGGACTATTAATTTTACAAGGGTACTTTACTACGAAGCGTGAAAACCCTTATTATTTTTACAATTTTTTTCGTATTTTTAAATTTGTTTTCACAGAATTTTTTTTTAATAAAATATTTTTCATATTGAAAATTTTTTAAAAATTTTTTTTAATTTCTCTTGCGTAAAAAGTTTTTGAAGTTTCGGATGAACTTTAATTTAAAAAATATAGCTCAGCTGCATTTCTGCTACTACCTGGTGAATGTGCCTTGTGTATACGTATTAAAGACCTGCAAAAGACTTCTTATAAGAACTTTTAAGACATGAGGGCAATTTCAAATGCTTTACTACAGTGAAATCTTCTGCAACAAACGCTAAAGCCCATATGACACTTCATTTTTCTTTCATTTATCAGTTTTATAGAAAAGTGCAAACATATTGTTATAGGAAAAATCAACAGGTGTAAAGCATCAACAACTTGACTAAAGTTATCGATAACAAATGAAGGTCTGTCAAAAAAATTTAAAATTTTTAAACTTAAAATTGACATTTCAAGCTTAAAATTATTAGCGGTTTATGTTCAAACAGCGATTTTAAGTTTGTTTTGTCTTATTAATAGCGGTTTCTAATTACGACAATTGGACAACATTTAAACATTTTGTTTCCGTTTTATATAGTGTGTTCTTTCTAACAGTTATTGTTTCTTTCTATCAATTGAATATCAAATCAATGAAGAAAAAATTAAGTGTCATAAGGGCTTAAACAACGTGTTCGGCAATACATTTGTTTAACTTATTGCAGGTATAAGAGTAAAGAAGAAAATAGTTCGTGGCTGAAGAATTTGTGGTGCTTGTGCTTTTCTGTCATTCACGCGTATACTAACGTCATACATGTACATACATACATACCTACATAATTTTTGTATGCTCTCTTAGTTTTCTGCGCACATACAAACGCACACATACATTTGCATGAGTTGTATGCGCTTGCTTTAAAAAACCTCCCTTAAACACAAACAGTATATTGAAGTAGTATTGAAGAAATTGATGAGCCTTGTATTTCAACCCCGCTTAATAAAAATAGAAAAACAAGGAATAAAGAAAAAATAACGCTTTTGGAAGAACAAGTTAAACTGCAAAAAGAGTTGTGCTTAGAACTGAAACAGAAACTGTCGGAAATTGAACGTTACACCAGAAAAATATTTAAAACTAAGGAAGAGAAATTAAATTTATATAAAGAGGAACTCAAAAAGAAGGATCAACATAGAAAAGCCCTTTTAGAAATTCGTAAAAGTGAACTCGAACTTAAAAAAAGAAAAATCGAACTCGATGAGTTAAAAAGTGGAATGATCTAATTTTATTTTAAAACGATTTAATTTTATTTTTTCTTGAATTACGTACATGTAGAATATGTCCATTTCGTTTATTTGAATTATTTTTAATTTTGTGTTTGAAAAGTTTAGGAAAGTAAACTTTTTTTCTATGTATACAAGTTTTAATAAAAAAAACTGAATTAAAAAAAATTAAACAAGTTGTTGCATAATTTTCAACCTGATATTTGACGCGCTTAAGTTGTCTTCATCAACATAATCAGGTGCTACTTCATCGTTTAAATTAATTTCAGGCCATTCTATATTATAATGAACACAAATATTGTGCAAAGCAGCGCAAACTGCAGTAATTTTTCCAGCAAACTCAGAGCTATAATGCAGTTGTCTGGCTCCCAGTAAACACCGAAACCTGTTTTTTAAAACCCCTATGCATCGTTCAACTGCATTTCTAGTTCGGGAGTGAATGTTGTTAAAATTCATTTCTGGTGTTCCCTCTTGTGCCAATCGAAATGGTGTTATGAGGTAGGGTTCCAACGGATAACCTGCATCGCCTGGAAATTCACAAAAATGTAATGCATTCTTGTATCAAAATAGAAATAAATGCTCATGTAGAAATGTATTTACCTAACAGCCATGTGTTTCTTTCTCCATTTTCATATTTCTGTTTTAAGTGGTGCTTTAACTCACTTATATTCCATATTAACGAATCGTGGCTTGACCCAGGAGAATGCGTCTGAATATACCTAATGCGAAGTCTGTGATCGCAAACCTAAAATGTTTGTTTTGACTTTAAAAATATTTACAAAATACATTTTTAAACTTACCAACATAACGTTAAGAGAATAAAATCCCTTTCGGTTCAGATATTTGAAACGATCTTCAACGGATGGTGGTATAATTGAAACGTGTGTGCCGTCTATGCAGCCAACTACGCCAGGGAATCCTGTTTTCCGATAAAAATGTCTTTTAATTTCATTTTGTTCAGCTTCATCCATTTCAAATGAAATCCATCTCGGACAAAGTTCGCTGTACATGGCTTCTATGCATTCATGAAAGGACTCGCTTACTGTTGTTTGGCAAAGGTTAATATAGTGATCATTGCCAGCACCTTTTTGGTAACTGCCCTCAGCAAGTAGTCTCATTGTTGCCGTAAGTTTAATTACCTTTGATATTCCTGTACTTCTTTTCGGTTCCCGCAGTTTTGGTGAAATTTTATTTAAAACGTATTTGAAAGCATCTTTATTAATTCTAAAATAACTAATAAATCTAAGACCAAATATATATTAACACAATTATACTTAAAATATTTTATTTATTATTTTTAACCAACTTTTTGGTAGGGAGTTTAAATATATCCACTTGTTGCCTTAACTCCTTCTTTATGGCATTTATTTCCTGTATGCTGATTGTCTCGTCATCGTCAGAGGATGAATAAAAAGCTACGCTCAACATTTTCACACAAATTAATTTCACAAAAAATTAATAACAAACAATTATTGCACCGAGAAGTTCTATTTTTTGAGATTTTCTTTCGTTATTTATGAATGTTTTGACAGATATTTAACCGGGTATTTCATAATAATTTTATTTATCACAATCTTTTACAATATAATTCATTTACAAAATTTGGCTTGTCGAAAATATTACACGGTACCATAAGATTGCAAATTCGACAGCAACTACGACAGTTGTCGTTTTTCTACTACGCCAAACACAATAAGGGTGATAGCTTGCCATCTAAATCTTACACACACACACCCAAACGTACAATATGCAAAATAACAAGCATACATGTATAAACAGTACTTATTTTCATTGTTTGTTTAAACAAGACGTCTTGACGACATGGCTTGTTAACAGTCATATACACGTACACCAATACAATCATCGTGCTTCGTTTATAGTACGACAGCATTTATTATTGGCTTAATATAATACATGCCACGAGAATACATTTAAAACACATGACGTATTTACATTTCAAGACTGCTTACGCAGGCCACTAATACGTATGTAAAAAGAAAGCATGTTTTTTTAATTTACTCTTTTATTTTTATATATTAAATGTAAATTTCTAAAAACATTGCAATTTAAAATAAATGTCAAATAAAAAATAGAATTGTTTCATGATTTCCATCCATGGTTGTGATGTGTATACAATTTTCATGCAAGGTTTTACAAGTAAAGCGTTCATTTACTTTTTATAATTTTAAATTTCTGCCTTACTCTCTCGTTGCTAGTTTCTGCGGAGAAAGTAAATAAACAGACCTTTTATAAAAAACTTTATAAGAGACGTGGGAATTTCACTTAAATATGAAGTTTTGTGGAATTTTTTAGCATATAGAAATCAGTGGGGGTAAGTCGACTTTATGTTGTTATTGCTATTAAGAACAGAAATTTACATGCGGAGCTTAAGAAGCTTAGATAAATTGAAAATAATTAACTTTTGTGATGGAAATCTTTTTGTGTTTGCTTTATAAACGGCTTTTAAATATCTTCGCATATTTTGAGGTAAATTTACTTTTAAAATTGTTTTGTTTGTATATCATCAGCCTTTTCAAAGTATAAATTTTTTCCTTAACTCGTCTAGATTCTTTAATCGAAATAGATCCAAATAAAAAATATATTGCATAATAACAAAAATTAAAAATACTACAATAATTGATATTTATATATTTATATATTTTTTCAACCACAAATTTTGAACAGTCACAAACCTCTTTTTTTATATTTATTCTAGTATTTACACTTCTGACAATATGTCAAATAAATTTCATTAAAAATTCAAAATTTAAAAAACCCTGCGAATATATCTAGAAAAGATGTGATATCTTCTAAACAGCTGGACCGATTTACTTACAACATAAGTAAGAACCTTTCAAACAGAAAAAGCTAAATCAAATTCGGTCCAGCCGTTTGGCCTGTACGTGAACTCGTACATACACACAGATACACAGACACACACTACAAACTTATTACACCCCTCTTTTTGGTCGGGGGTCAAAAATAGAAAGTAAACTTTTAGTTTTACGTGGCGATCGAAAATAAAAAATTCAAAAACCTTAACTAAACGTAAAAACACTGTTAAATTAATAAATTTATTAATTATCTAAAGCATTTGCATGTAAATAATAATAAAGATATTATTAATATGCGCCGTGTCGCAAATAGCAGTAGAAAATAATTGCGTCCAGAAAAAGGTAGTAGACCTTTAATGATAAGCGATATGCAGAGAATCTTTAATAACACTTTTGCAAAAAATAAAAAGAGTTGGGAGCAGGAACTTCATTGTGTGAATCCAAATCTGTTCACAAATTCATTCCATCATGTCTAGCGTTTGAGATTCTCTTAAGCTAAGTCTAGACGATATGTTGAATTCGTAAACATATGCTTACATTCATATGCTTAAAAATATCAACAAATCCTGCTGTCAGCATATATAAGTATATATATTGTTATGTAAAAATATTCCTACAGGGTTAATGCAAAGAATTATCTAGAAGTATTTAACTAAAGCGCTAAACGTACACACATATTCACGTGCACTATAGCAACAACAATTGTGTACAAAGCTACAGACATACACGTATACAAATAAAAGTGCGAGCACTTATGGTAATCACCCTGTACTAAAAATAGTACACTGCACTAGCAACATACAAGTCGTTACTTTGAAAATTCAAAGATTAACGGCCAATCGAATCACCTACAAACATCTAAAAACGGCGATATGAATTTTCCCCATTATGCTAGAAGACTGTTTGAACATCTGGCTACCAATAAACAAACACGCCTATACGGCCATATCGTTTCTTATGTGTTGGTCTTTACTAAGTACATGAATGCATGTTGCCACACCATCTGCTTGCGAATATTCTAGATCCGGTTTTGGTTGTATAAAAAGAGCTGCCATATGTGAGAAGTCAGTCAGTACAAATTGGAATTTAGTAGAGTGAACATCGTTGAAAGTAAAAGACATCGTGCCGTGGATAATAACGTTAAGAAGTAAATAAGAAAAGACAAGTTGTAATTGGTTTAGTCAAGAACAAGGTTGGCAACCGAAATAAATAACGGTATCGGTATTGATACCGGTACAACTATTTTTTAAATTTCGGTAACGGTATCGGTATTTTTTTTATTTCGGTATCGGTATTACCGGTACATACCGTTAACGAGTTTATAATACCGATATTACTGCTAAATTATTAGTTCATATTCATTTATATGTCCACTGTCATAGCAAAAAAACTTTTTTTTATTAATAGACCTATTTTTTGTTATAAATATCAAATTCCAAATGTTTTAAAAAATTTATTACGCCACTTTAAAACAAGATATGTTTTTAAATATGTACACATTTCCAAAAATTTAATCTGCGCCCGGCAAAAAATAAGAAGAATACTGCAAAAATACTGAAAAGTCCCATTTTTAATTTAATTTTATTGGTGTTAGTTATTTTGTACAATGGTAACTCTACAACCCAGCTACATACTCTTTATTCTCTACTTTATGCTTTATAGATTTTATTCTTCTCTATTATATTCATTCCAATAAAACTTTTAAACGAAGACAGTTGAGTTGTTATTTTATAGCGGAATATCCAACAAAGGTTATGGGCCCAGAGCAACGCATTTTAATTTAAAGAATTATAATTGAATTAAATTGGAAAATAATTAAAATGAATTCTGTGGCCAACGTTGAAAAATTAAATGGGGAGAACTTTGCGACATGGGCGATACAGGTAAAAAGTTTATTGATTACTTTAGATCTGTGGGATGCTGTCCAGGGTGTGTGTCCAACAGAAGCTGCAAAAGTAGCAGCCTGGAATGTTGTGGACCAGAAAGCTCTCGCCATGATTAATTTGAGTGTTAAGCCCGGTGAGCTCATACACATTAAGGACTGCACAACAGCTAAGGGTGCATGGGATTCCTTGAGTGGTCTCTATAAGGCAAATACGGCGTGCCGGAAGGTAAACCTCTTCAAGAAGCTGGTACGGTTTAAGATAATTCCTGGTGAAAAGATTTCTACACAAATTGGTGAATTTCGTGGAATTATAGATGACTTGAAGACCATAGGCATTGTATTAAATGAGGATTTCGTTGCTGTGTTGTTGTTGTGTGCGTTACCAGAGGAGATGGAAAGTTTTGTTGTTGCTGTTGAAAGCAGAGACAATTTGCCTGGTATTGAACAGTTAGTTTCAAAAGTTCTAGAAGAAGAACGAAGACATGGAGACAAAAACAATTCAAATGATGATAGAGTTTTTTCTGCTAGTGAGAGAAGAAAATACGAAAAGACAAACAGGAATAATTTCAACAGAAAAAACACTTGCATTGAGAAAGACAAAAAACGCAGTAATATTAAATGCTTTAAGTGTGGACAGAAGGGACACATTCGCTCACAGTGTAAAGTTGATGGTAGCGAGTCTGTCGCGTCGGTTCTCAGCGCCATAAATAAAGAAGTAAATAACTCTGAGCAGTGGATTTTAGACAGCGGCGCATCGTCACATATGTGCCGTAGCAGAGATTTGTTTTCATCATTACAACAAGAAAAGCAGAAAATAATTTTAGCTTCTGGTGAAATCGTGTTTGCGGAAGGAAGGGGAACAGTGAAGTTAGTGTCGAAATATATGAGAATAAAGCTTATCAACGTTTTGTATGTACCCCGTCTTCACTCAAATTTTTTGTCTGTCAGCAAATTCATAGAGGCTGGTCATACTGTGTGTTTTTCAAGAAATAGTGCGAATATTAAAAGTAAAGAAAACAAGATAATGATGTATGCCTTGAAGGAAAACGGTATATTTTTTGCTAAATTGAAGAATGATGCTGCGGCAGAATCTGTTTATGGTGCAGCAGCAGATAATGAGTTTATTAAATGGCACTCTAGATATGGACATTTGAATAGTAGAGACTTAAGTACATTGTGCAACAAAAATATGGTACGAGGGTTGAATATAAAGTTACCTGACAATTTTAAATGTATGACTTGTGCTGTTGGAAAGATTACTGCGAAACCATTTAATACGTATTGTCAAATTAATACGAAAGCAGTTCTGGAATTAATACACACAGACTTGTGTGGCCCTCTTAAGGTGAAATCTCAAGGCGGTGCCTTATACATGATGACGTTCACTGATGATTTCTCTCGATACGTTTTTACGTATTTTTTAAAACGAAAATCAGATGCATTTGATATTTTCCTACAGTTTGTGGCGATGGCAGAGAAACAAAGCGGCCGTAAATTGTTACAGATTAGAAGCGATAATGGTAAGGAATATGTGAATTCTAAATTTAAAGAATATTTTCAGAAAAATGGAGTAATGCATCAGACAACAGTGAGTCACACACCACAGCAGAATGGTGTGGCCGAAAGGATAAATCGCACTCTCGTCGAAATGGCACGTTGTATGCTGAATGAGTCTGGCCTGCCACAGAGTTTATGGGCTGAGGCCATCAATACATCTACGTATATAGGCAACAGGAGTCCAACGAAAGTTCTTGGAGAGATGACGCCATATGAGAAATGGCACAATAAGAAGCCATCTGTTGCACATTTTAGAACGTTTGGGTGCGATGCTGTGGCCCTTCAGAAAAATGGCAAGGGCGGTAAATTAATGCCAAAGGGGGTAAAAATGAAACTAGTTGGTTACGAATCCATGACGAAGGGATACCGTTTATACAATTCGGCAAACCGTGAAATAGTGAAGGCCAGAGATGTCATTTTCTTTGAGAATTCTTTTGAGAAAATGCAAAATGAAGAGAATAGTGATACAGAGTTTCATATTCAAATATTCCATCACAAAGACGAAATAGGAAACGATATTAAGGCAGAAAAAGTAAGGATTCATGAAGATGTTTTTGAAACTGCAAGTGAAGAAGAATCAGAAAAAGAAATAGACAACGATGGTGCGATGCTAGATGAAAGTGAAGATTCAAAGCCACAAGAAGGATTAAAGAGGGGCCGAGGAAGGCCAAAGCTTGTTTCAGATGGACAGCCAGGACGTCCAAAAAAGCAGTATGCGGCATCTACAGAATTATTGAGCTCCATAGTTGAAAATCCTGAAAGGCTGGTAGACGCATTAAATTCAGACGAAGCCTCAGAATGGAAAGCTGCAATGGAACGTGAGTATAAATCCTTAATTAAAAATAAGACATGGGTACTCGTGGATAGAAATACGTCCAGAAATGTCATAGGATCAAGATGGGTGTTCGCCATTAAATATAAGCCAGACGGTTCGGTGGAAAAATATAAGGCGCGACTGGTAGCCCAAGGATGCTCTCAGAAATTTAATGTGGACTATCATGAAACGTTTGCACCCGTTGTTCGTCATTCCACGATAAGAATTATATTGGCCCTAGCAGTGGAATATAAACTTTTGGTAAGACATATAGATATTGTCGCGGCTTATTTAAATGGTGACCTTGAAGATGAGGTGTTTATGGAACAACCACCAATGTACAAAAGCTCTACTGATCCTGACAAAGTTTGCAAATTAATTAAGGCTTTATATGGGCTACGTCAAGCAGGAAGAGAGTGGAATAAAAAAGTATCAGTCATTCTCTCAGAAATGGATTTCAAGAGGTGCCAAACTGACAACTGTATATATTTTCGAAGAGATGGTGACCACATAAGCATCATTGCGTTGTATGTAGACGACATGTTGATCGCGTCTTCAACTGAAACGGATATGGAAGAAATTATTGATGGACTTAATAGCCACGTTGAAGCGGAGGATAGGGGACCGATTTCTTTTTATTTGGGCTTAGAAATCGAACGTGAAGGTGAAAGGGGTCCCATAAAAATTCATCAAAAACAGTACACCTTAGAGTTACTTAAGACATGGAAAATGATTGATTCTAAGCCAGCATCAACACCATGGGCTAGTGGAGCTGTCTTAAAGAAGTGTACAGATGATAATTGTAGACTAAATGTGCGTGAGTATCAGAGTTTAATTGGAAGCCTTATGTATCTAGCAGTCATATCTAGGCCAGATATTGCTCATGTAGTTTCGAAACTGTCACAATTTAATTCTCATCCGCATGAAGAACATATGCAGGCAGCGAAATACTTGTTAAGATATCTTGTAAAACATCCCGACAATAAGATATCATACACCGGAAAAAATCCCAACCTTTCATGTTTTACGGATGCTGATTGGGGATGTGATTCGTGTGACCGCAAATCATATTCGGGTTTTGTAATGTTTCTCTCAGATGGTGCCATTGCATGGGAGTCGAAAAAACAGAATATTGTGGCACTCAGTTCTATGGAAGCCGAATATGTAGCCCTTTGTCAAGGTAGTAAGGAGGTTGTTTTTACTAGAAGTTTACTTGCTGAAACTGGTTTTGTACAACTCATCAGCAAACCTACTGTTATTTTATGTGACAACCAAGGCGCAAATTTTATGGTAAAAAATCCAGCAGTTCACAAACGCAGCAAACATATCGACATAAGGTTCCACTATATAAGAGATAGATACAACGATGGGTCGATCGATATTACCTACGTGTCATCTGAGCAGAATGCAGCTGACATTTTTACCAAAGTATTAACAACACAAAAACATGCCAGGGCATGTGAACTTTTGAAAATTTAAATGTAACGTTTTTCTATCGTTTTGTTTTGTAAATGCATCTGGGTTGAGCCAGGATATGTTAGTTATTTTGTACAATGGTAACTCTACAACCCAGCTACATACTCTTTATTCTCTACTTTATGCTTTATAGATTTTATTCTTCTCTATTATATTCATTCCAATAAAACTTTTAAACGAAGACAGTTGAGTTGTTATTTTATAGCGGAATATCCAACAAATGGAAATCGCCGGGAACTCAAAAGTAAATTATATTCGTTACTACTTTCTGTGTATTGATTGCATCATTTTCTACCTAAGAGACTTTTCAGCCGAAAATATTGATTGGCGAAATTCTTTTATAAATGCGAAATAATTAACCCACCTTTTTCTTCAAAACTGGCGAAAATCTACTTTTTTAATTTTAGTTTAAATTGCGTATAAATTTTGAATTAATTGTAATTTTGTTACCAATTTTTTTTAAGTGTTACAAATTTTGTCCCTTATTCATAACAGACCTGGGAAATGTAGTAGTAGTAGTAGTGGTAGTATGATACTTTAGGTTTTTATACCAAAACAAAATGTTACTAGATTATTGGCTGCGCTGGCATGCTGGCGGTTCGCTCCGGCTGAAGCTCGCCGTTGGGGAGGGATCTTGCCAACCAGTCTAGTAATCTACAGCTACAAAAAAAAATCATGCCAGCTGCTCTATGATGTCCTAAGAGAAAAGAAATGTTATGATAAAGAGCCCGAAGTAAGTTTAGTTTACTCTCTAAGCACACACACACAATAAAATCGTCTGGCTGATGGTCTGCCAGAATATTTGCCCACCCTTCATTGAACTCGTAAAAGCTCACCATGGCATCATAAAAGAAAGTCTTAGATGGCCCTGACGTATCTTGCAACCCCACCTTCTTCCTCTACTTACCACCTCTCATTCTTTGATTACGCTTTCATGATTACATAAATTGTACGTTATAAATATATATTTTATTCATTCAGGGAATCCTTCTTTGTTATTCTAAATATTTCAAATAAAATATCTTACAATAATCTAAATGGATCAAGTTATTTTAATACAATTTACAAAAAAAATTAAATTGGTTACAATTATATATAAATGTAGGGGTTTTAAATATACGTATGCATAAAAAAATCTTCCTAAAACTCTATCGAGTGATATTTTGATTATGACTACACTATATGCATTTATTCTAATTTTCATTTCAGGCCCGAAAGATAAATAAGTTATATAAGTTTTATATACTTTTATAAATAGGTTAGCTTAATTCCGTCAAAATTATACACATTTTCTTTTCAGGTCTTTAGGTAAGTTTTCTTTAAGACAATTTCTTTCAATTCCGACAAATATATGTGATTCTGTTATTTTTAAAATTTATTAATTTTTTTTTTATTTAATAAATCTAGCAGATAAGTTTGCTTTAAAATTAATATTTAAGATCTGAGCAATGAAATTTTCTTATTTTTTTTTTGAATTCACTAATATATCAGATAAGTTTTCTAAAGACTCTTTTTTTTTATTCAATCAATTATATGAAATTTTTCTACTTTGCAATTTACAAAAATCTAGCAGGTAAGTTTAAAAGCTTTCAATTTTGTTAATATAAGTACGTATTTTCTTTCTCACCTTGGATTTTTTTTTTGTTGTTACTACCGGTAAGTTTCAGTCAAAGCTGGGGTCGTCAGGTAGACTTCAGTGGGTTCTCTAAAAAGGTTTGATGCATCAGACAAATATTAGGCAAATTTTCAAAAAAAGGAGGCCACGCCCTAGAGGCAAGTATTCTCGAAAATTAGGCACATGAGGTAAATATTTAAAGTTAGGCACATCAGGTAAGTATTTTTATTTTTGCCAGATTAGTTTAAAATCAAGCACATCAGGTGAAAATTTTTGTAGATTAAGTTGAGGTTAGGCACATCAGGTATTTTTTTTGCAGGTTTTGTAGAAGTTAATCCCAGTGGTAAGTATTTAAGATTAGGCACATCAGGTAAATATTTTTGTAGGTTTTGTAAAAGTTAATCCCAGTGGTAAGTATTTAAGATTAGGCACAGCAGGTATTTTTGGAGGTTAAGTTAAGATTAGGCACACCAGGTAAATATTTAATATTAGGCACATCAGGTAAATATTTAATATTAGGCACATCAGGTAAATATTTTTGTAGGTTTTGTAAAAGTTAATCCCAGTGGTAAGTATTTAAGATTAGGCACAGCAGGTATTTTTGGAGGTTAAGTTAAGATTAGGCACACCAGGTAAATATTTAATATTAGGCACATCAGGTAAATATTTAATATTAGGCACATCAGGTAAATATTTTTGTAGGTTTTGTAAAAGTTAATCCCAGTGGTAAGTATTTAAGATTAGGCACAGCAGGTATTTTTGGAGGTTAAGTTAAGATTAGGCACACCAGGTAAATATTATGCGACGCCTTGGGCGTGTCCCGAACATTTTGCTTCACTCTTCACTTGCACACTTCATACAATTTTTCTTTTCTCAGCTTAACTTTTCTTGTCTCGTATATTTTCTGCCTTTAACACTTTTACACTTCAACCACTTTTTATTTTCTGAACTTTTTAAATCGTTTCGTGCGCGTCCAGAATCTCTTGCTTCACTTTTCAGTTGCGCACTTCCAACACCTTTTCTTTCTCCACCTCAACCTTTTTCTTACCGCGTATATTTTCTGCCTTTTACAATTCACTTCAACCACTTTTTATTTTCTGAACTCTCAACTGTATCCTTTAATGCTTTTTCACTCCAATCACTTTTTATTTTCTGACCTCTCAACTGTCTCCTTTAACACATGCGCTCTTTAATCACTTTTTTTTTCTTCCAAAACTCCCAACTTTTTATAGCGTCCGGAATGTTTCCTTTCACACCTTGAATATATTTAAGTGTATAACAGCAAAACAGAATGAAATAGATAATTGTTGTAAGTGAAATGCCAATCAATTGAGATCTTATAAAAAATTTTATCTTGATTAAGCGGTAAACAAGCATATTGGGAGACACTGGGACTAAAACCACCAAAGATTCAGGCTACTGCTTCAAGTCTTTGGCGTGAAATACCCCCAGTGATCTACCCTGTAGGTCTTCAATCTCTTGAGATTTTCAATCGTAAAGACTTTTCCCAATCGGTTTCACTATACGGCATTTATAAAATTTCCAAGCGAGTTTCGCGTTGAAACCACTTTTGAAATCACTTTGCTGGAAGTTCCGGCGGTAAACCTCCTGCCCCGGCACGAATTTAAACTCTCGACACCTAGTGTTGTAGACCTTTTCATTTTTGAGATAGGCTTTATGTAACATGTCACGTATATTCTGCCGGACCAGTGAAATTTTTTCTGGTTTTGTTATACAGTTCCACTCTGGGTCGCTTAAACTAAACTTACTTCGGGCTCTTTATCATAACATTTCTTTTCTCTTAGGACATCATAGAGCAGCTGGCATGATTTTTTTTTGTAGCTGTAGATTACTAGACTGGTTGGCAAGATCCCTCCCCAACGGCGAGCTTCAGCCGGAGCGAACCGCCAGCATGCCAGCGCAGCCAATAATCTAGTAACATTTTGTTTTGGTATAAAAACCTAAAGTATCATACTACCACTACTACTACTACTACTACAGAAATTTGCATTAAATAAGGTAATGCATTGAGCTTTTTCCTACATTAAACCAAATCAATGCAAATGCAAATTTATTGAATTAACACTAAATCGTATGCTTTTAATGCATTATTTTTTCCATTGAATTAAAACCCCCTCAAAGTAATGCATTAATATTGCATTGGCATTAAATTTGATATTTTTAATGCACTATTTTTTGCATTGAATTAAAATCTCCTCAAAGTAATGCACTAATATTGCATTAGCATAAAATTTCATATTTTTAATGCACTAGTTTTTGCATTGAATTAAAATCACTTCAAGGTAATGCATTAACATTGCATTGGCACTAAATCACAAGTAAAAATTGCAGTGGTTTTGCATTACCACTAATGAAGTAATGCAATATGATTGCTTTGTCGCTAAAACCTATTGTACATAATAAAATTAAACAAAGGATGAACAAAGAAAATAAAAATTAAAAAATACAGTAAAGAAAGAAAAATATTCATTGAACATACACATCTCACTTAATCAACAAGAGGGTATTAAGTCAAAATTTTTGATAACTCACTCTTTGCAGGAAACCAACTAACAATACCAATATCTATCTACTGAAAAAATTTCAACGTATTTTGATCACTCTTTTGTTGATACAATTTTTTTTACTTTTTGATTTTAATACGAAATGTAAGTGTTTTCATGATGAAATTACTCAAATTTTTTCTGACTTGCGACTATTTTCAAAACATAGATATTCTTATTATTATATAATTTATTGCAAGGTTTTAAAACAAAAACAATGTACATATATTTTCAAATGGAATTTCCTCACCGTGATGTATTTGGATTTTTAAATTTTCCTAAAATGTAACCACAAACGGTTTTTCGTCTCTACTGAAAATTTTAAAATTTTGACTTAATACTCCCTTGTTTATTAACCTTCCTTTTCACAACGTATGGTTAAGAGTTAACGTGAACTTTGACTGACAGTTCTTCATACAAAACTTCTCGTTAAAGTCCCTCTTCGCTTTTAATTGTAGATTCTGAAAAGGGCCGTAAGTGCGATATGTATGTTCAATGAATATTTTTCATATGTAGGTGGCCTCAATGTGAACTTTACTGTATTCTTTAATCTTCATTTGTTTTGTTCACCCTTTATTTAATTTTGTGTGTACAATATGTTTTAGTGACAATGGAATCATATTGCATTACTTCATTAGTGCTAATGCAAAATTAGTGCATTTTTTACGTGTGATTTAGTGCCAATGCAAACTAATGCATTGCCTTGACGAGATTTTAATTCAATGCAAAAAATAGTGAATTAAAAATATCAAATTTAATGCCAATGCAATATTAGCGCATTACTTTGAGGAGATTTTAATTCAATGGAAAAAATAGTGCATTAAAAATATCCAATTTAATGCCAATGCAATATTAATGCATTACTTTGAGGGGATTTTAATTCAATGGAAAAAATAATGCATTAAAAGCATACCATTTAGTGTTAATTCAATAAATTTGCATTTGCATTGGTTTTTTTTAATTTAATGCTAATGCAAAAGTAATGCATTTTGCCCAGGTCTGATTCATAATGAGCTTAATTTTATAAATCTAACAAGATTTGACTTCTCCATTAGCAGAAAAGTGGGCCAAGGTTGGTAAAAAAGCCAAAATCTTAATCTTTTTTCTCTAATATTTTCGAAACTGTAAGCGAAAACACACAAATGTAAAAGACTTTTTTTAGCTCCTTGGATAGAAAACAATCCACTTGCAAAAAATCTTTTTTATCTGATCAAAAACATGAGTATCGATTTTAATTTTTCATTGACCCAAGGTTGCCCACTTTAGTGCTTTGTGGCTCCGTCGTCTAAATTCCAGACTGGAGCTCTCTGACACCTCCTTCAATGATGTGTAAAATTTCATAACAATTGGCCAGGGTTTCAGAAACTGCAGAATTATTCAAATTTTTTTTCCACTCCTTATCGGGTACTCTAGGCCTCACTAGGACTAGAGTGGCAGCAAAACTCATATTTTAGACAGAGCACATATGTAGTATATCAATTAAAGAACGACCAGTTTAATGTGCATATATTAAAAAAGCACTCTTCAAAACTTAAAATCTTCGCATCAGCTTGTGTATCTGGTACAGCCAATATAATAATTTTCGCGATTTCATATACAACAAATGTGGCTTACAATGGCTTTGCTATTTTCACCATTTTAAAACATTTATATGTCTAGAGATACGTTTTTCGTTCCTAACGGCATGTAGAGAGGACTGCATAAGTAGCAATCAATGTTTGAACTTAACGACATTTAAAAATTGTGCCCAAATTTATCTGCTGTGAAAATAAAATCCACAAAAACAAAAAAATTTAAAAAAATGCAAAAGTAATAAATATGCAGTTGTTCTCTTTAGTACTTCATCACGTGATATTTGGCTTTGCTACATTTTTTTTGCAATAGCATGCCTACAAAATTTCTGGGTATAAAAGGCAACTTTTCAATACACGCGGTCTTTTTATTTCTACCATTTTTAATCGAAAAGAGCAAAATCTTGCCATGAAATTTTTATAAGTCTGCAAAAATAAAACCTAACAGTCACTTATAATAGTTATAAAAAAAAATTAATTAAATTCGTACAATAGTTAATTGGTGTAAAAATCTGGGAAAAATTACAACCAAAAATTACAAGACTCTTTTGAGATATTCCTTTTTGTTCTTATTGTGCCATATCCAGAAAGGTAAGAAAAATCGACATAGCATATCCTTATACTTGGTGTACAAAACTATTGCTTCCATAGGTTTGGCACCTAGTCTTAAGTAAAGATATTACCAACAAACGTGAACAAAAGAAGTTTGGTTGTTAGCCACGACTCATAACAAATTTATCAGGCATCAAACATCGGATTGCCAAAATATCTAACAGACGAATGAGAAAGTTTACATCGAAAGCTCCACCAAAATTTCTTGGAGTATTTTGGAGAAAACTTAAGTTCTCATGTATTACATAATCCTACTGGGCAGTATAAAAGCAATAACCCTGACAAACGGAAAACACCATCCAATAATCTATCATACTTTAAATTCGCCAGACGTAAAGAATATTCTTACTTTGGAAACGGGTCTCCTCAATAATAGTAAATTACCATAAAAAGGAAAAAAATTAGAGCAAAAAGAAGACATTTATTTAGTTAAAAAAAAAATATTAAAACAAAAGCATATCCAACAACAACAACACATGAAATCAATCTAACCATACTCTTGTCTCTTTCGAGCTTACAGAACTTGCATAGCTGAATGGCCATTCAACGGTGGAACGTTTATAACGAGTAAGTGATAACCAATATTTTATAATTACGAGTATCATACATTAGTAATCTGTCATCTTTTGAACATATCAATACTGCTTACAAAAGAGAAAGTAAAAGAAAAACAAAGTGTTAACAAATAATTAAATTAATATAATAAATAATAATTATATTACATATAATTAATATTTTAAATATTTTCACTGGCAACGATTACTAATGTGATATTCATAAGGAAAACAAATAATAAATATTCTTATATTGGTGAAGTGTGTTATTGTTGTAAAAATTTAAAAAGAAGAATATCAATGCAAAGAAGAAATCGATTTAGTGATAAAAACATAACTTAAATCGAAAAGAATATTCCAGGTATTTAGAAATGCCTAATGTTATACAAAAATATCTTTTATGTAAAAGTGTTATTTTATTTAAAAGGGGTTCTGCGTCATTAATGAATTATTTTTTATAATATGAAACCCATTTTACTCTGAACAATAGTTGTTACATTTATTTATGCACTTATATACTTGTTGATAATGATCATTAAAGTTGTTCGTTGACCTACTTTTGAAATAAGTACATAAATTTGTATATACCTATTTACTACAAATTATACAGGGTAATTAGTTCAGTTTGTCAGAAATTTTTCTTTTTCTTTATATACGAAGGTTACTAATCAAGCATCATGTAATTATAATTAAACTTAAAAGCAAAATGAATTCTAATTTCCTAATTATTCTATATATTATGATTAAAATAATTGATGTTGAAATAAACATTCATACAATGGATTGCTAAACTATTTGTGAAATTTCTTGTGATACACTCGTTGGAGGAATAGATAAAGTGCATTTGGGATTGCCTGGTTATGCAAAGTAGGCGCAAAATTACCCGGTAATCAATGGTTGGGATGGGCGATAGAGTTCTAATAACATCTGGGAACCTAACATTATTTTAACGAAGTACTTCTTACTAACTTCCATGCACCTACCATTTTACCATTACACAATTGTCAGATAATTAAATTCTTATTATTAAAGAGCATGCAAATAAAATAGTAAACGATCTGTAGTAGATTCATATTTTCAAAGTCCACGAACCCTCCCAATTGCCGACGAGCCAGAGCTGGATTCTCATGCATGCTAGGACATAAAATTCTCGTGAACCAATACTATCCTTAGGTTATATGCTACAGAGTTATTATTTTTGGCGCCCAACGTGGGGCCCACGTTCAACAACATCTTAATTCGTTTTAATCAAATCGTGGGTCTATTTTCTTTTTGGCAATTTTGTTTGAATTAAATTCTTTCATCCGTATAATAAATCATTTTAGAACGACACATGAAAATTATTCAGGAATTCTGTTGGTTGATAATACCGCCTGTGGTACAAACCATGACCGAAATAATATTTTCATTTTTTTTAGTTTTTATTTTTACCAACAGTTTGCATTTTTAATCACCAAAATCAAAATAAAATCTAACTCTTATCAAATTTATATATTCTTATACATACATATGTATATTTGGAATTGTAAAGTATCCGTTCGATGTTTCGGGTGTTTTACCAGTATGCATATATGTAGTTATTTAGTTGTGCTTGCCTTAGGATTGGAATTTTAAAATTGGAGTCAATGCATTCGATTTTAAACCACCTATACGGCCGAAGACTATCTTTTTAATTAAATTAGCTTAAAAGTATTGAACAGATTAAATTTTTACCAAAGTATTTCGATTAAAATAAAAGTATTTTGTATTTTTGTCTATTCCGGATATCTAACTGAGTCGTTCACAGGAATATCACATCAATTATATTAATTCAAATTTAGATTTTTTTTCTTCTCGGAAGGTTATCAACTTATATTATAGTATTTTGGGATTGAAGAAAATTTCAATCACTACATTGATTTTTTTTTTATATTTTCTTACATTAATTTTATATTTTAAATTCTTTGTCAAATTTTGAAACATTTTTAAATTTCGTGTTCGCTATGTCGGTACGGCGAAGCAACGAGAATTTATCACAAATTCCATCGGCAAGTGTGGCCAGCGATCAGATCCCGCCCACACAATCGAACGTAAGTGTATGCGAAATATGCAAAAACGCCATTACAGTAAACGCAAATGCTTTAAAAGCAATTTGTAGTCACATTTTTCATAAGTCATGTCTAAGTAAATACACGCAAAGCAAAACGAACTGTCCTACTTGTAATACTCAAATAGTACAGGTGAAAGCAGCAAACCCAAAAAGCTCCCCAAAGACAAATTTGTCGATGACTACTAGGCAGCAAGCAAGACAGCAACAGTTAGATGAATCAAGGCAAAACACTGAGTCTCAAGATAGAACACAAACACCCAGCATCTCCCGTAGAGATGAATCTTCCCCAAGCAGAGTCGAAGAAGAACAAAATCGTTTACGAAATTTAGTATCAACCGCGGTTGTAGCCCAACGAGCAGAAATTATGTCCTCCCTTAGTGATCAATTAACACAGTTAATACAGAATAATATCGAAGCAGGTTTTCGTAGGCTTAATAGAGACACGAATGATAATCAGTATCAGCCAGCTGAACCAAACGAAATTTTAAATGATTCAAATAGATATACCAATCATGTACAAGGGATTGAAAACCAAACTTTAAATCAGCTATTAGGACTTCCAACATGCAATAATCAGGAAAATTTTATAAATTTTAACGTAAACCCTTCCCCAAGCAATTTGGTGAGACCAAATTCTGGCATTTCGGCAGACTTGTCAGTTCGACCAGATAAAATAAGTCAAATAATTAATAACTGGAGGCTAAAGTTCAATGGTAACTCTTCCAACATGTCTGTAGATTCCTTTTTATATAGGGCGGAAGCACTCACTAATCAAACTTTGGGCGAAAACTTTAACTTGCTGTGTAGGAATGCAAACGTCCTTTTTGAAGGTAAAGCAAGTGACTGGTACTGGCGTTACCACAGATCTGTTCGAACAGTCAGGTGGCCAGACCTATGCGCATCGTTGAAAAGGCAATTTAGGGACACAAGAACAGATATGGACTATCGCGAATTAATTCGAGATAGGAAACAAAAGCCTGGGGAATGTTTTGATGCTTTTTACGATGCGATTTTGGAACTCGTCGATCATCTCGACCAGACCATACCTGATACGACGATGGTAGAAATATTGAGAAGGAACATACTTCCAGAAATTCAACATGAAATTCTGAATTTACACATAAATTCGGTAGATCATTTACGCGACATTTGTAGAAGAAGGGAATTTTTCTTGTTGGATGTTCGCCAAAGAAATATGTCACATAAAACATTAGCATTTCCAAAGAAAATATCTGGGCTTAGATATGAAAATATAAGTCCCGAGAACGTTGCTGCTGATTTTGATGATGAGGTTTCAGAAATGTCCCTGATATGCTGGAATTGCAAGAAATCTGGTCATAGGTATCAGGAGTGTCTAGATGAACGAAATGTATTTTGTTATGGCTGTGGAACTGCGAATTCATTCAAACCAACTTGTCCTAAGTGCAACCCTTCAAAAAACTCAAAAGTGAGTGCACATCCAAGTGCACGCAAACCCACTCAGACGAAACTTATAGACCGCTCAACGAGCACACAATAGAACAAAATTTTCATATATTATCTAAACCACAAACTTTTTCTTCGGACAAAAATAAAATTACATCAAAACCATTAATACCTTTCCACATACGTTTACAAAATTATAACAACATCCGTGATAAAATTTTCAACCCAAGCAAAAGCCGTAGGCAAACGCGGTCAGCTAAGAGGATGAAAGATTATTGGTTAAATGTAAGAAACAAACAGAAGAATATATTGTCCAGTATCTTTGAAAAAGAAAATGATGTAAGGCCGTATGCGGAAGTAACATTATTAGGCGAAAAAGTCAGTGGATTACTTGATACAGGCGCAACAATAAGTTGCATAGGAGGAAATTTTGCAACCAAATTTCTTGATTCTAAGCAGCCATATAAAAAAATTAATTGTAAAGTCTTCACAGCCGATGGGAAGCCTCAGGCAGTAGTGGGAAGTGTTGAAACAAAAATCGTTTTTAGGTCGGTAGAAAAATCTATATGTATGTATATAATACCTGGCTTGTCTCAAGAACTGTATCTTGGAATTGACTTTTGGAAATTATATAAGCTTTTACCGATGTCGTTTTCAAACTCGTCATGTAATTTAGAGATTTCTGCTCTTCTGGATAGTTTTAATTTAGATATAAATCAGAAACAGCAACTCCAAAGAGTTATAAACTATTTTCCTTCCTTTTCCAGAGAGGGACTAGGTAAAACAACACTTTTAAGTCATGTAATCGATGTAGGTGACGCTAAACCAATAAAACAGCGTCATTATCCAGTCTCACCAGCGGTAGAAAAACTTATGTACACTGAAGTCGATAGGATGTTAGAAATGGACATAATCGAAGAATCAAATAGTGCCTGGAGCTCTCCTTGTGTCTTGGTGAGGAAACCGGGAAAAAACAGATTATGCTTAGACTGCAGGAAAGTAAATGAAGTCACAATTAAGGATGCATATCCTCTTCCCTTCATCGATGGTATATTGAGTAGATTACCCAAAGCCAGGTTCATCACAAGCTTGGATCTTAAAGATGCCTTCTGGCAAATTCCTTTAGATCCAAATTCAAGAGACAAAACAGCATTCACAGTTCCGGGACGACCATTGTACCAATATAAAGTAATGCCGTTTGGCCTGTGCAATGCACCCCAAACTATGTCTCGTTTGATGGACAAGGTAATTGCACCTAATCTGCGGAATGAAGTCTTCATATACCTCGATGATCTGCTCATCGTTTCAGATAGTTTTGATAGGCATATAGAAGTTTTAAGAGACGTTTCCAAATATTTAGGAGAAGCGGGTCTAACAATCAATGTAGAAAAGAGCAGATTCTGTATGGAGGAAGTAAAGTATCTAGGTCATATTATTGGTCATGGCGTAATTCGTACTGATCCAGAAAAAGTGTCAGCTATCCTCGATTACCCAATCCCTGGGTCATTAAAAGATGTTAGAAGGTTCCTTGGTATGACGGGGTGGTATAGGAAATTCATCAAAAACTTTGCGTCCCTTACTACTCCCTTGACAGACTTACTGAAAAATAAAAGAAAATTCAATTGGACAGACGAAGCAAACAAGTCTTTTGAAGCTTTGAAGTGCCTATTGAGTACCGCTCCTGTCTTGCACAGTCCGAATTTTATGAAACCTTTTTACATCCACTGTGACGCCAGCAAGACAGGAATAGGAAGTGTACTGGTGCAGATAGATTCGGAGGGTGACGAAGTTCCTTTGGCATTCATGTCAAAGAAATTAAATAAAGCCCAACGAAACTATTCAGTAACCGAACAGGAATGCCTAGCCGCAGTATTAAGTATAAAAAAATTCCGTCCTTATGTAGAAGGGCATGAGTTCACTATAGTGACAGATCACGCTTCGCTTAAGTGGCTTATGTCCCAAAAAGATTTAAGCTCTAGGTTGGCTAGATGGGCACTGAAACTGCAAGGATACAACTTCAAAATACAACACCGAAAAGGCTCGCAAAATATTGTCCCGGATACGCTTTCCCGTTCCACTCCGTTAGATCAGGAAATATGTTCGATAAATGAATCAGTACATTTAAATATAAACAGCATGTCTGATGACACTAGCACTTTTGTTGATTTAAAATCGCCACATTTTCAATCGCCTGAGTACAGCTTGTTAAAAAAAAATTTTACTGAAAATGAAAATAAATTACCAGACATAAAAATACTAGACGGATACGTGTACAAACGTACAGAACATGTCAAAGGAGGGGAGTTAAACGATGACTTTTGCTGGAAACTTTGGATTCCAACGGGCTTAGTACCAGACATACTCTTTAGTGCGCATGATAATGCGTTGTCTGCTCATTTTGGGATTCATAAAACATTGGAACGTATTCGCAGGTACTTTTATTGGCCTGGACTTGTTAATAGTGTTAGAGATTATATAAATGACTGCGATATCTGCAAAGCTACTAAACATCCAAACTTTGTATTAAAGCCTCCAATGGGTAGAACGCCCGTTCCTGAGCGTTTATTTCAAAGGTTGTTCATAGATTTTTTGGGCCCATATCCTAGATCAAGAACTGGAAATATTGGAATTTTTATCGTACTCGACCATTTTTCCAAATTCCTTTTTTTAAAACCCGTTAAGAAACTCACAGCTGATATAGTCACAAAATACTTAGAAGAGGAAATTTTTCATACATTTGGAGTACCTGAGACGATTGTGTCAGACAATGGAATACAATTTAAGTCTAAGGTATTTAAAAATCTTTTAGAACGATACAAAATATTCCACTCTCTAACAGCAATACATTCCCCACAAGCCAACGCGTCAGAACGAGTAAATCGCTCTGTCATTGCAGCTATTAGAGCATATGTTGACCCCGACCAAAAAAATTGGGATATAGCATTAAGCAGCATTGCTTGTGCTATACGCTCAAGCGTGCATTCAGCGATAGGTGTAGCACCTTATTATCTAGTTTTCGGTCAGAATATGGTAACAAATGGAGACACATATTCATTGTTGAGGAAGTTAGGAACTCTAGAGGATAGGACTGCTAATTTCGCAAGAGAAGATTCTATGGAAGTAACCCGGAAAAAGGCTAAAGAGCTTATGGAAAAACAATTTCTGAGAAATGAACGCACTTACAATTTAAGAACGAAAAAAGTTAATTATACAGAAGGTCAGGAGGTTTTTAGACGGAATTTCAAGCAATCTAATTTTGAAAAAGGATAATGCTAAGTTGGATAAAGTGTTTGTAAAAGCTCGAATAAGAAAACAAATAGGAAATTGTAATTATGAGCTGGAGGATTTAAAAGGAAACTATGTCGGAAAGTATCATACAAAAGATATCAAACCAGGATAGGCAAGCTTTCAGCTGGATCTGATTTCGGTGTAATAAAATGGTACCCCTAAATCAGATCTTGGCTGGGGGAAATTGTGTAGAGAGGACTGCATAAGTAGCAATCAATGTTTGAACTTAACGACATTTAAAAATTGTGCCCAAATTTATCTGCTGTGAAAATAAAATCCACAAAAACCAAAAAATTTAAAAAAATGCAAAAGTAATAAATATGCAGTTGTTCTCTTTAGTACTTCATCACGTGATATTTGGCTTTGCTACATTTTTTTTGCAATAGCATGCCTACAAAATTTCTGGGTATAAAAGGCAACTTTTCAATACACGCGGTCTTTTTATTTCTACCATTTTTAATCGAAAAGAGCAAAATCTTGCCATGAAATTTTTATAAGTCTGCAAAAATAAAACCTAACAGTCACTTATAATAGTTATAAAAAAAAATTAATTAAATTCGTACAATAGTTAATTGGTGTAAAAATCTGGGAAAAATTACAACCAAAAATTACAAGACTCTTTTGAGATATTCCTTTTTGTTCTTATTGTGCCATATCCAGAAAGGTAAGAAAAATCGACATAGCATATCCTTATACTTGGTGTACAAAACTATTGCTTCCATAGGTTTGGCACCTAGTCTTAAGTAAAGATATTACCAACAAACGTGAACAAAAGAAGTTTGGTTGTTAGCCACGACTCATAACAAATTTATCAGGCATCAAACATCGGATTGCCAAAATATCTAACAGACGAATGAGAAAGTTTACATCGAAAGCTCCACCAAAATTTCTTGGAGTATTTTGGAGAAAACTTAAGTTCTCATGTATTACATAATCCTACTGGGCAGTATAAAAGCAATAACCCTGACAAACGGAAAACACCATCCAATAATCTATCATACTTTAAATTCGCCAGACGTAAAGAATATTCTTACTTTGGAAACGGGTCTCCTCAATAATAGTAAATTACCATAAAAAGGAAAAAAATTAGAGCAAAAAGAAGACATTTATTTAGTTAAAAAAAAAAATATTAAAACAAAAGCATATCCAACAACAACAACACATGAAATCAATCTAACCATACTCTTGTCTCTTTCGAGCTTACAGAACTTGCATAGCTGAATGGCCATTCAACGGTGGAACGTTTATAACGAGTACGTGATAACCAATATTTTATAATTACGAGTATCATACATTAGTAATCTGTCATCTTTTGAACATATCAATACTGCTTACAAAAGAGAAAGTAAAAGAAAAACAAAGTGTTAACAAATAATTAAATTAATATAATAAATAATAATTATATTACATATAATTAATATTTTAAATATTTTCACTGGCAACGATTACTAATGTGATATTCATAAGGAAAACAAATAATAAATATTCTTATATTGGTGAAGTGTGTTATTGTTGTAAAAATTTAAAAAGAAGAATATCAATGCAAAGAAGAAATCGATTTAGTGATAAAAACATAACTTAAATCGAAAAGAATATTCCAGGTATTTAGAAATGCCTAATGTTATACAAAAATATCTTTTATGTAAAAGTGTTATTTTATTTAAAAGGGGTTCTGCGTCATTAATGAATTATTTTTTATAATATGAAACCCATTTTACTCTGAACAATAGTTGTTACATTTATTTATGCACTTATATACTTGTTGATAATGATCATTAAAGTTGTTCGTTGACCTACTTTTGAAATAAGTACATAAATTTGTATATACCTATTTACTACAAATTATACAGGGTAATTAGTTCAGTTTGTCAGAAATTTTTCTTTTTCTTTATATACGAAGGTTACTAATCAAGCATCATGTAATTATAATTAAACTTAAAAGCAAAATGAATTCTAATTTCCTAATTATTCTATATATTATGATTAAAATAATTGATGTTGAAATAAACATTCATACAATGGATTGCTAAACTATTTGTGAAATTTCTTGTGATACACTCGTTGGAGGAATAGATAAAGTGCATTTGGGATTGCCTGGTTATGCAAAGTAGGCGCAAAATTACCCGGTAATCAATGGTTGGGATGGGCGATAGAGTTCTAATAACATCTGGGAACCTAACATTATTTTAACGAAGTACTTCTTACTAACTTCCATGCACCTACCATTTTACCATTACACAATTGTCAGATAATTAAATTCTTATTATTAAAGAGCATGCAAATAAAATAGTAAACGATCTGTAGTAGATTCATATTTTCAAAGTCCACGAACCCTCCCAATTGCCGACGAGCCAGAGCTGGATTCTCATGCATGCTAGGACATAAAATTCTCGTGAACCAATACTATCCTTAGGTTATATGCTACAGGCATTAAGCAGCTGACGCAGTTTGTTAGTATTTCGCGCTAGTGATGATTATGATATGATTGCACTTTTCGGTTAATTAAAAACAAGAGAGCTTCATAAGAATATGTAAAGGAGAACAAAAACGTGTTCATAAAAGAAAGTTAATTACAATATATTTTTGAAATTGGTATACCGGTACATACCGGTATAGACGTAAGCGGTATTCTGGATACCGGTATTTTCTAACCGAAATGGATTTCGGTATCGGTATCGATACCGGTATCTAGTTTTAGCGGTATTTGAATCGGTATCGGTATTTTTACGATACCGTTTGCCAACCTTGGTCAAGAATAAAAGGAAGTTCAGTTGCAAATAAGAAAATCGTGTTGTTATTTTTATTTTTGAGCAATCAAAAGAACTCACACGTTTAATAAAATTTAAACGTAACAATATATATATGTTAGGCGTCTACACAGTATGCTGAAAGTACCAAAATTTTTAAAATCAACATATGTCAGCATATGATAATACAACATATGAGTTAGCATATATGTTGAATTTCGCATTCTGATGTATATGTTAACTCATGAGAGCATTTGCTTAAATATAAAAAATTGACAATTCTCTTGTTTTATTATTATTAAACATGTGTGGTTCAAGTCTACTGATGATTTGTTACAGCAACAATGAAATGCATATAGACAAAGCTGAACCACCAGCAAATAAATTTTAAATTATTAATTTGTGTATGTATATCGCTTTTAGTGGAAAAAATTTATATTTTTGCAATTAGGGACTGTCCATATATTACGTAACGCTTTCTCCGATTTTTTACCCCTCCTCACCCCAGTATAAGATCGTAACAAAACTATGATCCCTTCCCCCTCGGGGGAAATGACCTAACATTGAGTTAAAAACGAATTACATGGTTTAAAAAGTTTTTATTTAAAAATATTAAATTTAATTCATTGTATTAGTCATTTGTTAGACCAGAACGTTACATAGACAACAATTAAATACGCTTACTCATGAACGCACTCCAAATATTGGCAAAAATATTTTTTAAATTTCTTCCCAAGTGTCCTCAAACTCCAAAACTGATGGTTTTATGGAGAGCTTATTCCTAAACTGTATGTATGAATTAGTGATGCGTATTCGAGTTCCCAAATATTCGGCCATTTCTAGATATGTACTCGTATTCGTTTAAAAAAATATTCATAGGTATAAAGAAATTCATAAATCCAAAACGAAATTTAAATGAATGGCACACAAATGTTATTTTGTAATAATTAAAAAAAAATATTTCTATATTTTTGCTATCCTTTTTTTTGCCAAATATTCCATTGATGACAGAAATATTTGAAACACCAAGATGAGAATTGGCATTAGCCTCACGGGTGCTTCAGTAGTATCTATAAGTGAAGTCGTCGTTTATTGCAAAGATCTTGAAGATACTCCATTTGGCCATCTTCAAATAAATCTAAAATATGCGTGAAACTAAAAAAAATGTATATCTTGGATCAATAAATGTTGCCGCGGTGAAAACTATTTCATTATCTAAAAGACAAAATTTTTTAACCAATGCACTTAGCGGGAGGGCTCAAATGACTCAAAATGATTTCCATTACGAAAGGTATGTAATATTTCTTTTCTTAATTTTTGTCCTTCCTGCAACATTAAATTTTCAAAAGATAATATTTGCTCATTTCAAATATTATCCCTTAAAAATAACTTAAAATTAGGGGGGCAGACAATGTACGTCCTAGGCACTGTTGTTTTCTAAATATTTTTTCTTGTTCGGTTGCATAAAAAATTAAAATAATATCCTTATGAAAATAAATCTATGTATGCAAGTTTCCATTAACACATCTCTCACACTTAAACATTGTAGCCTCAAGTTGACCAACAAAAATTTTAAATCTTATCATGCACTTATGTGATATGTATATGGAAGGAAACTTTTTTCCATGGGAATTGCATGATATGTTTTCGAAAACTTCTTCCTTCTATGTATTTGGTGGATTTAATGTTAATATATGCTGCATTTTGATATTGAAAGAAGTGTGTACATACATACATATGTATGTACATATATTAAGAATACTTAAAAATGTAAATGTATAAAGATGATGAATTGAGAACCATGTAACCAGTTCAACTACAATTTATTTAATTTATTATAACAATTTTGTATCATTTTCAAATGTTATTTAACAACCATTAAATTTGTTGATAGTTTTCATAAACTTTAATGTACGCGGACAGGAGTATGAAGTTATTTCTCATACAAATTTTTTTAATTGTAAGTGTCTATAAATTTAACATACAATAGATATTCGTATTCGCGAATATCGATTTTTAAATATTCGAATTCACGATTATCAAAAATGTATGTGTATTTATACATACAACACTAATGATGTACGAATATTCGTATTAGTATTCGAATTGCCGAATATTCGGCCATTTTAAAATATTCGTATTCGTACTCGCGAATTTTACGCGAATACGAATATTTTTCCAAAAAAATTAAATAAGTATATGCATAAATTCGAAACGAAATTTAAATAAATGGCTAAAAATAAATTTTCATTAAATTTTTATATATGTTTGTTCTTTGTATCATTTTCAAATATTATTTATTGGCGATCATTAATATTTTGGTTAGTTTTTATTAACTTTAAAGTACACCAACAGGAGTATAAAGTTCATAACAATTTTTTCATATTTAATTTTGCAGGCGTAAACAGAACACCAATATTTAGAAATTTCTCATTTAATATTCGTATTCGCGAATATCAAAATTTTACATTCGTTACATCACTCATACATACTAGTGATGCACGAATATTCGTATTCGTATTCGAATTGTCGAATATTCGGCCATTTTCAGGCGAATACGAATTCATTCGTATTCATGCGAGGTACGCGCGTCGCAAACTTCTGCATGTAACTTGCCTTATGAAAACACACTATTTCAACTTTTTTGACAGACGCGTGCATCGCATTAGTGCATTGAACGTGTGTTATGTACTTCCACCTTAAAAGACCTCGTGCGGTGGATAATAACGTTAAGAAGTAAATAAGAAAAGACAAGTTGTAATTTGTTTAGTCAAGAATAAAGGAAGTTCAGTAGCAAATAAGAAAATCGTGTGTTATTTATTTTTATTTTTGAGCAATCAAAAGAACTCACACGTTTCAAAAGGTATTTTTCTGTAGATATGCACAATATAATTTTTTTTTAATTATTGGCATAAAAGTGCTAAAAAAAGCGTTTTAAATTTTGCATGAAAAAAACCACATTCTGTTTGATTTTTGTTTTGTAGATACATGTAGACATATATATACATACGTTCAAGTGGTATAATTTAGACCTCCGGGCGATCCTTGTATACATAAATAGTTTAATACATAAATACTTTACCTCATCATTTGAACATGACAATGTTAATAGTCCTGAATCAAATATTGACAATTTCAGAAATGGATTATCATTAGTAGAATTTCTATAACTATATCTTCAATCCAAAATTGATCAGTTTTGAGAAAATTTTTCCATATATGTAGCCTTATATATCTGATACTTCGTTCTATTTCTTCAATTTCACCATTCCAGCAAAAATTACCGCTTTGCAGAAGGGTGTATATAAGCCAGCTAGAAGCAATACATTCAGCTTCCCAAAAGCCATGCATATTTTGCCTTGCTAAATCGTTTCACAGAAGTAATAATGTGTAGATTTTTTGTACTCAGATGCAAAAGTTACTGGTTTGGAATTTTTTACTCTTTTCCAGTTTTTTAGAGTGCTCTCTTTACGCTACTGCTTTTCAGAAGCATGATTCGAAGCTTTCGAAGTTAGTTCTTCCAAATCAGAACTCTTTTTTGCTGGGATTATTGTAATTAAATTATTTTATAACGTATATGGATTCCCTATAATTTCTAGAAAAATATTCATGGTGTAAATATATAAGTGAATGCGTAAGGATTTTTTATACAATAATACGGCAACTATAACTGTGTTAAGAACCGAAGAATGTCAAAAGTACAAAAATATTTGTACCAAAACCAAAACAAAACGAAGTTTTTGACATTCGTTAGCGACAAAGCACATATAGCAAAAATTATCACCTGAAGTAGCGCTGCCACGTAGTTATATACACCTTGAAAAATATTTTAATATTAAAATTATTTGGCAATTTGGCTCTGATTTCATTCGTATATATAGGGACCTTGTACAATGAATAATTTTTTTCGTAATAGCATTTTTTCTTACTGTGAAAGAGAAAGTTTTTCTTCCTCTGTATTTCACCCAGCTAAATTAACATTTTAAAAGGGGTGCAATCAGACAGAAAAGTGGAAAATGTCTACTTGGTGTTTTGTATAAAGCCACCAGACTATCACAAGTTAATATATACTGGAATTATAAAATCTAAATCAAAGGTAAGAAAATCACCAATTTACTGCCTTATTTAAAAAAGCAAAGAAAAAATTCTGGACTGTTTTGAATTAAAAAGCACTAAACCTAGTGCGAAAAGCACTAAATTGGCACGCTGCACACGAAGCACGACAAGATTCATAATCATGATTCAGAGAGCGAAGCATGTGATTCAACTCGTCGTATAAACAAAGTGGTGTTTATTCTAAAATATGCGTTGACTTGGTGAAACTTACATGGAAAATAAAAATAAAACTGTGTAAATGTTAAAAACTTGTTTTTGTTTCTAATACAAAATTAACCGTTTTTAAAAGAAAGAGAAACGCGTTGAAATGCTCATGTTTATTTCATTTAACATATGTATGTGTGGCAAATAAAAACAACTTTTGAAAATTTGTTTTTGTTTTAATGTAAAGTTTCACTTCTTCGGCGCGTTTTTCAGAATAGCCCCAAGTATTATATCATCTTTAACTAGATTCAGCCGGCGCATAGCACAAATTACGCTGAAAGTACGGCAGCAATAAAAAATTTCAAAATATTACCCCACGTCTAACCAGATACATTTTTATCATGACAAAAGTCAAACTTCCCGTAGAGCATATATATATATATATTGCTGGAATTTTTCAGGAATATTGTTTTGTAACGTTGTAGTAAATCACAGGCAATATTCCTACAGTATTCGTGCAATATGCCTATGGCCGCTTTTTTGTCTTGCCAGCAAGATATAGGAAATATTCCACTCCACTATTGATGGATGACCCAGGGATGGATTTTGTAATTTTAAAAGCAACGCAGGGTTGCATACACAAATTGAGTCAAAAAATAGTATTTTAAAAAAATCATCTACCTTGAGGTGATTTATCCATATACGAAATGTATGGTAAGCCATGTACAAATTAATATGATCTGCACAAATCATCATGATTTGTCTAAATCATGTCGGTGGAAACATACTACAAAGCTGTGTTTACATTTTAAGTATTTGCTTTATGGAATGTCACTTTTTTACACGTGATATTTTCTTTGTATGTCAAAATCTGCATTTTACATAAGGTTTATAATTTTTGTGTTTACACGTTGGTATGTTATTTTCATTTGGCATAAGCTATAAAGGTAAACAATTGCTTACTTTTCTTAATGCCTCTTAAATTTTTTCTTTAATTTTTAGTTTATAATCTATTAAATCAATTTTACTTTAATTTATCTCACAATTTTACTTAATTTTTAACGTCACAAGCGCTTGCTTTATAAAAAAGCATATGGTCCCGGATATTTTGTCACTTGAAAATAGACCACGTTCTAAATCAAAACTGTCGTTTGTACTGCACACAGAAAAATAACACATGGTATTCTTTAAAGATGTTCAGGCTACGTGTACAAATTTACCATGTGAGAAAGTGACATTCCACACGACAAATACATATAAACATAATAATGTTGATACTAGTTGCAAATGTTATATTACCAAAAACTATTTCTGCAATATTCCTGAAATATTACCGATTACTTACAACTTAATAACATTCCAGCAAAATGCCAGCAATATTTTGTATTCTATCGGCTTATATTGCAGAAATAATTTTATTTATTTAAGCTGCTTTTGCTATATGGAATGTAACATTTGTCATGAATAAAACATATCAGGTATAGACGCAGGGTTATGGAAACCTTTCCAAAAAACAACTGTTTCACATAAATATCTTATAGAGATTTCTTTTCTGACAAATATGTTGCATATATGTTACATGTTTCACATTTCTGTGTTCGTTTGTACAAATATTACAACTGTGGGAAAAATTTTTAATTTCTTTACTGCATATGTTGCATGAAAAACATGTAAATATGTTACATATTTTACCCTCACTTTATTCAAGGTGTACATGCTGCCATTTTTTCCAACTGTGTTAACGAAGGATTTATTTTGCATGTAATAAGAATAATTTCGAGAGAATTTTTCTTAAATAGAACATATATAAATAAATATTTATTTAAATATTGTGAACGTTTTAGTTTATTTAAACGTAATTAGTGATGTCAGTGTGTGTTTACAAATCATAATTGTGTACGGGAAACCTCTCAAATAGCCTTAAAAATCGCTAATGAAGGACATCAATGAGAAAATGTAACCGTTGTAAATAAAAGCAGCTTATTTTGTTCGATTGTAATAACAGAATATGTAGCACTATTAGTGATTCTAGGTAACATTTAAAAATGTTACACATGTGTAGTGCAACATATTTTCTTCAGGAAAGAAATCGCAATTAGATTAACAACATGTAAAATATTAAAATTTCAATAAAATACATTTTATGAACAGAAACGAGATCCAGAATGCATTTTTCTATTTATTTATTGCATGATATGAAAATATGTATTGTAAATTTTATATATTTATGCAAATTAAACCAAAGTTTTTTTAACACAACCACATGATGTTCATGTGTATGTTTTCAATAAATAAGCACACGCACAAAAACATATGGCATGCTCGTTAAACCTAAATATGATTGAGCTCGTTTCTGTACATCTCGCAACGTAAAATATTCCGCATGAAACGAGGGAATCGTAACAAAAACAGTGTAAATTTAAACACAAAATGGCTTCTCTCCCATAAGTGTTTCTGTATATTTACTTTGCGAGAACTATCTGTCATTTGACTAAATATCCAATAATTATTGGAAGGATGTGGGAAAAAGTGTTTCTGTAACAATATTTTGTGAAAAGTTTCTCGCAAGAACTGTCAAAACAACTCGCATTTTAAATTGGTGCGAGAATACAAAAGCATATGAATTTTTTAATTTGTGTGTGAAAATATAAAAAATACGCTAATTGAAAAGATATCCAACGAATTGTACTAAAATTATTATTAACGAGTCGATATGATTAGGTTTATTTATAATATGTTTTCTGTAATTTTTTTATGTACAGACAACTGATAGAAAAAACTTATTTCAAACATTTTGCATTCACTTTATATTAAGGTCATTATTTTATTTTTTTTTTGCTGTAAATTATTTCCTTTATTATTAAAAATTTACAAATGTTTCACTTAATTCAGTGTTGTCTGTTCTCGTATTCAAATACAGAAACACTTTTTTCTCGCATATCGAGAAACGATGGAATTTTGTGATTCACATTTCATGTGAGAAATTTTACGATGCGAGAAATACTGAAGCGAGCTACAGGTTGGGCATTTAAGTATTATTTAAAGCTGTGTTCACATTATATGTATTTGTCTTATGGAATGTCACTTTTTTACAAATTATATTATCTGTGTATGTAAAAATCTGCATTTCACATACGGTTTTTATACCCTTTACCAAAAAATGGTAAAAGGGTATATATAGGTTTGTCATTCCGTTTGTAATTTCTACAATATTAATAAGCGACACATAAAGTATATATATTCTGGATCCTTATGCATAGGGAAGACGAACAAGCGATGTCCGTCTGTCCGTCTGTCTGTACGTGAAATCGGTTTTCCCAAGCTCCCAGAAGAGCTAGAGACTTCGTTCTTGGACTGGCGTGTCAGAAATTTTCCGAAAAATTTTGCTATTGAAATTCAGCAAAATCGAGCAGACGGTTTCAGAGCTGGAAAACTCAAACTCAATTTACCCATAGAAAATAACTACCGAAAACAAGTTTTTATTACTTTTTTATTAAATTAACTTATTTTATACTTCGGTATGAATAAAATTGGTATTTATAATTAAAAAAAAATTTTAAAAACTTAACAGATTAAAAAACGTTTCCAGGGTTGGAAAACTTTAACTTTTTTCCTAATAATTAAACATATTTCATGTTTTAGGAAGAAGGCTATTTTCTCAGGAACGGTAAAAGCTATGGGTCTGAAATTTGGACAGTGTATGTAGAACTTTGGTCGCTACAACAAATATATAAAAGCTAAAAATTAAAGGGTGTTCCAAAATGAGTAACGAAAACTTTTAAAATCCCATGTAATATACATACAATTGTATGTATGTGTGTACATATGTATATTGACACTTGAAATTTGTAAAATTAGTGTATTTTTATATAGGCTACAACAATTAACACTAAAATTAAAAAAATTTAAATTAAAGGGTGGCCCATCTGTTAATGAAATATTGACTATGTAATTTTGACAAATTGCTATATCTTGGAAACTGTAAGAGTTAAACTCTTGAAATTTTCAAAAACGGTCAAAATAAAAAAATCCGAAAATTATAAAATCGCCAAAAATTTAAAAAAATCGCCAAAACAAAAAAAAAATCGCCAAAATGAAAAAAAACGCTAAAATTAAAAAAAAGCCAAAAACCGAAAAAAATCGCCGAAACAAAAATAAATGATTATGTGAACAAAAATCGCCAAAAATTAAAAAAAAAATCGCCTAAATGAAAAAGAATCGCAAACATCAAAAAAAAAATCGCCAAAACGAAAATAAATCGCTAAAATTAAAAAAACGCCATAAACCGAAATAAAATCACCAAATCAAAAAAAAAATTTCCTATATGAAAAAAATCGCCAAAAATTAAAAAAAATCGCTTAAATGAAAAAAAATCGCCAAAACGAAAAAAAATCGCCAAAATTAAAAAAACGCTAAAAACCGAAAAAAATCGCCAAAACGAGAAAAAAGTGTCAAAACCAAAAAAAATCCCACAATGACAAAAATCCGCAAAAATCGCCAAAACAAAAAAAAAACATTTTTATATGAACAAAAATCGTCAAAAATTAAGAAAATCGCCTAAATGAAAAAAAATCGCCAAAATCAAAAAAATCGCCAAAACGAAAATAAATCGCCAAAATTAAAAAATAAAACGCCAAAACCGGAAAAAATCGCCAAAAAAAACAAATTGCCTATATGCCAAACACAAAAAAAATCGCTTAAATGAAAAAAAATCGGCAAAATCAAAAAAATCGCCACAACGAAAAAAAATCGCCAAAATTAAAAAACGCCAAAAACCGAAAAAAATCGCCAAAACGAGAAAAAAACTGTCAAAACTAAAAAAATTAAATATATAAAAAATAAAAAAATCGCCTAAATGAAAAAATCGTCAAAATCAAAAAAATCGCCAGCACGAAAAAAATCGCCAAAATTAAAAAAAAGCCAAAGACAGAAAAAAATCGCCAAAACCAAAACAAATTGCCTATATGAAACAAATCGCCAAAATTTAAAAAGCACCAAATTAAACATAATGCCAAAAAATTAAAAAATTGCACTAGAAAAAAGTATGAATTTTTTCACGAAATGAATATGCACCTACATATCTCTGTGCTTATGTTTGTATCTCTATACTACATAAACGCACTTTGGTAAAGGGTATATAAGATTCGGCACAGCCGAATATAGCACTTTGACTTGTTAATTTTTGTGTTTACACGTTGGTATGTTATTTTCATTTGATATAACCTATAAAGTTAAACAAATTCTTACTTTTATTAAGGTCTCTTAAAATTTTTGTTTCATTTTTAGTTTCCAAACTATTAAATCCATTTTATCTTAATTTAGCTTACATTTTTACTTCATTTTTAACGCCACAAACACTTTCTTTATTTAAAACCAGCTGTTGTCAGATGCGCTGTCAATTGAAAGAAGAGCACGCTCTAAATAAAAATTGTCGTTTGTACTGCACACAAAGAAATAACTCACGATATTATTTAAAGGTGTTCAGACTATATGTACAAATACATAGAATGTGAATGAACACAGCTTAAATATGCATTAAAACACACAATTTCGTATATAAATAGATTTTTAAAGTAATTACAATATGATTTCCAACACAAATATTAGCCCCTAACAGTACGAATAGACGAGCAATTTTTATTTCTGAACATGAGAAATAACGTCGGCAGAATAACATCAGAAAAAAGTTTGTGTTCAAACCTATTTTAATACTGCAGCCACAGGTTCAATAAATTGCTTTCAATTCCATTACACATATTGTGTGTCAACATGCCTTATAATTGATAGCTGTGACACAAATTGATAATCAATTTCATTTTTCAAATACTACCGACGAAGAAACAACTCAAATTTGTAGCTTCAATCAATGTTTGCTTTGATCAGCTGTCCAAATTGAAAACTAAATTTCCATTTAAATGGATAGGTGAATTTGAAAGCAATCTAGTTTTCAATTGAATAAGTTTGATTGGGTTAGTGAAAAAGTGTGAATGTGAATTGAATGGAATTGAAAGTCAAAAATTGAACGTGTGGCCCCCAAGTAAGGGGGGGGGCTAGACGTGTAATGTTAAAAATCAAAATTTGGGTTTTCGTATGCATACAAAATGCTCTTTTTAAGTTTTGAATATTTAATAATTCTGTCACAGAACATATATTTTATGCTTCTGCTTGATTTTTTTATAATAAACGTAATATTTCTAACTTATATCTATCTTTATGTCTCGTGTAATCTCGCTGGAATATAATTTGCAGTAAACCAGTAACCACCCGAGGTAATAGTTACTCGTAGCCGCCGCCATAAACGTGTATGTTTGGCCGCCGCCGCAGGCAAATCAGTATCAGCCTCGTTCCCCGGGCACAAATATATTTTCCTCGGGGTTCAGAAAAATATTCTTGCACAGAATATAATATAATATATATAGTAGTCTATGAGTTTTTGAAAATCGAAGTATGTCCGAAATTTGTGAGCCTTTGACACTTTCTAGAGGTGATTTAATTACTTAATTACGTGTGCAAACACACATAAGTGTATATGCCTTATGTGTCTACATAATGTATATACACACATGTATACCTATACAAATGGGACTATAATTGTTTGTTTATTTATTTATTTATTTGTTTATTAATATCAATACACTAAGCCATCATGGCTAATATAAAATGTTTTGTAAGGAGAAACATAACTATGTAAGTATTTAGAATGATGCATTAGTATTATATGTGTATGTAGATGCGTTTGGCATTCAAAGATAAATAGATATTTGATATACATTTGCTATGATTACGTTTGGCTCCCCAGATATATGAGTATTGAATGAAAAACATGGTTAAAAAAGGGTTGTTTACAAGAGAATTCCTATAGCCAAGGATAGCAAGATATTTAATTTATTTTTGGTTTGTGTATAAATATCAATACAATGTAAAGTTATGTCCTTCAAAAGGAAATAAACTAGCAGCATTGTCAACTTGGTTCTTTTCGCACCATTTTTAGTGCTTTTGGAAATTTTCGACGCGATAAATTTTGAAGTTAGTGCTCAGCGCCTTTTTAAATTCATTTCGGTACTTTTTGTTTCGAGGCGGTGGCACTAAACCAAAACTTCAAACAAAAATTTCCTTACCTATTTTTTCTTTCGAAGAAGTCTATATTAAAAAAACTAAGCTCGGAACTTAAATTAAGCATTTCAAACAATTTTACTAAGATTGTACAATGCTTGGTTGAAGAAATAATCCTCATTTTACCCTCAAATTTTAACATTTTAAGCAAAATTAATATAAACAATGTTTCGCCACACAACAAAAAAGACACAACCCAGCTAAAAAAATATGTATGGAGCATATATAATATCCCATATATGGTTCGCATCCGAACAATGAGGGTATATGGGCATATATGATTATATATGTATGTATATTCATACATTTTCATACATGTATATTTAAATTCCCTCCACAGTATGCAAAGTTCATACTCATACACTCTTGATTCACAAAAGCGCACTGCTGTGCAATAAATTACATTTTTTAGACTTGAGAGAGAACGAACTAAAAGTCATTTCATTTCTCAAAAGGCGAATCAATTATTTAAAAAAACATAAATCATATTCGTACACACATTTATCTTAAGAAATCAGATTAAAAACTAATGCAATTAACTATAAAAAAAAATAATCCCTCTAACAATAGTTTTCAATACAGTAATATGAATTTTGTTTCTTATCTAGAGAATTTTGTTATTTTCTATAAAATTAATGACTGGATTATCCTTTTGATTATTTGATATATTAAATGGGGCTACAATGTATAAAATCATACAAGAATGTTTTTTTTTAACAGAAAGTTTTCCTTTTTTAAACGTGAGGGTACGCATATAATCTTTGCATACCGTATGTATTTTCTAATGGATTTCCAATTCAGCAGTGATAAAATTCCAAGCTTTTTTGATTGCAAAAACGATCTTATATGAGATATGTAATATGTAATAATATACATACATATATTAAAAATATATGGACCATATATAATTTTTTTAGCTGGGAAGGCACAAATTTCTATAAAAAAAATTAATGTATTTGTAAAAACTAAACAACTAATACATTCGTATTCGCCTGAAAACGGCCGTATATTCGACAATTCGAATACGAATACGAATATTCGTGCATCACTAGTACGTACATATCGCGCATTTACTTCAATAGTGGCATAACTCAAAAAAATGGGTTTTTTGAGTTAATAATGTAAAATTTTCACAATTAAGAACCGCTAGTATATAGACAAAAAAAGCTAAAAATCGCTATGTTTGACCATAAACCGCTAATAGCGAACACTTATGTTTCAAGCTTGAAATGTCAAATTTAAGTTGAAAATTTTTTTATTCTTTTTGACAGATCTTCATTTTGTATCGATAACTTTAATCAAGTTATTGACATTATTTAATTTTTCTGAAAATAGCTGAACCTGTTGAATTTTTTCTTTCATTTATCAATAACACCTGATAAATGAAAGAAAAATTAAGTGTCATATGGGCTTAGTGGGCAGATTAATCTGCCTTGATTAATACTTCAAAAATTGCCAGAATTTTGATAATAAAAAATAGATTTTTATTTTATCTCAGACGCAAGATCGATTACAGAAAATCGGTTTTTTTAACATAAAATCTGTTTTCCATTAGAATCGAAATCGATTTACCAATCACTAGTTTTGATGTACTTATGTTTTGTGATCAAAAGGGTCAAACATGTTCAAAGTAAACTTCTGAAAACAAGAACCCATATATTGTTCATATAATAATAATAATAATATATTGATCGAACAAAACAACTGTCTTAAACCTACAGTACACGGCATGTAAAATTCTACATGCGCATGTGAATATGACGTCACGAGAATTTTCAGCATGTTGGTTGCATATTTTTTAATTATTTGTATTTGCTACATGTAAAATATTGATAGTAAGGGTTTTCATGAGACTATTCAAAAGTCTCGCAAACTGTGCAATTGTGCAGTTTTACACTCTCGTAAATAAATATTCAAAAATTGTATAGAAATTTTTTTACACAAACCTGTTATTTGATTTTGACTCGTAAACTTAAGCTGTGCAATTGTGCATTTTGTTAACACCAACATCTTGCTTTTTTGGACTTCTTTAGGCACATTTAGACACACACACACACTTTTTTATTTTTATAAATATGTTTTTTTTAATTAAAAACTGCTTTAAATTTTATTTAATTTTTATTTAATTAATTTCTTGACGTTTGTTTCAAAGTGACACGTTGTTTGCACAAAAGGTTAAAAGGGGCTTCATGAAACAAGTCTTGCAAGTTTGCCCAATTGCACAAATGGCAATTTTAAGAGTTCTCATGAAAACCCTTAGTAATTTTGTTCCAAAATCTAAATTTGACAAATTTAGACTAGTCGGACACATTTCCAGAAACAGCACATGAGTAGTGATGTAAATTTCTCAATTTACATGTATTGCTAGTACACGGCATGTAGCCAATGTATCTTCATGGTGACGTCAAAATTACGTCAGAGCCACATGTGCATGTGTATTTTTTACAAGCCGTGTACTGTAGGCTTTATTTATTTATTTATTTATTTATTTATTAAACATATTAATGCAAAGTAAATTTGCATAATATGGTGTTGCACAAATATGGGCGGAGTAACGTAGATTATATGCCCAAGATGGTATTAACAGTATTTTTAAAAGGTTTTGTGACACGGTACACGACCTATGCCTTCACATAGGAAGTAGGCAACGTGGTTGTTAAAGAAATTCCACAAAAAACCGCAAGATTGTACGGTTATCCGTGGCAGATCAGTCAACCAGTGCGAGCGAGACGAAAAACTCTCGAAGGCCAAACAACACACACAAGCCTGACCGCACTTAAGAAATAATTACGATGACGCGAGAGATGTTCCCCGACCCAGAGCTGCTTAACGACGTGTAGGCTTTATTCATCGTACAACACAACTAAAATAATATACGTTTTTTGCTTAATTGTTCTGTATTTGGCATTTGTATATGAAATTTTGTTTTTTAAAACGGAATCTGAATAGAGCTGGCAAACTATCGATAGTTACGCCATTTGTCATTTCCGATAGTTTGTTGGAAAACTATCAATAGTATAGAATTCTTTTACTTGCGGTCTACAAGTAACGAATCTTAACATTAAAGGCGGTGTCAGATACAACTTCAACGCTTCGCGTGACCACAAAGTAGACCAGAGTTGTAGAAAGTGTAAGATTGTAAATAAAACAACTTGTTATAAATCTACTTTACATACTATGTTCATATGAGAAAAATCCCGTCTCAGTATGCTATAAAATAATTCTACAAATAGTAGCTTGTCGATATGGTTATCGTTGATTGTTGATATCTACCTAAAATTAATGTGTCGTGTGAGGGAGCCTAGCGAAATCGTGGAGGATTATTTTTATGAACTGCTGGATTTAGTGATGAATGTTCAAAGGATTCTTTGTATCTGGCTTGAAAGATAACCAGATAACATTGGAAGAATTGTTTTGTCAGATTGAAGCCATATATGCCAAGAACGAAGCGACTCGTTCTATTTATTAAAATTTTTCAAGAGATTGTAAGAAATCCAGTAATCCAGGATTCTCAAAATTATTTGCCACCAAAAATATTTCGTGTGGCATTTCACAGAAGTAGTGGTTTGGTGCACGATCTTTTGGTTGATGGACATCATGTCAATGCAGTTTGTGAACTTTTGCAGCGGGTGTTGAACTATAAAGAAATAGTTATTGGGAAAGTTTATATGCCGTTTTGAGAACTTCAATGCAGAGCTAATTGGATTTGGGGGTAAGAAGAAGAGATTAAAACGTGTACTTGAAGTTTTTGGCTGTAAAGGTTAGAAGGCTTTAATGAGTCCTGGTAGCAATAACCAATATAGAAGGATGCCATTTGGTTTAACTAATGCCCCTGCTGTTATCATGAGGTTAGTTGATTATATTGTAAAAAGTACTGGCAATAGAAATATTATAGCCTATATGGATAATATAGTCATATTTGCTAAAGAATTTGATGAGTTTTTTAAAATATTTGAAAGTTCTTGATAATATGTCAAGAAATTGCAATAACTTTTAATCAGAAATAATTCATAGTTAGGCTTAAGTTCAGTAATTTCAATTCTTATTGAATGAAATATTTTTATTAATTAATGTGAGTTTCTAAAAAAGAGAAGAAAAATTAAACTTAGACTTTAAGCTGGGGGAAATACCGATACTTTTCTGTGCAGCCACGCACTTCATCAGCACCCTAGTCTATCTACTTGGGTAGAGATTCTTATTAACATCAGCTATTTAACTTAAATGTACAATGAACGGAATATGAGAAACGATTGTTGTGTATACAATTGATTTACCTTTGGTAAACACATTTATAAGTATCACTATTAATTTTCTGTTTTTTCAATTTTTCATTTTTCTATTTAGGTTAGCACGAAATTATTAAGGCTAACTATGAATTATTTCTGATTAAAATTCATTACAGTTCAATTAAAATATCTAAAAATTTCTCACTTAATAACTTTTAATCTTAAAAAAAAGTGAGAATTACATAAATGTGACATATTGACAATTAAGGTAAAAACCTGTTAGACAAAGTGCCTTATTTAATTAAAAAAGTTTTAGGCAGTGATTGCTATTTAATTACTTCCGAAATCAATGAAAGAAAATTTGAGTCAGTTCAAGCTGCAGATGGAATGGAGCCATGGTGTGACATTAGTGACTTTATTGAATCTCGAGAGGATGGAGAAGTGTGTTTTCAGAGGAAAATGGAGATGGTAACTATTGAACATGATGAAGTTTGTATAGTGGGTACATTGATTGTTTGATATCAAATGTTAAAAATATAAATTTTGTAATTGTTTTCTCATGTGGGATGAACTGGTCACGTGGTGACTGTGATTTCCCACGTGGAGTGAATTAGTCATGTGGTGAATGTGATTTCCCACGTTGAGTAAGTTGGTCATGTGGTGAGTGTGATTTCCCACATGGGTAGAATTGATAACGTGGTGAGTTCATGTGGGATGAACTGGTCACGTGGTGACTGTGATTTCCCACGAGGTGTGTATTAGTTGTGTGCTGAGTGTGATTTTCAACTTTGAATGAGTTGGTCGTGTGGTGAGTGTGATTTCCCACGTGGATTGAATTTGATTTCCACAGTTGAGTATATCGTGTGGTAGATGTGATCTTTCACATGGAGAGAATCGATTGCGTGGTGAGTGTAAGTTCCCACTTTGAGTGAATTGTTCGTTGTGGTAAATGGTATTTCTCACGTCGAGTGAGGTAGTCTTGTGGTGAGTGTAATTTCCCACAATGAGTGAATTAGTTGCATGTTAAATGTGATTTCTCACATTGAATGTGATTATCGTTCAGTTATTGTGAATTGACGTGTTATGGTTGTGTCGAACTCTATAACATTTTATGAATCATCACTGAGTACAGTGATAAAATAGGATGGCCGAGTTGTAAGATTGTAAATAAAACAACTTGTTATAAATCTACTTTACATACTATGTTCATATGAGAAAAATCCCGTCTCAGTATGCTATGAAATAATTCTACAAATAGTAGCTTGTCGATATGGTTATCGTTGATTGTTGTGTCAAATACTCGTTCAATAGATGACAACGGGCGTATCGAGAAGTTGTCTAATAAAAGTGACATGAAAAAAGCTAAAATCATTTGTGGTGCAGGTACTGCGAGAAAGGGACAACTGTAGTATATTTGTTATTAAGATGTTAACAAAATAATCAAAACAAACAAGAGAAATATGTATTTTGTTGCGAAATAGCTTATTACTATTAAAAAGGCAATTAAAAATTGTTTTAAAATGATTGCATATCTCATTTGAAGCATTTTCATTAAAGAATTTGAATTTTTACCATTTATTTATAAAAATCGCCAAGCGAATGAGGTTACAAAGCATAAAACGAAATTAAGCTAAAAAATGCCACCACGAAAGAAGGCTTAAAGAATGCGCAGTGACAGTGAGCGGGACCTCCGAAAACACAAATTATCTTCCGTCTCGTGACATCTCTGTATATCCTCTGTGGCGTGACGTTTCTAACTTTGGGAAAAAAAAGCGTGAAGCAAAGTGTGTATGACACAATAAAAACTTTGACAAAACTCACTGTTTGTTTCACTATTCGGTTTTATGTATAAAATACAGCACAATTGGATTACTCTAGTGCCACGAACTCGTTTTTATGTAATTTAAAAAATGTTGGTGCTACTAAAGTAGCAATTTGCCACTTTTTCGACTGCTTGGATAGCATTGTGCTACTTTAACAAAATGCATCCAAATATGATACTGTTTCTAGTTTTAGCCACTTTTCGATACTTTTTACTGAATGAAGATGTATTTTTTTGTACTTTCGGTTTTACTAATACATATATAAGTTATGCTGTTTTAATATGTTGACTTGTAAGCAAGCGACATAATTTTTTTCTTGTCATGCGTGGTTAGCTTATGCGCATATCTTTCGAATAATTAATATGCGCAGGCTGGCTTAAGGCCCAACTATAATATGAATAAGCTTGCTTAAGCTAATGCCAGAATTGAACGATAAGTCTGTCAAATACTTAAACAATTCAGATGTGACTCTTAGGTGGCCACAATGTACTTACATGCACTTAAGTATTCCTTAGCCACAGCTGGACGTATAGGTATTGTTCACAATTTTTTAGTAATTTTATTTCTTCTTATAACTACTAAATGAATGCAATTCAATCAATCAATAACTTGTTGGAATGTTCTAATCTATTAAAAATTCACGTATTATTATATCCACCACTTTATTTCTTGTTTTATATGTTTTGCCTACTAAAAAGTACAACAATGAACATACATACATAAATAAAGTCATGTGCATGTGTGTATATGTGCATTGTAAAACAGGATGAAAAAAAATTTTGCTTTCTTTTCTGAGTTTAAAATAAGAAACAATAAAAAGTATTTAAAATCAATGAATATTTTCTACTGCTGTTTGCTTGAGTTTAAAAAATGCACAAACAGTGTTTTCCGTACGGAATGTGCGTTCAGTTTGTCACTTAGCTTAAGCAAATGACATTTAACGAAACTTGACGAAAAGTTCCATAAGTACATTATAGTTTGCCACATACGTTTTATATGTAAGCGCACAGTTGCTTAAGTTCGCTTATTCATATTATAGTTGGGCCTTTATATTCGTACATCTCTGTCTGTACGAGTATGTAAATATACCCCGTAGTAAATAAAATAGTCGATTGACAAAAAACACTAGCTATAAATTAATTATTTTGCAAGTGACTACAAATTGGTTTAAATCTCATGCAGATATCCACCAAACATATTGAATAGAGGCACACGTAAGAAATAAATAAAAGCAAAATTAGCAAATGAAAAGAAAAAAAAATAAAAAGAAGCATGCAATGAAATCAAATGCCAAATGTTTGTGTTGAAAAAAAATAATAATTTCAATACTTAATATGTATAATATTTTCTATGAGCAGGTCAAACTTTCGTATGAATGTGTGTATGTATTTTTGTTTCAAACATAAAAATACTAATAATTTTTTATATATCAATATACATATATTCATTATATATAGTATATACATATGTATGTATATGATATACAAATGTGTATGAAGATTTACATAAATATTTATTTAACTATAATAGATATTAACTGACTTCAGAGTGGTTGAAAAATAAGTAGTTAGTAGTCAATTTAAAAGTCATGCAGAGATGGCCAATTGACTACTGCCTATGACATGCCTATGTTAAAATAGTGAGTCGGCGACAAGGAAAAAAGTCACTCAATCAACCAGTTGTGGTTATTAAAAAACTAGTTTGCAGGTACTTACAAATGAGTTTGAGTTCCTATAGGATAATTACATACATATTTAAAAATTTACATATGTATGTACAGTGTACAGATATTAAAAAAATTTCTTTGAACTAAATTGAATTTTAATCAGGAACAATTTAATCGGAAAAACAAAATGAATAGTGATACTTAAATATATTTACCAAAGGTAAATCATTAATTGTATACACAATAATCTTTCCTCATATTCCATTTCATTAAAAATTCACGTTAAATAGCTGATGTTAATTACAATCTCTGTCCAAGTAGATAAACATAACTGCTGAAGTGCGTGGCTACACAGAAAAATATCGGTATTTCCCCCGATAATAAAAGTCTAGTTAAATTTTTCTTCTTTTCTTTAGAAAATCCCATTCAATCGTATTGCGTATGTCACGTCGAATAATCGTCTACGAGATAATAGATAAAAGGAAATGTGTTCAAGGTTTGTTTAATCTAGGACAAAATTCGTAGACGAATATTCGACGTGACATACGCAATACATGTGATTAATTAATAAAAATAATTCATTTCATAATAATTGAAAATACTAAATTTAGCCCCCCTATTAAGAAATTATCCCTGATTAAAAAAAGTTACTATTAAAATTTTATATACTATACTTCAATAAATTGTTTTAGTTAAAATTATGTAGTGAAATTTGTAATAGAAGCGATAAAAGACTGATTGTATTTAAGTATTTATTTAGACCCGGTATATATTAAATTGTTTCCGTTTTTAGTAATTTAATAAGTGAACCTAATGTTTTTGTAGGGGAGTTAAAATTATGCGTATAAGACAGCTAAGCGAATAAGGAAAGATGTGATGGCATTTTCAAAATATGCCAACTTGAAAAGTTGGTTCAAAAAAAGCAATTTTTCAAATTGCTGGGATAGCAATGTATATCCAAAGTTATGTACATTTTATTTATATATGTATCTTTAGTTTGCTCCCGCTGATCGGTTCTTTTTCTAAATTGGCATCATTAGAAAAATAAATTATCTAACGGGCTGAAAGTTGAAACTTGTCATACCGTGTTATCTTCTTTAAGTTTGTCGCAAAGTAATTTGGAAGACTGGATTCCAAATGATGAACCTATTCAAAAGTACAGATATACAGTTTCAAAATATAGGCATTTAATAACTATTAAAAATTTCTCAAAAACGCATTGTGGAAGAAATTTACAGAATTATCTTTTGGCGATTTCTTGAGATTTCAATATTCAGATATTTATCAAAAGTTAAATAAATTTTCTCTAAATCAAATAAGATGAGTTGGTTTTTAGGGTTCCGTACACCAAAGGTGAAAAAATGAACCCTATTGTTTTCGCTACGCTGCACAGTGTGAGATTTAGTCAATCTAGCATCTCAAAATTAATTTTTATATGAAGTTTTAGAGATATCAACTTGAAATTTGGCACGATCGTTAAGGAGATTATAAGCTTCAATATGGTGACAGATAACTAGTTCTAACTAGTGTCAAAGGGGACTAGTTCCGAACTATACTCAAAAACACTAGTTGGGGAAAATTTTTTTACACATTTATGTTTAAAATTTCTTCTTTTTTTCTCTTCTAACTAAAACTTGTCGATATATTGATATAAGTACCCTCATACAACCATTTCTATAAAATGCTTCAAGTTTCGAACTTTAGTTTTCGATGATTCTTTGCAAATGAGAAAAATAAAAAGTTAATGTTGTTTCAATGTAAAATTTATTGATATCTAAAACATAATAAAGAGGAAAAACTAAAAAATTCAACGAAAGTTCTTAAAAGAATGAAAAATATTCAAAATAAGATATTAATCAAAAACCAAAATAAAGAAATTATATACAAATTATACAAAAGTAAAAAACGAAAAGTAGAAATAAAAAAATAAGAAATTTATACAAAAATAAAAATTCCAGAGAGCTGCAAGCAAAGTTTTTTATGCTAAATCATCAAATTCATCATTTAGTTGGGTGTCAGACAAAAGTGCAATGACCTCAGAACGTGCTTTTTGCGCTTCTTCAGAAAAGTTTCCTATGGGAAGAATGCATGAAGAAGTGATAGCTCTTCCATGAAACAATATTTTGTGGACAGTTACTGGCATATAGTACCAAGGATATAAACTCAAATAAAGCTCTCTTGTTTCTGACGTACAATTTTGGAACGCATCTATATTGATGAAATAGCCGCTGTTTATGCAAATAAGTATTACTCGAAACCGCTTGATTTATGCCTGTAATATCCGATGTCTTTTCTGCTTCTTTGAAAAATCTTCTGGCCGTATTGCCATCATTTGTGTTTCCTGTTTTCTGTTTCGGCATATCCACAAGAATGCCCATTTCGTTCCTAAACCTGTCTTGTATTTTTTTCTTCCTTCTTACAACTCTCTCCTTATTTTCATCGCCTGATACGTACCATTTTTCTATTTCAAATCTGTAAGAAATGTGCAACAAGCACTCCATATACCGTATGTAGGCATGTAGAGGTGTAAGACTAACAGCAAGCATTCATGTCGTTCATAGTTTTTGGAGTTGAACCACATTAATAGCACGCTTGCGATGACGTGTAATTTGAAAGAGCGGTGCAGACTTTGCCGTCAAACATACATAGAATTAAATTGGCTTTAACCGTGAAACTATAACCGTGAAGCTCAAAGTTAGTTGGTTTCAAAACAGAAATTTGCTGCCGAATATACTCCACTTCCGCTTTAATGACCTCACGCGTCTCTTTCGTGAAAATAAATTTGATCGGTCTGCAATATCTTGTCGAAGACGCAGCTGGATTTTGCGAAAAAATATGTTTCCTTCCTTCAGCTCCAGAGTTAAGTTGAAAAGGCACCATCGAAAGAGAAAATATGCTTTCGTCTGACATGTTGTCATCCGAAAATTTTTGCTTGTAACGGTTCTGTTCAGCTCCATCGTATCCCCATTTTATTATTATAATGCTTAATTCATCCTGAATGGCAGGGAACGACTTAAAAACCTCATATTGTGCATCTATTAATCTTTTCACCGTGTGATCTATTAAGGATTGCAAATTGATTTCGGCATATGTTTCAGTAACACTAACAAGGCTTGGGTAGCACAATAATTTTGATTGCTTAACGAGGTCATAGCATGGATACAATTTCGAACTGTATGGTATCGTATGCAATCGTATTCCTCGGTATTGCTCAGTTGATAAATTTTCGTCTACCATCATGGCCAGTGCTTGATCTAGTATATTGACACTTGGAATTTGTAAAATTAGTGTATTTAGACTACAACAATTAACATTAAAATATTACAAAATCGCCAAAACGAAAAAATCGACAAAATTAAAAAAAGTTTCTAGCACTAAAATAAATCGCCATATTCGAAAAAATCGCCAAAATTAAAAATAACACAAAAAACCGGTTTTGTCGATTTTTTTCGTTTTGCCGATTTTTTTTTTAAATTTTGGAGAATTTTTTTAGGTTTTGGATTTGGATTTAGATTTTTTTCTGTTTGGCGATTTTAAAATTTTCGGATTTTTTAGTTTTACTGTTTTTGAAAATTTCAAGAGTTTAACTCTTACGGTTTCCAAGATATAGCAAATTGGCCAATTCACGCAGTGCTTATTTTCCAAACAGCTGCTTAATTTGTGTTTGCCCAAACTAGCACGAAGAAAAATTACGGGCTGTTTCGTGCAAGAAGAAGAAGAACATTACTCTCACCAAACCTCTCTCATTTACCCAATTTTCGAGTACGGGAACGCTTTTTGTGCAATGTATACTAAAGAAACAAACCTAATAACAAACAAAATACAACAAAAAAATGTTTAGATCAAGAGAAATACTACAAACACACACCACAATCTCATGTTTTGTTTCTAGTTCCGGCCAATTCACGCAGTGTGTATATTTACACGAAGCCATTCGAGCTGTTTTTACCCCCTCATAACTTTGTTCGTAGCAATCGTAAAATTATAAAATTAAATCATAATTATAATAAATTCATGTGACTTCATACGCGAAGTTTGAAAGTTTTACAATAAAAGGTTACGGAGATATGGAGGTGCAAAAAGTGCATATTTTAAGACACTGACTCACTCATCCATATTATGAAGCACTTCCGCTATAGCTAGAGGTCTGAAATTTGGTACACAAGTAGATCTAGCTGAGCGATGAACTAGAAAAATCTGAAAACGCAAAAATTGTAACCAGGGAAGCGGGGCTACGCCCATACAATATAAGCCTCCTATTTCCTTTTATTTATTTATTATTATTTTTTTGTGATTTTTTTTTCATATAGGCAATTTTTTTTTGTTTTGGCGATTTTTTTCGGTTTTTGGATTTTTTTTTATTTTGGCGATTTATTTTCGTTTTGGCGATTTTTTGATTTTGGCGATTTTTCTTTCATTTGAGCGATTTTTGCGCGTTTTTTTCATTGTGGGAATTTTTTTTAGTTTTGACACGTTTTTCTCGTTTTGGCGATTTTTTTTCGGTTTTTGGCGTTTTTTTTTTAATTTTAAGCGATTTTTTCATTTTGGCGATTTTTTTTCGTTTTGGCGATTTCTTTTAAATTTTCGGCGATATTACCTCTTACGGTTTCCAAGATATAGGAATTTGTCAAAATTACATAGTCAAAATTGCATTAACTGATGGACCACCCTTTAATTTAAATTTTTTAATATTTTAATGTTAATTGTTGTAGTCTATATAAAAATACACTAATTTTACAAATTTCAAGTGTCAATATACATATGTACATACAATTGTGTGTATATTACATGGGATTTTAGCATTTTTCGTTGCTCGTTTTGGAACACTTTAATTTTTAATGTCCGTAGCTCTTACGGTTCCTGAGAAAATACCGTGTGACGGACAGCGTACCGAAAACAATAGGGTTCCTTTTTTCACCTTTGGTGCACGGAACCCTAAAAACTCCTAAACTAAAAAAAACGCTTAAAACCGAAAAAACCCAAAAACGAAAAAAATGCCAAAACTGTAGTTTATATTGGCTAAAGTTTGTATTGAATTATATATCTCGCGTCCGTACGGAACCCTTCGTGCGCGGGTCAAAGTCGCACTTCACTGCATTTATTTATAAATAAGTGCCAATGCCAAGAAAGCATTAAAAATATGTATGTATCTTCAGAAGATTCAAATCAATTATTATTATGGGCACAGATCATATGAATTATTTTTATATTTTGTGGCTTTACTTTATCATAAAAAAAGCATTTTTTAGTCTTTAAATATGCAAAACCTGACTTTTATATTTGATGTTTTTAAAAATAAGGAGATTTGTTTTAATTTTTGTTGTATTTAATTTTGCCCCTTTTTTTTCTTAAAATCCCCTTGCTGGTGCCACCTTATTTTAAAAATCCTCTTTTTGTGCCAATTTTTGAAATTTTACAACGGCAACGCTGCACATAATAGCTTACCTTCTACATCTTACATACACACCCAAACGTATAATATACAAAATAACAAGCATACATGTATCAACAGTACTTCTTTTGATTGTTTGTTACAAACAAGAAGTCTTGGTGACATCGCTTGTTAACAGTCATATACACGTACACCAATACATCCATCGTGCTTCGTTTACAGTACGACAGCATTTATTATTGGCTTAGTATAATACATTCCACGAGAATACATTGAAAAAATATGACGTATTTACATTTCAAGACTGCTTACGCACGCCTCTAATATCTACCTCAATAAAAATTTTAAGCAAAATGTTAACAAGACTAAAAAACTATTTTTGCAAAAGGATTTTGACATCCATTCAGTGCTGCCAGAAAAATGTTGCCTCTTGTCCCCAATTTAAAACTTCATGTCCCCAAAAATCCCCATTTCAAAAGAAAAATCCTAAAAACCCCAAAAATATTTTGTCAATATTTCTGTTGGATATCATTTTAAAACATCCATTTCATTCAACAAATGTTAATTGGCTCCATCCAATAATGATGAAATAAAGATTACGCCTTGCGCATGATTTACCGTATGATGACGTAGTAGTCCCCTCGCAAAGGTTACCAAGTCTGTATCACATGTGAAATTTAAAATTTCTTGCAAAAAATTTATGTATTTTGTTGTAGTTGGCAGCCCTGTAATTAATTTACTCAGCGAGATTTCAAAAAAAATTATATGTTGTTTAAAAGCTGCAAAACCAAGAAAAATAAAAACAAAATAAAGCGAAGAGAGAAGTAAATATGAAATGTGAGTGTTTGTGTATACAATAGTTCTACATCCGAATTTTACTAGCCAATGAGAACACAGGGTGAGTGACGTCAGAATTCCATCATGCGCAGATATTTTTTTTATTCTTGCGCGCTGGCGTAATTTTTATTTTATCATTCTTGGCTCCACCCATCAGTTTGTTATGCTCATTTAATTTAGTTGTCTTCCAGACGGCAAGAACTGCACATGCTAAAGGCAGAATTAGTTTGTACGTGCTGTTCTGTTCTGAATCAGCTGTTTAGTTGAAAATGTGTATGTGTGGTTAGTTTTTCCTTTTTCGTTCTGTTCTGTTGCGGACAGATCTGTAGAAAATAGAATTAACGTTAAGTGACAGCCAAAAGTGTGTATGTATAAGTGTGTTGTGATACTTTGTGTACAAGTGTAATCAATTCTATAGGTTGCCAGCTGATTTTTTTTTAACAGAAAAAGTAATTGCAAAATATTTTATACGGAAAAGAACGGCACAGAACAGCAACAGAAAGTAAAGACTAATGAAGCCTTAATGGGATGCTTGTCGGATGTTTTTTTTTTCTTCCAGATTATTGTTTTTTGTTAACTGATAGTGCGTAGAAAAAGTGGTCGTACAATTTTTTATAATTCCTTACCTTTTGCGTTATCAAACATTTAAAGGGCATTTTCAACATTTTATTACAAGGCATTATGATTATTTTCATAATGATATGAAACAAGTAAGAGTGCTATATTCGGCTGTGCCGAATCTTATGTACCCTTTACCAAAGTGCGATTATGTAGTATAGAGATACATAGATAAGCACAGAGATATGTAGGTACATATTAATTTTTTTTTTAAAAATTCATACTTTTTGTGCAATTTTTAGATTTTAGGCATTATGTTTAATTTGGTGCTTTTTTGCGATTTTTTTTTTCATATAAACAATTTTTTTTGGTTTTGGCGATTTTTTTCGGTTTTTGGCGTTTTTTTGGCGATTAATTTTCGGTTTGGCGATTTTTTTGATTTTGGCGATTTTGGCGATTTTTTTCATTTAGGCGATTTTTTTTCATTTTTGGCGATTTTTGTTCATATAATCTTTTTTTTTGTTTCGGCGATTTTTGCGGATTTTTGTCATTGTGGGAATTTTTAGTTGTTTTGACACTTTTTTCTCCTTTTGGCGATTTTTTTCGGTTTTTGATTTTTTTTTAATTTTGGCGATTTATTTTCGTTTTGTCGTTTTGTTTTGATTTTGGCGATTTTTTTTTTCATTTAGGCGATTTTTTTTTCATTTTTGGCGATTTTAGTTTATATAAGCATTTTTTTTTTGTTTTTGCGACTTTTTTCGGTTTTTGGCGTTTTTTAATTTTGGCGATTTTTTTTGGTTTGGCGATTTTTTTGATTTTGACGATTTTTTTCATTTAGGCGATTTTTTTTTGTTTTGGCGATTTTTTAGTGTTTGGCGTTTTTTTTATTAATTTTGGCGATTTATTTTCGTTTTGGCGATTTTTTTATTTTGGCGATTTTTTTCATTTAGGCGATTTTTTTTTAATTTTTGGCGATTTTTGTTCATATAACCATTTTTTTTGTTTTGGCGATTTTAGCGGTTTTTGGCGTTTTTTTGTCATTGTGGAAATTTATTTTTAGTTTTGACACGTTTTTCTCGTTTTGGCGATTTTTTTCGGTTTTTGGCGTTTTGTTTTAATTTTAGCGTTTTTTTTTTTCATTTTGGCGATTTTGATTTTTCAGTTCTCGTTGTACATTCATAGTGAACAGTCAATTTAGCGGAGTTTTTATTTCATACTAAACAAAATTCGGAATACATATTGTTATTGTTAGCTTTATTTGCATTGCTAATATTTTTTACATAGTCATAATTAACAAAAACAAAAAAACCGTAATAAAAAAAAAACAAACAAAACAAACAAAAGTGCCCTTGAGGAATACTCTATATGAGTACCTCAAAAACAAATAACTGTGAAGTGAGTTCTAATGGCAGAAATGCCTATTTTACTGTGAGTTCTGAAGCTCTTAATGAAAATAATAAAAATAAAAAATCTAATGATAGACTTACTGAGAGCTCTGAAGCTCTTAATGATAATAAATTAAATAAGAAATCTGATAGTAGACTTTTTTTAACGGCGAGACCACTTTTTCGTCAGCGATCAACTTCGCTTTGTACAATGCCAACTAGTGATTCGTTAACATTACCGTTGCCTAATACTTCTACATTTAACTCAGCGATATCATCCGCCTCGGGCTCGTGGTCATCACTTAACCAAGTTTTTACTGAAGTTAAGAGCAGCCCAAAACCCAAGGTCCAAGTGGGAATGGACAGATATATTACAGTGGTAAAGCGCGGACGAAGCCCAAAGTCTTCGAAAATTTCATCTGCTCCAAAAATGTCTAGGGATAACAGCGCATCCTCTATTAACCGCCAAAATCGTTTTCAAATATTACAAGTTGACAACAACGAACCCGATGTATCTACGAACAAAACATCCAAGCCGCCTCCAATCTATTTGAGAGAAAAAAATTCAAACGCTATTATAAAAAATTTAATTTCAGTCATTGGTGAGAATAAATTTCACATCGTTCCAATAAAACGTGGTAACATTGATGAAACCAAAATTCAAATTTATGAAGAAAAAGATTTTCGCAAACTGATTACTGAATTTGAAAAAAGTAAGAAAAGTTTCTACACATATCAGCTTAAAAGTGCTAAAGGCCTGCAGATCGTATTAAAGGGCATCGATTCCTATGTTGCTCCCGAAGAAATAAAAGATGCACTCGTCCTCCAGGGATTTAAGGTAAAAAATGTATCTAACATAATAAATAGGGAGAAGATTCCTCAACCTCTATTTCGCGTCGAACTTGAGCCAAACGATATAAAATTGAAAAAAAGCGAGACTCATCCAATTTATAATTTGAAATATCTCTTATATCGAAAAATAACAGTTGAAGAACCACACAAGCGTTCTGGACCCGTACAGTGCCATAATTGTCAAGAATATGGTCACACAAAAACTTACTGCAAGTTACCTTCAGTTTGTGTTATCTGCGGTGAATTGCACGGTACTGCTGGTTGTACTAAGCCTAAAGATCTAGCAGAAAAAAAATGTAGTAATTGTGGAGGTAATCACACCGCTAACTACAGAGGGTGTCCTGTCTATTCTTTCGTTAAACAGACTATGGCGCAAAAACCTAAATTAGCTCCAGCACAAACAGCAAACGCTTACTCCGCCACTTTTGCTCAAATGAGCCAACCTGTCACTTCACGTGTATCGTATGCCGATGCAGCTAAGACTAGTTATATTCCCACACAAAATATTCCGCCTCAAAATAATTCAACGAATGCAAACTCAAGCTTTAATTTTAGTCGCCTTGAAGCTACTATTGAGAATCTAGTGCTGACTATAAATAATTTTACAGCAAATATGACTAGCATGATGCAAGAAATGCTACGAATGCAGTCTACACTGCTTCAAGCATTACTTAACAAGCCATGAACACGTTAAAAATAAGTTTCTGGAACGCAAACGGCATTCGCCAACATAAAAATGAACTTGAGCACTTCCTCACGGAAAAAAATATTGATATAATGTTGGTTTCTGAGACTCACTTGACTTCAAGAAGCCTATTCAAAATTAATGGCTACATTTTATATGATTCAAAGGACCCAAGAGGAAGAGCTTGCGGGGGATCAGCAATTTTAATAAAGTCAAGACTCAAGCATTATATTCTTGACAACATTTGTGAAGAACATCTACAAGCAACGAATATTTGTATCGAAAATTTTTGCACAAATTTTGTCATATCATCAATTTACTCCCCTCCTAGATTCGCAATTACTGAGGATCAATACGAGGATTTCTACAAATCTCTTGGCCCTTGTTTCGTAGCAGCTGGAGACTATAATGCAAAACATACTTTCTGGGGTTCGCGTCTTATCACACCTAGAGGACGAGCGTTGTTCAACACAGTTTCAAAAATGGGCTTGGACGTCATTTCGAGTGGGGAGCCCACTTACTGGCCTACTGACATACATAAAATTCCGGATATTATAGATTTTGGCGTCATGAAAAATATTTCTAGGGAATTAATTCACGTCGAAGCTTCCCTAGATCTATCGTCCGATCACTCACCCACGATCGTTACAATCTGTAGCCCACTGAGAAGTGCTCTACCTCACCCATATGTGAAAATGGTCAGTCGTGTTAATTGGCTGCGATTCAAAAAATATCTTAGTAGTCATTGCACTGAAAACATTAAGCTAAGAACTCATGATGATATTGAATCTAATATTGCTAATCTTAACGAAAATATTAAGCAGGCAGCTGAACATGCAACTTCCTCCCATCCGCAGACTGGGTTTAACAGAATATATTCTACAGATATTGAACATCTCGTATGTGCAAAAAGAAGAGCTATAAGAGAATGGCAACAGCACAGATCACCCCAAAATAAAATTAAATTAAAAGAGTGCACTAAAAGACTCCAAGAACTGCTTGCATATGAAAAAACTGCATCTCTTAAAAACTATCTGGAAAATCTCGACGTAACGCCAGCATCTAATTACTCCTTGTGGCGCGCTGCCAAAAAAAATTAAAACACCGGTTGAGTTTAAACCACCTCTGCGCACTTCTACCGGAGTTTGGGCCAGGAGTGATATTGAAAAAGGTAACTTGTTTGCAAAGCATTTAAAATCCGTATTTACCCCAAACACATGTACTGGTGTTGTTGATTTCCCGAGTGTAGTTGCGCTACCCCCTCGACCCATAAAATTTAAAATGTGTGATGTACTAAATCTAATTGCTGAACTCAACCCGAAGAAAGCACCGGGTAATGATGGAATTAGTAACCAAATGCTAATAAAATTGCCTCGTATTGTAATTAGAATCATGTTATTCATTTTTAATGCCATTTTACGACTGGAGTATTACCCCCACAGCTGGAAGCTTGCCAAAGTTAAAATGATTCCAAAGCCGGGCAAAGATCTTACCAAGTCAGAATCATACAGGCCAATAAGTCTGCTATCAACAATGTCAAAACTTTTCGAAAAACTGCTCATGTCAAAATTGTCGCCAATTCTAATTGGTAGTGGGTGTATCCCAGACCATCAGTTTGGTTTTAGAAGTCAGCATAGCACTATTGAACAAACGCATAGATTGGTTCAATGTATAAGAAGAACATTTGAAGAAAAGAAGTACTGTTCTGCACTGTTTATTGACGTTTCGCAGGCATTTGATAAAGTGTGGCATGAAGGCCTAATTTTAAAATTAAAATTATATCTACCAATAAATTTGGTGAATTTATTAGAAAGTTACATTACTTCCCGGAAGTTCACGGTTGTGGAAGGAGAATTCATGAGTGTGCCCGAAACTATATCATCCGGTGTGCCACAGGGGAGCATACTGGGGCCAGTTTTGTATTTAATTTATACTTGTGATATGCCTTTGAGCAGCAATATCCATACATCTACGTTTGCCGATGATACAGCCTGCCTAAGTATGCACGAAAATCCTCATGAGGCTTCCCGATATCTACAAGAACATATAACACAACTGGAACTATGGTTAAAATTATGGAGAATTAAGGTAAACGAGCAAAAGTGTGTTCAGGTAACATTTACCCTGCGAAGAGATACTTGTTCCCCAATTCGAATCAACAATCAAGTTGTTCCTCAGCATTCACATGTAAAATACCTTGGTATACACCTTGATCGACGACTTACATGGAAACACCATATTGACTCAAAGCTAGTACAAATGAAACTTAAATTAACTCAGATATATTGGCTGATTGGTAGAAACTCAACACTCAGCCTTGACTGCAAACTTTTATTATACAAGTCGCTCTTGAAGCCAATATGGTGCTACGGAATTCAGTTATGGGGCACTGCTTCAGCTTCTAACGTCGAGAGAATCCAACGAAGGCAAAATAAAATTTTACGTTTGATAACATCGGCTCCATGGTACATAAAAAACTCAAATATACATCGTGATTTGAATATGCCACTAGTGATTGAAGAAATAGCAAAATACGCAGGCAAATATTTAACAAAACTCGAGTCACATCCTAATCCGCTTGCTCGTAACATCTTGAATTTTACTGGCCACATTCGCTTGAAAAAGAAGGACACAAGGGCTCTTTTATAACACTCCAGATGGGATTGCTTGAAAATATTTTTTTATTATCACTACTTATGTATTATTTATAACTATCACTAAGTTTATGTCCGACAGTGGTCGGGCCTAATACTTATATTTTAGATTTAAGATTTGAATACTTATTGTTAGTTCATAATTGAAGATACAATAAATAAATAAATGTATTAAAAAAAAAAAAAAAAAAAAAAATTTTGGCGATTTTGTTCGTTTTGGCGATTTTTTTTAAATTTTTGGCGATTTTATAATTTTCGGATTTTTTAGATTTACCGTTTTTGAAAATTTCAACAGTTTAGCTCTTACGGTTTCCAAGATATAGCAATTTGTTAAAATTACATAGTCAAAATTGCATTAACTGATGGACCACCCTTTAATTTAAATTTTTTTAATTTCAGTGTTAATTGTTGTAGCATATATAAAAATACACTAATTTTTCAAATTTCAAGTGTCAATATGCATATGTACATACATAATACAATTGTATGTATATTACATGGGATTTCAAAAAGTTTTCGTTACTCATTTTGGAACACCCTTTAATTTTTAGCTTTTATATATTTGTTGTTGTAGCGACCAAAGTTCTACATACACTGTCCAAATTTCAGACCCGTAGCTTTTACCGTTCCTGAGAAAATAGCTTTCTTCCTAAAACATGAAATATGTTTAATTATTAGAAAAAAAGTTAAAGTTTTCCAACCCTGGTAACGTTTTTTTAATTTGTTAAATTTTTAAATTTTTTTTTTTATTTATAAATACCAATTTTATTCATACCGAAGTATAAAATAAGTTGATTTAATAAAAAAGTAATGAAAACTTGTTTTCGGTAGTTATTTTCTATGGGAATATTGAGTATGAGTTTTCCAGCTCTGAAACCGTCTGCTCGATTTTGCTGATTTTCAATAGCAAAATTTTTCGGAAAATTTCTGACACACCAGTCCAAGAACGAAGTCTCTAGCTGTTCTGGGAGCTTGGGAAAACCGATTTCACGTACAAACAGACGGACAGACGGACATCGCTTGTTCGTCTTCCCTATGCATAAGGATCCAGAATATATATACTTTATGTGTCTCTCATTAATATTGTAGAAATTACAAACGGAATGACAAACCTATATATACCCTTTTACCATTTTTTGGTAAAAGGTATAAAAATATAATGACGAGAAAAAAATGAGCTTTTTAGACTAACTACGCTCGAAATGTCTTTTACCAAGTTTCTATCTAATTTCATTTCTACATTTTCTTCCTCTTGCATCCACCCTTAAATTTTTTAATATATATATTTTTCAAAATTTTATAAAAATGTATTCGTTTACTTTTTCGTTTTGCTTAGGGTTTTTCCCGGGATTTCCCGTCCCTGGAATTCCCGGGAATTTCACTTATAAAACTTCCCGATTTCCCGGGATTTTTTCTGCGGGATCCCGGGAAATATTAAAACTTATAATTGACAACTTTACATATAAAAAAAATTGCTTTCATTTTGGTATTTGTGAAAATTTATTGCGAGCTGCGTTTTTTCTAACAAATTTTATATTTAACGATACATCTTGTCACATAGATTGATGTTGTAAGCAGTAAAATAACAATTATAAGAGAAATGGCGAAAGTTTTTATAACTATTTATTGAATCCAAATTTCCTCTCAATTTTGATTTTTCGTCGTTCGTCGTCGTACAAAATAGAATTAAATCTATCTCAGAGTTCATCACGCACGACGAATTTCGTTGTACGGCCGTGTTGTGTTCATTTTCATATGCGCAAATGTGTTTTATTTTTTATGGCGAAAGTTCGCACCGAAAAATTCGTCGTTCGTCCCAGTTGTGTTCCTAGCATAACTATTATAACAAGCAAAAAAGTTTTTTGGTTACCAATTACCATTGTCGAAAGTAATTTTATTTTTCGGTTATCGCTAGAAGAATACACATCGTATTTTAGATTTAATGGATGCATTTCTAGGGCAAGATATTGAAATGTCTTTGGAAAAGTTAACAAAACGGTCATAAAAATACATGGATATCTCACGATAAAGTAGATAATCGTTATTTTCTAGTAATTTTTTCTTCAGAAAGAAAATAACTGATTTTCGGTCCATGGTTTTAAAGTAATTTTATTGAAATCACAATTCAATTTTTTTGTTTTTAATAATATTGTTTTGCATTGAAAAGGCAATTGTATGCACGTTTTTTAAAAACAAATCTACTGATCTGTTTTATTTTATTTTATGTTTGTTTTTATTAACTATTATGTTATTACTTACATATGTAAGTTTTTGAAAAAACCTTTGAGGAATTTAAAAACTAAAAGTTAAAAACAAAATAAAGTTTTTGTTCTAAAAAACAATTTGAATTAACGTTCGAATATTTATATGTGATAAGATGTGTTCTTTTGTGAGTGTTTTAAGCTTTCTTAATCAAATTTTTGTTAATGCCTGGAAAATTTAATGTTTATTATTTCTATGGAAAGGTATCCCGGGATATATAAAAAAAATTCCCGCTTTACCGGGAAGTGAAAAAGTCCGGGAATAAAAAAACTAGTTTTGCTGTACCTCTAAATCTCAGGAAATTTCTCACCAATACACAAACTTTTAATTTTTGGGCATTTTTGTTTTAAAATGATGCTGTTACCTATTCTATTGCTCCAAAACTCTCTCCACAGCTCTTCCAACAGATAACCATCTACGGCCCTATCCACAACGAAAAACTGGCATAAGGTTAGTGTGAACATGGCCTTAACGAATTTTGACATACTATACTGATTTTATATTTTATATGCTATTTGGATATATTATATGGCCGGCGCTAAGGCGCCGCTGGCCAGGATTCGCAGGTTTATATGCAGAATCCCTTATTTTATTAAAACAATGTGCCGATTTAAGGCATGAAATAATTCTATCTTTATTTTTGACTTATACTGCCTTCAATACTATTTTACAAAATATTCTTACACAACTAGTAACCTACATAATCATACATTTAATTCATCAAAAACCCTTTTCACTAATTCAGCAGTTTATTGCAATTGCCAAATATTCAAGCTACAAAGCATTTGTTAGTTTATTAATAAAAGTTAGTGTGTCAGTACGATCAATGAAAATTGATCGTTTTGTTCCGTTTGTTTTTTCTTTTAAAAAGCAAAAGAAACAAAAGAAAATAAAAGGGGACAAAAGGTGCGTTCAGACGATGCTACACTACAATACAATTTTACATTAAAAATCGAGGCAGAATGTAGTTTTAAAACACTTAAATCCTATCGTGATTTTTAATGTAAAATTTTATGACAAAACTCGTTAAGACCATGTTTAATTTTTCCACTTATGATAACTTCATGCTACTTTTTCATTATGCATAGGGCGCAATGTTTGACATTTCTAAAAGTTTTAAAAATTTATTTGAGTCCACACCTAAATTAATTAAATCAAATATTTGTTTGTACTTAAGCGTTCACATCGGAGAGTGAAAATAACAAGAAATTATACAGAATTGGGAATTGATTTTGCCACTTGTGAGCTGCATAAGTTCAGCGAATGGCAAACGCATCAATTTGATGAAACTATTTAATTTTTTTAAGTATAAAGCAACAAATGTTGCCTGATATTTTGACAACGGCAGCAGCACCATAAGAACATCATATTGAGGTGTAAATATATATTTCAGTGGTACGTACCGCTTTCAAATATTTCAGATTTTTTTTAATAAAAAACATAAAAGAAGTAAATTTTTATAATTTTTTTTTATTTATAATTTTTACAGGCTTAGGAATTTCTTTAATATAATTAGTGGTTTTTAGCTAAGTTGCGATTTTTCGTTTTTACCAAACTTTTTTATTTTGAATGGCTTTAGCGATACCTGATCAATTTAAGGACTTGTTTCCGATTTTGCAACTTCTCGCGAATTTTTTCAAACTGTATTAAAATGCTAAAATTTATTATCATCTCGCTGTTAGTAAGTTTTTGCTTTCTGCCGTTTTAGCAATTTTCATCTAATATTTTCTATTCCTAACAGTACGACCACACGAGCAATTTGTTGTGTCTTAACACAAGCAATAACGTCGGCAGAATGATGGCGTCAAATTGCTTGTGTTCAGCAATGTATCTGGAGGTGGCGAACACGTAAATTCAAATATATTTGCATTTGTATGCATATACTTACTTAAATTATCCTTTATTAGATCTTTTGTTGATTGAAATTTGAAATTCTATTTATTTAAAATATTTTTTCTTGCTGTTTTGTAAAAAAAAATAATATTATTTTAATTTGACAGCATGTGTTAAGAGATTATTGCTCAGCAATGTATTTTAACATTTGTTGCTTAATATGTATTCTAACACATATTCATACGGTCTACACGCTAATATCTTGTGTCGGTAATCGAATTTGACAATTGCCAAGGCAATAATTGTCGAGATTATTGCTCGTGTGGACGGCTAGTAACAGTTTTGGCGATTTTTGATAAAAATTGTTTAAAATTTTTTTAAGTTCGCGTAAAAGTTACTTTTTGCATGATTTTTTAACTTCCTAAAAGTTTTACCGATTTTTAAACAGTATGAGACTTTCTTACAATCCCACTGTTAACAAGTTTTTTTTTTGCAAATTATCGTAATTTTCGCGATTTTTGCGGAATTTTTTGCATTTCTTACAGTTTTATTGACATTTAATCAATGTTATGGATTGTTTAAAATTTTGCATATTCTCACGGTTCTTTGCAAAGTTCGCATAAAAGCGGGGTTTTAGATGTTTTTTTAGCTTCCTAACAGTTTTGCAAATTATCGTGGTTTTCGCTTTACAAAAATATTCATTCATTACTTTCAAAAAAATTAAAAGTCCCCAAATCCCTCCCCACGAAATGCTGTCCCCAAATGAGAGGTAAAATCCCCATTTTGGGGACAAATCCCCTAATCTGTTGGCACTGCATCCATTGTACACCATAAGGCCAATTTAATTCGCCTTACTACCACCTCATAAAATAAGCAAGTATTGTCACGCTCAAAAAACGTTTAGAAAATTCAAATATACATCTTGATTTAAATATGCCACTAGTGATTGAAGAAATTGCAAAATACGAAGGCACCACCAGACACCACTTCTTTAGATGGGTACAGATCCATCTCACTTATTTCATGCTTTTCTAAATGCTTGGAAAAAATTGGCACAAGGATAACTTGGTTTCTATTTAAAAATAAGCTTTTAAGTCCTAATCAGGTAGCCTTCAAACCTAAAAAAAGCACGACAGATGCGTTAATTTTCCTCGATCAAATAGCTTACTCCGCCCTTTCCCACCACAACCATATATCTATCACATCAATTGATTTTGAAAATGCTTTTAATCGTGTTGGTGTACACACCGTCATATCCCAGCTTAAAGAATGGAAATTAAGCAAGAATATTCTAAACTACATTTACGCCTTCCTCACCAATAGAAAACTAGCAGTTAAAGGAAACAACAACATATGTCTAATTAAGCCTTTACATAATGGTATCCCGCAAGGCTTCCCTTTATCTGCTATTTCACGTGGCTACAAATAAAATAAACATTATTACACGTAACAACTATTTCTTCAAACACGGTAACACAAACTTGCAAAACGAACTCAACCCTCTGTTCGCAGCATTGTTAAACATCTGGTGCAAAAACTCTGGCGCCAAAATATCTTTTAAAAAACGAAATTTCTGCATATATGAAAAAAATGCTCCTGCAACATCTCTTATATTAATATAGAAGGCAACAAAATTAACGAAGTTGATTCATTGAAAATATTGGGATTAATTTTTAATAGTTCCTGCACATGGTCCACCCACATCGAGTACCTGCGAAAAAGCCTCTTTAAAAGATTACAACTTATAAAACACATTACTTCCAGACGGAGCTACGCTCACCGTAATACATCCTTGAACAGTGTTCGGAGTACTGTATTAGCAAAAATAGAATATGGTCTTAACATCTACGGGAAAACATCCAATTCACAACTAAAGAAAATAATCTCTTTCTACAACCAAGCAATTAGACTCGCGATTGGCTCCCTCAAAACCACACCCATCCCAAATCTAATGGCGGATTGCGGACTTCCTTCAGTCAAAGAACTTTTTAAAATAAACACCACCAACCTTATAACTAACTTTCTATTTCCGTATGAATCAGACCTCTTAGGAAGAATCTGCTCCATATTGTCACAAAATCCCCTGCGCTACCCCTCCACTATTTATAAAGCCATAAAGTTTGCCTCTGATATTGGAATTGAATTAAAGCCGCAAAGACTATACACCGCTTCCCAACCGCAATGGAAACTAAAAGATTACTGCTTCGTCAAAAATATGTTACAACTTCCGAAAGATACTACCCCTGACACAATGTACACTTCACTTTTTAACGAATTATACTCATCCTACAAAAATAGTAATTGGAAATTCCTATACACTGATGGGTCAAAAACATTATTTTCCACCGCTTTTGCAGTCATAGATAATTCATTAAAAACGGTATTCCTTGCTATACTTGATAATAACTCGTAAATTTTCACTGCTGAAGCCACAGCAATTGTCTATGCTTTGAATAAATACACAAGCTCTGCTGGTAAATATATAATCTGTTCAGACTCCAAATCCGCCATTACAGCTATCCAAAACTTTTCAAACAAAAACATTCTTATTAGTAAGATAAGAGAAATCTTCCAATCAGATACCACTAAAAATTTAAGATAATGTGTATTCCGGGACATACTGTCATCGTTGGGAACAGCCTTGCACATCAATATGCTACATTCGCACCTATTGTAACATATCCTTCTACAAGAAATACGATATAAAACGTCTCATACTCAAATATATCAAAAATGAAGAAACAGAACTCTGGTCTAACTACCATTACCACTACAAACATTTCAACCCATATAAAACTGCTCCTAGCTACCCTAAATAAACCTCCCGACGCGACATCCAAATCTACAGTTGGCTGAGAATGGGCCATACGTTAATTACACACCAACCCATCTTTACCCGTTCATCTCCCAATACTAGCCCTCTATGTAACACCAATAGCCCCATACACATCGACCACATCGGTTTTAACTGTCCATTTGTTAAACAAGCCCAATACCAACTTTTCGGAAATGCTTAAAACAGTCAACTATGCCAACATTAAAGCAACAATTCTACTTATGAAGCACTGTAATCTATACAAATATATCTAAAAATCACAGAAATATCTAGGTCGAAAACCTTTGTTGTTAGCACCTGACTCCCCTTTTTTATTTGCATAATTTATTATGTTTGTAAAACTTTTAAATAAATAAATAAAAAAGTCTAGTTTAATTTTTCTTCTTTTCTTTAGAAAATCAAATTCAATCGTATTGCGTATGTCACGTCGAATAATCGTCTACGCGATAATAGATAAAAGGAAATGTGTTCAAGGTTTGTTTAATCTAGGACAAAATTCTCGTAGACGAATATTCGACGTGACATACGCAATACATGTGATTAATTAATAAAAATAATTCATTTCATAATGAAAAAAGATTGATTGTATTTAAGTATTTATTTAGACACGTTATATATTAAATTGTTTTCGTTTTTAGTAATTTAATAAGTGAACCTAATGTTTTTGTAGGAGAGTTAAAGTTAAGCGTATAAGACAGCTAAGCGAATAAGGAAAGATGTGATGGAATTTTCAAAATATGCCAACTTGAAAAAAGTAATTTTTCAAATTGCTTGGATAGAAATGTATATACAAAGTTATGTACATTTTATTTATATATGTATCTTTAGTTTGCTCTCGCTCGGTTCTTTTTCTAAATTGGCATCATTAGAAAATAAATTATCTAACGGGGTGAAAGTTGAAACTTGTTATCTTTTTAAGTTTGTAGCAAAGTGATTTGGAAGACTGGATTCCAAATTATGAACCTATTCAAAAGTACAGATGTACAGTTTCAAAATATAGGCATTCTATAACTATTAAAAATTTCTCAAAAACGCAATATGCAAAAAATTTACAGAATTATCTTTTGCCGATTTCTTGAGAATTCAATATTCGGATATATATCAAAAGTTAAATAAATTTTCTCTAAAGGAAATAATAAAACCTGATTTTTATTTTTGATGTTTTTAAAAATAAGCAGATTTGTTTTAATATTTGTTGTATTTAATTTTGCCCTTTTTTTTCTTAGAATCCCCTTGTTGGTGCCACCTTTTTTAAAAATCCTCTTTGTGCCACTTTTTGAAATTTTACAACGGCAACGCTGCACATAATAGCTTCCCTATAAGAAGGATACCACCCTACAATAAATGAATGACCGAAACTAACACAAACGAAATTGTTTCACTAACACTAAACATAATATTTATGTTATTTTAATTGTTTTTTATTATAATAAAATAAATAAACAAGTAATATAAATATATAAAAAAAAAACAATCCAGAATAACGTAGGTGACACCAATGTAGTCTTCCTAACACTATTTTTTAGCTCCAACACAAAAAAAATATATTAACGTATAAATTAAATGAAACTTTTCAATTTCTTTTAGACATTATTGTTGTTACTTAACTTTCTTAGCACTTGTATAAATTTTATTTCACAGACCGAACGAATTGTATATTTTACAATAAAACGCATGTCTTAAAAGTTTTGGCATATGTACATTAGATGTTTCACTCTAACATACAAGTTAGAGAGGAGCAGCTATAATTAATAAATGTGTGGGTCATCTCTACCAGTCAAATGACCAGTCAATTGACTGGCACTCTTAAATTCAATGGAAAATTATTGGAAATGTGTTAGTAAAAGAATTTCGTTTGTGTTAGTTTCGGTCATTCCCCTGTAGTAAATAAAATAATCAATTGACAAAAAAACTAACTTATAAATTAATTATTTTGCAAGTGACTACAAACTGGTTCAAATCTCATGCAGATATCAACCAAACATATTGAATAGAAGCACACGTAAGAAATAAATAAAAGCAAAATTAGCAAATGAAAAGAAAATAAAAAAATCAAAAGAAGCATGCCATGAAATCAAATGCCAAATGTTTGTTTTGAAAAAAAAACTAAATAATATCAATACTTAATATGTATAATATTTTATATGAGCGGTTCGTATTTTTATTTTTAGTGAATATAATAATAATAAATATATATATATATGTAAACATGTATATGTATTTATATATTTAAATAAATATACATATATAAATATACACATATATGTATGTATATATATTATATATGTAATATAAATATACATATATTTTATTTTTCACTATAATATTAACTAACTACATATTAGTTGAAAAATAAGTAGTTAGTAGTAAATTTAAAAGTCATGCAGAGATGGCCAATTGACTACCGCCTATGACATGTCTATGTTAAAATATTGAGTCGGCGACAAGGAAAAAAGTCACTTAATCAACCAGTTGTAGTTATTAAAAAACCAGTTTTAAGGTACTTACAAATGCGTTTGAGTTCCTTGTAGGGTTACCTTCTACTTCTTACACACACACCCAAACGTACAATATGCAAAATAACAAGCATACATGTATCAACAGTACTTCTTTTGATTCTTTTTTACAAACAAGTCTGGCGACATCGCTTGTTAACAGTCATATACACGTACACCAATACATCCATCGTGCTTCGTTTATAGTACGACAACATTTATTATTGGCTTAGTATAATACATGTCACGAGAATAAATTTAAAAAACATGAAGTATTTACATTTCAAGACTGCTTACGTACGCCTCTAATATCTACCTCAATAAAAATTTTAAGCAAAATGTTAACAAAAGTAAAAAACAATTTTTGCAAATGGATTTTGACATCCATTGCACACCATAAGGCCAATTTAATTCGCCTTACTACCACCTCATAAAATAATTTCGCTTTAATTTTATATTTCAGCAAGTATTGCCACGCTCAAAAAACGTTTAGAAAATTCAAAGTGAAGTAAAGTAAAGTAAAAATTTATTGGGCCTTTTTTTGACAATGAAAGTTTTTAAAGTAAATGATATAAAGATTACTTAAGACTATAAGGTATTATCTTAAAAACTATAGATTTTAACAGCACCAAGCTTTAACAATAATGAGATAAATATAATAAAATGTTAATAAAATTAGATATAGGTCGATATGCCCTTGCTCCCGGGGCTAACATAACATAAGAGGATAACTCTTAGAATATACTTACGACTAAGAAACTAAACTTAAAAGAAAAGAAAAAAGTATTAAAAAAAGAATTCTCAAAAAAGATACTACCCTCTATGAGTACCAGGTGTACTTTTCGTTAAAAAGCGATGTCGAATGTTAGAATTTATATTATAATCTGTAGGTTCTTCATTACAAAAACCGATAGGTGAGAGATAATTGGTGTTACTCCAAGTGAAGCTTTCTCTTCATTATAAATGTCCCTCATAAGATAATTGTCATGCATTTCTAGTCTATTTATGAATTTCTTAATAATATCTGATAAATAAAGACCGATAAGTAAAGTGCCGATAGACCGGCAGTAAATAAACGGGTTTGAAAAGCGTCTATTTAATGATTCGAAGTTTTTATGAATACAACACCTTAAAACTTTTCGTTCAAATATTTCCATTTCTTTAATAACAATAGGTGAGACACTAAACCATATTGCAAACCCGTATATGAAAATTGGTCTGATACTTGTCTTGTATAAAAGTAGCTTAGTTTTCTTCGAGAGGCTTTTATTATAAAAAAATTTTGAAAAAGCACCCAATATCTTGAATGGTTTCTTGCATGTCCATTAAATTTGAAAAGATTATTAAAATTAATTCCAAGTGTAGTGTACCACACTTATGGTAGTGCACTGTAACATAAATTACTTGCATTGCTTTAATAGCAGTTCAATGCACAAGCATTGCAACATAATAAGAATGCTGAATGCAAGAAATTGAGTGACATACTTTTGAGTCATAATTTAATTACTTTTTACCAAATTTTGATTGGTTGTTTAAAAATATGCTTATCATTGTTATAGTGAAGAAAGGAACAAAACATAATTGTAGATATGTAAACATGAGTTAGAAAGGCTAAGTAAGAATTGTAAAAATAGTATATAAGCAGAGCAAATTGTGAATAAAAAAAAAATTTAATTTCTGAACGTAATCCGGCAATAACTTGCCTTGTTTTTTAAACTTTTTGGCAGTTCCTTTGAACGCCTATTTATAAGCTGGACACCCTGTACAGCTGGATAAAAATAATAATTGGGCTATAGGGAAGCAAACACTTTACACACTCTCCAATACAATTCAACATTAAAGTTCTCTGACGAAACGGTTGTTCATCCTTTACATGGCGATCCTGCCATCCTACATATCCTTTACATGGTGATCCTGCCATCCTACACATCCTTTACATGGCGATCCTGCAACTACGATCCTGCGGACAAAAAACCTGCCGACAAAAACCTTGTAAAAAAACCCCAAAAGCTGAGACTACATTACTACCAATCCACTGAGAACAGACCAGATCATCCCAACTCCTAAAAAAACCACAATTCATCCATGTCAGAAGAAATTGACGAAATTTTTTCACGCTGGGAAAAATACCTAGAGGAAAAACTTAAATCAACAGAATACAAACCTTCACCAACAGCAATAGCAGCACCAATATACACACCAACACCTATTAACGCTGGCCCAAAACCCATCAGCATAGAAGAGTATAGGAGAAGACAACAAGCCCATAAGAAACCGAAGGAAGAAAAACCAGGAGCACAAAAGAAGAAGCGAGGAGGAAAGAAGTTCCAAAGACGCAAAGAAATAGCGATACTCTACAAAAAACTAAATTTAGCAACTCAACAAAAAGAAAAAATCAACATAAAAAATCAAATTAAATTACTAGTAAAAGAAAATGATATTATTCTAAATAAATTTTGAAAACTTATATAAAATTCAAATATTATTAAGAACACATAGAAAAATGGTAAAACCGAAACATAAACAGAACCCTTTGCCTATGTTAAAAGAAGATCAGGGGGCGAATTACGGCACTCGATACCGTTCGAAATTTTAAAATATTTCCATATAAACTCTATTGAAATATTTCGTAATTTCGTTCGTTAACAAGTGCCGTAATTTGCCCCCAGGTCTTACAAAAAGAAAGCACTGAAGAACAAATTCAGTACTCTATTCAATGGTTAACTGAACTGTGGAAAGACTTAGGTATTGAAGGAACTCCCGATAAAGAGGAGGTATTGAATCCAACAAAAACAGAATTAGAAACAATTTTATTATTAAGAAAATATAACATTTAAAAGAAATACAAAAGAAAAAAAAATCAATACAAATTACTAAAATGGGAGGCAAAACGTCCAAAATAGATAATCCAAATGCCAATGTAGTAAATAATGTAGAAATCATAGACCACACTAAACAAATAGATTCAGTATTTATACTTATGTTAATATTAGTTATATTAAACGCATTAAATATATTAATTAAATTATATATCTTACACAAAAGATCCCTTAGAAAAAAGTATGCTAGCCGTAGTGACAATTTAGATAAAATTTAATTTTAAAAGAAAACAAAAATAAATAAACATACATTTTTAAATCAATGGAATGGCAAAATATTGTTTGTAAAGTTAGATTGATAAAAGAAAATTTTGATAAGCCCTATAAATGTTTAAACACTGATAGAACAACAAAAGGCGAGACAATTGAAAAACACATACAGAATTTAATAACCAAATTTGAAGAAATAAGAGTTATATTAAACGTAAACTATAATCGACTGACAACTTCACACAAAGTCGCAGCCGACGCATTTTTCCTAGACATAAGAGACAAACTTTCAAAAATATCAACAAGAAAAAGATTAGAATTAGAAATACCTAGCTCTCTACATCAACAAATAATTAGAAAAATTTCAAAAAAACCAGATATGACAAACAACACTTCACAATCAACTGCAACAATGACAATGAACGCTTCAGAACTTGCATCAATTGCAAAATTAATCCCCATATACTCTGGTAGAAAGGAAGAACTTAACCCATTCATAGCCAATTTGGAATTGATTCAAGAGACCCTAGATGATACAAAGAAACACAATTTCTTTCAATTCATTTTTAAAACCAGGTTAGATCAAAAAGTACAAAACAGAATTAAGCAAACTAGAATTCCAAACAATTTAGAAGAATTAATCAGTGAACTAAAGAAAAATTATAAGACAAAACAAACACCAAATAACATCCTAAATGACTTAAATAAAATAAAACAACAAGGTGACATACGAAAATTTGCAGACAAAATTGAAAGTTTAATTTTAGAATTAAACGAATTACAAATATCAAGCATAGGCGAAGAAAGCAGAAATGCAATAATACAATCAAATGGTATCATTGCATTTAACGCATTTAAAAATGGATTAGCCAATAGAGAAATAGTCAAAACAATAGAAGCAAGCAGAGTAAAAACATTTGCAGAAGCCTTAGAAATTGCAGAAGAATCCAACAATTCAAATGCCCAAGCACATATGCATCAGAGAATTAGATTTAATAATAATAATAGAAATCAGAATAGAAATTTTAACAACACAAACCGCATGAATAACCATAGTAATAACAGAAATAATAATTTTAGTAGGGGAAACAATTTTAATAACAATAGAAACAATAAAAATTTTAATAGAAACAATAATCCCAACACTAGAAATAACACATTATAGAAATTGAAACAATTTTAATAGAGGTAGACAAAATAACACATACAGAAATAACAACAACAGACATGTACACACCATACAAGATTCGGGAAACGCATCAGGCTCGGAATACATCGGTATTCCGGACAGCCAAATTTAAAAATACACAAAGTATCTGATAATAGCACAAATTTTATAACTACTAAATACAAAAATAAAACTTTCACATTTCTTATTGACACAGGAGCCGACATATCACTTTGTCGAATGCAAAATGAATTCCAATATGAATTTTTAAACGAAGAAGAAAGATGCAAATTAACAGGCATTACTACAGAAGAAATCCATTCACTAGGCACAATAGAAATATAACTTAATTTATCAAATGAAATATGCTTACACCCATTTCATATAGTAGATTCAGACTTTCCTATAGAAACAGACGGAATAATAGGAAGAGACTTTCTTAAGAAATACCTTTGCAAAATAGATTACGAAACATTCACAATTTCAATATTTACAAATAATACAACTATAACACTACCAATGCATACAAAATCATTTACGTCACTACAAATAAAAATACCACCAAGAACAGAAATAATACAAGCATTAAAATTAAACTTAACTGAAGATAGCGTAATTTTTAACAATGAATTAAAGCCAGGCGTATTTCTAAGTAATTCAATAGCACCAAAAAACGGCATGACTCATTTGAAAATATTAAATACAACAAATGATGAAATAATTTTAAAAGGCATTAAACTCCAAACTGACCCACTTAAAAACTATGAAATATTAAATTACACTAATGTTAATAACCCCCAACGTTTCGAACAAATACTAAATGACTTGCAAATAAATAATAATGACAATTATGCAAAAACAGAATTAATAAAAAATTTTAGGAAATATCAAAATGTTTTTCACCTCGCAGACGAAAAATTAAGCGTCATCAATTTTTACACACAGAAAATCATGACCTCGGACAATACACCAGTGTACATAAAAAACTACAGATTACCTCATGCACATACTGAAATAATAAACGAACAAGTACAAACAATGCTTAATGATGATATAATAGAACCATCAATTAGCCCATATAATGCTCCACTCCTCTTAGTACCCAAGAAGAACACGGAAGACAAAAAGAAATGGAGACTAGTAGTAGACTTTAGAAAACTGAACGACAAAATTGTAAGCGACAAATTTCCACTAACTAGATTAGAAGATATCTTGGACAAACTTGGTAGAGCCAAATGGTTTTCTACACTAGACATGACAAGCTCATTTCACCAGATTGAATTAAATGAGGAATCTAGACCACTTACAGCATTTTCTACGCCACAAGGCCACTATCAATTCAAAAGACTCCCTTTCGGACTAAAAATTTCTTCAAACAGCTTTCAACGAATGCTAACAATAGCACTTTCCGGACTAGAATCCGAAGCATTTCTTTATGTAGATGACATAATAGTATATGGATGTAGCTTAAACCATAACAACCAAAATTTAATAAAAGTACTGGACAGACTTCAAAAGTACAATCTAAAACTTAATCCAAAGAAATGTTGTTTTTTAAGACCAGAAGTGATTTACTTGGGACATTTAATAACAAAAGACGGTGTAAAGACAGACCCATCTAAATATGAAACAATAAAAAATTATCCAATAACTAAAAACACAGACGAATTAAGACGATTCATTGCATTTTGCAATTATTACAGAAAATTCATACCTAATTTTGCTGACATCGCTAAAGACCTAAGCTCACTATTAAAGAAATCGACAGAATTCAAACGGACAGAACAATGCCAACATGCCTTCGAAACACTAAAAGAAAAGCTAATTAACCCTCCTGTATTACAATACCCAGATTTTTAAAAACCTTTTATAATAACAACCGACGCTTCAGTTTGAAGCGTTAGGTGCAGTACTATCACAAGGAGAAATAGGACAAGATTTACCAATTTCATATGCAAGTAAAGCATTGCCAAAACATGACATGAACAAACCAGTCATTGAAAAAGAACTATTAGCAATACACTGGGGAATAAATTATTTTAAACCATATCTATATGGAAGACAATTCATAGTAGTAACAGACCACAGACCTTTAATTTCGCTCTTTTCACATAAGAATCCTTCATCTAAAATGACAAGAATTAGACTAGATTTAAGTGATTATGATTTTACAATTATTTATAAGAAAGGAAAAATGAACACTAACGCTGATGCACTTTCGAGAATAAAAATTGACTCTGACATATTAAAACAAATGATACCATCGGAAAACGATGAAAAAGAAAGGAAATTACTAGTAACTACAAGAACAATGAAAAATAAAACTAATGAGGCAAATATAAAAGAAAATAATGAGGCAACTAACAATAATATAAACGAAAACAATACGCGCGCAACAGAAAGAAATATGGAAAAATATGATTCTCAGAAGTCTGATCAACTTCAAATATGGGAATACATATCCATTAATGACGTCAAAAATATGAAGAAATTACAATTTAATAAAATTTAAAATATAAAAGAGGCCGACATAAATATTGAAAATAACATTGTGCACATTGGACGTAATGATAATTCATCGAAACCAGATTCGAATATGAAGAAATCGCGTACCAAAAATATGTAATGATAATTCATCGAAACCGGATTCGACTATGAAGAAGTTACATACCAAAAATATGAATAATGAAATTATTAATGAAAATAATAAGCTAGCAAGATTCAGCGATAACTTAGCGAAACTAGATTCGATTCTGAGGAAACTGATATCTAAAATGAAGAAAGAGAATATAAAAGAATTAGCGCTATCAAATAATGATGAAATATTTAAAGTATATACAAAAGAAGAAATAAAAGAAGCATATGCCAAGATAAAGATAAATAACAAAAGTCCTCAACTTAAAATATTAATATACAATGCCCCAACAAAAATAACAGATGCAATATTGCAATACAAACTAATTGACGAATTCCACAATGCCACACACGCAGGCCACTTAGGAGTTAGAAAAACTATCATCAAATTAAAACAAAAATATATTTGGAAAAACATGTCAAAAATGGTAAAGAAATTTGTGTCATATTGTGACAAATGTACGAAAAATAAACAAACAAAACATATTAAGGAACCACTTACACTGACAGACACACCAAACAATAGTTTTGAAGTAATTTCAATTGACACCGTAGGACCTCTTCGTATTTCAAATGATTACCGATACATTTTAACCATGCAGTGCGAACTGACAAAATTTGTCGTTGCTCACCCAATGCCGACAAAAGATGCACTTACAACAGCCAAAACACTTGTTGAACAATTTATTTTGAAATACGGACAATTTAAAGTACTTAAGTCAGACAGAGGAACAGAGTTTAAAAATGAAATAATGAGTAACATATGTTCATTGTTAGGAATAAGACAAAATTTTTCAACACCTTATCATCATGAAACACTTGGATCAATTGAAAGAAATCACAGGGTACTTAACGAATTTCTATTAACAACCGCAAATGATTATGAGTGGGATAAGTGGATTCCATATTTTACTTTTGCCTATAACACGGCACCACACATTGACACAGGCTACTCGCCATATGAATTAGTATACGGAAAATTACCATCCCTACCATCTGACATTGTAGACAACAATACAAAATTTTATAACTATGATGACTACGCACAAAAACTACGACTCAAATTACAATTTACACTAAAAAGAGCTAGAGACTTGTCAATAAAAGTAAAAGAAAATAGAGTAATAAACAATAAATACGAAAACAGACTTAATTTAAAGATAGGAGATTTAGTACTAGTTAAAGTAGAAAATAGAAAGAAAAATCAGAGCCCATATAAGGGACCTTACAAAATAAGTAGAAACGGTGTAAACACCACAATAGAATATGAAGGAAAAACAAAAGAAATACACAACAATAATTTAAAACCCTACAAAACTTTATAAATATAATTTCTAGGATAATTATATAAGTACATAAACATAAAATTTATAAGAACATTATTTTAAATACAAATAAACTGTAAGAAAAACTAAATACTTAAGAAAATTTTTTTATCTATATGTAAGCAAATAATACAAAGAAAGCCATTACAAAACAAACAAAAAAAAAATTATAAATTAGATAAAAAATAATTAAAATTATCTTATAACATCTTATATACATAAAAAAAATTTTATTTACATTTTATTTTTTTAAGAGAATTATATACACTATTATTTTAAGAAAATCATTAAACATTTTTATTTACATTTAACAAATTTATTAATATTGTAACTTCACTATGAGAATGGTAAGAAAAATTACTTACATAATTTTTCTCTTAAGGGTGAGGGTGTAGTGTACCACACTTATGGTAGTGCACTGTAACATAAATTACTTGCATTGCGTTAATAGCAGTTCAATGCACAAGCATTGCAACATAATAAGAATGCTGAATGCAAGAAATTGAGTGACATACTTTTGAGTCATAATTTAATTACTTTTTACCAAATTTTGATTGGTTGTTTAAAAATATGCTTATCATTGTTATAGTGAAGAAAGGAACAAAACATAATTGTAGATATGTAAACGTAAGTTAGAAAGGCTAAGTAAGAATTGTAAAAATAGTATATAAGCAGAGCAAATTGTGAATAAAAAAAAATTTAATTTCTGAACGTAATCCGGCAATAACTTGCCTTGTTTTTGGTAGTTCCTTTGAACGCCTATTTATAAGCTGGACCCCCTGTACAGCTAGATATAAATAATAATTGGGCTATAGGGAAGCAAACACTTTACACACTCTCCAATACAATTCAACATTAAAGTTCTCTGACGAAACGGTTGTTCATCCTTTACATGGCGATCCTGCCATCCTACATATCCTTTACATGGCGATCCTGCCATCCTACACATCCTTTACACAAGATATTTAAGATTACCTACGAAAGCGCAAGTTTTTTACTTTCTGGAACAACTGAAATCGCTTTACATTTAGATACATTAATTTTAACAGTTGAACATGCAATGAAACTTGTCTTAAAGCAATCGTGGGCGGTTCACTATGAGAGTAGATAAGAGAATCATTAGCATAAAGTAAGCCATTTGAGTTGGGAAAAATGTGTGGAAAGTCATACATAAAAATATTATAAAGATGAGGAGCCAAACCTTGAACCTTATAGTACACCACAATAAACATTTCCCATATCCGAAAAATCTTTGCCAAATTGCACGCAAAATTTTCTATTATAGAAAAAGCTTTGGAAAAGCTTAACAGTGGTTGCACTAAATCCAATTTCAATCAACTTAAAAAGAATACCATCATGAAATGCGTGATCGAAAGCCTTTTCGACATCTAGAGAAACAGCTACTGTGCAGCAGCTTTTACGAAGATTAGTAACTACATCAGTATGAAACTTCAATAAAGCATCTATAGTAGAATGGCCTTTTTTGAAGCCGAACTGGGAGTTTGGTATATATGAATCATTAAGTTCAATATTCATTTTCTCCCTAATTATTCTTTCGAAAAGTTTTCCCAAGTTTGAAAGTAAAGAAATTGGCCGCAAATTATTTATATCAATATTATTTGGTTTTTTTTGTATAGGAATAATCTTAGAAATTTTCCAAGCATCTGGAAAAAAGCAGTTATTCAAACAATTATTGAAAATAATCAAAAGATATTCTAAAGCTTTTATAGGGATTTGTTTTATAAGAAAGTTGGAAATACTGTCTAGGCCACAAGATTTTTTATTTTTAATTAATTTAGAATGAGAGAATACGTCGTTTAATGTTGAAAAACTTTCACAATTTTGCGTGTTCGTTGAAGTAAAATTGCCAGAAAAAACATGTATATGAGAAACTTCGTTAATACTAGAATTAATATAATTATTTTTTTGCATGTTTTTTTTATTTATTGTATCTTCATATATGAACTAACAATAAGTATTCAAATCTTAAATCTAACATATAATTAATAGGCCCGACCAATGCCAATAACTAAGTGATAGTTGTAAATAATACATAAGTGGTGATAAAATTTTTTTCAAGCAACTTCATTCGGAGTGTTTAGTATTAGAGCCCTTGTATCTCTCTTTTTTAAGCGGATGTGTCCAGTAAAGTTCAAAATGTTACGAGCAAGCGTATTAGGATGTGACACGAGTTTAGTTAGATATTTGCCTGCGTATTTTGCAATTTCTTCAGTCACTAGTGGCATATTTAAATCACGATGTATATTTGAATTCTTAATGTACCACGGAGCAGATGTTATTAACCTTAAAATTTTGTTTTGTCTTCTTTGAATTCTCTCTACATTGGAAGCAGAAGCAGTGCCCCATAACTGGATACTGTAACACCATATTGGCTTCAAAAGCGACATGTATATTAAAAGTTTCCATTCTAGGCTGAGTGTTGAATTTCTGCCAATCAGCCAATGTACCTGAGTTAATTTTAGTTTCATTTGAGTTAACTTATAGTCAATGTGATGTTTCCATGTAAGCCGTCGATCGATTTGTATACCAAGATATTTCACATGTGAATGTTGAGGAACAACTTGATTATTAATCCGAATGGGGGAACAAGTGTCTCTTCGTAAGGTAAATGTTATATGGACACACTTTTGTTCATTTACCTTAATTCTCCATAAGTTTAACCATAGTTCCATCTGGCTAATGTGTTCCTGGAGTTTTCGGGATGCCTCATCAGGGTTTTCGTGCATACTAAGGCAGGCGGTATCGTCGGCAAATGTAGAAGTGTGGATACTACTGCTCACAGGCATATCACAAGTATAAATCAAATATAAAAATGGCCCCAGTATACTCCCCTGTGGCACACCGGATGAGATAGTTTCAGGCATACTCATAAAGTGTCCTTCCACAACTGTAAATTTTCGTGCAACAATGTAACTTTCTAAAAGATTTAGAATGTTTATTGGTAAGTATGTCTTCAATTTCAAGATCAGGCCTTCATGCCACACTTTATCAAATTCCTGAGAAATATCAATAAACAGGGCAGAACAATACTTCTTTTCCTCAAATGTTTTTCTGATAAATTGAACCAATCTATGCGTTTGCTCAATGGTACTATGCTGGCTTCTAAAACTAAATTGATGGTCCGGGATGCACCCATTATCAGTTAAAATTGAAGACAATTTTCTCATGAGTAGCTTTTCAAAAAGCTTTGACATTGTTGACAGTAAACTTATTGAAAATGTGGTTAAGCACGATACTGTCAAATTTAGATTTGGCGACACATTAATATAATTTGTGCTAACTAAGAAATGATCTAGAAATGAGGCACCATTTGGATAAGTTGGCTCGGTATGGCAAATTCGTTTAAAATTTAAATTATTTTGCTGTAAAAAATAAAAAAAAAAGATTGCCATTAGCATTGCAGAGTGAGTCACCCCAAGAACTATGTTTAGAGTTAAAATCCCCTCCTATAAATGATCCATCAAAGTTTTGAGAGATGCTACTAATGATCGATAATCCATTTGCTATTTTTGCAGCGTTAAAATTACATGGGATGTAAATCGATCCAAGCAGAATGTTTTTTATTATACCGTTACTTAAAAGTTCAATATATAAGAAACTGTTTGGAAACTCTATACCTAATACATTAACTTTCTTATATTTGAAAGTTTTTTTCAAAGCAATGGCTACTCCTTGTGGGCTGTAATCCCTAAAAAAATTGTAGTTTGGTAAGGAAACTCTGTGTCCATCTTTAAGATGAGTTTCTTGCACAAAAGCAATATCAATATTATAAGAAGCTAATGTATTTAATAGATCTACTCTTCGACGCACTTCTATAAGCGATCTAACATTAAAGGAAAGAAAGTTTAATTCATTATGGCTCATACGTTTTTTTTTAGTTCAGTTAGGAGACCACGACATTGCTGTTTCGCCTCCTCAAATGACATGTTTTTGTAGTTTACAACAAATTTACTAATCTTATTTTCCAAACTTAAAGTTTCCGGTTCACAAAGAATATGTGCAATTTTTAAAAATTCTTTAACTAAAGGAGAAACATGAGTGGAATATACTTGATAGTTCGTAGGTGGAAAAAGGCTTGCAAATTAAGGAATGAGCAACATTGAAAGCGGCCTTGTTGTTTCTATTCTTGGCTACAAGTGAAATTTTCCTTTTCAATTCAATATATTTTTTATACGCTGGACAACCTTTAAAACTAGAAGGATGGCCACGTTGCTTACAGTTAGTGCAAAAGGGTAAATTATCCTTGTCTGATACAAATTTACATTCCCCAGGTCCATGACTCTCAACACATTTCACACAAGCAAAAGGTCTATTACAATTTCGAGACATACAGTATGTCAAGTAATTGTTTTTACATAGTTAAAATCGTTGTAAATTTTGACTTTTATCGTAAATATTTTTCTCCCTTTTTGCATTATGAAATTTTTTTGTAGTTGACTTCATTTTATATACATTTAAGTGCACATATAGTCGTAAGTTATAAGCAAAATTAAGAATGAGAGCATAAAAATTACATGAAAACCAAAAAAACTCAAAAATTTCTTTGTCAAGAAAATGTTTTTACATCCTTGTATTATATAGTAAGCAAATGGGAAAGATTTTAAGGTGTACAAAAATTAATATTGTTTTTGGCCGTCATTGGCATCAAATAGGCCTGTAAGACGACTTCTCATAAAAAAATTATTTTTTTTTTCCAAATATACAGCTGAAATTTCTCACTTTCCCCTCGTATTACTGTTCTTAACTCCATTTAGTTCTTGAAATACCATTTGGAAAATTTTATTTCAAATAAACCCATATATTTTAAAAAGGGCATAGATCTGGGCCTTGAGATGGAGTATTCACAACTTTACCGCAACTGAAAAGACACCATGTTCTTACCCAAAATGCCTCATGTTTGAGGTCAATACATTAATAAAAATCTAAAACGTCCATATATATCATCAATAAAGCCAACCTTACTCGCGCTGTCAACTAAAAACCATTTCAACGTATTGAAGTATCGCTCAGTAACAGTCTCCCATGAGACAAAGGCAATTGCTAAAAAGATACATAAATAAATAGATTGTACTTCAAGAACTGCTCGCAAATCCCCGCCTCTTAGAGTGCAGCACAAAGAACAACAATTGCCTTTTGCGATAACGCATACTTCCAAGCTTGATGGCTACTACGATAATGTGATTTGCTGCGACGAAACCAAACTTCTGCTTTATTAGAATTACAGATCTAACAAAGTATGGATGAAAAAAATTTTTAAAATATTGGGAAGTGAAACCATTAACCCAACTGTAAAATTTAAAATAATTTGGTTGATGGATTGGAGGTACATATATATAGTATGTATACGTATATATGTTTATGCTGGAAAAGGAGCAATAAATTTGCTTTATGGAAAATATTATGGATGCGGGGCAGTAGCTCATTATATTGAAGTATTTTTTTGGATGAGAGCTTGAGTAAGGTTGGCGTTATTGCTGGTAAACGTGGAAGTTTTAAATTTGTATTAATGTATTGACCTGAAATGTAGGGCACTTTGGGTAAGAACATGGTGTCTTTTCAATTGCGGTAAAGTTGTGGATACTCCATCTCAAGGTCCAGATCTATATCCTATTCAAAATTTATGGGTTTAACTGAAAAATAGTGTTCCCAAATTATATTTCAAGAACTAAATGGAGTTAAGAACAGTAATACGAGGGGAAAGTGAGAAATTTCAGCGGTATATATGGAAAAAAAATTTTTTTTTATGAGAAGTCGTCTTACAGGCCTATTTGATGCCAATGGCGGCCAAAAACAATATTCATTTTTGTACACCTTAAAATTTTTCCCATTTGCTTACTATATAATACAAGGATGTAAAAACATTTTCTTGACAAAGAAATTTTTGAGTTTTTTTGGTTTTCATGTAATTTTTATGCTCTCATTCTTAATTTTGCTTATAACTTACGACTATATGTGCACTTAAATGTATATAAAATGAAGTCAACTACAAAAAAATTTCATAATTAAAAAAGGGAGAAAAATATATACGATTAAAGTCAAAATTTACAACGATTTTAACTATGTAAAAACAATTACTTGACATACTGTATGTCCCCATTGCTGACAACGCCAGCACTGTATTTCCTTAGAGTTCCTCTTAGGGGACTCAAAAGTCACTCTTTGATTTAATATATATCTTAAATTAGTAAGTTCATTGGATGTCTTGCCCGGTAATAAAGTAACTAAATACAATCCCGTATCAAAAGCTTTCGAAAAAAAGCAGTTGCAAACTTAGAAACAGACTCTACAGTATTAGGAATCATAATTTCAATTTCTTTTTGAATTAATTGTGTATCAGTTTTATAATATAAACCTCTTAGAACTAACCTTGATCGTTTCTGCTCAAGTGGTGTGTATAAATAAGAATCAATATTTTTATTTCTAAGTATTTGCATCATTTCAGCATGCACTGATGCATCTTTTAAAAAAAGTTTGCTTTTATGTCTATTTTTGTTAATAATTTTAAATTAAATTTTTTAGAGTTAAGTTGATTTAATTGGTGGACAAAATGATTTGTCTTTGGTTGGTGTATTCGAATTTTCTTTAGTAAAATTAAATTTTCTTGTATTATTTTTTTCTTCCTGAATATCTAGTTCACCTAAAATAGCGTATCTGTTTTGAGAATTCTGTGTGTTGCCATCTAATTGATTGTTACAGTTTTGATTTTTGTGATTAAATTTAGAAATAACTACCTTACTATCATTACAACGTTTTCGTTTTTTTACCCTTTGAAAATCGACGTCTTCATGTGAAGAAAGAATTGAATCATCAAAATCCATTGACTTGAGGAAGCAATCATTGTCTTGAAAATCAACATTGCTTTGAATATCATTAAAGCCCCGTTCAGACTATTATACAAGTATTAATACTTTAGTGGAAAATGCAGCTCTGACATGTTGAGTTGTTATTGTTTTTTTTGAATTTTGAAAACAAATATAAGACCAGGGATGTATTTTCGTCAAAAGTATTAATACTTGTATTATAGTCTGAGTGGCCCTTAGTTACGGAGCTTGATATATCCAATGCTTTCGATTCGGATTTCTTTTGTGAAATACTTTCCTTTTTTGACTTTGAAAGATTTTACTGAGGAGTTTTCATCTAACATCATTTTTAAGAACGAATTTGTTTTATTTGAGACAACTTTTTGATGCTGTTCGTCTGGAGGCACGACCTCTTGAAATTTATCTGGGGGCAGCTCATCCTCCCAAGTTAATTAACTGGAATCCATTTTTCCAAAAAGCAGCAATAAATTATGTATTTGATTTATCTTTTTTTTTTAATTTCTTTGGAAAAAATTATTTTTATTTAAAATTGAAAAAATATTCTGTGAGTATATGTTTTGAAAAAACAAAATACGTCCGACTTCAATGAAAACTCAAATGTCTTTACTTAGAAAATTCAAATATACATCGTGATTTAAATATGCCACTAGTGATTGAAGAAATTGCAAAATACTCAGGCAAATATTTAACAAAACTCGACACACATCTTAATCCGCTTGCTCGTAATATTTTGAACTTTACTGGACACATCCACCTAAAAAGAGGGACACAATGACTGTTATACTCAACACTACTGATGGAATTGCTTGAAAATACTTTTTTTCCTTTTTTATTATCACTACTTACGTATTATTTATAACTGTCACTAAGTTTATGTCCGACACTGGTCCGGCCTAGTAATTATATTTTAGATTTAAGATTTGAATGCTTATTGTTAGTTCATATTTGAAGATACAAGATATAAATACATAAAAAGAAAATCATTTTAATTTTTTTACGAAATCTAATTTACAGAAGTAATTATAAGAACGCCAGTTGTCCTCTTATTATTGCACCATCGCATTAGTAAAATGAATATCGACATTCATCAAGAAATATGCGTGCACAAAATAAATTTACCATAATAAAATGTAAAAAATCCCGGGAATTCTCGCACAAATTTCCTGGGATTTCTTTCCTGTATGAAAATCACTAGTAGAGACCCATCAACAACGATTCTAAAATCGCAGTTTGTGTAGACTCGCTTATCTCTTTTTAGCTAATTCACAATTGTGTAACGTAAGCTTATTATTTAAATATGCAGAGACAGATTGGTAAAAGTTAATGGAGTATATAATCTTAAACAGAACTAGTTCGTTCTTGAACTACACAAAACTATTTTGATGACTACTGTATATAATTTTTTTCTTATTTTTCAATTTTCTATCGGACTTGTATTTTAATTTAAGAGGTGGAGATAAATTATTGGCCAGTCCCACGATGTCACCAGAAATCGTTCGATCGACAACTTGTATTGCAAACAACAATAAAATTAGAAAATTTGTTTTTGTTTTTTTGTTTTTCTACATTTAAATATTTTTAAAATTGTATTTTTTTATAGATGTCAAGCGATCGATAGAAATTTTGGAGAAATTACAGGCAAGCGGAGACTTTCCTACAACGAAATTAGCTGCATTGCAAAAAGTTTTACAAAGCGAATTCCTTAACGCTGTCCGCGAAGTGTATGAACATGTCTACGAGACTGTTGATATTCAAGGTTCCCAGGATGTTCGAGCTTCAGCCACGGCAAAAGCAACAGTTGCTGCCTTTGCAGCAAGCGAAGGCCATGCTCATCCTCGCGTAGTAGAATTACCAAAAACTGAAGAAGGTTTTTATACTATGTAAAATCCATACCATACGTACATACATAACATAATAATTTTTCTGTAGGGCTTGGATTTAATGTAATGGGCGGAAAGGAACAAAATTCTCCTATATATATTTCGCGTATAATTCCCGGCGGTGTGGCAGACCGCCATGGTGGCTTAAAGCGTGGTGATCAGTTATTATCTGTCAACGGAGTGGTAAGAATATTAAATTTTTTCAAGTCGGTATTTATCTTAGTTATTAGTTTGTTAATTTTTAAGTTATTCTGCTTTAGTTGTTGGATGTGCCACAGTAATTTGCCTTTTAGAGTTCCAGGATATGCCAGAATATTAAAATAAAAACGCATAGCCTATCGTATATCGACGATTATCCAAATCATTTCATTGTCGACAAGAAATTATATGTCGCTTAGTTATATTAAAAACAAAAACAAAATAAGAAAATTTGTTTTTGTTTCTTGTCGACGTCGTGGGCCAGGCCGTAAATCTGGAAGATACTTCCAATGCATATGCAATGTCTGGTCGACTTATCTGAGCTGCATACAAAAGACTACGGCTTCTTGATATGGGATTTTCTTAGCATCATTTATGTCTTTGTAAAACTTAACGAAAACTCCGACGACAATTTTTGATGGCAATCTAGCGGTGTAATGCATCCTTTGCCATTTTCCATGTTAAATCTGTTTATGATTTCTTGCAAATACAACTTTTGATGTTTCCAATTGCTATTGCGTGTAATACGAATATTTATAAAAAAATTGTTTTTGCTACACCAATTGGTTAACATTGGTCATTTTAAAATTTGTCATTAACTAACGCTGCACAACAAAATATATTTTTTTTTTCATGATGTTGAAATAAAAATGGGTACGTTCGTAAAAGCATTTTTGGTGCACTGTTTAGCGTCAAGCGTTTTTTTATGCATGTAAGCGGCATACCTGCCGCAAATCTTTGCAAATGGTGCAGTAAATTATTTTAAGATGCAATAAGTTGCAGTGGAACAATAAGTTGAGTATATGCACGTATTTTGATATTTAAATTACATGGAAGATTGCTTTATTCGAAAATTACTTTGAAACACATAATCTTGTTAGTCTTCCTTTAGGGCCAATTATGTTTTTACAAGAAATGGCAGCTTCGATTTTGAGTTCGTTCAAAAATGTCAACTATTCACAGATGTTGAGCAGCTGCAAAGCATGTGAAACATCTAACCACACATACGCAGTAAAATTTGGCAGAATTGCTGCATAGATGCATAAATTTGCTGAATTTACGAACGTACCCAATGGCTCATCCTTAAGCCGGGTACTGTGTTCACAATTTCGTGCGAAATGCTGTCAAACTACATATAAAAGTGTTTGGTATGAAATATTTGCGAAATAAATTCGCAAAAGTAGTACTCTGTTCTTGTTGTGAAAAACACAAGTCATGTCTTTCCATGCAAAATTAGTCTGGTATCATTTTAGTTTAGCTGCGAAACAACATGAGCAGTGCTTTTTTCGCACGGAATTTTAACAATGTTGCATACTTTCAAGCAATAAAAGCAAGAAATTTATAAAAAAAAACCCGCGAGTTGGGCTACATTTAGCACATGTAAAATTTTTCATGCGAAATAATCAAGGTTATTCGTAACTTCGAACAGAGTACCAGGCTTTATGCATTTTAATCCTGATTACGATGGCATTTAGCATTTGCATAATTTACAGCACTTTTTGTATTATTCCGTTAATATTTAAAAATACTTTTTGGATGATTGATCTACAGAAAAGTCTCTTTCATGTAAATAGATGATGAATATAGCCTGGTACTCTGTGAAAATTTAAACTGTAAAACATTTTCAGCACCATTGAAATTTTACATGTGCTAAATGTAGCCCAACTCGCGATTTGTTTTTAATAAATTTCTCGCTTTTATTGCTTGAAAGTATGCAACATTGTTAAAATTGCGTGCGAAAAGAGCTCTGCTAACACAAACGAAATTTTTTCACTAACATTTTCAATAATTTTCCATGGAATTTAAGAGTGCCAGTCAATTGACTGGTAGAGATGACCGACACATTTATTAATTATAGTTGCTCCTCTCTAACTTGTGAAATATCTAATGTACATATGCCAAAACTTTGAAGATATCGCGTTTAATTGTAAAATATTCAATTCGTTCGGTCTGTGAAATAAAATGTATACAAGTGCTAAGAAAGTTAAGTAATAACAATACTGTCTAAAAGAAGTTGAAAAGTTTCATTTAATTTATACGTTAATATATTTTGTTTTTAAATTTTAGATATTTTCAAAAAGCAAGGTGTGTTAGAGCTAGAAAAGTGTTAGGAAGACTACATTGGTGCCACCTACGTTACTTTGGATTATTTTGTTTTTGTTGTTATTTATACTTATATTAGTTATTTATAAATTTTCTTATAATAAAAAAACAATTAAAATAACATCAAAATTATGTTTATTTATTTAAAAGTTACATTTTACCAGTTTCTACATAAAAATTGCCTTGTAACCATTTACTAGTAATAGTTTACCAATGCTTATGTAACCTGTGACTGGCAGAAAAGTAGCAGAGCAAGCAGTTCAGATATATGTGTTCAAATTAAGTGAAATTAATAAGTTAGAGAGAGAGAAAAAATCACAAGTACACAAATATTTTTGTAATTTTTTTCACCAAGCCCCTAATAAACTAACTGTGGACAGTGACCGAAGTTGTGGTCGTCGCTACTAGTCAATTGACTGGTAGCCTTTTTGTAGGGTTGTTTCGCAGCTAAACTAAAATGATGCCAGACTAATTTTGCATGGAAAGACATGATTTTACGTGTTTTTCACAACAAGAACATAGCACTACTTTTGCGAAGTTATTTCGCAAATATTTCATACCAAATACTTTTATATGTAGTTTGACAGCATTTCGTATGAAATTGTGAGCAGAGTACCAGGCTTATGTCAGGATATCTTACTGTTAAAAATCGCGTGCTTTCAGCTTTTTAACCTTGCATAACTAATACTTACATATGTATTTTTGATGTGCCAGATACGACCCAGGCGAAGATAGTGTGGTGAGCCAATAGGTAGCCCGGACTCGAGAACTTACCTCAGTACCGATCACCGCGCAACTTGACCTGAGGGTCTACTCTGTATTTCGAAACGAAAGAAAATGCTTTCGAATTTGTGAGTTATTAGCATTGCAATTCGAAAGCATTTGCTTTCGATTCGAATTAGAGAGTTGACCCCCAGAGTGGTAAAAGGTGGGATCAGCATATTGAAATCCCGGGAATTATTCCGTCACCTCAGCTGAAAAATTTTCAATCCTGGTCTTTATGCCGTGCATTTTTGTGACCTTTGCGGCTATGGAGATCCTTTTGGAGCCATCATAAATCGACGAAATTAATAAGCGGACATGCCAGTGACTGGTCTTTAATCTTAATTTGTGTAACAAAAGGTCACTAATGTAGCACATCCTACAACAAAGATCAATGACCACTCTCACTTGGATGGTCCGGTCTCCAAGCAACAGCTTTACTTGAAGCGTCGGCGAGAAGTTCATCACGTGACGGATAGGTAACGGGGTCAATACATTCATACCATTCTTCGAACCACTAGGTTTTTTCGAAGTTTTATTTGTCTTTTGGACCATTGGTTTAGCTTTTCGAGGCGGAGAACACAAAAGCGTATTATGATCGCCTTGGAATTTTTCACATATACGCTTGCTGGGACAATTTTTTACCGCATGCATCCGAGACAGACATCGCGAACAATGGGCAAATACCAAAACATGTCTTAACATTTTTTCTGGGGCCATGTTGCGGGAACGAAAACATCCTCTCAAGGGGTGATGCTTTTTGCGGAGGGAACATTGCAAGGGAATTGGCTTTGGTAAATTCTAATTGGAATTATTTTTCGGTTCCAAGCTATTGACTATGCTGGGTGTATCGGCATTTTTATTAGGGCATTCTGCAACGTCAGCAATCTCGACTTGTTCAGTGACCGTAACAATAGCTTCAGCCTTTAAACATGACTCGGGAATCGGTGACGCCACTCGAACTAAAACGGCTTCAGCGGTCGTACAAGACACAGGAGTCGAATTGGAACCTCCATCGCTTCCTCATATTCCTCCAATAGAGCGCCCTCAAAGAAATTAGGCAAATCGTCCATTTTACTAGGAAACAATAGGGTTTAGAATATATAGTATGAATGTCTTAGTCAATATGAACAATTTAGTAATTGGTCGCTTCAAAACTCCCGTTTGCAGTGCGTATGTCTGCGACTCGAACGTGGTCATCACTTCCTGGATAAGTCTTAATGACGCGCCCTAGTTTCCAGGAAGTGAGAGAAAGCTGTTCATGGCGAATAGCTACCAAGTCGTCAACTTGTGTATCCCTTTCAAGGAATTTCCATTTATATCTTTTGTGTAAATTTTGCAAATATTCTTCCTTCCATCGGCGACAAAAATCTTGCGAAAATGCTTTAACTTTACGATATCTATTTATTATGCTATCATGTGTTTCCAAAATTGCCAGGCGTAAGCGCCACAGTTTCATTGGGACTGTCGATAATCCCCCCATATGTGGGGCACCACCAGGGATGAAGTGCATTGTAAGACCTTGTAGGCCGAAAGGAGAGGTCATTCGGCTTTACATTCTACTAGAAATGTTCGAAAATCACTGAATGTCTCTAGAAGCTCCCACAAAATTTGTTCTGTTGTCAGAAAATATTGTAAGCGGACAACTTCGTATAGCAATAAAACGATGAAAAGCTGCTAAAAAAGCGTTAGTTGAAAAGTCAGTTGTAGCTTCTAAATGAACGGTCTTTGTATAAAAACAAACGAAAATACAAACGTATGCTTTCCTTATTTTACAAGCACGGTCATTAAAACTTTTCATATTAAATGGGCCAGCAAAGTATACACCAGTTGTATTTAAGGGTCGGTCCACAACAAAGTAACCAACAAAATACCAAAACATTTTATATATAAAAATTATATTTATATGGAAATTATTTATTTTTAACATGTAAAATAAGAGCATATATCTATTAAATTATTTAATACATATACATAAGTACATATAGTCAAAAGAAAATTAAAAAAAAAAACAAAAATTACATTGAATAAATGGGCTTGAGGGCCAAATTTGAGTGACAGGCGCACCCCCTAAAACACAATTTATTGCTATGAAATTTTTTTGTATTTTGGTTACATAAAACTGAAACCGATTCGGAGACAGAAAATATACGAAATCAAACAAAAAAAATTTTTTTTTGTATATTTTTTCTGTTATTATTGTTGAAAATCCTTTTTTAAGTGCACTTTGTATACCTGCGCATTTAACATATTTTTAGGCAGTTTTAAATTATTCTCTATATAAAAAATTTAAGTTAGCTGCACACATTAAAAAAAATGTGGCTACATAAATATGCAACAATGTATGTTTATAAAACTGAAGTCAAAAATTTTATAACTGCACATTTAGGCAGGTAAGTGCATTTAAGATTAAGAGCATTTTTGATTTATCTGCACAAAAATTCGTGCAAAGTTGATTATTGTGCAACTAAGTCAAAATTACTGTATATGTATATGGATATGTATGAAATAATTTAAAATATAGAAGTAATAGCTTAACCCGGTGTGCTTTGCTACCCCTCCCACAATTTCTAAAAAAAATAATTCTCGAAAACTTTTTCCATAATCAATCAAAATTTTGGAAATTGGTTCACAAATGACAAATTTATTTGATAATAAATTTTTGTGGCGAGCACTTTCCCCTCTCCTAAATTTCTATTGGTGGATCCATTCCAAAGTAAAATATAATTTGAAAACTGCTCCACAAATAAAGTAATGTGATAATCCATTTTTTTGCGGACCTCTTCCATATGCAAAAATTATTTTGCAAATTGGTCGTCAACTTATGAAGTTATTTGATAATTAATTATTGATGTGAGCATCAACACCCTTCCCCCTTCCCAATTACCGCAAAAAAATAAGTTTGCCACTTCCATATGAAAAAAGAATTTTGAAAATTGGTCCACACATGATGAAGTTATTTGATATTAAGTTTTTAAAGTATGGCACTTTGTTTTCCCCTCCCCCACAATTGCCAAAACAAATTAGTGGACCTTTTCCATATAAAAAAAAAGATTTTTGGATGAAAAAATACTTGATTATTAATTTTTTCGTAGGAATTTTGTAAACCCACCACAATTTAAGAAACAATTTAGTTATCCTTTTCCATATGCAAAAATAATTGAGAATTGGTTTACAAATGACAAAGCTATTGAAAAATAAATTTTGGGTGTGGGCACCCTGCCCTTCTCCCACCACTATTTCCCATATGCAAAAAGAATTTGGAAAATTGGTCCACAAAAGACAGTAATTTGGTAATCCATTTTTAGGCAGGCACATATCACCCTTCCCTTTAAAAAAAATGTAATGGACCTCTTCCATATGCAAAATGCAAAAATTATTTTGAAAATTGGTCGACAAATGACGAAGTTATTTGATAATAAATTATTGGGGCGGAGAATTTTCGACACCCTCCTCACTCGCCCATTTCAAAAAAAATTTAGTGGACCTCTTCTATACGAAAAAACAATTTTGGAAATTGGTTCATATATGAAAGTATTTGATATTCACTTTTTACATGCGAGCATTTCACTTCTCCCTCCCCCTCCAATTTCCAAAAAAAAAATAGTATACCTTTTCTATATGCAAAATGAGTTTTGAAAATTGGTCCACAAATTACAAAAATATTTGATAATCAATTTTAGGGGCAAGCCTTTGCACAATTAGCAAACCCCGCTTCACCACACTTCCTATTTAAAAAAATTTGGAGCTCTTGGAAAAAAAAGAATTTTGGAAATTGGTCCATATATTACGAAGTTATTTGATATTCACTTCTTAAACGTGGACACCTTGCTTCCTTTTTTCCCAACAATAAAAAAATTAGTCGATACTTTTTCATGTGCAAAATGGTTTAGGAAAATTGGTAAACAAATGTCAAGAATATTTGATAATCAGTTTTTGAGGGGTATATTTTATTCGCACCTCACCAACAATTAAAAAGAATTAGTTGCAAAAATAATTTTGAAAATTGGTTTACAAACGACAAGACAATTTGATAATCCATTTTTAGCGGGCACACTCAGCACCCTTCTTCCTCACCCAGCATTAAAAAAAAATTAGTGGACCTCTTCCATATGCACAAAGCATTTTGAAAATTGGTCGATAGATGACAAAGTTAGTTTGTAGTCAATTGCAGGGGCGGGCAATTAGCTGCGACACCTACCCTCACCGCAAAACAATTTAGCGGACTTTTTTATAAGCAAATATTTTGAAAATTGGTTCACAAATGGCGGAGTTATGCTCGTTAATATTATAAAACCTGTTAAAAACTATGTGAAAGGTGTAACATAATTTAAAAAAGTGGATGCAAAAGTGGGGATGCTTGAAAATAAAGTAGCCTATAATACAATCCAGAGTCCCAGTTAAATGTTGTGAAAATATCGAAAAGATCGGTCCAGAGGTCTGGTTTCCTATAAGGTACAAATAAACAAACAAAAAAACAAACACACATTCCGTTTTATATATATAGATTATTGTACATGCTTAAAATAAAAAATTTCCATGTAAACATAATTTTCCTCACTTTTGCTTAGGCAATCGCCGTGTAAAGTTGTGTTCTCTCTTTCTGCGTATATAGTATAACGGTTTAGGCTTTACTTTGGTTTGTCTTATTTAACAAAAACGTGCTGTTAAATTCTAAACACTTTGTCTTGGAAAAGGTGTATTACTTTTTAACTGGTGCAGTGTTTTTGACTATACTTAGTCAAGGGTGGATCGCCCGACAGTGAACGGTCCCAAATCCCTGAACCACAATAGGTTCAAGGAACTAGGCTCCAACGAGGAGCTATCCAATAAAAATAAACGTTTTCGTGACGACGAGTTTGTGCCACTTCCCGAAATAAAGCAATGCGATTACCATATGCCACGGTATCTTGTTGTAACGAGCAGTGCAAATAAGGAATTGACACCCAAACCTGTATCAGCTTATGATGTTTTCCAGATAGAAAGAGGATTAAACTTTATCTCTAAGGAATATACAGATGTAGTAGAATTGAGACCAGGTGAACTTCTATTAAAAGCTAACAACCTCAAAGCTGCCGAAAAATTCAGAAAAGCCAATTACATCGACACGATCCCTGTTTGCATCACATATCATAAAGCCCTTAACTATGTTCAAGGTAAAGTATTTTCCAAAAAAATTATATCACTTTCGGAAGATGAACTGTTAGAAGGCCTAAAAGAACAAAAAGTATTCGAAATCACAAAAATAATGAAGAAAGAAAATGACAAACTCACACCCACTGGTGCGGCAGTCTTAACATTTGACCTAATCAGACGGCCTGAGTACCTAAAGCTTGGATGGGAAACAGTTAAAATCAATGAATATATCCCCAACCCTATGAGATGTAAGAATTGTCAAAAACTGGGTTACACAAAAAACCGTTGCCGCAACCCGCAAATATGCACAGAATGCGGAGAACTTACACCGCATGAATCAGGCAACAAAAAGTTTTGTGTCAAATGCAGTGTCGTCATATGAATCAACATGTCCATCCTTCCTAAAACATAAAGACGTTTTAAAAATTAAGACAGATAAAAGGTGCACTATTAGGGAAGCCTGGAACACGTACAACTCAAACCCAGAAGCACATCAAACATTTCAAAAGAGCAATCCTAAGCCCTCTTTTCGCAAATATTATCAAAAATACAAAAAAATCCACAATTGAAAAAAAACGCAACGATCAAAAGAAAATAAAACCATTAACCACTAACGGTAAAAGAACAAAAAATCCAAAAAGAAACAAAACTTAATGCATCCACAAAAAATCAGAATTAAAAGAACTAAACCTAACAATAACACTTACAAAAAACATACATTACCCAATAGGCGATAGCACTTCCAAAATGGAAACAGACAATGAAATAGAAGACAATCAACAACACTAAAAAGAAGACAAGTTTCTGACTTGGAATCTCTAGGTGCGAAATTAACTCCATACTCTAAACAATTTTTTTCGATATGAAAGAACAACTAGAAAAAACTAAAACTAACTTAAAAGGTTTAAATAAAAAATAAAACTAATTTTTCACCATGGCTTATAATTTTTTGAATTTAGGAACAAATTTATCAATAATACAGTGGAACATACAGGGCTTTTTAAAAAACTAGTTTTCTTTAGAGCTTCTAATACATAAAGACAAACCCAGCATCATCATTCTTTAGGAATTAAAGAATATACATATTGTAAAGCGGGCATCGCGATACTCACAAAAAATTCTCTGAACGTATCAAATCACACAACATCCATAGGTGAACTTCTACATCAAACTATAAGAGTAAAAGCAAGGGAAGATTTATATATAACAAACATATACAAGGAAACTAATGTTTCACTAAACCAGGGGCTTATAAATTCCATTCCTTCATTCTGTTCTGGACATCATTTGGTGTGTGGAGACCTAAACGCACAAAACACAATTTGGGGCTCCTAATACACTTTACACGCGGGAAACCTATGGGAATTTTTCGCAAACGAAAGAAACCTTACATTCTTAAATGATGGGTCTCCTACTCTACTGAGTACTAAACACACTCTCACAGCAATAGACGTATCCATGGCATCAGCGGATCTAGCTTTGGGTCTGAGATGGCATTGCTTTAATCACGAACAAAGTGATAATTTTCCAATATTTATACAGAGTATGGATAATGTAAATCATAGCACAAAACATGTTGTAAAATTCAACGACAAGCGTGCAGACTGGACTTCTTTCTCCCACATCACAGAAGAATTATCTCACTCTAAACCCATGTCAGAAAATATCA